>BRZY01000007.1:33476712-35976712 GCA_030159175.1 Glycyrrhiza uralensis | reverse complement strand
CGTGTATATTAAAGAATATCCGTTGAGAGATGTCAATCTTTTATAACATAGGTTTATAAAGGTCATAACCACATTCCCCTGATGATTAGTCAAAGAAATTAAAAACAGAATTGATGATAATCACAAAAGGGAAGGTACACTAATAAGATAATTCCAAATAACTCCAAAACTAGCTTATAACTTTTGTGGTTTATGATGACTGCCAAAAGGTAGTAAAACTTATGTGGGTTCTTTCAAGTTCTTTTCACACTACTGCACTAAGACCCATATCCCTTTTACTCCTAAAAAGCCAAATAGACCCCAGACACGCAGATTCACAGGGAGCACCACAAAACCACACACACCAGCAACAAGTGGAGTCAGAGACAGAGATATCACACAGCTACAGTCTACGGAACTTCAACATCATGATTCATTTTTTCTCCCTATATATCTTTTTGGGTTTTATTTTCTCCTCCTGCATGAAGAAAGCGATGCCTCTTTCTTTTAATTAACCACAAAGATAAGGATATAGTATTTACTTAATTCATTTTGTTATTTTTAGACCACTAGACAAGTTACCCCGTTTTATATGTGTGTTTGGACTTTAGTTTAGAAGGCTTAAGCATACGTTTAAGTCAATCTAGTGAGAAAGATGAGTTGACTCAAACGTATGTTTGAGCTGTTCTAAACTAAAATCCAAACACACCTTAACATGTTCTGATCTACAGGATATATATAAGATAGATAAGTAATTAATTTAATTAATTAACTACTATACCGTGAAAAGATAGTGCCACAGTCACATTTGTATTCTCTGGTGCCACAAGTCTTGGAGTGTGCTTTCCAATCCGATTGAACAGCATAACGCTTTGAGCACTTGTCACACTTCCACTTCTTCTCCCCGTGCTTCCTGCAGAAGTGCTTCTTTATCCCAGTTAAGTCTCCCAGAGCCCTTGAAGGGTGGTTGTGGACACATGTCTTCTCCGGACACACATACACTCGCTTCCTCACTTCCTTGCTTGTCCTCTGCTTTAGCTTCCAAGGAAGGTTGTGCCCACGTCGATGGAGTTGAAGGTTTTGGTCCCTCTGGAAACCCTTCAGACATATCTCACACACGAATCTGTTGGTTGCCATCAGTGTCTTTGGTGATAAGGCTACGACTTCAGCTTCAGGATCTGTACATGTGCACATATATACAGTACAACAAGATTTACATAAGTAACAAATAATTGTTTCTTTCTTTTTGTTAAAAAAAAAAAGGCAGAGAAGCTGAGAATGAATAAGGCCATGAAAGAAGAAGCTTGCCTGGGTTTCCAGGGAGGTTTCTCTTCCTCTTCAAAACGGGAGGGTTGTTACTATTAGATGTGTTTGTTGGGTTTTGATGAAGGAAACCATTTGAAAGTTCTCTGTCGTCCATCTTTTCTAGCATCTCTCTCTTTCAAGCTGTTTTCTTTAGTACTTCTAAGTTTGATTGAGTTTGTATAAGAAACCAATAAGAGACAGTTAAAGGTGACTAAGGGGGGAATGAAGAAGTATATTAGTGTTTGATTTAGGAGAGAAAAACCCGAGAGAATGGGTAGCTATAATGGCTTTCTTAATTATATGGTTTTCAACCCTAAACAACAACAACTGATATATGCTAGAGATGGGATCTCTCTGTTTCTCTCTCTCGTGTTACAGTCAATTTAATTATCTACTTTTTAGGTGGAATAAAAAACTAAGATGCTATGGGAGGCGGAAAAGCAAAAGAGGGGAGAGAGAGAGAGAGAGGGAAGGAAAGGGATCGTGGGGGTCAATTCAGGGAAACATAGAGAGAAGAGGCAAAGGTGTATGATGACACATATGATGAGGTTGATATCTGAGGAAAGTGATCTCTATTAGGAATGATTATCCCATAATTTGTTACTTTTTTCTTCTTGTTTTTCAAAAAAAAAATCCTTTCTCATTCAATGATTTTTTTATTTAGTTTATGGTTTCGGTAATTTAATGATAAGGAACAACACGTGTCCCCAAATTTATGAAGCTATGTTTATATATCAGGCAGAGGCGCAGAGCAGTAGTGCTCAATTAAAATGTAGAAACAAATTGTTGCATGTATGTCATATTTCAAAATAGTGTAAAGGTATTGCATGATTCTCAAATTAGTGTAATGGAAAATATATTGACCAAATGGTGTAAGTCATATATGAGAAGTAAAATTTATAATCAATATTTCAAATCTGCAATATTGTAGTGAGGAAAAACTGGGTTACAAAGAGAGTTATCTTTTGCTGTATAAATTAATATTGCAAAATTCCACTTGCTGTCATTATTTATCAATGCAAACGCTATTTCTGTCAGAAAGTGAAAATCATTGCATGATCTCGTGAGTGTGACTGGAAAAAGAGCCAAACCAAACACCTTATTCAATGTTTATTTTACAGAAAAAGCAAAATCTTTTCGAGTCTTTGAAACATAGTCAAAGTGAAAGTGGGGGTCATTTCCCCGAAGAAGATTGATATATAGATGCCAAAATGTTGTAAAATGTTTGAATGCCCTATAATATGCATGTATTAAGAGGAAAGAGAGAGAGCTAGTTTTCCATTATAAGGATTCATGAGTTTGGGAAGATACCCTGTTAATTATTCTTTGGTACTGTTCTTATTAGAAAACAGCTATGCACGTGTGTCCATACAATGGCCAAACTGTCAAAGAAGGTAAAGTCCAAAGGAAAAGACGAAAAAATTACATAGAAAAGGGAATAATCGTCCCGATAACAACATGCCAATGTCTCACATTGACAGAATTTCTTCCCACTTGGCTTTTATATTTATATTATTAACTATTAATATGTGTGTGTGTGTGTGTGTTAAGTATTACTGTTATCATATCATGATATTGATGATGCGATCAGCAGTCAAACACACTTTTGATTTCATACAACACAATTTGAAGGCCTTTGAAAACCTTATAATTGGGTGATTTGAGTGGTAGATCTATGTAGCAAATTTTTTACCTTCCTCTCTTGTTACTTTTTGGATGATAGGTAGTTTACTTTATAGCTTTTTTTCAGCATCTTTTGCGTACAGGTTCCTTTTCTTTTAAATAAAAGATTTGTTTCACGAAAATGTTTAACCATAGTAGATTATCTAGGGAATATTGTGGTCTATAAATCAATAGGATGATTAATTTTAAGTTTGCAATTTTTTTTACAGTTGAAAAAAATTGTAAATTAAACGTATGTTTAGACTCAAAATAACTGTAAAAATTCTGAGACTACATTTGCAACTGCACTACACACCAAACATATTCAAAATCACATGAAAAAAATGATTTTACAAGTGAAAATAATTAGTATATACTATATATTGCAAGTTTTTCAGAGAATCAAAACAGAGTCTTCAAAAAAGAGAAGACAAAATAAAATAAAAAAAGTACAAAGTTAGCTTAATTAACCTCAGCGATATGGATTGTTAGAGTACTATGCTTACTATGTTTGAAAATAAACAAATACTAAGATTATTATGAAAGAGAATATATATGTTGTTAGAAGACAGCGAGCTGACAAAGGCAGTGAATTTTTGGAAGTGAGAGTAAACGTCTAGTTGTGGGCTGACTTTTCTAGCAAAATTGCTGATACCCTTAATCATAATCTAATGATGTCTTTCCTTTCCAACATTTGTTTAAAATATATTTTTGGAGTTTAGCTGTTGAACTCTTTCGTCCTTAGAATATTCTTTCCCCTCCAACACACCTCCCCACACCCCAAAGGCTTCAACTTTCAAGGCCTTAATATTGTGAGATTCCTATTCAAACTCTCCGCAACGTCGATGACCTTGCCAGTTGCCACACCCTCTTCTTAATTTCTCTCTACCCTGCCACTGCCAGGGGAGAAAACAGTAGCTAGCCATTAATTTGAAATTAAGCATAGTATTAATTAGTTTAGGGAAAAGCAAATTGTTGTCACCAAGGGTATGTTCGTTTCTTTCTGCTTTGTCCTCTTTTGTTTACAGAGACTGAAGGGAAAATTAAACCAGTACAATTGTTATTTTAGAGTTCATTTTTGGCTAAATTTAAGTAAAACAAGAAAAGTATTAATTAATATCAAAACATGTACTGCTTATCAAATTGTTTATTTATCAAAACATGTAGTACCATTTTGGTTGCAGTTGACTCGCTGTCAATTTTCCATCCATAATGACTATATATAGCTCTATTATTTCTTCTGGCATGCAATTTGATTTCTACATTGCTCCAATATTAAAACAAGTTAATTATAACTTAGTAAGTACAAATGTTGTATGTGTAGGTTTAAATTCTAAACAGAAGCAGCTTGATTATAAGTTTTAAGCTCAAATTAATTATAAGGGCAATCTTTTAAAGATCAAATTTTCCAATTTTCAACGACTAGATTTAGCTTAATTAAATTTGAATAATTGCCCAAAACTAAAGTATAACCGATTCAGATCTGGGATAACATTGCAGCAGCCCACATGCTTCTGATTATCAAAAGCTGGAGAATATGTGTCTTTTAACATTGAGCAACTAATAATTCTTTCTGCTTTTAATATTATATATATATATGCTGTTTCCACTTTTATTTATTTTATTTTTTGGTCATTTAATTTGTTGTAGAAATGCATGATATGCTTACAAGATCTTATTGCATTTAGCCAAACCAACACAGAGAAAAACAGTACTTGACATTAATATTCCCTTTTGTATTTGCAATTTGTACTTCATATTTTTCAAAGGATATGCACGGTTTCTTTATGATGCATAATTGCAACAGATGTTTCTTCAATAATGAAAACAGCAAAGTTTCGTCGACATTTTCTATTTTTCTTTCTCATCATAGATATATATGAGAAAAGGGATCAACAAAAAAAGTCACAGTAAAAGCAAAATAAGCCACTATATGTTGTCTCAAAATTTGTTAAGTGCGCAATGCACTACTACGAGTTTGGTGGCATTTAGCATGGTGTCATTGGTCAATGGAACCATCCAGGTGCCGTTAACTGCTACCGCTTACTGTCAGTTTTCTCAGTTTTTATGAAAATATCGTTTTTGCAACTTGGGTATGTGTAATTAGATTTTCATCCTACATAAACATTAAAATTACTTTTTTAGGTGCTATCAAGTAAAAGTAATTGTAGCGGATTGAAATTAAATTATTTTCATATATTATAAAAATAAAAAAGGAACGAACTATTTGATTAACAATTTGGATGGCATTCTCATAAAAAAAAATAAAAAACTTGAATGGCATCACCGAGGTTGGAAGCCTGAAAGCCAGTGGTGAGCATGGACCTGAGAAGCTGTGGATAATCAACATCACGGTTGAAGTCGTAGCCCTCAATCTGGAGGTTTTTTGATTCCTTGAAAATGGTGGAGTGAACCGATGCTATTACCATATCATCTTCCTTTGCCGGGAATCGGCGAGGCGCATGAACTTGGCCTTGAAGACGACAGGTTTGCCTGGGGGTAGGAAGTCGAAGAAGACGGGGCCGAATTTGTCGTGGCCGAGGAGGGCATAGGAGGAGGGCGACCAGGGGAGACTGAGAGAAACGACAACGGTGTGAGACTGAGCGGTTGTCTGGGCGAGAGGTTAGGAAAGAGGTGGGGCAATGGATTGTGTAGGGAAATAATAGGTGTTCTCATTTTTTTTTAAATCATCTAGACCCTTAATTATTAAACTAATATATCAAATGGTTCATATTTCACATAAATAGTAATTTCTAGTGGCTCTGTAATTGACTATCAAGTACCCTGTAATTGATCGCAACCCTTGCTTTATTTAATCATTATATCCACGGCTGCACTTAACGGCACCTGGATGGTTCCGTTGACCAGCGGCACCAGGCTAAGTGCCACCTACGAGTTTGGGCTATTTGGTGTCATGACGCGTTCTTTACACACGCATTTATCAGGCAACTGTGGAAGCGTACGTAACAAATAAAAAGAACAAAGGCGTCGTCTATAGTGAGGGAGATTAAATTTCCACGGAAATAATAATGTAAGTCACAGGTGAAAATAGCGAGACCAAAAGATGAGTTGCAGTGACAAGAAATTTATTATAATACAAGTCGTAGACTGTATTCATAACTTTATCATGTTCTATATTTTTTCACCCAAAAGTTCAATTCGCATCTTATATATATCTACATTTTTATATATACATTAGTTAACTTTTATTTATAAATTTGCAAGTCATATATATATCACGCATCACGCATACAACTTGCATTTTTTTTCTCTCATAATGATGTAAAGTCTTTGAATATATATACATTTTTTGACATAATCATGTGGTACTCTTATTCATTCTCTCTTTCTTTTGATGTTGAGTGCTATACTCTCAGTAATCTTCACTGATAACTTTATGGTCAAAATTGAAGAACAATTTAAAATGACGTGGCTATATCACTTAATAAGTGCAACACTTGTAATGTAACATTTTAGAAATACGAAGAAACACAAGCTAAATTCGATCCGTGTAAACTAAAAATGCATTTGGAAGAGTTTATTTTATGACATACTAGCATTTATAGAAACATGCATTTGAATTGAATTTAAAAAATAACTTATAATATACTCATAAGCTATTGAACAATCCATGATCAGACTTTACTTATCTTCTGGTCGAACACAGATTAGTCCAGTGACCTCTTTTCTCCTGAGATACTGTGGGTATAAACCAAAAAAATAAGCTATTGTTTTCAACGTACTTTCATAAATTCACAAAGATAGCTTATAGAAATAACTTATAAAAATTTTCTACAGAAAATTTAATCCTTCAAACTCTTTAATTATAGAAATGATTTATACATAAGTATTTATATGATAATTAATATTTATTTAATAATCACTTAACTAAATTATTTGTCTAATCACATCCTAAATCTTAACAATGAAATTATTGCTGGTTAGTTTTTGCTCCTAACAACAAAATGATTTAAGCTTGAACATAAAATTTTGCATCAATAGCTAGGTAATTTATAGTATGTTATCCCATTTTAGTCCCCTTCTCTCCACTCAGCCAAATAAGATATCTAATTAAATCTATCTCTTTGATTCCTCTCCCCTTCTCTCTCCAATAAAATTCTTTCCCTCTCCTCTCCCATCTTTTAAACCAAATAAACTCATTATGTATATGGTGTGAAAAAAATCTTTTTTATTAATTAATTAATTAATAGCAGGTGTTGTGATATATATATATGGGATTGATTTGTGTTTTTGAACACGCTTAGAGGCTGAAGAGGCAAGCACTTCGTCCTCATGGATATGGAATTGACCACCACTATAGCCTCAATCAACCCATTATGATATGATATTGCCATGAAAATAAATAACAAGATTAATAGAAGGATTCCCTTTCTTAGCTAAAAGCAATACCAAACTATTCCGAAAGAAAAATGAAGGGAAAAAGAAAAGGTACGCACTGCACTAGCTAGTATCCTCTCTCTTTTCTTTTCAAGGTGAATCAAGCATGCCTTAGCTATTAATTAATTAATCATGATCCCCTTTTAAACAGGTGGGGGACCAACCGTACGTAGACAGAGAGAAAGAAAGAGAGATCGAGATCAAATAATGCCCAAAACCATAAATTATTTAGTCAAAAAAAATCAAGACATGGGTGTATTATTATGGTAATCAAAGGTCACTATCTACCTTCTCGATCTCTCTGATGTGTTTGCAGGGAAGGTCGCCATCGAGAATTATATGATGAGCACCAACGAAGTTGCACTATGGATAAAATAAGAACAATGTTTTAATACTAGAAGAAATCGCAATTGCATAGTGTCCTTCGTTTTGCTCATTGATTAATTATTGCCATTGGTAGATTTGGATATTGGGGGAAGAAGAGAGCAAAAAGACAGATTTTTAAAACTCCCTTCCTTGTTGGAATTCAAAGACAAGGAAGGCCCATCTTCCACTCCGATGATTGATAATTTGATATAGTTAATCACACTGGCTCCATGGTATTGGCCCTCTCACAAGGAATAAAAAAGTGTATTGTAAAAAGGGATTTTTGTTGTCTACCTTAATGTCTAAATTCATGGTGGCCTCTCTAATAATGAATTATTGGTGCACAAAATACTGTCTTTAAGAACTCTACAAGCAATAGATATTTGCATTGAGAGAGAGAATTTTTTTAACCCCCTGCTGAATTAATTAATGTATATGTTTATCATTCTTAAATTGGTTACCAATAAAATTAAATTTGATATCTTCTCGGATGGCACATGAGTAGTCTTCGCCAAACAAGCACATCAACAATATATATATATATGCTAAGTTCTAATAGTTTAAAATATTTTAATCATGTCTCAACTATCAAGAGATTTAACATTTTTAGCAGTGCTTGGTTAAGTAGTGGTGACATGACAATTGGTCTTCACAACATCTTGTGCCTCTAGAGATATGTTCTTGGCTACTTTAATTTTCTTATGTTTACTAAACTAAATGTTATAATTCATAAACAACTAGAAGCGATATAATTAGTTTACTTGGGCCTAAATAAGTTGCTCTGTGCTCGATCGATCCATCACTTCCTTGCACAATATGGACCGTGGGCCATGGGGGATTTTTTTTTTTGGTGAAGGCATGGGGGATTTTGTAGAATTGAAAAATACTTATCTTTTTAATAATTTTACCAACAAACAACACCTTGTTGTAGAATGCTTTCTTTAAAAGTTGAATCATGGAAAGACGAACTAAGAAGGAGATTCAACCGTGCATGAGCCATTATCACCCCATATGTAATCAGTGTATAATATAATATGGCCTATGAGTTTTTGTGAATGGTAACTTAAAGATATGTTGTTGTTTCCTTTGTCCTTTTTAGTCCATGGGCTATGATCTTGCAGTGAAGCATTAATGAAAACAATTGTTAGTTATGAATTCTTGGCAAATGAAAGTTAATTTCTGACCTTCAGCAATTTCTGTTTCAACATGAAGTCATGTTTTGTAATGTCCCCTGCTAAAAGAAGTAGTTAACATCACAAGTATAATGAATTTGTTTGATAATTGGAATTTTAAGTGAGTGTCAGAGTGTCCTAGTGTAAATCTAAAATTTAACCCTATGAAAGTATGAATTCCGTGAATAAGAGAATGAATTTTACTCCAATCTTGTTTGGCTTTGTTTAATTTACAGTTTGTGAAAGTCTCAGCAGTGGGCAGCAATGAAAAGTGGAAGCAAGTCCTCAATGTCAGATAATTTTGATTCATGGTTAGATACAATTTGAATATACAAATTTTGCTCTGTTTGCTAAGGTGTAATATGATGTGTGAATTACTGCTATTCTAAGAGTAGCATTGTACTATTGTACGCTATCTAAAGTTCTACCTATAAAATAAATAAATTACATTGTTTATGTGAATGTAGCTACCATGGAGGTCTAGTCAAATCCAGGAGACAAAGAAATGAAAAACGTGTCTAAAGAAAGTCAATGTGGGTTTAACAGATTTTGAACGCTATAGTGTAACAAGAGAAATTTTTCGTGAAGAAAAAACATATGGTGACAGAAAAAAACTGATTAATTTTCCGTTAACATTAGAAAACGGAACAATCATGATGACAGAACATGTTCTCACGAAAAAAAATGTGCTACAGTGCCTTTGCGGTGGGATATATCTACTATCCAAAAAAAAAAAACATGTTCTCACGAGAGAAATAACTACATAAAATATGTGGGAATTGGACTCCCTGCAAATTAAAAAAAAAACAAACTATACCGTGTGCAGATCATATCCAATGGCCCGCCCCAAACCATGTAATTAATTTTTGTTTGTTATTTTATTATTATTCATTTATTTTAAACGTTTGATTAGTTTGTACCAGAAAATATTTTTGCTTTCCTTTGTCGGCGATGATCAAAGTTGGAAAAAGGCTGATACGCAACCAAATTGCGTTGTAGCCTAACTTTAAAATCTTAACCCAGCATTAGTACGCTGAGTTTCCCCAATGAAACAAGACATATATGTTTATGTTTTCTTCCCCTTATTACAAATAAAGCTTCAAACACATAATGTGAATAAAAATATAAAAGTTAGCGTGAGAAGAAAAATGACCGATTTGAAATCTGAATATTCTAGAATGAGCAACCGTGAATATGATGGTGGATATAAGATATTCAATTGATGTATTGCATACTCTGTTTTGATTATTAACTAGAAAATTAAGTACATCAGAATTTATGTCATCAAATATAGCCAGCCAAATTGAATTAGGCTCAGCAAGAAAGCAATTTAATTCTAATCAGCATTAATTTGGGAAAATTACAAAGAAGGGGAAGAAAAAGGAACAGAAGCAAGCAAAGCAAGCTAGGAAGAAAACGAAAAATCAATTAGAGAAAAATATACATAACAATGATTATTATAGCCATAAGGCTCCAGCTTGTTTGAGCAATGGAACCAATTCACCAGAGATATGAGTAGCCATGAGACGTTCCAACCCTCCAAACAACTTGCCACCTATAAACACCACCGGAAACTGCACCTTCCCCTGTTTTTTCCCATCAATTGTTTCCAATTCTCTTGCAACACCCAATTCATCTTTCTCCTCCACCTCGTAAACCGCAGGGTTAACTCCGAGACTCTGAAGCAAACGCTTGACCACATGGGTCATGCAGCACCCACTCCTCCCAAACACTATGACAGCGTTCTCAAAAACCATGTTGAGCACCATCGTTTCCTCTGTTGCAATGCCTTTGGGTGAAACAATTGAAGGATCCTCCTTATCCTTCTTATTATTATTATTATCAATATCATCATTGTTGTTGTTATTATTATGAGTGGTGTGGGAATGTGGAATTAATGGCTGTGGGGTGAAGTGGGTGGTGGGGTTGTGGAGAGGACGCCATGACCTGTAAGGAATTGCTTGATGCATGATGTGGTGATGAGTTTGAGTAAATGAGAGAGAGAGAGATTCTGAAGTGGGGTGGGTTGGGTTGGTTATGGAGATTGGAAGAGGGTGAGGGAATATAAATGGAGGAAGGGGGGTGGTGATGATTTTGAAAGGGTCATTACTTTTATTATTACGTCAACGGCGATTAGGCAATTTTTTTCCAAGTTACGCGGTGGTATCTGGTCATCTGTGACTGACGTTTTTGGTTGTGTCACTTCCTCCTCTGTTTTGCATTCTGTGTACGTTTTGATTTGGACGGCGCCCAACTTCTCCTCCTCCATGTTTAATCCAAATCCAAAATAATAATAATAATAAAAACGTTTCTTTCCCTATATATATTGAATGCAATCTCAAACCAATCAATACGATGTGCCACAAGTAATAGATACTACTTAAATAGATTTTAATATTTTAAGGAATTAGTTTTTATAATTGCACATAGATGATATCTTGCAAAAAAAAAAATCAATCTCAATTCGATTGGTGTTCATATCCAATGAGTTGGTCTGGTGAACCAAATTATAGGTACTGTATTATGTTACAAGTGACGGGATCATATTACACACAATAACGTCTTGTTTGGATAAGTATGGCATAAATTGTATAAACTACTTTTATAATCGAAGAAAAATTATAGTAAAATTTATTTTATATAAATCATAAGCTGTTTTGATAAGCTATTATGGGTAGCTTATAAAAAATAAGCCTAAAATAACTTATAAATCAATCATAAACTGTGTTTATAAACTCTATATAAGCCAATTTAAACACACCCTAAGTAGATAAAATGTTTACAAGTGATTCTTGAGTCGAAGATCTTTTTTATCTTAAATTAAGGCGTCATTTTCTTATCTTGAAACTTTCGCCAAAATAAAATTTAATTGGTGTTGCGCTCATTCCATCTCCTTTTAAGTCATAAATGGCAATGAGATATTTTATTTACGCATCCTTATTTATCCATGTCATTTTCACATTTATTATTATACACATGGTAGAATTGGACTTCTAGTGTTTTTAAATTTATTTAATAGTACTTTAAAAAAAAAATATTCACGATCCCTCTTCCGTGTACAATTGAAATTTTTATACGGCACTTATGACTTGTGTGTGTCCATTATAATTTTGTATTTTCACAATTTCACTTTTTTATTTATTCTCTCTACATTAATAAGAGTATAATTGATAAAATGTAATTTTAAATTATCAAATAAATAAATAAATAAATAATTCAATGTGTGTAATTTAGTTGGCAATACATGCTGAGTTTATAGATGAGAGAATCAATGTCCGATTCCCACAAAACACACTATTGGGGAGAAATGTGTAGCTTTAAGTGTGACTCGGCACCGAACCAAGAGCTAAAGACCCTAGCAGTAGTCTATTTCTATATAAGAAAAATAACCCTCAGTCTTTTATATTGTGACACGTGTCACCTCTCAAGTTATAACACGCGCCACTCTCATATAATTTTCATTTTTAAGTAATAATATTTTATTTATGAGATATATTTTTATTATTTTTGTTAAAAAAAATCTCATATTTTATATAGATCGAGTCTATAAACTAGTTTTAAAAAAATGAACAAATTAGAAACAATATTTTCTAAAAAATGGACAACTAAAAATAACGGAGGGAGTAAAACAACAATAACAAAACCATAGATTTAATAACGGTATGAGATGGTACGCAGGTGACACACGTTGGGTCGTTGACGGAAAAAGGTGCGGAATGAAGATGAGCGTGTCCGACGTCAGCAATGTCCGGATCCACGGCTTCCACGTGGCAAGGATAATGCTTGGCCACTCCTCACATCCGCATGATGCTAATAACGGCATTTTTTTTCTGCGCTTACGTTAAGAAAATTTAAAACGTAAGTTGTTGATAATTTTATTTTGTTTAGTAGAGGGCCATGAAATTGTAGGTGTTTTGGGCGGATTGGAAAAATAATATTTTAATAATTATTTAAATATTATCTTTTTTATATTTTTTGTTACAAATTCATTAATAATATACTTATAATCAAAGCTCTTTAAAAAATTATTTTTGATAGAAATCAAAACAAGACTATTTAATTTATCTTATGGCATAGTATATCACAAATAAAAGTTTAATAATTTTAATTTAAAATTTTTTTTCTCAGCAGATACAATATTAACAAAAATATTTAATATTATTCTATAAATTATACATATATTATATGTCAAAAAAAAGTTGTACATACATTAGGATTGATATTCCTAAGATTAGGCTTTGACTATACAAATTGATATTACATGATTGTAGGCTAATAACACAATATAACAATTGCACATCGACTTTGTTATGATTTGATCCTGATAACTTCTTATTTTATAATAATCTCATTAGTTCTCCTTTTTAAATTGGCGGTATGTTTTCTTATATATACAAAATTTAATTAATTGTATAATTTTTTTAATATATATACATAGTAAAAAAAAGTTTTGGAGCCCCTATAGAAATGGGGTCCAGGGCAGTCGCCCCTTTTGCCCACCCTCAGGGTCACTTAAGTATGCAAGTAGTACGTATTACGTAGTACATGACATGTTAGTCGTATTTTTATACTCTCTCTGTTTTTTATTATAAGCAAAAAATACCAAAATATTTTATTTCTAAATATAAGCAAAAAATAGTGAACTCTATCTCATTTAATAACATTATTCCTATAATACTCTTAAGTTAATTTAATTATTGTTTTCCAATGCATAGTTTGTTTCCAAGAAACAATTTATCATTAAGGGTAATTTAGGGACTATATTAATTTTTTATATGAAATGAAGAAACTTAATTACAGTTAACTAACTTTCTTAATAAACATAAATTTAGGTATTTTTATTTATATTTAAATATAGAAGGACTATATAATTTATAATTGGCTTAAATATGTTTTTGGTCCCTCATGTTTGTCCTAAGTTCGTTTTTGGTTCCTCAAATACCAAGAATATTATTTTAGTCTCTAATTTTTTGAAAATCAGTCACTTTTGGTCCCTGGGGCCATATTTTAAATTTAAAAAGTATTTTTTAAATTTATACTTTGACCCCTCCTAAAGCCGGATGTTCACCTTAACCCGTTTTTCCATTCCTCCCCCTCCACTGATGCACCGCGGCCCCCCATCCTCGCACGGCCAAAGGAGGAGCTCCGCGCGGACAAGGGAGGTTGCGCACAATGGCGGGAAGGGAGGGGGTCACCGCGATCGCACAGAGAGGAGAACGAGAGAGAGACTGCATCTCATGGCTGCTTCGAGGGAGGACATTGGAACTACTCCTAGCAGGGATGGGGCGCGATGCATCAGTGGAGGAGGAGGAGAATGGAAAAACGGGTTAAGGTGAACATCAGGCTTTAGGAGAGGTCAAAGTATAAATTTAAAAAATACTTTTCAAATTTAAAATATGGCCCCTGGCCCCTAGGGACCAAAAGTGACTGATTTTCAAAAGATTAGGGACTAAAATAATATTCTTGGTATTTGAGAGACCAAAAATGAACTTAATCCAAACATGAGGGACAAAAAACATATTTAAGCCTTTATAATTTTTCAATAGTAGTATTAAGCAAAAGTTATCCTACACAGATACTCCCTCCGTTCCTTTTTATCTGTCGTTTAAGATTATTTTACTACAACTAAGGAATCAATTAATTGATAAAAAGTTTCTTATTATACCCTTATTTATTCACTACTCTATTTGTTGGGAATACTGGAATAGTAATTAGTCTTTGAACTCTCAACTATGCATTAATCAATTTTATGGAAAATGTTAAGAACAATTAATAGGATTAAGGGTATAATTGTCAAAATATAACCTTAAACTATCAAAATGATAAATAAAAAAAAACAAATTTTTTCTTAAAATCTGACAGATAAAAAAGAACTGAGAGAGTACTTCGGAATGATTTTTGTGACATGAGCTCGAGAAAAGCCTGCTAACGACCAATTCCCGAGCCGGTAGAATTGCGCCACCTGCAATGCAAGTTACAAAATGATGACGTCATGGATGCGTTGGAACCTTCGGGCACGGTCCCCACCTCTTAAGACTCGAGATATGTTTGAAATCAGGAAAGCTAAAAAACAAAGAATCGTGATGCATAGACAAATTTTATCAACGCATTTATTGACCCACTTTTAAAATAGATTTAATTGTATTTTTAGTTTTTTTTATGTATTATTATTATTCGATTTGAGTCTTTTCTTTTTTAATTGGACAAATCGAGTCTTTTATCTTTTTATCCTATTACAATCAAGTTTTTCTGTTAAATTTTAGTCCATTTCCAAATACTACAAGGAGAAAAGAGATCAAAATTATTTGTCCAATGACAAGAATTAGCCAAGAAGGATGTGGAATGGACATTTGAAGTGTTTCAATCTCAATTCGCAATTGTGCGTGGTTTGGGACGTGCTTGACACACGAACACAATTAAGCATATAATATATGCATGCATTATATTGCATAATACGATCGTTGAAAACAAACGACACACATATGATGGTAATTTTAATTATAATCACGGAGATGATGCCACCTCCACAATTGAAGTATCAAAAATAATTCTCGCATATCAAAGATGTATTAATAGTCTAAAAGAAAAAAAAAAGAGAAGAGGTGGACGTACAAGTAGACGGGGTGCAATGTCCATATCATTAATTTTTTTTTTGGATAAAACAATGTCCATATCAATTAAATTGCCAATTGGCCAATATGCTCATACATTGACAGCTAAAGAAGGGGGACATTTTGAAACTTTCATTATATAATGTTTTAAATTGAATATGCAATGAATCAAACAAAACAGGAAGCGGCATCAGGTTTTTATTATTGTATGTTTAATGCATAATCTTAAAGACATCGATTCTGAATCAATTGAGGTCGTCTCCTGCTCAGTGCCGGCTGGACCTGCGAGGCTCCTCTGCTTCTGCTCGGGCACCTCTTGTTCGTCTACCACGCACCTCTTATTCATCATTGCGACCACCATCAATATTATTGTCATTATCATCACTACTCTCATCATTCGTATCCCTTATTTCGCATGATGAGAGTAGTGATGATAATGACAATAATATTGATGGTGGTCGCAATGATGAACAAGAGGTGCGTGGTAGAAGAACAAGAGGTGCCCAAGCAGAAGCAGAGGAGCCTCGCAAGGTCCAGCCGGCACGGAGGAGGAGAAGACCTCATTGTGGCACTTCATCTCACCATTAAATGTATTTTCATTTGTTTTATGTTAATTTACATGTAATTTATTTTTTTGGTATTTAAATTATTATGTTTGAAAAAATGTATTTAAAAAAAACAGAAGTCTACAGTGCCATTGTAGACTTCTAATCAGAAAAGCAAAGTCGTCTATGGCGTTGGTGACTTGGGTAGGGTTTAAAAAAAAAGCAAAAGTCTACAACTTTTCGGCAGAAAAAAAAAAAGCGAAGTCTACAATCCCATTGTAGACTTCACTTTGGAAGTCTACAATGGGAAGTGCGACTTACCCCATACAGGTAAAAAAAAGTCAACTTATATCAAATTGATAAATATCACACCAAATTACACTAAAACGGTAAAAAAGCCATCTCGTGTCTAACAACTAGAACTGGGTATATGGTCGAGGTCCACGGGCCACCTGTATAACCTGTAGTCCGCACAGGTTATGGGCCATGAAAAGTAAGAACCATATAATTGTGGGCCTTTTTAGCCCAGTTTATATAAACCGTTGATTAAATGGATTTTACTTACGGGTTTGCCCACTAACCTTTAAAAAAAATAGTCTTTTAAATAAACTTAATTAATCCACACATGCACATCTTTTTTCCATCTTATGAATCAAATCAATTTTTTTAGTAGATAACGATAATTTATCAACTATAAGTAAAAAAACTCAAATCCTTTATAATTGTTTAAACATAGTTCATCGTGATTTTTTACAAAATGCATCGTACGTGCAACTGCCCCGTGCGTTGCACGGATAACTAGAGTTGGCAAAGCGGGCCGGCCCGCCGACCTGCCAAAACCAGCCGAAAAAACGGGGCGGGGCGAGCTGGCCGCCAAAAAAAGTGGGCTGGGTACCTTAGCCTGGCCCGCCCCGCCCCGCTGGTGGGTTGGCGACCCACCTAAAAACAAAAAAAAACAAAGAAAAAAAAATGTGTGTAAAAAAAATCCCAAAAAAACAACAAAAAAATTTTTAAAAAAAAGGGTTGGCGGGCCAACCCACCAGACTAGCCCGTTTTGAACCCACCTTTGGGCGGGCCAAAACGGGTTGTGGGTTGAAAACCCCGCCCTGCCCCACCCTTTTTTGGCGGGCTGGCCATCAGGCCCAGCCCACATTGCCACCCTACGGATAACCATGCTAGTATATGATAAAGGAAACTTAACGTATCTATTTTTCATATCCATAATGATCATTGTCTTATAGGAGAATAAATTAGTGAACTGAAAAAAGAAATCAATTAAACTGAAACTGATTGTTGAGAGTTATAAATATACTACAAAATCAATTAATTGTCCAAATTTGATAATTTTTATTGCAATTCTTTATGTTCACTGTTGTTCCTTGTGATTCCCAGATATCTAATAAGTCAATCTTTGCATTTCACTTGGAGTGGCGTACACTAGGGGTGTGGAAAAAATAATAGGTATAAGTAACAACTACATTGCAAACACAAATGTATGTCTGATGTGACACCCTGAGGCCGATGAAGGCGGGGAGTGATCGCCGGTGCAGAGAGGCACGGACAAGGAGCGGCTCTTGGCAGACTTTTAGGCGAAGGGGTACATGAATGAATCGAAATCATACCTGAATGAGAGGAATTCCAAGACTGTGCAGATATGGAACTGTACAATTGATGATAGCTTAATAGAATTGATTGGTACTACCTATCCTAACAAGATGCATCTTCTTTTTGGTGGCCTATCACTTAAGAACGAATCTGTTTTGCTGGAGTCATTTCATCTTTGAGACACAACTTATCTTTGACGTAATCACACCTGGGCTGTGAAACTCTCCCCAAGTGTGAATGACTCTATTTTGCAGAATAGGAGTTACAAAATATGTATGATGTATTCACACCTGGCGAGGCGTGAAATTTCCCTAGGTGTGAACGAATCTATTTTGACTATTTTTTCATTTTTCATTTTTTTAATCACGGGCCACGGCCAGCCCGTTAGCCCGTGTGGTGCAAATGCAGACCTATAAATAATAAACAACTAATTAAACAGAACTTTTTATGTTTTATTTAAAAAAAACTATTTTAAACTATTAATTGCAATCAGGCATGCTGAAAGTTTTGCGATTAGGAATACAAATGTTTGAATATGAAAAACATTGCTTGTTAATCCAAAAAAAAAATGCTTGTAAAGAGGGTCTAGCTAGTTATGATATCATTTGGTTATGACATAGGAAAATAAGAAATAAACAAGAGAAATGAAGCAAGCATTCACAATGGTTGATTGAGAATATGTTTATTTAGCCATAATTCTTTGGAAGAGAGAGGAAAAAAACAATGTGGGTATTGATTCTTGAGTAATGATATACGAATATTCCAATAGTTACCACTCACCCAATAATTCTCAAATCTTTCTATCTCTCTTTTCTTTTCACATCATATATATTATCTCAAATCTATCATTTGATTCACTCCTCTCTCTTCTATCTATTATTTATTACCCACTAGACATTATTCTTAATTCTTTCTTATAATCAAACATCATGCGATCTAAGACAACCATTACATACATGTAAAAATAAACATTAATTAAATACAAAGAATTAGGTTCATATCAAACCCAACGCAATTCCTTTTGCTGCCTGTAGTGAAAAAAAAAAAGAGGGAGAGAAAAACAAAATGAAGGAAATAGAGAGAAATGGCAAAAAGCACATGAATTAAACAAACACAGGTTTCTCTCATCTCAATTCTCAAGAGATAGCAGCTCCAATGCAAATCACCCCAAGCCCAACAACCAATCCACCAAATCCAACACTCCTCCCAGCCGCACCCTTATCATTCTGTTCAGCCGAAGCCGGCGACTGAGCCCCACCCTCCTTGGCGGCGCTTGGGCTTTTATCATCAGAGGGAGTCTTTGATGAGGACTTAGGAGATGGAGCTGAAGACGGAGACTTTGCTCCAAAAAGCTCCAAAGGCAACAACACCTTATCCACCTGGTAAACCGCCAGCGGAAACTGTTGCCTCAGCGCGTTGTTGATTTGCGTGGTGACAACTCCAGTGGATACATTCACTTGGTTCCCTTGTCCAGCGAAGTTAAGCCCCCAAGATCCTTCCTTTTCAGATGCCTGTGTCCTCACGGGGTTGCTCACCGTTAAGAGATCCGACAGGGTGTAGTACTTTGGGGTCACGTGGTAGAGTATGAGCTTCACCTTTTTGTCGTTGTTGAGGTTGTTGATGGCGCCGGATTTGAGGTTCTGGAATGCGTTGTCGGTGGGTGCGAAGATTGTGAAGCCCTGTGAGGTGGTGTTTAGTTGGCTTTCGATTTGGGTGAGTTGTTGTGTGTCCTTCAAGAGGCGAATCAGGAATGTGTATTGTCCACCCTTTTCCAGGATCGCTGTGATGTTGATTGGGCCTGAGGGTGCCGGTGCTGGGGCTTCCGTCGTTTGGGCTTGGGCTTGGAGAATACAGAGGGTGAGAAGAATTAGTGCAAGAGGTGTGACAGTGGTAGTAGTACTAGTAGCCATGCTTTTGTGAGAGAGGGAGGAATTAGAAGAGATTTGGTGTGTGTGGTGGTGGTGTGGAGTGAAATGAGGGGGTTTTTATTTTGGAGAGGGACTAAGTTAGGTTGAGAATAATTTGTTGGCATGAGCTGGCTCAAGGCTTGCAGATATCAATCAATTTATCCCTTCCCTTATAGTTGACAAATGAAACCAGAAAATGCACAAAAATGATGGGTGTACATGGGACATGGATAGCATATCAGACATATCAGACAACAATATTAATAGAAGAATTGTCTTGTCATACTCATCTTATATATGGAAGAGTACTAAGGATTAAGTGATTAACAATGACTGAAAAACCGGTCTTTTCACATCAAATTCTACAATAAGAAATGAATTTTATTAACATTTGGCTGTAATGATAGGAAAACATTGTGATAGCTACTTTCCCAAGAAAGCAGAAAAGTCGCGGAGATGAATTCATTACTGCAAGCAGAGATCAAGTCAACCAGAACCAATAATTGCAATTAAAGTTTTAAATTGCATCAGTTACGTTGCAATATTTGATATTGCAGAAAATTACAGACAAATACGATTGATACAATTATAATTGCGATTATAGTGAGGTTTTTAAGACTCCTTAAACCATTGTATCGCTGTCGCAATTGCTGTTTTGGACCTTAATTTAAAATCTTGCTTGCAATAACATGAGTTTCTTGTTATTAATTAATTCTCCCCACCCCCGTTTTGTCCTCTGTTTTGGTGTATGTATGGAATGTATATGTATATGTATATATATATATTAGTATTAAAAATTTACCTGGATGATAAAGTATCAAATACGTATACTTCTTTTATATATACAGGTTCAGTTATCGTTTTCAGTAGAATTGCTCCGCATATAATTGATATTTGTCTCAATGATCGAATTGATTCTTTGTTATATGATTAGGCCAGAGGGCTTGTTGAAGAAAATATATCATATCGAAGTACAAGTTTGGGACAAAACAACAGTTGTAAAGTGGTGGTTGGCAGCCTGGCATATAATGTAAACCTAACATGTGGGATAACATTAACCATACTAAATAAATCAATTTGACTATATAGTGTTTTGCATTATGTATGTTTTGTAGCATCACTGTCAAAAATACGATTAAACTATTGAGACACTTTGGCTACCTCACACGGGCCAGGTTCATCACTTCTATTGCTTTCTTATGCTACATAATCAATACAGAAAAGATTTTTTTCACATCCCATTGTATGTTGTATGTATATATTAAGGGGTAGAAGAAAGAGATATGAAAGAGGAAAAAAAATTAAGAAAATCTCCCAGGTATGAGGTATGTGCTCTGTTCATGGACAATTACTATGTTGAACCCCGTATTTACTAGAGGTCAGAGTGCCCATTTGCAAGTATCTAGCTGCTCTCCATCACACCAATTGAGGTCAGACTAGTAATTGACACATCATCAAGGGCAATATTGAAGTTGGCTACTGTGGTTTGTACCAGGTTCAAAATATAAGTAAATCCTAAATAATTTTAATTTAGATTTTAATTTGTATAAAAGGATTCATTAAATAAAATAGAATTATTTATGATTTGTTTATATTTTAAATCACTATATTTGAGATTTTTTTTTACTTATGATTCAGTTCGGAGCAAGTATATTTTTAATTTTTGAACATATAAAATATGCATAATAGTACGGAAACCAAAGTTTGTCACCAGTAACTAACTTAACTATTAGTTCCGGTATGTATATTTTGTTTTATAAAACTAATAGTCTCGTAAGTCAAACATAACTATTCTCACATTGACTTACGAAACTATTAATTCCGGTAAGTCAAATTTGAGTTATGAAACTAATCGTTTGACAGCTCTACACAAAACTGGGGGTGGGGGTTGTTTTTAAGGGGAGGGTATTATTGTTTTTTCGTTTGCCAAAAAATGAAAAGGTGTTTGTATTTGTATTGAGAAATTGATTGATGTATATGTGAGGAGAATTATCCTTACTATCATTCCAACCATTCAAGTGTTTATTTTCAGTTGGGCTAATTTAACCTTTTCAAATCAAAGCCCAGCCCAAAATCTTATCATGAAGAAGAAAATGAGAATCACGATTCTCTCAACAAATCAGAACTCCTTCCTTCCTTCCTCTGCATCTCGTTGAAGCCATTTTCGCTCTCTCTCTCTCTCTCTGGAAACCGGTGGTCCGGTGGATGGCAAAAAACAACAAGTACACCGCCATTAACTTCAACCACATCTACGAGAAAACCATAACCAGCAACACCACCAACCACCCATCGAAGAACCCTTCTCTTTCCTCTTCCTCTTCATACTCTTCCGCTTCATATTCTGCAGTTTCTGCCCCTAACAAACATGGCCGTATCCTCGTTCTAACCCGACCCACTCCCAAACCCGTCACGCATCCCGCCCCATCACCATCACCACCACCACCAACCCAACCCAACCCTCCCATCCAGCACCTCCCAGATCGAAGCCGCTCCGAACCGGGCCCCGACTCGATCTCGCTTCGCCCTCTGGGCCGAACCGGACTCGGGCCGTCTCTCTCTTCGCCGCCCCCGGTTCTCAACCACGACAAAGACAAGGACGTGCCTTCCCCGCAGCAGTCTCCCAAACCGGACAAGTTCGTGCCGCCCCACCTCCGGCCTGGGTTCGTGCCGAGAGAGGAGCGGTTCGGACCTGAACCGGGTCGGGCAAGGGATAACGGGCGACCCAAGTCTGGTGGATACGACAGGATGAGGAGGGGTTCCGGGTCGGATATGGGTCGTAGCAGTCGACCGAATTCGAGTGGATGATGATGGTATGTATGTGTATGTATGGATGCATGTATGTTTGTTATTTGTTCTCTTCTCAATCCATATTTGGATTTGTGGATTGTTTGTTTTGTTTAGCCAATTTCCTTTTCAATTGCTTTTTAAGAAGCCCGGTGTCTTAGGACTAGGTGGAGGATGGTTCATGTTATGTGTGTTAGAGATGCTTTAATTAATACCGATATTGGGGCATGTTTTGAGCTGCATCTATAAGCTTGGCATAATAAGTTTATGTCCAATTTAATTTTACATAGAATCATGATAAATTTTAGATGACAGAACTTGTTACCAATCATGTAAGTTTCCATATCTAAGATTGATTTAAAATAATGAAATAGGTAGCTGGATTATATATTTTACACACACACACACAGATATAGGGCTTGTTTGTATTGACTTATGCAGAGCTTATGAACACAGCTTATGACTGATTCATAAGCTGTTTTGGGTTTATTTTTCATAAGCTACTCAGGATAGCTTATCAAAACAGCTTATGACTTAGGCCCTGTTTGGATAACAAGCTTATCTACTGCTTATGGCATAAGCCGTATAAGCTACTTTTATAATCGAAGAAAAATTATAGTGAAACTTATTTTATATAAGCCATAAGCTATTTTGATAAGCTATCCTAAGTAGCTTATGAAAAATAAGCCCAAAACAGTTTATGAATAAGTCATAAGCTGTGTTCATAAGCTCTGTATAAGCCAATCCAAACAGACCCATATTTAAATAAGTTTCACAATAATTTTTTTTCGATTATAAAAGTAGCTTATACAACTTATGTCATAAGCAGTAAATAAGCTTATTATCCAAACAGGGCCATATTCTATGTTAACCTCTTCATTGCATTTTCTACATCAAACATATAAAAGTGCAATGGCTTAAATATGTGCAATTGTGCATGAAATTGCATTTTCCATGTTAAGTTCAGTATGTTATTGAATTGATTAAAAAACGGATGTTTTCATTTAGCATTTGTAATTTGTACGAGTTTACAAAGTGTCATTGTGCAGAATGGTTGAATTCTTTTCCGAGGACGAAGAGAAACGCATTTTTGCCACAGAGACGGGTTCTCTGTACCAATTCACTGCAATGTATCCTTTGTCCTTCTGGAACTGACATCAATTTTCACAAGATGGCATCTCAAATCACTGAAGACGAAACTTGACCAGGTGGCAGATTCTCAACACCTAACACGCCGCAATTTGTAGCGAAATGCTTGTGGAAGTCTTTAGCACCCTAGTTCTTCTGTTAGTGTTTGGCCCTCTTTTACCACGTGCCAATATAGTGTAGAATCTACGTACATATTTTTTTATGCCCAGCTAAAACTGCTCTTTTTTTTTCCTTGACTGTTATGAAGGGCATGCCTCTATACTTTGAGCATGTGTTGTTTGAGAGGCAATCCAATCCCTATATTGTTGTATTTTGCTTGTCGCAATATGTTTGTTGTTTCAGCAAAGTCCTATTCGATAGTTACACACACACTGGCTTGGCTTTTTTTTTGGTCAATCACTGGCTTGGCTTTTTCAGTGCCTAATAAATAAATAAATGGTTTTGCATATCCAACTCAGTAGGGCCTCATATCAAAGTTGATACAAGGTTGTTGAATAGAGACAAGTAATCCCCACAATAGAACAGAGACAAGTAATCCCCATAATAGATTAAACTTATAGCAACTTCTGCTAGTTGCTACATATTTTTATAATGTCATTTGTTTTTCTTGAGTAGGCCATCCCAATTTTTCTATTTTAAATTCATGGTAGCTTACTGGATAATAATGTGATAATGTTAAATGTCCTTTTCATAAATATATATTCCTTAGTCGGCCAAGTGTGTGTCATTTTATAACCATTTTTAATCTTTGTCAACAAAGGTACTGTTTGAGATTCCTGAAGACTTGTAGAACTTGCTTCCCCCCCCCCCCCCCCCCCGGTTTAAACGTACACAACTCAAAGCGGTCAGAGCATCATGTAACTAAATCATTTATTCACTCTTTATTTATGTGTAACTAAATAATTTAAATATTCACTCTTTATCTATTCATCCAAATTTGCTCGAGCCATTAATTAACATTGAACAGAAGACCAAGAATTTGTATCGATCCAGTCAAATGCGATTGGACCTAGGAAAGCATCAGGAATGCCGAAAGAACTGACCAAGGCAAGTGCATGAGGGCGAAGTTCAGAGCAGAGTTTGGGCACTTCTTTCCTCACTACAGAAGCATTCTCTGGTGACAAGTATCCATATCGGAGAAAGGCAGCATCTTCATCAATGCTAATCAAGGCATACAATGATCTCAACTGACTTATGACATTCTACGGAGGAGACACAAATGCAAATTATTTAGTAAATAGATTTGTTCCACTTCTTTATCTCAGACTAACAAGAAAAAATTGACCAAAAATAAGACTAACAAGAAAATATATACAAAAAAAAAAACCAAGGGAGTAATTAAGTTCTCTTCTGCCAGTTATATATGGGACATTATTATATTATATAAGGAATATTTAGAAAGAAATCCCAAGATTTACCTTCAATGAACCAGCTGGTAAAGTTAACTCAGCCTCTATGAAGGTTTGCAATATTGCTCGTTCTGAGAAAGCTCTGCTCAAGTCTTCAGAAAGCTGATAACTCTGGAACAGAGAAGAGTTTCAAATTCTTAGTAAGACAGTAAAAGACAGGATGTGTATAATGATAAACAAACCAAGGTAAATTCCTCACTAGAATGAAAGCAGACTCTTCAGTTTCTCCTTCAGTTTGGTATTGTGATACCTCTGCCACAAAACGTCTCAATAGATCTCGCTCTCTTAAGTGGAACAGATCAATCTGCATAAATGAGATGTAAAAGAGAAAACACACATAATTAAGCTTCTACAAGGTCATGAATAATTCCAAATAGGAACATGACAACATGTAGAATAAAATGATATTACCTGGAATTCCTTACCCCTTATGGTGGAACCTATTAGTTGAGATGGGATGACAGGACAAGGTTTGTTCATGTGTTCTAACCCCAAACCTTTAAATTGCTTGTTTTTTGCCTTAGTTGCTATGTATTCATTATAGAGTGCCTTGCTGACCTGAGTTGAAAGACACATGAATGTTATCCATTCATATTGAACAAATAAGAGTGGAAATATGCTCAAATGTGACATGAATATAATCTCATACCACTTCAAATGGGCTAGTAAAAGAAATCATAGCAAGGATATATAAAATTCATAATAACAAGGTTCACTAATTAAAAAGGCTCAAATTCAAATAGGACATCAAACATCTCTAGGGATAGAATTCAGAAACTCTGAGCTTGAGTCTAATTTGAATTTCATAATTAATATATACCTGCTGCATCAGAACATTGTTGTCCCCCTCAAAAGTACACTGCACATCGAATTCACCCCTCAAACGACCAATACGATTTTCAGTTTTAAGGCCTTGTCCCCCGCAGGCCTCACGACATTCCTTGTTCATGAATAAATATAGAACCTTAGTGAGAGCAATAGCATATACTACAAACTATCAAAAATCCAACAGTAACATAGCAATACTTACCTGAAGAGTTCGTATATTGTTCCATGTAATAGTAGCGTTGTACGCATTCAGGGCCGGCCTTGGAATTTTGAGGGTTCTATGCGAACTTTGAATATGATGTCTTTATAATTATTGAAAATTTGTTCTCTTAGTATTTTTTGTTACAAAATCACAAATAATTTTTTCATAATTAAGATTCTTTAAAAAATCTTTTTCAATAGATATAAAAGCAAGACTATTTAAAAATTATTAAAAAAAGTAATTATATAAATTTATATATGTAAGTAAAATTTTACTTAATACTGGTGTCCCCAAAAAATGGAGTCATGTGCGGTCGCTCACCCCACACATGTTCAGGGCACCTCTGTATGCACTAGAAATAATATGAAAGGTATTGTAATTTGACTCGAGGGTTCTTTTCACATACATCATTTTCAAGTCATTTGCAGCAAAACTCATTGCATAACTACAGAAAAAACACAAGAAATGAACATAAACATGCTATATTCTGTAGCCATTTTATCATCTAATTAATGACCAAACTAGGATAATGACCTTTTATTAAATCAAATATTAGTTCTGAAAAACCACAATATAGATTAAAGTACAAACAATATTGCAAAACTATATATTGAAGTTTAAGAAAACAAAAAAGTTAACACCATGAAAACACAAATTCAAAAAACAGTTAGCAACAACCCCACAATTTAAAAACACGAGAAATGAACATAAACATACTATATTCTGTAGCCATTTTATCATCTAATTAATGACCAAACTAGGATAATGACCTTTTATTAAATAAAATATTAGTTCTGAATAACCACAATATAGATTAAAGTACAAACAATATTGCAAAACTATATATTGAAGTTTAAGAAAACAAAAAAGTTAACACCATGAAAACACAAATTCAAAAAACAGTAAGCAACAACCCCACAATTTTCTCCACATAAAGATTTACTCAATAATTTCACAATTTATATATAAGGTTAACCATTGGAGGACTTACACCTTTGCAAGTAAAGGTAATAGACGTTGTTGATGACTTGGGTAATCAAGCAGCAAAACTTCAGGCCCATTTGGTGAGAGAGAAAATGCATGCCTTGTCAATGCATATCTTACAGCAATGGCTAAGCCAATCTAACAATAACAAATGAATGAATGAAAATATAAGATGTTATAATAAAGTAATATGTGTTTGTTTAATGTGATCAAATCCACACAGTCACACACACACCCACACACACACACACACAAAAGACGCCTATAAAGTAGAGCTGTCAAAATTGGTCCAAGCCGACGGGCTAGCCTGGTTGGCCCATCTTTTAGGCTGGGTTGGGCTCAACTATTATAGACCTGAAAAATACCGGGTCAAAATGGCCCGGCCCGGAGGACCCGACAACATGGATTGGACTCAATTTTTTTCCCTCTTTTATGGTACTTTGCAATTTTTTCTTTGTAAAAATAGCGGGTCCGGTCGAGCCCGGCCCGGTGTATTTTAGGCTGGACTGGGCTAGTATATATGCAGCCCATAGGAAAACGGGCTGGCCCAGCCCCGACCCGGTTTTAAAATTTGGCCCGGCGGTCCAGTTTTGACAGCTCTACTATAAAGTAAGAATGCCAAAACACATTAACTTTTTTTTTGTCTAACATAACAAGTTCATAATAAGGGTAAACCCCCCGCCATACGACATCTACAGCAAGAAAAACAGTATATGCAGTGTCACAATACATACAACAATCCTAACCAAGACACGCTACTGTAACGAACACCAAGCTGTAACATATACTAGACAAGGAAAACAAAAAAACCAAGCTACCAAAGCATAGAAGAACACAAATACAAAACCAAGCACACCAAAAAAGGATACTAAAAAAGATACAGACATGTATATTATAATTTTGAGGTGGGTTGAAAAAAGCCCATTTAGGGCATCCAGAAACCTTCTGCCTCCACAATTTTACCCCACATTTCTCTTTTCAGCTCCTATCAAGTGAGTCGGGCTTTGCACCAACGCTCCAGAGATAACCAAAGCAGCTTGGACAGAATCACAACCCGACAGCTCCAGTGGCGGTAAAACGGAGAAGAAGCAAAACCAATATACAGGGCAACGACGACAGCCAACGGCACAAAACAACGCAACCCACGACCGATGCACCTGAGCCTCCCACGAAGGAGACAACATGCCAATCCAGACGAGGTAGGATCTCGTCCAACCCCTCGCCAATTGCAGTGCTTCCAACCGCAGCAGAAAGAACCCAGAGCGGCGCAACAGGTTCGTTCAGCCACAACCCCCCTTCTGCGTCGTGCCTCCCAGCTCCCGAGAGAGAGAAACAGTACCACTTCTTCCTCCTCAGCCCCACAACCGGCAGATCCGGCTCTTCTTTGTCCACCTCAGCACCCCGAACCCTCTGTGCTCCTCTGCACCTTGATCGCAAGCCAACAGAAACAACAATTGTGATAAGACCTACACAAGCTAGGGTCAAGGGGCCCACCATTGCTGCAAATCTCTAGAACAAGAATGACATATTAAATTGTGAAGATGCTTACTCATGAAAATGAATGTTATCACTCTAGAAAAAAATAACCTGATTTGCGTTTTTTATTGTACTCAAATATTCTCCCTCTGGTGAAACATCAGCCACTGAATTCAACAAATTCTCCCGTGGTATTCTTACATTGTCAAACCTGAAAGCAAGTGTTCATAAAATTAAGCAAATGTACTCAACAAATGTTTATTAATTCTCTAATAGATAGAATTACTCAATTACTTGGGAAAGTCATGACTGAAAAATGCGTTATTAATGTACCAGATACGGCCATTGTCGACCCCATTTAAACCAATTGTATGACCACAATCAGCTATTCGGATGTTAGGACATATGTTTCTATCTGAATCCCTGATTTGAGCAATAAATGCATGCACCCCTTGATTGGTTCCATTTATGTTGAGCTGGGAAAATACTATAGTGTGTGTTGCATCCTGAATAGAAATAAATCATGAATATAACTATGTTAACATATACCAAGCTTCGATGGGAGCAATGTAAGTACTAAAACAATGACTTCAACACCAATTTAGTCGTTGAAGTTGTGGAGCATTATCAACTTAGTTGATAAAATTTTAAATTAATCCATAAAATTAAAAATTATCGATCATATTAGTCTTTATCAGAGAATTTTAGAAACAAAATTGACCGATTTAGATGGACTAGTATGATTAAGAATTTTAAATTTTAGGAGTTAATTTAAAATATTAATAATTTCAGGAATTAAGTTGACATTGATCACCTTACAATTTCAGAGATGATTCACTCTGAAAACAATCTTATAATATATCATGGCTTCTACAATAATAATAAAGAGTTAAACAAGTAAGTAAGAGTACCCTTACATTTGCTGCACCAGCTATCCAATACTTCTGACCTGATTCACATGGAGTATTGATGACAAATTCTCTTGTGTTTGAATCATACGTAGTGACTGTTTCAATTCCTTGAACCTATGAAATTGGAGTGGAAATAATTTATAAAAGGGAAATACAAACTAGAGTCAGATAAAAAAAATAATTTAACCGTACGTGAATGTTGTTGTTATGAGGGACAAAGGGAACGAGGGGAAGCGAGAGGCCTGGGGAAGAGGCTGACAAACGCGGGAGAGAGAGGGGATAGAGAGATTTGACTTTTGTTGTAATTCCTACTTGTTGACTAAGGTACACGTGGAGGTACACATGGGATGCTTGGGTAACACTTAACGTGTCAAATCAATATTTTCAGCCAAATTAAGTTGACGAAGATGATGTAAGGGACTATCGTGATAGATGAAAGGATTCAAAGATTTTTTTTTATTTTGTTAATTACAAAGACTAAATTGACAGCGCATTATAATTTCAGAAACAAAAATGGTGGTTTATTCAATAATTTTAATTAGAAGATGATTGCTAACAACACACTTTCTAATATATTCTCTATGGTTGAATGAAATTCATATGATGAGTCCCATTAAATCATATGAGTTTCATACCCTATTAGTGGGTCCTACTCCTAAAGTAGTGAGACCATGTGAATTCCACTCAATCATATATAAATTGTATTTTTAGATTTTTTGAGAAATAATTCTCGCACATGAGCATATGTATACTAGAGAAAGTATAAATTATGACATTAATTTTTTTCCTAACTTGTGTGCAATAATCTTAAATAATACTTTTTTAGGCAATCTTAAAAAATACTTAAAAATAAACAAAATCGTAGTACGTGAATATATATATATAGGTCAAATAGTACGTGAATATTTGAAAGACCTTCACATACATTACTTCCATGGCCCAACTCAGTGATGGCACCGCACCCCTTGATGAGTACATAGTTTTCAGCATCTTTCAACCACTTGTCATGGTGGCGCTTGGTTCCCAGAGACTGTATGATCTTACCCCTGAAATTATGCAGAGAGAAGCTAGCAAAATATAAATAATGTATATAATATTGACCATGTATACTTTATAATAGTATTATAGTATTTTTTTTTTGTCCAATAGTATTATAGTATTTAAACGATTTTTTTTATACAAATGTTTAAAAGAAATTTTTAAATTAGTCATTTAAGAAGATATAATATTATCGTATGCTTACGTCAAATTAGTTTATGCATGCAAATTTTATTGGTCAAATTAATCTCTAAAATATTCAACATAAAGAACTAATTTCGGGGCTGATTTAACCAAAAAAATACACATTCACGAACTTCAATTGTAATTAAATTATGATGCTTTTCAAGATTACTTCGATAGAAAATAACTTCAAATAAAAGTTTCTAATTTTTCCCAAAAGAGTGACACATTCTGCCAAAATTAATCATATTAAAAAGTCAAAACCAAACATGAATAACATTAATTTGTGCTCTTCTAATTTAATTAAAACATGAATTTTATATGAAAGCTAAGGGAGATCGGAATAAACAAGATTGAACACAAGTGGTTAATGTACTTTATCCAAAGAAATATGCTTGATCAGTTATTACTCAAGTTCAATCCGTGATAATGGAATTGTAGCTAAGCTTTACTTATCTCCGGCGGAACACAAATAAGCCGGAGCCCATTTCCCCAAAGATATTGTGAATCCAAAAATGAGAGACCGGAATAGTTAATTACCAGAAACGATGAGTGTCGAGCTTGATGCAGAGGGAGTAATCATACATGGCAATGACCTCAAAGAGTGCCAATTTCCTCAATTCGGCTTGGGGACCATAAATAATCAGTGAGCCAACCCTTAAAGACTCCTTGCTCCAAGAGGTATTCGATTCGGCGCATGGTGACGTGTCTTTGTTGCTCCATGGGCTGGTTGTAATCGGGGGACACAAAAACCTTTCCACCGAGGATCCTAGGATTGAAAAGCTCGCTTAATTTGTATAATCAACCCAAAGAGCCAATCTCGATCTTCCATATGATGAGCATCCATGAGTTTTCGCATCTCCTTGATGTCGAAAGCAAAGGGCTCTGAGAGCTCTGGTGGAGAGCAATGGAGACATGGGTTGGGTTCTAGGTCCAATAATGAAGGAGTATGAAGGATGAAGTGCTTTGAAAGCACATGGGTTCTCCATGAAACGTGTTTGTCCATAATTAACGATGATGATATGACTATATAAGAATTGCAATTTTTGAAGACTTATATATACTCAAGTTTGAGATATGTGAATATGGTATTTTCAAGTGATGGAACTAACTACTAATTGTCAATTGTTACTTGTTACACACACAACACATTTGCGGTATAAATAAGCCAATATTCTCACTTCTTCTCAGAAACAGGGTCCATGGAGAATCATGGGTAGATACATGCTCATTGCTTGAAATTACTAACAAGAATTAGGTATGCTATATAAGATGGTCCAATAAAATTTTGGTCCATGAATGACCAAAGAATTTAAATCATGACTGTATTATAAAAAATTTAAAATATTTTAAGTTCATCTAATATAAATAAATTTGGCCTTTGTTTTTAAGAAAAAAAAATCCATTTTTATCCCTCATATATCTAAAATGCTCACTTTTGATTGATAGATATATGCATGTTAAGTGATAAATTGACTCACAAAAAGCCACATAAGCGTACATGACAAGGATTAAAATTTTATAAATTTTTAAGCTATTTATAATTTACGTAATGTGAAGAAATAAATTATAGTTATTGATTATTTCATATCATTGAATTTTATTCTTTGGCCCGTTGTGGAGAAAAACCTGCACTAGGGACTGGACCATCCTCATCCTATGAGTTGCCCAATTTTCACTCCACATCATTTACTTTTACGAACGTAGTAGCCAAACGGTCTACCCCCCCCCACACCACACACACACACACAAAAGCAACTATTTATAGGTAATATGTGGGAAATATAGTAGCTTGATCATACGTGTGGATCACACTATTTTCAAAAATTTATTTGGTTGAAGCGAAAATCTCCAACGATTTAACATGATCCAGGAATGATCACCAATCTATACAACTACACAAAGAATATCAATCAAGAACTCATGAATATGTGAATAAAAATATGAAAGTAAAAAGAGGAAGAAGAAGAAGAAACCGTAGAAAAATAGAAAGAAGAGAACGAGGAGGGAAAAGGAGAATTGAGGCTGAGAATGTGGTCAGGGTTAAGTTAGCCAGGTTAGGCTAAGAGTGTGTTTGGAAGTAATGAAAATTGAGTCCCGAGGCAATCTAAACGTGAAAGCCACTGAGTGTGGCTTCTGTACAAACATGTTGAATGAGAAAGTTGGATGAGAAAAAAATAAGATTTGACCAAGACATTTTTCATAAGTGGGATAAGTTATATGGATTAAATAATACTACAGTATCTTGTCATAACTCATACATAAATCATTTCAAAAGATTGATAATTGAAAAATTAGAGATATTTTATGTATATATATAGTGCAAACTCATTATAAAAAGACAATAATAGGCTCAGAATCCTATACTTCAGCAAACAAAAGAACATCATCATAAAATAATGAACTTCCCAAAACAAGTAGGATAAAATGTTCAAGGAAAAAAAAATAATAGGCATCAATTATCAAACATTTCATATATATGGATCCCAAAATGATGAGGATTTAGTTGAAGAATATCAACGTCCTATTTCAAACTATGCCGTGCTGCAGCATCCAGTCTTTTTAACCGCTGATACATCATCTTTAGTGCCAATATTGATGGTCTCTCCTTTGGGCAAGGCACCAGGGTCATTCCCCTTCTCAAGAGTCTTCCTACTCACAACATTGTATATCTGAGTGAGCACTTCTATGAAGGCATTGTTCACGTTCAAGGCCTCGAGTGCAGAGGTCTCCATGAAATACGTGTTCTCCTTCTCGGCGAATGCGGCGGCGTCCTCGGTCGACACGGCGCGCAGGTGTCCGAGATCTGCCTTGTTTCCCACGAGCATAATCACAGTGTAGGCATCCGTGTGATCCCGAAGCTCCTTCAACCATCTCTCCACGTTCTCAAAAGTCACTTGCCTCGTGACATCGTACACCAGCAATGCACCTACCGCTCCTCGATAGTAAGCACTCGTGATTGCGCGATATCTGTGGTACATAAAAAAAGAATGAGACTCATAAATACAGGATTCAGGAGTGAGTATATATATAATTTATCTAGTTTTGATTAGTAAGTATATAACGTTGAAGATGATATAACATAACATATATAACAAGTTTAGAAGTCTAGACTTTAAAAGACCAGCCAGGGCTAATTGGAGCCATCATATTGAACAAACACCTTGATTGACACATTGAACAAATTTCAATTGTGAAAAACTCAATTAGAGATGGAAGAAATACAAAACAATGGTTACGCTTTGCTTTAAAACACAAACTCGAAATATGAGTAATGGATCTAATCTACTAACTGCAATGACTACATTAATTTTTAACTGCAACAAATCTGAAATCTTAGGCTCATCCATGATCCAATTCCATCCATTGTTTCAAACAAGAGGATGTATACAAACTTGACCCACTAAACTGTTCCTTGGAAATCTTCCCTCAACCATACACTACAACAGAACAGAACAGTTTGCAATTGCATCACATCCATGATTTTAAATTGCCCCATAGATCAATGTTCTAGAGGTCTCCTTAATTTCATTGCCATCGCACTTGCAACCACATCAATTTGCATTTGTCAGCAATTTTCCATTGACTATGGTGACCTAACCATAATTTAAAATCTAGATCCTATCCCACCAATTTCCCTGGGTTAGACCCATCCAACAAAAGGAAGAAGTGACATTCGGACATTCTTAAACCCCATTCATTCTCTGTCCTACAATGAATTCTCAGACACACAACACAATCCTCTGTTTATGAGTGTCCTGAACATCAAAATCAAAAGCAAGAGTCCCATGCGCAACCTCAAAAACAGAAACACACAGTTCTGCATTTCGCACGACCCAAATCATCAATAGCAAAACTAACTAAAGCCTCAATCATCAACCGACTATATTATATTGAGAAACCAAATAATAATTAAAAATTAGATAAAAAAAAAAGAGGGGGAAAAGGGGGAGACCTCTCTTGACCGGCAGTGTCCCAGATTTGAGCCTTGACAAGCTTGTCGTCGATGCGGACGCTGCGGGTGGCGAATTCGACGCCGATGGTGGATTTGGATTCCAAGTTGAACTCGTTTCTGGTGAATCTAGACAAGAGGTTGGACTTGCCAACACCCGAGTCTCCGATCAGCACCAACTTGAACAAGTAGTCGTACTCCTCGTCCGCACCCATTGAATCGAACCAAGCAAGCAATGGATTCTCGATTCGAAGCAGCAGGAGGTGGGGTGTCACTGGTTTTTTGTTAGATCCAAATTCAATGAAATGAAATGGGTTGGAAGTACTAATAACTTGGTTTATACAATTTTGGCAACTTTTTTTTTTGTGTGTATTCTAGTTGTAATTGTACTTTGCAGCGCAACGGAGAGAGAGAGAGAGAGAGAGAGAGAGGCGTGTAGCGTGTACGAAGAAGGAAGGTAGGCGCCTGTTGCAGAGAAGAGTTCAAGCCTCAAATGACTCTTCTACCGTCTATTTTCCTATTTGTTCAATGGTTCAATATAATAATAATAATAATAATAACGGCTATTTTTGACAATGCCATAAAGGCATTGATTAAAAAATGAAAAACTATTAAAGAAAAAATTGTAAAGTAATTAATATTTAATATGAACTTAATTACTATGTTATAATAACATTGTAAAATGATTTTACCAATCATATAGATATTTGTGTAGTTATTTTAGAAAGTAATATAATTATGTGGTATTATAATAATATGATTGAATGTCAATGTAAAATTATTTTACATTGTCAGTACATAATTATTAAACTCAATTAATATATTAAAAAGAGATTCTTAATTAACAAATTATAATTATACATTTATTAAATACGATCTCAATTTTATAGTATGCTAACGGTCAATTTTTTTTATACTTTGCTAGGGTACTATTTTACTTACTAAAAGAGCGTTGCTAAATGGTACTAAAAATTTCATACAAAATTTTCATAAAAGAACAAAAATTAAATAAAAAATTGATAATTGATAACTATTGTCTATATAGGCCATGGGCATAAAGAGAGACATGGTGAAAATAGTAATTGTATGCAAATTTGTGCTCTTCGTATCTAAAGATTTCGTACCATTTAGCTTTATCCTTGCTAAAAACAACACTAAGATAAGAAACTTTTACTTTTTTTAGAACTTATAATTTTAAACTTGTTAATATACTCTTGAGGGTATAACTATTTAATATATTTGTTTTAAAAGATAAGTAAGAGCATATTAACAACTCTATTAAAAAATTAAATTGTCTTTTATTTTCTTATTCTTTAACCATTTATTTAGAACGGTTGAGAAAAAAATATAAATAATAACAAATGGAGTTTACTTCTTGTCCTTTTCTTAACTATCAACATTCAAAGGTCGTTTTATTGCTAAAATAAAGGGGACGGTAGGCTAAAAGGCCTTGATAAAATTAAAAGGCTGCTCTTTGAAAAAAATTCAATTTTATCAAACCTAAGACTCGAACAAAACCTTGAGATGAGAACTAATTACAGTTGTCAGTCGGACCAACGGATGTTGATTTTAATTTTTTAATATACATGGTGTGCGTGTGTTACAAATGTAATAGAAATAAGATTTTGCATGTCAACGTGAATTTTGCTTAGAGTTTAAAATTAAGCTATGAACTTCTCAAGTGATTTGTAGCTCTTATTTGTCGTTAATGATGATTGCTCTTATTCATGAAGGGACATTTATTTATTTGTTTATACTTAAAATCATGCTTTTATATTATTATTGTTTAATATTAAATCCAAATAAAATATTTTTAAAGCTCTTTTTCATGTTGTAAAAAAAGAAGCTCTTTTTCATAAAAAGAATAAAATACGCAAAATTAAAAGTTTGAGCAAGGAGAAAGTTCAACCGTCTATTGGTATTTTCATAATACAACCAGACCTTTCCTTTCTTTTATCATTTTGGTCGTAAAATTTGAAATCCAAACTACCATTCAACGCAGATTTATCATATATAAGTATAATTTAAGCCATTGATGTTACCACCAAACCACTTGCAAGTTGGAATCCAAGTTCATCACAATCACCCCGAAGAATGTTCAACTTGGCATGAACAATGTATCTGCTTGTTAACCAAAATGGAATATGTAGACGGAAGTCACGGAAGGCTTGAGAAGCCGCGTGAAGCAAAAAGGAAACAACATAACGCGCCAGGTAGGGGTCGAACCTACGACTTTCTGCTTAGGAAACAGACGCTCTATCCACTGAGCTACAGGCGCTTCGTTGTTTACATTCGTTTTCAATATATACAAGTTCAAACCCACACTGTGTCTTGCTTCATTCTTCAGCTTTAGTCAAGCTATCACAATAATGAGTTTGTATAGACCGATAAAGAGCAAGATAAATGAGCACTTAAGAATTTATCTATGTCTTGTTTAATCATTTTAGAGGTGCAATATATGAGGACATAATTTAAATCGTATTACTAATTTCAATATTATCGAATTTTAAATCAAATAATGACATATAAATATATTCTTTTTAATTTAACATTATTTTCTTAATAAAAACTATTTAATGTTAGAAAACAATCAACATATTATTATTTAATTCGAGAACTTAAAAGAATATAGAAAAACTTGTGTGAGTTTGATATATATATATAATACTTTATGATTTTGGTTAAGCATTGTTGGTGGGTGGCCTTTGGTTAAGCATTGTCATGTAATTATTGCTGTTTATGTGGGTTCAGAGTCAATAATAATTTTTTTTACCTGCTTAACCTTTCGGTCCCTGTTTTTGTCAAAAAAAAATAAAATCCCTTTGGTCCCTGTTAAACGCCAATGACAAAACTTAAAGCTTTTTACAAGTTGTGAAGGATCTGAATCATGATTAACCACAAGAATCATGATGGGAATTTTAACCATTACTTGAACCATATTTGAATTGTTAGACAACAATAGAAAACAATTGTATCACCAAAAAATTTTTAACAATTGAATGGTAATTTTATTTGATTTCATCCACCATTATGAATACCCAAAAATGAAGATCTTGAGCAACATAAAAGTGATTATTGACGCTATTATTTCTTATCACAAAATTTAACTGAGTACTGTCTCCTTGTATTCCCAGTACATACATAGGATAGGAACATCATTTGGACCCACCAACAACAAAAACGGAAAGAAGGTAGAGTTTCGAATACATATGTTCATAAGGCCGATTCGTGCAATCAAAAAAAGAGATGCAAAAAAAAAAAAAGAACTTAGGAAGAAGGTTCCGAATGTTACAGGATGAGAATCAACCATGAACACCAATTAAAGGAAAACGCATGATCTGCTCTTCTTTCGTTTTTTCTTTGGCTTAGGAGGCTGCAAAACCACCTTGATTGCAGCATCAAACACAGCCTTCACATTCTGAAATATTACAGCAAAGACATAAAATTAGACTAATTAAGCTAATGCGGTTAATTAATATTGGATATTTAATTAGAACATGTTCTGCTAACAATTTCTTTAGTGGCTTAATTTCTTGAAGGACACATCTACTGGGCAAATCTAAAAGCTAGTATGGCTAATAACATTAAAAAAAAAATCAGAACCTGCTGAGTCTTTGAGCTGCATTCTATGTACACAGCAGCACCAATTGCCCTCTTCAGCTCTTCTCCCTGCCCAAGATTTTACAGGATTTAGATGCACTCAGAAACATAACCATAAAAAAATGTTACATATGTTTTTCGAAATAGACCATATATAGTTTCTATTGAAGGTATTTTGAGAGACTATATGTGAACTATTGAAAGACTACATAAAGCATATTTTAAAATTAGGGTACCAAAAGAAAATTTTACCTCATTTAAAGGAACTAAAAACATATCTAATCCAAGATTTTATACCCCTAGCAACAAAATAGCCTTAGACTTAGAAGTGACTTGCCTGGGCAGTAGTTATAGGTGTAGCTCCAGGATGATCAATCAAATACTGCCTGTCTTCCCTCAAATCTGCAAGCCAATTAAAATAAAAATCCAATTAATTATTAAATGACCACTTCGGTTGAACTTTTAGCATAAGTAGTAACAACACCAAATTGCCAAGTAAGTTTTGTTTTATATTTTCATCACATACCAAGTTTGGTTCCCACAAGTACAATTGGCACAGTTGGGGCATAATGTCTCAGTTCAGGAATCCACTGCATAAAATTAGCTTATTGTAAGATACTGTTGACTGGGATTGTACCATATATTTATGTATATCAGATGAATAAAAGATGTTTTGTATAATATGAATAGGTGTAACTGTGTCTTAATAGAGAGACATATTGGTCACCTTTTTAGAGATATTCTCATAGCTGGCTCTGCTGAGGAGGGAAAAGGCCAGCAAGAACACATCTGCTCCTCTGTAGCTCAAAGGCCTAAGCCTGTTGTAATCCTCCTGTCCTGAATTTATTGAAGCCACAATAAATTAGGAAAGCTTGGAATAATAATGACTATATGAGTAATTAAGGAGTTTAATTACAACAATATCCAGTTTTAGAGATAGAAGCCTTATTCATTTTTCCCACTACTACATTGCTGGGTAGTATATACTATAGCAGCTAGAAAGTAGTTTACCACCTACAGAAAATGCTTACCAGCAGTGTCCCATAATCCCAGGTTAACTGTGCTGCCATCAACCACCACATTTGCACTGAAGTTGTCAAAAACTGTAGGCACATAATCCTTCAAAAAAAAATTGTGTAAGAGGAGAACAAGTGAAATTTTTATTGACCAGACACAAACTAAATTTACATTGTTCAAACAACAAAACATTATGAATTGTTGTCATACCGTGGGGAATGTGTTGCTGGTGTAAGAGATGAGCATACACGTCTTTCCCACAGCTCCATCTCCAACAGTAACACATTTGATGAATCTTGCTGTGCTCATTTTCAGACTCTTTTTTTTTTCTTTTTCTAAAACTGACTTTCTTGATCGCCTCACAGCAAAGCTTCCTCTACCAATTTGTTGCTTCCATCACTGGAAAGTTTCTGTGAGTTTCTTTCACTTGAAAAATAGGAACCAAAAATAGAACGATGGAAAGAAGAAAGTATGATGTCTAGAAAGAAAGGGTAGAAGGGCCAGAGGGGCCAATTTGAATTTTGAATAGAAATGGAGGGGGGGAGAGAGTAGCATTTAATAAGCCATGTCCCTTTAGCACCAACTTTAGTGTGCCTCTTTTATCTTGACCATTATTGCATTTGGCTTTCTGTTTCTTTAAGGGGAAGGCCAGAGTTTTAGATCAACAAAAGGAGTCGTTTGGTGTTGTAGTGGTGTTAGTTGGTTAAGTATTGTACAAGGGAGAGAGTGAATAATGAGTATTTAGAATATGAGCATTGCTTGGCTAATGGCTATACCCGAGGACTAATGTTAGAAATGAGAATCATTAATTACAAATGGAGAAAAAGAAAAGGAAAAGTTGATGGTAAAAATTGTAGTTTGGACAGCACCAACCAAAAGCATGATATGGGTCTATTGGAAGTGGGTGGATGGATTAGGAACCAAGCTCAAGGAAAAATATTGATTTTCCAAGTCACCATATCACTGCCCAAATGATGAATCAATGTTTTGTTCTCGGCCTTAGTGGATCCATCCCCATCTTTATGGGGTGGTTAGAGTTATTGAAGACCCACTAATGTGATTTCATTTCATCAGTGAAGCAAACTTTTGGCATATAATAATATTATATATGCATTAATAATGTGTGACACAGTACAATATTATTGAGTACCAACTGTAATTTCACTAATTTGTAAGCAACTAAGATTCTTCTTTTTTTGGTCATTTTTTAAAAAATGAAAAAAGACTAGAATTCAGGATTACGGTTCACATGGAAGAAAGAGTACTATATTCCAATCACCACCATCTAAAAGCTGTGTTTATAGCATGCACAAGGCAATTGTAATGTAAACTTCATTAATACACCCAAATGCAAAGATTTACTGCTCCCATATTTTTTAACCTCTTGGATTGGCTTTTTTTTTTTCTCCCACTTTCTCCTCTTGTAGTTTGTGATTTTTAGTCCTTCTTTTGCTCTATGCGCACTTGATCAGGTCACTTAAAGTTAGCTTTAAGCCTTTTAACGTGTTGAATGCATCATCATATGAGTGAAGAGTTACCTTAAGCTAGACAACAGGTTCAATAACCATGGCTTTACAATCATGATTTAGTATGAAAAAAGTCTAGTTCAACCCTGTTTTGCAAGGTAACTATAATTCTTTTGAATATATCTCATGACACACAAACTAAGCCCATGTCTGCTTTAATAAAGAACACAAATCATGTCCCAACTGAAAATTTAACCTGTAAAGCAATATGGAATTATTTCTTTTTCGGTGCACAGCAATATGGAGTTATTATTAGTCACGACATTTTATTTCTATGCAATATAATACACAAACAAGTAACTTCTATAACTCAAATGTCGTAATATGCCCCTTATGTTATACTATAAGATAAGATACAATGAGTTAAAATAAAAATAATAAAATAACTAAATTGTTTATTAATATGCATGCCCCTTTTCTTACGCAAGCCTCAAACTTCCATGTAAGTTTGAAAACAGAGAATAAAAAAGAATTTTTGGAACTTATTAATATGCATTCTAGAAATTAATTTTTGTTTTTTTGGAGATAAGTGACAAAAAAAGGGAGGAGAGGTGTGGTAAGCAAAAAATGATGTAAATAATAAATCCCCTTAGGCTTTGCTTGGGAGTTTAGTAGTCATAAACTTCCTAATTTGGAGGAACTCTAAAAAATAAACAAATGAGGGTTATGGAGAGTTTTGAAAAATCCTCCAAAGCACTGCTTTCATTTTTAAAAAACTTCTAAACAAGGGAAAAATCAACCTTAAGGCTCTCCTTCCGGTTTACTTTCCTCCAAAACTCCCTTCCCAAACATATCCTTACACAAACACTAAAAATTCTCAGATGGTTTGGGCCTATTTCAATGAATTCATCTTTGACAAAAAAAAAAGATGAAAAGGCCTTCTTGCTTCCTTCCTTTTCTCCTCCGAGTAGCTTCTGCAGCTTATTGCCTTTCACCCCTTCCTCTCCTTGGATTAATAGGGCTGTTCGAGAAATTGAAGTTCGCTAACTGAACCGGCTTTTAAAAAACGGTTCACTAACTTGAAACGCCGTTACGGGGATTGGTGGCGGCGAAGCTTCTGTTGGCGACCGGTTTGGCTGGGGTTTCAGACGCGGCGGAGATAGCCGGAGAGCACGACGTCGCATCAGCCATTATTGGAGGAGGAGGAAGAGGAAGAAGACTCTGTAGCAGCTAGTTTGATCGTGATTCTCCTTTCTCCTAGCAAACTAATGCTTCTTCTCAAATCGTGCAAGTCCGATTCTCGCTTCATTCCAGTGGCGATTCTCCTTCTAGTAGTATGTTTTTGCATTGTTTGCATCATAATGTTTGAACTTGCTCGTATGTTTATTGTTAATTATAGCATTGTATGTTTATTGTTGTTAATTTCAACATGGATGCTATACATTGCTATTCAGATGTCATGGATTTCGGTGATGTATGGCTGGCATGCAACATTTTTATGATTTCATCATTATAATTTTTTTTTTAAACCACGGGCAATGTTTAGACGGTAGTTTCTAGTGATAGACTGATAGTTGCATATCCTCCCCATGTAAAGTAGCTGCTTTTCATCAATGCTTGGCCACATCTTTGCATTTGTTTCTTTCTGTTTGTGCATATAAAGCCTCGTAACTTTTTGCCCCTATTGAGTTGGTAAGTATACAGGTTTCATTTTTCATGTCACAAGGTGCTCCAGTACTATACTAGTGGATCAAGACTGATGATTGGAGCAACAATGCACCGTAGATTTCTTCTCCACTTCTGCCCTATTCTGAACCAATGTCCTTCAGTTCGTTCAGTGTCTTCATCACAAAGACTTGAGCAGGCTGTTAGAGCTGAAGTAGAAGCCAAAAACTACGTTAAAATTCCCGATCTTCTCATTTCCTTGGAGTCATGCCAAAATTCAAATCCTTTTTCTTTTTTCTCTTCTTTTACACAGAACTTACAAGTGCAAATTGTTGATGAAATGTTGCAATCTTTTATACCTCTTAGACCTCGCTCTAAGCCCCAGCTAGCCTATTCCTACCTTCTTTCTTACACCCTCCAAAGTTCTCATCCCCTCCCTCTTGCACTTGCTGTCCTACAACGGACTCTACGTTCTGGTTGTGTTCCAGTTCCTCAGACACTTGTTCTCCTCTCATCTGCTTGGTTGGACCGGCGATGTCTGTCTCATTCTGTAGCTAATATTTTACTTGAGATGCAATCAATTGGATATCATCCTGACTGTGGGACTTGCAATTATCTACTATCATCACTTTGTGCTGTTGATCAATTAGTGGAGGCTGTTAAAGTCCTGAAGGGTATGGGTGGAGCAGGATGTATTCCTGATTCAAATAGTTATGGTACTGTAATTGGTGCAATGTGCAGAGCGAGAAGGACTGCTGAGGCACAGGATTTGATGAAGCAAATGGTGGTGAAATATGGGTTGACCCCAGGACAGGGAACACTGGTGAAATTGATGGCAGCATTACGGGCAAACAGGGAGATATGGAAAGCTGTTGAGGTGATTGAATTCCTGGAGAAAGAGGGTAACTCTGTTGGATTTGAGAGTTATGAGCTGGTGATTGAGGGGTGCTTGGAGAAATGTGAGTATGTTTTGGCTGGAAAGGTTGCGATGGGGATGACAGAGAGAGGTTTTATACCATATATCAAGGTGAGGCAGAAGATAATTGAAGGTTTGGCCAGCATCGATGAGTGGAAGATAGCTTGTGCTGTGAGACAAAGATTTGCAGCACTTAAATCTTAGCTGTTAATTATTTATAGTGGGCAAGTTCTTAATGCTGAACAAGTGACTACTTATTGCAAAAGACCTGTGGCTTCTGCATTATGGTGTCATTGTTCTTTTCTCAATGGCAATGCTGAGACAGGAATGCAGCTCTAGGAACTCAGATTTGCAAAATATTTGGTGGTATGATTTCTGAATTTAAACATGGAAAAGGAGTGAGCATATACAGGAACTGAGTTTTAGTTGAACTGTGGAATAAAAGTTCCCTCTTAGCCTGACTTTGAGGTGTTAGTTATTTTGGACGATATTCAAGAGAATTCGGCCGTGAAGTATATTTTTGAAACAAGAAAATAGAGTAACTTAACGTATATTTGTTAACCCCCCTCCCCCCTTCAAAAGGAAACAATATAACAATATTAAATGCACCAGATTATATTGGTAGAAAATATCATGTAATTTGTGCTTTAGTGTTCAGGCATCTTTTTGTATCTGGGGATTGATCAATGCAAATCACAAAATGATAACACTTTTTTAACTTATGCAAATCACAAAACTATTTTTATGAAAATAAAAATAGAAAATGCCCAAAGTAAATGGATTCTTATATTTTTCTTACTATTTTGATAAGATTATGGAGTTATTTTTTCTTCCTCATGTTCCCCCTAATTTGTGGTCCATAAAAAATTTCATAGTCTACCTGCATATTATTTATTAAACCCAATCCAAATAGTTGCAGGTGTCGTCCTAAAACCTTTCATAAAAGTAGTATAAATTAACTTTCTTGAGCTAACACCTTTCCTTCTACAACCATGGCAGGTCAATTATCCTAGTATGCTGCTTAATGCTTGATGAGGAAGGTAGCTTCCATGGCAATGCCACAAGTGCCGTCTTTATCCTTAGTATCACGCTTCATCCTAACATAGCCAGATTCTCCCCAGTCATTTGCCCATGAATTCTTCACAAGCCAGAACTTTTCACCATTTTCTTCTCCATACCCAACTATAGTCATGCCATGATTGAGCTCCTTTCCGCAAATTCCAGAGAAGATACCTTTTGAATAAAATCTAAATGGAAGACCTCCAGCATCAGTTGCAACAGAGACAGGTTGATGAGCAACAACAAATTTTAGCATTTTCTCATTGCTAGCAGGTACATTTTCATGGCCGCTTATAGTGACAACATGTTCTTTAGCTTCGGTGGTGTTGCAGTTACTATCTGATCCTTGATACGGATATTCTTTATCAGTGGCGAGCCCCCCCTGCTTGCTAATGTAGGTGAATGCTCTTTCCATGTTGCCACCTTCGCAGCCTTCATTCCCATTGCCATTATCACAATCGATCAGCTGTTGTTCAGACAGAGAAATCAACTTCCCTGTTTTTATCTTGTTGATGCCTTCGACAGCTGCCACTGCTGAGAATGCCCAACAACTTCCTGTATCCAGAGTTTGATGCCATCATGCCAACTCAAAATGTTTAAACATGATCTTTAACTAACTAACACAACATTAGAAAAACATCATAAGACTTGACATACATTTAACTGTTAGGTAATTCTCCTTAAGATGTATGTAATTTTGGAAGAAATTAATTTATTTGTGACATAAAGCAAAATTTTTAATGGCAACGATCATCCACAATTGAATTTTAACTGCAGAGGATCATGATCCGTGCATGTATATGTATCATAGCCTAGTAGCAGCTGAACCGTAATATATGAGAAAATGAATAAACTTAATTTGGCTCCTATATGTAAACCATGCACTTATTTATTGCAAGAAACTTTACCACAATGGCCTTGATCTTTGATGTGTGTAACTGCACCTTTCTTCCTCCAATCTATACTTTTTGGTAGATCCTCATGTTCATGATACATGAATTCTGTTGTCTGTTTACGCAACCTAGGTCCGAAACCCAGATAGGCTATTCTGAACTCTTCATTTGTAAGATCCGCAAACTTGTTGTCTGTGAGCTTGTAAGAATAGTTTTGAGAGTTATGGAACTCTATAAACTCAACATTTGCTTGGTAAATGCCAAAACGGACTTCCCATTCTTCTCTGTCTCTGTACTGTCGTCCATGTTGTTTCAACCAACTTTCATACCTCTTTCTCATGACTTTTGGATCAATTGAATCATTCTTTTGCATTGTAGGATATGCACTTGCAGTTATCCATAGATTGCACACAATAAGAAGATTAAGGATAGCAACGCTTAATGTTATAGATGTCTTCATGGCTAGTTCTGATTGCATATGGAGAATGACAACATGCATTGATATTTATTATGAACAATATACTTCAGTTCTTAATGTCATGTTTACTTTCTTTGCGTATTAAAATGCATGCTGATTTCTGTTTAGAGGCATTTCCGTTAATTATCTTTCTTGTCTCCATGTCTTTCGCGTGCTTGCGAGAGTTTTAGCAAGGCAAGAATTCTCTATGTCATTCTCTGTGCATGACCATAATAAAGACGTACATGTCTTCAACTTGCTTACGGTTTACCTTCCGAAACAACTGAATTCTTACACATTTGAATGTTTGATTGGCATTTTCCTCAACTTAGGCAATTTCAATTGGTATTAGTAGTTTGTTCTTGTGTAGGCTTAGTTGTGATGCTTTATATTGAATGAATTTGAATTTAATGGTAGACTAGAAAGTAGAAACAAGTTTATTATATAGTCTTCTTTTGGTAAATAATTTTATTCCATTCATCTTATTTTGCCATAGAAATTTAAAAATAATCGAGCCATATGATTCCAGTTAAAGTTTCAAATGTTTCTGCGAAGATTGTGAATGCCTTGACGCCTATCCTCCAAGTTGTATTATCAATGTATATGAGTTAAATAATTAGCATACCGATGTTTTTTTTTTTGGTATTTAATGAAGGGAAAGACATACATATAGAATTTTTTTTTTTTATGAACATACATGTAGAATATATACTTAAGGGATTCTTATCTTCTGCATTAGTTGGGATTCTTCTTTTCTGAATTAGTTGGGATTCTTCTGTTACTCAAGTGAACATAGCCTGTTGTATATATCTTCAAATGTATATATAATAAGAAGTAACTGAATAATAAACTTTTCTCTTTCAAATAGTAAATTTTCATGCTTAAGGAATACGAGTCACTTACCACTTGGACTATATCAATTTGGTGTCGAAAGTTTTTTTGTATATTTAGTTGTAATGAATAATCGTAATTGATTAAAGAATTATAAAATTAAGTGATTAGGGAATTAAAGGGAATAAAATTTAATTGTTTTTAACTTGTTTGATCGATAGTTGCTTGTTAAGTTACTTACCGAAACTCTCCATTTTCTTTTTCAAATACTTATCTCTTAAAGCATATACTTTTTGGTTACTCTCTCTTAATGCATTTGATGTTACTAGCCGAGCTCTAGCCATTTTTTAATTAATGCTTACTAATTATTTACAATGTCAACAAGTGACTCTATATATCCATTGGGTAGCTTTGGTAGTGCTTGTCGTGCATGTTTGATTTTTGGTCATTTTTAGAGCTCTATAAAAAAAAATTCATTAAGCAGTTCTATACATAAAATAATTTAAAATTAACCCACTTAAACTAAGCTATCCATATTAGTTATCATATTTTTCATAAAAACAATACATACACATGTAAATATATAACATATATGGTACTATTAATTTGACAGATCTAAATTACCGTGACTTCGACCTATCAATCCCTATGCTATGTAACTAAGGTTCCATAAAATAGAACTTCATGATCTGCCACTAGTGTTTGTGCCTTTTTTATTGAACAAAAATTTACAGCTGCATTGCGCGCGATCTTATACAAGCTAAGGGGCAAGATTATATGTGAAATTTATTAATCAACACCCACACTTTTCCAAACACTCATCTAATTGACATCTCTATTTTTTTTATTTCTCTCTTCTTGTCATATTATTTATCTATCGCATCTATCAATCTGATCTCTCTTCTATTTCTATATGTCTCAAGGTGTATATATAATAGCACATATATAGTGGTCCAACAATCATTTTTCTTTATTAATTATCATTTGCATGAAATTAATTAAGCAACAGTACTATTTAAGCATTAGTATTTCAATAGGTATGAATTATCAGGATTTGGGGTAAAGGGGTATGAGGGGAAGACAAGACCTATGAACTCATAGATGCATGCTATTGCTATTGATTAATACGAAATCCGTCCATGAAGATGCTACTAATCATGATTGTATATGCTTTGTCAAACCCTTTTCTCCTTATAAAAACTGCATTAATTCCAGTTAAGATATAAAATGAAGAAAGAAGGTATCTAGAAAGACATAGACACGCATATATACACATCCAGAGAGAGAGGCATATACCCTACATGTGGGAATGGTTTGGGGACAAAGCAAAGAAAGCATAGTGCGTGCTAACAATTCACATGGGAGCATAACATGATCCTTCACAAGAAGGCCTCTCTTTTTTTTTTCCCCTCTCTTTCACAGCTCATACCCCAAATCCCACGAGTCCACACAATTTCTACCTATCTTAATTACTGTATACCTAGCTAGCTAGCTAGCTTTTTAATGAAAATAAATTATTAATGATTGAAACACGTCGCACCCCCATGCATAACCACTATACATCCTTATAATTATATCTCATGCACATGGCTTTTGTTCTCCTTCACAAGTCACAACCCCATATGATTTCACCAATCACTAACACCCCCTTAAGTGGGGTTGTGTCTTTCCTTTTGTCTTAGAGACAATCTTTAAAATTTTATCCAGAACGTGGACACGATTCAATCGATCGAATCAAATCAATTACTACCTAATTTCTGTTTTCTTATCTTAATTTTGGAGACTAGATGTCATTTTGCTTTTTCCCTTTTTTTTTTTTCCTATTAACTTTTAAGTCTACGGGAAAACAGTCTAATTTAAGATTATTATTTTTCTCTTGCTAATTACACCACTTCAAATATACCTAAATAACTAAATTTGTTAACCATGGTCCATGAGTTTGACTACTCCTTTTTCTTTCCCTAATAATATATAATTGAATTTATTAATGTTGCAATTAATTAATAAAAAACCCAAATAGACTTTCTAATTAACCTTGCAGTGTCCATGATCAAAGGGTGCATGTATGTTAAAATTAGTGTGTTAATTATTGTAATGGGAAGAGTTAAGCATATATAGAGAGGGAGAGGGAGAGAATGTTCTAATGGGATTTATGACAAAATAAATTTGTAAGGGGGCAAAAAAAAAAAATGAGACAATTATAAGGGGAATCAATCCCACAAAAGAGACGGTCACAAGGGCACGTGGTGGCTGATTCCCACTAGTTTATTAATCCCACTGGCGACTTTCCAGTAACACCGTTGAGACCCTTCTCCCAGCTGTTCATAACTGTCCATTCCCTCCCCATCCCCATGTGACCCTACTGCAAACAAACACATAGATACAGATACCCCATTAGAATTTTTTTTTCCTTTTCTTTTCTTTTCTTTTTAGGATTTTTCAAACCCTAACACAAAACATAAACAATTGAAAACAAAAAAATTGCACAAATTTCACATTTACAAAAAAAAAAAAAAAGAAGAAAAGAAGTCTACGATTATGTTAATTGTTTAAGTACTTGTTTTAATTTCTCTCCCCTTGTGGCTTTCTTCCCTCTAACATTCCCTGTGGTTTCTGGGGGGATATATACAAAACATATTTATATATAAAAGGGTTGTGTTAGAGGTTTCATCTGTTTCATTTTTCTTCTCTCTCATTCACACATTCCCCTGTGTTGGGAGAGTTACATTTCATCATGCAATATGCAATGTCCATATAGATAGCAGCATTTGTTAATTAAGGCCAACAACAACATATTTGAGGTTTGCAAAAATCCCTGTTTGTTTTGGTGTTCTGATTCATAATTAGCCTCTTTCTTCTTCTTCTTCTTCTTCTTCTTCTGAAATGGCACAATTGCCTCCTAAGATTCCAAACATGTCACCAAGTTGGCCAGACTTTTCCTCTCACCAGAAAATGCCACCCTCCTTTGGAAGCATGTCAAACATTAATGCAACCACCGCCACCAACAACAATATTAACACAAACCATTACAATCATCAACATAATCAGAACCCTTCTTGGGTTGATGAGTTCCTTGACTTCTCCTCCGCCAGGCGCGGCGCTCACCGGCGGTCGGTGAGCGACTCCGTCACCTTCCTAGAGGCGCCAATGCTGGATGAGGATTGTCATGGTGGCAAAGTATTACATAGTAATAATAACGACAAGTACGAGTTCGACAAGTTTGATGATGAGCAATTCATGTCCATGTTCAACGATGAAATCTCTGGGGTCCACAATATGCCCCCCACGTTGTCCTCCTCCAACCCTTCTAGTCCTTCTGATCAGAACAACTTCATCAATGATGAGAATGAGAAAGAGACCAAAGATAAACAAGAGAACTACAAGGAGAGGGAAGTGGAGGAAGAGGAGCAGCAGACTAAGAAGAAGAAGAAGAAGAAAAAAAAGACAGAGGAAGATGATATTGATGAGAACAACCACCACCTTCAGCAGCAACAATTGAAAAATGAACCCGATGAGGTTGAAAGCCAATGCAAACTGGAAATTTCACAGCCTACAAATAATGCTTCTTCTAATGACAGAATTACTGACCCCAAGAGAGTCAAAAGGTAATGAATAACACATTCATGTCACACTATATCAATATGCTTTTTCTGATAAACTTGCAATGACCCCATGACACAAAATTGGATTTTGATATTCTGTTTTAATGGTTAATTAGTTTTTAATTTTATGCATTATTCTTATAATTGAAAGCATGTTCTTCATAATTAAACCGATGTGTTTTTATTCCTCTTGGTTTTTCTACAAGCTGTTTAATTTGTTCTGTTTTTTTTCTGCAAAACTGATGAAAATGAATCATTGACAAGTAAGATTTTTTTTCCCTTTTTTTGGTCCTTTGAGTTCTGTCTCTAATTCTGGTTAACTTGGCATCAGAATATTGGCAAATAGGCAATCTGCGCAAAGGTCGCGTGTGAGGAAGCTGCAATACATATCAGAGCTTGAGCGAAGTGTAACTTCATTACAGGTTTGTGACGTAACGTGATGTGACAATAATAATAAATCTTTGTTTTTGGGTTAGGGACTATGATAAATCTTGAGTTTTTATGGAAATTTTTATGTGAATATATAATGTTATAATAATAATAATAATATTGACGTTTTTGGTATTGCGTTGACCCATGAAGGCCGAAGTTTCAGTGCTGTCACCACGGGTTGCATTTTTAGATCATCAACGCTTGCTTCTAAATGTTGACAACAGTGCTCTCAAGCAAAGAATCGCCGCCCTTGCCCAAGACAAGATCTTTAAGGATGGTAATTTCTTCAGTACTACTACATTTCCGTTAATTATGTTGATTATTAAATTAAATTATAGCTAATTATGTTTTTCTTATTAATTTTGTCAATGGAGAAGCAACTTAATTAATCATACTGTCAAAACGTGGTGGATGGATGGATCTATCTCACTTGTCTTAACCAACACCCTCTTGCGTGAGATTAATTCTCATTCCCACCCTTTACTTCTGTCACATACAATGCTCATACTAATATCCTACTTATTTTTTGTAATTATTATACATGTGGGCTTTTATAAATATTCCATGTGGCTTCAAATTATTACTAGTAAACTAGCATTTTCATCCTTATACAATTTTAGTTGATATAATTAATTTAATTCATTTTGTAAAGATATAAGTGACAACAATTTATCTTGATAATAAAAAGAATATACAATACCAATTCAGTCCCTCAATCATAGGAATTAGTTGACATCGATTTATTCCTTCAAAAATTAAAATTGTCATAAATTTAGTTTCTCAGTATTGTGGTTTTAGCACAGAATGATGATTTCAATATCATTTTTCGTTATTAAGGGATTAAGTTAATTAATGTCACCTTTCTTTCTTCTTTGTTAGATACTAAAGTGATGTCAACCTGACCTTTGTGTGGAAATCTGGATATGCTTTGCATCTGTGCATGATATAGAAAACCTGTGTTATAATTAATTTGTTTAGTTTACTTTAGGCTTTAAGCACATGAGAAAATTTAGAGAGAAAAAAAAATCATGATTTAGTGTATTTATGAGGATTAGTTAAAGAATCTGTACTTTCCAATTGACCCTGTGGTCTTATTGAGATTTGAAAACCACACACCACTATAATAAGCTATAGCAGATCCTCGAGGTTAGTTAAGTATTAATCACCAGATAGGATTAATAAAAACTAAAGGTTAGCCAAAATGGAGCAAAGAGATACCAATAAAATTGCACTGTTGTTGGCCCTTTCTCGTGAAAGTTGCATATATATAACTATATATATTTATTATTTCATTATTTTAGAAAGGAGAAACAGGGCCAATAATTATGAAACTGCACAGACTTGTATTGAATTTAGTGAAAGAGTTTGCATGCACGCTTATTCAAGTCTGTGTCTGATCATGTGCCCTGTCTCCAAGCAGTTAATAGTATTGTTTACTACTACTACTAACAAATTAGCTTCCAATATTTGTAATCATCACAATCACATTCACATATATACATACATACATATACATGCAGCTCATCAAGAGGCACTGAAGAGGGAAATAGAGAGACTAAGACAAGTGTACCACCAACAGAACCTCAAGAAGATGGAAAATGCAGCAGGGTCACCCTTACCATCCCCATCACCGAAGCCAATATGTGAATCTCAGACAGAAAAGGAACAACTTCTCAATGTATGATCAACCGAACCCCTCCATCCAAGAAGACTCACACTATATAGCATGATCAAATTAGTAGCTAGCTAGTTTACATGATGATACTGTGATTCTTTATATTTTTTTATAAAAGAAATTGCAGAATTTTGGATAAGAAAAAAGGAAAAGGGGATCAAAGAATTGAAGAGATAAAAAAGGCAAGATTTTTTTTGTAATGTGATTGCATAATTATGTAATGTATTGAATGGGGTCACGTACTGTTGGGTGGTGAGATGGTGAGAATTTTTATTAGTTAATTGGTATGAAGGGGATATATTCACTGAGAAGAGTCACGTTCTGTGGGTAGTGGTGGTAGTATAGGCCTTTCTGCTATGAAACAGCGCAGGCACGTGATGTGTTATATACTTTAAAAAGAAGGGGACCACTCAAAGTTTGCATGATTGGGAATGCAGGGGAGAAACACATGTGCTGCAGTGGCATCAAAAGAGAGGGTGGAAGAAACAGTTGTGTCTGCTTTAACTTGATGATAGGAGTGGATAGAGCGAGCTATATATTGTCGATGATTCTTTCAGTTCTTTTATTTGTTGTCTTTGATTCTTTTTTCCCATTTTAAATTGTTTTATGTTTTTCAATATTCCATGTTGGAAAACAAAGACAAGTGGGGCTTGTGTTGGGATGGATGATGAAAGAAAGGTGTGTGTGTGTCAGTGACGTCCTGGATTTAATGGGTTTGGTTGTATTTCATATTATGTAATCATCTTTATTTGACATATTAATTTAAAAAATCCAAAATGTAAATAGTCAGTTGACTCTATTCGCGCTGTATATACAAAGGAGTTTTAACTTTTTGATCACGAATTTTTGTGTATCATCCTTTCCAATAACCAAGAGGAGGAAAAAGATTATGATTTAAATTACATTATTTGAGGGTAAAAAAATATAGGAGTAACTCAGTATCTGTGTCTCAGTTGGCAACACACGGTACGTTGTCTCACAAAACATAATAGTGTTTCTCTGACCCAATGTCAGTAACCAATAGTAATATTTAGGTTGTCAAGTGGAATTTGGGGAATAAGGAAAAGGAACTATATAATGTAATAACAAAATAAAAATTGTATGATACCCTTTTGTTGAGTTCAATCCTAAGCAGATCTGATCAATCTCATATTATTTGAAGTAAGATATTTCTCTTCCAGGAATGGGAAAGCAATAACATCCATATATATACGGGAGTTGATGTGGAGTCCGAATGTAAATGTACTCACTGTCTACCCTCTAACTAGATTTAATGTATATTTATGTGGAATTGTTTTAGCTTGTATTTATTGCTGTTAGTGGCTGTTATGACATTTACTCTGGCATGAATGTGACCTTTTGGCTGTCATGAGATTTACTTATGGCTATCTTAAACATATTTTTTATTTTTAATAAAATATATACACACAATCAATCTCCAACTGAAGGTGCATGCACCTTCATTTTTCTTATAACTATTTTTTTTTCTTTTTTGGCAGATTTTCTTAATATATTTTGCTTCTTAGCATTTAATATATCAATGCACAATTTACTTTTGAAAATAGAAATTGGTAAAAGAAATTAAAGACATTCGATTAACAGAAAAATAAGGGTGATGTAACCAACATAGTAAATTACCCCCATAGGTAAGAAGAATTCCTCAGTAACTTGTGAGAACTCCAATGTGGTAGTTTTGATTGGAGGCCGTACTAAAAGACTACACAGCAAAGACTGTTTGTTTTGCTCAGAAGCTGATATCTTCATAGCTGTAAAATTTTTGTTGAGACTCCTCTGTCCTCTTTATTATTTCGAAAATTACATTATTTTGTTATTTTAGATTACCCCATAATATAACCAAAGACCGTTTGGTCCAGTGGAGTAACCTACCCTGAGACTCGGGGGGTTGACCTGGTGCTCTAGGTTCGATTCCCGTAGAGTTAAAAAATGTGTTAGCCAGCCTTTACTTGGTTCCCAAGCGAGCGAAAATTAGTTTTTCGTTGAAAGCGTTGAAACACTCCATGGGTAGCCAGCAATGTCCTAAATCAAAAAGATTACCCCATAATATTGCCTGCGGTCATCATGCACATGAAAATTGAAAACCAATGAAGTATTTATAAGATTAAGAGAGGATGTTTTTGTGATATATCTGTAAAATGTTTGCAGAGCATATCTGTGAAATTTGCTATATCAATATTTTACTTTGTTAGAAGTAGATGTAGTTGTAACTTGTAGATGATAATGCGAGCCATAATCCAAAGTCTTTGGATCCCTTACAAGTGAGATCTCGTGTCATACGCAGTGAAGTATACCATGCAGCAGTGAAAAGGTTAAGTGGTCAATTTCACGCACGAAACCCAATCCTCTACAACTATCAGTGCCGACCTTAAAGTGGTAAAACCATTAACACTAGCACAGTTTTTAGCACAGGAATAGTTGTAACATGTAAAGGCCAAATAAAGGGTGGTCCAGGTTTGTGAGCTTGATGGGCTTCGGATCAAAATGTGATTTTTGTGCATAATTTGATGTGTTACAAGATCTAGCTACAGCTCCCATTGCGAGACATCAAGAACAGGATCGAGGGGCAGAACAGAACATGGTCAAAAGAATAAGTATTGGGAAAGCAGTCATTTTGTGGCAACCGATAGAGGCGACACTGTTGGGCCTTAGTTGCCTATGTTTAGGGACGGAACCAGAAAAATTTGTTAACGGGGCAGAAAATTAACACAGTAAATAAAATTAAAAATCACTAACTTCTATTATTAACAATTGTCAAAAATTTAATTTAATAAAATCAACAATGACTAGTTTGGATGTTGTTTAATGTTTGATGCTCGTGCAGGTAAATGGAGACACAAAGTTCTGTACCATTTTTCTATTGTTTTGGTTATTTTCTAGGTTGTGTTTTTTCTTCTTTTAAAATTGTTAGCTCAAAAGTTGAAAAGCCCAAAAGCTTTTGTTGGGCATATTACTAAGGTGGGAGTTATTAAATATTATGGGAGAGGGGATTATCAGGTACATATCACTCAGGTTGGGGGGAGTACTTAACATTATGAGGGTAATAATATAATTTTTTGTATGGGGGTGCGACTGCCCCCTTTGGCTAACACCTAGTTTCGTCCCTACCTATGTTTGTATGGTACATTTACCCATTTAACAATGATACATAGAAACCCAACAAAATTTACCACCCCTCTTCAATCATAAAAAATAAAATAAAAATTATAGCTCTACTAACACCTCTTATTTCTATCTTTTTCTTCATATCACATCATATTACTTATCACATATATTATTTATCTATCTTTTATCTCTTTCTCACTCAAGCTAATACACCTGATAGGTGTCCATGTAACATTTTTCTTATCGATTCTGCGTTACTTATTTATATGTAACATAGCTATGAATGAGTAGTGCTTCTAATTAGTGAGTATTGTTTAAAAAATAAAAGACATAACAAGTTTTTATTTGAAATCACAATATTTAATAAATTATTAATTTAAAAACTATACTTTTCAATAAAAACTTCATTTTTTTATTTTTAACTAGTGTCCCCTTAAGATATACCGGTTTTTATAAGCAAAATTAGTCATTAATTGAAAGTGAAAGCTAAACATGCACAAGAATTATGCTAAAGATCAGCCCTACATACCGGCCGTTAGCATTTGCTTTAAAATAATAGCAAAAATAACATTAAAATTTATGCTGATGTTGGTTTAATATTATTTTAAATTTTTAAGTAATTGTGTATAACTAATGCTTTCCGCAGAAAGCAAACAAGGGAAAAACTGTTGAGAGATTTTTGTTTTTGCCAACCCCTTTTATGTTTTTGTTTTTGGTCAAATTGCCAATCCCTTTTTACTTTCAATATTGGGACCTTTTTTTGGTCAACCAATTTTAGGACCTTGGTCCGGCCTCTCAAGCATATTTGGGCAACGAGTTGGGCCGAATCCAAATCCAAAAAAAAATGTCCGATAATTTTGACAAAAAAAAAACAATCACCGATAACTGCGACCAAAAAAAAAGTCTCCTATAACAGTATAACTAAGTGAACTAACCGTTTTGACCCAAAAAAAAAAAAAGTGAACTAACCGTGGCCACTCTATTTTAAATTTTAAATATTTGTTTGGCTTAAATATATTTCAGGTCCATCCAAATTTAGTCGTTTTGATTTTAGTCTCTGCAAATAAAAGTTAAAGTTTTTTTATCCTACAATTTTTTTTAGTCCATTTAGTGATTTGGGGCTGAGGTGGCATGGATACGTCACCTCATTAGTCAGATGTGTCATATTCAAGTGCCAACTAAACATGCCACGTAATTTCAAATTTGCAAGGACCTGCTACGTAATTTCAAATTTGCAAAAACCTGCTTTCTCTCCTCTCTCCATCCGCCACCACCTCTCTCCCGCCCCTCTTTCTCTCTCTCTCTCTCCTCCCTTTTCTCTCTCTCCTCTCCTCTCCTCTCCTCCCACCCCACCACCACCACCTCAGCCCCAAATCACTAAAAGGGAGGAGAGGAGGTGGTGGCAGATGGAGAGAGGATAGAGCTACAAATTTGAAATTACGTGGTAGATCTCTGCAAATTTGAAATTATGTGGCATGTTTAGTTGGCTTGAATATGACACATCTGATTAATGAGGTGACGTGTCTATGCCATCTCAGCCCCAAATCACTAAAAGAACTAAAATAAAAAAAATATTTGTAGGACCAAAAAACTTTGACTTTTATTTGCAGGAACTAAAATTAAAACGGCTAAATTTGAAAAGACCTAAAACATATTTAATCCTATTTGTTTTGTTCAAATAAATTTTAAATACTAAATCCATGGTCATTCACACTTCGTAACCCGGAGAAAAGAGGAAATTGCCATATCTTTAATTAGAAATCCAATTAGAACAGAAGCAATTTAAAGAAATTAAGACGAAATTAAACCTCTAAAAGTGGCATCGCTTGAGAAGGTACTTTTATTAGTGGCTGTATCAGCTGGTCCCTGGCTAGTAGCTAGTCATCATAAAAATTTCAGGATATATATGGTGCATGAATGTATTTGACCATGTCATGAATACTTATGCGTGCTTAATTTATATAAGTAGAGATCTTCAATCTTGATACAAAATAATATTTTGCTTTTTAAATATTTAAACTAAATAGTCAATGAAGAGTTGTTGGGTTTATAAGTCAGAGCCTACCGTCAAGCTTGAATTTAATCAAAAGATAAGCATATAATGTATATATATAGTCCATAGCATTAGCAATGCAATTGACCTAGTTATCGATTAATTTGTCAAGTGTGATGTAAATTAACTATAACGTAGATCTTCTTAAAAATTACTCAAACCAAATTAACTATTTTTTATTTTCTGCATTGTGAAATTTCACTTTAAATATGAATTTAATCTCCGGAATATACAATATCTATTTGTTGGCACCCAATTTTGTCCGAGTTCTTATTTATTTTCAAAAATCAAAAAAAAAAAAAGAGGAAATGAAAAGGAAAAGAAGAGAAAAAAGACAACAACAAAAAAAAGAAAATCAAAGAAGGAAAAAAAAAGAAATAAAGGAATAAAAAGAAAAAGAAAAAAGGTTGATGCTCCGCGCCCTCATTGTCCTTACCGTGCACCTCACTCATATTACCAACGTCCCTTTTGCGAAGGAGAAGCAGAGCGCTACTCAATACTCATGCATCTCCGCGTCCCCACCGTAAGGTCCCCATGCACCGCGCATCACATTAGCAACATCCCTTGTGACTTGTGAGAGGAGAAGAGGCAAGCGGCGCACCCCTTCCCCCTTTTCTTCTCTTCCTTTTTCATTTCTCCTCTCAAACACACAATTTCCTTTTTTTCACCATTCTTGCTCTTCATCATCAACCTTTCACCTAAAACACCCTCCATTTTTTTCCTTCAATTTCTTCCCCCTCATTCCATCACCCATTACCATCATCCACCACCATAAACACCACTGTGGACCATACTTGAACCAACCTTGCCTCTATTTTTTTTTCTTCTTCCCTTCTCTACAAAAAAAACTGCGCCCCCTTCCTCTTCATCACCAGCTCATTCCATTTCCCTTCAACTGGTTGAGCATCTCAAAACTAACAAAACCAATACCACCCTCCATTATCTCCACCAATAGAGTTAATGACACCAACACGAATGTGACAAAGAACAGAAACAGTGGAGGTGAGAAAACATAGAAGGGATGCATCGCCTCATGAGTCGTCCCCTTCCGCAGAACATCTCTAAACCGCCAATCACTTCCTTGTCGGCGACTGTTCTCGTCGCGTTCTGCCGTCTCCATCTGTAACTTGGTGGTATAATGTAGTTTTTTTTTCCTCTCATTTGATTTGTTGTTGTTAGGGATTTTGATTCTTATTGCTGGTTTTTCCGTTTTCATTATTGTTATTATTATTTCTATGGAATGTGTTTGTATGTTGGTGTTAATTTGGGTGCAGTCCATTTTATTTGCTTTGTCTTGTTTTTTTTTCTTTTTTGGGTCCATTTAGAACTTGATCTCGTGAAGCTCATTTGATTGTTTAGTTTAATGCATTTTCTAAATATTCAAAATTCCGTTGAACTACAATAATAAATTAATAATGAATCAAATTAAATTTAAATATAATTTGTAACAATATATTAGCTAAACCCTATTTGAAGTTGGTAATTACTAATAGTCATTTTGGATCCTCTTCCTATTTGACTATTGCGATAATTACACTTTTTCTAATTAATTAAGTAATTTGTGATAGCCATTTGGGATCCTCTTCCTATAAGGCTATTGCGAAATATCCACCATTATTAATTAAGTGATTAGCGATAGCTATTTTGGATCCTCTTTCTATTTAGCTATTGCGAAAGCTTCGTGTTTTAATCGATAACCATTTTGTATCCTCTTCCTATTTGGTTACTATGAGACCGTGTTTTTAAAAATAAAACATTAATAGTATTTTCCAAAAAAAATCGATAATTAAAACAAGTCAACACACAATCATTTTCTATAAAGAACTATGTAGGTTTGATTTTCTCATTGCACCTGAGAATACGTAGGAGCAGGAACCTTCCCTGTCAAGCACAAAAAAAAAATTTCATAATTTTTCTCCTTTGTTTTGTAAATAAATAATAAATCATTTTTTGGGGGTTAAAATAAATAATTCTAAAAGCTAACAAATTTGTACATTTAATTAGAGGTAACTGCTTTTTAGCGGATATCGTAGGGTGCTAATACCCTCCCTACAAGTAATCGACTCCCGAACCCTAAATCCGGTTTCAAGACCATTTTTCTTCTTAAATAGGTTTTTCCAATGTTTTTCCCATTAAATAAACATTGGTGGCGACTCCTCTGTAATTTTTTGGGTTGCTTCACTATTTTATTGCTATAGAGTAAAAATTTAAATTTTTTCCCCCTGTTCTCTATCAAAAAAAAATTCCTCTGTTTAAAAAAAAAATTACTGTTACACTGTTATCTTGACAACAATGACTGGAAGTGCTTATTTTAATACAAATATATATTATGCTAAAGAACACTTATGTACATAATATCATAATAAAAATTGAGGGCTTGTAAAAGAGGCTTTAATCAATGGGTGCTTATACATAGACACATATACACCCATGCACCACCCAATGACAATCAATAAAATAGGGAGTGAAGGTGTGTGATGGGTGTATAGTAGTGGTCTATGTAACATTATCCTTAATCAATCCAATCTCAGTCAGATACTCGCATAATTTTTTTTCATTAAACCATATTATATAATGCTGACGGACCTCAATATTGCAGAGGAAACCTAATTCTACTTGCTTTCTTATATACACCAATAGAGGAAACCTACTTCCTTATTATAAATATATTTACAGGAGCAAGTAAACAGGAATCCCAAATATCGGGATCTCGGGATCTTGATTTTTGACTTCCCCTTAATAAACCATCTTACTTAGTCCCCAATAAAACAAAACAAACCACAAATTAAAAAAACTAATGTTGAGTTAATATTTGCTATATGAGCTCACATGGAGCTAGCTACCACCTAACCTCCCATATTATATACTCTATATAGCTAGCGGTCATTATTACGTTAATTCACGGTACCAAACACCTAATACTTTTTGAAAGTATAATAATAAATAAATGATACGAGCAATCAAATTCAACACCAAAACCTCTCATATTTTGACTAATTAACCATGTACAAAGAAAAATTTAAAATCACATCCATATATCATCTTTTGTTTCCCCTTTCTTTTTGCTAGTATCTCTTCTTCCTGTGCGTATGATCATCAATCAATATGTGTACTGAGAAAAATTAATTACCAGATACACAGTTACATCATCAATAATAATCACTGTCTCTCTAAATCATGATCAATAATATCATCACAACTAGAAGGTTGGATTCTCCTCGACGATCTCTCCCTACTAAGAATCCTTCGAAACGAGCTCAACCGTGAATTTACCATTTTGGGACTACTAGCATTAGCAGCATCCGATGTTCCCTGATCCGATGGTGGTTCAATCAAGAATAGCGGAGCCGAGGGGGGTGCACCGTGAAGACCCAACCCAGTGGGACCCTCACGGGGCTGCGGTTCGGGCCGGGGTGGTTCCACCTTGGTTCGACAAACGGGACACGTGGAATGCGAGGCCAGCCACGTATCGATGCAACCCACGTGGAACGTGTGCTTACAATTGGGGAGCAACCTAACCGTTTCCTCGTATTCCAAAACACTCAAGCACACGGCACATTCGTGGTTCTCTTCTTGTTGTTGTTGTTGTTGTTCCTTTATTGGTTTGAAGGGGAAGGTGGGGAGTGTGGCGATGAGGGTTGGGTCGAGCCCAGTGTTGGGTGGTTCGGCTATTGATTGGGCTTGGGCCACGGTGAGGCTGAGTTGGTGAATTGCGGCTCTGCGGCGTGCTTGGCGCCTGAGAATGAACCGCGCGTAGAGGTGAAGCGCGAACACCAAAACCAAGACTAGTGATAAGGAAGCTATGGCGGTGAACAAGATCCTCTTGTTGAAGTCGCTGTGGTCTGATCCTCGATGGAAATTATTGCCGAATGGATATCCATCATCTTCGTCATGGTCGCGATTGTCATCGAAGTAATTAGTACCCATGGCTATGTTTAATTTGTGTGTGTGTGTGTGTGTGTTTTGAAGAAGAAGAAGAAGAAGATGTGGTCTGGTTTTATTTCTTGGTTATATGGGGTTTATGACTTCGGTTGGTTTGGTATTGGTGACTTGGTGTGTTTTGGTCTAATGGAATGCGTGTGAAGTTTGGAAAATATGGCCAAAGACACTAATTAGCTCAGGTCTTTTTTTTTTCTTTTTTTTTTTTGTTGCCTTTTTGTTATTTTCTCCTGTTTTGACCATAAAAATCTGTGGCCTTAACTAACAAGAAACTCCCTTCTTGTCAAGTATTTTGACTGTTGAATATTTGACACGGATTTTTATATGGTAATAATACTAATGGGAAATGGGAACTGGAGAGGAGCGTTAGGAGACTGTTATTTGTTTTGTTTGATAGCTATAACTTTTTTTTTTTTTAATAATGGTGGAATTTGATAGCTAGAACTAATATTGCTTGGAATGACGAATTACAATAAGAAGAAAAAAGGTAGTTGAATGATTATATCTACACAGTATACGGAAGGATTTAATTTGTAGAAAGATTGCATCCGCTAATTCTTAAATACAGTATTTATTATGTACCCAAAAAAATACAGTATTATTCTCATACTAAATTTAATTATTCTAATTTTACTACTCTTTTTTTTATAAACTCTAATTTTACCACTCTCATAATTACGGTTTATTTTCTCATCATTAAAGTCAAAGTTTCTTTAATAAAAAATAAATATGTCAATGGCATATATACCACTAAAATAGCCTTAGCATTCATCTCCAACTAAAAAAGAGGTATTCAACATCCAGTAATGCTATACGGCACGACACAATTCTATATAAATCACACGAATTCTAACGTGTTTTCTTTTTTAACCAATCAAGGAAAAAATAACCACATATAGTGGGTAAAAATAAAAAGGTTATTGGCTGAAAAAAGAAGAAATTGCTTTCTTCAAGATTAGTGGGCACAAACGTCGCGCAAGCATTATTCTTCAACATATTGGTAAACATTTCATTTTTTCCTAGTAATCGTTCCCAGCCAATGCCAATATATAAAGACATACTGAACATCAAGAGGTTTAATTTTTTCTTGTTAATTAGTTCCACAATTTCAATCCAATATCATAATCGATACCTAAAAACACTATTAGCAATCAAATATTCAAAGCAAAGGGACAAAAAGTTTAATGAAATCACAAGTAAACCATCAAATTCACATCCAAAACCTTAAATCAACCCCCCTGCCCGCAAAATATAACAACAAATGAGGTTTTGTACTGTTCTAACAAAATAGCCTTTTGTCTCAGAAAAGAAATTAACATTCATAGCTTGGGTTTGATTTGGGCTCTACATTTTTTTTTCAACCCGAATTCCAAAGATTCTTTGACCAAAAAAAAAAAGAATTCCAAAGATTCCAAACTAAACTCATTAAGTTTGAAAAAAGAAAAGAAAACTAAACTAAATTAAATCTAAATTTTTCTTATTAGATCAATTCAGATTAATTAGTCATCGGATTGAATTGTACACACCCATGCCCATTGGCCGCCATTTGCACCCCATGCCCTATCGACCAATAGAATATAGAATATATATATTTCTACAACAACCAGCTCAATGCTCAGCTCTAGCAGGTAGCAGGGGATGCTTATTTGTTGCTTCTAATCCATGTGAAACTGACTTTCTGGCTATGTGCATCTTCTCAATATTTACGTCACGTTAACATATTCATTAATTTTTTAGACATTTCAAGAAATGAAAAGAAAACTTGTCTTTTCCTTCACTGTTTTTTTTTTTATAGTTTTTCCACTGATAAAAAAACCGGCCGCAAATTTAGAAAAAAATACAAAAAAAATATCAAATATTCATCTCAGTTTGACATGTCAATATAATTAAGCTATGAACACAAGCTAGAACGCGTGTCTTTTGTTTTGAAATATGAACTCTAAACATCGTTTCACACAGACAAACATCAAGGCCCAACTTCGACATTTTGTTTGTATGTAACATTTCATTGTAAATAATACTTATTACGTGTAAGTTAACATATTTTCATAAACAAAAAATTGTCAAGTTTTTTTTTTGGTTAAAATTTTTAACGAGAGAGTGCTAGAATTATTTTGAAAATGTTACACATTACATAAAGATCTTTTAAAGTGTTTTCTTCTAATTTCTTTTTGCACTCGAGTAGGTCGATCGTGCGTTTTTGTTTTTCCTTTCATTTCTTTAACTCTCTCTCTGTCTCTCTCTCTCTGTTTTTTTTTTCCCTTGAAAATCTCAATTTTGCTCTAGGGCCTGTTTGGATTGACTTATACAGAGCTTATGAACATAGCTTATGACTGATTCATAAGTTGCTTTGGGTTTATTTTTCATAAGCTACCCAGGATAGCTTATCAAAACAGCTTATGACTTATATAAAATAAGTTTCACTATAATTTTTCTTCAATTATAAAAGTAGTTTATACAGCTTATGCCATAAGCAGTAGATAAGCTTGTTATCCAAACAGGACCCTAGTTTTTCTTTGTGGAATTACGGGAAACATTTTATGCTTGCATTTTAAGTTGGAATGTTTGTGATTAATTATTTAATTTCTTACATTTCTAACATTAATCAAATACTAGTACTACTATAGATTTAAATATGTTTTTGGTAACTCATATTTGGCCTAAGTTCGTTTTTAGTCCTTCAAATATTAAGAATATTATTTTAGTTCTTAATTTTTTGAAAATCAGTCACTTTTGGTCCTTTTTCTTGAAATATGAGGGACTAATTGTGATACATTTTTAAAATATTAGGGACTAAAATAATCATGTGAGGGACCAAAAGTGACTGATTTTTAAAAAATTAGGGACTAAAATAATATTTTTAATATTTAAGGGACTAAAAATGAACTTAAACTAAATATGAGAAATTAAAAATATATTTAAGCCACTACTGTATATTGTTGATTGAAAGTCAGATTGAGGGCACGTAACTACCTTGGCTTTCCATCCGTAAGGCATGAGGACACCAATGCCCTCTGAGTCACTTGAAGAAAAGTAAACTAGCTAGAGAAGTCTCTGAAAATGATGGAAGGAAATTAAGCAAGTGCTACTCGGTGTTTCATTAATTGCATATGTTATTGCAATTTTGAATCGTTGATCTTTGGGGTATACTAGGTTGCTATCAATACAATTTCTTTGGAGTATCATCCAAACAAATGACAATTTTAATTGACGATTTTATTGACATCATTCTTAAAATATTATATTAAAAATATAAAGATGTAATAAATACCTTTTTAATAGAAAATAATTTTGTATTCTTAATGTCTTGGGAAGTCGTTATCAGTTGACTTTCAAGCTTTAGGTTAATAATCAAATTCAAAGGATCGAGTTCCACGTTACTACGGGTTGATAAATTAAAATGACCTTTTAGATCGTGGAATTAAAATATTGTCCAAGTCCAAGCAATAAAACATTTTCTTGTTTAAGTGCTCCATTTCAAAGAAACGGCACCATTAATGGACTATGGTTTAACCATTTTTGGAATAAATTTTGTTAACCCTTTGTGGAATACTCGTACATTTTCACTCCCCTTGTCAAGCACGGTGCCGTTTAAGGTGGACCAATGCATAAATTGGTCCACCAAACCCCAATGTGTTTATTACCATTGATATAATAAATAAAAAAGTTGATGGTCAGGATCCTTTGTGGGTGATTGGATGTACAAGTTTATAAGTAAGATGTGCATTTGCACAGAGGGGTTTTCAGAAGATGATAATTTAAATATTAATATTATGAAAAAACCCAATAATTTATGTTAAATTAAATAGTTGATAGCCGTGATTACATAATGAATTGGAGTGATTTATGTTAAATTAATGTGCCTGTTGCGAGATGCGGATGCCCAATGGTGGTGAAGGTTGGGGACGGATTTCAACGTAGAACTAGGGTCTGCTTGGATTGGCTTATACAGAGCTTATGAACACAGCTTATGACTGATTTATAAGTTGTTTTGGGCTTATTTTTGATAAGCTACTCATGATAGCTTATCAAAACAGCTTATGGCTTATATAAAATAAGTTTCAATATAATTTTTCTTCAATTATAAAAGTAACTTATACACTTTATGCCATAAGCAGTAGATAAGCTTGTTATCCAAACAAGCCCTAGTGTATTAACTATTACCTGCTCAGTTGCACGGATCACATTATTTGTTACATATTTTTTAGAATAATTTTAACTTCTTATATATTTTATTCTTATAAATTCTACTAATTGCTAAATTAAGAAACTATTAAATATTTTTTATGTTTTCAACGTATTAAATATATTCATTTTTTATTTAATACTTACTTTATAAAATAGTAAAAGGGTATGTAGGAAGATTTAACATTACTCATTTTTTAAACCACAATTTTGATAAATTTATTTATCATATAATTTTATTAATTTGTTAATAAAAAAACTAAATACATTGACGTGGTATTTGAAATATAAAGTATTTTCATAAAATAACTTTTTAATGGTCTAAGAATTTATTAAAATTAACATTTAACTTATATAGAATACGTCAATATATTTTCATAAAAAATAATAATAAGATTATATTTTCAAAAAACAATTTATTAAGATTAAACTGTAATAAATGTAACCAAACGCCAAAGTTCAAAAGTTCCCGTGCATCTGCACTCTCCTTGCATGTGTGTTCTCCATACCATTTGTTGACACGTGTGCATTGTCTTTGCTTTTATCTGTTGCCTGTTGCGCAGCGCATCAATGCTTTTGCCGCTGACACGTGGCTCATTGATAAAAGATTGTTTAAAATGTTGACACGTGTCCAACGGGGGCCGAATTTTTTTTAAATAAAAATAGATATGTTTCGTTTTCTCCGGCCACTTCATTGATGTTGTGCAGGTTATAAAAATTTAAAATAAAGGATTAAATTAAAAAAAGAAGAGCATGGATCCGCTGATAATGCTTTATTTTACAAGTATAACTAGCCAGTTCATCCATGCAAAATATATTCTAAATTTATAACAGCGTTAATTTTGCGACATTGTCTATCTTAATTAAATACTGGTGAATCTAATTGAATATTCTGTTTTGAGAATATGAGAAAAAAATAAAAAGAAAGACCACTTCATGTCTTTTTACGAACAAGGGGTACCCAAATGGATCATTTGTGCTGTGTGTTTAAATGAGGATAATTATTGAGGTGAAATTTGCATGATTGAAGCGACATTAATTCTTGTTTCACCAAATAAAGTGATATTCAACTTGAGGTAGAAATATGTTCTCATACAGTATGTTTTTGGGTCAGGTCATACACTATGCTTTTGAATTTTTGCAATAAAAAATTAGAGACTCATAGGCCTGGTCCAGTGACCCCATTTGATATGAACCGAAACCAGCGGCAGGCCCAGACCCACTAAATAGCAAAAACAAACCACGTGATATGATGCATGCGAAGAGCTAAAACCAGCTGTAGGCCCAGACCCACCCCTATCCCCCAATCCCCCTCCCCAATGACCAAAACAAAAAAATTGACCAAATGAGTTCCTATAAGGTGGTTTCTTTGGTGCCCTTGTCATCTGCAGGTCCGTGCAATTAGTCGCAGTATTACCACTCTCGGCCTCTCTTGGATGTGTTGGTTGGTTTTTGATCTGTGCACAAATCTGTTGAGGTTGAAGGTTCTGAATGCCCCAAATGGGCCAAACACATCCCACTCAAGTGTATCTTTTTTCATGTCTGTGGTGTGCTAGGCTTTGTGTTAGGCTGTGTATCTTGGTTTTGTTTTTGTCTATTGTTAGTTGTGTTTTCCTTTGTTGTTTAGTTGGGCAGTTGGAAGCTGATTATATTCTGTCAAAGCATAGCTTGAGTTTAATGTTTATGGGTTAACTATAACATATCTGTTCAGGACCTACGTATTCGGGGTCCTTTCTGTGTAATTATTGGACTTGACCCGTTATCAATTTTACTCTCACATTTGACAAAAAAAAGTTGACCCGTGGCCCCATTTGGGTGTTTCCTTTTAATTGGTACACAGGAATTGAATTCTCGACAATATAAAAAAAAAATCCATCATTCATTAATTAGAAGATAAACTGTTAAAGATTTAATTAAAAAAAAAGACAAAGCCATTAAAGAACACATCCCAATGTCATCGTCGGAGAATTAACACTTGAGTTCTTTTTGCAAACCACGTTTGAGAGCTCTTGAATGGAAATCGAAACACACACATAGTTGTATAGAATTCATATTGAAAATCAGTTATAGATCAGTTATCTACTTCCGTCAGTACACTTCTCACATATAGCTTCCAGTTATGTCCCAAGTCAAATAATCTATTTTGTTTTTAAAACATGGAAATGGAAGTGTCACTGGCTCACTATATATATAAATTATGAACATCTGCAACTAATTAAGTCAAGCTCATCCCTAAAAGAATTTTATAAATCAAATATTTGTTAAGGAAAATCAAAGATGTTCTTAGTGAATAAACCAATCAATAGACTGAAGAGGAGATAGGGTATCACTCAACCTTGAATAACAATAGGCTAATAAGTAAGAACCATGAACAGTTCTGTTTAGCAGATAGAGACAGACTTATATATTAGTAAAAGTCTACAAATATAGTTCCTCCCGAGTCCTAAACTACATATCTATTATAATTTTGATAAATAAATACATGTGGAGCTTCTGATGTATCAAAATTGATACCTTATACCTGCTCGGAGAGTTCTAATTTCTAAGGGGGAAAACAGAACATTAATTAGTGCTAATTTCGTGGGCAAGTTTGTGAATTATATCAGACGCTACCAGAACATAGAATAGAATAGCAAAATCAATTTTCCACATGCTAGCGTCAGTTCAGTACAAAATTCAAACAAATGAACAAGCAAGCTGTTTGTCCTCTGCCGTCCTATACTCTTATTACGAATTCACGCTGTGATTTAGTTCAAGTTAGTGTAGATATAATCAATGCTGTAGCCGGGTAGGATCGATTAGCATTTAAATCATAAGGCTCTCTGTCAATTCTTGACTTTTTTCATTTTGGTGTACGAAGTGGGAAACATTAAAATGCCTAGTCGTTAATTTAATTCTTGTACTGTTTTAGATTTTCTTCTAATTAAATTTCGCATAATTTGATTACGAAGCTCTTGAAATCTGCGGAGTATTATCAGAGCATCTCCATTGGAAGGTATCTAAATAGTACTTAATGGGTACTTATTAGGTATCTCCATTGTGAGAGAAAAATTTTGGGTACCTAATGGGGAGGGGTGCTTATACAAGCACCCTCTCTCACTTCTCTCATCGTGGGTCTCACGTGTTTTTATGGGTTATAATTGAATGTGGAGTTATTGGTATGACCCATTTAGTAAATTTTTCAGAGTTACTGGGTTGGAGGGGTTGGATACCTATTAGGTATTTAAATTAAAAAAAATAAAAATAAGTAATGTATACAAATAGAGTCCATTTAAGTACCCAAAAGTGAATACTCCACTAAAGATGGCATTAGTTCTTTTACAACAACATGAAAATCCGTTTACGGGGAGTCTTAACAGCACATTAGGATTGAAGGGATGACACGTGAATTTTTAAGTACTGAAGTGATGCGCGTGAATTTTTTTAGTGGCTAAATATTGGGGATACATGAATCCTGAATTATTTTTTTTTCGGGGAAAAAATGGGGCTTTATCTCTGTTCTCTCTGTCTTTTCATTTGCAACACTAATATACCGAGTCATGGTGGTTGTAACAGGAGTATGTGGCGTTTGGGAGGTTTCAGTGCTTAATTAGATGATACAGCATGGTTAGACTGGTGGCTTGGGCAGGTGGTTCAATGTTTTGCTTTTGGTTCGTTCTATATTGGTTCCTTTTATTTTGTGCTGGAGATTAATAAGATTATGTTTGGAGGTAGATAGGTGTGGTTGATATGATTCAAGGTGAATTGAATGGTTTGGGTATCACTTTTGTGGTTGTTTTCAAGTTACTATATATTGACGTTTGAGTTGAAGATGTTATATATGTTTGTGTTTGCTTGAAACGGGTAAGACCTTAGTTGCTTTTGAGGGATTAAAGACATGTTGTTTTGGTCATACGGTTCTGTTTGTAGTGGGATTTGTTTCGGAGGTTAGTTTATTTTGTTATTACGGTTAGAATCTAGGCGGTGGAGTTTAGTAATTTTTTAATAAGCACTTATAAAGAAATTGAATTAATCTTATGGTAACTATATTAAGTGTTCTAATTAATAATTTTTTCAATTTGAAATCAATTCTTGCCTCTCAATTTGAAATTAATAAACACAAACCAATGGCCAACTCAAGCTATCTCCAGCAAGCAAATAATTGATGACAGTACAATAATATTAATCGAGACTACTTGCAACAAAATTAAAATCATGAATTAATCCCAATCTTAATCCCTTAAAAATTCAACATGTGTATCACGTGGATGTATGTGAAGTGGTGAAGGTATTTAATAAAGCCACATAAGCACTTAACTAGTCTTGTCAAACTCTGCTAGCTGAAGGGTTTATAAGTAACGTAAGGTAACAGGAAGACTACTTTAGATATTACAAGCCATCTGCATATCCTTATTGATGGTGCTACTTGAAATTGAAGCAGAAGCAAAAAATACATTGCCATATGGTTTAAGAAAGTGTTTGAATTCTAAAGTGCTCCTTTAAATGTACCCTGGGGACAAGGAAAAAGGAAACTGAAACCTCTTTACTATAGCTATAGGGGAGAATAACTGCATAAACCAAAACTACACTAGATTATGTTTTTTTTTCTTGAAGTGGGGTTTACCAAGAATAGGCATGAACTATGTGCTATTCAGTATTCTCCCCCTTAACCAAACAATGAGGATTAAAACCACGGAATCCAGCTCAAAGCCATATATTAATTGACCAAAGTATCATATCGATATAATGCAAAATACATAAATATATCAAGCAGCGTTGATTCGAGAGAAGTAGTGAACCCACTTTCAATTTTTTTTAAAAGAAAAATATATAAAGCATCAATGCAAATGTCTGCAATAAGGAGGAAAAAGAAAGCCACAAAAAAGTTGAGTCCAACCAACAAATTCTGTAGAACATCAAAATGTGTCCATCATATCTTAATCTTCCCACGTTTTCAAATCTTGTAGACAATGCCCCTGCGCCCCAGCGTAACAAGATTCATGAGAAAATTTAAAAACAAATAGAGTAATCAGTAAGGACAATAACTTTGTTACTCAATCTGCATTTTTGCATGGGAACTTTCTTAGATGAGTTTATATTCTTTGTTCCAATAAAAAAACTAAAGATGACATGTTTTTCCAAATCTCATAAAGTGGTCCCTTTCCTTTTCCCTTCTCTGATATTGATTCCCACTACTGTTCCAAGAAAATTAAAAAAAAAGGGGGGAAATCAGTGAAGTACCTGATAGATAAGGAAGATTGCAGCATTGTGCAGTTCATGTTTGTAGTCAGTGATGAGAATTAGGAGAAGAAGAGGATGGCCTTTCTGAAGCATCACCATGGCCTTCATCATCCTCACCTTGAATTCTAGCAGGAATGCAGAAACCTTGCAATGCATCAGACAGAAACCTGCTGCCAAAGATGGAAGCTTGGTGAATTGGTTGAGACTTGTTCAGATTGTGATGCTCCGAGGAAGCCATTGGAATGTCATTCCAAGGACGAAGTGAAGGTGAAAAACTGGACTGAAGGGTCCCCCTATGGGAAAATGCAGAACCTTGGCCTAAAAGTGCTGCAGGTGAATTAACCATGAACCCGGTTCTGTTCATATCTGTTGTTGCATCATTGTTCCATGTCACAATCCTGTTATAATTGGCATCAAACCCAACAGGAGCTGAGCCAGAGAAAAGGGTTTGGTCATTTGAAGGTGTTTGGTTTCCAGGGTCTTGGAAGGAATGAAGAGAGAGTCCAAGATCCTGTGTGGAGTTGTTGGTTCTAGAGATTATATCAGGAGGGTAGTTCTGGAAATTGATGGAAGAACCAGCAGAAGTTGTAGGGAAAAAAGCTATGCCATCAGTGTCAATAGGTGAAGGAATGAAAGCTGAATGGTGGTGGTGGTTATTATTATCATGGTCCTCACCTAATTGCCTTTGGAGTTGAAGATTATAACCAGAAGACTCTGATTGTTCTGCAGCAATAATTGCCAATTCAGTTGAACCCCCTGCATTCTGCTCTGCCTCTTGTGCTTCTTCTGTGGTGGTTGCTGCTGCAGCAACATTGTTTTGAGTTGGGTGCCATGGTGGAAGCTCAGCAAGCTTGTCAATTGCAGATTTTGCCTTCTTGATGAGCCAATCAACGGCCTTGCTGGGTCTGTCATATCCAAGACGGTCTTGAACATCGTAGAACTGAATTGCTGTGTGTGCTGATAGCCTAACCCTGCGATCACGAGGACCCTTTGCTGTGTAAACTTTACTGTGTCGATCTTTCCTACCTGTGGATCTAACAATGTGGCCTCCTTGTACTTGAACTATCTCTCCCCCAATGCTCTTCATTCCCATTCCTTTGAGCACTTCTATTGTGTTTGTGCTTCCTGCATCTGGGTGTAGTGTAGTGTAGAATTTGATGCCAAGTAGTGAATGTATAAGCCTCCAAAATCTGTTCTTGTCTTCTTGTTATTCTTGTGTACTGGCTGATGATGATGACTACCACTGAGATTCAGATTCTTTTTTTTTTGTGGCCTTGCTTTTATCTCTGGGTTTCTGCTTTTTTTTTTCCTCTTCTAGTCGGTGTTGGATTTGTTATAAGGTTGATGATCCTTCCTGTCACTTTTAAACTGTTATTGTTGCTTGTTGTTGAGCTTCATCTACAGCAGCAAAACAGCTCTTAATTTCTGACACTGCTGCTGCTGCTGCTGATCCCCAAAAAAACCAAAAACCTGCAATTGAAATCTCTCAAGATTCCTTATCCAATAACAGTATAACACCATAGAAATAGCACTCACAAAATCATATGAATGAAAATATCATACACATACAAATGTTAATTTAATTACTCAATGCTTTTCTTATGGGACTTGTAAGTAACCAACTCATGTGTAAAAGGACATGGTAAATTAGTAGATTGTTGGTGTTAACTGTTCTTTACGTGGGCATCCCAAAATATTCTGAAGAATATGCAGAAATTTTTTCAACTTGAACTGATTATTGTACTGGGAAGGGGGAGGGGGTAAAAACACAAACTACAATAGGACATTGAACTCTGTGATCTAGCTTTTTGATTAAGCTGAGGAGAAGTCACATGGGGTTCAGAAGGCTTTGCAAGAAAGAAATCAGTGGATGCAAAGTGAGTGAGGGGGGGAGAAAAAAAAATGGTACCTTTGGCCTATGAGAGCTCGTAGATGCTTCTGCAAAGCGTGACAGAGTGTGCCCAGGGAAGAGATTAAAGATCTTTTGGTCGTTTTTTAGCCCCACAAAATGCAAGTGTTACCAGAGAAGGCCTTGACACGAACTCCAACTCTTTGAGCCATCTCTTTTTGAGTTTAAAACCAACTCTCTCAACTTTCTTCTATCTAATACATACTCTTGAAGTCCTTTTAAATGATAGTAATAATATTTGAACATCTGTTAATTTTTAACACTCTTTATTATTTCTTTTTTTTTTATCTTTTTTTTCTTGTTACATAATTCATTTATCATATTTATCATTTTTCTCTGTTATTTTTATTTCTCTCAAGGTGTCTACGTGTGCAAAGATCATTTTTGTTTAATTAATAACTTACCCCTGGTTGCTAGTGATGAGCTATGATTATTAAGGTCATGGATGATAGAGGGGTAACTCTCAATGGCCATTCTCTCCTACCCACACCTTTTGAAGCCTCTGATAATGACATCTAACAGCTTTTTTGGTTTCTTTCCTATCTGTACTTTGCGGTTTTCACTATTAAGAAATGTGTGATTTCGCTAAAAGGAACAACATCCCACCCTCTCCCTTACTGTGCATTCTCATTACGCTGCTACACTTTTTCTACCAATTAACTATTAAAAAAAATCCATGCTTTCCTGAGACACTGAAAAGCGAGGGAATTTTTTGCTCAACTAGAACAAGGGGGTGCAGCATGCATTAAACGAGCTTGTTGCTTATGAAGCATTTAGCAAATTATGGAAAATTGCTCATTGAATTAATTAATCAGCAATTTAATGCAAGACCCCTTTTTTGGGGGTAGTTTTTAATGCAAAAACTTTGGCATGGTGATTCGGGCTACTTGCATTCGTCTTCAATAAATTATCAGATTTTTTTACTTGGGGGGTAAACGAGAACTTTTAGCATAAATTAAGTAGATTATCTTAAAGGTACTTACACATTATAATAGCATTTGGTGGTAACTTTTTTCAGCTGAAGTAGACATGTGTTTTCATACAAATTTATTATTATAGTGATTTGATTAAGGTGTGAATCTCAAATCCCCATACGGAAGCCCTAACGCCATATGGGTTAAAACTATGTTAAAGATAAAATAGCCATTTGTTAAGATTAAGAAAAAGATATGGTACGGGTGGGAGTGGGGTGGGGATGTGTTCATTCATTACAAATTAATGTGGTGGGGAAAGGAATACTATCGGAAGAGTACAGGCAAATAAGTGTGTGTGTTATGCAACATTCTTTTCAGGTCTACTTCATTTTGATTTGGTTTTAATTTGTGTTCTCGCTGGAATTTGGCCTCAACCCAACCCTAATACTTGGTGCAAGCTCCTAAAGATCAGTTTTTGGCCACCAACAATTTTTGCAACATGCCCCCTTAGGGTTGAGCCCTTTCAAATTTAAATTGGTTCCCTCGTTAATGTCATGAGAAGATTGGGGGATTTTGGCCCCCATATGTGCGTGGTTGGCAGGTGTAATTGGGGGAGAGATATTATGGCATAATCTTAGGGATTAGTACGGGATTCCTTCCTTGGCCCAGTTTAGGTAACTGAGCTACAGTGTTCTCGACCGAGATGTGTTGTTAGGGACGAGAAGGGTCCTTGGTGTCGGGTGATGACAGGGGTTCCGAGCCAAGGGCGGGGCCAGGTCGGTTGGACAACACAGTATATTAAATATTTTTTATGTTTTCAAGATATTAAATGTATTCACTTTTTCATTTCCTTTATAAAGTAGTAAGAATAAATGTTGAAAGATTTATATGAGAATATAGAATTGCTAAAAAAAAGTCTTAGGATATGAACACATTGTAATTATGATTAAATATTGAAGACAAGTTAATTTTACATTGAGTAAAACCTTAGACTTTATTTAAGAAAAACCTTAGTTTTATAAATACTAATAAAAGATAAGATTTTTACTAGTATGCCTCAAGTAAGGACTTGAGCCGCCTTAACCTTATACCGACCCTAAGGCCATCTCCAATGGAGTACTCCCTTTTGGGTGTTTAAATGAGTCCCACATATACACACCATTCATTTTTACATTTTCTAACACAAGCACCCAATAAACACCCTATTATTGGAGTTGCCCTAACCCCATGAGACAAAAATCACTACATTAGCATCTTTCATAACCGATCCGATCCGTACGCTTTATAACTTTTTTCAAATTCATCATCCATGCATCTAAATATGAGCCAGTACGTTTTTATTTTTCCAAGTAAATAAATTTACTAAAAAGAATATATGAGAAATACTCCAATCCCTTATACGGAGAATGTTGGATCATATATATATATATATATATTCGAAGGAGACTTGGAAGCATATGCTTAGAACGCGTGCATGGGCTTTACAGCGCACAAATCCATCTAGTCTAGCCTTCCTCTATATATATAAAGAGGCAAGTTGCGCGCCACTCTTTCAATTCCCACTGGTTTACGCCAAGTTGGGTAAGGCAACAATTAGAGATAGACAGATAGATAAAAGTGCTGCATATGCAGGGGTTTATGAGATGATGACTTAAGTGTAGTAGTGGAGTATATATATGCCCACAAATCCTTTTCAACTTATCATAAACCATTTTGTACAAGTTTGATTATCTTCCTCCAAAGCATATATAGATAGTGACACGCCGCCCAAATCTTTCAGCAATGACACGTGTAAGTTTATTAATCAAAATTCTCATACGAGTCAAAAGAAAAATTAACTGCTTTATTTGGGCGTTTTTCCATCTATTATTATAGGCACTATTTTTTTTTGATAAATATTATTATAGGCACTATAATAATTGTTTCCAATTTACCGGTATCGTGCATGCCAAGTTCTTGTATTTCATGATCAGAAATATTGTACACGCGGAGGATATATATATATATACATATATGACTAGAATCTAGTATCTTGTACATAAAGTGAAACGAGCATCACAAAAAATGAAATAAAAGCTAGTTGGGTAAGGCATATGCTAAAGAACATGATAGCAACATACAACGTATTTCTTCTTCTTTTACAAGCGATTGAAGGCCAAGGATGATATGAACACTTTACTTTTTTTACTTTAATTATATTATTCTTCTCCTTTTATAATTTGCAGGTCAGATGCGAACTTTAAATGATAAATTTTGGAAATTATAGAAAAGGCTAAGGCTAGAAGAACTCAGCTTTTTTTTTTATTTTCTCTCTCTATAATCTGATTGCTAATTAATGAGTGCAAGATGTTTGATATATTGCTTGTGAGGTTAATTAGTGTGCTTGATAACAATCGGTATAGGAACATATATGTTTCCACTTTATATAATTTACTCATTATTGTACTATAAGTTAAGGATTAAGCTTCTACATTTCTTACAAATTATAGTTCCTGTATTCAATTTGGCTGCTGTTGATCTTTTATGCACATGGGTTTGAACATTTCTTGTACTCTATCTAATTGATATAATTTTGCTTTTGGAAAGAAAAAAACTACAGTCATGCTTGGAATTGGCACTATTTCGGTCCCCTTATTTATGATCATATTATCCATCTTTTCTGATCAGTGAGTACAGATACTTTAAAAGTTACCCTCACTTGCACGTTACTCAAATCTGTTGACCCTAATTGAAGTACCCACCACGTAAAATTCATATATGGTTTTGACAGAGCCCTAGTTGTAGGTAATGTAAGGTAACAAAAACTCAAATGTTATCCATAAAGCGAAACTCATTAGACACCCTTCAGTTTGTCAACAAATACTTTGAATTATGATAACTGCATGATTTGTGTTTAAATTCAGATCTTTTTTAATTCATAGATAACCTATAATTTGTTGTAAGTTTTTGCTAATTAAGATTTACAGTTTGATGTGAACTAACTTTCAATTAGCTAGGAAATTAAGTATCCCTCACCCAAAATTTTGTGTGTAAAATAAAAAAATGAGTTGGCCAACATTAATGAAAATGACAGATGCATAATCAAAATCGGTATTTTTCATTCACAGTCCAATCCTGCTGAGTTTTACCTTGAATGTTCATTAATTTTGTGATGAGAATGCCATTTTAACAATATTTGGACTATATATATAGCACGGCCATAGGATTAGGCAGTGATTCTAAAACGCTGCAATTAAATTCAATGGTGTCTAATTGCTTTGCTACTAGACTGGACACACCTAATGAACTCTCTGTAGAAAGCAGCCAATTAAGTCCCACTCACGCATGCAACACGCAAGTCTAAAATCTAGTTCCCGTAACTTGTCAAGCCGGTGACGTACGGCACTTTTGATTTTTGAAGCCTTGCAGTTACACTAAAATAGATTCTTAATTATCAAATATGTTCAATTAATATTTATTAAAAATAATGTTAAATGAGATATGAAGCTATTGTAGATAACAAAAAATATCTACGTTGTTGTTAGGTGTGTTTATATGAGCATGTTTGGTTTTTGAGCAGTTGCAAACGTACGTTTGAGTAAATATATATGTTTTTTTTGTTTACACCCACAGTATCCCATAGAAAAATGAGTTTTGGACTAATTTGTGTTCGGTCGAAAGATAATTTTTGGGCACGGATTGTTTATGTATGTTTGTACAAAAGAAACTCTATAATTACTTTAAGTAATTCAAACATATTTTTACGATTTTTAACAGAAAACCAAACATGCACTATATCATTAGCTATTATTTTTATAGGCTTGCTATTCACTTCTGCATTGGTGATGGAAATAACTCATATGCAAGAAGCAATTTCCTCAACTAATTAACTATATAAGCTGCATCTTGGTTAAAGGCATTTGTTTTATTAGGCCTGTGAAAGCTATTCCACAAAAGAATGGGAAAGTTGGAGATAGGTTGGCTGTGAGATGCTGCATGCATGCTGTTAGAGACAAAAGTACAGAACAATGGTGCAGTCCTAGAAAAGGACAATGGCAGTGATAGATAGAGGCAGATGCAGAGGACTGAGCAAAAACCTCTCTCTCCCTCACACACACACATTATGAGTCATAACTCCAAATTCAATCTTGTGTGTAAAAAACAATGAAATCCATCAAGCGCGCAGTGCGCGTGATCCAAGATAAGATTTAATGGCCCGCTGCTGCCACTGATATTCTACTCTACATAGCAACGTGTGTGCCTCTCACAGAGAGATAGAGACAAATATGAGTGAGAAAGAAACATTGTCTGAATGCAATTTAAGACCATGAGTGAGGCCATTTCTTGACAAATCACAACACGGGCCAAGTTAAGTTTTTTTTTTTCTTTTTGACAATTAACTTCGATTTATACATTGTGGTAATTTATTGCAAAAATTGACATGTATCTATCAAGCATCAAACACACTCACAAAATGACATGTGTCTGCTCTCTATGGTATATTCATATGCAATATTGCAATACCCTTAACTCTTATCTCGTGTGGTTAATTAATTGCACATCTCATAGGTAACATGTTTTTACATTTTTACCAAATTAAGGTTTTAAGATCCCATGTTTTTCTAGGCATCCCCAATTGAAAAGTTCGAAACTTTTTTGTTGGAAATGCATTACTTGTGCCCTTTTCTTTTTTATCTGTTTACCCACAGTCACATGAAAATGAAGCAGAGCACAGAAAAATCCAACTAAGGTTGGAATAAAAATTCAGTGAATTCTAAAACACTTACTGAGGTAAATAACATCAGCACATGTGCTAACGATCTACATCCAAACATCAATTGTGTGTTGTACCCTAATGGATAATTAATTGATTGCGCATGGTTCAGAGGACAATCAAATGTGTCCCACTATTGTACAATGTGACCTTGCCCCCAAAAAGATTGTTCAGAAGTAATTAAAACTCTTGCCTTTAACATGTTACATATCCTAACCATGAAAATTTAGTTTTTTTTGAGCTAGTTATATATAAAATCCATCACAATTCAAAAAAGTTCCTATATCTTCTACTGAGAAGCATGCAAGATTGCAACTTGACCTTCAGTTCAGCCCGACATTCATCCATAAATTCCACCATTCGCCATTTTCAACATGCTATATATAGCTGCATATGAAAGCAATTTATTGAAAACTGACCTAAATTAAAAATTAAACTGTACAACATGGTCCACCCCTTTTCTTTGAAATTAAGGTATATATATGTACAAGAACGCTCTTGGCTTTTCCTTTGGTGAAAGGAACAGCAGTGAGCTGAGAAATTAAGAAAAGGGGTATAGCAGATCTGACAAGGTTAAATATAACAGAGACAAGGGTAGCAAGATTGTTCTACATAGGCAATGGACAGAAAGCACTGTCCCAGAAATTACACTGTAAAAGGGAAAGAATCACTAGAGAAAAAGAAGGAACTTAAATCATTGAGAATAAGTGAGGAGATAAAGTTACAGAAATTTTACTTGTATAGTTTTGTGACCCTAACAGATGGTTATAATTTTTGCCCTCAAGCAGAACCTTGGTTATTCATTGGTGTAATTAAGTTTTTCTTTTTCTTTTAATTTCCCTGAAGCTCCCAATCATTCTAATGGTGGGTCCAGTAACATCTTTTCCTTTAACTAGTGATTATGACTTTGACAAGTTGAGCAAAAGAGGGTGTCACTATCAAGAATCTCAACCATGAAATTGGGTTTAGTACTTTATCTGTTTGGGGGGGGAACTATACTTTCCAACATTCTTTTAATTAGTTCTTTTTTAAAAAACAAAAATGGACAGAGTCCCTTTTGACACCTTTATTTTTTGCACAAGGTAGCAAAACTTTAGGAAAAGGGCACAATAAACAAATTAAACTAATGGCATAGTCATGGAGGGAAAAGAATCGGCAGCTGAGCATTATGGTGTCAATTGGGATTTTTCCTCAACTTTTGATTGCTAGATTTTTACACATGACAATTTCTTAACTACTACTTTTGAGTGAACTAGGCATATATGCATGCCAATTTGGTCTTCGAGGGGTATAATACACATATTTGATTGTTTTGTCCCATTTTTCTTTGAGTGAGGTCACTGCTTAGACCATCAAGGCAACTACTTAGTCTTATTCTTTTTATTTCCGTTCGGATTGTTTTGTGATAAATGAAAATGGATCCCCACTCATCTTCCATCTCTGTCTGTCAACGTCCATGAAGCTGTATGCATATATACTAACAATGAGATGAAACAAACAATCTAACTCGAACGCATATATACTAACCCGATTAATTAAGGTCAATTCACTGAAGTCCAAATTTACTTTTGTTATGATTGATATAAAAGTTTACTATATAAGAACATTTTACAGCAAGGATTTCCATTTCCTTAATGTGCTGAATTAATTAATCCTCATTTTGTATGTTGAGTTCATTCCCATGAGTTTTAAAAAAATGCTTTTGTCAGCTTATGTCGCTTTTAATTGTTAGGATCTACGGTAGTTTTCAATTCTTATTTCGATAGTTTAGTTGCTAAAACAACATCGTGTCCTACCTTGTATAGTTGTATTTGTGTGAGACATAGCTTATGCTGTTTGTTTGGCCAAAGTTGATTGGCCTAATTTGATGTAGATGCTGTTTGGCTGAATATGCCTATACAATGAATTTGACATTATTGACAAAAAAATGCTCTTGTCATATAATTTTATTTTGAGGTTCTTTTAATATAATTACTATTTCTATTATATGATGTGGGTACTAAAATTGTATGATATGATGTGGGTACTATTTCTGTTTCTATTATATGGTGTGGGTACTATTTCTTTTTTTGTCTAATCATCTTATAATTTCTTAAACATGTATAAAACTGCTCTAAAAATGGTTGCATTTTTTACATGCATATAAAAGTAATAAGATACAAAAAATGTGATTCGAATTATAGTGGATCTAAGAAAATAGTCAAATGAATTAGCCTATTGGTATATTATCGTTTTTTTTTTTGGTCATGATTGGTATATTATCGTTATATAACAGTTTTAGAAGTATATCATGAATTTTTTAACCTTTGTTTTTTTTTTTGGGTCGAAAAAAAAATTGACGTGAAATAATTTTTACTTGACCAACATGGGCCTTTCCACGGGTCGTACCGGGCTTGCAGCAAAGTTAATTGGGCCTGAAACCTCAGTTTCTTGGACTGGGTTCTATAAGGAGATTGGTTAGTTGACCAAAAACAAAAGGGGATTGGTTAGAAGTAATTGATTAGGTTTATAAAATAGATTTTGACCAAAAAAAAAGGTTTATAAAATAGATGACCAAAAACAAAAAAAAAGGTTTATAAAATAAAATAATTGAGAAAAAATAATTAATGTCACTTTAAATATATAATTTTTTTTCTAAAATGACATTAAAAAACAATTGAAAAATATTATACGTGACATTCAATTAAAACTTATAAGTATTTCTAAAAAATGGACAAATATTTTATGTAAGGCTTTAACATGTTTTTGGTCCCTCTAAATATCGGCGTTTTGAATTTAGTTCCTCTAAAAAAAGTCAAAGTTTTTTAGTCCCTCAAGAAATCAATTTTTTGATTTAGGTCCCTCTTTTACGTTGACCGCTGACATGGCACACTGAGGTCCCTGTAAAAATGCTGACATGGCTTACATGCATCTGACGTGGCTTACATGCATTTAGGCATGGCAACGGGGCGGGGGCGGGTTTTACATTCCCCGTTCCCGCCCCCGATAGTGCTCGGGTTTCCCCGCCCCGCCCCCGATCTTGGTCGGGGTTGAAAAATCAACACTCATCCCCGCCCCCCGCGGGTGTCGGGTTTCCCCGCCCCGCCCCCGCACCCGCACCTAATATTTTAGAATCCAAATTTTTATTTTAGAATTTTAATTTTGATAGAATTAAAGAAATTTAATACTCTATTTTTTAAGACATTTTTTTAATATATTTTGTTAGACAAATAATAATGAAGAAATAAAGAATTAAAAATGTAACTTTTCATAATATTAATGCATTAAATATTATATTATAAGTGCAATAAATATACGGGGCGGGTTTGGGGGCGGGTTCGGGGTGGGTATTAGTTTCCCCAACCCCAATCCCGACTTTTAAATGCGGGGAAAACCCGAACCCGTCCCCGACCCCAGTCAAAACGGGTTTTCCCCGTCAAAGTCGGGACGGGTTCGGATGGGTACCCACGGGTTCAGGCCCCATTGCCAAGCCTACATGCATTGCCACATCAGAGGGACTAAAATCAAAACTTAATATTTAGAGGAACTAAAATCAAAACTTAATATATTTAGAAGGACCATGTGACATCAATCAGACCACTACTACCACCGCTCTCTCTCTCTTTCTCTCGTTTTCTCTCTCTCTCTCTCTCTCCCCACCACCACCCCCACCACCACCACCCACTCTCCCTCTCTCTCTCTCTCTCAGCCCCCACCCCCAACCCCCCCCCCGCCACCACCACCACCCACTCTATCTCTCCCTCTCTCCCCACAGCCCCCACCACCCATTCTCTCTCTCATTTTTGCTTACTACGATTGTGATGAAGCCAAAGAAGAGATTAGGAGAAAGGCTGAACAGGTTGATGGGGTCTTGTTGGTGATAAGCCATCGCTCGGATTCAAACGCCTCTTCATGTCTCGCTTACGGGACAGAGGTCTTGATACTGGGCTTTGCAAATCTAAGTGGGAATAAAGAGGAAGATTCCCGGCCGGTGACTATGAGTACATCGATGTGAATTTTGCTGCAAATCGCTACATTGTTGAAATTTCCCTTGTTGCAAAATTCGAAATAGCTCGTCCCACAAAATAATATTCTTCTTTACTTGATGTCTTCCCTCTGGTATTTATTGGCAAGGTGGAAGAGCTCAAACGAGTTGTGAGGCTGATGTGCACTGCTATGAAGGACTCAATGAAAACTGAAAAGCATGGATATGCATATTCCTCCATGGAGAAGAAATAGCTACATGCAATCCAAGTGGTTTAGCTCCTACAAGAGAAACGAGCGCGCGCGTGTGTGTGTGTGTGGTGGTGGTGGTGGGGGGGGGGCTGTGGGGAGAGAGAGAAAATGAGAGAGAGTGGTGTTGGTCTGATTGATGTCATATGGTCCTTCTAAATATATTAAGTTTTGATTTTAGTTCCTCTAAATATATTATGTTTTGATTTTAGTCCCTCTAAATAACTATGAATGACGTGTCAACTGACGTGGTAATGCATGTAAGCCACGTCAGATGCATACAAGCCATGTAAGCATTTTTACAGAGACCTTAGTGTGCCATGTCAGCAGTCAACGCAAAAGAGGGACCTAAATCAAAAAATTGATTTCTTAAAGGACCAAAAAACTTTAATTTTTTTTAGAGGGACTAAATTTAAAATGCCAATATTTAGAGGGACCAAAAACATGTTAAATAAAATTTTGTGAAATTTTAATACAAAATCATTCTCCATGTCATCAATGATATCTAAATTAGATGTTTCTAATCTTATAAGAGAAAGATATATAAATATTAGTTAATTGAGTTATCACTCTTAAACACGGATCATGTAATTCATAGCTAGTTTCCCAAAGTTTAAAAAAAAAATCCATATAAATTAAAAAAATGAGCGCTAAGCCCAAGTTTTGGCCAATCATTTTTTGGCTCCTTCCACTCCCCGCCCCAAAGTTTCACCGTTTTCGCACCTAAACTAGAATTCCACACCGAAACCAAACCCGCGAATATTTTTACTGTTTTATTTACTGCCACCTTTTCAATCCTTCCTTTGACTCCCTCCTTCCCACCTCGTTTTCCTACCTTAAAAATTTTTCAACATCTCCCTCTTGTCCTTACTCCTGTCCCTCCCATTTTTTTTGTTTTCAAGCCTTTTCTTTTTCCCCCTCAACAATTAACAAGAACCGCCACCACCAAATTCCAAATTCCAACTCCAAAAAAACAAAACAAAAGAACCCTCCACGGTTGAAAATGAAAATTCTCAATTTTTTTCACACCCTCCTTCTCTTTCATTCTCCCTCCTCCACTCCATTTTCAAACACATTCCCAAAAAACAAACACTTCCCATCAACAATGTGTAAATACCCCATCTCTCAGCACATGCTATGCCATCTGCAACTACAAGGGTGTTCAATTTCTCTCTCTCTCTCTCTCTCTCTCTCATCGTGTTTCTGAGACTCCACAATTCAGCAATGGATCTCACCATTTCCATGCCCGATGAGAGCAACAAGGAAAACACCCCTCCAGTTTGTACCAAGGGGGAAAAGAAGAAGAAGAACAACAAGAGGAACCCAATTCCTCCCATGGCCCCATCTTTCAAGAAGAATGGCAAAAGAAAGATATTGAAGAGGATCCCTCTTGCTGACATCACCCATTTGTTCAACAACTCATCGTCAACCCCATTAGCACAGGAAGAAGGAAATGGAGTTTCTTCTTCTGCTCTGCCTTCTGCTTCGGTTCTGCTCCATTCGAATTCTCGGAGGAGGACAGTGGTGGTGGTTCCTTGTTCTAAAACATTGAGGATGGGATTCAGATAGGTTCATAGGAAAATTCGGTTTTGTTTAATTTCTCTTCTGTTAAACAGTTTATATACAAACCAATAGGAATAATGATTAGGATGAGAAAAAAATACAATGTTGTTCATCAGAAGCCGCATATATTGATTGAAATTCAAGACCTTGTGATTTTAGATTTGTAATTTCATTGATGGTGATGCTTTTGAATCTTGATTGATTGGAGTTGAAGACAGTTTTCTTCCTATCGTCCCCTTGCTTGGTTCATGCCTCATGGCCTCGCGTTGTTTGTAATGAAAATAATTAAAAATTAGCTCCTTGTATGGAAAAATATATTTTAAAGACTTTCTTAAAAAATTATAAAAGAAAATCATTTATTTAAAATAAATTCTCTTTAAAACACATAAACTTGTTTCTTTTAAATTATTTTATGTAAAGAATTATTTTTTTAAAGAAGTAATCACTTTAAAAAAAGTTTATCTATTTGTTTCAGTTTCAAAAATAATTAGAATCTAAAATTAATCTAAAACTTGATTATAGTGAAAAACTATTTGGTTAACTTTTTAAAAATAATTTATTTTAATGAGTTGGAAGATGAGAAAAAATATTTAAAAAGTATTTTTCACAATTGTAAACAAATATAAATTAGTTTTTGTTTTACATTAAAAATTTAAAAATTAATTATTACATTATTTTATGTAAAAATTATTTTTTTAATATTTAAGAGTCCTAAGTTAATTTATGATTATTAAGTAATAATTCATACGCAATAATGTACTAATTGTTAAAGTTATTTTGATTCTGATTATTAAGTAATATGAAACAATATCTTATTTATTAAACTGATTATTTATTTCTCATCAATCTATAAAATGAACTTCTTAGCTCATTCGTTGCATAAGTCACATATACTACTTTGTTAAATTTTTGTATGTTTAACATCATGACAGTTGACGATACTTGTATTGTAATGGGTGTAATTCTTTAATTTTTGGTAAATTTACTAAAAACTTTGAAATAAAGTTTTTTTTAAATTCAATATATATATATATATATTTGGCCAAATAATATATTTTTAATCCAGGAAATGGTATTAAAATAAGATCACGTGCATTCTGACATTGATCGCCTTCACACCCCACATAAGTTCACATGCACGTTTTTTTTGTTGGTCCAATTCACATGCACTGCACTGATGCACGTTTTACTCAACGAATGATTAGGCAAGTTTATGGGCTTAATATCCTAGGCCCAAGGTGCTTATAACAGTGCAGCATCGTATATACGTTTGTGGGCCGAGTGACTGAGCCGAGTCGCTAAGTTGATCACAGGGCAAAGCACATGTACAATCTGCTATTTCTAGGTTTTTTTTCTTTTGGTCAACTGCTTTTTCTAGATTGACCAAAAAAAAAAGAAGAAGATTGATGTAGCTATGTGCTTGTACGATTGTATGGTTCTTTCCGTTGGTGGGTGAATAGATTTTGTAATTGTTTTCTTGAAGCTGATTCGGTTGGGACACTCAACACATTGCTCTGTTATATGATAATGATCAATTTCTTATATAAATGTTAAAATTCTATAGTCTTACAAAGTTTATTAGATCCCACCTCCTTGCAATGCGCAGCTTAAAATCTATTAATTTATGATTTTTGGAATATTTATGTTATGTGACTCCAGCAGCCTCTGCGGTGCCTTCCACCCTTGACCCATGACACCATCAGCTTTAGTACAAAACCTCATGGTTTAATTCTTGAGTTGGAATTAAAAGGCAGGGCAGTGTGAAGGCGTGTCCAAACATGGCGAATGACTCTGTTCCACACACACTTGGATCAAAGACTTGTGCTACTAAGAACAATTTCTCGAGGAAGAAAGCACCAACTCTTAACTCTGACCACTTAATTATATTTATAGGGACTCAATATCATGCTAAAAGATTAATTATCCCAAACGCTAAAAAATATTAAGTAAAAGAACATGAATGATTGTATATCTTGCAACATGCTACATTGCTAAACTTGATATATATAATGACTAGAATTAATGGCTCTAGTCTCATATTGATTGCTCTACTATTTATCTTATTCTATAACCAAGATTCCAGGATGATGAACAGATAAAAGAAGAATAAAAAGAGGAAATTATAATTTGAAGGGTGAAGTGCTACCAACTATTCAAAGCAAAATATTAAGGTTGATAACTAATCAAACAATGACTAAATTCCTTTACCACTATAAACTAACTATATTTGTTTGACGCATTAAGCTGTCTTAAGCGCAAGCAAAAGGGAGCATTGGTTGCCTTTCAAAAGATTTTAAAAATCATAATGCTGCTCTATTCATGAACCAAAAGAAATTATGTAGACATAAAAAATCATTTGGGGTGCATGTGGACACTTCATACTTTCCACTCTATGATAATCATCTGGATCACTCTGGCTTGAAATGCATTGACTTCATAAATCTTTCTCCAACTTAATTACGTAATAGATAATCAGCTATAAAGCTATAAGTGCGGACAGATACATATAGAATTAAAGATTCCATATGCAAATTAAAAGACTTAAGTTGATAGGTGCGGCTGGCTACCATTTTCATTTGCATAAGTACGTTGAAAAAGTAATTAACATGCTTAATTTAACATCAGACTGCATTTTACCTTAATGCTATATGGCACTCAAGAATAATTGCAGAGTCATATTTATGATAAGCACTAACATAAAAGTACAGAGGACAATAACCTGGCTGCAAAATAAAAAAACTATAACAAACAGTGCCATTGATTGCTGCAGAAAACAGTGTGACCATAGGCCAAGAAAATCTGATCAACAGTTCTGTTACAGTTACAGAGACGATATTTAGCTGAGCCATTTGCAGAAAGATAACAACATATATTTATTTCCTTTTTCCATGCTCCATAATCTTGGATGCTTCATTTCATAAACTACTTCAAACTTTTAGCTTGTAGGTGAAAGGAAGAAGGCGCTTCGTGTTTTTTGGTAAACTCGGCCGGTATCCTCCACACGGAACTGTGGAGACTAATCCCTCTAGGTATTGAGATCTATTTAAGGTGTTGACCTCTCCTAACAGATGCTCTTCCATATACATGGCTCGGCGATCAAACCCCCGACATTATGCTTAAAGGGACCTGAGTATCTAGCTACCACCACCCGTGTCACACTATGTTGGTGAAAAGGGCACCTTTACTTAAGTGTGGACAATGCACAAATTCACCTAACCTTATGCTCAATTAATTAACTTTTATATACTCAAAAGAACAAGAGTAACAAGGATTGAACTCTAGATTACAAGGTTATAGAGGCATTACATAATAACATATCATGAACTAACTATCATAAAAACTTATTTCATTTAGGTGAAAACATACAGAATAATATAATGTTGTTATATATCTATATCTACATCTATAGCTGGCACTACAGTCTACAGAATGCAAAGAACAAAGAGAACAAACTATGAGTCCTGAAGTCGGTGCGATATATTGTTCATTATCCGATATCAAATGTTTGCATAGTTTTGCGCAGACAAGTGGGTGTTAAATATTAAGTCAGCCATGCAAAGCTGGCCCAACACATTTGGAGGCCTAAAGTAAACTTTGAAGTGGGGCCTAACATTTTATCTATATATTATACATGTTGCATTTTGAAAAGAATTATCATCTTGACTCAGTGGTAGCAACTACTTTTCCAAACCTTGTAGACCAAGTTTGAATCCCACTTTAATTGTTTTTTGAACATTTTTTTCCAAATTTGGTTCTCTATGCGTGTGAAGCAAAATAGAAAAAAAATGAGAGGCCTCAAAATTGAAAGTGCAGCGAGGGATTCGATCCCTATACCTTAAGGACGAGTAGCAGGACGCCCACCACTAGACCGAGGCCCCAGCCGTTGCTTGTGTTTAATATAATTTATACTAATGTTAAACAAAAAATTTGGTGGGCCTAAAGCAAGGGCTTTGGTCACTTCACCCTTAGGGCAGCCATGCTTTTATATTACTTTATTAATGGGCAAAGTTTTCTAATGTAGCTGTAGGTGTATGTACATCAGTGTTAGTGATATGTAAACTTGTAGTTTCTGTCATCTTTTCTTCATCATGGTTATTTTCTTTCCTAATATTAATTCATTATGATGACGCTGACATAAGTACGCAATTACCTTCCACTATATATCATAACAAGACTCAGCAAAACGATTTCGTTAATATTGATCTTGTCATCCATTATCCATCAATTAGTTAAATTTGACATGATCACCTCAGCCTTTCATCCATTGACTTCAGAATTCACAATGATGTGACCTCCATATAAAGACCCTGATTTGATTGGCTCATGCAGGACTTATTTGGGCTTATCTACTTGCGTAAGCATTGTCAGTATATTTTGGGTTTATTTTCATAAACTCTCCAGAATAACTTATCAAAACAGCTTACAATTTATGAAATCATTTTCACCACATTCTCTCTCCTATAATAAAAATAGTTTATACATAAACACTTATGCATTAAGACTTAAGTGCTTAAATAAGTTGGTTATCCAAACAGACCCATAGTCGTTCTCCTCTATAGTAATGCTTCAAAATTTGATTACTCTTGGCATAATGGACCCTGAAGTTGTTTAAAGCAAAGATGGGCTTGCTACATTAAAAAATTCCATTCCACTCCATACTCTTGACCTTTTCGCCTCACCACATTTTGTATCGATGTGCCTTGCATTGTGCAGTTCATATGCAAAATGTTAGTAGGAAAGGTCTGAACTCATGACCTCTTTATCACTCCAATCTTATATTCCTTTCCAAAACCACCAAACCATCTTATGTCTCTGCCACCATTTGAAATAGTAATGCACTTAATTACAAACAAGGAACTCCGTTTTGTATCTAATTGCTGCACACGGCTTCTAAGATGAAGGGTACCATGCTTTATATTCTCTATGTAGGCCTTGTCTCTAGTTTGTAAGTGATACTAAGTTTCTACAAATTCCTGCATGTATCTTGAGATCAAAGAAATTTGAAGAACCCCAAATAAAAGGAAAAAAAAATTAAATGGCCTTTGGAACCTCCCTAAGGAAAAAGTTTAATCGGAATATAGCTTTCTAGACTTTGAAAGGCCTCCCCCTGAAAGTGGACAGCTCAAATCTAAATTTATATTTCAAGTTAAATATTATCATGCATTTCGAAAGAAATGGATTAAAAAATTGGCAGTACCAGAAGTACTATATGACAAATTTGAATCCATATGACTTCACTTAGCATCTATTTGCTTGGTTGGCAAGGACTAAAGAATCTTAGATTGGAACAAGACGTCATTTTATTCCCTTGCCTTTTTTCATGTTTGAGCGTCACATATGTTTATTAATTATCTACACACGCACACACATGTACACTTAGCAATTAAACACCACCATATCTGAGATGATTTTATCTATTACTTAGCAAGAAATATGTGTTAGACAATATGAGATCTAAGTCTTAATTAATCATTATGGAAGGAATACTAATTTTTAGTTTAAAAAGAATCTAATGATGTATTGGTTCTGAATCTATCTCCATATATATATATATATATATATATATATATATATATATATATATATATATATATTCTTTTTGGGATTGGTTTCGGAAGGTGAGCAACTGGATTAATTTCTTGATGAAAAACATAAGAATAATAACAAAAGTATATAATTGATATCAATTATATGATCCATATTTAAGATGTGTTGTAATTAAATCAAATAGAAACAAAATTAAAGCACGAAGATGAATAGTATATTTGAGCTATGATTTAAATATGAAAAAGGGGCATGGAGAGTATATACTATATAAGCACGTCTGGAGTATCATTTGGAATCACTAAACTGAATGCCTTTGTGGGAGAATGGCCAATTCAAAGAGAGTAGCATGCCTAATTCTGTTGGTGTTATTATTTACCAAGTTGGAAAGTCGTTCCCTTGAGGCAGCATTCATGGAGAGGAATAAGGTCCCAACCAAAGGTGGTTCCCTTGAACTGATTCAAAAATCACAGTTCCTGAAGGCAAGTTTTGAAAAAGCAGGCCATAATTTTCCAAATCTCCTCGACTCCAAAAGACTAAGTCCTCAGGGGCCTGACCCCAGACATCACTGAGTGTCTTCTTTCAATTGTGTACCACTATTTTATACATATACTATTTTATATTGGTGATTGACATGTAAAAGGAGTAAAAATTCATTTTGGTCATTGAGAGTGTTAGGCGGTGTCACTTTAGTCGTATAAAATTATAAAAAGGTCATCAACTATCGGCCGGAGTCACTTTGATCCCTGAAAGTGATTACTTACTGTTATTTTGGTCCGTGAAAGTAATTACTTAACTGTCATTTTGGTCTCTAAAAATTATTATTTTCCTGACGATATGGATCAAAGTGACTAATTCGAAACTATTAGGGATCAAAGTGACATTGTCTGACACTCAAAACCAAAGTGGTTTTTCACTCAAATAATTAGAGATCAGGACGTATTGTATGCAATATCGCCAATGGTACTGTTACATGGGGATCATAAGTTATTTACACGTCGATTATTAATATAAAAGTATAATGTACAAAATAGTGTTTGAAAAGTACTATTTACTCCATAAAGAACGCGTGCAGAATAATATTATATTTAATTAGTAATATTTTTCTATTTTTTTTGACATCAGTAATATTTTCTATATATAAATAGTGCTCATTATAATTATTTATTTATACACCATTCAATTGGTTTGTGAATAGTGGTTATTTTGTATTTTTAAGGGCGTTCACAACTGCCAATAAGTGAAAAACAAAAACACACTTCTATTTTACCGTCGGTGGAAGAATTACTGGCGTCAAACCATAATCTTAGAGGCGGTTAGATCAAACTGCTGCGAATGCGAAGTAAGCGCGCGACGTTAAATCACGTTTATATTATAATGCAATAATAAAATTAATATATGCACAAAATAGTATAAATCTATATATCATTTTTTTATAACATATTTCTCGTGGATTTCAAGAAATAGTCTATAATGAAATAATGTTGGTAAAGTTGTTCAAGAATTATTATGCCTTTTTATGCTCATAATCTAGCATGGTTTAGGCAGCTAAGATGAGTTATGATAACTTCATAATAAGTTGTTTATGCGAAGCTATAAATTTAAATCTTCATATTATTATTGTATTTTGAAAAACATCGGACATATATAATGTCATTCTCTTCAGGTTATTTTAAAGGGACAAGTATTTGAATCATTCCCTTTTTTATTTGTTCAATTGCATTGCCTTGTTTTTTCTATGTTTCTTTAATTGCTTTATCATAACTTAAATGAGTTACATATTAGAGTTTTCTTCAAATCTATTACCTTTCAGTTAGTTTGATTCCATGGCAATATTTTACTTTTATCGTATTACTTTCTTATGAACTTGCTGGACATATATGTTTTGTCAAAATTATTACACAACGCTATAAGAGACCGTGTATATATATTTTAAACGTTATTCGTTTTTTTTTTGTGTTTTTGTCATATTTTTTTTATAAATTATTAAGTACATGACAATAATCATAAATAATCATTAATTCTAGCTTAGGGATCGCAGAAATGGGTGTTCTTTCCCCATCCCAATGACTTCTGGATAGAACTCGTAGGCCACACAGGTCTTTTAATTTAAGGATCCAATTTATATTTTTGTACAAGTATTAGTCACACATAGTCTATTTATTTTTTAAAGAACTACTAGTAGCAATAGAAATGCAAGCACATGACAAGCAAATTTCTAGCATAAACCAACGAAGAGAGAGAGAAATGCAATAAATAAAAAACCAACTTATATAGAGGAACCTCACACGTACAATTTTTTTAAAAGATTTTTCATATGAACCAATAAAGAGTGAAAAAAATGCTCCAAAAAATATTAATATAACCCCGAACTTGTGAGGAGTCTGGGTTACTTGGGCCTAGCAAAACTTGTGGGGTGAATTGCATTTGTATGTAGGGAATTGATAAATACACTTTAGTTTTTTGTCATATACTTTATATTTATTCAGGAAATTACTATTATACCCTTATTGTTTGGGTTTTTTTTCTTTCTGATTTTGTTTCTTTTCCGGAAACTGGCCATACACCCCCAGTTTCCGGAATACAGATTTGCATTCCGGAAACTGGAGTTTCCGGAATACAAATTGTATGGAAACTGGAGTTTGCAAATTTGCTTGCATTCCGGAAACTGGATTTTCCTGGAGTTTCCGGAATGTAAATTTTTCCTGGAGTTTCCGGAATGCAAAAATACATTCCAGAAACTGGATTTTCCTGGAGTTTCCGGAATGTAAATTTTTCTGGAGTTTCCGGAATGCAAAAATGCATTCCGGAAACTCAGTTTCCGGTAACAACGCGAAATTGAAAAAAAAATTAAACAAATCAATGAGGGTATAATGGTATTTTCCTTTTTAAATGTGGGGTGTATGTCCAAAAAAATTGGTGTATTTACCAATTCCCTTGTATGTACTCTACCGGTTGGGATTCGAGTATTTGACCCACCTTCACTATCTATCACTGTTACCCTCCTAATTTTTTTTGGTCAACACAGTAGCCCTCCGATAGATAAATTAATATGCCAAACGAAAATAGTGCATAAATATTTTAAAAAGGGAATTTATATCTGCACATACATACTTTACTATCTGCACATACATGTCCGCGGAACTATTAGTTCCGCGGGTGTATTTTTTTTTCAACACACACACTCCGCGGAACTAATAGTTCCGCGAGTTATAATTCTCCGTGGAACTATTAGTTCCGCGGGTTATTTTTTTTTCAACACACACACTCCGTGGAACTATTAGTTCCGCGGGTTGTAATTCTCCGCGGAACTATTAGTTCCGCAGGCATGTATGTGTTAAATTACAACCTGCGGAACTAATAGTTCCGCGGAGAATTACAACCCGCGGAACTAATAGTTCCACGGAGTTCGCGGAACTAATAGTTCCACGGAGAATTATAACCCGCGGAACTAATAGTTCCGCGGAGTGTGTGTGTTGAAAAAAAAATACACCCGCGGAACTAATAGTTCCGCGGACATGTATGTGCAGATAGTAAAGTATGTATGTGCGAATATAAATTGCCTTTTAAAAATTATGCACCATTTGTTTATAGGCCCATGAAATAAGAATAGCCCATGAATGAGGCCCAAAAGAAGATAGAAATCAAATCAATAAGAAACATTTTTGGACGTAAGCCCGTTCCAAACATTGAGCAGAAGGCTTGGAACTTTATCTGCAACACGGGGGTCATGGGATTCGGACTTAGCATAGCAGGCTTACTATATATGGCTGACGTTGTACCCCTAATTTTTTTTTTATCAATGATTCAATGGTGGCAACGAGCAAGACCAAAAAATAAAAATGGTGGCAACGAGGTTTGATAATTTGATGTTTATTATCCAAATCCCTCACTACTACCGTAGCTCAATCCTAATGGCTTAATGACATTGTATTTTAACGCTTTGTCATTGTTGTTTGTGCATTAATATTTAGAAAATATTTTAATTAAAAATTATAATTTTCAATGCAGTATTACTTTTAAGAACTGCACTTTTCAATAAATATTCTATTTTTGATTTATTAATGAGTGATCTAATTGGCTAACATTTTTCTCTTTCAACAGTGGAATCTGGAGTTGAAGTTGATGCCTAGTGCAGCAGCTATAAGAGCAGCACCTACGGCTTGCATATATGGTGGATTATTGAGGAAATTAATGAAATTATTCAGGACACTAGCTAGTAATTAAGTATGGGGTTCAGCCAGAATATGATTATTACCATTGTATATATAATAGACCTCATGATTTAAAATGGACACACACACACATGTTGGGCAAAATCTTGGAAGCATATATATTATTATACTCCATCCCAAAATAAGTGTCATTTTAGAATTTTTTTTTACACAAATTAAGAAATATACAACTAAAAAAAAAAGAAATATAATAAATAAATGAGTGAAAGTAACAAATTTACCAAATTTACCTTATTATTATTTAATTTTTATTCAAAAATTGATGTACTACAATTATTATGGGTAAAATTGAAATAAATAAATTAATGTTTATTGAAAACATAAAACGATACTTATTTTAGGATGGAGGGAGTATATAATGTTTTTACTATATTAATTTAATCTAAACAATATAATTATAATTGCTTTTGTGAAATTTTTTATTAGGAGAAATTTATTTATAATTAAACGTAATTAGTAATAGCCTTAAAATAAAATTAGCAGTCGACTAAGCCACTAACATTAACAAATAATTCCCTGCTCAAAAAGTGTCTATAATCTTATTCAATCGTCCTTTTTTTAATGTTAAAACATATCTGCATGGAGTACAAAGTCCACTCAAGATCTTATCGCAGGTTGTAGGAACTAGCATTTACTCCTATCTTAATTGTTAAACTTATTTGTATTTTTAATTATTGTTCATATGTATCATGGGTCATTGGGGTTAGTGGGGTAGTTGTCTGCATTAATATATACTTAACATGGGGTTGTCCATCCCACGGAGGTTTTGAGCTTGTTCACGTAAACTCTTTGTATTTGGTTTTTGGTAGGGGTGTAAATGAACTAAGCTATTCGTAAACTATTCGGTCAGTTCGTTAAATGCTTTCAAACTCGTTTGTTTAATTAGATAAACCAAGCTCAAGCTTAAGATTTAGGCTCGAATATTTAAATAAGTCAAGCTCAAGTCTTCCAGGCTCGACATTAACTGCTCGTGAATAGTTCGTTTATATATATATATAATCTAAAAATTATAATTATATAAATCCTATATTTTGTATAAAAACACTTTGATATAGTTTTCTAATGAAATTTTTTTATTAAAAATATATTTTATTTGTGAGTTAAAATTTATGGTTATAATAGTGAACTCATTTGTGAATTTTTTATTTACTGGAATTATATATCAAAATGTTATAGTCTAAAATTGAATTTCACATATATAATACATGTTGATCATATATTTCAATTTGTAGATTATTCTATAATATTAAAATATTTATTAAATTGATAAAGTTTAATCACGAGGTTGGACGCAAATGATTAATACACTTCATTTAAATAGACAAATTTGGCCGGTACTCGAGTTCTATCCCTTGTGATAGAAAAATCTGTGGCTAAACTTTATTTACCTTCTAGACTAACACAAATTAGTCTATGGGCACTTTTCCATTGTATACTGCGGGTGAAAAATAAAAGAATAATTGATAAAGTTAAAAAAAAATATAAGAAGAAATTCATACAAACAAAAATAATAAGTTTTAAATGAGCTAAATAAGCCAAACCACGCTCAAGTTTTCCATTTTTCTAACAAGCCAAGCTAAAACTTTTAGTTAGGCTCGTTTAAATAAATGAGGTAAGCTTAGCCTCTCATTTTTTTCACAAGTCAAGCTCAAGTTTTAAGTACTTGACTCGGCTTGACTCGTTTACACTCCTAGTTTTTGGATTGGATACACCTTGTACTACGAGTCTTGTTTTCATTCAATTTGGCTTATAAAAAAAAACTCTTGTAGCTTTGGTCACAAAACAGTGGTGCATCTTGTGTGCTTGGTTTGTTTAATTTTTCAATAAAATTATACCTTATTCAAAAAAAAATCTTAATTGTCAATTTCAATATTAGTAACATAAAATAATGATAAATATTCCGATTTTAAAAATGGTTAATATATATGCATTCTATCATTTTTTCCCAATTTTTGTTACGCAATTGATTACAAAAGTGCTAGAATATCTTCAATGAGGCAAAGCATATTCCCTTATGAAAGAATCCCCTAATGAACAAATAAACGTACCTAGCTAGGGATGTCGATCTCCATATGGTAGATGATATTTACGTGTTACAAAAATAAATAGAATAAAAACCCGGAAATCTTTAAATGAAAACTCATGCTTGTGCAGTAACCCTCTTCAACAAATAATTTTAAAAGAGCATTCACATAATATGCTTTAGCTTAGTCTTTTGACTTAGGTATATATAATGAGCAAGCTCAATCTACAACTTTTGTCAATTTTATATATTTATTAATCAATATCCCTTGGGCAATTTTATTGATCACTTGAAATTTGTTGTGGAAGACAATTTATCATGTTTATTACGCTACACTTAACTAGTATATTGCTAATTTCCACCATATCCTGGTGCCCACTTTTTTTTTTATTGATTGAACTTTGCTTCAATACTTTGAGAGGCGGGTTGAGTTTTAGATAATAAAATTAAACGATGCAAAATAAATAATCAAAAGGCAGGATTCTTTTAATTTGTCTGTCTATATTTATATATATCTCTTCAACAAAAGGCAACACATAATGTGACCCTTGCATTAGACTATGCAGGAAAGTGAAGTTTTTATGTGGCAATCCGTTAGCGAAAAAGTAATAACATGGGTGGAACAAGTCATATTCGCCATGTGTTCATACATAAATACAGCACATATTATGTATACTAGAAAAAAGATAGGCACTCAGTCTTTTTGCAATTTTTTATTTTTTGAATAAAAAAATATTTGAGATTTTTTATATTATTATGTTTTGAATTAAAAAAAATGATGAATCCATCAAATCAAAATTTAAATTTAAATATTCAATTTAATTGTTGACCATCGTCCTTTGTTGCTCATTAATTAATTTAAAAAAAACGATACTGTATATTGAGAGTGGAAATATAATAAGCAGAGACACTCCTATGAAACATTGAAAACAAGACATACATCACACATCATCTGTCATTTTCCAAAGTTTATTTCCCACCTTCATGTGGATTTTGTTGGAGCAAATCTCGTCACTGGAAAAAATTGAATACTAACAAGGAGACGAAAAAAATGAATTTGGATGTTTTACTAGTTAGAGACGAAATTAGAGATGAATTTTTTTTTTATATTTCTAATTTCCATCGATAACTGACTAACTTCTAAGTTCTAACTGACTTTCTATACAATTTGAATATCCATCCACAACATACCCCTCTTAATTCATATTCTTAGATGATCATATAACAATCAATCTCTCCTTAATTAAGGATCTGATAATTTACTGGTTTAATTTGGTCAGAAGATCAGCTACTTGTTCTTTTGTCTTGCAATAGACCAACTTTATCTTCCCTTTGTTCACTTATCTTTCAAGTACTGAAATCTGGTCTTTATGTACTTGCTTCTTCCATGTGCTATTAGATTTTTTGACAAAGGCTGAGATTAATTTGCTATATGAAATTTTTTATTCTTCTAATTGAATGTATGATTTTTTTTTGCTAAGTATGAAATTATATATATTTCACATTAAGCTTACTGAGCATTACGTGGAGCCACACCCTTTTATGTTATTTTAAAGTGTTAATTAGGTTAAAAAGTTGGTCGACCATGATTATTCCATCCGAATCTTGCAAATAAAGGCTTCCCCACCTGCTTTATAAGATATTTTTATAATTATTTATTCTTCATATATATCCTTATGAGCGATTAATGTGACCTTTAAGCCATGGAAGGGACAGTCAAACTTCTAAATGATGCCCTAAGAGTTATCATTACTACTCGCATTGGTATTATGCAAAATATATCCCCTCGTATGGTATTCATAAAAATATGTAGGCCACAAGACACAGATCACTTTATAATTTTATATTGTAAAGGTTCATTGTTGGGCTTCTTTTATTCAATTGATTAGAGCAATTGTATTATAATCATATCATTATTGGTTATAATTAGAATTTTTCAATAAATGTAAATTATAGAAACTTTTGGGTTTCAACCACAATTTTGTTGTTTTTCTTAATTTTCAATAAAATTGTGGGCTTCAAACATCACTTGAATATATATATTTTTATTATTATTACCGCCTTGATTATATACTGCTTAAAGGAATTTTAGGGAAATCATGGAGATGAATACATTTTTCCTGTAGACTGTATCCTTCATTTGACTCATTTGTTAAAATGATTGGTTGAGCTAGATCCATATTTAATTTTACATAATGTAAGTTAATGTGACCCGAAAAAGTTAATATCCATATTTACTTTTATATATTTATAAAATTTATAAAATTAGCATATATATATATATATATGTATATATTGTAATTATTTATAAAAAATAATTGAATAAAAATATTATTTTTACAGTAAATATTTGGATAAAATTTTATTTAAGTGAATTACGATAATTGGAATTTATTAGATTATAATTTTTATTAAATAATTGGAGTTGAAATATATACTCTGTGTAGTTTCTATTTTTAGTAGGACAGATTTAAAGAGTTTTACTAATATTAGCTATGTTATGTTTGGTAATTTAAATTATCTTTATTATATACTACTCTGGGCTCAAATATAAGTAAACAATTATATAAGTTTGGTTGACTCAAATATAAGCAAACAAGCAAATCTTAATTAATTGTATCTAATTAAGGATTTTTTCTACAAAATAGTACCATTCATTTAATGCGGATTTTAATTTTAATGAATCTTTTTATTAAGGGTTGTTTAGAGAATAAAGTTTATTTTTTGAAAAGATTAAAAAAATTAAATGGACTTAACCAACTTTTTTAATCAATGTAAAATTATTTATTTTTGTTTATATTTGAGTCTGGATGGAGTATTTTAAGATTTATTAATATTCCTTCAAATAAAAAAGGTAAGACTAATAAAATAAAATAAAACTAATTCTATTGAAACTCCTTTGGATTGGACTGAATTTAAATTTAAAACCAAACTAACCAGATAATTAAATAAAAAAACTGAAGGAGAGTAGATAAAAATAAGGGTTAAATATATTTTTAGTTGCTATAAATATCTCAATATTCGCTTTTAGTCCCTCAAAATAATTTGTCTCCCACTATCGTTAATTAGTCTCTTGGTTACTTTATCGTTAATTAACTTTGAAATACCGACTACATTTGTTGGTAGCTGAAGTTAGTAGCAAAATTAAAAAATTCTGGTAGTGTCCTTTTAGTCCCTTACTTTTGGAAATGTATTATTTCTATTTTCTGTGGCCATTTTTTAAATTCATTTTAACTCTTCCTATTTTTCAATTATTAATTTTCAACCAATCCTCATTTTATATTCCTAGAGATGTCAATTTTGACTTAACTCGATGGCCTAGCCCGATGAACTCGTATTTTATGCTACATTGGACTTGTTAATTATAGACTTGAAAGAAATCGAGGGACTAAAAGAGACAATTTTTTTAAGAGACTAAAAACAAAAACTAATATATTTATGGGGATTAAAAATATATTTAACCCAAAAAAAAATTTCAAACTGATTCAATCCAGTGCCCAAAAGTAATTTTAGGCATGAATGAGACTTGAATAATGACCAGTTTGGTAATTGACATGCATTATCCATGGTATACTGTTTCAAATGGCTTCAAATTATGCAGTAACGACTGAAGAGGCGAAGAGACCGGCGGCATTGAATGGTTTATAAGTTTTGGGGGTGGGCAGTGAACACATTAAAAGAGATCATGATTTAGATATCAAGATGTGCCATGACCTCCATCAAAAAAAAAAAAAAAGATGTGCCATGTCATGTGATTATGGTATATCTATTTCATGCATATATATATATATATATATATATACTATGCTCCACATTAAACATTGCATTGGAAGCAATAAATTAATAGAATGGTACCGGGGTCGCCCTCAGCATGCACGGCCCCATTTTTTGGGACACTAGTATTAGGTAAAATTTTACTTATATATATAAATTTATATAATTATTTTTTTAATATTTTTTAAATAGTCTTGCTTTAATATCTATTGAATTTTTTTTAAAGAACCTTGATTATGAAAAAATTATTTGTGATTTTGTAGCAAAAAATACTAAGAGAACAATTTTTCAATGATTATAAGGGTACTATGTTTAAAGTTCGCACATGACCCCCAAAATCTCAGGGCCAGCCCTGAAAGGTACTAGGAATAATGAAGACCGTGCCAAAGATTTTTGCCAATATATTTATATGAGTTAAGGTACTAGATTTTTTGTGGTTAAGGTTTTGACACACAAATTAAGAAATAATTAATTGGATAAATTTTAGACTGAAATATCCCTATTTATTATTTATCATTTTCAACTATCCTAATTATTTCTCTACTTAAAATTATTAATTATACTAAGGATATAGTTGAAAAAAAATGGTGATTTATCTCTTAAAATCTTAAAACAACCAAAATTTTAAGACAAAAATAAAAAATTAAAACTATTAAAAATTTAAGCCAGAGGGAGTAATTAATACCCTTAGGAAGTGGCAAACCAATGCAACCTTTGCTGCTCTATATATCAGTTAGGCGAGGCTTTCCAATATTCAACAACTCCACAAAAAGGGAATCCAAAATGACAATAACTGGAAAAAGAATAAAAGTCCCAAAATCCTCCTTTTTCGCCTTTAATAAGAAAAGTAAATATTTCACAATAACCTTTTTTTTTAAATCAAAGGCAAATATATTGAGTGAAGGGTCACTTTAGTCTTTAAGAGATATAGGTGGTGTTATTTTAGTTTTTGAGAGATAAAAAATTAAAAAATAGTCTCTGAGAGAGTCAAACGTTTGTCACTTTTGTCCCTGACGTTAACTTCTTCGTTAGTTGTGCTGACGTGGTGGCACTGTTAAACGACACATAGGCTCACGTATGGAAGCCACGTCTCTCTCTCTCCTCTCCTCTCCCACACTCTCTCTCTCCCCTCCCCTTTCTCCCCTCTCTCTCTTCCGTCCGCCCCCTCCCCATTCTCCTTCTCTCTCTTCGCCCCTTCCCCCCCTCGGCCCCCCTCTCCTCCCCAACAGACAAACACACCACTCAATTATTTCTGTCCATTCCTTCTTCCCATATTGTTCTTGTGTGTGTGTGTGTGAAAACACTCTTTTTTCACTGTTTTACACCTTTCTGTGGTTCACCCTCTACTGGTTCACCTTCTACTGGTTCATAAAAGGGGAAGAAGCTGAGTGAGACGTGGAACGAATTTTCAACTCCACCACTAACATCTACATGATCCAGAAACAAACAAAAGGTAAAAAAAAGAGATAAAAATTAGAGTGAGAATCAACTTATAGGGCGAAGAGAGGGGGGAGGGGGAGAATGGGGGGCGGACAGAAGGAAAAGGGATCCTCTGCTCCAGAACTGCTTTCTGCAGCTCCCTCCAGCACAAATGTCAATCGTTGGATTAATCCAACGGCTGACAGATTAACCAGAAAAAACTCATGATAGTCATGTGCACCAGCACCCACAGGATTATCATCACCTCCATCTCTATTTCTCTACTTCGCTGATCTGCTACTGGTTGAGAAGGAAATTGAGTTTGAGGTTGTCCCTCTTAATGTTCCTAATGGGGAACATAAGGATCCTGAGTACCTCAAATTACAGGTCCACCTTTTCTATTTTCCTTTCATCTTTGTAAAATATATATGCTATAAGAGTATATACATATATTCAAGATTATTTGACATTGATTCTTTATCTTTTGGCTCACATGTCCTTTGCTCATAATCTGCGCAGCCCTTTGGAGTTGTTCCTGTCATTAAAGAGGGGGCGAAGAGAGAGGGGAGAATGGGTAGGGGGTGGACGGAAGAGAGAGAGGGGAGAAAGGGGAGGGGAAGAGAGAGAGCGTGGGAGAGGAGAGAGAGACACGTGGCTTCCATACGTGAGCCTATGTGTCGTTTAACAGTGCCACATCAGCACAACTAACGGAGGAGTTAACGTTAGGGACGAAAGTGACAAACGTTTGGCTCTCTCAATGACTATTTTTTAATTTCCTATCTCTCAGAGATTAATGTGACACCGCCTATATCTCTCAGGGACTAAAGTGACCGTTCACTCCAAATATATTAATAAGAGAGGTACTCAAATATTATTATTCCACAACCTGCAGGATCCATGCATATATATACACGTACATGCATTTTAATTCCTTTAGATAAAAAATTATTCTTGATCTTTCATCTATCTGAAGAGTTGGTGAATAAATAAATAAATAAATATGATTTCAGCTGCACATGATAAAAGCTAATTAACTTGAACATAGAGTATTAATTTAGATATAGGAACTATTTATAAACTTTCACCTAATCATTTATATAAGTTTTTTATAATAAGGATTAATGATTTGATAGATTTTGACTTATATATTTATCTAAAGCTAAAAATGTCCCCCGCCCCTTCTGATTTTGCCCATATATAAATAGTGCTAATTATAGTGATCAGCTACCAATTCAAACTACACTAAATTCCTCAGACCAGTACATTTTCAATTAAGCTAGTTGTTCAAGTACTAATTCAAAGTTTACATTGACGGAATGCCGAACAACAAAGTAGTAGCTCGAGTGTCTATAATTTTGCTAATCATCTTGATCCTCACCTTCTTCAATATGCCTTTGCAAGCTCGTAATCTCCTGCAAGGCCACCCTTTAATCCTTCGCGAAAACAATGTAGTTATGAATCATCATCGCCTTTTTCACAGAGTAGTTATTGACCTGTCAAAGCATATACATATTGCTGATGCTGATGCTGATGCTGCCCCTCACAAGGATGGGAATCATCAACATAGACTCTCACCAGGGGGACCAGATCCTCAACATAATAATGCAGCACCACCAAGCAAGTAGCTTTCTTTGCTTTTGGAGATTTATAATAGAACTTACAAAAAGTGGTGTCTGTAATCCACTTTTACTTATCAGGTGCACCTACGGTTGATTTGTTGTGTACCTTTTTCTCCTCCTATTTAAACTCCTTCTTAGTGTCTTCAAATAAACGCCTACTTGCTTTCAGAACCCAGTGTTTTGGAGCGTATGTTGGTGGAGTATGGATCGTTATTGTTTCTGTTTGCAGAAGTAGTATCTCTGCTTCTCTCTGCTTTTTTTTTTGCTCTGTAGTTTTCTTTTCAGCTGGTGTTAGTGATGCTGAGTGAAGAGGCTAAGTGTGAGGATTTTGTCATGTATTTCTACCCATATAGCAATAGTAGTATATCTCTTTTCTTAGTTATGTATATGCCGTAATTATTTTTTGTAAGTGAAATTTATTCATAAAAAGTACTAGTTCCGATCCATACACAGTACACATATTAGTCTTAGCGGCAGCTAATACTTGACATTATATTTATATTAATATGCATGAATAATATAATATTTATTTAAAACATTACATTTTTTTTACATTTCATTATTCTATATTGTGTATAATAAGTAATATAGTTTTTTATTTTTATTTTTTAAAACTTTAAATTTATTTTAAAAAAATATACTCCCTCCGTTTCTTTTTAGTTGTCCATTTTTGTGAAGAAATTCATTATTATTTATTTGTCATTTTGATAGTTTAATGTTATATTTTGTCAATTATACACTTGTCATTATTAATTATTTTACATACACTTTAATGTAGAGAGTAAATAGATATAGTTGGATAGTGAAAAGATAAGCATACAACAGAAAAGAATTTATCAATTAAATGATTTACTAGTTATCATAAAATAACCTTAAAAGACAAATAAAAAGAAATAAATGGAATATATATATGTGTGTATTTTGGTCAAATATATATTTAAATAATTAAAGTATTATTCGTACTTGTCCAATTTATTGTAAGTCAACCCATATTGAATTAGTGAATTTTTGAATCGAGTTGGTAGAATCAAAATATATTTGAGCTTAAATTTTATTAACTCAACTCATATTTTATATATAAGGCTAAACGAGTTGGTCCATCACGCATAACCCACGTAGTTATAATAAAAGCAAAAAAAAAATAGTATTGCCACACTTATCAACACAAAGATAACATTCAAAAAGGAGGCAGCTGAAACATGCACAAAACTTCACAAGCATTTGTTACTTGTCACATCTTGTGATTAAGTTTAGCTTTTTAGTTCATTTATACTATTTTTTGGCTTATAAAAAAAAATGAGTTTTGACCTTTCTTAAGCCAGTCTACTTGTCGTATTCTACAATTTTTAAAAGAAATTAAAAAATGGTCATGCATGGTTGTCACCAAATAGTAATATTCATAATTTTAAATGAATATGTATAATTAGATGGAATATTTTAGTGGAAAGTCTATTACAACAACTCAAGGAATAGTTAATCAATCGTAAATCCTATCAGAGCCATTTTCATCCATAGTTTCAAATAAATTCAATATGGCAAGGTACTCATTATCCTCCAAATTAAAGCAACCGGCCTAAATATATAGGTGTACACCGTCTAGCACCGGACATGTTGAATTATGCAATATGGTATCTTATAAGTACGTAGATGTTGAACTATGCAAATTTGTTAGATGTCTATTAGTTTGAAACATTTTAAATGTTGTATTAATGGGATGTCAAATGTTGTTTTATGAATTGATAAATGCAGGAGAATATGAAAAAATAATTAAAAAAATTACTGGGCATCCCACATATGGTGCTTGATCCCATAAATTAAGTGTCGTCATATGTCCCCGTATTAATGCTTCTGAAATGCTCTCTTTGGTTACCACCTATAATGATGCCGGAAAAGACAGCGCTTATAAATGTTACTCCACCCAGACTCGAATATAAGAAAAAAAAGTCATGTTTTATGGTCTAAAATATAAGAAAATTTAACTACCTTTATTCTCTTTAATGAGACTATTTCAAAAATACCCTTATTTAACTCTAATTGTATTTCCAATGTTCCTTTGTATTTCACATGTTCCTTTGTTATTGGTTTTAATTGTCCCAGCATTAAATATCCACTAAGGGGCAAATTTGGAATAAAACTTCTTTTTTAGCTGAAATCAATAAAATTTAATGTAATTAACCAATTTTCTCAATTAACGTGATTCAGTTATTTTTTCTTATATTCGAGTCCGGAGGGAATATCTCGTGTGTGTAACCCCGAAATGCTATCTAAGGTCTTTTCAAGCATAGTAATTTATCTTTATTAAATAGGACGTTGTTAGATAAATATGTATTTAATTAGTACACTTTTTATTAAGCAATATTAGTACACAAAAAAAAATTTAAAGTAATATAAAAAATTCTTCCACTTCCTTGTATATATAGTACCTCACAGGAGCTGGAATTTATACTACCTCACTCAAATCTCTTAATATATAGCAAGCCCAAACTACACTACCACTGCATGGAGAATACAAGAATAACAGGATTGTTCAAAATCTTCGTAGTTATTATCTTGATGGTGTCCACCTTGTCCATGAGTTTGGTGCAGGCTCGAAGTCTAGAAAGGAAGCATGTAGACAGCCAACGCCTTCTGCAGGAGTTATGTTTTGGTGGTCAAATTATTATATTAAAGCATAAACGTAACACTCGGAGATCATTGGAGGAAGATTGGATCTCACCAAGTGGACCAAATGCTAAGCATAATAACCAGGTCCATACATAGTTGATTTGCAGATAGACTGCAGATTATTTCCAGTCACACCCATCCCTTTCATTTTCCGTGTTTAAATTTTATATTTTCCCAATAAAACTGTACTACTCTAGAAGGATACGATTAATTAAGTGTTTGGTCATTAATATCATTTTGTTTGTGTTCTTTCTTTCACCAGCAGTGTGATATTGTTTTCCTAATTTCTTCATTACCGTTATATATATATTTTTTTTTGCTAAGGAAGGGGCGGGTTTTTTGTTGTTGTAACAGCTGTGATATACTCTGTGTTTCAAAATGACAGTCCACATTAGTGATTTTAATTTCTTATGGAAAAACTTTAATTACCTTTTCTTTTAATACATTGCCTTGTTATCCATTTTTTCTTCTTCTTTCTGGTAACCAATTTTCTCAAGTTTTCTGACAATCAAGGAAATGCTCGATCCTAAGTTTAACAAAAGCGACTGAAGTGGATACTTTGACTCTTAATAAAGAAAGTGGGAAGCCTTTACCTGTGTATAAAAAAAATATTGATGAGCACCAAACTGAATTTGGTACATCTGTTTTTAATTGAATAATAATAGTTTTTTATTCCACTATCATATATGTATGGTTCTATCGTACATATATGTTCCATCTAAGGGACTGACTCAATCTACGGTAATGAAATAATCGTGGCAAGACTTTACTTATATTCCGACCAAATATAAATTAGTCCAGGGGCCATTTCCCTTGGATTACCGTGGGTGTAAACAAAAAAAATATGTATGGTCCTATCACATTTATTTTTTTGGATAAATAAATGTTAATAATTAGTATGTTATGTCAGACGAAAAATTTAAACCCACGACCTCTTATCATTCTGTCTCTAACCCTTGTGCCCCCTAACCACCAAACTACATTTCTTATCACATTTATGAATGGTCAAAAACCAACTCAGCATTGGTACAATTCAATCAAACTCCTCGTACAATAAATTAAGCATGTGTCTAACATCACTTTAAATTTGCGGTGAAAAAGAAAGATTTGCCAATTACTAGCTACTGTAGTAGACATCCATGTGATGAGTGAGATCCAATTATTACACCCTGTATTGATCATTTAACTAAATGATTTAAAAGAAGTTTAAGTGAGATCCTGTTATTCTGCAATGCTATCAGATAAAGGGGGAATTGCTCTGTAACTTTTATTTGGATATCGCTCTGGTGTTTCCTTTGTACTCATTGGATGCATTTGGCACATCTTGTGCTGTTGCGTTTTAATCAGTGATAAATTCTGTTTTGCTTTTTAAAAAAAAAATACTATACTATAGTATGATAGTGACCCTGCATATATAAGTGCAGCATTCAATTCATTTTCTAGCATTCTTTACTTGATTGTGAGAATTCAATTAGCTACGCAACTAATTATAATTAGTCCAACTAATTGAGGGTGTGCCAAGGTATTTGTACCAGGTTACTAGCTACCTAAACAGGGACACTCCGTTATTTCATACTCAGTCTATACAATAGTACATACTACATGTTAGAAACATAACATATTGTCTTTAGCTAAAATGGGGATAGTTAATTAGTTAATTGTTTGATATATCAAGGTTAATTACATTTTCAACATTGGCGGATCCAAATTAAAACCCGTGTATAATGGATTGGTGATGCTACCATGACAAGATATGTATTATCAAACCATAAACAAAGCAGCATATGTACATATATGGGAGACTGCAGAAAGACTCAGTCCAGTGAGTTTTAAAAACATTTTCAGTGATTTTTGATATACCCTTAATGCAAGCCAAAGAACAAAAGTCACAAAAGCAGCGATTGAATGTAATTTATTGTATAAAGCAAGGCAAAGAGGAGGAATGGGTAGCTCGTGGCTTTGCTCGAAAAGTCTGAACTTTGAAGCCCCCCCCCCCCCCATTATAGCTAGCATTGCGTAGCATATCTCCAATTCTTCATTTCCTTAATTAGGTACGCATGTAAAATGGATTCCCACTCTATGTGCCGTAGCTTGTATCTGTCCTTTCAACTTGTGAAAAGAAGCAACTTAGCAACTTTTGAACATTATTTACGAGGATCGATGGAGGACAGAACAATCTCAACACTACGCAGCCTCAAAACCTTTGCATGTTCCTTTAGGAGTCGCAAGGGACGTTACTTTTCTTTTATTTTCTTTATTTTCTTGTCAGTAATTGTTTAGCATAATAACTAAGCTGACTAGGGTAATCATTAGTGCCATATCTAACTTCTTAATAACCAAACTAGTAACTAATTACTTGAGTTAACCAAACTCAACCTCAGTAACCACATATATGGTAACCCCGTACAATCTAAAGGATGTGTACTTAACATATATATTGCAATGTAGTGGATTGCCAGTCGCCAAGTGAATGGAACACTTCCAATATTGCAGTGTAGCAAAAAAAACAGAAGCTACAAGCATATATAAAAGAATCCTCCACATTAATACCAATGAAATTGTTTTTATAAAAATTAATCTTTAAACCTGACACCATTTCAAAACGTATCAATACTAACCTTTAAAGTCCACAAATTCTTTATATTAGCATCTCCAACAAGTACATGTACATACAATATTATTAGCGTATTGAAGAATTGAAATTTTAGCTCCCTCTCCAACCTTATAACTTCAGAATTTTCTATTTCAATTGCCTTTTCCACAAGACCACTCATCCCTGCTTCAAACTCTATTTAAAGCCTTAAATATGTTTTTATTTCGTTTAGGAGATATTCATTTTTAGTATCTCATTTTTAAAACGACTCATTTTGGTTCCATTTTCTAAAATAGATCATTTTTAATTCCTTTTGAGGTATAAGTAAGATGAGTTAAAGAGTTTTGACAGTATATATAATCTATCATTTAGGATTAACATGCATAGTCAAACTTGATATGTCACTCTGTTTAACATATCATTAAAACAAAATTACTTGAGTGACTAGAAGTGTTTTATTGTAGAAAATGAGAACCAAAATAAGACATTTTAAAAGTGAGAGACTAACTAGAAGCAAATATTATCATAATTCAAGTGATAAATATGTTGACAGCATCCCAAACAATTATAATGTACAAATAAATAAATAAATAAATAAAACCATCCCAACAAAATTTGGCAACGAGATGGCTACCCAAAAAAAAGGATTTGACTCCTATAAAGTAAGTAAAGTATAAAATAAGTAATCTTAACCATTAATGAGAAAATCAAAGATGATTTATTATATATGTATTTATAATACCAACCCTTAATTTTTTCACCAATGATTAAAATTAATTACTTTATATTTTAAACTGATTTGCTCTCACTTTAGAGGATACAAAAGTGCATTATAATACCAATCAAAAAGATGCATTCCATTTTCATTTTTCAAGGTGATACAAAAGTGGCATGAATTTTGAGGGAAAAAAAAAACTATGAGCACAAGCAAACAGTGTTGTGAAGTGAAGGTAGCAAGTAGCATCAAGCAGTGCGAGGCTCCCATCCCATTCCCATTCCCATTCCCATCCCATTAAACACACACAACACTAGTGATGCAGCGTCTTAAACTCACGATGCTGCTATCACTGTCACTATCACCCTCGCACTGTTCTCTGAAGCCTAGGTGCTTCTCTTCTTCAAAGGTCACGCCATGGCCCGGTCTCCGTGCATGGAGGGATAGTGCTCTCAACGAGAATCGCAAGTGGGGCCCACACGGTCCCGAACCCGAACCCGAATTCAGTGACTCCCCATTCGGGCAAGCTTCTTCCTTGGCAGAGTTTGGTTCCATCGTTCTTTCCACCAGCGACCCTCTCGCCAAGTCCCACCTCTCCCACGTGGCATTCTCCCTCTGGCGCCGCCACAACCTCCCCCTCGGCCTCTCTGAACCGCCCTCTCGACCCGCCCGACCCCAAAACCCACAATTTGTTCGTCCTCTGTTTCGCCCACCACCTGCTTGTTTCAAAGTTTCAATTGGTGAACTTGCTTATTTGATGACCCTTTGTCATCATCTGAAACCCCATTATGGAAATTTGGCATTTTTCACTCTCTTTGGTGCTACTAGTATTACAATTACAACACAGCCTTTTGGGTTGTAGCTTTTTTCTATGCTATTTACTTCGTTATGGTGTGTGCATAGTGAAGTTTGTGTTCTTTGATTTCAGGTTTCCCCTAAGGAAATTCCTGCTCCCAAAAACTCGGGTTTGCCTCTGAATGCTTATTTGCTTCACAATCTGGCACACGTGGAGCTCAATGCAATTGATTTGGCTTGGGACACTGTTGTTCGATTCTCTCCCTATAGTGAGGTTCTGGGGGAGGGGTTCTTTGCTGACTTTGCTCATGTTGCTGATGATGAGAGTCGCCACTTTGCTTGGTGTTCACAGAGGCTTGCTGAGCTGGGTTTTAAGTAAGGCCAAGCCCAATTGTTACTTGGTGGTACTTCTTTTTGTGGCCAAATCTAGTTGATTGTGCTGATTTTCTTGCTTTTTTTTTCTTCCAACTACTAGATATGGAGATATGCCAGCTCACAATTTGCTATGGAGGGAATGTGAGAAATCATCAGACAGTGTTGCTGCACGTTTGGCAGTGATCCCACTAGTCCAGGTACCTCCCCTTTCGCCTCCAGTCTTCCATTCAGGTCTCAAGTAAAAGTTTTCTAGCACATTGTGGTTGGCACTTGGCACCAATTGGTGCAAACTTAAATGTGATGATGCAGTACCACATGGTCTTTCATTTTTGTTCAAGTGTATTCAGTTGTAGAATGTGTGGCAACTGGCAAGTAGAATGACTGATACTGATTTAATAATGAGCATTACTATATGCTTTGTAATCTGCTGATACGTTTAGATATAATTGTTAATTCGAATAATCTTTTTCACTTTCATGTGTGGGTAGAAATTGATGCAGTAGTACTACTGACTATTGAGATTCTGAAATTTTGCCTGGGTAGTGGGTACTTTCTTGAAGGTATCTGGAAGGCTCTTTTCTATGCAACCTAATTATTTAGGGCTCATTCATCAACTTCTTGTTTGAAGTTATGATGACTGACATGAGTTCACAACCACTTTTGCATCATTTTTTTGCCTGTTTACCTTGTATTTAACGTTTCACAAGCTATTGTCTTTCTAGAAATGGGGAAATGTTTTAAGTAAAATGGCTGGAAAAGTGGAAATGCTTTCCCTCAGTATTGGCTTCCTACAGAGATAGATAAGCTCTGATCTGAATCATGTGATCCTGATCTTCTAAATTTATATGTTTACTCTGCTCATAGGAGGCTAGAGGACTTGATGCTGGACCACGCCTGGTGCAGAAACTAGTTGGCTTTGGAGATCATAGGACATCTAAAATTGTGGCTAGAATTGCTGATGAGGAAGTTGCACATGTTGCAGTTGGGCTCTACTGGTTTCTTTCTGTGTGTGAAAAAATGGGTTGTGCCCCAGACTCCACTTTTAAAGGTTGGGAAGCCTGTTTAACAGCAGCTTATCTGCTCACTTACCCTCATACTGAAGGCTTGCAATCTTCAACATGAAATTTTTTTCTGTAACCATGCAGACTTGCTAAAGGAATACAGTGTGGAACTAAAGGGTCCCTTCAATCATGCGGCTCGAGAGGAAGCCGGCATTCCCCGTGATTGGTAAGAACCTCTGCATATTGTTGTTGGTTTTCTTTCCTGTACCTAAATTTCAGGCTTATATGGCATTGATAGCTGAAAATTTCCTTCCGACTGCTTCCATATTAATCTAACATTTTTTGGCTTGTCTCATTTCTTCTGTCTAGGTATGATGCATCATCAACAAGCAATCAGGACAAGAAAGACAAAGATGACAATAAAAAACAGCTCTCTGCAGTGAGTGTGACCATCATTTTGGCCATTCCTGTAATTTTATTCTTAACTGTTCTTTTGGTTCAATATTGATGCTTATGGGTGTGCTGTTACAGGTTTATGACAGGTTGGCTTCTATCATTGCCATGGAAAGAGAGAATTCAAGTTTGACTAGGCCACCTGAATGATCTTGGCACGATAGAACGAGCAACTTCTGTCTTATAGTATTCTCATCTCCTCAACCGCCAACAAGCGTTAAGAGTATATCGTATACTTTAAAGTGAGGAGTTTGGTGATGCAATTATTTCATTAGCAGCGTTGTTTGACAGCAAGTGCTGATGCAAATTCTGAAATCCAATTGTCCACGCGTCCACTATCAATGAGAAGCGTGAGCAAAAGGCAGAGACAAAATTATTGTTTATTTTGCGTACATAACATTACACCAGCTGTTGATATAGGCATTGATGTAAATACACAAATTTTAAAGCAACACATTTAAAACACCAAAAAATTTAAAAATAGTAAACAATAGTATTTAAACGGAATTAGATTGATATAATTATAAACATATATAATAGATGATATGTTTTGTAATTTATTGATAATTAATATACTTTAATCTCTACGTATTTATAAACATTAGGAAATAACTCCAAAAAATAAAATCAAACATATTAGAAGGTATGGAAAGTAAAAACAGATATAAAGAGAAGTAAAATAAAAATTCAACAAAAACTCAAAAAAATTAGAAGACCTATTTTTTAAATACAGACATATTTATATCAAAAAATAAATACAGACATATATAAATAGCATATTCTGAAAGAAAAAAAAAATATAACTTTCCTTTCCTGGAAAACATACTGGTGCTTACAGCTTAGCTTGCTAGGTTTGATCTATTATTATTCTCCTAGTGGTGAACTGTTGTTGCTTTGGCTTAAAGTTAGAAAACGTGTCTCTCTTCCTTTCCTAACAACAAAAGAAGCAGAACAAGGATCATCAAGTTACGTGTGCTTCTTCTTCTCTCTCTTTTTATCACCTTCTTTCTCAGACAAACAAGAAATAAGAAGGATAAAACAAGCAAAAAAAGAAAAGAAAAGAAACAGCTAAAAATTCATAGAAATAATGTGCAACTCAGATGGTGATTGCAGGCCCTTGGGTTTTCTGCTGGGTCTCCCCTTCGCCCTTCTATCCCTCCTCGTCTCAATCGTTGGCCTTATTGTGTGGATCGTTGGGTAACACACTCATCTTTCTCTCTTTCTCTCTTACCCATAAGGTGCTTCAGTTCACTATACATGATCAATTTTTCTGTGGCATCTTCAATATGTAAAATTACCATGTGATTTTGATTTTGGTGTTCTCTGGGTTGGGGTTGGTGTGATTTCTTCACCTGTGATATATATACATGGGCTTGGATCTGATTGAATGAAAATATCAAAAAGATTAAAACTTTGATTTCAAAAATATGCAGGTTGTTGCTGACATGCATATGCCCCTGCTGCTTGTGCCTGACAATAATTGTGGAGCTTGCGTTGGAGTTGATAAAGGCTCCACTGCATGTCATGGAGTGGTTCACCTCTCAGATTCCCTGTTGAGCTTCTTTTTATTTTTTACCAATTGTATTGTATCTCAAGAGAGAGAATTCTAGACTTGTACTTTGGTTGGTGCTTGTTTTGTTTGTTCCCTTGAATTTTAAGCCTTCTTTTTAGTGTTTTCAGGTTATTAAATTACTGAATCATAAAAAAAAGGTTATTAAATTATTGTTAATCTTTGCGGTTTCTGGGTTCTCTGGAAATTAAATTAACAATATTGTGTTCAATATGAATTCCAGTTGCACAAAAAGAAAACTGATCAAAAGTAGATTGTTGTTTCTTGTGCACATTACATATTAAATGGAACTTGGAGAGATTATTGTTTTGGCTGATCTGATCTTGATAAGTACTGGTGTATTGTAATTGGCACTGAAAGCAACATATTTTTGTCAATGGAAGATCATAAACTGTAAAATTAGAACTACAAATGGTTTTGACTTCAGCAGAAGTACAAGGGAAATGATGAGTCATGGTTGGAAAGATTGGTTTTTCCTTTTTACACTTCAAAGTCGTTGTCAACTATGTTGTGCCTGTGACGCCACAATTGAACTGTGTCTTGGACTGAGGAATTCTTGTGTAAGATTATCACACTCAACTATAATTATTTAATGAATTTTAAATCTAATTTCAGTCATTAAGAAGTTTACATTTAGATTATTTTAAAATTTCTGCCTCAGTTTACAAGTCTTGATCATGTGACTTCCCCCTGAGTGGAAGATGTAAGTTTAGCAAGAGATACACATATCATCACACTTGAAGGTGAAAAATGAAAAAACATATATACAATACCACAAATCTCACATTTTAATTATATCAACTCCATCATACAAAGTGACAATGAGATAGAGGGTGATGTAAATGATAAGATTCAAATAGAGTGAATGAAATGGAGAAATGTTTCACGTTTGATCTACAATAGAAAAATGTCATTCAAACTTATGTAAGACTTGTAATGCTTTGAACATTAAGCAATAAATAGTTAAGAAGAAAATAAGTTTGGTGTTACAAAGATGAGAATGTTATGATACAAGAGCGGTCACATAAAATAAAATAAAAATATATGAAAGAAAGTAGGGTGTAGATCTTCCTGCATAAAAGATGAAGGAGTCTCCTAGGTTATTTAATTAGACAAGTGTAGATAAAACCTATAGAAGTACCGATAGGGAAAGTTTATCATATGGATGATAGATAGTTCATTAATTAAAAACAGAGAAAGATTAAGAAAAACTATAGACAAAATGAGAGATTTAGAGTTTTTTTTTTGGTCAATGAGAGATTTAGAGTTGAATGATATATCTTGGCAATTTATATTCGCACATCCATACTTTACTATCTGCACATACATATCTGCGGAACTATTAGTTCCGCGGGTATATTTTTTTTCCAACACACACATTCCGCGGAACTAATAGTTCCACGGGTTATAATTCTCCGTGGAACTATTAGTTCCGCGGGTTATATTTTTTTCAACACACACTCTCCGCGGAACTAATAGTTCCGCGAGTTGTAATTCTCCGCGGAACTATTAGTTCCGCAGGTTGTAATTTAACACATATATGCCTGCGGAACTAATAGTTCTGCGGAGAATTACAACTCGCGGAACTATTAGTTCCGCGGAGAGTGTGTGTTGAAAAAAATACAACCCGTGGAACTAATAGTTCCACAGAGAATTATAACCCACGGAACTATTAGTTCCGCGGAATGTGTGTGTTTGAAAAAAAATATACCCGCAGAACTATTAGTTCCGCGAACATGTATGTGCAGATAGTAAATTATGTATGTGCGAATATAAATTCTCTATATCTTTAAACTTGGCCCGCCACCAGGAATCAAAGTGGGCCTTTCTTACCGTCCGTAAGACCATAGCCGAAGCCTTTTTGATCGGCCTCTGAGATTGGAATCAAATTCTCCCTTTGCAATTTGCATGGTCGCTGTTTTTACAGTAGTAGTTATCTGGAGAAGGGCCTAAAATGCTTCAACATTAATTTCACATCCCTTGGAGAAGAAGATAATATTTTTGGTGTTAGTGCTTACCAGGAGCGAAGAAGAATTAAGAAGATAATATAAACAATAAATAGGGGCACTAAATATGTCGAAATACCACTTGCTTAGAAATACAGATAATTAAATCTGCTATAGAAGAACAAAAAAAAAAATCAACAACCACACAATATCTGAAGGAGATTACAAAGTTGAATATGTGAGATTCTCAAACCCGTAACTGTATCTCTCTATATAATATAATATGATGAAAGTTTACTAAATCCCTGAAATTCTCTCATGTTCTCTCACAGTTATCATGCCGCTATCATTGCATAACCCCTTCGAAATTCATATGTTATCTCACAATTATCACGCCACCGGATATGAGATAAGGTTCCTTCCTCCTTCTCTCACTCTCGTCCCTGCTTTTTTTGGTACGTTCACTCTCTTATACGTTACTCCGAACATTATACAGTTAAATACACATTTCCAACCAACATAAGAATATACCACGTAGCACTTTGAAAATTGTGGTTGCAAGTTAAGAATATACCATGCACATATTAGAGGAGGAACTTGCTTTTAAAAGAAAATAAAATAAAATAAATATTTTTCTTTGACAAGTTGATATTTGACATTAATATTCATTGTAATTGTTAACGTGTGTGTGTGTGCGCGCGCAATATATATATTCTTTTAATAAGCAAAATTATATTAATAAAGAGTATGATAAAGCACAAGATGTACAATAGCCAACTATACAAATTATACAAAAAAATGTACCTTCAGGAGTATAAGCTAAAAAAACTAATAACCAACCAAAAGAGCATTACCCATACAAGACCTACCCCAAAATCAAAGCTAAAATAAGTAATCACCTCATAATCAATAATCAAAACACAAGAAACTTCCCCTAAGAGGACACCAGTTTCAGTTTCCCAAAGTTCATACTTGACATTAATATTCATTGTAATTTGTTAACATATATATGGGAATATATGTTCTTTTATATTATCTTTGTATGGATTCATAAAAAAAAATAGGCTTTAACATGTTTTTGGTCCCTCTAAATATCGACTTTTTGAATTTAGTACTTTTAAAAAAAGTCAAAGTTTTTTGGTCCATCAAGAAATCAATTTTTTGATTTAGGTCCCTCTTTTGCGCTGACTGCTGACATGGTACACTGAGGTCCCTGTAAAAAGCTGACGTGGTTTACATGCATTGCCACGTCAGAGGGACTAAAATCAAAACTTAATATATTTAGAGGGACTAAAATCAAAACTTAATATATTTAGAAGGACCATGCGACATCAATCAGACCACCACCACCACTCTCTCTCTTGTTTTCTCTCTTTCTCTCTCTCCCCACAGCCCACCACCACCACCACCACCACACACTCTCTCTCGTTTTCTCTCTTTCTCAAAAGTGGAATAACTTGTGAACATTTGTCTTCTCCTTCCCACGTTATATCACGGGTTTGAAAAATGTTTGTCAAGTAACTCTGTTTTTTTTTCTCCCTCCCTACACTCGTCCACACTCTTATATAGGAATCTTCAAATTCGGATTCACCGGTGTCATAAAAATAACATAGTTACGGAACAATTGAAGGAAGGAAGCCAGAATTGAGTGTTACGTTTGTGATTTCAACAAATCGGAGTCAAAATGAGTTGTCTCATATTTACCCAATTATTCTGATTTATATTGACGGTTACAACTGCGTAATTTTATGACTTCATTGAATTTAGATCTAAGAAGTGAAGGAAGGTGGTGGTGTGTGGGTGGAGGAAGGTGGTGGTGGTGGTTGGGGGTGGTGGTGGGGGTGAGAGAGAGAGAAAACGAGAGAGAGAGAGTTGTGGTGGTGGTGGTGGTGGAAGAAGGGGTGGTGGTGGGAGGGGGAGGAAGGTGGTGGTGGTGGTTGGGGGGTGGTGGTGGGGGTGAGAGAGAGAGAGAGAAAACGAGAGAGTGTGTGTGTGTGGTGGTGGTGGTGGGGTGGTGGTGGGAGGGGGGTTGTGGGGGAGAGAGAGAGAAAACGAGAGAGAGTGGTAGTGGTGGTGGTCTGATTGATGTCACATGGTCCCTCTAAATATATTAAGTTTTGATTTTAGTCCCTCTAAATATATTAAGTTTTGATTTTAGTCCCTCTAAATAACTATGAATGACGTGTCAGCTGACGTGGCAATGCATGAAAGCCACGTCAGCTTTTTACAGGGACCTCAGTGTGCCATGTCAGCGGTCAACGCAAAAGAGGGACCTAAATCAAAAAATTAATTTCTTGAGAGACCAAAAAACTTTGACTTTTTTTAGAGGGACTAAATTCAAAACGCTGATATTTAAAGAGACCAAAAACATATTAAAGCCAAAAAAATATTATCTTTGTATGGCTCATTCTTAACCAACATGGGCCTTAAGCTAATTACACTTGAATTCCCAACAATGGTTTCCAATTTGGATTAAGCTTATAATGACAAAACAAAGCTTATTTGTTTCATATATATATCGACAAAAATGTTAAACAAGTTTCCTCAGTATGATGTCTGTTTGTATAGAATGTTATGGTCAACGGCGGAGCCACATAGTGTAACACCCTCATTTTTTTAAATAGTTTTTATTGATTTTTAATCTACTTTAAATTAATTAAAATTATTTAATTAATAATTTTTGGGATTTTAAGGTGTGAATAATAATATTCATATCTTAGGTTTGATTTTGAAGGGTTTAGAGTAGTAGAGTTCGCAAAACTGAGTTTTTGCGGGAACCGCATACTCTCCTGATGCGAGGATAGGGTTCAGTATTTTTTCTGGAGGTCATTTTTACTCCAAAATAATTTTTAACGAACCAAAAGTGGTTCTTATAATATTTGTGATTTTTAGAAATTTTTCTGAAAATTTTTCAGAAAAACTTTATTTTATCCGCGTTTGGAGCTTTACGGGTAAACCGGGCGCAACTGGGATATGAAAAATAGTCCAAAAATTTAGTTTTGGGTTTCTAAATTTTTCTATGACATATTCAAATCATAAAATCTATTTCTCATGATTTTACCCATTTTAGAAAAATAATTATCTAAAAAGGGGTTCGAAAACTACGCGTTTTTACTACTTCGAACTACCGATTAAACTCTAACTTGATGGGACTTAATCCCACCAATTTTCTGGGCTGTGGGGCGCACAAGAGTGCAGAATACACTCTCAAAAATAATTCCAAAAGTCAATTGGGTCAAATGGGTTTAATTTTGAATTTTTCCAAATTAGGTGAGTGAGGTTTGACTCCCATTCCCTCCAAGTAAGCTAGCCCATACTCCCCCCATTCCCTTGTGCTGGCTGAAATCTGATTTGGGAGAGGGAAGAGAGAGGTTTTCATTTTTCTCACTTCATCTCTTTCACTCTTGCAAAATCCTCCATTTTTCTCTTCACTTCCAAGCTTTCCTCCATAGCCAAAACTTGAGTTTTATTGGGTTTTTGGCTATTCAAGCTTCACAAAAAAGGTTTGGATCATCATTCTAATCCATAAACTTCTTTCATTTTTTTATTTCCACCACTTTCATGTTTCCATGAAAGTTGTGTTCTTCTCTTTACTAAAAGAGATCTTTTTCTTGGTTTAGGTTCACTCCATTGGAACCTACAAGCTTGAAAACCACCTTGGATCCATTTGTCTTCAAGATTTGAGTAAGTATTCATCTACTCAAATTTCTACTCTTTAGGGTTTGTTGGTTTTCATAAAACTCATATTTTTATGGTTTTATTTTGGTGTATTTTGTGAAAGGTAAATTTTTCTAAGTGTGGGAACATCAAGGCTTCAAGGAGGCCACTTGGTGTTGGTGAGGAGTGAAGGTGATTGTGGTGTTTGCCCATTTTTATTGTCTTCAAGAGGTAAAGGGATTTTCTCAATAAGTTGGGAAGGTTGTATATGTGTGTGGCTATGTGTTGTACGTTTCATGAAAAACTCAAAGACTTGAGTTTTCATATTGGTTGTTGAATGAGTTTTCATTCTCTTAGTAATATGTATTTTTATATATTTATGTATATGAGTGAAAGTATGATTTTGGTTGATGAATGATAATTTTTGAAAAGCCTATGTGTGTTTAGAAAAATCATATGTATGATTTGGAGTGATTTGGAATGCCTAAGTGTATGCTTGATGAGTTGATGATTTTTATGCTATGTTCATGATGTATGTTCATATGCTATGGATGGCCACTTTGAGTGGATGTATGATTTATGGCTTGATTGTGTTCTTGCCTAATTGATGTATGTTGCTTTCTTTGAATATTCCATATACCTTGAATTCAATGTGATTGGAATTGGATTGAAATATTTGACTAAGTGTAGTAAGAGGAGTTAAAAGCTTTAATGAAAGAGTTTTCTAAAAGGAATCAAATAAATTAATTAAGATTCAAGTTAATACATACTTAGATAAATTTCATAAAATTGCTAAGTATAAGTCTTCAATCAATTTCATACTAAGTTATTTTTATCCATAAAACTCTAAATGAGCTAGAAAATCAATTAATGAAGGAGAAAATCAAATTTCAAATTTTTAGCGGTCAAAAACGAAATCTGGATGTTTTGGGGTCAAAACTGCAAAATTTTGGAATTCTAGGCAAAATTTTGGAATTCTAGGCATAATTTCGAAAATTTGGGCACTTTGGGCGAAAAATGTAATTTTCAAAAGTTTTGGGGCAGAAACGCGAAGTCTGGGCACTTTGGGCCAAAACATAATTTACGAAAGTCTTGGGGTAGAAAACGCAAAATCTGGGCATTTTGGGCCAGAAACCAAATTTTTCAAAAAAAATCAGGGGCTGGACTGCAAAACTGGACTTCTTAGGGGGTCAGAATTGTAAATACTTAAAAGTAAAGGAGATTAAGTAAAATTATCCAAGAATCTACTCAAGTTTTTAATTAACCCTTTTATAATGAAAAGTGGGAAGAAAAATAAATAAAGTGAGTTTTAAATAAAAGGTAATTCTTTTATAACAATTAAAGATTTAAGATTTTGAAGTTAAATATGAACTTTAATTCCAAAGAGGAGTTTCCATAAACTTATGTTTTTAAAATGACGTTTCTACACGGTATTGGAAGAGGACCAATACGTGGCGATGATAAAAGTCTTAGGGACAATAATATTACACGGTATTGAAAGAGGATCAATACGTGGCGACGATAAAGTCTTAAGGACAATAATACTACACGGTATTGAAAGAGAGTCAATACGTGGCGACGATGAAGTCTTGAGGACGATAATGCTACACGGTGTTAGGAGAAAGCTAACACATGACGATGAAAATCCTTAGTGAAGGATGGCATTATTTTCCTTGTATGTGTGTGCAAATTGTATTATCATATGCATTTGAGTTATTGGCTCTCGCCATGTTGGCTTTATGCCATGATTAATATTGGCTTTTGCCATGTTGCCTTTATGCCATGATTAGAGCACACAATCCTATGAGAGGATTGTAAATAAGTATGGTCTGACTATAAGTCTTTGAGGGCATTCAGGTCACGAAATTCTCAATGGCCTTGAGGGGAATCCCCTTGTGCCGAGAAGAGTAGTATACCCGGCTTGAATGATCCTGACCGGCTGCCTTATTTGAGATGGGGTGTACGACGTAGCACAATGGGTCTGTACCGAATAAATGACAAACGATGACCGAGAGTGAGGGTCAGTTTGCATTAATGATAGGTATACGATTCCGCCACATCGCTCTACTTAGTTGAGGAAGAGAAGTCTCCATGGAGCAGCACACCGGTGTAACAAGAGAAATTGAAGTGACATGCATTTCGCTAGAGGGCTATGTGTGTTTGACTTGATGACTGTGTGCTCTTTTGAGTGTATGAATAACCTAGAGAAAGATTTGCGAAAGAGTAACTATATATATATTATTGGAATGTATTATGCAGTATTTTCTTTTTCATATACATCCTTTCAGTGGGCTTTCAACTTGTGCAAAGAAATTCACCATTGCGTGTTTTTCTATTATTTTATGTACGTTACGCGTAGATGTCCACTTCGAGACCTCTGATAGCCCGAGTGAGGGAGTGCTTTCGGCCTCATGAGGCCGATAATGCGGGATGGACTTATGATCCCATCTCCCAATGGGCCACTGTGACTGGACACGTGGTTAGGACTAGAGGAGGGGTGTTGGGCCCCGAAGAGGTTTTGGAGAGGGACATGGTATTGGACGTCTACATACCCATCGAGAGGATGCGCTACTGGCTGGGAGATGCACCCTTTGCACGCAGTATCACTTTGGAGAACCGGGAGGCCAGAGTTCCGCCCACGGCGCAACTTAGGCGAGAGGTGAGAGAGGATCAGAGGCCTACACCTCAGCGGATAGCCAAATCGGTATCCAACCGTTGTCGTCTGATTCGTCGCACTCCAAGGAAGAGTTCCTTGGAGAGGGCACGCTTACCAAGGATGGCTCCACCAGTGACACCAGTTCTATCACCCAAGACTGTGAGACCGACACTTCCTATTCCATACGTCGCACCTTCTGGACGTTTTGTATTATTCGAGGTGTCTGAGGATGAGGAGGACCTCGAGGAGATGTCATCGTCTTAGGTTTGTAGAGGTGGGGGTGTCTAGTACTAGATTGTGGGTTGTCTGTTAGCGACCAGCCTAGGTTGGGGTATACATGTTCAGTGTCGTGTATTTGACACACCTTTTGATTTACAACTTTCCTAGGTTTGGCTTTATCGTTTTATTTCCTGATGTCAGGTTGTTGTAGTTTGGCCACTCTGTTGTGGTTTATAACTATACATTGCGAGCGCAAGGTTTGTGTACTTTGACATGATGATGTACATATTTATGTATGATGTTTCTTTTCTTCTGAGTTTCTGGATGACTAAATGAGATGTGTGTAATCTTTCCGTAAAAGACTTTTAAAAAAAAAATTTAGCCACCAATTTTGGTAACCATGTTTTATGATAGACGATTTTCCGCATTAAGTTTTAGTTTTTCATGTGACGTTCCTTGTGGGAAAAGGGGGCGTTATACATAGAGCCCAAGGTGGGTATAAACTTTTTATAGTTATGAATTGTATCCCGTGTAGATCCAAAAGATCAAATCCATACTTACTCTACGAGTAACACAAACCCTTGGATCAAAAATTGGTCTCTCTCTCACTCCCCAAACCTTCTTGGTCACCGCCATCTCCCTCATTCTCTAATAGTTCTTCTCTTCTCCCTCTACAAAGCCCCTAAATCAATTTGTGATTTGGGGCACCGCGACGGAACCATCTCATTGTAGCTCCATTGCCGTCTGCCGTTGCCGGAACCATCATCCGTTGTCTCTGTTCACCACAGTCCACCGCCATCATCCGATGCCGTCTCTGTTTGCGTCTATATTGCAGTTCTGTACTCAAATACCTTTTCTTTCTTCTCATTCTTATTTTTTTTATAGACAAATGTTAATAATTAGTATGTTATGTTAATGGGGGGATTTAACTCCTTTATTATTAGAGCACTACATCTTAAAATCATTTTTGTTTTACTACATTCTTAATATGCATTTGTTGTTTTCATGATCCGATAGCCATTTAGCAGTAAAGGTTAGCATCACATGTCAGGTTAATATTGTTATATTCCTTTATTATTAGAGCACTGCATGGGTAACTCTTAAAATCGTCTTCGTTTTACGACATTCTTAAGATGCACTTGTTTTCATCTTAGATAGCCCTTTAGCACTAAAGGTTAGCATCACATGTCAAGCTAACAATTATCATTAATTTTTATTTTTTTTATATAGATTGTCTCTACTAATCCAAAGTCCTAGATACACCACTGGCTACGGTGATCGATGGAGACTACAATAATGCAACGTTTATAACACTTCACCAGCAATATCACAAAGATTTTGTGGGTAAACAATAGAGTTGAGATTTTTGGCCAGGCACATTCGAACGTGCAGTCCTTGTGCCTTTGTTTATTCCAGCAAAATATTCTTTATATCTTAGCAGGTACCGTTTAAGGGAAGACCTCGTATATGTAGTAATGGAAATTGAACTAGGGGTGATAATATTAATAACCTTATTAACAGAACCTAATCTGGAAAGGAAATGCAAAAATATAATTGTTGATGATCAAACTGCTAGCAATTAGTTGAGCAATGTCCCTCTTAATTAGGTGTACATTTTTTTAATGCTTGTAAATACGATACCAAATCTACTAAATTAAAACGCGCTCATTTCCAAAACATTACTGCAAACAACTAATGGCGTATTCGCCATAAACTCCTTATTATAGTAGCTAAATATTGATATATCCTCCTTATTAAATGATTTTGCTTTTAACACGTTCTTTTCTATGTAATTACTAATTAGCGGCATAGCCTGTCTTTGGTAGATCAACAAGTTAACGGATATATTTACAACATATTTTTAATTCTCTTAGAAAAACTCATTATCTTCTTGGTAGCTAATCATATACTCGTTTTTAATAATTAATAAATGATTATCTGTCATTATTAACTAGTGTAAAAATTGAGGAAACATTTTCCATTTCCAAAAGATTACTATAAATAACGTACAGATCTAATTTATGAACTAAACAGTAGATTCTCCTTATTATAGTATGGATAATTGATGAATACCTTATTAATGATTCACTTTGGAATACTTCTCATGATAGTATGAATCAACTAATCATTGATATATACCATCCTTGTCAAAAAAAATTTACTTTTTTTCATTTACTTTTTTTTTATTGTTTACGATATCTGTTATGTTTTAGCATTACTCTTCATATATCATATATATATAACAATACAAGCCTTCCTTGTCTAGGAGCTAACATGTAAATTCCCACTATATATCAATATCTGTACTCTGTACTGTAACATAATATTATCTCTTTAATTATCATTTGTAATACTGAAACAGAAAGAGTATCAATTTAACCATGATGGAAGAAAGGGAAGGCACAGAGATGAAGATAGCCAGGTTTTCAAGTTGTCGTGGGGTGGCATTTGAGATCAATCCTAACAGAAGCAACCTTTTTGCAATTGGATCAACAACAACAACAAAGCAGGACAAAACTGGAACTTGGCTTTGGATCCCAAAGACTCGAACCAATTCTTTCAGAGTTCTTCCTCAACAACATCAGGCTCATACAATTAGTCCAGCTAGGAGTAGGACAAGCAGTCACTTCTGTGACATTGAAATTGATGCAGATGATGATGATGATGTTGAGCTAGATATACTCCTAGCTGAAGTTCAGGATATAGAAAAACCAGAGAAGAAAGCCAATGGGGTTAAGGTACAAAAGCTACTACCAAAAGCTGATCCACCATCAAGGAGTTCAAGGTTGTCCATTATTCTGCTAGATCAAGGCTTCACAGTGTACAAAGGGCTATTTCTTGTTTGCATAACCTTGAATTTGGTGGCACTGGCTCTTTCAGCTGTAGGGCAATTCCCATATGCCAAGAAAAAGGCTGCACTTTTCTCCATTGGGAACATTCTAGCTCTAACACTATGTCGAAGCGAGGCGGCGTTAAGGGTTGTTTTCTGGCTTGCTGTGATGACTATTGGGAGGCCTTGTGTTCCTCTTAGAGTCAAAACTGCAACCACTTCATTCCTCCAAAGTGTTGGAGGAATCCATAGTGGTTGTGGTGTTTCTGCTATAGCCTGGCTTGTTTATTCTCTAGTTCTTACTGTTAAAAACAAAGCCAAAACAACCTCTCCTGAGATTGTTGTTGTTGCATTCACCATCCTCTCACTCATTTCACTCTCTTCCCTTGCAGCTTTCCCCCTTCTCCGCCATCTCCATCACAATGTTTTTGAGAGGATCCACCGTTTCGCAGGTTGGATGGCTCTCATCCTTCTTTGGCTATTCATTCTTCTCTCTATAAGCTATGAACCTACCTCACAAACCTATCACTTGACCATGGATAAGATGGTTAAGAAGCAAGAGTGGTGGTTTACTTTAGCTATCACAATTCTCATTATCATTCCTTGGTTGACTATTAGAAAGGTGCCTGTTGTTAGTGTTTCAGCACCATCAGGCCACGCTTCAATCATCAAATTTGAAGGTGGTGTTCAAGCAGGGTTACTAGTTAGAATTAGTCCATCCCCTTTATCAGAGTGGCATGCCTTTGGAATCATATCTGATGGGAAGAAAGAGCACATGATGCTTGCTGGTGCAGTTGGTGACTTTACCAAGTCCTTGGTTTCTAACCCTCCTAAGCATCTTTGGGTTAGGACAATGCATTTTGCTGGCTTGCCTTACCTTGTGAATTTGTATCAAAGGGTGTTGTTAGTGGCCACAGGGTCTGGGATTTGTGTCTTCTTATCATTTCTTTTGCAGCCAAGCAAAGCTGATGTGTGCCTAATATGGGTGGCAAAGGATATTGAGGTGAACTTTGGGAAGGAGACAAGGGAGTTGGTGAACAAGTACTCAAAGGAGAGAGTGGTAGTTCATGACACGGCAGTTTCTGGTCGACCCAATGTGGCTGAGATGAGCGTGAATGCTGCTGTTAGGTGGAATGTTGAAGTGGTTATTGTTACCAGCAACCCTGAAGGAAGTAGAGACATCCTTAGAGCATGCAAGAAGGCTAAAATCCCTGCCTTTGGCCCCATTTGGGACTCTTGATCAAAGGTTCAGACATAAAATTGTAAGGCTAATATTTTCATTACTTCTCTGTTTTGCATGAAACAGTGTACAAACTAATATTTACTTGTTTATCGAAGTAGGTCTAGTTTGGATAAACTTTTCCATGAGCACTTCTAGTTTGTATTTTTTAACTAACAATTTCTCACATAAGTTAAAATTAACTTTTGTTCTTCACATTTTTCAAAAGCTATCTTTTTTAACTTCTTCAAAAATATCTATCTATTTATAAATGGTTATTTAACAACTTTCTCACATGTGCATATATGAGAAAAATAAGATGTAAAATAAAACTAACTTCTCTATAAGTCAAAAGTTAGAGCTTTTATATCAAAACAGACTCATAAACTTGTACCTCTAGTAGTAGTAAAGTACTGTTAATTCCTTCATTCTGTACTCTCCCCTTCAAGTTGATACAGACCACACTTTTCAAAATAAGCTAAATGGTAACCATGACAGTTGTTTGATAAAGTATTTGTTGCACAGACGTCTATTTAATGTTAAGCCATCATCTTATAAAATTACAAGTTCTTTAAAGAGGATTGACTCCTGTGCTGGATTGAAAGAGACTCCTTAAGCATGGCCAATTATAATATTGAAAATAGTTTTTCAAGTGATTTAAAAAAGGTATAAATATCATTGCCCCATTAAAGGAGGAAAAACAGTGGATGGAGAATGGAGAAATACACTAGCCTTTCTGTAGGATTTGGAAGCTAAATTCAACAGAAGCAATTATTCGTGCACATCTTACTTAAATTTATTAAGATTTATCTAAGTATTTATCTCATGTTATTGTTTGAATACACCTGTAAAAATCAAATCAATGCAACCCGTGCGATAGGCTAGTGTTAGTAAATTATACAGATGTCAAGCTTTTCACTAAATAATATATTAGCACACTGTTAAATATAAAGTATAAACTACATTACACACAAAATGCATCAAATTGCAAGCCTATTAAACTGCACTTGCAATGTGTACAACAAGACAAAACATATATTTTTAGTATTCTTGACTGATAGTACATATTTTTACTAGTACTCTTGACAATCTCAAAAAAAGAGATTCTTATTTATTCACAACTCCACAAAACAAACCCAAAACATAGAACTTTTCCCCTTACAGCTAAGCTTGACATATTTTGTATTACTAAAAAACCTCCATGAAACACACCGTTTCACTTGGATTGGATTTAAACACTCCGTGCTGCAAGATCACCTTCATGCCTACCACGATCAGCTGAGAGAGACTCTGACCCAATATTGCTCTGCCTTAACTCTTCTCCTTCAGCACCCTCACCAACAACAATGACTTTAGTTGTCTGTGCAATCTCTGCTATGGTTTCTCCAATGGCATCCAACACCCCACCACCACCACCACCCTTTTGTCCCTGAACCCTCTCTGCTGGTTTCATCATGTTCCCACCAATCTCACCCACGGTTTCACCCACAGCTCCCACCACCTCGCTATTCTTCATCATCTCCGCAGCATTACCTAGCTTCTCACCAATGGTGGTGGTTGTTGTTTTTGCTCCCTCACTTCCTCCCTTTCCCACGCCTACTTGTTGCCCTGAACTCTGGTCGTTCTTCCCTCCCCCGGTGATGTTCTGAAATGGCTTCTTCACCTTCTCCCCAACATTTCCCACTGTTTCTCCAATGGCTGAAATCACATTGCTCACTGTCCCCTCTTGAGTACCAGTGCCACCTTGTGGTGCTACTGCTTGGCCTCCCTTAGGGATCACCCCAGTACTTGGTTTCACTTGTTGTGGATACTGCTGGCTCACAGTTTCGACGATCTTCTCTTCCCCTTCCTAAATCAAAATGCCTCAAATTTCAGTGTTGTGGCAGACACTTTTTGAAGTGCAGCACAACAGAAAACCCCTCAAAATTCATAAAAACTTGCTAGCAAAATTAACTTGGCACCAGATAACCAGAGTAGTTTCCTCAATTTAAACAGTTCAAAACTTAAATTCACTACTATAAACTTGTACTCTTAAAACGTATTTAAAGCATGAAGTAATAACTATCCCAAAAAAGAAAAACATGAACTATTAGATGAAAGCTTGGTTTTATATCCATGATTAGTCCCCCTCATGCACGAGACATTTTGCTGTCAACAACACAAGAATCATAAATATTCTAATTACAATGGCATAAGTCAACTATCCTAAAAGTTCTTGAATGGTTTATACTAATAGTTTTTGCCAAAGTGATTTAAATCAGTTAAATCAAACTTTACATAGTAATAACCACCCACATAGTTTAAACAATGTGTAAACAAGTCTGTTTTAGATATATGTTAACATAGTTTACTATCTAAGGAAAGAAACAGGACAAGCATAGGGTGATGGTACGTATAGAATAGAACCTGGAGATTTTGAGCTGCTTTTTTGGCCTCATACTCTCTCCAAGCCTCCTCCTTCTTCCTTGTAGTGTACTCCTTAGCAGTCTCACCAGCAGAAGCAGCCAAACCCTTAACAACATCCACCGACTTGGCCGCCAGCTCAGCAGCCTTATGCCCCGCATACCCTGCCGCCCCCTCCACCACATTCGCCGCAGCCCTCGTCCCTTCCACCGTCACGTCGGTGGAGTATTTCGCCGCCGTCCACCCCGCCACTGTGGCCTTGTCCTTCAGATCCGCCGCCACCTTACCCGCATACTCGGCCGCCGTCTTCCCCGTCTCCACCGTCACATCCTTCGCCTGCACCGCCTTCTCTCCCACGTAGCTAGCCGTGCTTCCACCCGCACACTTGGCTTTCTCCGCCACCGGTGCGGTGTATCCAGCCGCAGTCTTCGCCGCACCTGAAATGGTTTCCTTGGTGGCCTCTGCATAACTTTTCTGCTGCTGCTGCTTCCTTTCTTCTTCTTCTTCATTCTCCACCGTTGCAATGTCCTTTTCCTCTTGCGTTGTGGTGTTGCTCAGTGTCTCTTTTGCTGCTTGCTTTGCTCTCTCGTATCTCTCTTGAGCAGCTGAAATCGCTTCCTTTGCACTCTGCTGAGCTTGATTTCTGTACCTTGAAATCTCTTCCAAGGTAGGTGATCTTTCACTCTCCTCTCTTCCTCTCTCTGTTTGCTCATAACCTTTTCCACGTGTTGCACCCACCACATTCTCAGCACCATGTACTCTTCCCCTTAACCTCTCTTCAGCACCCACATTTTCAGCACCAAGCACTCTTCCCCTTAACCTCTCTGCATCCCTAATTGCTTCTTCCTCCTCTTTCTTTCTCCCTCTCTCTGCCACTACTTGCCCTTTTGCTATCTCTCTGTTTCGCTCTGCATCCCTAATTGCTTCTTCCTCCTCTTTCTTTCTCCCTCTCTCTGCCACCACTTGCCCTTTCCCCATCTCTCTGTTTCTTTCTTTATTAATACTCTCTGGTTTTGTTGTTCCCGTTACCACTCTGGTTCGTCTCTCGAGATCTTCTTCTCTACCCCTGCTTAAGCTCTCATTATCTCCTTCGGCTTTCATTTCGAACTTCCCCACATTACGAACACCGCCAAAACCTTCCCTTTCTTCTCTCTTGGCTTCTCCTCCACCCACTTTGGCACCTCCAATTGCTACATTGGTAGCAGCAGCAGAACGGTCACGGTCACTCTGTTTGTTCTCCTTGCGATCTTTCTCTGCGGCGGTGCCCCTGACTTTATCAGCGAGGGACTCAAAGTGACCACCAGCAGCACCACCCAATTCGTGGGTCTCTCTTGCTTTCCCTCTCCCACCAACGTCGCCAATGGCTTTCCCAGCATGCTCTATGTTGCGCTCGCCACCTTGCAACGCTTCTATGCTCCCCTGTGGAGTCTCCTTTCCCTGATCCACCGCAAGGTGCTCGAAGTGTGTGGTCATCTTAGGGACCCTGTCTTTCTCCACGTGAATCCCTCTCTCGGACGTGGTGTTTTCTCTGCGAGCCATTTGCCCAGATGCCATCTTGTCTTGTGTTAACTGTTTTTTTCTCTACTTTTTGCGATCTCAAAAAGAACAAGAGCACTGCTTTGCTTTTGAACTCTCTCTGTGGTGTTTGAACTTAACTTTGAAGAGCCTGAACTGAACGAAACAAATTTAACTGTAATGTGTATGTGTATAGAAACTGGGGTTGTGCATGGGAATGTGTTTGTGTCTTGCGTGTGATTTAAAAGGAGAAGGGGATTGGCGGTTCGAAGAGGTTGGTGGTGGGTGGCTTTGCATGGGGATGGACATGTGGTAAAAGGCCTAGTGGGGTAGTGCCACGTGTCAGGGTCCCCGAACTGACTAGTGTGACTCACCCCAACGTGCAAAGAGGAATGTAATGTAACTGTTTTAGATTTGGATCATCATGGGGTTGAGGCCTTCCGCGTTTAAGACACATGGGAACTTGAAGGAGTGCCTCGTATGAGTTTGTGCTTGCTACAATGGTAGACACCTGGCCCAGAACGACCCTCAAATTAATTATAGAAATAGAATTATAGATGCCGAACATTAACATCTGTTTAGGAACGAGTTTCTCTTTGTCCTTATTCATTTTTCTTTAGATATTTGGGTTCATTTGTGAAACGGACTGAAACTTGTAAACCCATAAGAATATGAGGATATGTAATCACACAGCCCAACCTGGTCAGATTGTAGACCCATTCGACGTGAACCTGTTATAAGTTACATTAATAATAAAATCGTGACAATTAATACACACTTTCTCTCCCAGAAAAAGTGTTCATGCCTAGAATTTGACCCCAAGATCTGGTGTTACGACCGAGGACAAACTCAACTAAGATGTGAACCGTCTCGTCTTGACCTTTAGTCCTCCTTAAATACCTATGTTTCATTAAATGCACGGAGGGAATCATGGGGTGGTCCTCCTAATTGGTTATTCCCTATTATTCCTTGATTTTATGAGGATTGTCTAGGATTTAGACTCGGCGAAGACTTTCATCCATATGATCGGACATAGGTTAGTCAAGTTGGACAAAGTCCACTGTCACTTCCTAGGCCCATGGATCAAAGAGCTTGGCACGCAAGGTTAGAGTGACCCAAAGCTCAGCCAGGATGACACACAACCTTTCGAGCTTTGAGCCTGGAAGGCGAAAGAGGTTGATTAAGTCTTTGCTCAATCGGGACAACTATTAAAATCGTTAAAACATAAAACATAATTTTGATGCCTCATTCGCTCTTCCCTTTTGTAATTTAAAGCGCACTGAGGATGCTTGCATTGCACGAGTTTGCAAAGTGAGAGCATATTCTCTGCATTTTTTTTTATTATTATTAAGCTTCAAAGAAAAGGAATTCATTCATGAACTACTTGATTCACAATGATACAGCAGGAAGTGATCCCAAAGGGAAGTTATTTGCAAATGCTTTTCAATATTCCAAAGAGGGGTATATTTGGTACAATCAAGGCAGGTTTCTGCCAAAATAATATAGAGAAATTTACAATTTGGAGCATCAATGCAAACCCTTTTATTGTCCAATTCCAAGAAGCCAAAATGCCAAGCTAAACAATTCCTAAGGTAGAAAACAATGGGTTTTCCTCTAATAAATTGGACCTAAGAAACAAAGTTTTCCCTTTCAACCAAAAAGAGCTGCATGGAGAAGCACATTCCAAGTATCAGGAAGTCCAGGAAGACACCAGTGGCTGCAATCTGTTGCCATGACCCCACTATAGCCCTCAGGATGTGCATCTTTCCGGTACTGTGAGAGTGTAGTCACATCTAGGAAATACACAGGCTTCTTCATCCTGTTCAACACCTTGTTCACCACCACCCAAGCCATTGGTGTCCCTGCAGGGTACTTTAACCCAAAGAATGGTTGTTTCTCACTCATGCATGATTTTGCTGGTTGATTCCAATCTCTCCCCCTAATTTACCAAAACATCACACACCACCATGGATATAGTTAATAAAACCCATTACCACCTAAATCAGCATACATTAATATACATGCACATTAATTAGTACTTAAAATTAAATTAGAGACATTTCAAAGAGTTTTTTTTTTTTTGGTTCGGGGGGATCACTCCTACCCCATGCAGTGTCCCAACACTTTCAATAAAGGATTAATCTGCGCTCGTGCGTTGCGACAAGTATTGCACTGGCCAACGTTGGGTTTTAACGCTGCGGGAATCGAACTTGGGAGCTCCAAGTCGACCCCGTGCGTCCCAGTGGTAGCCAAAGCCACTGGGCCAACAACGTTGGTTTTCAAAGAGTTTATTGGAATACTTATATTAGTATTTGGATATAATTATAAAAATAACGTATAACATAACAAGGGGATGTATCAAGTACATAACAAGGGAATGTATCAAGTAAGAGGAATGTTTGTATGAGAGAGTAAGAGGAGTAAGTCTAGACCACACAACCATACATGGATGGTTAGAATTAAAAGTTCCTAAGTGGTCACATGACTACTTAAAAAATCACATGACTTTATGTTTTAATGTTGACGTATAGATGATTTGATCTCATGGTTAAAATCCATTCCTCTTATCCTCTAATAACAGAAGTCCTCTCACTTGATATACTCCGTATAACATATTCATAAATTATTTGCAACTTATTTCAATAAACTTCTTAAAATAATTTATGAATAAGCACTTAATTAAGTCATTATGTAGATATAACTTACTCGTAATGAACAGGAGAAATTCCTAGAAAGAAGACCTTGGTTTGGGCTGGATTTACGTTGATGTTAACCCATCTAGCCCAAGTTGTCATGCCTTTGTAGAATGCAACGAAACGGTTCATGTCTTTGTACAACTTGTTACGCTCTTGAATATAATCCCACCTGCATGCGTTTGAAATTTCAATGAACACAAATAATCAGTGTAATTACTTAGCTTACCCCTCTAATAACGAAATTGATTATGACATGATGATGTCAAAGATAGATAGATAGATCCTACGGCTGAGCATTCCCGGTGTGGGTCCACCAGTGCCACGTGTTGAAGATCAGCACGTCCATCCCTCTCCAAGCGTCACCACTCTTTATTGAGTCCAACTTCAGAACCCGCCCAACTTTCTCACGGTCAAGGTCTACCAAGTATGGTGTACGATATAGAAATAGTTGGAGCCCGTAATCCTGAAAAATAATTTTTTTGAAAAAAAAAATATTAATTAGTATTACACGTCATTTTTCTCTTTTGGTACCTTTCTTCAAGTCAGCTACCTACCAAAGTAACACTACTACTTGAGAAATTTCCCCACCTCCTTCCAATTCAATTTGAAAAGGAAACATGGAATATAAATAGCTAGAACAAAAGCAAAAATCCTTCCTTATCGCAAAAGATGTGGCCCAATTTTTTGACATTTTGTTTTGTAGTTTACTGAATTTATATAGGAAAAGTCGTGTAAGTAGAGGACTGCGTCTGAATTAGGCCACTAGTGTCAAGTGGTCCATTTTGGAAGTGATTAAGGACAAAATTACTAAATTATATTGTTACTTCAAAAAAAGGGGTGTGATCCACATGTCTAGAAGACTATAATGAATAGATACTACTGTTGCTGTTACAATTGAGTACAACAATTGAGTACGAGGCAATTTCTATCTACACATACATAATTTTTTATCCACACATATTCTTGCAGAATTAAATATTTTTTTTCCACCACATACATTCCGCGTAACTAATAGTTCTGGAAGTTATAATTCACCACGAAACTATTAGTTCTGCAGACATTTTCGAACACATACATGTTTGCGGAACTAATAGTTCCGCGGTGAATTATAACTTGCGAAACTATTAGTTCTGCAAAATGTATGTGATGGAAAAAAAATATACCTACGAACCTAATAGTTCTGCAGAAATATATATGTAGCTAACAAGGTATGTATGTACAGATAGAAATTGTCTTGAATACAATTGTACACGTAAACTAAAAACTAAATGGCCCACTTCAACTTTTTTTTATCTGTTCTATTGAGCTAAGGAATTCATAGTAATCATGTGTAATTTTATACCCGTAATATTATGTAAATAGCATGATTGAAGCTTATATCATGGGCCAAATTTTCTTGAGGGAAAGTAAAAAAAAAAAAAGACCAAATATCAAATTATCAATCATTACAGATGCAAAACGGGATGTGAAAAGAAAATAATGGGTTAGCTGAGTAGCGTTCTATTCATAATTTAGTTACCACTAATGATGATTGTTTGGGTGCTGGCGAACACTGAGCCGGGATTGATGTTACTGGTAAGTGGCAACAAGGAAAAAAATCTGGTGGAAAAACTAGGTGCCCAACACTAATAATTGCTAATTAAGAAAATTGTTTAACAAAGTTTATATATAAAGCAAAAAGGTATGGGCAAATGGCAATTAGGAGCACCAACCAATTTTTTTTAGAGGATTCGCTGTACAGAACAAGAAGAAAAGAAAAAGGCACTATTGGAGTAGACTATACTGTAGTTTAAGCATATGGATAAATCTCAATACAAAAGTTTTCCCCGCCCTTTTCCACAGTAACCAATCGAAGATGTGGCAACTGAAACATCACCTATGTGGGTGGTTATAGTAACTACAGTTTTCGGAAACAGAGATGCTTTCTTTTTCGGGTCTAGCTTGTTTAAGAAATCAAAAAATTATTTATTAAAAATTATAGTACTTAATATATTGGAAATTTTAAAAGATTTACTTTTTATTTAATATTTTATATTTTAAAATACTTACGTTTTAATAATACTAGCTAGTATCCGTAAAAAAGAATATACTAGCTAGTTATAGTTAACCTGTTTCAATTATCAAAACAAAAAAAATACCCCCTCTAAACTGAAATATATAGATACATGTACTTTTTTGTTTATATTTTAATCTGAAAGAAATAAAAATAGATGATTTTCAGTTTGGTAAAAAGTGACTTGGGTGACTTGGGAAGTGTAATTTTACCATCTGGGTTGAGAAGAATCTCAACCAAAGGTCCATTTAGCGTGGGAAAGGAAATTATGTGCACGTTCCAAATTAGTAGAAAGAGTAACAGTTAGAGGAAAGTATGATAATAAGAAAATGTGAATATTTGTATTTTGTTTTCTTCATAAATATTTATAACTTCAATAGAATATTTATTTATTTAAAACTTAAAAACCTCATAGCAAATCCAATCTACTTTTTAAATTCTTTGAAATTGGAAAACATGTTACGTGAGAAAACAATAGTTACCCTGCCTGCCACGGTAATAAACATTTGAAGATTCACATTTATTATCCTTTAGATTAACAATCAGATATGTCCCCGACAAAAGGAAAAGCCCTCCACGAATCCCGTCTCAAACTTTATTACTCGCACGCTCCAGTGCTTCACAGCAATACACACACACACAAACCAATTAATTTTGAGAAAATCAGAATTTGAGTTCAAATAAGGCAATTGCCCAAAAAGTTTTCAAATCAGAGGTGGAAAGCAGAGAGAGAGAGAGAGAGGGAGAAAACGACTTCACTTGCATGGACACAACACCAAACTAAAATCATTTCACTCCCATTTTCAATTCAAAAAATTTCAAAACATAGAAAGAAGAAATTAACACAAAAATGAAAATAATAATAAAAAAGAAACCAACCTCAAATGTAATTGTGGAGATAGCACTCTGCTTTGAGAAAGAGGTTCTGGTTTTTGGCACCCAAGAGTGAATCATACATGCGAGTGAGTTGAACTGGTTTAAGCTCAAAGAGTCACCGACAAACATAATCTTCTTCCCCCTATACTTGGCAAGGAAATCCAATGCATTGAACCTGTAGAATAATAAATTAGCACTTGGTTTAGCCACCAAACAATTAATTAATAACATAACATGAAAATGGTTGGTTCTAGTTGAAGGGGTTGATGATGCAGAAGAAATTGAAGAAGAAAAACAGTGAAAGAACCCACCTTGGTAAAGGACAGGTGAAGGGTTGCCACCTATATCTCTGGTAGAGATTGTCAGGGCGACCGTACTTTTGGCAGTTGAATTGTGGATCTATGAAGGGACAGGTGGAGGGGTTATAGAGAGGGTATGAAGGGTCGTAGACCCATTTGCCACGAAACCAGTTGCATCTTCCTCCTGCGAGCTTTCTACTAGTACTACTACTGGAAATGGTGGTTGTTGTTGTTGCATTGCCAAAGAAGGAGTCCAATTCGTTGGACTCTGTTTGGTGGGAAAGGAAAAGAAACAGAGAAAACAGAGTTGGTAGCAGGAAACCCATGTCTTGGGTTTCGATCCTTAACTCTTTCACAGGGTTTTTGATTGCTAGGACGAGGTGTGCAGAAAAAGTTGTCTGGAACAAAGGCTTATATATAAATTGTTAGCGTGTGACTGTGTGGGGAGTAGTGACTGTGGGCGTGTCTGAAAGATGAAAGAGAAAGAGTCTAGAGTAGTGAATACTATAGGGGGGGTTGAAGAATGTGAAAAACAGGTCACTTTTTTCTTTTTCTTTTTTATTATATGTTTGTTTATTTATAAATTCTGCTGGCAGAAACTGTACAACTTTGGATGGATTCTTTTAACAGTGGCATGTGGTGTGGTGGGGTTGGATCTAATCTGGATCCTTGCATTGAAAATTCTTGGGATTATCAATATCATATGAAGATTTTGATTCAAAAATTAATGGCAACATTTTCCCTAACAAAAGACAGAATTGAAATTGCTCTATAAAAAAATATTTGTTTTTGGATAATTCTGTTTCACTGACTTCAGAAAATATATATTTAATTAAGGATCAAACTGACTCTTAACTCTTAAGTATTATTTTTTTTATGCTAATATTGTGCTTTGATTCTTTTAGGTCTCGCGGTAATATTACTTTATGTGGAACCCCAGCTACCCTCAATTATGCTCCTTCAAGTATTGGATCAAAGAGATTGAGCATACCAGGTTGACAAGGAAAGTTCCTTCTCTTTCATGTGCCTGCTTTTCTGTGGGTATGGATTGTATATATGGCATTCCGATTAGGCAAATTAATATTGTTTGCAGAGTGTTTAGCAGAAGAATATAACAAAGGTGCAAAACCACGTTACTAAGTCTAGGTAACAACCCATTAGTGTGATTTTTCTCTGTTTCTTCTTATTGCACAGAAATTAGGGACAATTGTCTTGAATGAGACCTTATTAATTAGGTGTGAAAAGAGTGGTTGTCAATAAGGAATTGAGGATAGTAGAGCGAGCATGCATCTCATGCAAAGATGTAGGTCTCCTACCAAAGGGACCAGGACGCTTGGCACTATTACATAATTAAGCATATCTTTAATCACAAATATGAGCTGCGCTTGCTCTGTTAAAAGATTTGATTTGATATATATGTGTATGTTTATAAAGTTGACGTATACCACGTGGCTGTATGACTAGTTTACATTTTGTTTTCTATCTTTTTATAATTAGCTCGAGTCAACTTTATTAACTCATTTTTTGATTGGGGCTTAGGTGAATTAACTAACCTATTTTGATTTGTCCCATATAACCCAGAAAAAAATAGGACGAGACAAATTTGACACATTAGATTATTATATTTTAGTTTTTAGTTTTTTTATTTTATTTTTTAAAACCTTTTTAGTGGATCAACCCACCATATACATCTATATATCCATCAACTTTTTTTTGCTTTTTTTTTTAACGGGTCAATCCATCACAAGACAAGACTGTGTATGATCTTCATTGTATTTTTCCAATCAAACTCACCCCAATCTCGTCCTGTTTTAGGCGGGTTAATGGTAGGACATGGCAAGTTAGTATGTTTTGTCACCCGAGTCCGTGTAATATATTTCCATGAACATTGATTAACAAAAGAAAATGTAAAGGAAAAGGAAAAAAAAATTGGCACATAATGTGGTGTTGCTTCTCTTCAAACAATAAATCTTCCAATGCATTAACTTACGAAGGCAGTTGCACTATTTATTGGTTATAATTATCAATCATTGTTTAGACTGTGATTATTAGCCCTTTTTTGGGGTGGGATTCGCTTGTTTTGTGTCTGTTAGGGGGAAAAAAATTACTTACAAGCTACTCCGATATTATGGATGTGAAATTATATATCGGCTGAAAGTGTTGACACGAGTATTCGATGTTCCGTGATTGGTAAGCGCACCTAAAATATTTGCTAAAATAACCGAGCAAACTGCATAATTTGCTTCATGCTATATTTTTTATTTTTAGAATTATGTTATTGAATAATTAACTCATCATGTTACATAATATCCAGGTCCTTTTGTCCAAGGCTATGAGTTCATTTTTTTCCCCTGCGTATTTTCCCTCTTCGATGCCAATTGAATTATTAGTTAATAGTTATGAATGTATGAATGAAGATTGGACAAGAGACGGCGTTGTTGACTAAAATCAATAGAAGATTCATAGAGCTTTCCATTAGTCAACAGAAAACGGCAATTTGCACTGCTGAGTATAGCACGTACATAGAAATTGAAGAAGAAAAAAAATCATATTCATCGTTTGCGAACCTTTTTTTATTGTTGTTTAGGGTTTAGGGTTTCTTCTGCCCTGTATTTTTTAAGGGCAGTGATACACTGACCACCAATCACCCATCCCACACTTCATTCCAATGAGGTGATGGGTGTGAAAGGGGTGTGGGAGTGGGGTCAATCCCTCGTTTTCGATTTTTTAAACTAGTCCTAAAATTTCAAAATCCAATCATAATTTTGTGGTGTCCCAGCACTGAAGACAATTGTTATATATGTGCAGTGTGCTATTTTTTTTTTCAATTTACAATTTTCTTATATATAAACATATACCTGAATACATGCATTTTCTATATATATAATTATATATTTTCCTTATTCCGATTCCAGACGAATAATTGAAGGAGATTTGTATATATGCATGAAATTTCTATAGGCTAATGCATGTGCGGCCAGGGAATTAACTTCACATCGGAAGTGCTGATCCACTTATATCGCAATTCCTGCCCAATTAATAATATATTAAAGGATTTTTATACATAACAACTCGATCCATCATTATACATTGATGACCGATGAGGTCATGGAAAGAATTTATTATTTACTCTGTTTATAAAAATATAAAACAGTGGTAGCATATACTTAGTACTCATCTATCTTCACATGCAGAAGAAGATAAGAAAACCCACTTTTCAAATGATCCAATGATGGTGTGCATAAGTTCAACCTCTAATTATAAATGTCATTGATTAAGAAATGAAGTATATATATGAGTGCGAGGCAAACAAAAATAAAAATGGAAAGAGTGATTTGGTGGAGGTAATTACTCTGGGTAATATACGATAATTAAATTTTATAAATAAAAAATAAATTAAAAACAATATGACAATTTTGTAATTAATTAAAAGTAAAAACAATAAATGGAGTCTCAAACCAAACAGGTCCAAGTGTCATGTTTCCATACTTCGTATTCCAAAAAACAAAAACGTTTCCATATACTTTGTGTAAACTAGTGTTATTGTACGTGCAAATTAATAACAGATACTTGACCTAACTAATTAAACCCCCTTTTTCTTACTTTTTTGGATGTCACGTGTGTATATTTGAATCATTTGATCATTTTTATTCTACCATTTACTTTGTTGTAATTCATATATCCATATATCCACTCACAATAAAAACAAGCTTTTAAGTTTCCCAAAAAAAAAAAGCTTTTAATTAATTAATTGCTCTAGAAAATTCGAATCCACGAACATCCTTAGCTAGAAGCTGTTTTCTCAACACAATAGTGTACACATGTTTTGCTCTTCACCTTTAAATAAAGACTTATGTCTTGTTTGAATGCAAAAGCTCTAATTTTTTACTTATGAAGAAGTTAGTCTTATTTTGCTTCTTATTTTTCTCATATATACAAAAGAAAAAATATTGTTAAATAGTCATTAATAGATAGATAAATGTTTTTGGAGAAATTAAAAAAGATTATTTTTAAAAAATGTGAAGAACAAAAGTTAATTTCAACTTCTATAATAAATTATTAGTTAAAAAACATATGGTAGGTGTATAATAATAGGTGAGTGATCATCAGTGATGGAGAAAGACGTGCTAGGAATCCCAGCTACGTACGTGTCTAGCAGACTAATACGAATGCGACCTTTATACATATCATATATCAGATGAAAAAATAAAAGGATTAATTATATGTATTTATGTATGTCGTGTAGTGTAGGGCCTATGGTATGCGAGAACATATATATATATATCACTTGAGTGATCGATATGCAATAAGCCAACAAAGTTAATTTTTTCTCTGACTTGTATTCATGCTTCGACTTTCAAGTATATATAATCGCCATCTCGGAGGCCCTTATCAACACGAGAACTGACTGAGAACACAACACGGCACTTGTTGTTGGCGGCTTTTAGGTCCAAAAGGGCAGACGTGTCACAAGTTTCTTTCAGTATAATTGTGACCTCTCCCTACTCAAATTCAAATATAAGCAGCGCTAAATATATTTTTTTTTTAGTGAATTAGCATGTCAAATTTGGAACTATATATATTAATGCAAATCTGAAACCATAGTTATTATAATAATAAGGTTAAAGTCTTAGAGATGTGTATAGAAGTATATATTAACGAGTATTCTTTAATTTTTACTATATATAGTTTAACTGTGGCTTAATTGCTCAGTCAAAAAAAATTACGTGGCTATTTTGACTCTTTTAGCTTATACTATGTGTGATTTTAATTAATCACTTAAGAAGTACCTAGTACAATTGAAACAACTGAAACAAAAGAAGTATAAATAAAATCATGAAATTTTATCAACAAATATTGCCAATAGCATTTCTAGAATTTGATTCTTTAAAGTTTAATCCACTTGCACTCTTTAGAAGAAATACTTAAACATGTTATGAGCAGCATCCATTTTAGATTTTTTTTTTTTTTTTTTGCTTTAGGCGCAGCCACTATCATCCACCACATTCTTGTAGGTCCTTTTCCTTTATCGGTTGCCACTAGCCACCTTCTTTTAAGCAAAGTAGCATACCATACAAAGCAATTTATAAGAGTTGTTAATTTGATGGTAATAATCCAAACAAATCCAAACAAATGACTAATTAATTGCACTACTGTTTGTTGACTTTGTTCTCTTGCAGGGCTAATGGCTTACGGTGGTCCAGAGAACGTAGAATCTCTCTGGTTCAAGAAAAAGGCTATTTTAGTTGCGCTATGTGGGCCGGGTCCAACAAAAGAGCCTGGCCCATCTTGAAGCAATTGTGATACAAGTTGCCTGTTAATAAATGAGTTGGATTTAGAGATACTTAACTTTCTCTCGTGACATGTTTTTGTTTCTTTTGTTCTCGCCTTTTCTCAATGTAATAGCTAGGTCAATAATGGCAGGCATTATCCGGTGAGAAATCAAATGTGCATTGATGAACCTAGCTTTGTACTTAAGAAAGAAAAAAGTTTGTGCTTTATGGCCAGAACGTATTTAAGAACTAGTGGTAGGTAGTAATGTGATTTGCACGTAACAATTGGATGTTTATCCAAAGAAGCATATATATTGGCTGATTATAAAACCACATCTATCTTGACCTAACTACCACGGGAAGATATTATCATGATCACTTGAAGTATCTTTCTATTATTTAACACAAAAACGATTAAAAGTGAGAACATATTGACGATGGCACGAGGTAATACCCAAATGGGTTATTTAATATTTAATTCTATGAACTTTGTATAGAATACTAGAAATTAAAGTCATGAGAATTTCATATAAAATTTAAAGCTATTTTTATTGAATTCGGCTTTTACAATTTTTTATCTTGGCTTTTACAATTTGATGTAAAGTACTTTGCTCTAGTTTATTGTGGGTGTGATATTTGCTTAGAAATGAGACAATATAGAATAAAAAAATTATTCTATGTTTGGTTTTCAAATATCTATTTTATTTTCTACTCAGCAATTATGCTGCCCTCTTTTCATCCCCTTAACTCTCTTTGAGAAAGAGAGTCCGAGATGAAAATTCATGTATATTTTTTTTTTGTGAGGTGGGGGATCGAACCCCCAACCTATTACAAGTATCCCCCTGTTCATACCACTGGAGCAACTCTTGCGGGGATAATTCATGTATAATATGTTATATTAAGATAATTACATACATTACCATATTTAACGTAGAACAATTATTGTGTAGTATAAAGGGTATTATAGTAAATTTCATATTATTTCACTTGTGATATGTATTGTTTTCCAAATAATGTATCAAACAAAGAGTTGCATTGTCACAAAAAAAAAAACAGAGTTACATCGGAACTCAAATGTTTGTCATGTGATGGAGCCCTACCACAAAATTTTTGTCTTTCTTATTGAAATTGAGTGTTGGAGTTTAAAGGTTTTTGTTGAAATTAAAGGGATATTTGCAACAAATTAAGGTTGAAGAGGCTAAGGCGTAAATAATACTTAGAGTTGTAATTGTCCCTAAGCAAAGTGAATTCTTAGTGGCTTGCCAAGGACTAAACTAGCCTCAATTTGTAGAGGAGAAAAGTATAAATTTGCTAGTGACACAGAAGTTTTTCAATGTAGTGTTACATACAAAGGCGAAAGGCCAGTGTTTAAAGAGGCTATTACCAGTATTACGAACTACGTTTTGAAAAGGATGTTTTTGATAAAAAAAATTAAAACACATCAAGCCCTATTCTTATTTCAAGCACTCCCATCTTACTCAACATCAACACCCTATCCTTTCTTTTAGAATGATCCCATTTAGCTGGTAAACATGTTAAACAACTGTGCATATATCCTTTCTTTTTATCCAGAACAGATCACCTGCCACATACCAAACCAGACTTTGTCACATTAATCCTTTTTCCCCCAGATTTTACCATTATCCTTAGTCCCACTTTCTCTTGCTGAGTAAGAATTTCATAAAAATCACCAATACAACACCAAGGAAACTCTATTTGTCTGTAAGCTAGCATTCTGATCCCATAAAATCTTCTCTGCTAAAAAATGGAATTCCCATAGATAAAAATGCAATCCCAAGGCAACATTGTTACTAAATCAATTGAGTCAATTGATATCATCAATCAAATTTGGCCTTATATCTTGATTATAATTATTCCCATAGAGAATTGAGTGTTTGACAGCCAAAACTTTTCATAGCTTAGCATCTCCAATGGGGAGAGGTTAAGGAGTCCTTAAAGTTAAGAAACAGATCTTAACATGATTCACTGTTAGAGTTGAATGAGCTGACAAAATTTTTTAAGGAGTCCAATGAGAGTGCTTAATGGGTGCTTATTAAGCACCCCCATTGGAGGGGGAAAATAGAGAGTGTTTAATAGGGAGTGGTGTTTGCACAAGCACCCTCTCTCTCCTCTCTCTTGACAAATCCCACGTGTATTTGTGGGTTTTAATTGGATGTGAAGTTATTGGTGGGACACATTTAATAAATTTTTTGGAGTTGCTGAGTTGGAACGGTTGGGTGTTTATTAGGTGTTTGTGTTGAAAAATATAAAAATGAGTGATGTGTATATGTGGGGTCCATTTAAGCACCCAAAAGAGAGTGCTCCATTAGAGATGGCCTAAGCAACCGGTGCTTAACAATAAAAAATGTTATTTTTCATCAACTGCTACTGAAATGAATGGAGGGAAGCAACTGAAATGAAGAAGAATTTTTTTTTTCTCAGCAACTGAAACGAGGAAGAAGACCTCTCACACACACTCTAAATATTTCCACACAAAAAAAAGGAAGAACAAATTTAAAGCCAGAGAATATCAAAAGTAGAAAAATTTCACAAAAATTAAAGTCAGAATCCAAAATCAAAGCCAAAAAATTAGCTAGAATACAGATCAAAGCCAAAAAATTACAAAAAATTAAAGGTTGAACCCCCAAAATATCAGAAATCAACAAACTCAGAACCCAAAACGAAAAATCAGCAACAATGAGGAAGAAGAGGGATTGTAGTGGTGGTGGTGGTGGTGGTGGTGGTGGGGGGGGGGGGGGGGAGGAGAATGGGTGAAGGCCATTGTGCAAATTCTTCCTTCCTAGGGAGCGGATGTTGGTGGTGTGGTTAAACCCCCAAAACGTTGCCTTTTGCCAGCCATTGTTGAAGCTCACACAAGAGCTACCATCGCATTCTATGATTGCCAAACAAAGGATGTTGGTGGTGCGGTGCTGATTTCTTTTTTGAACACATCTTGTAGCAATTGTTGGTGTGGTGCTGATTTCCTTTCTTTTTTTTTTTTGGTCAAAATGCTCTGAACCCATCTTGTAGCAGTTGATGGGGAAGGTGCTCTGAATCCATCTTTCACGCTGAACCCATATAGATGAGTTAATATTTTAATTTTAAACAAAAGTAATTATAAATAAAAATATTAAAGATATAATGTCATTTATGGGTCCGATTTTGGGTTTTTAAAGGATTTCACCATTGGAGGTAAAAAGTGGTTGGATTTCTTAAAATGTGATATGGCATGATAGAATCCACTAAAGTGAGTTAAGCAACTCAAGTTGGGTTACACCATTAGAGATGCTTTTAGAATAATGTAGCAATTAGTTAGTGTGGCTATGATAACTTGACCTACTAGCTTCCACATCAATAGTTGTCGCATGATAATTTGAGCGAAGAGGCTAAGGAGGTATATATAAGTTTAATTTTAAATACTTTATTTTGAATAAGAAAAAAATACAACAAAAAAGATATATCCAAGCAAGGCACTTCTTATCCATGACTAAGCATTTTCAAAGATAAATATAAATGCTGTGTGTAAACTTAGGAATCAAACAGAAAGCAGTGACGTTGTCAATGGAGAAAATGTAAATATGCCTTATAATAATAGGTCCAAGCTACATTAACTACTCTATTTGTAGGTTCTCATTTGAATGGTTAATTAAGGCTTCTTTTCTGTTTTTTCTTTCAGCAGAAAAAAGAGAGGATGGAGGACATTTAACATAGTAGATACTGTGGGAGTGGGACTTTGAATCATTGCTGCAATAAGGCATCTCAATCTCCAGCATAAGGACCAAGAAGAGGGTGTAAAATCTGTATACACAAGCTTAATCACCCTGGTATTTAGATAAGTTCCCACTCGGGTTCAGAGATATCAGGAAGCAGTAGTTTCTTCTGATCCTCCAGTAAAGTTGGACATAAACTCTCCACGCAATCACCCTTTCCATTTTCATTGTTCCCATGCCATATTGCAAGCTCCTCATACTCTTGCTTCCTTGCAGACTTCTTGGATAAAGAAAAGGGTTGCCACATCTTTTTCTTCAAGCATGTAAAAAAAAATAAAAATTCACTTCAAGCTTAACATGCACCAAAGAAAGGAGAAGGGAAGGATTGTGTACCTCACTAGTCTCCGGATTAACCCTTGCCTTGGGAACTAATTGAAGTTCATCTTTGGTCACCATGACACAAGTTTCCTCAAGCTTCAGCTCATCACCTTGTTGCAGGTTCTGGCCTTGCTCTATAACAGTATCGATATTTGCTTTATCCAAACTCCATGTTTCTTGAATTTCTTCAAGTAATCAGAAGTGTTAATTACCATGAGCTACAAACATATGATACTGAATGACTACACACTATCTACTCATACGTTCCTGAGCCCTGATTCCCCTTAGTATAATTAAGAAGATAACCATCAGAAAAAACATTTTCTCTCCTATTGGTATCAATAGGCTATAACAGACAAATGTCAGGAAGACTTCATCACACCCCCATCTCTCAAAATTATTGCTCTGTCCTCTTAAATACAACCAAATGGGGATGCCTCAACTATTTATTTTCATGCACCTTTTTGCAAAAAGAGACCAAAGCAGCAAGCACAAAGATACACTTCCTGAAATTAAAACAAAAGAGGTCCATACTCCAAATTCTAAGCAAGTACTTCTAAATGGTATGTAGTAATACTAATACCTAAATTGAGGAAGTACTTAATATTGATTTGAATTGTTACCTAAATTCAGCAAGTACTTAAGAATGATTTGTATCAATACCTGGATGAGAAGATACGATGATTGTATTATAAGAACAATCATCAGGCTGCACTGTTCTGACCATAGAGAACCCTACCAAAAAAATTATAAAATTACTACAGCTCCTATCATAAGCAAAAAATTACTAACCATGAACAATGAGGAAAAATTGAAACTATATCCAAGAGACACTTGAATACTAACCATATGGATCTTCAAATAAGACACTTGAGGAAGAACTCATATTCATCTCTTTCCCTTCAGCTGATTTAACCAATACCGGAACACTGGGGGTTTGTTCAGTACGTGCATTTTCAATTTCATTGCAGCAGTTTGCTACAGAGGCAAGGGTTGTTACTTCAGCAGAAGCTGGCTTTGAAACAGTAGCCTCATGACTTTGATTTACATTGGAGATTTCACATGATTGTGATAAACTGTATGTATCTGTTTTTGATGAAGTGATTTCAGTAGCTATCTTGGATTGAGGCATCTTTTTATCTTGTTGATTTTCATCACTATCAATGTTTGATTTAATATCTGTGCTCCCAACACATCGTCTTGCATGTGAAATGAAACTATTCCCCTGGATAAAATTGCCAGAATCTGACATGAACAAAGTATCTGTATCACAGGATTCAGCATAGATTGCATCATTATCAACATCATGATTGATACTTGAGTCCTCGGTTGCTTGCTTGCTATCAGCCTTTACAGTTAATTTCTTGGAACCTTGAAATGACTTCTTACAGAACCCAGCATGAGCATATTGATCTATAGGCAATTCAGGAGCTGCAGTTTCATCCAAATCGCACGAAGATGGAGGAAGAAAATCTTGCACGACATCTGAATAGATCTTTTTAACATTTCCCCCGACAATTTGCATCTGATTCTCTAGGTACTTAACAGTTTCCTATCCCCAAAAAAACCAAATAAAAAAAGGATTATAATGGTCTGTTAATGTAAATCAATTGCAGGTCAGGAAGTATCAGTCCTGAAAACAGTTCAACTGGGCTAGTGTTACACAATTGACATCATACGCGAAAAAAGTTGCAGAAAGGTTATCACAGATTACCATAAATACCAAGAAACATATAAGAGAACAGTTGTATTCATGATTCAACTCTCAGTATAATAATTTAAGCAGCAGCAATACTAACAAGAACTATGGATAGAATACTTAGGACATCTAGGCCAACGACGAATAGTTGCAGCTCTACTAATAGCAGTGGAGAATTAACATTGTAATCTTAGGTTTTCCATGACATGTATAACAAGCATTGGCATGTTCACTTGGGTAATTGAGTTATCTTTCCTCATTTGAAACCTTAAAGAAGCATAGGATAGAATAACGGTATATGACGACAAAGGCATACCTCGAACATTGTGTCTTCCACCTCCAGGCACATATTCTCAAACCTCTGGTATACATCTCCAACCCAAGCTATGCCTTTTGCGTCCATTGCCATCATAACACACTCGCTAAAATATTAATTAGAGCTGTCCCTGAATGTCCAATTTGAAGGTGATTCTATCTGATTATCTGGCAAGAAATCACAGTAAAAAAAATTCAACAAATATGCTCAATTGAAAGTGGTCATTTCTGTAGGCCTAAAAGTACATTGATCATTGAGTAATATTACAGAGACAAAATGAATTACAGATAAATTCCAGCCTAGAACACATTTATATTGAACAATTAATCTCACCTTCCCACAATCCTACTACCCACCTATAAAAATCAGGATTCGTCCATAATTATATATTCACAACTATACGACACACTTCAAGTAATTTACTGCACACAATTGACAGTCTTATACTTTTAACTTTTTTTTTTGGTCCTAAATGGCCTCTCTCTTCAAGAAAGAGGGAAAAAAAACATTAACAAACAGCATGCAAACTCCATGTTTACTTGATCAAAATTACCATAAACAAGACAGGCAAGGAAAGAGTATAAATTTGCCTAAGGAACGACTGAAATTAAACCAAACCGAGACAGAGAGAGTATACCACAAAAACAACATATATAGTCAAACATACGTAAACAAAAATCAAACTTGTTATCAGAAAACAAAACCCATTTAGAATATCACTCAGATAAATCAAAGGGCAGTGACAAAATCAAGAAGTGCAGCACAGAACAGAACAGAGTTTACTTGTTGTGAGAAAAACAGAGAGAAGAGAACACCCAGCAACACCAAACTGAAGGAGTCGTCACATAACAAAGCTAAAGGAGTAAAGTGAAGAGAATTTGTGCTGTGAGCAAGAATAGAAGAGTATAGTGAAGAGAGAGGTGACGGTTCAAACGCATAGAGTCAGCTTCGCTGAGCCTTACAATTGACATGTGGATTCTGATTCCTAAGTTTACCTTTCGATCATTGTTGTTCACTTTACCGGTGTGTAGGCCCCATGATCCGTGCCATTATTTTTTCTTCACCTGCCATGTCTGTTACCCTCTTGTACTGTTATTTTGTTTTATTGAGTTCCTTTGCGATATTGATGCAGTTGTTTTAATTGCATCACGTTCCAATAGAAAAATTATCTTGATTTAGTTTTATCAAAAAAAATTTCATTTTATTATTTAATCAGTTCGGTCATTAATTTAAATTTTGATTCAATCTAATTCAAACTAAACTCTTAAATAAATTAGATTTGTTGTCATTTTTTTTGATAAAAAAGAGCTAAGAAGTGATTAGATTTCTTCATCCTAAAAAGTGATTTTCCAAATTTAAAAAATAAAAAGACGTTTGTTTCAAGTTATAAAATCATATTCCATGAAATGACATTATTGGAAATGTTATTACCAGAAATACGATTCCCAATTAAATGTTTGGTAAATACTTAATATTCTCTGGAATATTTTTAAAATTTATTTATTTAAAAAAATCAAAAATAAGAAAAAATGTGGTAGAATGAGATGAAAGTGGGGAGTTATGGTTGGTTGAATATTAAAACTACGTATATTTCCATTGGAATATGATATATCCACTCTTTTTCATGGAAATAGAAAAGAGAGAAACTATGAATAAAATATATTCCCAAAAATTAATGATACCTGGGAATAATTTTTTAAAACTTCTATCAAACATGAAATGTTACATTCCCAGATCAACTTTCCCAGAAATATTTTTTATTACCTTGAAACAAACAGACTCTAAAAAAAAGTACACGATTTCAAAGTAGGAAAACAGTCACAAGAAAACTCACCAAAAAAAAAAAAAAAGTAGGAAAACAGTTATTATACGATCATTTTCCTTTCAATATGCTAATATTAATGTATAATTATTATATCAAAAAATATTAATGTATAATTCAATATGCTCACATTAAGGAATAATTGGAAAAAGAAAGCAGAGATAGGCTTCGATTTGAATTCAAAAAATGATGTGAAGGATGAAAAATTATAAGAGGTCACATGGAAATTTCTTTAAAAGATTATGTACTTACTAGTGGGGGGCAGACACTCGCCTGCACCCACTATTCATTTTTTTTACAGTTGTTTTTTTACATAAATAGTTTTTTTATAGTTAATTATTATTTAAAGAGACTATTTTTTTTCATCCTTCACCAAAAAAAAAAGAGACAATTAGTATTATTAAAGTGGTTAATAGGAGTTAAAGAGTAAAAGGATCCAAAAAATATGTACACCAAAAAATTATATTCCCTTTCTTATATGTATAGATATATCAGAATGAGAATAAGTTAGGTCATACGTTGGGGGCTATGGCTTAGCCTATAACAAATCTCCTCCAAATTAGACTTATTTATTAAATAAATTAGATCAAAACTTTTTTAACAACCTATATAGCAAAAAAGGCCAAATCTTAAGTCATCTAAAAAGCCTTTTATATCTAACACACTGAATTATTCAAGTAAATATAAATAATATACTAGTATATATTATTATATTATTTTTATTATAATCCATTAAAATCATATACTTATTCACTTATTTAAATATTTTAGCATATTAACCTACCTGTCTATATAGTTGAAATCATATGATATGACTATTGAGACATGCCAACTCTGAGAAATGTAAACAAAGCATAAAACTGAAAAAAAGTGGCTCAAGGGGGAGGAAAAGCTCCCATAGTAGACGGCCGCAGTGCAACTAAGACAACCACCTATTAACAAGCAAGATAGGTTGATTCTTAATGATAGTTTCTTGCCTATGAAGAGAGTTCACTTTCTCCGGTATGGAAGGACACAATTGAATCTCCAAGCTGAATCAGCAGCCTCTGATATATATACCAGATGAACAAGTTATCCACTATTTTTGCATGTTCCTAATCATAACAAATTCAAACTGAAAAATGGATACGTTAACCGGCCGCTTGAAAATCACCAAAATCATCGTCTACTACATCCTCTGTGCTTTGATTTTCAGGAGACTTTTCACCTTCTGTGTCTTCTTTAACTGTTTTAGAGGCCTCAACTTTAGAAGTTTGCTCAAGGCTGAATTTTGTAGGTGAGTTTGTTGGAGACTTCTGCGCGGCAGCGACAGGGGAAACTGGTGCTGGAGGAGGTGGTGGTAACTTAATACTAGGTCCAGATTCTTTTGTCCCACTCTTTTCTTCTGGGGAGTTGTTCAGACCCTCCTCAAAAAACTTGGACTTCACAATGCGGCCACTTTTCTGCACACAACAGATGGGATAATATAGAGATCATGATGCTGGAAAAAAAAAGACAAACTCATGCACAACAGGAAAAAGCAGATTTCCATACATTGTTCTTAATTTGCAGCACAAGAGTTTCCCCTTCTTTCAAACTGTAATCAACTGAGGAACTTTGTTGGTACTGTTGTTCCATCTCTTCTGCAGTTTTCTTTTTGTTTAGGTATCTTCAAAACAATTTAAGAAAAGATATGCTTTCCATTTGAAGAAAAAAAACAGCATGAAGACCTTTATCCTCTAAGCCAATGTGAATAAAAAAAATGTGTGTAAATGAAGACAACCAAGTATTGAAGATAGTGAGATAGACAACAAAAATGGTAAATCCAAAATATATAGATGGAGGATACTTCATATGATCATGCAAGGCAGCTTGGAAGTCATAAGCCTCTGTTCTTTCTCGGAATCCTATGCCAATAAAAGCATGCCGAAGACGACCACCTGCGTGATTTTCAAGTAATCAAGACCAAACTTCATAAGGAATAAGAAATCGAGTGCCGCAAAATAACAAATACTATTGGATAATATGGGAGCAAAACTCAACGGTCTTTCCAACTTGAAATGCCCAAACTTCCCCATGCTAAAAGGGAGTAATGCTAATGCAGCATGACAAGTGGAGACGGGATTAAATGGATAGAAAATTAAAAATTATGGATGTTAAACAGAGAAAGTGGAACTGTGGAAGGTAGTAAAAGTCACTTGGTATAAAAGGATCAAAGAATCAATTTCCCTTGTATTGCAATAGATAGATTATCCTAATATAAACAAGTAGGAGAGTACCAAGAATATGATATTGGTACAATCATATTCTGAGAATTTGCTATTTGCTATTTTGAGAGAACTTGTGCAAAAACATAAAGATTAATATTTAAGGTTGTTAAACACTATGTTCATTCACGTATTCAGAAGGACTAAAAACTGGGGTTTCCATATTAGTCTCAACTCTCAAACAAAGAATGACTTCTATATATTGATGTGTCCTTCCGAAATATTTGTTCATGTTCATTCACATATTCAGAAGGACTAAAATCTAGGGTTTACTATATCAGTCTCAAACAAAGAGTGATTTTGATATATTGATGTGTCCTTCTGGAATTTTTCTTCTCATCTGGTGTTTGTTTAGAAAATTCAAGGATTACTTAAATAATGAAAGACCACATCTATAATTGGGCTGAAGAGAGTCACATTAATCAGATATATGCTTGAAAGTGGGTTTCCAAAAGCTTTCACAAACAAACCAAATTCTTGATAAAGACAAATTAAATTGTCCACAACTAAAATAGTTTCTGCTATTTACTTGATAGCAAGCTAAATTTTTCATTCTATTTTGTTCTGAGAGGAATAGAAACTAATTTAAAAAAACTTCTCACAACATTGTTAGAGATTTTGGGAGCTAAACCAAAGTTACCAAACAGGTTCTCATGTTATTTTATACCGTGTCCTTTCTTTACAAATCCTACTCTACTACTTCTTACATGGGTGATAAGATGATCCCAGGAAGAAGAGAAGTAGTAAAGAAAAATGTAGATAAAACAGCTTACCTATGTTCTCTTCTATGCGAAGAACAAAATATCTGCAGAATATAAGAATAATTATTTAAGCATCCTAAAGTACAAAAAGGTATGATAACAACTAGAATCTATCAGCGGTTATGAAAAACCACCTGCTGCTGTCAATAACAGGTTCCACAGGATTCGGCTCTCCATTTCTTAAAAATGCCCGAGCATATAATTCACCTAGTTAAACATATTCCATCATAGTAATAAAAAAATAAAAAAAAATTAACTGTCTAATCTAATTAAAGCAGATTTTATGTGATCTTTACCTGTGTTCTTATCTTCTAGTCTTATGATGCATTCCTCTCCCTTGCTACTGACTTTCAATATCCCATCCCATGCCCATTTGTTGACATCCCACTCATCAGCCCTGAAATGAACTTCACAATTTTAAATGCTGAGCAATTACACACTTAGAAGTAACAACCAGGAAAAAAAAATCAAGTCACTAAACTGGAAAATGTTGAAAATAAAATCCTTCACAAAGAACACAGTTCCAGAAAGGTAATTAAAGACAAAATATGAAACTTCAACATTGTGCTAGAGATGAACTAAACAGATCACAAGCACAACAGATCAGGAGCTATAGTTTGAAATTGATCACAAACCTGTAAGAAGCTGCACTCTTTCTTGGAGGTATCTGCATAAATAGTAGAAATCCATTAGCTTGACACCACAAAAGTTTCTAATTCCAAGTCCCATCTCATCACTAACAGTAAATTCAACTTGCTTAAATTTTGATTCTGAGCACTAATTAAACTCAAACATTTGCAGCCCCCCCCCCCCCAATTAAATTGCCAATTGAATTCCCACCCTTTCTATCACATACCATTGCCAAAAACAGTTCATCAAAATCAAATTTTGAAACAAACCCATCAACAAAAAGTCGAAATACTTACTATGTAGACGTAACACTCGGGCACTTGAAAGAGAACGAGCTCAACGGGTTCAGTGTCTTCACTTTCGACGCCACTTTTCTGAATGTCGGGTTTGTTCTCCTCCTTCTCCATGATTGGGAGGCAGAGAAAAGATTTAATTTGATGGCAGGGAATTAGGAGTCAGAAGAAAAGTGATCCGGGTCAGCAGAAGGCGTGGATTTGGGGGGAAGAACTTAGGCAGTGAGGAATCAAATTTCAGAGAATTTTAGGGTTTGGTTTGGTGATTTTTTGTTGGGTGAAGAGAGAGAAAGAGAAAGAGTCTGAAGGGAAGGTTGGTCTCCGCTTCCTGAGAAGGAAGGAGATGGCACTGCACAGAAACGGTTCTGCATCAGAGCAGTGACCACCGTCCGATTCGAACGCCTTTGGGATCGGACGGTCTGAAATGGAGGGTTCGGCCCATCGATTGACACTGTTTGCTTTGGTTTCAAGTCAAACACAAACACCCTTACCCAAAAAAAGAAAAATATAATAGCCTATAATAATATGTTATTTACTTCAATATGCCTGGAATGAGAGGGAATACTGGACCCAAAAAAAAAAGAGAGGGGATATGCTCTAGAAAATTTGGAGGTTTCATGCCACAAGTAAATTTGTGCATTTCTTAAAAGAAAAAAAATGTGTCAATAATATATTTTTATATATTTTTTAGTATTCTCTGTATTAATGTATTATCAAGGAACATTTTATGTGAGAAATATTAACATCACTCTTGCACACTTTTTTTTATTGTTAAGTGATATTAACACCAACCTTTTGTGCCTAATTTATTTGGTGAAACACATATATGAAATTCACAAAATAATATAAAGTGAGGAAAAAATATAAAGTGTGTTATCAATGTTTGTAATTGGGTGTTAAAAAAATGTTTTTAACTTGATAATAACTTCACTGAATAATCTCAACTCCTCCTTAGTTCCTTTATTAAAAGGGTTATAGCATGAAATTTTATTTAATGATCACAAATATTTAAAATAAAAGGATGTCAATGAAAATTGGACAATTAGTTATAGTTTACATCCAATCACCACAATAAGTCAAAATTATAATTTATCATATGTGGTTGCTTTAAAATGTAATAAGTTCCCGAGATAAAGTGAAGGAAAATTTATCAATTCAACTATTGTAAGTCATATATATTATATATACATATTCTCTTATAACCAATGTTATTAATTCGAGTACAAAGAAAAACTCAGAATTACCAAATTATAATAATTTAAATGTTTTATGCTAATCTTAACCCTCAGCCAATTTTTCACTTTATTTATTTTGCAAGTTTGTTGGGTCCTTTTCTAAGCCGAGCATTATTACCTATTTAAGTCTGGGGGAATATTTGGAAAAACGCACAAAAAGCCTTATAAAAAAAGAGATCAAGAAAAGAAGATGAGAAAGAAAGCGATGTGTATTCAGAATTTTAATTTATAATCTGTTTTCCACATTTCTGTTAAGTTATCTAAGGCAAGATATACATGATTATGTGACAGTTATTACAAAACTTTCAAGATTGAGTTCCAATGTGTCTATAAAATAAGTTGAAGTACAAAGCATTGCATAACAAAGGTCAATTCATTGACAAATTTCAAAATAGCAGCTTACAAACGTTTTGCTTGTTTCTAGTCGTCATGTACTAAATAAATAAAAACTTTGAGCTATTAAAAATACAAGGGAAGAAAATCCATTTCAGCAGAACTTTTTCTGTAAACAAGATACAATATCATAGAATGAGTTCATTCTATGTTTGACTGTTTTGTCAAAAGACTAAAAGATGCTGAGATCAGTTATCAACCTAGCTATCTATATGAAAGTTCCCAATACATGTACAACCCCAGATTCACATAATTCCTCTTCAGAAAGTACAAATCCATATTAGAAGAGTGGAAGGACAACATTCCACTATATCTACCCCAGTTTCCATGGCACCTGAAATTGCTGATGGCACTCACTCACTCACTCCCTCATTCATAATCATAATCAGATATATGCTATTCATCTGGAAATTTAAATTCATCAAAAAGAAAACAAGTTTCTTATAAGAAATCTCCTAAAGATGAAGAACTGAATATAGAAATCCTCCTTCTCTTCCTGGTTTCTAACATGTCTTGTGAAACAGAAAATCTATCAAGCACAGATCTAAGAGCTTGGTGAACAGATCCAGCCAGAAACTGACGGTATTCGGCATCTTCAAAGTTCTGTTCTTTGCAGCTAATTATCACAAAGACATTCTTCATTCTTCCCCCCAAGGTTGCAATCTCTGCCCTTATTATCATGAGATGAAGTGCATCAAGTGCTTGTCTTATATCAGACAATAGACCCGGTTTGTATTCACAACATAGTGATGCCCTAATTGAGTAAGGGAAACCATTCAACCCACCCTCCTGTTCTTCAACTCTTATTTCATCATTGTCCTTTGGTATCATTAACCCTTCACTGGCTTGTGCTGCATCCGTTTTCAGCTCTTTCAGATGTTTAATAACCTCAGCCAGTAAGGTTGCTTTGTCCAACTGAGTTCAAAAAAGTATACAAAGAAAACAAAACTCTGATTTTCAAGCTATGAATGATTAATACAATAACATGTTGGTTTGTTCTGACATGAGTTTCATGATTCAAAGTATGACCATAACTAAGTTGGACAGTTGATATCAAGTTCTTCTGTTCAACTTCTTTTAGGAAGGAAAATTGAAATTGAGCCCTTGAAAAATCAAAATGAAAAATAAAAGGAGCAAGGCTTCAAAACTGAGCAAAATGGCTTTGCTCAAATATGGATTCCCCCAATATATGGTCGTTTACTAGCTGATTTCTACTCCAATTGTTTGAGCATCCAACAAATATTTTAATACACTCTTCTAAGAAGTATCACTTAACAGTTAAAAGCTTCAGTGCAGTGCAGATGCATGTATAATCAAACCTATTCTTTCATTCCAATGACCATAAAAGAAGGCAAAGTAAAGAATACAAATCATTATTTAGCCTTTGATCTACCATTTTGATCTTATGACACAATTCAACAAAACTACTTGCTAAGGTCAGCAATAATTACAAGTTAACAAAATGATTTAAATGCATGTCTCACAACAATAAGCTGGCACCAATATTTCCCTCAAATGTTTTTTTCTAATGTGCAGCAATAATTGAACATCTCAAACAAGAGCCAATCAGAAAAATCTGTCTTTTAAGTTAATCATGGAACTGCCACAGAATGACAGAACAGAATCTGTTCTCGACAGGAGCAAAACCAGCATTGACTAGTTCTAAATAAACAAAAAAAAAATTAAAAATTTAAAAATATGAACTAACCTTGTTAGCACCTGGAATCACACTGCGAAGGGTATCAAGATGTGCATTAATTCTTGCTCTCCTCCTCCGTTCTGCCTCACTATGATTCTTCAAGGCTTCAATACTTCTCTCAGGGGACACACCCTTGCGTTCCAATTTGACAGGTGCCTCCACAAGCTCTCCCCTTTCCCTATCCAAAACCAGAGACGAAGACGAAGCATACCCACTTCCAATTAAACCTGAACTTACTTGAAAACCATCACTAATCATCCGCGTGGGGGCAAAAGCTTCCATTTCCATGGCAAACAAAACACGGGTCCCAATAGGGTGTGAAGTGGAAAGAGACTCAAAGGAAGAAGAATATGCTTTTGGAGACAAGACACAGAAAGCAACCTTGGAAGCTGAAGCTGTGTTGTGTGTTGTGTAATTTATGTAAGGAAAAGGTGTAAACAAAGGCAAAGGCTTGTTTCTGTTTGAGACAAGTTCATTCAACGATGAAAAGGCAAAGGCTTGCTCTTTGTCATGTTGGGGTTTGGACTGTATATGGAATAATGATGAGAGATGCAGTGAAAAGTGGAGTGTCTGTGTCAGGTGTGTGTGTGTGTGTGTGTGTGTGTGTGTGTGTGTGTAGTGTACACAGTGAGTGAGTGTCTTATGATGATGATGATAGTGGCCAGTGGGTTTTGCTGAGATCCAGAGAGTACTGCTGCTTCTGCTACGGATTATTGCCTCTTATGGTGGGGGACTACAACACCACCACTCACTTTTTAAAGAGCTGATGAAGTTCTTGTCTTCTTTCTTTCTTTTCAGATTTGAGATCAACAAAATTGGTAGTACTAATTATATAATTCAAGTTTTTAGTCTTTTAAAGATTTGAGAATGGATTTAAATTATGTGTTTTAATATAATTTTTCTTATTCATATTCAAGTAAGTATACCCCATAATTTTTAATAGAGACACACAACCTTTGATGGATCGAAGAGTCTTGGATGTACAATAAAACTTTTTACTCATACTAGAAGATTCATTTTATTCAGTCAAACTTTAGTTGTTGATATTTTCATCTTTTTTAATTTCATTTTTATACATCATTTATATTTATGACTTTTTGTAAAACATATATTCTAAGGACTAAGGAGGGATTTCACAGTGTCGCTGAGAAGAAATATCATAATGTCAATATACCCTCTTTTTTAACTGGCCAATAAAACGGTTCAGATTAGCTTACTGTCTTTAGTTCAGATTGTGTTGTATTGGATTGGAATATTATGCTAGATAAAAAAAAGGTTTAATTACATTTTTGTTCAGTCTCTCTGTTCTCAATTGAGTAAATTGCGTCATTTAATTATTTCAATTATTGTAATCAGGTCTCTTATTCACTATGTCATCTAATTTTTAACACTCAGATCCTACACGACACACGTGTGAGTGAATTGAGATTAAATCAATGTCAAAGTGACTTGATTTAATGTCAAATCTGTTTCAAGTGTGCCACATAGGCTCTGAGTGTTAAAAATTAGACGACATAGTGACAAATGGACTGATTACAACAATTGAGATAATTAAAAAACTCAATTCGCTCAATTGAAAACCAGGAACTAGAATCACAAAATCACAACAACTGAGAGACTAAAAGTGCAATTAAACCGTAAAAAAAATGTTGTATACACTTCGTAATTTCGTAATGCTAATGGTTGGCTTTCCTTATATACTGAATGGTAGAAAAATACCCATTTCATCTTTATACGTCACCATCTCAGATAGACAACAACGTATACAGAGTAGATAGAAATGGAAAAGGCTCAAGAATTCGCAAATTTTAGTAGAAAAAAGTCCAGCAGTGGGATAGTTCTACTTCTGCCCAACTTAGTGGTCCACATGTTCAGATTTTTTTATTTATATTTCAAAACTTTACCCTCCACATTGTGAATTAACACATGGTAAATAGATCCAAAAGAAACTCCAATCCTGAAGACTGAGTGCCAATAGTCTTCAAATTCAAACTTCCTCTCAAGTGCAGAGTACTGAAAATCCACTGTTGGATAAGTTTGTCGTAATTAATATCACCCAAATCAGCCTTTTTGGAACTGAACAATAATTTGTCCATACACACACAGTGACACATGAAAAAGAAACCCTCACGAGTGGCGATTCATTTATATGATATGCTAGCTGAATAATGACAAGTGCATATTTTAGCACATTTTGAAGAGAATCTTATGTATGAGTCATGATGAGTTCGAAGTCTTTAATTTGAGGGTTATAATATAATCAATTGTTTGCCATTATTTACTCAATGGTTTAATTAGGTCCATATATGCCAAAAATATATAGAACTGCATTAGCATTAGCAGTAGTTAATTGAGAGATTTCTTGTGATCTCTAATTGGTTTTCTTATTTGCGTTTGCGTCTCTTCCGCGTCTGTAACGCACATTAGGCTTGATTTTTCTTTTGGAGTTATACATTGTGATTTGTGGGAGAATGTGTATTGGGGGATTTTATATCATTTTTAAATGAGCAAATGTGAGCTTTAAGTTGGGCAAAAGCCAATTTTGGATGGCACCCTTTAGACTAAAGAGCCATCTAATCACTTTTTTAATAAGGTAATTAGCCCTTTGCCAATTATTTTCCTTTGACAATAAGCATAGCAATCCATTATCCACGTCATTGAGGGCGACACAAAACGCAGTTTTATTTGAACAGAGCCACTTAGATTCACACACTTTAATCTTTAGTGGCACGAGGTTCTCCTTTGCCTCGCTTATTTTAATCCTTCTTGTGCGGTGGTCCTCACACAACTTTGCACTGAGGCAAAAAATATGAATTTCAAGGCTGGTAACTTTGGTTCAATATTGTCCACGTTTAATTTGTAGGAGGCTTGAAAAACCAAAGAAAACTCTAATTCATTTCATACATTTAATTTTGCCTCTAATTAATTAATGATCATATTAATTATGAAATATTATGATTTTGTTTCTTTGGTTCTTAAAGGTTAACAAGTCTTTCTTTTGTTTGGTTTTCTTCTTTTGTTAATATAAATAAATATAATAATAGGAGTGAAGATTTTCATATTTTTTATTCGAGCTGAGAAAACAATTCACCGAAAAAGATACAGTTGGATAAAAAAATAAAAGAGTATATACTAGTCGCTCATTTCTTTATACACGCCACTTTTATACATACTGCAGTATCTTTTTTTTTTTTTGTTGTTATCATTATACATGCGGTAGTATCTGGATCATACTGAAGTCACTCAAACTTTTCGTGCACGTTTCAAGTTTCTACACAGCAAACTCAGTCATCAGCAAGTGCAGAAGTGCTGCTCTCAAATATTAATTTGTGGTATAGCAAAAAAGAACACAAAAAAAAAACATATCTGTGTAGTGGTGATCCCACAACTCTATTCGATGCAAAAATCAATAAAACGCTGCAAAATCAGGAAACGGTGCGTTCACATTCTAGTTGCACAAATAAATAACAATATCTTTCCCATATAATTCACAAGGTAGAAGACATTATTGAAGTCAATTATTTACTAATTAACCAAAATATTACAGCCAGAAAGCTGAAGGTCTTTATTAGCCAGCTGCCCATGCTGCAAGTGCAAACGAGCTCCGGATGGTACCTTATAACGCTATGGTTATGGATTGAAATATGGATAAATTAGTTGGTGCCTAAAGATTTAGAGCTTAATTTCACTTGCCCTTTGACTTTGAGCAATGAATATTATATACATAGTTTTATTTGAGAGATATTTAATAATTGTTAAGGTTTAAAAGTGTGTGGATGTTTGAGACATTTTTTTATTAGAATATTTGAGACATTAATTTTGCAGTAAGTTGTGCCAAGTCTCATCGTACTAACTAGCATTTTTAGTTACTAGTCATCTCTAGTGCTATATTTGTCATTTTACTAATGACGTCCTAATTACAGACTCAACAAAAATTAATAATGTACTCTGTATCACGGGACGGGTCAGGTTCATTATGAACCTGAAAACAAAACAAATTAAAGTTGTGGCAAGATATATATTCCCTAATAACTCATTAGAGAACAAGTTCTGGCAACAACATCAATCACATGAAAAATCATCTGCATAAAGAAGTGTCATTTAGGATTTTCTCTATTTGTTTTTTTTTTATTTTCTATATATTATATTTTTATAGAAAATAAATAATATAAATAGGATACATAAATAATAAAAAGTGACATTTATTTCATTTATTTTTTTAAAAATATAATAATAAAAAAAATAGAAAAAATTCCAACTCTATTATCCACGTGAAAAAATGTAGATTGCCAATCTCCGATCCAGATAGTGTGAAAAGACAGGAGGACTAATCGATAACTGATTTTCAAGCCACTATTCCCCCACCTGCAACTATAGTGGGGTCGATGAATAGTCATTAGTCATTGTGTTTGTTCGTTAAAGATGAAATGAAACTAAGAACTAATATACTCAAAATATAATTTTCTTATTAAAAATATACTTTTAACCTGAATACAAACTTTTTTACTAATGAGAATTTTGTTATATTCTATATTGAGGGTATTCCACCGCTTTTAATGGGTGTCATTTCTTTCAATTGAGATTTTTTTCATATTTAAGACTCAAACTCGAGACCTTAGTTAAAAGATGAGAGACTTTAACCGCTCACGTCAATCTCAGTTGGTATATTTGGACATATCTAATCAGGATCTAAATATACATATTATCATTTCCCTATTTTTAATATACTGAAAATATAAATGCATAACTAACTGCTACTTTTTTTTTGGGTCAAGTCTGATTGCTTTTTTTGGTCAACGGATCAATATATTTTAATCCAGAAGGGCAAAAGCCAATACAAGCATGGGTCAGGCCCAAATACAGTGTATGCAACACCCCAACAATAACCCCAATAGCAACCCGAGTGTGCTACTGAATCTCAACGAAACCGAAACAACAAATAAATCAAGAAAAGCAACAAAAACAAACTAGGCTACCAGACAAAGCAGGAAAAGATCTCCTAGTCCCTACAAGCAAACTAAACCAAACTAAAATTCTAAACCCAGCAACAGCACCTAAACTACTAAAAAGCCAACAAACATAAAACCAAAAAACACACCAAAGCCCTTTACTCTACAAACGGAAAGAGAAGCCATAATCTTGGGCTTGATTCATCAACTCCATCTTCTCTATCAAGCCTCTCAGATTCTTTGGAGGGCAAAGGCCCAGGCAGAAAAATTGGGACATGGATTTGCAGAAGAACATAAAGCAACAACGAACCATGGCCAACCTACTGGTCCTCCATCACAATCTCAAATTGCATTAAAAAATTTTAAACAGCAGAACTAGCTTTTCACTCACAGCCTGCAAAAACAAGGGTTCACCAAAACGTTATAGTTTGGTATTTATGCTGGACTAAACAACATCACCTTTTTTTGTCAATACAAAGTCGCTTTTTTTTGTCCAAGGAGGCAAGGATTAAACAACAGAGACACTTTTTTTTTTGGTCCAGAAACAACAGAGACACTAAAATTCTTTTGGGCCTCTGATGGCCCAACTTCATTCAATGCGTCAGACACCACCGTATCATAATGATGTATTATTTTTTAATGATTTTTTGTTAAGAGGGAAATTTTATAAATTTAAATCAAAATAAAATTTATAAAATCTCCCATAACTATAATGCAATACAGATTGAGAAATGGGAAAATAAAATAAAAGAAAAAGAGGGGACATTGATAAAGTAAAAAAAATAAAAATTGCCGCAAGCGTTATCATGGCTGTCTGTGAGTGCAGAAAAGAAAGAAAAGACAAAAACACTAAAATGACTCTAGAGTCTAGTCCCACTTAGGGGTGGAAATAGGCTACGCCAAGCTAAGTTTTGTAAGGCTTAAATTTGATCTATTTAAAAATTTTAAGGTCTAAGTTTGATCTGTTACTTATCATAGATCTTTTTTTAGGCTTAAACCTGACATTTTTTTAAGTCTGGTTTGACATGTTAGCTTATTTAAAGGTCTGATTCATGATAGTACATTCAAGTAGGTCATCTGACCTACTCTCATATAGGCTAATAAGTCAAAGAAGAAAATCTCTATGTATAACAAACTATAAACTATGAAGATTAAAATTATTGTTATTTAAGGCATGAGACATAGGGGTGAGTAAAACTTTATAAGGACAAAGTTTTACTTGTTTATATATTATATTTTTTTAAAAGTCTAATATAACTTTCATGATAATCTAGTTAAAAATATATTTTTGTAATAGGACATCTGAATAAGTCACAATTTTATTATTTAATAAGCTTTATAGGCTTGAGTTTTTATAGAGGTCAACATATTTAAATATTTAAAAGGTAAAAAGATATATAATTTTAACACATTATAAAAAATATAATATAAAGATAATACAATAAAAAAATTTATTATCTATGTCTACTTAAATAAATCGACCTGTTAGACTTAAAAATTTTTTTGAATAGCATGAAGCCTAATTTTTTTAACTAAATAAACTTTCTAAAAATCTTTGACCTGATCTATTTAATAAAAAAACCTAACCTAACCTAACCTAAGTCTAATATAAACTAAATCATAAACCCCTGTCAAACAACCTAACCTATTGTCACCCCCAGTCCCACCCACCTACGCCCTAACACTAACAAACAAAAAATCTCCCCTTGTCTAGTTTCTCTGCTAAGTGCCAAAGCCTTGCACGCATGCACACAGTATACGAAAATATATATTATAACCATAAATATAAAAATGTTTATACCAGAAAATGTTTATTGAGACAAAAAAATATATTTATTATACCAGAAATATAAAAATATTAAATCTTATTTTTAAGCGAATTAAAACATTTAATAAAATATATTTTAATATTTTTCAAGTAGTATATTTATTTAAGACATTTGTTCCTGTAAAAAAAAAAGACATTTGTTAATATTTTTTTTAATAATCTTCTTAATTAGTATTGTGATAAATTAGTAATAAATTAGCTGTCAAAAAAAATTAGTAATAAATTAATTAATACCGAGGGTGCTTTCTCGCCTAACCCGGCGCAAGCTAGCACAGACCTCTTGATGCTCAGTTGCTCACAACATAAAACACTGAACTAAAAAGCGCATGCGCCTCTCTTTGTTTCCCAACAGTTACTTGCTACAGCTTCTTCTTCTTCTTCCTCCTCCTGCGATAATGGCGGCTGCGACGTCGTGTTCTCCGGCACTCTCCGCCGCGTCCGAAACCCTAGCCAAACCTATCACAACTAGAAGCTTCGCCACCACCAACCTCGCACTGCAATCTCCGTCTTCCAAACTCGGCTTCAAAACCCTAACGCTTCGCCGACGCGCCGCCGGAGGTGGCTCAGCCCTCGCCGCTCGCTTGGTTTCGGCACCTGCGCAGACGATAAAGCCCCCGGCCTCGCTCGATTTCGACACGTCCGTTTTCAATAAGGAAAAAATCAACCTCGCCGGACATGATGAGGTTTTCTCTCGCTACTCTCTGAAACACTTTCTCTTCCTCTTCCTTCTGAAGCTTTCTCACATTTTTTCAGATTCGTGAACATTAAACTTATTTTCATTATTGTTTGGATAAATTGCAGTTTATCGTGAGAGGAGGCAGGGATTTGTTCCATTTGCTGCCAGATGCTTTCAAGGGGATTAAGCAGATTGGTGTTATTGGGTGGGGATCACAGGTATTGATTGCTCTGAATGCTCGTTATGTTAAATAAAAATGTATCATATATCTACGATTTTAATTTTTTAAAATGCTATGACTTAATGTTAACATTTGTTTTCTTCTCAATAAGAAGTTCGTAATTTTGATATGATTGATAACTTGGCACTTTAATTACCAGGGACCTGCTCAGGCTCAGAATCTACGGGACTCACTTGCTGAAGCGAAGTCTGATATTGTGGTCAAGGTGCGATTCTGGTTCTCATTTGTTGGTTGGTTCAGTGTTACTGTCTATGATAGTGTCTGTGTACATGCTGTAATTGTTTTCAGTGCTTGCTGTTAAAACATGTTTGCCTCTTTTTTTAACAAACGCAGGTTGGCCTGAGGAAAGGTTCTAGTTCCTTTGCTGAAGCTCGAGCTTCTGGATTTTCTGAGGAGAATGGGACGCTGGGTGACATCTGGGAAACTATCTCGAGCAGTGATCTTGTGTTGCTCTTGATTTCTGATTCCGCACAGGTTAATCAATCCACTTCAATGCTCCTGGAATTGTCAAACTTGTTTTAATTCTTGTGTTGCTCAGTAAGTCTGTATTTATATTCTGATTCATCTCTTGATTTTTTCTGTGTTGCTAAAACTTTTTATTATTAATTAATTTATGCGTTATACCAAATTATGTGACGGTAATAATAAGATCTTCACATTGATAACAATGATATGTTTCGAGTTTCATTGGATTTTTTATAAACCCATTTCAGTTTGAAAGATGTGTTGGTGCTTTGGTACTTTTTTGTGATAATATTCTAACATATTCCTGCCTAGGACAGATATGATTTGAATCTCCTATTTGTCAATACAAGTAGACAAAATATGTCATTTTGCCAGTGGTTTTGCAGTTTTCTAATATTCTTTTAGTCTCACTTCAGTCTCCAATGAAGAAAGTTTAATATTTTTATTTCTCATGCAGGCAGATAATTATGAAAAAGTATTCTCCCACATGAAGCCAAACAGTATACTTGGGCTTTCCCATGGGTTTCTTCTTGGGCATTTACAGTCAATAGGACTTGACTTTCCAAAGAACCTTAGTGTAATTGCCGTGTGCCCAAAGGGGATGGGTCCATCTGTGAGGAGACTCTATGTCCAAGGCAAAGAGATAAATGGGGCTGGAATTAATTCAAGTTTTGCAGTCCACCAGGTAATCTATCATTCGCTTCCCTGCAGCATCTCCCTACTTTATTTCTATGGGTTTCTCCATCCCCCTATGTTATTGTGGTTGGGGTAACTATTTTTGCGTGCAGGATGTGGATGGCAGAGCTACTGACGTTGCTTTGGGATGGTCTGTTGCTCTTGGTTCTCCATTCACTTTTGCCACTACCTTAGAGCAGGAATATAAGAGTGACATCTTTGGGGAGAGAGGTATGAGCTTTCTGCAATGTTTTATTTGTTGTCATTGAAAACTTACTTTGTAACTATTGCTTTTGTGGTTTATAGGCATTTTACTTGGTGCTGTTCATGGAATTGTGGAATCCTTATTTAGGAGATACACTGAAAATGGAATGTCCGAAGATCTGGCTTATAAGAACACTGTTGAGTCTATAACAGGAATTATATCTAAAACCATCTCAACTAAGGTTGTATTTTCATGCTCATCTAGCATAATTTTTTTTTTCTTCTGATAAGACTCCACCCCCTCAATAAAAACCAAAACATGTGCTGCTGCAGGGATATTCGTTAGTTCTGACATAATCTCTTGCACTTATTGGTTTGGGTAGGGCATGCTAGCTGTATACAATGCTTTAACTGAAGATGGGAAAAGGGAATTTGAGAAAGCTTATAGTGCTTCTTATTATCCCTGCATGGAGATTCTGTATGAGTGCTACGAGGATATAGCCAGTGGCAGTGAGATTCGCAGTGTTGTTCTGGCTGGACGTCGTTTTTATGTAAGGACATATTTGTTTACTGTGTATAGTAATTAGCTTTTGCAAGTTGCAACGGACTTTAAATTGTACTTGTGTTTTACAGGAGAAAGAGGGCCTACCTGCGTTTCCCATGGGTAAAATTGACCAGACCCGGATGTGGAAGGTTGGTGAGCGTGTCCGATCTACAAGATCAGCAGGTGATCAAGGCCCATTATATCCTTTTACTGCTGGTGTCTATGTGGCATTGATGATGGCCCAGGTATTGTTAGAAGACTTTCTTGCAAGTCTTTTGGAATTGGGATGCACATATTTTCCCTGCCTGTAACTTTACTTGTCTCTTGTTTACTACCAGTGGCAGAAGATGGGATTTCTTTCTTTTTCCCTTTTTTTTTGCTGGGGTATAAGTGGAGCATAGAATTAACTTTTTGTTTTGATTTGTGATTACAAAATTTCCAGATTGAGATCCTGAGAAAGAAAGGACATTCCTACTCTGAAATCATTAATGAGAGTGTTATTGAGTCTGTTGATTCTTTGAATCCTTTCATGCATGCTCGTGGTGTTTCCTTCATGGTCGATAACTGCTCAACCACGGCTAGGATGGGTTCGAGGAAATGGGCTCCACGATTTGATTACATCCTAACCCAGCAGGCCTTGGTGGCAGTGGACAATAAGGCACCTATTAACCAGGACCTAATCAGCAACTTCCTATCAGACCCAGTGCATGGAGCCATTGAAGTTTGTGCTGAACTGAGACCTACGGTAGACATTTCTGTTCCACCTAATGCAGACTTTGTTCGTCCTGAGTTGCGCCAATCCAGCAATTAGAACTTGAAGCAATTATGGCTTTTACTCGGTCAAATTATTTTCAGAGTGCTCAGTAGAACAGCTATCTTGTTAGTCCCGTTTTTCCGGTTTAGTTTTTATGATCGCGTGCTAGTATGTAAGTTGTCTTATCATTTTGTAGTCTGTACCTCTTCATGTTGTGCGAACGAGGAATGATGCTTGATGTCCCTATCAAATATCAAATATAAGGTACTAAAGTAGGTCAACAAATGTGAGTCATTTCATCGTTTACCTTTAGAGATGAGAAGGTGCACATTTACAATCCTAATAAATTGTCTACTTTTAAACAATTCAAAAACAACTTGTATTCAATTCCAAGAACAATATACAAATTGTTCTTGAACAGAAAACTATAATAAATGCATATCTAGATTATAGAGATTAAAATATAAGTCTAATGCCGGACTAAAGGATAAAAGAGAAGAGAAATATCAGAAAGTAAGAAGTATGAAGGTATTAAACGCACGGTAGAAAAGGAACTCTGATCGTAGCTCCTTTACACTATTATTCAATATAGCCAAAAAAATGTATCAATTGCTCATTTTATGGATTCTCCTCCAATATTTTATAGGATAATCCTTCAAATAAGTTTTGATTAGGCTACCGATTAGAAAGCATAAAAGATTTTTATTTTTGAAATTGTAACTGTTGCATTCGTGTTGGAACTGGTTTTACTATTCTAGCTTACTCTAGACTAGAGAGGCAAAAACAAATAAATAGGGTTTTTTTTTTGGTCAAGAAATAAAATAGGGTTATAAAAAGATTAAGCGCAAAGCAAAGAATGAAAGGCTCACTTACCGTAGATAGCTGGTTGGAACAATGGGCCGCAGTGGAAACAAGGTAGACAAATCCACCCCCCCCCCCCCCCCCCAATGTAGACCAAAAAAAAAAGAGAACAATATGGTATGAATGGGTTTTTTTTTGTCAAATGTGTGGATGGGTTAAGCTGAGGGAGAATAAAGGTAATTTATATCCGCACATACATAGCATGTCTTGGTTTGTTGTGTTGTATTTAGTGTGACTCTGCTTATGCTGTCTTCCTTACTGTAGATGTCGTACGGCTGAGTTTTACCTATGCTATGAACTTCTTATTGACCCAAAAAAAAAAATATCCGCACATACATACTTTACTATCTGCACATACATGTCTGCAGAACTATTAGTTCTGCAGGTTTATTTTTTTTCCAACACACACGCATGCTGTGGAACTATTAGTTCCGTAGGATATAATTCTTCGCGGAACTATTAGTTCTGCAGGTATATATGTATTGAATTACAACGTGCGAAACTAATAGTTTTGCAGAGAATTACAACCAGCGGAACTAATAGTTCCACAGCATGTGTGTGTTGAAAAAAAAAATAAACCCACGAAACTAATAAGAAACTAATAATTCCGTGGACATGTATGTGCAGATAACAAAGTATGTATGTGGGGATTTAAATTGTCGAGAATAAAAGAAGAGCAATGGGCTGAGATGAACTAACTCAATTTTGAAATTGCTATTAAAGCCCAATCTTTAATAGTGATATTTTCTATAAATAGCTATTAACAGTTTTCACGCATTTATAATAGTGGTTTTGCCATAAAAAACTTAAGGTAATAATAAAGAAACTGTTTTTTTCTACTGGAAAAGCTTGAAGATATTGCCCTGGATGGATTCGATTTTAGTTGTCACTATCAGGTTTTCCCTACTTTAGACTAATGTTGAATCTAAAGGCTCTAAGCAGCACAAATAGAAGCATGCATTGAGAAGTCATATCTAAAGTTGAAGCATTGAATTTTTTTTTTATCTAGTAGAAATGATAAATAGACACACATAAGTACTCCAATTGGGGTTCGAACCATGTCCAACCTAGCAACACAAGATAAATTTAACCATTTATACTGGGCTTCACGGACATTGAATATATTTTTTTGGGTTGAACAATCTATACTTTATATGCTTTAATTCCCACTCTACTTTAAGGTGTTGTCAGTAGATATTTAAGGGAACTAAGTTCCTTAATTTGAAAAAATCATTTATAAACATTATTTAGGAAGAAAATTTACAATGTATAGCCAAAAAAAATTAAAATCTTTAATTTGTTCACGTACGTCAACGTCATAAGTGCAAAAATTATCAGTTTTCTTTCATATATTGTATTATAAAGTCATCATATATGGCTCACATTAAGCTATTAATTTATTCAAATTTCAACGGGAGCAGAAACAAATAAAAAAATATCCATTATTTAATTATTATATAAATTCTGCTATATTTGCCTTGCCTGCGAAAAGAAATGGCAAATGGAAATGAAGGTTAACTAGCTTGCAATTAGTTGGATTGCACAACTTCTTACTTTAAGTTCTTTTGTATTTGTTCGAGATCTGAAATTGAACATTGACATGCATGCACGACCGTCGCATTCCAAAATCAAAAGCTCGAGAAGGGAGTAGACAAACTTGTTAATTAAGGTTGACGCATATAAATAAATTAATCAAACAATTAAGAAAATCAGTGGTCTATCTTTTCGTTAAATGATAAAAAAAATATACAGTCCTTTCAGCAAAGGCGATGATTGAAAAGCTTGCTTTCGGCGGTCCTATTCCCTCGGTTCTATTTTTTTTTTTAACTCGCCCAATATTGCTTGGGTTTAGTTCAACAAAGTTTTGACTCAGTGATTTTAAGCTCAATTTTATAGAAAATATTCCCTTTCCTAAAGTTTTTTATTTAAATGATGCGATTTTAAGTTTGAAGTTTTTTTTCTCCAAATGTTGTTCAAATAATATAATATTTTATAAATTTAATAAAATCTTAAGTTTTTTTGGTCAAAGGGGAGGGGAGAGGGAACGTAAACTTTGAGAGCAAATATAAAAATGAGAAATTAGAAGGGCCATGGTCCCCCAAACGATAATTTAGGTCAGTCCCTAAATGTCCCGGTGATGGCGATACTATCTACTCCCTCTGGTCTCAATTATAAGTAAAAAAAATCTATGTTTTGTGGTCTCAATTATAAACAAATTTAACTACCTTCTATCCTCTTTAACGAGTCCATTCTAAAAATATCTTTATTTAACTCAAATTATATTTTCAATATAAGAGAGGTGGAATGAATAGTTTTAATTGGTAGCCACTAGCCATATTGGGTAATTTTGGAATAAGTTTTATTTTTAGCTAAAATCAAGAACAATTAATCTAATTAACTGACTTTCTTAATCAATATAAAATCAGTTTTTTTCTTCTTGTAATTATATAATTGAAACCAGAGGGAGTATCTGATAAAACTTAAAAGGGATAAAACTTAAAAGGTGTCACTTGAGGATGACAATATAATATATTTTTTATATACAATATTAAAAAAGCTAATTGTCTTAAAGTAAATAAGAGCAATGGCAGTGGCGAGAAATATACCTGGATCTGAAGTAGAATAGACAAATCATTGGTAGAATGTCAAGATAAGATTTGCACCAAGAAATATAGTATACATGTGAGTATCAACCTAATCAGACCTTATTGATTCGAGTTCAGTTCTGCATATTTGTTTGTGGTGTTAATTAACCCTTTTTCTCCAATTCACTCACAAAATGCAGTAAACAAAACGGTAAAACAACACACCAACATTAAAAATGCTTAATTTGTTAAGCATTGACCAAAATTTGGAGATACAATTAAAATGAGTTACCTTTAATTAGTGGTGTTGTGCAAAAAAGATGGACAACAATTAAAGTCACAATGGGGATGAGTATGGGACAAGAAGACAGTGGATATATGGAGCCATTCTTCTGGTTCTGGTCAAAAACCCAACATCTATCCCATCCCCATCCCATTGAACTTTAATTACCTTGTTATTTCTAAAGTCTTAAAAAAAAAAGAAAAACAGAATGTGATCAGTGTGTGTAGCCGGAATATGCTTTGACACAAGACTCCAAAGGGCTACAGAAAAAATGTGGATAATGGAAGTGCCTGTTTCGTAATACGGCAAGAGCTTCTAAACTCAAGTTTATGGAAATAAACGTGATTTTTTTTCTTATACGACAAAGGTGTTTAGATTCTTACGGTAAAAATAATTTTATTGTCCATAATTGAATCTATCAGAAGCTAAAATTTATAGTTTTTGTGTTGGGTTAAAAATTTTATAATAAATTTTATTTCAAACTTACTTTTAAAATAAAAAATATTCAAACATAAATTACTTTACTTCAAATTCAATTTTAACTAAAATCAATTTAATCAAAATTAATTTTTGTCATCACCGTATCAAACACATAAGAAATTTTTTGAGTGGGGGCCATAAACTTTGCTTTGTTGGAAGCTCTATATATCAGCCCTTTGCCTATGCATAGGGAATATGATAGGCCAAGCTGGCACTGCGCTCTCTCCACATGCCCACCTGCCACTGTGTCTCCACTTCACCCACACCAACATATATATAGTCCTCTTCCACTTTAGCCTTTATTTATTTATTTATTTATTATTTTGAGTTCCGTTAATCAGTTAATGAGTATTTTTATAAAAATATCAATAAAAAGTATTAAATTTATTTGATTAATTTTCTTTATTATTTAAAAGTAAATACTAATTAAACTAGTTGTTTGAAGATATTCATAACAATTTTTTCTTTCGCTTCCCTATTCTTTACCTTTTATTCCCTTTAATTTGTTCCCATTTCCGTTTATGCCCTTGCATTCATGCTCCCTTTTTTTTTGTTGATAAAATGCATTCATGCTCCTTATGCTCCTTGTTGAAATTTTATTCTCGTTTTTTTTTGACTGAGAAATTTTATTCTCGTTAATGAATATAAGTTTTGATTATATTCACCGCTTTGTCAACCCCAAAGTAAAATGGTCATCTAATTGTTTGTTATTATATTAATTAATAAATTTGAAATCTTGAATATTGGTATTTTTTATCATAGTTAAATTTATAAAAAAAATATATTGCTTATAAAAAATTAAAAAATATATGTAATCATCTTAAAATTAAAAATAGGTCGATCTTATTTTAAATTTTATTTTCTAATTTGTAGTTTTAAATTTTCGTTTCTCAAAACCAGAATCAATCATATATGTATATATATCCATATTTTAAAATACATTTATACTTTTTTTAATATCATTTAAAAGTTTAGAGAGTATATATATTCTCACCCGCTTATATATACTCAGTTTCTACATTTCTACAGTTGTAGTTCATTTTTCATAATTACAAGTCAATTAATTTGTCACTAATAGATTGCTCTTTTGGTTGAGTCAAGAGACATAAAATAGCATAATATTGAAATTTTGGGGTTCAAATTCCTCTCCCCTCCTTTTTAATAACTAACACACTAATTAATTATTAACTAGTTGGCCTATAAAAAAGTCAATTAATTTTAAAAACAAAATAAATGTATCACTTTTACAAAATATATATATCAAAAGTATAAATTAAAAAGTTATATGGAAATAAAATTTCTGAAAAGCCTATATATATATATATATATATATATTCTTGTTTCATTATAAAAGGTTTCTAAGTGTGTCTGTAAACTTTGTGCTATATTATTTTTACCCATTAAATATATAATAAAAAATATTAACATTATTTGACAAATAAGTAATCAAAAAAATTATTACTTGCAAAATTCCCTCTTTCATTCTTCAACTCAAAAATATGGATTAATATGTCATTCCCTTCCGTAGCTACTTGTCAAGTCCACTCTCTTGATCTACGTACAAACAACCTGTTTCTGAACGCTCTCTTCCTCGACCCTTCCCTCATTGTCTCATTCTGTTACGTACTGTTGAGTGTTGCCGACCTCCGTGTGAATGTGATGCTTGGAAAGGAACACAACTCACAATATATATAGTCAAATGAGAAAACAACAAAATGATACCAATTACTACTCAATTTGACAGGTTAAAAGTTTAAGGTAATTTCCCTCCATTTATTTTTCAATTATGAGTAGATTCTTATAAATCATGAATAGGCCACAATTGTTTTTTTGAGACAGGAATTAAGTGGGACAATTGTTAAGAAATTTTTAAAAAAAATATTCAGTATAAAGTTAATATTAATGTTTAGAATGTTTTTATTATTTTTTATTTTTATAAATATCTTGAAATACTAGTTAATATTTATCTGGAGTATAATGTTATACTCCCTCCAGTCCAAAATATAAGTAACATAGTACAAAAATATATAGACCAAGAAATGCTTTGAAAATGTGATAATCTTAATTAATACTCACTAGTTTCAAATTTTTTTTCAAAAATACCCCATTTGGTGTCTCTCGTAAATATGAATATTACATTAAATGAATGGTATAATTGGAAAACTAACATTTAATTTATTTGAAATTGATGAATGTTGCTTATACTTTAAAAAAAATGTCTTTGTTGCTTATATTTTGGACCGGAGGGAGTAATAATTTACGGCCACATCTTGACACGTTTTAAAATCTCCTGCCGTGAACAGTGATTGTCTTCTCAGTTGAAGACATGCTTATTTATTCCTTATTTTTATGCAGAAAAGTTAGATGGATATGATCATGAGATGAGATGACTTTCGGTCATTTTCTTTTATATATAAGAAATGTTTTTGTTGATTTGTATACCTCAAAGCATGTAAAGTCTTTGAAAATTACCATTTATATATATTCTTTTTATGGAAGAAAGACAGTATTATTGTATATTGCATGAGATATATATGTTGAGTATTTGAAACTTTAAATTATTTCTCCGTAAGTAATCTCATTTGAACATACTTTCAACAAATGAATTCCATCACTTATGGACTATGGCAGGCTTTTTCAACCCTTTAGTGCAATTTTTTAAAAATATTACCGGTATATATAGTGCAATTTTTTTTGTTTGCGTTTGCTACTTTGCTGCCATTGAGCTATGGGGCAGTGCTAAAAATGCTCCAACCATTCTTTCTACCCAATCACACACTTTCTATAATTATATACCCGTTATTAACATCGATGTACGTAGTATCATTTTGGAAGGTAGATGTAATGTCGCATTAATATCATTTGACTAATTTAAATTGATGGCTTGGGTAGATTTTCTACCAAGGAAGTTGTTGAGATGGGATACCAACACGATGTACAGTGAAGTAAAGAAACATGGGTAGAAATTTAACTAGGAAAAAAACTGTGTTAAAAATCAGGCACATGCAACATTATCAATGTTCATTTTACGGATAACATAGGAGTAATTTCGTAATAAAAAGTATGTAAGTTATCACATTTGAACTATTAACTCGGTGACATTGTTTTATTTAATCTATCAAATGTCTCACCCTTTCCTTTTGATTCTTAAATTTCTTTGACTCCTCAAATTTATAGTCATTACTTATTATTATTTTTGGGTGAACCGGGTATCCTCCACACACAACTATAAAGACTAATCCCTCAAAATACTGAGATCTATTTAACGGATAGTTGATCTCTCCCAATTTATGCTCTTCCATATACAGCCAGGAGCACTTAAAGCCATTGATTATTTTAACGTGAAAGAAAATGTATTACTAATAAAGTCCAAGAGCACTTAAAATTGAAAAAGATACATTAGATATTAATACCTAAAAAACTTACTCCCTCCGTCCTATAAAAATAATATTTTAAGATTTTTTTTACACAAATTAAGAAATGCATTAAATTAATGAGTGAGAATAACAATTTTACCAAAATAACCTTATTATTAATTTATATTTGCTTAAAAACCAATTATGTAACACTCCAAAAAATATTATTAGGAATAAAGTTTTGGAAACAAATAATTAATGCTTCGTTAAAAAAGTAAAATAACAATTATTTTGTTACATTTTTACTTTCCCAAAATGACTATTTTTATGGAACGGATGGAGTAAAATAATACAATTTGCATTTTGAACTAACAATATATTTTATCTTTGCTTGAAATTATCAATAACTAATAAATCTAAAATACTCTCATAGTTACTTATAAAATCATCAAGATAGAATTAATCACGAGAAGATTGATAAAAATACGTTAAAAGTGGAAAACCAAAACTTTACAATAAGATCATAAGATTTATTATTCAGAAAAGCATCTTTTTTTTTTTTGGACTTACCTTAAACAACTAAAATTGAGTTGTTTTGTTCGGTGCAAAAAACTTTAGTACGAAAAGCACGACAGTGATAAATCAAGCGTACGTGTGTCATATAATAATGTATTATTACAACATTAAAATTAATTATCTAATTAAACATTTTTAAGAATTTAAACTTTTTTCAATGTCAGAATGCATGCTGAATTTAATTATATTAATTGATAATTTAATGGTAATGAACATAAAATAAAATATAATAAAGTACAAACGTTTATTGCTATTGTTTATTCGAAAAGAAATACAGAGAGAACAAAAGTAGTTATATTGCCTGTGTTGCACGGATTTGTTTATACGATAAGTTAACGTAGGGACTTGTATCAAAGAAAATTAAAGTAGGGACTTGATTGCAACTGAGTAATTAAGCCTTAATTATAAAAGACAATTTCAATGTTATAATTTACGTATGAGTAAATCTTATAATATTTGATTTGTCAGATTTTATGCCAATTTTTTTTTATAATACATGTCATGTGGAAGTCAATATTACTAATATATATAGATATTGCATCAAAAAATCTTGTTGCATAATATATATATATGTTTAATTTTCATATAACATAGGGATGTGCAAGTCAATTTTACCACAGATTTGTTTAATTTTTAATAATATTTGATTTATAAGATTTTATGCCAAATTTTTTTAATACAAGAGTGCAAGTTAATTTTACTAATATATATATATAGATAAATAGAGTTGTTTAATTTTTAATAATATTTGATTTGTCCCACTTTATGTCAAATTTCTTATAATACAATAGTACAAGTTATTGTTACTAAAATATATAGATTGTTAGTTTTGGCCTGGCCTGGGCTGTTGCCCCTGTTGCCCACCAAAAAAAAAATATATAGATTGTTTAATTTTTAATAACATTTGATTTGTTAGATTTTATGTCAAATTTTTTATAATACAAGAGTGCAAGTCACATAAAAAATGTATATACATTTGTTTAATTTTTTAATTTTTAATAACATTTGATTAATTTGTCATATTTTATGTTAAATTTTCTTCTAGTACTAGAGTACAAGTCAATTAACACTTAGGCCCACCCCTTTATTGAAAAAAAAATACAAGTCAATTTTATTAATATATACAGATTCTCGGTACATATGAGATTTACTAAATAGCAAAATTGTAAATGGTAATCATTAAACGAAAGCATAATGGATTTACAGTTTTTCTTCCACTTCAAATCTTAATTAATCCCTTTCTTCATATAAAAAGGAAAAAATCTTCTGTTTCTGTTATTTTATTCTTTTGTTTCTTTAATTGAAAATGAAAGTTTAGTAACAAAGGTTAATCATTTAGAGAAATAATTTATTAAGAAAATGATTTTTCGACTGAAAAGGCAAAAGGCAACTAAAAAAGAAAGAAAATTAAATTCTTCGGATAACGTTACTAATCCATTTAAAGATATTACTATTATTATTATCTCTATCAATTACCATAATTTTTATAGAAGTTGTAATTATTATTATTGATTAAATTTTTTATATTTAGGAATTGGGATTTGGGTGTACGTAGTCAACAGTAAATGGTAAAATACTACACGTTGCCATCGGCATGATCATGTTTAAAAAAAAGCAGGGAATTCCTATTAACACATACATGGTTTTCTATATGCACATACATTTCCGCGGAACTAATAGTTCCGTGGGTTTATTTTTTTTAGCACACACATATCCGTGGAACTATTAGTTTCGCGAGTTATAATTCTTCGCGGAACTATTAATTCCGCGAAGAATTATAACCCGCGGAACTAATAGTTCCGCGGAGAATTACAACTCGCGGAACTAATAGTTCCACGGACATGTGTGTGTTAGATAAAAAATTAACCCGCGGAACTACTAGTTCCGCGGAGAATTACAACTCGCGGAACTAATAGTTCCACGGACATGTGTGTGTTGAAAAAAAATAAACTCGCGGAACTATTAGTTCCGCGGATATATATGTGTATATAGAAAATGATGTATGTGTGATTAGAAATTCCCAAAGGGACTACGGAGAGAGAGAGAGGGAAAATAATAAGCAATAATACAAATAAAAATCCTGATTTTTCACGCCTTTTTTATATATTTTATTTTACGTTTATTAATTTATTTTATTTTTTACATTTCTCGTACTGCAATAGGGTGTACTGTCAGATAATCTTTATGCGGAGTAATAATATATCCGTGAAGCTAGAGAGAGAGAGAGAGAGAATCTAGCGCCTAGACTCAAAAACCATAAAGAAGAAACCTCACCGTTAAACTCTAATAAACGAGGAAAATCTGAGAGCATTTTTCTTCTCTCCTTCTCCCTCTATTTATCTACCTACCATCTGCAATGTTCCTCTTCCTCCATCAATGGTGGTGGTGGTGGCGGTGTTGAGTTAGTGTTACAGTACAAACTCTGACTCATCCCACTCATCATCACTAAACTCTAGTAAACAACGCATCACGCACACAGATTCATTTTGTTGCTTTTGTTATTGCTTTCTAATCTCTTGCACAACGTTAAACAAAAAAAAAAAAAGAGACACAGAGAATAATGTCCAAGACTATGCAACAACCGAGCTTCGATTCCCTCTGTTGCGACCACAATAAGTCCGATTCAAAGCAACTCGATCTGGGAGGTTCCGCCGTTGATTTGACAACCCGAACCGCCGCTCCCAAGCTCCCCAACGACGGAAAACCCGCCAGCCGCTCGGCCGAGCTGGCCGCGGCGGCGAAGAGTCCGAGGCCCGGTCACCGGAGATCGGTATCCGCCGGAGCTCCGCTAATCTTCTCCGGCAGTTCAAATGCCGCGTCTTCGAGTCCCACACTGCTCCCGAGCGGGAACATTTGCCCCTCCGGTAAGATCCTCAGACCGGGTTTACCCACTCGCGGACCACCGAACCGGACCGATGTTTTGGGTTCGGGGACAGGGAACTACGGCCGCGGGAGCATAGTGCGGGGCGGGAATCCAGTGTCCGCGGGTGCACCTACGCTTACTGTGAAGCGCGCGATGAGTAGTGGCTCCGATCCCGAGGAGGTGAAGCGGGTTGGGAATGAGCTGTATCGGAGTGGTAGCTTCGCGGAGGCGTTGGCATTGTATGACCGCGCCGTTGCCATGTCGCCGGGAAATGCAGCTTACCGGAGCAACCGTGCGGCGGCGCTCACGGCGTTGGGGAGGTTGGGTGAGGCCGCGAGGGACTGTGATGAGGCTGTGAAGTTGGACCCTGCTTATGCCAGGGCACACAAGAGGCTGGCCTCTCTTTATCTCCGGTATCCAAATATTGCTCTGTTTTTATCTTTTGTGTATTTTGATAATGAATGAAATGAGATGCAATGGAATAGATTTTTGGATTTGGTGTATAGCGTTATGATGCTGTTTGGTTATTGTTTAGTATGCATTGGTGTTTTTATGAATATCTCATTTTTCATTGGTCCTAGTGTTTTTTGTTTGTTCATTAGATTAGATTTGGGATTTTTGTTTTTGTAGGTTTGGGCTAGTTGAGAACTCGCGGCGACACCTGTGTTTATCTGGGATGCAGGATGATAAATCGGAAGAGCAGAAGCTGGTGTTGTTGGAGAAGCACCTGAACCGATGTGTGGATGCACGGAAGATTGGTGATTGGAAGAGGGCACTCAGGGAATCAGAGGCTGCCGTTGCGGTTGGAGCTGATTTCTCACCTCAGGTAGTATATAGGATGAAATGAATGAGCCTAAAATTTAAGATTTCCCAATGTTGAATTTATTTATATCATCTAATGAACTTTAACGGTTAAAATTATGGATGTATCAGTGTAGCAGTTACGGTGTATTTGGAAGAGTTTATTTATAGCTTATTTGAGCATATCGTGTGACATGAGTACTTGTGCAGGTGTCCAAGAGAGCTTATGAAAATAGTCTATGACATGTTCATAAGCTATATTTAGCTTATTTTAATAAGCTATCCAGAATAGCTTATGAGAAAAACTTATAGCTTATATGAAAACATTTTAATCTTATTCTCTCTTTGATTATAGAAACATTTTATTCATAAGCACTTATTAAATAAGAGCATTAAAAAATGGTGCACTGCAAGTCTGCAAGTGTTCCAATGGTGTTTGTTGTTTGTTTCCATTGGCTAACTTGTTGGACTACTGCTCTTGCAGCTTGTGGCTTGTAAAGCGGAAGCTTATTTAAAACTCCATCAACTTGAGGATGCTGAATCCTGTCTCTCAAACATTCCCAAGTTGGAAGGTTGTCCTCTAGCCTGCTCTCAAGCCAAGTTCTTTGGTATGGTTGGTGAAACCTATGTGCATTTTGTCTCCGCACAGGTTGAGATGGCCTTGGGAAGGTAAACAAACAAAACACCTCAAGTATGCGTTTTGTTTCATGGTGAAAAGTGTCAGAATTGATTTTGTCTCCTCTTAAACGTGATTTTAGTGAAAACACACATGTTTTGTTACTGTTAGCTTAGCTAGAAGTGATAAAAAGTGCTAGCTTTAGTTAGACACCACTAAATCCGAAACTGTTTTGAACTTTTGGCTTTTGACTGAATGAATGAGTGTGAAATAAAATGATGAATTGTTTTGTTTCAGGTTTGAGAATGCTGTCACCGCAGCAGAAAAGGCCAGCCTGTTAGATTATGGTAATGTTGAAGTTGCTAGGATTGTAAATATCGTGAAAATGGTGGCGAGGGCTCGTTCCAGGGGCAATGATCTTTTCAGCTCTGGCAAATTCTCTGAAGCCTGTTCTGCTTATGGAGAAGGCCTCAAATATGACAATTCCAACTATGTTCTATATTGCAATAGAGCTATTTGCTGGTCTAAACTTGGACTCTGGGAACAATCAGTTCAAGACTGCAACCAAGCCCTTAACATTCAACCAAATTACACCAAGGCCCTTTTCCGCAGGGCTGCATCCAATGCAAAGGTGAACCCCAACTTGCAAAATGCATACATGGGGGGTGTGTGTGTTCATTGTTGATTGTTGTTATGTTCTGCTCTCTGAAGATGTTCCATTGTTGTTTTCTAATAGTAATATGCATGATCTTTTTGTAGCTTGAAAGATGGGCAGAAGTTGTTAAAGATTACCAGGCCTTAAGAAGGGAACTCCCTAATGACATTGAAGTTGCTGAATATCTTCGTCAGGCTCAACTAGCATTGGAAAAACCTCGTGGAGTGGTAAATGGTACCACCAAGTTTGGAGTTGAAGTTGAAGAAATCTCTGTATTAGATAAATTCAAAGCTGCCATTGCTTCTGCTGGTAATTTCATTGCTTTTTTCCCTTCACCTTCAATCTTAAATGTTGGCTCAGCATTTTTCTAATGAAAATATGAATGAATTTTCAGGTGTTTCAGTAGTTCATTTCAAAGAGTCATCAAATGAACTATGTGAAGAAATATCTCCATTCATAAATACATTATGTGTTAGATACCCCTCTATTAAATTTATTAAGGTACACAATATAAAAGACTTTTGTGAACTTTCTGTCATAATTGGTCGTATCTGTCTGATTTTCTTTGAAATTTAATTTAAGGTGGACGTGGAGGAGTGTCTAGCAATAGCAAAAGCTGAAAGCATAAGAAGTGTTCCAACTTTTAAAATATATAAAAATGGAGAGAAGGTGAAGGAGATGATCCGGCCAACCCATCAGTTCTTAGAGGACTCAGTAAGGAAAAGCAATAGTCTCTAGATTTTAGAATTCATTCATACTCATTATTATATTCATCCATTCACAGGCAACTAAAACTATAGCAATTGAAGAAAGTGCTCCAAGAATGCACCTAAACCTCTTTACTTACTTCAAATTAGGAATTTCAGCTTTCCCTGTGATACACACATGGATACCAATTTTTTTGAGTGCTTTTAGGCAGAAAACCTGAGAGAAAGAGAGTTTTTAGTTAGGATTTGAAATCATCTATGTATATCACCCAGCATCTAATTTGCTTGCTTTTTCCTTTCTTCCATTCCATGTATCAAACCCAAAAGTGATTATTTTCCCTTTATATCTTTTATTTTGTTACATGAGGCTCTAGAAAAATGCTAGAGTAAACATATAATTTTGTTTGCAAAACATGAGGCAGATGGGATTTTTTGGTCCCTAAACATTGTAATTGACTTATTCAGTTCTTCAATATTTTAAATGCAATATCTGTTAATACTTTTGTCTCAATAAATCTGTTAAAACTGGCCAAAATGCTTGATATTGCATGTTCTGAGGCTAACGACTTTGTTAGCCTCATTAATTACATTTTTGATATGAAATATGACAAAACATTGATAGATAAATTTTTTTTTAAATATTTCTTATTTTATCCTTCCTTTCACAATACATCCTCCCTTATCCTTCATTTTTTTTTTCTCCAAAAGACAAAGTCAATGCTTTGCCTCACAGAGTAGCATGCCAACAAAGAAAGCAACCCAAGATTTTTTTTGGGTGATGCAACCCAAGATGTTGACAAAGCATTTACACATATATTACCAACAAGTTTTTATGAATCTTAACGTATCTGAAACATTAAATGGCGGTGCGGTTAGAATTGATCAGCGACTCCAATATATCCAAGCAACACATTGTAGGGATAAGTTGTATGCAATTATGCTGATCGAAAATGCTATTATTATGGCCTATAAAACCAACACCAAGGGAAAAAAGGCTATTAAAAGCTACTATAATGTAGTGTCCAAATTATTGTAGACTTCGTAGTGCTCAATGTCAATGATATTCTAGTACTTTGTCACTCGCCGTTGTAGCATCTTATAGGCCTGCGCAATGTTCTAATCATCCTCGTGAAGTGGATCCTCCAAGATCCATGAGAATTTTATGACATTTCGGCTACCCATTTTCAAAAATTGCACTAAATTAATTTGGGACGAAAGGGCAGTAATTGTTGTGTTATTCTTGATAGATGGGGTATGTAGAGTTTTCTAATTCTAAAGTCAAAACAACAAACCAAGACGAAAACCTTGACATAATAAACATTCTAAAAATTTGATACTTTCATATCAATTATTTGGCATAGAAAGTTTGAAAAGATAGATCAACAAAAACGGTACATGACTGAATTAAATCCTATTACACCAAAATAGAGCAGAGATAAATGAAGCTGTTATTATTTCTTATTCTATGCCAAGCATCTTATATTGGCTGCTTTTGGTGGCTTCTCTTGACATTAATCAATTCAGACATGCATGTTACTGGCCAGCAGCAAAGGCCTCAGCAGGGAAAGTCTTGGTGATACCAGCAAGACTCTTGAATTGGATCTTCCCAGTTGGTGGGTCATCAACAGTGATCTCACTCACAGGGGGCCACAACATGAGCTCTTTGGCCTTCACACCTTTAAGCTTCTTGATCTTCTTCTTTGATATGAACCCTGTGATCTCAGTGTCATAGCTCACAAGCTTGTTGATCATCTTGAACTGGTGCTCCACCTTCTTCCTCTGTGAGATCCACATGTAGCCACTGGATTTCACAAACCCAACTTCGATCACATCTGCCAGAGGGAGGAGACCCTCTGGGAGTTCAAAGTCTTGGAGCAGAGAAGTTGCCATTTTTAGGCCTTCCTCGTGACCTTTCTTCACAATCCCTCCTTCCTTTTCTGCCATATTTGGTAATGCTAGCTGAAGAGAGAAAACTGTTTCTGTTTGTTGTGTTTTGGAATGTTAGTTCATTGGAGAAGGTTTTCTATGTGTGTGTTATATATAGACTCTGCTTAAGGAGATAGAGATGATTATTGATGAGGGACAGCGTTTGTACTTGGTAGAGATCGAAGTGATTTTCTTTGTATGTGCCGTCCAATATTGTCAACTAGCATTTGTCTAAGACAGATTAACAGGGCAGGTTTTGCTTTTGCAAGGATTGAACCCTGTTACTCCGAGGTACATACATTAGTTACCACTGTGCTAGGCCAATCACTAATAAAATTTCTTAAGTTTTATAAATACTAAAGCAAAGACTTGAGCTGTCTTATCATTCGATCGGTTATACAAATTAACCAATCAGAATGTTCTTGCAAGATTGTTTTTACCCAAGTTATATCAAAATAAATGGGGTTTTGTTAAAATTTATCAAAAGAGAAGAAGAAATAAAAGTTTTCACATAAATAAGATTTGACATAAAAGGTACCTTTCCGAACATTGTTGTAGTGACCACAACAGAGATGTGCGAAACGACAAAAAACCAATCTGAACAACCAATGCAAACCAAGGGAGAATATATAGTGAGGGTGGCCGGTGGGGTGAGGTGTATCAAAAAGTACGTTTTTGTTTGTTTTTGTAATTATCTGAAAATAGAATAGCAGTATCATTGGTTAGGGGTCTTAGGGAGAGTTTTGTCCATGAACTAGTTTTCAAGAAACACCAAATGACTGGCAAAAGCTAAATAAAAGGTTTTTTTTTTTTAAAAAAAAAAATTGAATTAGAAGGGAAAGTGTGACAATTTTTCCACATTCAATTTATTCCACTCACTTCACTCTTTTTTTCTGTCTTTTTTTATCACATCATGTATTATATATCTCTCTTCTCTTCCCATTACATCCACATTCTAGAAGTGTACAAGGAGTATAAAATACATGGGGTGTTAAAGAATCTATCCTATAAATTCAAGTCTTCGTTCATAAGAGCTGAATAACAATCTCTGTAGGTAATCCTCTTTTTATGAATTCATATATTTTTACCATATTGTGACACATATTTTGAGTTTTTATATTAGATCAAATTAAATAGTATTAATTCTTTGTCTATAATAAAGAAATAAATAGAACAACTAACAAATTAAGCGGGGGAGATATGACCCCCTAGCATCATCCCTAACTACCAAACTAATTAATTATTCTTTAATTAATTAGTTCAATCAAAGAAAAAATTTAATTTTCTTATTATTTTAATTAATATTTAATTTTTCTTCATTTATATAAGTCTCAATTATAAAAATTGGTGGACAGAAAAGATTTAAGTAAATCTTAGCATTAAATATATTCAGTTTATATATTTTGTGAGATGTAGCCTGAGAGTTATATCTACATGCTTAAGGTCTGCATCATACGAAAATTATCCCAACATCTAGGTGAAAGGATAGTGATAGCTGCATTTTCAGAACTTCTCTGATATGCTGTCTTTCATATTGGTTGTTACTTGTTATATGTGCGTCTTAAGACTGTATTACTGTATAGGTAGAGACGTTTTAATAAGACTACTGAAAAATTTCAAATAAGATTTCCCAAATTTACTTATAACAAAACAAGTATGCTTATGCTAATTGCTAACATGCTTTTACCCAAATACATGGAAGATGATGAACAGCAATTGGTTGCTATAGTTTTTGGCAATATTTTATTAATTATTGCAGTCATTTCCTAATAAAGCATTTCATGCATATTTCACTTTATACAATTAATTTAATCATTATGAAAGCTGCAACAAGTTACATAATTATTCCATCTTCCTCAATTATAAGGTCACTTGACTGTCTCCTCTATGTGAATCTGTTCTAGAAAAAACTAGTGAATGATGGCAAATCTAGTGAAGCTCTGGCAATGGACTTGTATTCTTCAAGTTTCTCCAATTGCATTGACCCGAGTTCCTGTTCATGCACGCAAATTTTGACTTATGTTTAGGACTATAAATAAGAAGATACTATACTAATAGATATAATTTTGCAAATGATCATAAAAGATCCCTAAGATATGAATACCATTTTTTATTTGTTTTAGGCCCATGATATCCGAAAATTATATTGAACACCAACTAATTCGAGTGTAAGTATGAATTTTTTTTCATTCGCGAGAGTCAAATTTGTGACCTAATTTAAAGGAAATCAAACTCTGTCACTTTCATACATCTGTGTATAAACTATTTAATGTGTCATTACTCCTCAATCCTCACCCTGCTTTTTGGTTGCAAAAGAAATAGCCTCCTAGTTAGATTATTCCATCAAAATATCACCATTACCTTGTTATCCCACGCTCTTATGTAGCCAACAAGACGGATTTGCATTTGCTGCTCAGATTTATTGTCACTGTTTGCATCAATAAGCCAAACATGCTGCAAAATGAGTCCCATAATGTCCATTAGTGACAACCAACAGCCAGGTCAAAAGGATATAATGCATCATCAAAGAATCAAGGAAAAGATCAAACCAAGATGCTGCTTTATTAGCCCACAAAAAATGCCTATATGATAACAGGAAAACAGTGTAGCTGTTTAAACCATGAGTTTCCATTCAAGTAAAAAGAAAACCCAGAATGGCAATATGTTGCAGGGTAAAAGTATAATCTGACACAACAAAGCAGATTAAAAAAAAGGTACCCCAATAGAAGCTCCTAATGTACCAGCTCGAATCCTGTATAGCGGCCCTGCCATCTGTAGCAGCATCTTGGCCGTTGGATTAATCCAATGACTGAGAGAGTCATTGGATTATCCAACAGCCGAGATCCTACAATAGATGGTAGGACCGCTGCAGAGGATCCGAGTTCCCTGATGTAGTGACAAAAGAAGTTGTAGAGTTCTATAATTGACTACTCACTATTTTTTTGTAGGCAACACTGGAGAAGTCCAAATTAATGCTAACCAATATCTTAAAGTTCCGATCCATATCAACCTTGGCCCAACCAAAGTAAAGCCCAACAACTTGATCAGGAATAGCAAATGTTGCATTCTCTGGATTAAGGAATTAAATCTTATCAGATTGATAAAAACCATGTTAAACTAAAAAACTAAATTTGAAGAGATCAAAGGTTATGTCAGTTGCTTTGGATGTGCAAGAACTGATCACATGCCTTCTCAGTTTGAAGAGTGTGTCCTTGGGAGATTATTTATTCAAATGTCATAACAGCATCTAATTAGAAACATGGAAGCTCAAGCTCACGTTCAAAAGAGGCTTAAAATTTGGTGTTCATGTCACTAAATTAATGAAATGAGAAAAGTTGGGAACTTCACAAACCTGTGGTTCTAAGTAGAGATCCGGTAATATACAAACCACTCAGATGAATTGGCTCAATAGGCAATGTGTTATCTACCCCTGCCAATATTAGTTTGAAAAATTACTCTGGTCAGCACAGTATTTATAGAAATCAATCAACATACATAAGAATTAATAAGTGCATTACAATCATCAAAAGGTGGAAGACCCCATTGCTCAGGCTGAAACTCTAAAAGTGAATGAAGAACAACATTTGCTAGCTCATGACAATCAGATTCCCTTCGAGATGGTACAGCCACTATCTTCATTTTTGCAGCATTAGCTGCCTTGACACCAACCCTGTTACAGCACATTGCAGAGCATAAATCATATGTAACAAATGTAATTATTGAGATATTGGACCATTCACCAACCCTCCTCATCAGGGATTATTTTCTGGTTTAAATTATCTTGCCAACTTTAGATGGTACACAGCAATCTGACCCCAGAAATACTAGACCATCCTTGGTCAAGATTAGAGTTTACTGCCAGTTTGTCATGCAATGAAAATCTTGTAAAGCCATGAAGTACTCCAAGCAATTGATTGTAGGCTCAATAAGAAGCACAATAACAAATGAATCATTCAGAGTCTTACAATGAATCCTCAATCACCAGGCAGTTAACTGCATGTACACCCATTTTCTTGGCAGCTTCTTCAAATCTGTAATAATTTTAAACTTAGTTACTACCGTGATAAAATTGGAAGATGGAAAAAAAACTGAAAAAAAATTGGGAGATCTGGATCTGGAGAAATGCTATATAATCGATTATTTACTTTTAGTCATGAGAACTTCTGCAAGAATTTGGGATGGGGAACACTTATTTGCTACTGGAAAAAGGTTAGTAGTTTACAGTTACTCATTGCCAATAGATCTACTTCCATTAAAGGTTTCAGAGGTTTCCTAAATGATATTTGAGAGGTAAAAGTGTAAAAGTAAATAAGTGTAATCAAGGGCATTACTTATAGCAGAGAATCTTACAAATAAGGAGCGGGCTTCCCAGCTTTAACCTGGTCACTTCCTAGAATTACAGAGAAGCTTTCTTTCCAACCTGCAAAAACCAATTTTAATAAGCATCAAATATAAATTTTTAGGCAGCAAACTATATGACAATGAGGCAAATCAAGAGCATTCATGATCCAAAAGTATGTATAAAAAGAAGAAATAAGAAAAAGAGGTGGATAAGTTTGGGAGCCTTTCAAAAGCAGATCCTTTAGCCAGGAAATACTTTCAAGCAAGTGACATTTTCTCTGCTACTGATCAACCATGCTGACATGTCAAACAAGTTTAAATTTGGCCAAAGTTTAGATATTTATTTTAAAAATCAAAGTCAAGGAGTAAAATATAAATATTTATCAGTTGGAGAGCATGTTTTCTTAATTCTATATAATTGTCAAGTATTCTTCCAAATTCATCATGTATGTGGATTGTGGCTTTTTAATTTTAAAGACATTAGGCTAATCATTTAATTGATTACAAAATCTTGAGCTAAGAAGAAAAAGAATTAAAGCTGTGTAGTTATCCTGTGTCTTTACAAATAAATTAACTTTTCAGTAATCGATTCAGATGCAATAACTAGAATGGATAGCTGATTTGTCATTATCCTTGAAATTGAAAGACAAAAGATAGAAAGTCATTGATGAACAACTAACTACTAGTACTAGGTAGTCAACAGAAAACAACCTTTATGATGAGAAATTTTTGCATCTATGTATTCTCGCAAGGAGTTTGAGGCGAGAGCAATTGGCACCCCATTTCTCACGAGATGTTTGATAAGGCGATTAGCACCAGGCAATGCTTTGGCTTCTGCCCACCTAAACCAATTTATGATTTGAAAAACGAGAACCAGTGTATGTGTAAACATTTCAATAACAGAGTTTCATACCCTCTTGACTTTAGATAGTGACAAAACAATGTGCATTTGCTTTGAAGTTCAGAAATCAAAATAAATCACCTTTGTTACTGATTACTATTAACAAATTATTTAACAACCTAACAATGAAGTGCTTCATGTATAAAAAAAAAAAAGCAGTTTTGAACCATGTTGAATCTTCAATTCCACACTAGGTATGGAACCAATTTGGATAAACTAAACTTATCGCAAAACACCTGTGGAAAATGAAATATCAAAAGAATCGTGTAGTAACTATGAATCTTTCCAATAATAACTTTTAGTATAAGTTGAAATTAGCTTCTGCGGATCAAACTTTTCAAAAGCTCTCTCATTTCACTTCTCCATAAAGACGTGTGAGCTTAAAAGGATTTTTTTGTAAGTGAAGAATCATGAATTGAGAATTCCTATAAGCTAGAAGAAGCTAATCCAAAATGGGGCCTTAATCATATCAGTCCGACCCCATTGCTTTATGCATAGGGGATGAAAAACACAGGGAGGGGGATGAGAGTGTTACCTTTCCCTGTAGAGAGGAGTGATTTCTTTGATAAATTGGTCAGTAGTCAATGGGAGTTGATAGTCGTTAACAGTTACAGCTGCTGACTCCTTCTGTGTCATCCCCAACCTCTTCTTTTCTTCCTTTTCCCTCTCCAGTTCTTTCCCATACGTAGCCAAAAACTCATTCAACACACCCCTTGTAGCCCTTTCTGCACACCAATCATAACCACAAATGCAGTGTTTAACGGGAAGTTAACCATGGTTGAAGAAAACAGTAGCCAGGGAGTAGGGAGGAAAAATACCAGTATGCAGAAGTGTGCCATCCAAGTCAAAAATGACAGCCAAAATCTTGGCTTCATTATTGCAGCAACCTTTGAACTCACAACAGCAGCTCATGGCAGCACCAAAGTTGGTGTCTTTATATAATTGATGGAAACAAACAATGAACTGTGTGCTTATATAATTCTGGGTCCCTGATACCCCAAAGGAAAACGAACTAGAACTAACAGATCCTGCGTTTAAGAACAATCAGATTGCATTCATTGGATTGTATTAATCTATGGTTTTAAAAACCACTGTTTGTAGCGTGATATGTACTCTCTGTGATCTTCTATCACGTCAAGCATAAATTCGCAGTGATAGTTGATTGCGTCACCAGCATGTTCTTGTGGATATTCCGTCCAACAGAAGAGTTTGAAGCATTCTTCTTCAGAGGATTACATGGCACAAGAATGTTTTATCAAAATGATCTCGTGCCGCACGTGCCTTCATGTTACCTTTCCGTCTTGAAAACCTAACTTTTCGATTATTTTCGCCCGATTCCCTATCAAGTGTTTTGTAATACTCACATCACAGTCCAAATACATGCTTTCACTTTCAGTTGAACGTTAAATGAAGATTTATAAATTTTGCTTAGATAGTAGTACTTAATACTTTTTATTTGTCAGATATTCAAGTGTAAGCAATGATGTATCACATGAATAAAAAAAATAGTTAAATAAGATAATACAAGTGTTAAAACCCATATATTTGGTATATTTGTTATCTTAAAAATTTTAAATCAAGACACACTATCAACCTCAATATTGTAATTTATTGTTTAAATCCATCAATAGAGATCTTGCTTCTTTTAAACTCTCCCTTTGTCGCCTAACATTTAAATGATGTATTCATTCATATAGAACATTGATATGAAAAATATTGATTTAAATTTATTTACGAAAAACTCGAACCTTCAACGAAAAGAAAATACTAGTGGTTCACCAATCACGTAACTTTGAACCATTTTTCATTCATCACTTTTATAAGGATCCACCCCACCAGTCCATTCGGTCATTGTAAACAAGTACCAGATAATCTCTCCCTCAGTTCCAAAAAGACTAATGATACTCTAACCTCCATGGTACACCCATGACACACCCCAATCCCTCATTTTATTCATTGGGATGGGGTGTTGGATGGGGGTATGGGTGTATGTGTATAACTACTCTTCCAAAAATAGTTGTTTTGGATGTACGAATTATGGTCAGGAAAATCATCTCATCCTAACAAAAAACTACTTGCATGTTTATTTCTCTCAACTTTAAAAACTTTTCTTTAAAAATTATCAACAGAATTATACGTGTAAACTAATTTAAACAAAAAATAATAATCAAAGCACAAACTAACTAGTTGCTATGTTAGACTGAAAATAGAAGTAACGGCTATGTTCCTACTTATTCCGTGAAGCGCTCAGCAGTCAGTCACACCACTTTCTCCCAGTTATCATCACTGGCCGTTTATTTGCTTCCACGTTTTGCAGCAGCACAAATGGAAACTAATGGAAGTCAAAATAGAATTATTGTCGACTGATCAATCTCCATACGAAGTTGAAGCATTTCATTGGAACAGGAAATACACCATGAGCAATCCTTATCAAATCAATCCCCCAGAGACAGGAGGAAATGCTTAGGAATGAAACAAGCCATTTCCAGACAGATACCACACAAATAAAAACATTACCATAATATTGCACAAATGGAGTTTCTTTTTCCTCTATGGGGTATGGCCAATCAACAAGAAACAGAGAAAGAGGAAACAATGGAACCCTATCTCTAGCTAGAACACAAATAAGTAATCAGCCCTTATGTTTTCATTCCCAAACACATGCATCAAATCCTAAGGAAAATGCCACCAACCATCAGACTCACTGCCATGAAAAAAAAAAAGGTAATGAGATGAATAAATTAAAGCCATCAAACAGAATAAATAATAGCTACGAAGTATGAAAGAATGACTCACCTCTGCATCCTCACCTCCACCAAGCTTGGCAGTGCCATTCACTTTCTGAGAATCTTCTGTAACAGGAAGTGAGAAAAACAGTGTAAAAATTTATAGAAAAGGACCACCAAAAGGACATAATTATTGTAATTAATGGCTACACAAGATAGGTGACTTTACAAATAATACTAGCTTCATTTCTAAAAGGGATATTATGTTCATCATCAAATCTCACATTCTCGCTATCTCAGTGACTTCATACATGGTTCAGCATCCTATAATATTAGTTTGAAGAAAAATTCTCGTCAGACACATTCTACCACATCACCTATTAGGCATTCAAATCATTATTTGACCTGTAAAAGCATATTTAGAGATGGGTGCATTTCTATTTTGGGCACCACAACCTTACATATGCCGGATAATGATTTGAGTGTTTATGATGGACTGTGCCTAGGATTTACTCCAGCTTCAAACCCAGCAATTATTATCCTTACTGTACATGACAGCTTGCCCTTGTCATATCCTCTGGAACTATCCTTAACTTTTATTAATTTTTACACATCTTAATACTTAATAGAACCATGTAAATATTTTCCCCAAAAAAATAGACCTATAAAAAAAAATAAAACCAAGTTTACTATAAGTCTTCTATTAATAATTACCTCCATCTTCTGGGATGTCAGAAGTCCACAGAGTCAGGTTGTCCCTGAGAAGTTGCATGATCAAGGTGCTATCTTTGTAGGACTCCTCATTCAAGGTGTCAAGCTCTGAAATAGCTTCATCAAAAGCCTGCTTTGCAAGATGGCAGGCTCTGCAAAAAGGAAAATAAACTCTCCCACATTAAACACAACACCAATTTACAATCACAATTCAGGGTATAAATCAAACCCACGCACCTTTCTGGTGAATTCAATATCTCATAATAGAAAACAGAGAAATTTAAAGCCAGACCCAATCGGATGGGATGCGTGGGGGGTAATTCAGCCTCTGCTGCAGTGGTAGCAGACTGCAATATGCAAAACATACAAGCTTTACGTAGGAGATAAAAGATAAAGTATTCTGAAGAGGGAACTCCTTTGAGTTACAGCTCTTTCAGAATATTGCTAAATATAATGCCAGAAGAAAATGAACATAAAGTATAACATAGAACAGAAGGAGATAAATAAAAATGGAAATATTGATTCAATGCTAGGGAAGGAACAAATACATTTTCTTTTTTAAAACATTACAAACTTGATCACATCAAATATATAACAATAACCGGCAACATCATCAATAGATGGTACAGAAGAATAATAGTGAAAAGGCAATCTATGCAGCATAAAATGGCCGAGGTAATGAAACAAAGTTCCCCAATTCCAGCAACCGATCCTGTTCAGATAACTAAAGAGACTATAGTAGGAAGGGGAATAATAGGAGAGAAATGGATCAAACAATGCAGTAGGACTCAAGTACCAATGGTTTAATTGCGAACTTAATATGCCTAGACAAAAAAGTACACCAGAAACAATGCAGCGGGGGACTCAAGTACCATTGGTTAATTGCAAACTTAATATGCCTAGACAAAAAAGTACACCCAAACTCGGTCAAATCCTGATGGACTGCATGTTCCAAATAACTGTTGTTTTGGCTCAACCAAAACCATTGATAAAGTTTTCCAATAGGAAGCAAAAAGAAAAAAAAAAACTCAATACAAGACCCAGGACAAGCCATAAGCCTAGCCTGTTATGTCGACCAAATTAAAAAATGAAGAGCAAAAGAATCCTCATAGATCAATTGGTAACAGACAGTGCATATTTTTAATAAAGCCAGTAAATAAACCATCTATAGGATAGAACCAGGTGCAAATATCATATAAACTGCAAAAAAAGATACAATAATATAAACTTCACCTCATATGCTTTCATTGACTGATCAGCAGCCTCCTTCTTTTCGTTGCCTGACTTAAATTCTGCAAGGTAACGATAATAATCTCCTTTCCTGCAAGCAAAATATTCGAACATCCCACAATCCACTTGTGGAAAACAAATAAATATAACACCAAAAACTAAAGTAGAGAATGAGGCATGACTGCTCACATCTTATAGTAAAACACAGTTGATTCACCAGCTGTAGCTGAAGGTATGAGGTGTTCATCAATCACTCTCATAACATCGTTACAGATGTCTGAGAGCTCTGATTCAACCTTCTGCCTATACTCCTTAATCCGTTTCACATTTACTTCATTCCCTTTTGTTTCTTCCTTTTGCTCTATGGAAGAGAGGATCCTCCACGATGCTCTCCGAGCACCAATCACATTCTTATAACCAACAGACAGCAAATTTCGCTCTTCAACAGTCAGTTCAACATCTAGATTTGCAACCTTCTTCATTGAATCCACCATCTCTGTCACAAAATAGATGCAAGAACAAAACATCACGAATCAAGCTTCAAAACTGATAAGATTTCACAGAAAGAAAAAGAGCACACTTAGATCAACAAAAATACTTGAACACTCTTAAGTATTATGCAATAACTTAAACATGCAGTACCAAAATTTTGAAATAGCCACATGGTCAAACTGAACGCACTTTCCAATTTTTTTCTAAGAAAACAAAATTAGAATTAGAAAAAAACTGAAAAAACGAAAAAAAAAACCCACAATTGATTCCCTTTTCTCTAGTCTCCTCCTTGCAGTCAAACTGACAGTAAACAGTAAATGGTAAAAAGTAATCCAAATTTGGAAAAATACTGAAAATGAAGTGAAATCGTAGAAAAGCAAATGAATTCACACAGAGTAAGTTCAAAGAAGAAATCCATTGCAGAAGCAGGTATCATCAAAATCAAGCACACCGATGTGCACGTGTGAGTCTGAGACACAAAGGAGGAAACCCTAACCTTCGTATCGCTCGGCCTGCTCGGCGAGCTTGGCGATGTAGACGAAGTTCTCGCGATCCTTGGAGACAGCCATCACCCGATCTCTTCGAAATTAGGGTTTGCGAATTGCGGAAATCCCTCTCGCTCTCTCTCTCTTTCTCTCTCTATGTCTGACTCTATCTCTCTCACTCACTCTGTGTTGCTTCGTGCTCGAGGTTCTGTAGAAAAGAGTGGGGGGAATGAAATGTCACATAAGTCCCTGTCTTTTCCTTATTTTATCTCTTTGGTCCTACTTGATGATGATGCTCGACGAGGATATGCTTACTTGCGCAAGAGCATAGACTAAACTGGATTTCTAACCAATTATACTCCTCCACGTGTCCACTCAATGGCCAATGAAGCTTTTGCGTTTCATTTCTTTTTTTTTTTTCTTTCCGTTCTTCAGATTTTCATTTTCATTTTCATTTTAATTGGATTTGTAATTTTTGTTTTCCGGTGAAACTGACGGATACTTGAAACTTGTATTTTTGTCTTCGTTTGTGGTGGGTGGTGTCGTCTTTTCCGTATACAGGTGATGCTTTCTCTGGTAGTGTTTGTGTTTCTTTCAAAGCGTTTGTATTATTGTTTTTTTAAGTTAGGAACTCTTTTTTGACCAAAAACGTGACTGGAGGAATATTAGGTCACTAAAGCATTATTAGATTCGAGTCTATCCTCTATGTAATGAAAAAAAGAAATACATATATCATGATGAGCCTTACTAGAGAAAATAATTTCATTTTTAGTGAAGTTTTTATGTGAAAAGGTCAGGTGAAAATTTTATATCTGTTCTTTCATAAATATTTATAAATTATAATAATAATTTATCTATTTAATGCCGATGGAAAAAATTAGAAAATTTTCACATGACTTTATTCATAGCATTGATGTCACGTCAAAATTAATATTGTTTTATCCGAAATCTATCCCTATGTCATGTCATTAGATTAGATAAGAAATTGGTGCATATAACAAGACTCAATCTTGGCCAAAAAACTTAGGGTCATGTGTTGGATATAGGGTTTCTCGCATCCTGAGATTATTTACTGCCTAATTGATTATCTAAAGATGCTTGTTTATTGATCATCACTCATTGCAATTCAATATGATCTAAAAAAATTTAAAGCCAAACTAACAATGTGACAAAAGCCTCAATATTCTATCACAACACAAGGTCATGTAAGAATCATGATCTTTCATTGTTTTAACCTGAAAAGATAGTTGCATTCATTAATTCGTTGAAATTTTCATAAAACTAGCCGAAAGTTTCAAAAGCTAGCATAAGGGCAAAAACAAAGGAAAAAACGTGATAGGATCCGACCAAGTCAAAACAAGTACTACTGTGTTTGTAGAAATGATTATAAATAAGAAGAATACAAGAGTGCTGATTACAATGTCATTGTGGTACCACAACGACAGATAGTATACCATTACAATTTAGATATAGACAAGAATGTAGAGTAGACAGAGGCATATAATTGATAGAAGGAAGGGGAGACTTTGAAAGAAAAAAAACATTAAAATACGTATGAACCACCCATGAAATAGCAGCATGAATTAACCTCTTGACACATACAATGTGGAAAAAATATTAAACTTGGCAATTCCATGAAAATTTATAGAGGATTTTTTTTTGGTCAACAATTTATAGAGGATTTGGGTTTCACTTGTTTTGGTCTTTCTTTTTTTTTTGGTTGAAAAAAGGATTCATTGAAAATGGGCAAAGCCCGAAGCTCAGAGAACAATACAAATGGCCCAGCACTAAACTGACAAGAGTCAAGCTACATGCAAAGTCGCAAACAATAAAAAATTACAACCCAAGGACTTGCAGCTGACATACAGAAAACATGAACACAGCAGAAAAAACAAACTGAAAACATAAACTAAACTACACAAAGCAGATAAAAACAGAAACTAAACAGAAACCTAAACAAACTGGAAAACAACAAAGCAACAAAAGAGCCCGCCTCCAACACGTCCAATCACTTTGAATGGGTTGGTTTTGACCCATTTGGGGCCCCAAACCCATCAACATCAACCAATCAGCCCACATGTCTTTTAACCAGCATTTTTTTTCGATTTTTTTTCCTTCCTTCCAAATGGATCCCACGAACAGGCAGCCAAAGGGAAGGCTGAAACTCACCCAAGAAGCCATGGCAGACACCGCAGCTCCAAGCCAGGTTCCACACCGGAGGAGGTGGGCACGTCGTTGTCGCGGTGTTCCAGCAAGCCAAACGCAACAACAGAGAAGCAACAGAGACAAAACGAAACAGAAACAGTGAAGAAAACGAACAAGAAACAGAGAAACGAGAACAAACACAAGACAGACTCGAAAAAAAAGACAAAAATCCAACAGATTTGGAGACAAAATGCTCTGAACGGCACAACCCCAAGGATCACAACGCCACACCAGACCCAAAGCGTAGCCTTAGTAGTGTCGTAGATGGGCCCAACAATTAAAACAATTATCTTGTCCCAATTTTTTTTTGACAAAAAAGGTCCCAAATTTTTTTTTACTTATATAATGTTATTATATTGCATATTTGGGAACTTTTTTTTGACAAATGCATATTTGGGGACTTAGTTTCCAAATTTTTTTACTCATTATTATTATAGTATACTTGAAAGTTTAGAATTAATAAATATTATAGTTATTATTAACATTTATGATTGTGACTCACATATCAAGTATCAATATATGTTTAATGTGTATGGAATAGCATATGTTGGGAGATGACAACCTCTTAAATGGATCTCACTACCTTAAGGGATTAGTTTCCACAGTTACGCGTGGAAGATACTCGGGTTCACCCAAAAAATATATGTTTAATGTCGAGTTGAAGCGACAAACTGGCTCAGATCAATAATTATTGCAAGCAAATATATTTTGAATAATACATGCTTACTACTAGCTACTATACTTTGATGTAAAATTGGGATAGTAAAAGTTTAAAGGGTATAGTTTTAACACTGTTTATTACTTCTCTTTTTATTAGAATTATTTGTTATTTTGATTTGGTATTTGTTATAAAACTTTGATAAATAATTTTACAGCTCAAAAAGTAGAATTACACAAGGATTAATAATTTGCTTCATGCTATGTTTCTCTTATAATTTTGCTTAAGACACCAAAATTTCTAAACACATTACACAACACTGATTGCTCATGAAGCATTTGTATTCTTTTAATTTCCCAATCACCATACTCATTTCCCTAGCTATATCCATCATGCTTCCACTTACTAAACAAAATAGAATTGAGAACAAGGAAATTTATCATATTTTTTATGGTTAAATAACTGTGGCATCAACAAAGCAATAATAATGAAGAAGCAAATATGGAAAAGTAAATAGAAAAGATTCCTAAAAAAATCACAACAAAATTACAGAAATAAATGAAAAAGTGTACATCTTATATGACATCACCACTCATTTTAATAAAAAAAAAATCATCATTATTTTTGAAGGGGAATAATTATACTCAAACTAGTTGACCTTTAAGTTATGCATCATGGATACACCTCAACGTTAAATTGTAAAAGAAGCAAAGGTACCAAAGAAAACGAAAGGAGCTGTACATACTTGAGTCACTCAAAAAGATAATACTTAATTAATAGTCAAAATGGGAAGAGACTTGCATTCTTACATAATATTTTAATTAAAGCTTCATATACTTTATAATATTAAAAAGTACATATTGTTTTTGATTAGTTTCACCAAATGAAATTAATGATCACATAATGGAACAAGCGTGGGGATTTTCATCACTAAAAGCAGCACCAGTTTGGTGGCCAAAGATGGAAGACTGGGAAGGGTAGTGATAATAGCGAGGATCACTGCTATCATAACCATGCTTGTAATAGTTATAAGAGGAGGAAGGTTGTGAAGCATAGTAGTTGACAGGGCCATTGCAATGGTGCTGCTGAAAATATTGGTCTTGAGACTCCGTGGTGTAAGGAAGCTGCCACAGTTCGGCCCTCCGGCCGGTTTTCCGAACCGTTTTCAGAACCTTCTTCTGGTCAGCATAGCCGTTCACGGTCACCTTTTGCAAGCTCATGTCTATTTCAATGTCATCCACGCCTATATTCAAACACAAGAGAAATTAAAAGGGAGAAAAATCAGATGCAAGAATAATTTAATTATTAATCTCCATTGATCTAGCTAGAAACTGTGTAACCAGTAACAATTGTTTTTGCATCGGTCCTACTATTAATTTGTGATTGTACCTTATAAAAAACGAAGATAAAAGTTAATATATTTAAGTGCATGTATGGATTCACTTCTGTGAGAAGCAAAAGTGATTTCAGAGACATAAGACTGATTTTGATATATTTGAGTTTTCCTGAATAAAATTAATTTTGCCTCTAAAATTGTTTTTAACTTAAGCTATGATTCAATATATGTTTGTTTTTACGGTGGAATACCGCCCACTGCACGTTCAATATATGAGGAGCTAGCTACAGACAGTAGCTTCAACCACCGTGTGTTTAAAGTGTGTGAAACGCGGTTCCAAACACATTCTTAGAGTTTTTGGTTCCAAACGTGATTTTTAACCTCAAATTTATTGTTCAACTCACTTTTTATGTGAACGTATCCAAATAGAAATAACTTCACATTCAACTCGCTTTTAACCAAAACCAATTTGTTCAAATTAAATCAATTTTTGTCACCTAAAACCAAACACATACTAAACGTGGTACCTTTCAATTTTTGAAGTGCACTTCTCACTTTGTTTTCACATCCAGGGCAATCCATGTGTACTCTCATCTCTGTAATCTGAAAGAAATTAAGACAAATTAAGAAGGAAACATTGCTAGCTGTGAAATCTCTTGTACATACATGTATGTATATACATAATCCATATATCAAAGGAAAAATTAGATAAAGAAAGAAATTAAGAAAGTGGTGTTGCTTACTGTCATTTTGCTCTTTTGGAGGTTGGATCACTTGAATGATATTGATGTACAGCAATAATATGATTTGTGTATATATATACAAGGAGGAGATTCGATGGTGCTGGGTGCCTCATCCTGGGTGGGATGGGTTCATTTTTTAATTGGTGCATCAGATAAAATATTATTTGCGCGCAGGTCTTAATGCACCGACTTTTTATTGTTAGTCGTTGGAGGATAATTGGGATTATAGTACTAATTTGAAGCAAAGGGGAAATGTTGCTTTATAGCAGTAAAATGGAACAGCCATCTCAATGTCACATGCATTAATGCTGCTGAAGTTAATGCACATGTTAGTGCAATTCAATATTATGTGGTTGACTTTGTGTTTAGTACTACCTCCGGTCTAAAATATAAGTAACATAGTACAAAAATACACAGACCAAGGAATACTTTGAAAATGTGATAATCTTAATTAATACTCACTAGTTTCAAAAAAAATTTCCAAAAATACCCCATTTGGTGTATCTCGTAAATATGAATATTGTATTAAATAAATGGTATAATTGGAAAACTAACATTTAATTTATTTGAAATTGGTGAATGTTGCTTATATTTTGGATCAAAAAAAAAGTATCTTTGTTGCTTATATTTTGGACCGGAGGGAGTACATCGCTAGCTATACGCCACCGCCCCCTGTCTCTCTCTTCCTTTCCGTTTTCGTAGTTAATGCGTTCTTTTTTTCACCCTTGTTAGTAGGACATGGATCTTCCGTTTGGGGTATTCAAAACCGAAGTGATCCAAAAAAACTAAAAACCGATCAAAAACTAAAGTTTTTGGATTTTTTTGGATGACTTTTTTGGAGAATTGAATCGAACCGCTCGGATTTTGAATTCCTTTACTAAAACAGAGCCGATCCGAACCGAACCGCAACTTATACAAAAAATCAAGCAATTTTTCATATTTTATTTTATATACTAAAGTGATGACATTCTAGCACAAGACTAATGTGTTAGATGAACACCACCACCGTAATATTGACTTGGAGCTTTGCAATAATAGAAATAAATATGAACAATTTTTTTCAAATTGTGGCCAAGTACTTAAATATTAGATAGATTATATTTATGCATTAAAATAAATAGTAAACAGCGAACATATTGTCATAGCCGAGAAAATTTAACAAACGACATAAGTTATATTTAATTATTTACCTTAAAAAAATGACAACCTCAAAAAATCAAAAGCCGATGCAATCTAAACCGCATGACTTTGGATCGGATCGGATAAGATATTTTTCAGAAAGCAAACCGAACCGAACCACATGCTCTTTTAAACTTTGGATCGGATGACTTTTTACCTCAAAATCGAACCAAACCGAGCCGCGAGCACCCCTATCTTTGGTTACACACATACTCTCTCTCCGTTACTTAATTTTTGTCTTTTAAACTTGTTTCAAAACTCTATCGATGTTTTGTTGTTTCGTTCTATAGGAAGATGTAAAAATTCGAGTTTTGAATTTAGTCCCTACATTTAAAGTCAACGGTTTTTTGTCATTCCAAATTTCAAGTTTTGAATTTAATCTCTCTTTTGCGTTGACCAGTGCCTTAATTTAGAATTTAGTTCATATTAAAGCCTTAATTTTTTTATTTTAGAATTGCTAATACGTTGAATTTGGAGTATGCATATCTGTTTTGTGGTTTATTACATATGTTGTGCACTACTTAATAATACTCTCCTTTTTAACCCCTTGTGTATTTGTAAGTGGTATTGGGCATTTTTCTATAATTAATACTTTGAGGAAAGAAAACTATACTTTTCCGCATGTACCATATTATCCTCTGCTCATATACCGCCAAAATGCACCTGTGCCTAAGCTAAGAGTCCTGGAGTAGCATACACTAATTTGAGTATTTTCATTTACCATGGCCCATAGATGGAATTGGAGAAGAAAGGACAAGCTGTGATGTGATATGTATCAGAGTATTCATTGCTAGCATTTTTTCCTATTTTATTTACACACTAGTCTATTGTTAAGAATCGAACCAAATTTGCGAAGTATCAGTCAAGCGTTGGACGAAAACATTGGACGCACGCGTAAGAAGCAAAATATTGGACGCACGCGACAGACGTAAGTATTGGACGCACGCCTCAAGTGCAAGTATTGGACGCAGACTTGATCAAGAACAACAGCAGCGAAGAAAACGAATAGAACAAAGAGAGATATTCAATCAAGAAAGATGAACACACAGAGTTTATCGTGGTTCAGAGCAACCTTCTCCTACGTCCACACTGCAGTCGAGATTTCATTCATAGAAGTGATTACAACACGTACAAGTCTTTACAGGCAAGAGTAAAACTTCCTCACTTGCACTCAACCTCATCTACGACACTCAGAATTTCATTGTGATTTCAAATCACCTAACTAAGACTTATATAAGCTACCCGATCCCAATAACAATTGAGTTAGTTACAATCAATTCCCGGGACTAACTAACTAACCGAACAAATAACAGATCAAAGCTTATCACTTAGCTAACAAACTAACAAACACATCCTAACAGACTGATCCTATTGACGATCCACCTGAATATAACAATTCTCCACCTTGGATCTTCAATTCTTAGTCCAGTCGGCAGGATATGTATCAGTCTCACCCGAGACTTATCTGCTACAAGGTCCAATGTTAACCAAGTCTAGGCAATGAGAGAACTTGGAACTTGGAACCACCTTAGTTAGCATGTCTGCTGGATTATCCTCTCCAGCTACCTTCTTCACTTGAATTATCCCTTGGTCAATTATGTCTCGGATGAAATGGAGCCTTACATCAATGTGTTTGGTTCTCTCATGAAACACTTGGTTTTTAGAGAGACAAACAGCACTTTGGCTATCACACCATATAGTTGTAGGAATAACTCCACCTGCAAGTTCACTTATAAAGCCCTTTAGCCACAGACCTTCCTTTACAGCTTCAGTCAACGCAATATATTCGGATTCAGTTGTTGATAGAGCAACTATAGATTGCAGGTTAGCCTTCCAGCTGATGACATTTCCATATAGAGTAAAGATGTAACCTGTTAAGGACCTCCTCTTGTCTATATCACCTGCAAAATCAGCATCAACATACCCTTCCAGTTTACTGTTTTCTGGCCCAGATTTCCCAAAGATCAGACCAACTGATTTGGTTCCTTTCAGATATCTGAAAATCCATTTAACAGCTAGCCAATGTTCTTTCCCTGGATTCCCCATAAATCTGCTTACCATGCTTGCTGCATAAGCCAAGTCAGGCCTAGAACAAACCATGGCATACATGAGGCTGCCAGTAGCATTAGAGTAGGGAATGTTTGCCATATATTGTTGTTCCTCATTGGTCTTTGGGGACTGAGTGACTGAAAGCTTAAAGTGTCCAGCAATAGGTGTAGTAACCATTTTTGCATCTAGCATGTTGAACCTCTTTAACACCTTATCAACATAATTTGCTTGGTGTAAAAAGAGTAGTCTGTTAGATCTTTGCCTTACAATTTCCATGCCTAAGATCCTTTTTGCAGCTCCAAGGTCCTTCATCTCAAACTCAGAACTTAACAGATCTTTAAGATGGTTAATAGCTTTCATATCAGAACTAGCAATAAGCATGTCATCCACATAGAGTAAAAGATAAATGAAACAACCAGAACAAGTCTTATTAAAGTAAACACAACTATCATAAGAACTTCTATTAAAGCCATTTGAGACAATGAAAGAGTCAAACCTCTTATACCATTGTCTAGGGGATTGTTTGAGTCCATATAGTGACTTTTTCAGCAAGCACACCATGTCCTCCTTCCCTTCCACTTCAAATCCTTCTGGCTGGTTCATATAGATCTTTTCTTCTAGTTGGCCATGTAAAAAAGCTGTTTTAACATCCATCTGCTCAAGTTCAAAATCATTAGTAGCAACAAGTGATAAAATAACTCTTATATAGTATGTTTTACCACAGGGGAAAAGATTTCATTGAAATCTATTCCTTCTCTTTGAGTGAACCCCTTTGCCACAAGTCTAGCTTTAAATCTGGCCTTCTCAACACCAGGGACCTCAGGCTTCCTTTTATAGATCCATTTGCATCCAACAATCCTCTATCTGTCAGGCTTTTCCACAAGCTCCCATGTGTTGTTTTTCTTTAAGGAATCAATTTCTTCCAGCATTGCAGCTTGCCATTTTTCACTGTCATCATCATTGATTGCTTCCTTGTAGCTTCTAGGTTCAGTGCCTTGGTCTTCCAACTCCACATTCAGTGCATAAGCTATCAAGTCAGCATAGCCAAACCTTTGTGGAGGTCTGATTTGCCTCCTTTCCCTATCTCTGACTAGATTATAGGATGTGGATGCTTCATCCTGCTGTTGCATTTCAGTGTCAGGTTGCAGTACAGGATCTGAACTGTCACAAACCACTTTCTCCACCTCCAACTGAACTGTTTGATCAGGCTTTTCAGTTGGCTGAGAAGTTTCAGGTTTACTGTTGGTATTTCCCAGCATGGATTCTTCCTGAAAAATCACATCCCTGCTGATCACAGCCTTGCCACCTCCAGGACCAGTAAGCTAAACCTTATAGCCTTTCACTCCTTCAGGGTATCCTAAGAAAATCCCCTTCTTTGATCTTGGCTCCAGTTTCCCCTCATTCACTTGGATGCATGCAGTGCAGCCAAAAACCTTCAGGTTGTCATAATCAGGAGCCTTTCCCAGCCATAATTCTTCAGGTGTCTTGAAGTTAATGGCAGAGGAAGGGGACCTATTTATCAAGTAGCATGCTGTATGCACTGCCTCCCCCCAAAAGTTCTTGCCCAGATTTGCATTCGAAAGCATGCATCTCACCCTTTCCAGTATGGTTCTGTTCATCCTCTCAGCTAGTCCATTCTGCTGAGGGGTCATTCTCACAGTCTTATGCCTTGCTATTCCATGATCTTTGCAGTAGTTTGTGAATTCATCACTCAAGTACTCTAAGCCATTGTCTGTTCTTAGTACCTTGATCTTTCTGTCAGTTTGATTTTCCACTAAAGCTTTCCATTGCTTAAAACATTTGAATGCTTGATTCTTATGCTTAAGCAAGTACACCCAGACCTTTCTAGACCAGTCATCAATGAATGTTATGAAGTATCTAGCTCCTCCCAAGGATGGGACTCTTGCTGGTCCCCAAATATCTGAGTGTATGTAGTCTACTATAGCCTTAGTTGTATGTGAACCTGCAGAGAACTTAACTCTTTTCTGCTTGCCAAAAACACAATGTTCACAAAAATCAAGTTTTTCAAGATCACAATTACCAATTAAACCTTGCTTATTCAATTCTTCTAAACCTCGTACACTTATGTGAGCTAGCCTAAGGTGCCAGAGTTTAGTAGAATTAGTTTTAGAAACTGAAACTAAGGTAGCAGGTTTAAGAACAGTTTTACCTTGGAGTCTATAAAGACCATTTTGTCTGATACCTTTCATGAGTTGAAGTGACCCTTTTGTGACTTTTAGAGCTCCTCCTTCACCTTTGAATGAGCACCCTGCTTGGTCCAGCATGCCCAAAGAAATCAGGTTCCTCTTGAGGTCAGGAACATGCCTCACATCTGCAAGAACCTTCTCAGATCCATCAGCCAATTTGATCTTGATGTTACCAATCCCAACTACCTTGCAGGCCATGTTGTTCCCCATCAGAACTTTTCCACCATCTGTTGATTTGTAGGAGTCAAACCATTCTTGGTTAGAAGTCATATAGAATGAACATCCTGAATCAAGGATCCACTCCTCATAGCAAGCTTCTTCACTGACTGTTAAGACATCTGAACTTTCATAGCCATCTGCCACAACAGCTATGTCTTCAGCTTTTTTGTGCTTTTTCTTCCTTTCAGGACAGTTCTTCCTGAAATGACCTTCCTTGTGGCAGAAGTAGCAAGTTTTCTTCTGTTTGTTCTTCAATTTTGACCTATGTCTTTCCTTGCCATTGCCATTGCCATTGCCATCTCTTTTTTCTGATCTTCCTCTAACAAACAGGCCTTCTGCATCTCCACCTTCACCTTTGTTCTCAGTGATTTTCTTCTTCATCTCCCGAGAGTTGAGGGTAGCCTTTACCTCCTCCAAGGTGAGAGTGTCCCTTCCAAATAACATGGTGTCTACTAGGTTCTCATATGAGGGTGGAAGAGAACACAGCAGCATCACTGCTTGATCCTCCTCATCAATTTTGACATCTAAACTTTTCAGGTCCAAGATCAGTCTTGTAAAGTGCGAGACATGATCTTTAATTGATGAGCCTTCTTCCATCTTCAATTGGTGTAGCCTCTTCTTCATATACAACTTGTTGGTTAATGACTTGGTCATGTATAGGCTCTCAAGTTTTAGCCAAACAGCTGCGGCAGTGGTTTCTTGGGCCACCTCCCTGAGAACTTCATCTCCAAGGGATAGGATAATTGTGCTATGCGCCTTGCCGAGGAGATCTTTCTTTTCTTTTTCGGAGAGAGTTGCTGGCAATTTGCTAGGACCCTGCAATGCTTCATCAAGACCTTGATGAACAAGAAGGGCATTCATCTTGATCTTCCATAGGCTGAAATCATTCTCTCCCGTGAATTTGTCAATGTCAAATTTGGTTGAACTCATCACGGAAACTCCCTTCAAGAACCAGGCTCTGGATGCCACTTGTTAAGAATCGAACCAAATTTGCGAAGTATCAGTCAAGCGTTGGACGAAAACATCGGACGCACGCGTAAGAAGCAAAATATTGGACGCACGCGACAGACGTAAGTATTGGACGCACGCCTCAAGTGCAAGTATTGGACGCAGACTTGATCAAGAACAACAGCAGCGAAGAAAACGAATAGAACAAAGAGAGATATTCAATCAAGAAAGATGAACACACAGAGTTTATCGTGGTTCGGAGCAACCTTCTCCTACGTCCACACTGCAGTCGAGATTTCATTCATAGAAGTGATTACAACACGTACAAGTCTTTACAGGCAAGAGTAAAACTTCCTCACTTGCACTCAACCTCATCTACGACACTCAGAATTTCATTGTGATTTCAAATCACCTAACTAAGACTTATATAAGCTACCCAATCCCAATAACAGTTGAGTTAGTTACAATCAATTCCCGGGACTAACTAACTAACCGAACAAATAACAGATCAAAGCTTATCACTTAGCTAACAAACTAACAAACACATCCTAACAGACTGATCCTATTGACGATCCACCTGAATATAACATCTATTATATCAGAGTATCTCTAACGGTAAACAGTGTTGGAGTTTCTGAACTTCTTATAGGTCCTATTATGCCATATTTTTTTAAGAATTTTAACAATTTATGTAATGCTACTCTTTAAAAACTTAAAATGAATCACATAAATTATTTTATATCTTTATAATTTTTTTAAAAATAATTTCCATAAATTATTACACAATTATTTTTTAATGGTCAAAACCTAATTCTTATATAGAAACACTTCTTACACCTAAGATTCATTTCATTCTCCTCCGATGATAAACCAATTTAAGAACGATTCTTAATTTTAAAAATCCATATAAAAACCACCATTAGATATGCTCTTAAGTAAAATACATTAATAATTTTATTTTATATAATATTTCTATAATTATTATACTAGAGATTATGTAAAAATGTGATAACTTTTCTTTTCAGGATTCCTTTATAAAGTGTTTTATTATTTTTAAAACCATAGATTTTATGTTAAATATCATAAGTTAGATAATAAAAATTACAATAAATTATTGTTTTACAATTTCAGGAAAGAGATCCTCTGAACCAAACTTTTCCCTCTTTCGTCAGGGCAAAAGTAGAAATTTTTGTCGGGGTGTTTAGATACTTACTCACTTTTAACAATAAAAGTTTTAAAGAGGAAACTGATTTTATATATTTCAAGAAACTGGCTTCTTAAAATATTAAAAAGGAACGAGAGTTTTTTTGGGATCGACTCACGGGAATATGTACGTACTTGAAAGCATCATCGGGGACAAGGTTGAAGCAGCTCCACAAACCAATCAAGCTCCCACTTCGTTAAACGGTACAAGATAACCCCAAAATTGTCCAAACGAAAGAATTGGTTTGATCATACTCTCAAATATTCGAATCAAATGTGTTCATTGCAACGGGGAACATTGAAAATAAGATGTTACTTACCCTTTCAAAAAACTGATCCTAGTAGGTGATATGTGGCATTGTACTCCGAATGATTAGTTTGTATACAAAAACGTTTCTACATATCAAATCTAATCTAAGCCTTTTGGAAATAAAAAATAAAACAAAGAGAAAGAAAGAAAGAATAGTGAGCAAAAAAGAGAGGTGACCGTGTTAATTTTGTCATAAGTTTTCATTCTTTACAATTTTGCTTTACATGCTCTGTTAATTCATTTCCAGCTATTGTGTTAGCAGGTTTTCCTTACCACACTTCTTTACATTTTGGGGGATGGCCCTTGTTCCTGTACAAAAGGCTATTATTTGCCTTTCTGTCTATTTAGCCCAACAATACGATCTTGAATCTCGTTAAGTAGATCCTCACATTCTATGCTGTTATCTGAAATGCACTGTAGAACACTTCTCAGAGTAGCAATTTCTTGATCTCTGGCCTTTTCCTGAGTGTTCACGTTCAACGTGTTTATAACTAACATGCAGGTGTATGAAGATGGAATGTTTCATAAAATAAAATTTGAATGAGAATTAAAAAAGTACCTTCATTTCGGTGGAGTTGGTTTTCTTGCAACTGCTCTCAGAAATCAGTTTTGCATTCTGCACGCATTCTCGCAAGAGATCGATCGTCCGATTCTTGTCGGCCGAATTATATGCACAAATGAATCTAACAGCTTCAATATGCTGCTGCTTCCTAATAAGATTCTGAACAAAATCTGCAAGGTGCAAAAAAAAAAATCACTTCATCGAAACCTGCAGCCAGAAAATCAGTTCTATTTAACCAAAACTAACCAGATTGGACTGAATAATTCAAAATTTCTAGTGGGGAAGGAAAGAGAACACCTCTGACCATTTAGAAAATAGAAGAGATGCAGATGAAGAGAGAGAAGTTGAAGTCTATGTCCATTTCAAAGAATTAACCAAGATGTCAATTTTCTCTTAACAAATGAGAGAGAACTCTTGGGGGAAACAAAATGACACTTCTGCATCAAGTCTATGAAGCCAACTACATATCACTTATCAGTTCAGTTTCCTACCAACAGCTAATATCTTAATCTTACTATATTTGTATATATCCTGCATAGTTATTTCCCCACAATCCAATGACTATCAAATTTAAACAAGAGTTGTTTAAATTTCACAATTTATATAACTATCTTGTTTACTTTTTCTGTCATTTTAAACATATTTTGAATAAAAAAGTACAGAATCCTCTAAATTACATGCTGCCCTATCTTAGAGATGGTTAGTAATCTGCTCTATCTCGGAGAGTTACAACTTTAGCCTTTTATCATGAATGGCCATAACCACACCCCATCTTGACTGCAGATGAGATTGGCAGTGAATTATCGATGGATAATATTAACATATCTGATAAACATATGATGAAACCCATACTTTTGACTGAGATGAAAACAAGTATAATGGCTTTATGTGTCAAAAAGATAGATTATGGTGACTGAACAAAACATTTCTACATTAACATACCAGAAATTTTATCCGCCAAACCCAGGGTCCCAAACAGCTCTACAGCTATCTTGTGCTGCACAGCAAATCCAAAAAGCTTTAAAACTTCATCTTCATCGAAGTAAGGAACCAGTCCATAAATCGACAAAAGGAGTAGAAAACCCAGAACCGACAAAGAATTTTCAGTATTTTCACTCATGTTTGCTTTCACATCAAGTGCCAGCTTCATTGCTTCATCTCTTACAAGAGGTTTAACATCTGGTGAGATTTTCATCAGTTGTTCTAGCAGAATGATGTGGTTACCATCAATAATTACAGCATTGTCTCCCTGCCTACATTGTGGAATAATTGGGTTCTGTATTATATCCAAAACAACTTTTGATGGATCTGATGATGCCATGAGATTAACCAAAATGACATTGCCGACCGACTTGAGTTCATCTGTATGCATGCTTGGGAGCAGTTGCAAACTTCCATCAATGGTAGGACTTAATTGATTATCTGTATAAGATGTAACTGGATATTTAGGTAGTAGATAATTCAAGCTCTCATATTTATTGAAGCAATCAGTAATCAAGGTGACAATAGGAATTTAAATAAAAAAATAATATACTATAAAAGAATGCAAAATCTCTTTGAGATTGAAATGCATGGCACGGGTGACAGAGGAAAGGATTTTATACTAATAATTACAATCAATATCACCATAGCACCGTGACTGAATCACTACAAATATTGTAATATTGATGAATAGACAAGAATAGAAATTATTGCACTAATGGGACTATTAAGTGCCCCCCACAGCTTGTCAGGATATTGAACCAATATTTAACTAATAAGCTTAATATTATAATTACTTAGCCAAGGATACAACGTAAGAGTTTTTGTATTTAAGAGCTTCCTATAATGTTTGAGAAGGGCGAAAAATTATAATAAAATCCTAGTTAGTTTGACAATGTGTGTGTGTAATATCAAAACTAGAGAAGCTTTTCAACTTGACTAAAACGACATTAACATAATTAAAGATTAATATATTTTCAAAAAATTAGGTAGATTGGGTGATTCAAAATATCAACATCATTAAAAGTAACAGTTGAAATGAAATTTGTTCAGTTGACTAGATGAAGAAAAACATTTACCTGAATCTTTTTCCTCTTCGAAAGGTTTTATTAATGCTTCATATTGTTTCTCTCTTAACTCAAGCACCTTCAGTTGTACATCAAATTTATTCCGCTTTGACTCAAGATCCTTCATTTGTCCTTCAAACTGCTTCTCTTTTGATTCAAGCTCCTTCACTTGCACTTCAAACTGTTTCTCTTTTGACTTGAGCTCCTTCTCTTGTACTTTGAACTTATTCTCTTTTGACTCAAGTTCCTTCTCCCGTCTTTCAAATTGCTTCTCTCTTGATTCGACGTCCTCCACTCGGCTTTGAAAATGCTCCCTTTTTGATTCAAACTCCTTCACTCGACCTTCAAATTCCTCCTCTTTCGAATCAAGCTCCTCCACTCGGCCTTCAATTTGCTTCTCTTTTAACTCAAGCTCCTTCACTCGTCCTTCAAATTGCTTCCATTTTGATTTGAGCTCCTTCACTCGGCTTTCGAAATGCTTCTGTTTTGATTCGAGCTCCTTCACTTCTACGTCAAACTTAATCTCTTTTGACTCAAACTCCTTCCCTCGTATTTCAAATTTCTTCTCTTTTGAATTGAAGTCCTGCACTCGGTGTTTGAATTCCACCTCTTTCGAATCGAGCTCCTTCACTCGAGCTTCAAGTTGCTTCTCTTTTGACTCAAGCTCCTTCACTTGTCCTTCAATTTGCTTCCTTTTCGATTCGAGCTCCTTCACTTGAGCTTCAAATTCCTCCTCTTTTGACTCGAGCTCCTTAACTCGGCCTTCAAATTCCTCTTCTACATCGAGCTCCTTCACTCGAGCTTCAAATTCCTCCTCTTTTGACTCAAGCTCCTTTACTCGGCCTTCAAATTCCTCCTCTTTTGACTCAAACCCCTTCACTTGGCCTTCAAATTGCTTCTCTTTTGATTTGAGCTCCTTCACTTGACCTTCAAATTCCTCTTCTTTTAATTCAAACTCCTTCACTTGGCCTTCAAGTTGCTTCTCTTTTGACTCAAGCTCCTTCCGTCGTTCTTCAAATTGCTTCTCTTTTGATTCAAGCTCCATCACTTGCCTTTCAAAATGCTTCTTTTTTGATTCGAGCTCCTTCAACTGGACTTCAAATTGCTCGACTTTTGATTCAAACTCCTTCACTCGGCCTTTAAGTTGTTTCTCTTTTGACTCTAGCTCATTTACTCGTCGCTCGAATCGGTTCTCTTTTGATTTGAGTTCCTCCACTCGGCCTTCAAAATGCTCCTTTTCTGATGCAAGGTCCTTCATTTGGCTTTCAAATTCCTCCTGCTTTGATTTAAATTCCTTCACCTGGCCTTCAAGTTGCTTCTCTGTTGACTCGAGCTCCTTCAGTCGTCGTTCAACGTGCTTCTCCTTTGAATCAAGCTCCTTCACTCGTCCTTCACACTGCTTCTCTTTTGACTCAAGCTCCTTAACCTGACCTTCATATTGCTTTTTCTTTGACTCGAAGTGCTTCATTTGAGCCTGCTGATCACTCCTTAATGACATTACCTTGAGATACTTCTTCCTTTCTGACTCTAGTTCTTTTGCTTGTCCATCAATTAATATTTTTATTGCATCAAGCTCTTTCTCTTTGGTCTCTAGTTGTTCAGTACACCCAGTAACTTTTTGGGAAAGAGCGTCGAGTTCCTTCGCCTTCCTTTCACGGATTTTAACAATGTTACCCATGACTTGATCATTTGTCTTGAGCTCTTGCTTACGCTCCCTAATCAAGTCCTCCAACAAACACAGCTGTGCTTCCTTTGCTACAAGATCCGTGGCACATTCTTCAATTTCGCGCTGCATTTTCTTGTGAACTTCGTTAACTCTTCGAACACAGCCAACTTGAGATTTCTTATTCGCAAGCTCTTTGGAGCACTCCTCAATATCTCTCTGTAGGGAGAGCAATCTCTGCTCTTCTACCTGACCCTTCCTCTGGCAATCCTCAAAAGATTTCTCAACCAAGGCAAGCTCTTCCTCTATGAACTTCTTCACCTTGGAAAATGATTTATCAGATGATATGGCTGATCTCTTAATTCTCTGGGAAATAGGAATATCGTCATCATCATCATATGGTGGCACCTTAATTCTCTGGGAAAGAGGAATGTCGTCGACATCTTTGTCATCATCATATGGTGACGCCTTCGGTTTCTTAACCAGAATGTGCAAGGGATTGCTGTTATCGAATGGTCTCTTAACTGGCCTCTTCATAACATCATCATCGTCGTCAGAGTCTTCTTCATAAGAAACCGACTTCCTCCTTTCTGAATGCCATATATTTTTCTCACATGCTGTGTGCCGCTTCAAAGTTACAGACCCATCAACATCATCATCATCATCATAGAACTTTGGCTTATCTAAAGTCTCGTCATCCATTATTCAAACTATAGAAAGACTCGGCAGTGGTCTGCACACCACATAAAATCCTTGAAAGAAAGCAAAAAAAAAAAAGACCAATAGAAATGATGAACACGAAGAAAATAGAATAGACATTTCAACTTGCAATCATAAAAAAAAGGGGAAAACGAAAACAGCAACAGGAACTGTAGCAATAATAGGTGCATTGCCAATAATTAAAATATAAATTAATAGCTCTAGAGTGCATGATGAGTGGTGGAAAATGGGAATGATAAATAAAAAAGGCATAAAAAAGGAAGACAAAAATGAAGAAAAAGAAAAAGGGTGTTAGTGAGGTACCTCAAAAAGCATGGTTCCTTTCCATGCTCAAATGCTTTTGGTTGCTGCTATGCTACTCGTCTAGCAGAGGAGTTGAGCTCTGTGTTTCATTCGCAGATTGTCTCTTTCTCGTGTACCCCAGAAGAGAAAAAGGAAAGAGGAAAGTGAAAAGCCAAAAACTTTATAGGATTATTATTTTCTGTGTCTTTGGCCAGGGAGAGTGGGTAGTGACTAGTGAACATAAAAGGAAGCAGAGAGAAGAGAAGAACGTTGAAAGGTTTCTTCTCAAACTGGGGTATGTGAGACTGTGGGAGTGGGGTCCACCGAACACAAAATGCCACATTCCTTGCTCACGAAGTCTGCAAGTAGCTCAAATGCACAAATAGGGAAGGGGGAATTGGACTCTGTTCGTACGGTATCGTTCTAAACTTGTGAGATGGCAGTTTTTTTTCCCCTCCTAATTAGCATTTCTGCTATTATTATTAGATAATTGCTACTATACCCAGAGAAATTTATGGGTATTGATGCTTTAACCAATAATATTTTACCACGTGTATTCCCTTATACATGTCAATTTATTATTATTATTTATATCTATTTGTAAATATATCTCTTTATTATTTTTGAATTAAAAATAAAAAACTGATGACTCATCAAATTGCGTTTCCGATTTTCCCAATTTCGATCCGAATAATCCATCCATGAAAGAAGACAAGGATACAACAACTCCCAACCCGCAATCGCATGTGAGGAAGAACCAAATAACCATTGACTTTGTTCGTGATTGATTACCCCAATAGATCCTACCTTTGGTGATTGATTCTAGGTTGTATGTATCTAGAACCACGATTATTTTTCCCAATTTATATAAATCCTATTCTGAGTTTTGGGTTTCTTTATTTATAAATAAATAAACACAGGAAATTCGTTGATTTTTGCCGATAATTATGAATTGAATTGGATCCAATTTTATGGCTTGCACAAAGAAACCCTTCAAACAAATTTGAAGCAATGTGGCTGCGCAAAACGGATTTTTTGTTGTTGTCGACTATCGATTTGATGACTGATTACTGCAGTGCATATGTTTGCATATATGTTTCTGCTTCGATTTCGTTTTCTTTGTAATTATATTGGCAGTTGTGGTGCCTTCGGTGCTTTAAGTGCCTACATGATTGTGTATTTGGTATTTTGGTTTTGCAGATTCACATTTTTGTTTAAGATCAGCCCAGACTTCCAGTATTGGTTTTGGGGGTGCTGCATATATTTAGCAGTGCCTAGGGGCATAAACAGAAATTTAAAAAAAATAAAATTAAGTAAATGTTGAATTAGTATTTTGTATATTTAATTTTTTTTCCACTTGTCATGTTTTTATTGAACCAACTCATCTAGGTACTCAAACCCTTAAAACTACCTAGGTACCATAGAATTTGCCTTATTATTATTGGTACAAAGTTGCTGTACTGTGCAAACACTTTAAAGCATGAATTATTAGCGGGGATATATGTAAAGAAGGTAGAGAGAAGAAGGATCAATGTTTTTCATATTTTCAAAATAATTTTACAAGATATATGATGAAAGTTATAAATTTAAAATATTACTACTAACTAGTAAGAAATAAGATAAAAAAGTTTAAATTACAAATTTCAAATGTAATAAAAAAAAAACTAATCAACTAAGTTAACACTCCTACAATATGGAGCCAGTGGTTTTATTTTTTAAAAATAAATAAAAATCAAAACAATTTTTTTTTTCAAAGAAATCAAACACAAGTTAGAAAAATGTAATCCTATTTGTCCACAACTAGAGTAGTTAAGATGGATCTGGCCGATAGACTAACTCATTTAATCTGATATAAAAAAGAGATGGACTAACAAAAATTAAGCCCAAACATATTTTGGCCAAGCCCAGCACAATCCAAAAATTAATTGGCTTGACATGAGCTGGCCTGTGATGGATTGGGCTTGCCCACTAGCTCGAATAAAATTCTAATTATTTAAAGGGGATTTATATTGGCACATACCTAAATTTCTTCCCACCCATACACACTTTAATTTTTTCTGAAAACGACGAAAGTACCCAATCAAAAAAATAAAACCCCAACCCTTCATTCTTCTTTCCCTTATTCCTCTGTCACGAACGCACATACCCTCACGGAAGTTAAAGTTCCGCAACAAAAAAAATACCTTGTAGTTCCGTAAGACCCTTTCGTTTTCTAGTTTCGACACAGGAAGCAGCCTCGTGTGGCTCCCTTGCTCCTCTCACTACCTCTGTTCTAAATGCAACTCCTTCCCCAACATAACAAAAACCCCCAAGTTCATTCCCAAAAACTCCATCTTGTCCAAGTTCATGGGAGTTATTGATTGTTGGTTCATGGTGGATAACTCTATCTGTTTGTGCATATATTACAGGGGAGAGATTTATTTTACCAAGCCATGTCCTTACAAATCAATTCAAAATATTGTCAGAATAATAACCGCAGGGATCGTGAGGATAAACGTCAGCGTGAGCATTATTCTGTGGTATCTGCTGAATGGTGGTTCTTTTGTTAAGTGATCATCTTACTTCTACTGGAGAATTTGAGGTAAAAGCGATTTTCCTAGGCCCCATCTGCAACTGTTGTTGTGCGGAACTGTTAAGAAGAAGACTGTGTGCGGAAATGTTAAGAAGACTGTGTGCAGAATTGTCAAGCTCGGTGGGGTTATTTTTTATGTGTGCGGAATTGTCAGACTGTGTGCAGTACGACCCGCATTGTTAGTTCCGCACATGTTATTTGTATGTGTAGCACATCTCTTTCTCTCCATCCTCAAAGTCCCGCTGCCTTCCTCATTCACTTTGTTTTTGTATGTGTATTATTATATTATTATTCTTAATTCTGAACTTTGTAAGTTCCGTTCAGATTCCAAATCGGACTCCACCTGCCTCTTCTTCGAAAATCCCATGTCGAAAGTTTTTAGCTTTTGCGTAGTTGAGAGGAAAAGTGGGGTGTGTTAGAATCGAAGTGGGGTGAGAAAAGAAGGACTTTTTTGTGAGAGGGGCACAAGGGGTGGTGGAAAAGAGCGATTTTTTTTTTGTGGGTGAGAATGGGAACAAAGATGGATGAAGATGCGGGAATGAGAATCAGGGGAAGAAGAAGAAGAAGAAGAAGAAGAAGAAGAAGAAGAAGAAGAAGAGAATAAGAGAAAAGGGGTTGTTGCTGTTGGTAGAGAGGGAAAAGGGGATTTGAGTTTTGGGTATTTTGGTCTTTTTCAATTTTAACGTATGTGCAATTAGAAGTGATAGTATGTGCAGATAGCAGCTTCCTTATTTAAATATATATTTTTTCAATTGAGTTTAAAAATAAAAAATTTAAACTATATTTCTCACTATAAGCATTATAGAATACTATTAGAATGTGATATTTTATATAAATATTTCATTTTAATATTATATACAAATATTAATATTTATATATACAAAATTACTCTAGCAGATTTCCCTAAAAAAAACTCTAGCAGATAGGTCTATAGTGGTTTTAATGGTACGTCTTTTCTGGTTTTCATAATCAGATTGGATCACAACAGGGGTGTGAAACCGTTTACAGGTATAACTGGTGTTGGCTATTTCTTCCATTCAGGTATTGATATTTTCACACTTGGGGTATTGATTTTCTTGCAGGTGTGATTGTTGTAGACTCCAATCCATTCAGTTTCAGTTCCACTCACAGCTCTGTTCACATACCCGGTGTGAAATTATTCAAAGCTGTGAAAACGCTAGAATTCACCCATATACATAAACAATTTGTCAAAAAAATTATTATTGTTTAATAAATTATTGTTTTATAATTTCAGGAAAGAGATCATCTGAACCAAACTTTTTCCACTTTCGTCAGGGCAAAAGTAGAAATTTTTGTCTGGGTGTTTAAATATATACTTACTCATTTTTCTGATAAAAGTTTTAAATAGGAAACTGATTTTATATATTTCAAGAAGGCTTTAACATGTTTTTGGTCCCTTTAAATATTGGCGTTTTGAATTTAGTCCCTCTAAAAAAAGTCAAAGTTTTTTAGTCTCTCAAGAAATCAATTTTTTGATTTAGGTCCCTCTTTGGCGTTGACCGCTAATATGACACACTGAGGTCCCTGTAAAAATGCTGACATGGTCCTTCTAAATATATTAAGTTTTGATTTTAGTCCCTCTAAATATATTAAGTTTTGATTTTAGTCCCTCTAAATATTAAGTTTTGATTTTATCCCTCTGCATGTAAGCCATGTCAGCATTTTTACAGGGACCTCAGTGTGCCATGTCAGCGGTCAATGCAAAAGAGGGACTTAAATCAAAAAATTGATTTCTTGAGGGACAAAAAAACTTTAACTTTTTTTAGAGGGACTAAATTCAAAACGCCGAGGACTAAAAACATGTTAAAAACATGTTAAAGCCTTTCAAGAAGCTTGCTTAAAATATTATTATACATAAAAGGAAACGAGAGCCTTTTTGAGATCGACTCACGTGAAAAGCAAAAAGCATTACTGGGACAAGGTTTTTTTTTGTGGTCAAAACGGGACAAGGTTGAAGCGGCTCCATAAACCAATCCCACACTATAAGCTCCCACTTCGTGTTTTTTTTTTGGTCAACTCCCACTTCGTTAAACAGTACAAGCTAACCCCAAAATTGTCCAAACGAAAGAATTGATATGGTCATACTCAAATTCGAATTAAATGTGTTGAGGGTCTTGTGGTGTTCATTGCAACACGAACATTGGAAATAAAATGTTACTTACCATTTCAATAACCTGATTTTAGTAGGTAATTTGTGGCATTGTACTCCGAATGATTAGTTTGTATACAAAAACGTTTCTACATATCAAATCTAATCTAAGCCTTTTGGAAATAAAAAATAAAACAAAGAGAAAGAAAGAAAGAATAGTGAGCAAAAAAGAGAGGTGACCGTGTTAATTTTGTCATTAGTTTTCATTCTTTACAATTTTGCTTCACAAGCTGTAACTTCATTTCCAGCTAGTGTGGGTTAGCAGGTTTTCCTTACCTCATTTCTTTACATTTTGGAGGATGGCCCTGGTTCCTGTACAAAAGGCTATTATTTGCCTTTCTGTCTATTTAGCTCAACAATACGATCTTGAATCTCGTTAAGTAGATCCTCACATTCTATGCTGTTATCTGAAATGCACTGTAGAACACTTCTCAGACTAGCAATTTCTTCATCTCTGGCCTTATCCTGAGTTCACGTTCAAAGTATTTATAACTGACATGCAGGTGCATGAAGATGGAATGCATCATAAAATAGATTATGAATAAGAATAATAAAAAAGAAAAGAACCTTGATTTCGGTGGAGTTGGTCTTCTTGCAACTGCTCTCAGAAATCAGTTTTGCATTCTGCACGCATTCTCGCAAGAGATCAGTTGTCTGATTCTTGTCGGCCGACTTATATGCACAAATGAATCTAACAGCTTCAATATGCTGCTGCTTCCTAATAAGACTCTGAACAAAATCTGCAAGGTGCAAGAAAATTTTCACTTCATCAAAACCTACAGCCAGAAAATTAGTTCTAGTTAACGAAAACTAACTAAGCAGATTGGGCTGAATAATTCAAAATTCCTAGCGGGGAAGAAAAGGGAACACCTCAGAGTCTCAGACCACTTAGAAAATAGAAGAGATGCATATGAAGAGAGAGAAGTTGAAGTCTATGTTCATTTCCAAGCACTAACCAAGATGTCAATTTTCTCTTAACAAATGGAAGAGAACTGTTGGGGGGAAACAAAATGAAACTTTTGCATCAAGCCTATGAAGATGCCAATTACATATCACTTATCAGTTCAGTTTCCTACCAACAGCTAACATCTTAATCTTACTATATTCGTATATATCCTGCATAGTTTTTATGATAGATTATGATTACTGAACAAAACATATCTAAATTAACATACCAGAAATTTTATCCGCCAAACCCAGGGTCCCAAACAGCTCTACAGCAATCATATGCTGTGCAGCAAATCCAAAAAGCTTTAAAACTTCATCTTCTTCAAAAGAAGGAGCCAATCCAAAGATTGACAAAAGGAGAAGAAAACCCAGAACCAACAAAGAATCTTCAGTATTTTCACTCATGTTTGCTTTCAAATCAAGTGCCAGCTTCATTGCTTCTTCTCTTACATGAGGTTTAATACGTGGTGAGATTTTCCGCAGTTGATCTAGCAGAACAATGTGGTGACCATCAATAATTACAGCATTGTCTCCCTTCCTACATTGTGTAATAATTGGGTTCTGTATTATATCCAAAACAACTTCTGATGGATCTGATGATGCCATGAGATTGACCAGAATTTCATCGTCAAGCGACTCGAGTTCATCCGTATGCATGCTTGGGAGCAACTGCAAACTTCCATCTGTGTAAGATGTAACTGCATATTTAGCTAGTAGATATTCAAGCTCTCTCATATTTATAGAAGGCATCAGTAATCAAGGTGACAATAGGAATTTTTCAAAACAAAACAAAACAATATAGTATAAAAGAATGTAAAATCTCTCCTAGATTGAAATGCATGGGTGACAGAGGAAAGCATTTTATACTAATAATTACAATTAATATCATAATACCACTGTAACTGAATCACTAGAAATTGTGTAATATTGACGAATAGACAAGAATAGAAATTATTGCACTAATGGGACTATTAAGTGCCCCCACAGCTTGTGAGGACATTGAACCAATATTTAACTAATAAGCTTAACACTATATGCAGATATCTTCATTAACCTACTAATCTATCTTTCACGGTACCATAGTATTATTATAATTAAACTTAGCCAAGGATACAGTGTAAGAGTTTTTGCATTTAAGAGCTTCCTATAATGTTTGAGACGGGCAAAAAATTATAATCCAAATCAGTTCGACAATATGTGTGTGACATTAAAACTAGAGAATCTTTTCAACTTGACTAAGACACTAACATAATTGAAGATATTTTTAAAAAATTAGGTAGATCAGGTGATTCAAAATATCAACATCATTAAAAGAAACAGTTGAAATGAAATTTGTTCAATAGACTAGATGAAGAAGAAAATTTACCTGAATCCTTTTCCTCTTCAAAAGGTTTTATTAATGCTTCATGTTGCTTCTCTATTAACTCAAGCTCCTTCAGTTGTCCATCAAATGTATTCTGCTTTGACTCAAGATCCTTCACTTGTCTTTCAAACTGCTTCCCTTTTGATTTAAGCTCCTTCACTTGCACTTCAAACTGTTTCTCTTCAGAAACGAGTTCTTTCACTTTTCCATCATACCGTTTCTCTTTTGAATTGAGCTCCTTCTCTTGTACTTTGAACTTATTCTCTTCTGATTTAAGTTCCTCCCCTCGTCTTTCAAATTGCTTCTCTTTTGATTCGAGCTCCTTCAGTTGGCTTTCATAATGCTTTTTGGATTCAAGCCCCTTCACTTGGCGTTTAAATTGCTCGTCTTTTGATTTAAACTCTTTCGTTCGGCCTTCAAGTTGTTTCACTTTTGACTCTAGCTCCTTTACTCGTCCTTCAGATTGCTTCTCTTTTGATTTGAGCTCCTCCACTCGGCTTCCGAAATACTTCTTTTCTAATTCGAGTTCCTTCACTTGGCCTTCAAGTCGCCACTTTTTTGACTCAAGCTCCTTCACTCGTCGTTCAACGTACCGCACCTTTGACTCAAGCTCCTTCACTCGTCCTGCACACTGCTTCTCTTTTGACTCAAGGTCCTTAACTTGACCTTCATATTGCTTCTTCATTGACTCAAAGTGCTTCATTTGGGCCTGCTCCTCACTCTTTAATGACATTACCTCGAGATACTTCTTCCTTTCTGACACTAATTCTTTTGCTTGTCCATCAATTGCTATTTGTATTGCATCAAGATCTTTCTCACTGGTCTTAAGTTCCTCAATAGATCCAGCAATTTTTTGGGAAAGAGCCTTGAGTTCCTCTTCCTTCCTTTCACGGTCTCTATCAGCGTTATCCTTGACTTGATCAATTGTCTTGAGCTCTTGCTTGCGCTCCCTAATCAAGCCCTCCATCACATAGAGATGCGCTTCCTTTGCTACAAGATCCGTGGCACATTCTTCGATTTTGCGCTGCATTTTCTTGTGAACTTCATTAATTCTTCGAACATGTCCAACTTGTGATTTCTTACTTTCAAGCTCTTTGGAGCTCTTCTCAATATCTCTCTGCAGGGAGAGCAATCTCTGCTCTTCTACCCGTCTCTTCCTCTGGCATTCCTCAAACGATTTCTCAACCAACGCAAGCTCTTTCTCTATGAACTTCTTCGCCATGGAAAATGATTTATCGAATGATATGGCCGACCTCTTAATTCTCTGGGCAATAGGAATATTGTCGCCGTAGTTGTCATCATCATATGGTGATGCCTTTGGTTTCTTAACCGGAATGTGCAAGGGATTGCTGTTATCAGATGATCTCTTAACTGCCCCCTTCTTAACAGAGTCATCACAGTTATTGTTACATGTTCCCGATTTATGAATCCGCAATAACCTTGCTGACAAAGGTAGATCATCATCGGAGTCTTCTTCATAAGAAACCGGCTTCCTCACTTCTGAATGCCATGTATTTTTCTCACATTCTGTGTGCCGCTTCAAAGTTACATGCCCATCAGCAGCAGCAGCATCACAGAACTTTGGCTTATCAGAAGCCTCATCAGCCATTATGCAAACTATGGAAAGACTCGGCAGTGGTATGGACACCACATAAAATCCTGGAAAGATAAAAAGAAAAAACAAGAAGACCAAGAAAATGATGAACACCAAGAAAATAGAATAGACGTTTCAACTTCCAATCAACTTCCTATCATAATAAAACAAAGAGAAAACGAAAACAGCAACATGAACAGTAGCAAGTCAGCAACAGATGATAGATGCATTGCCCATAATAAAATGTAATTAGCTCTAGAGTGCATGAGAAGGGTGGTTGGAAAATAGGAATGATAAATAAAAAAGGCATAAAAAAGAAGACAAAAATGAAGACAAAGAAAATAGTGTGTTAGGGAGGTACCTCATAAAGCATGGCGCGTTTCCATGCTCAATGCTTTTGGTTGCTACTACTCTTCTAGCAGAGGAGTTGGGCTCTGTGTTTCAATCGCAGCTTGTCTCTTTCTCGTGTACCCCAGAAGAGAAAAAGGGAAGAGGAAGGTGAAAAGCCAAAATCTTTATAGGATTTTCTTTGCCTTTGACCAGGGAGAGTGTAGTGACTAGTGAGCATAAAAGGAACAAAAGGAAGCAGAGAGAGAAGAGAAGAACGTCTTTATTTTTTTTATTACAAAAAATAAAGTCAAAAGAAGTCAAAATCAAAAAATGTTATATTTTTCTACATATTATCTTCCTACTCTATAAAGTAAAAAATAGAATATAATTAATATTTTAAAAATATAAAAAATATTTAATATTTACTCCATTTAATCATTAAGAAAATTTATAAAAATAAAAAAACAAAAAGATTTAGAATTATTTAAATCAAACCTCCTACAACCACAATTGCCCGGGAATTCTTCATTTTCTGTATTATTTACTGTTTTCTTTTACTATTTACCGGAGAGAAAAAATAGAAAGGTTAACTATTATTTTAGTCTCTAAAATTGTAATACAGTCTCACTTAAATCTTTAAAATTAACAAAAATACAAATTAGTCTCTAAAATTGTAAAATATCGATCAATTTAGTCCCTGTAATTACAATTTTAGGGACTAATTTGACTGTCGTTTTATAATTTTAAAAACTAATTTATATTTTTGTTAGTTTCAGAGACTTGAGTGAGATTGCATTACAATTTTAGGGATTAAAATAACAGTTAACTCAAAATAGAGTGTATTAGAAGACAGTGGATAAGTTTGATTTATTAATTTCACATTTGACCCATCATTTGCTTTGGCGGTTTGGCTAATCTCGAGCAATAGCAAAATTTTTTTTAAAAAAACAGTAGAAAATCCAATGAACTTGCTGGAATGCAGCCAGGGTCTTTTCTTCCATCTCTCTCCTTTATTTTTCCATTTTTGTGCAAGTAACTCAGCTTTATTGTAGCTACCACTTCCACCAGCCAGCAAGGAAGAACTGCTTGGTTTCTTGCTTTTCCTGCCACAATAGGGCGCAGGCTCCTTCCTGCAACCATTAGCTGGACACAGCCAGTCCTACACACATTAGTAAGGAGAGGGGTGAAATTTTTAGTCCAGCTACTCTAAAATGAGTAACTCATTTAGAGGGCAATAAAGTAAGTAAATGGATAAATCAATTATTGATATTATACATGCATAACAAATTATGAATATGTTAGATTATCCATCCTTGATTTTCACATTAGCTTTACTCTCTTCTCACCTTAGAGGAGACAAATTCCAATTTTGAGAGAGCGAGCACAGTTTTAGAGCACACAGTCATAGCTGGGCCCCGCCATTTATGCCATCGGCGTCTACTATCACTGCCTCCTCATGATAGCCTCCTCCCACGGCGGCTTCCCCGCCGCTGTTCTCACCGGAACCTCTATCCATTTGCCGCCGCCGGCAACCCAAGTTCTGTGAAACTCCGCTGCAACAAAGCCGTGCATAGGGGCCTCATTTCCTTCGCTATTAGAATCGTGCTTCCTCTCTGTCACCTCGTCGCGCGGCCAGTGCCGGCGTCGCATCCACCACAGACCTGCGGCAACGTTTCACGGCGGAGACCACAAGGTTACGCTTCCCTCTTTTTTTAATTGGGAAAAACATTTTTTTTATAAATATTTTTTTTTTGGTCCAAATTTTGATAAATAATTGGGAAAAAACATGATTGTCATGAGAGATCTCTGTGTACATTATTTGGGTTGTTGTATATTGGGTCAAGTAGGAGATCCTTCACATCGTTGTTGTGCTAGAGCTTATTGGGCTCTTTGACCAAAAAAAAACTTGGTTGGCTCTAATTGTCTTTCTTTCTTTTTTTAAATCATGTGATCCTATTGACCAAAAAAAAAATCATGTGATCCTGAAAGTGTGGATGGGGAAGAGGAATAATTTTCATCTATAAGTTATTTATCTCATGTCAAATGGATAAAAGTCATAACATATTTAATTTAATAGAAAAATATTTTTGGTGATTGTTATGGTACCTTGAAAATTTCATGGGTATTGGTACCTTAACCAATAGTATTTCTCCATGTGTATTCTTTTAGCCATGTCACTTTATCATTTTTATTTCTATCTATTTGCAAATATGCTCCTTTATTATTTTTAAATAAAAACACTAAAATAAAATTGACCAACCTAAAAGAGAGCTGGGTCACTGCACCCATTCAATTCCATTGATTCACAGCATAATTTCTCATGAATCCTTAGGGCTTTTGATCAAATTTTGATGCTAAATTGATCTCACATCAATTTCGAAAATTGTTGTCCATCTTATAAAGAATCAAAAACGAAAAACATAGGTATTCTGGACATTTTAGAGATAAAGCATTCTTTCTGTCAGATTAATATGCTCCATTCCTCTCCTAATGACAATTTTCACGCAATAGCGGCAAAGAATATAATAAGGTGGAACTCCCATATAATTTTATTTTGGTTTTTATTCAAGAACAAAAATATGACATCAAGTTCAAATCTCTCAATCTACAGCACCAAATTCAACGAAACATGAGGGCTTTTGATTGCCTAATTATGTGCATGAGATGCCCCAAAACGATTTTGAAAATCGTTGATCAAATCGCGCAGAATCGAAACAAATTTTTAGGTTTCTTCGAAGTTCAAAGCCGCAACAGGAATAAAATTAATCATAATAACAACAACACCAAGGGACATTAATATAAGAAAATTTTAAGACATAATACATCTGGGTTTGATCTTAATTGGGAGACCCATGGATGGATACGAAAATGGTTTACGGATAATTGTTTTGGTGACCATTAGTACATCTTCACAAAGTTGTGAATGGTAGCCAAGGTCTCAACCTTGGCAAACTCGTTTCCCATGCTATAATGAAGCCCTGCACCATGGAAGGTAAGAAAAGGGTGAGATTAGCATGGTTGGATCGATTTTCGAAACAAGAGGGATCAAACTTGTGTGGATTCTCGAATATATCGTTTGCCATATGCGTTCCACATGCTGCCCGATGTATCTGGGCAAGAAACCAATCTATAGAATTGCTATCTCTGTTTCTGGGTTTAGAAGAGTAAATGTTTAAGTTTGAATATTTTGTTAAAAGTTCCTGGGACATAAACATAAATAATAAAAATATAGTTTCAAATTAGGTAAATGTTGAATCAGCATTTGTTTATTTAATTTTTTTTTACTTATCATATTTTTATTGAACCAACTCATCTAGGTACCCAAACCTTTAAAACTAACTAGGTACCATAGAATTTGCCAATATTTTTTATGAATTTATTGATAAGCAGGTATTATGTTTTTGCTCTCACCCAACAAATATCTATCTTTTGTTCCGGTGCCGGTGATCTCTGTAGATATCTATGGGTGCAATTCCTTTTTACCATTTCTAATAATATTCTCTTTTGAGGAAAAAAAAAGGATTTGATTCGTCATAAATTTGATCTTCAACAGATTCAGAAATAGTAGTAGTAAATTTTAGAAAATGTGAATTTTTGTAAATTGTAAATCAGACAACCTCACTACATCGAAGTTAGAGTTATTTTCAAGTTGAACTTCAAATGGACACGTGAGTCTCAAATTTTCTTTTTCTTTTTTTTTTTAGTTTTTCTTATCCTTACTCTTTGAAGAGTAGGAATAGGATCCTGGACGAATTGAAGACCAGAAAATGAGAAAGGAGTTACATATATAAAATTAATGTGGGGACTAGAGGAAGAGGAAAATCGTCATACAGAAACAAAATACAACTAAGCATGTACGCGGAAAATTAATGGTATCTTACGTTATTTCACGTTCTTAAAATTAAAACTTTTTTGTTGGTGAAAAAAAAGAGTGAAATTAAAGCAATGATGTATTGCATCACGTCATCAACTTGTATATTCCTTCCATTTTATTTCTCTCCATCCTAAATAGAACATGAATTTAACTACCATAACCTTAATTTTTCTAATCGGCTGAATTCACACAATTAATCAACATTAATTCTACACAAATTTGTTATGACACTTGAGCACTCGTTTGGAACCGCGGTCGAAGCACCCTGAACGCACACGAATAGACAGAAGCTCCAAGTATTAGCTTCTGCGGTCAGTGTACTTAGACGTGCGGCTGCGGTGAACGAAACACGTAATTAGTTTGGAGAGCCAGGAGGAGGAATTGGGTCCCTTTTGGGGAGATGGACATGTAACATTCTGCTTGGAATGCAGTCACTAGCATGTCTTCTAACAGGAGCTGATCTAACTCTTGCATCATCTTCAATATGGCTATTGAGACCTTTGTGGTGGTGGAGGGTCTTCAAGTCTTCATGGGGTTGTGAAAATTCAGCATAGCTCTGAAGGACGTTGCGGCGCTTTGAAGCGCCAGAAGGTGGAACTGGGTTCCCTTTGGGAAGAATATGGAACACTCTGTTCCTAGAGCTTGGATTAATAATGTTGTTGTTCATGAGGCCCTTGTAGTGGAGGATCTTCAATTCTGAACTTGTGAAGGGAGTAGTAGCATTTGCTGTGACTATATTAGAGAGAAGGAACAATAAAAGCAGAAGGGAGCTTGAATCAATGAGGATTTTAGGAGCCATGTCGTGAAACCAAGGTTGGCTTGTTGCTGATTCTACTACTATCTGGTGGGGGTTGTGAAGCTTCAGTTTTAAATTAATTAATATAGACAATTCGACAAGGGAAATTGTCAAACTTGTTTCACGGTAACGGAGGGCCCAGCTAGCTTGCCTGGAAATTAATAAAAAGAGGAGTAAATTAAACAGTTATGATACACCGACACCTCTTAATTTTCAACACTCATCCAACACCTCTCTTTCTTTCTATTTCTCTCTTCTTATCACATTACTTATCTATCACATCAATCACTTATTTCTCTTCTATTCCTATCTATTGGTCAATTAGGTGTTTGGGTGTCAAAATATCATTTTTGTAAATTAAATGGGATGGTAGAGAGAGAGAACTAAAAGACAAATCATAACTAAAAACGGATTCTTCACTTTAGAAAACTATAGCTCCCAATATCGATCTATCTATATTTTTGTAGTAATAAAATTGGTTTGAGAGGAGAATATTACCATCCTTAACTATTAAGTATATTATACATGCCTAAGTCATAAGATAGTTTGCTGGTTTGGGAGATGAGCACATGATTGAAGTGATAAAGAAGTTATAGGTTCGAACCTTTTTCACTAACATAATATATAAATTTACTAATATTTATCTATAAAAAGGTATGTTATACATGCATGCAATTTGGATTAATTTCTATAATTCGTAGTACGTAGTTTCTAACTAATGAAAATCTCTTGTATGTTTAAAAAATGTCTATAGAGAAGTTAAATTAAGGAGTTTATTTTAAAAAAAAAATAGCAGTAAAAGTTAATTATTTTGTATATAAGGTGTAAAAGTTAGTTTTAACTTATGAGAGAACTCATCAATTAGAATGCTTATAATAGTATAATGTTATTTCAACTTTTCTTTTATGTAAATATTAGTGAAAATTTTATTCAAACTAGCTCATATATAATATTCCATAAAAAAGGATATAAGTACTTAAGAAAAGTACAAATAAACTCTTGATAGAGAGAGAAGCTCTCCTTTTTCTCTAATCATTCATTCTTCTTTCTCTTCCTTTGGAGGGGTGATTTTGGGTCATTCTTTGGTCTAGAATCACCTCTCTCCACCGTTTTTCATCTGCTTTTATATAAATAAGTGGTTCTTCCACACATAGATCTGGTATTTCTTTTGTGTTTTTTCGTATTTTCGTCGTCTGCATGCGGCGGTGTTCGTTTGGTTTCCCGTCTTTGTGCGGCGCTTTGCTTTTCTGTTTTGGTGTGATGTTCGTTTGGTTCAGTTTGGTTGTTTTGCTTCGATCCAGTACAGATTCACTTATGATTTGGGCGCTAACGTTACAGATCCGGAGACATGGGTATTCCGACCCTTATAATTTTGTTAATTTTGTAGGCATGTTACCGTGCTTTGCTTCTGTAGGCAATTTGCTGTGTTTTGCTATTAACCTGGGTACTGTGAGTTTGTTCACAAATTTATCCTTTTGGTTTTTAGCGTTGTTGAATCTGTGTTGTTTCTTATGCATTTCATCATTTTGAATAAATGAATACCTTTGTTGTAAAAAGAAAAGTACAAATTATGAAAATGGTTAATGAAGCGTGTGAATATACAATTGAAAAAGCTAAAATTCCGCATACCAATTGCATCAAAAAAAAAATTCCGCGTACCAAAGTGTCTCTAATCCCTATACTCACCAACCATTTCAAAGAAAGTGAAAAAATAAGCCAGTTGATCTTTCTGCTTGATTTTCTACGTGCTTCCATTTCCTCGCAAGTACTAATTCAGCCTTGGCAAATAATCAATAGCAACCATCAACAAGCAGGTAACAACAAAAGCATTAAGACAATAGAACGTGGAACAAACAGAAAAAAGCAAACAATTAAAACAGATACACAAGCTTAGTGCAGAGCAATACTATAACACAAAAGAAGAAACCAAAGGAGATGGACTCATCCAGATTTCACAATCCAGCAAAAGACAAAACTTGTTGTCTTCTCTAAAAGTTGGTCAATGCACCGGGAATGCGCGTCCACCGCGAGCTCCTCTATATATGGCAAGCCATCGCAATTTCGCAGCTATCAAATGTTATATCAGTATAATTTAATCCTTCCTTGGACTTGTGTTAAAGTAATAGTATTTTATCGAGTTAGTATCGTGGTATAAATTAAATAAAATATATATATATATACTTTTTATTTATTGTAAAATCACAAATTCACCGTAAGAGAAAATATAGTTACTACATTTTCTTATAAGAAAACAGAATAGTTAAAGATAAAAAAGAGACAATTATACGTGTGAGAGTTTTAATCATGAAAATAGTAAGCGGTGATATAAAAAGAAGAATTTAATTACTATGTATCAACCGTGTAAAAAACTTTTACTCAAACATTCAATCTCATCCTGTCGATATAATCGATCTATGCGTATATAGAAAAAATTGCGGAAAACAATAGTGTTTTGTTAAATTAATATATAGATATACATTAAATTAAATAAGAGAAACATACATTTTTATTTATTCTAAAATCACAATTTCACTTTAACAAAGTTTGATTCGTTCATTTATATCTACCTATATTTTTTATAGTAAATAGTTATATTGATAGGCAATTATTAATAATTTATCATCATCATCATCAATATTATAAAAGATCTAAAATTGTTAATCACAATATTTTATAAGAAAATAGAAAGTGAAAAATTGAAAAACACGCTATCAAGGTTTAAGTTTTGATTATAAAAATACTAAGTGGCCTGAAAGTTGCCTGAAAGTATTATTTTATTAAATTAATGTTATGGTAAACATCAAATGAAAAAAGAGAAATACATTTTTTCATTTATTTGAAATTCACAAATTCATCTTAAAGGATTTCAAAATATTTATTTATATCTATCTATATTTTTTTTTAGTAAAATGTTAACTGACATCCAATTACGGATCGTGTCGTCAAATATATTATAAAAGTTTCACAATAGTTAATTACACTGATTTATAAAAATATATAATAGTGAAAATTAAAAAGAATAAAAAATATTAAAGTGTAAATTTTAATTAAAAAAATAAAAGGAGTGATAGCATATAAAAAGATTGACTTTAAAAGAAAACAAAATTAATCAAATAGATTAAAGCAACCAATTCTACATAGAGAATTTTCTAGAGAAGTAATACAAATAGATATATTATTTATATAATAAAATATTAGATAAAAATATCCTTGAAAAGTAAAAAAAAAAAAAAGAATATTAAGTAAAAAATATATAAACGTGGAAAACATTAAAAAATTCATTTTTTTAAGTATAGAATATAATTGTTTTTTAAAAGTAATAGTGCACAAAATATTTTTAAAGAAATGGTATATCTAGTTTTTTTTATAGTAATGCAATTTACAATTACTAACAGTAGAAAACTAAGTGAGTAAGAAAATTAAAAAATATCACCAAATCCTAATTATCCGTTTAAATCTTCTATATAATTAAGAAACTAATTAAACAATATAACTAAGAAAATCGGTTAGATCCTAATTATCTGTCCAAATCCTCTAATATTAGAAAACGAAGGAAATGATCAAATTCTATATCAAAAATAAAATTTCTAATAAAAGTAATCCTAATAAAGTCTACAAATAATTACTTTTCATAAGATCTAGACTAAAATCATGCTTAACAAGGGAAGTTTCAATTTTGTATACAAACCAAGCCACATAATACAGCAAAATCTAGATATGAAATTAATACACCAGGCACATTAATTTATTGGGCTGGACTCTAATAATTCTAGCACGACTTCAATTAGTTGGCCAAGTATTGTAACATGTGCGACAGGTCTTCTTTAGGCCTTCACAAATTTGCCTCTTGCCTCTTTGGACCGTTGAATCCTTACATGCGAAATGGTAAATACACCCCACACTTTTTAGACATACACCCCATTTAATGCTGAAATTCAAAAAATATCCTCAAAATTTGCATGCATTCTGGAAACTGGAGTTTCCGGAATGCAATTTTACATTCCAGAAACTGGATCCAAAATTGCATTCCGGAAACTCCAGTTTCCGGAATACAAATTGTATGGAAACTGGAGTTTCCGGAATACAAATTTGACTGGAGTTTCTGGAATACAAATTTGCATTCCGGAAACTAGTTTCCGGAATATACCCCACAATTCAAAAAATTTGCATTCCGGAAACTGAAGTTTCCGGAATACAAAATTGCATTCCGGAAACTCCAGTTTCCGAAATATACGTAAAAATGGAGGGTATTTTAGAAATTTCCACAGTTAAGTGAGGTGTATGGCTAATTTTTCGTGGTGTATATACCAATTTCCTCCTTACATTTATAACGGATCTAATTGGTTGACTAACGGATCCAATTGGTTGACCAAAAAAAATAACAGATCCAATTGCAGTTAGATAGAATCAATATGCGCATTTTGACCCCAAAAAACAATTATGCATATGTGCTACCCTTGCCCTGGTCAAAAACCCATATATTCTTTCAATAGATATCATTTTAGAATTCCTTTGAATTTGCTTTCGCCTAATTAATATTATTACAAGTGAGTTCAAAGAACAACGGATATATTTGCTGTAATTTTCACTTGGCAGCTATAGCATTTTGTCATGTATTCTTTTATGTAAATAATTAGAGGTTTTTATATGATCTTATGACAATATATTTGTACTGTAAAAAAAAAAGAAGTATTTAATGTTCTGGATTTGCCCTCCCAGCAAAACAATCACTTCAATTTTGATTAAGTTTAAATAGAAAAGAAAATATCGGAAAACTAAAGATGCGATTTAAATTTAATTTCGTGGTAAGAAGTGATTTTATATGTGTCGTGGGACTTGTGAGTGATCTTACTTATACTTCATTTCAAATTAAAACTCTCGATGTTGTGAACTTAGCTTCAAAATCTTCTACAGCAAACACACGTTATACTCCATACACAAACAAAATCCTCCGACAGAACAAAATACAACCAAACGATATACGCTAAAAAAATAATAATAAAACTTGATTTAATTAATATCTTGTTCTTGAACATTCATTTGGAATTAAGAAGGGTGAAAGAAAAAAAAAAGAGAGAGAGAATAAAAAACAGCCATCATATATACTTATAAGCTTCTATTCCTTCAATTTAATTTCTCTCCATACTAGACAAAACTCGAGCCAAAAATAAATACCAACATGAATTTTTAATGAGATATATAGTTGTTTGGAATTGGAATGTTCTTCACAAATGTTGATGGAGCATGTTTGTGACCATGATGTGAACCGCCAGATGGTGGAGTAGGCCCCTTGGGGAGAACATGGAACACTTTGCTTGGAAATAATGGAATGTGTAGTGGAACATGTTTGTTAGAAGGTGGAACAGGTCCCTTGGGATGGATATGGAACACTTTACTTGGAAATGAAATATTTTTCACAAATGGTGATGGAGCATGTTTGTGACCATGATGTGAACCGTCAGAAGGTGGAATAGGTCCCTTGGGGAGGACGTGGAACACTTTGCTTGGTATTGGAGCGTGTTTGTTACCGGTATGTAGTGAACCGCCAGAAGGTGGACTAGGCCCGTTGATGAAATTTTCACTAGTAAGTGCAGCATTTGCTATGACTATATTGGAGAAAAAGAGTGATAACAAGAGGGAGATTGAGATTATGAGGATTTTTGAAGCCATGATAGAAGATACAACAAGATTGTAGTTGAGGGAAATGTTGGTTTTGGCTTGGACTTATAGACCAATATATGGATGTGAAAAATGGCAAAAAATTGTTCTAGTGTGACAAGAGCGCCCCTGCCCTCCTTTGTAATTTCACTGCACTCAAAACTTTATACTATATATTCTCATACTATCTCCATTTTGAATTAAAAGGGGGAGAGAGAGTATTAAAATCTTTATCTCCTTTTTTACCAAAGGAAAACATAGGAATAAATATAAAACTTGAGGTGAGAAAATCACCCTTTTACTATTTTATAAAAAAATAGAATAGAAAAAATCAAAAGAAAAAGGCAATGATATTTAAGCATAAGTTTTAAATATAAAGATGATAAGTGGTAATAGCATATAATTAAAAAGATTGTCTTGAAAAGTAAGCAAATAAAAAAGGATTAAAGTAGCCAATTCTACATGCAAAATTTTCTAGAGAAGTAAAACAAATAAATATACATTATTTATATAGTAAAATAGTATATCAAAATCTCCTTGAAAAGTAAACAAAATTAACAAAAATAATATAGTAAAAAATATTTGAAAGTGGAAAGCATCAGTAGTGCATTTTCAGTATAGAGTGTATGTTTTGATGAAAAATTAAAAAGTTTTTTGCAGTACATTGTATAGGACTCTTTATTCAACTATTCTTTATTGGTGTGCAACACTTCAAATGTCATCCACTGCTACACCATTGTTTTTACTTGCCATAGTAGGTTGAACAAGTTTTTATTTTATTGTTCATATTTCACTGCTCTTGTCATTCGAGGGTTTTATTTGGAATTTCATTTCATTAGTTGAAGTGAGTGCATACCACCACAATGGATCATTCGCATATATTAATAAGATAATCTATTTGATTTTTGATTAATATTATGTTTTTTGAATAAATTATAATTTAATTTATCCAAATGAAACTAAATTGAGTTATTCTTGAGATATGGTTTATTGAAAATATTTTAATTGTTAATGATTCCTTCTGCTCATAGTTATTGAAATTTTTGTAACTGTTATTTGCATAATATACACTCCCGCATAAAAGAATTATATACGTATTATTATTCCATACTATATATTATTTTCTCATGATATTAATTATTTTTATTTTATTATTATTTTTTAGTTTCTATCACATTTTCTTTGTATAATTCTATAAGTCAAATAGAAATTTTAATGGGAAAATATAATAATAGAAGGACAATCTTTTTTTTTTTGTCCAAGTAGAAATCATTCATTGAAAACAGGCAAAGCCCAAAGGGCAGTACAAATGACCCAGTATCAAACTGGCTAGAGTTAAACTACATGCAAAGTCGCAAAACATAAAAAACTACAATCCAAAGACTTGCAGCTGACATGCAGAACACAGAAACTAAATACAATAGTAACCTAAACTAAACACAACAGAGAAAAACAATAGCCAAACAGAAACTTAAACAACAAAAGGAACACAAAAAACAACAACCAAGCCTGCCTGAGACATGTCCAAACACTTCTATGAGTGGGTTGGTTTTGACCCATTTGGGGGCCCAAATCCATCAACATCAACAAATCAGCCTAGATGTTAATTTTCCAGCAAGTTTTTTTTTTTGCTCTTTTCAAATAGACCCCAAGCCCTTCAATCCAGAAAAGCCAGGCCCAAAAGGAAGTCAGAACCCCACCCGAGGAGCCATGGCTGCCACCGCAGCTCCAAGGCAGGATCCACAACGGAGGTGGGCACGTTGTTGCAACTCTAGTTCCGAAAAGCCAAACACAGAGGACGAAGGAACGGAGAAAGAAAATCGAAAAACAACAAAACACACAACCACATAACCTACATACAGATCAGCCAAACCGCCGAGATCCACCACAGCTCAGCCTCGAGCCAACCCCTAACCACCACCCAGGACCCACCAAGAGGCGCCTCGAAGTTACGGAAGGGGGAGTCTACGCACTCCAAACCAGGACGACCCATGTCCGACACGAGCCGAGGCGACGACCACCAAACCCTAGCAGAGGAGCTTTGCGAAAATCCAGATGTAGTGGAAGTAACACGGCGCACGGCTGTGGAAGAAGAAGAAAGGAAGTGACTTTGGATTTTACAGGAAAAGAACCCATGGTCGGCGGCGGCTTCTACAAGAGCAAGAGAGTATTTTTCAAACCCTAGCAGAGCGTGTGTATAGAAGGACAATCTTGAACTAGCAAGTAGCAATTGAGTTTTTGAATATCGACATTGCAGTATGGGAAGATGAACTTGCTGCTTTGATTGCGACTAGCATTGCAAAACAAAAAGCTTATTATAAGGAATGAAAAAGGGCTACAACTTACAAGTCTTTGATGCTTGTTAAGAGGTTCATAGATGATGCATTAGTTAAAGTGATTCCCCCATTCTGATAATGCTAAGGCTTTTTTTTTTCTTCTAACGGTGATAGATATGTTGTTTATGGAAAAACCGAAGTGTGGCGATTGGCAGTCTCTCATTAACATGAGGGGTGATGTAATTATTGGTGTTAGGAAGCATATTACGAAGATAATGACAATATCTAAACAATCTAAGTGACCTCATGTGTGACCTTTAAGTTCCTCATGCACCATGCCATAAACTACTTGTCTAGTAAATTTGATGTTCCGAAAAGCTCATGCAATATCCAAAATGACGAGTGAAACATCAGTCCCCCATGTTTGTGCCCAAGAGGAAGAAAGGATGTGCTATCCAAACATAGTTAATTTTTTTTACTTGATAGTTATTTTTTAATTATGTTATTATACATAGATACATACATACATACATACATACATACATACATACATACATACATACATATATATATTAAGATTTATTTCAAAAAAACTAAAATTAAGAAACCATTTCAATCTAAACAGCTTAAAACTTATTGACTCAAATTCTATCATTTTTATAGTTCAACAATTGATTTTATCCAATACATAAAATTTAATTAAACAACTAACTTTTAACTACGAACTTTCAACTAAAAATAATTTGTCCACTATTTTTCCAAAACGAGCCTAAAGCAACTTGAAAGAGTTTTATTTTAGAAGCATTTGAGTCATTTGAGTGCTGTATGGAAGATTCAAACGAGCAGTAGGGAATCCACATACAATGTCCTTGACCAAAATCATATCTTTTATCTTTTATCTTTTATTGAATAATAATAATAATGGAGTAACAGTTATTTCATGATGGTAGTCCAAATCTCTAGTAGGCATAACAGGTTACAGTGTCTGTATATCCAATGCCAACAACATAAGTATACATAATCACATAACATAGGAAGGAAAAAACAGGCAAAATGGCATGGAGCTTAGCTTAACCGGTGTTTTGCATGCCAGCAGCTATACCCTTCATTGTCAAAATAAGGGTGTCCTCAAGACCAGGAGCATATTCACTTTTTGGGTTAAGCTTGACAAGTTCTGCTGCTGGCTTGCTTGATTCCATGCAGTCCTTTGACAAGTGTGGCCTCAGCTTCACATGGTAGTCAGGGTCACGGATTCTCTTCAATGTGTAGGCTTGCAAGACATTGAGGGTTGTGATGTATGAGTCTCTAAGGCGAAGTCTTTGCTTCAAGTAGGGGTCCCCTTCAAGAAGATCCTTGTGCCCGGCAACCTACAAACAAGAGACTTGTTATTATTATAACAACAACAACAACAACCAAGCCTTATTCCACTGGGTGGGGTTGGCTACATGGATCACTCAACGCCATAGTGGTCTGTCATGAATCATAAATATAAGGAGAGAAAAAGTTGTGAAGCAAAAAGCCCTGACATGCTTCTAATGGGAAAAAAAAAGGAACATTTTATAATAGGGCTTATTGAAATTTACATATCAGCTTCTTGTTGAGCATTTTACCTAGTCATCTTGGTGTTATGTCAATGAGCAAACGCTAATAAAAATATAGAAACATCATCTATAGCAGAAAAGAAATGTATTAAGAATTACCTGGAGGAGAAAGCTCTTGGTTTCTTCATATGTAGCTCTTAAACGCTCACCAAATGGCCACAGCTCTCCTGACACCAAGAGTTTGTCATATAGGGCGGCAATCCCGGGGTCTCCTTTGGCGAAGACCATCTCAACCAAGTCAAGGGTAACCCTGAAGAAAGGCCATTGATTGTACATGTCCTGAAGCATTTGGAGATTCTTTGGATCTTTCTCAATTACATGCTTGAATGCTTCCCCAAAGCCAAGCCATACTGGTAAATGAAACCTTGTTTGTGTCCAAGCAAAAATCCAAGGAATAGCACGGAGTGATTCAATTCCTCCGCTTGGCTTTCGTTTTGATGGACGGCTACCAATGTTCATTCGTCCATATTCCAACTCAGGAGTTGCCTGCAGTTCATAATATTCATAAATAAGAGAGGAAAAAAGCAAATAAATTGCAGTGTCATAAGTATTTTCGTTAGTTTTATGACTCCAAGAGAAGAAAAAACTATTTTTACCTAATCATCAGATTATTAATACAAGCAAAAATATATAACAGATTGGGGAAGAAAACAGATAATAATAATTCGAGCAGCATATTAATAGGGAAGAAAGAGCATACACCATGAATGTTAAAAGTGTTGTCATGAACATTATCAATCAAATTTTGAATACTATTGCTAACAAAATTATCACATTTGAAAACGTACTACTTAAACTACAAGATTTTTTTCCCAGGGTATCTTCTATACAGAGGTTAATAATTGAAGATTGAGAGCAAATAATACTTACACATCGGAAGTATTCAACAAAGCGAGGTTCTTGGAAAACAATTGAGCGATACTCCTTTGTTGCAATGACAGCCATCTCATCCAAAAGGGCACGCCATTCTGGTTTTGGTGACACAGGAGGATGCATTCCATGCTCAAGTGTAGCAGCAGTGAAACGCTGAAGTGTTCTAAAGCACAAGTGCTCCTCTCCAAATGATTGTTCAATAACTTCACCCTGAACTGTTACCCGTAGTGAGCCATGGATAGTATCAGGTGGCTGAGATAATATAGCAAGATGAGTAGGACCTCCTCCTCTTCCAACTGTCCCTCCTCTGCCATGGAACATTGTTAGCTTAACACCAAACTCCTTTGCGACCTTTACGAGTTCTTCTTGAGCCTTATATAATGCCCAAGCTGCAGAAAGACGACCAGCATCTTTTCCTGAATCTGAATATCCTATCATAACTTCTTGCTTTCCATTGATGCGGTTTCTGTACCAATCTATAGAGAAAAGCCGGGCTACTGCAGCAGGAGCAGCCTCAAGATCAGCAAGCTTTTCAAACAGTGGGACAACCCTTAATGGCTGCTTCACATGGCATTCACGTTGTAAAAGCTCGACAGCAAGCACATCAGATGGGGCTGTTGCCATTGAGATGATATAGGCACCAAAGTTGTCCGAGGGAAGTTCTGAAATGACATGGAAGGTGTCCAAAACATCAGCAATTTCTTCAGTCTTAGGAAGATCATGGCCAAAGAGAGGGCGCTTTCCACTAAGCTCAGACAAAAGCCATTCCTGCCTGCGTTCCTCAGTCCATTCTCGGTAAGATCCGATCTCCAAGTGTCTTGTAATTGCATCCATAACATCAGTGTGCCTGTCTGACTCTTGACGGATGTCAAGTCTTACAAGTGAAAGTCCAAATGTAGAAACTTGCCGCAAGAAATCAAGAAGGCTTCCATCTGCTATTGGTCGGTCACCACTTGCACAAAGTGACCTATAACAGAGTTCAAGAGGCTCCAGGAACTACAAGGAAAAAAAACTGATGTTATAGAGTTTCAAAATATATATCTGCTCATATTTTGCATGGGGAATTAATAATACGTGGTTGAAAGAACTGTTGCCAGCTTGAACAACTATTTACATAACCCTTCTTTTCATATTTTTGTTGGAAAAGATCCATTAATCAGCTCAAGAAAAAAAAAACATATTCAGACAACTAGACCTAATATATAGGTTGCAAATTCCCAATTTCCCCATAATCAAGAAGTGAAACAGTCTTTAAGGATGGGAAAATCCAGCACTGCAAGTAATAAAAACATTAAGGAATGATGTTTATAAAATGCAAAAAGTTTTACTAGTGCTAGGTTCCCATGTGTAAACCTCAAGAATAAGTTCTAGGTATTAAAAGTGTCCAAAAAATTATAACATACTATAAACAAGAAAGCAATTCAAAATGTTGCTGCAAGGCAATTGCCATAAAAAAAACGTTTCATTGCCCTTATCTTTTAACAGTGTAATGGGCTGTTGTGAGGATAATACCTGCTCAACATTTGTGAAGGTTGTCTCTTCAGGGATGTCAGAGGTCCCATTGGCTAATAACTGGCGAGCACGTTCACGTGTATTATACAGTTTGTCCCTCACATCTCCAAGAATAACACGATATGGCTCATTTGGAGGAATCTGTTTCCAAAACTCTGCAACAATTTAAAATTTGTTACAAGGATATTCAAGACCAATTGGAATTTACTTAAATCCAATAGTTTAGCAGTGCTGATCTGATATATTGTTCAGCATTGTAAATCTCAATAAAGATTTAAAAAATGCGCAGTTCAGAAAGAAAGAAAAAAATACATACCAATATAATGTTTTGCATCTCTCTTTGAGGATCTATGGAGCTCATGAGCTCTGTCACGGAGTTCGTCGTTGCAGCGCCACATAGACAACTGCCAAACAGATAGAAACAAGTATTTAAGAACCATGACCTTGATGCTTAATGAAAGTAGATAATCAAGACAGAGACCAGCATATTTGATACCTCGAACATGAGATCCTCTATCTGAGAGAAGTACAAGTTAGCAGCCATCATTCTAGCCAGCAAGCACACATCCCTTGTAACTTCAGGCGTTACCCTGGGATTACCTACAATGCACGTTAGACACATTGACATTGTAAGACAGCAACTATAAGTATATTTCAAGCAATGTCACTTAGTTAATGCTCAAGAGTGAATATGAAAGTCAAAAGTAGAAAGTGAAATGAGAAATAAAAGATGAAGCATCGAGGATCTGAAACAAATATACTTGGAATTCATTCCACATGAATACTTGGTAAGAAAGTAAGGTTTTGTAATAAAGAGAAAAACTATTTTATGAAAAAATGCATGCTCATTTATTAATTTCTTAGAAAAAAAGAAATATACCATCACGATCTCCTCCCATCCAAGAAGAGAATTGGATAAGAGGAGCATTATATGGGACACGTTCATTTACTCCAATGTTCTTCAGAGCCGTGTCAACCCGGCGCAAAAACTTTGGCACTCCTTTCCAAATTGTCTCATGAAAGTAGCTCATTCCTGCCCTCATCTCATCTTGTGGTGTAGGAGGAGTCCTTCGAATTTCATCTGTGCGAAATGCAGCTTGAATCTGTCCAAGAGCAAAACGTCATTAGGACTGTAGCTTTACAGTTACTATAAAAATTTCCACATATAACTCTAACCACAAATTTATAACATTAAACCTTTTCACATCTTAAAGAATAATGGCAACAAAAATCTTATCTAATTCAAAATAGAGGGGAAGAGAAAATTAAAAGGAACAGCCAAAACAATATGTCTAAACTTTAACTGCTAACTGATGACAAAAAAAGCATCTAAGGTTAAAATATAAAATCTATTCATCATACTTTTTCATGTCACAACTCACAAGAGCACGCTATCACAGAATTTCTTCAATGCCAACTATACGCATTGGAATGCAATATATACTCACTATTTTAGCCAAAAAAAATAATGCTATCAATTAACAAATTAACAAATAAATAATTATGGTCATTGTGTCTAAAATCCAGGATACTTGTGAATTTTTCCAGGAAAATATTATCATCAATCATGATGTTTATAAATCACTAGAAACAATAGGTAACATATCAATCATCTCAGAGTTATCTGAAAGTGAAGCGTGTGAGTAATGGCATCATATATTGAATATTGAATAAGGAATCAAGCATGTACCTCTCTTTGTAAAGCCTCATCAAGTTCCTGCTTATCATCTGGTGTTATGTCTTTAGCATACAACTGTGTCAAACAATTCCTTATCCTGCAAATGAAGACAATGATTACCAACAAAAGACTAATAGCCCGTTTGTTTTAGATTTTGGTAGAATTGTGTTTGATAAAATTGTGTTTGAAAGAATTGTGTTTAAAAATAATTGATTTGTGTTTGGTAATGATATTTTAAAAGTGTGTTTAGAAGAATTGATTGTGTTTGGATGATAAAGGTAGAATCACGTTTGATGTATAAATATAAAGAATTGTGTGGGTCCCACATCCAGAATTGATTTTGTTCAACGCAAAAGCTAGAAATTCTTACTTCCATCAAAATCAATTCTACCCACCCAAAATCAATTCTTACCTACCCACTTTTGGGAACCAAACACCCCAATTTTTTGCCAAAATCGAGTTTGACCAAGTCAAACTCGATTTTAGCCTCAAACAGCCGTTGAAGAAGGTAAAACAAACAGGCACTAAGCCTTAGTGCAGAAATTGCCACAATTCCAGAAATAGCATATATCATGTCCTGCCATTACAATCTATTAATGCAATTGACAAACCTTCCATGCTTTTGCAGCAAAGATCTGCGAATCGACTGAGTAGGATGAGCAGTTAGGACCAAATCCACAGTTTGGTTCTTCAAAGCATCAAAGACTTCCTGAGGGGTCTTCTTCAGTTGAGTCACAAGCTTCTTGAAGGTCTCCTCAATGTCTGACTCAGTTATGGCAGAGTTCTCATCAGCAAAATCACCCTTCTTCAACAGCTTGATCCTCCTTCGGTAGGCGATTTGAACTTCTTCTGCCAGGTTGGCCAAATTAAGCATGTGAGAAAATGATTTGGCAATGACAATAGAATCCCCAGCATCAAGACCAGTCAGCATATTCCCTAGTTCCTCCAACTTCTCTGGCTGATGCTGCCCTTCATACTCTGCTGAAAGCTCATAACAATCTTGAACCTAAGAAGCATCAAATTACCAAACAAAACTCTTAGCCACAAAGTCCAGAGATATAGTGGGACAGGGAAAAAAAGTAAAAAAAAAAAAAACGAAGAAAACTTATTACGAGATTTTATTTTCTTAAGCAATAGTTTGTATTTAACCAAAAATAGAAACTTTAGCAAACAAAGGATCAAAATGAGAAGAGACACACAGAACACACATTCAGAGCCCATTACCCATACGAGATAACAAATTAAAAAGAGGATTTTGAAATATGAAATTGTAAAATTTGTAATATCCAATTATCCACTCCAGTTTCTAAGGCCAAAAAAGAGTTTTTTTCATAGAAAATTAAAGTTGGGGTTCCTTCAGAAATCTGTTATAAAGTTCAGAAGCAGTCATCAAGCAGAGGAGTGAAGAAAGTAACAAAGGGAATTTTTGTGAGTACCGTTTGTCTGATGTCTTCTCCATGCAAATCCTGAAGAATGTCAAGGAATCGGTCCAGCAATAAAGCATCATACTCCACCAGTTTGTCATCATCAGAAACCTTCCGAGGTGCCAGTAGCCTCAACTGAGCATCGATTGAAGCCATCTTCTCAATGTTGCGAGTAGCAGCCATCTTCTCAGTATCTGTTGTGTTTAATTGCTTTCTCTCACTCTATGAATTGAACCACTCAATTCATGCAAGGTGAACCACAAGAAGGTAAGTGACCTCTCTCACTCGCTCACAGGAAGAAAAGTTCAATTATCAAACTGGAAGATAAAAAAAAAAAAAGGTTAAAATCGTTATTATGAGAGAGAGAGAGAGAGAGAGAAAAGGAGAGGGAAATCCCGTGACAAAGCAGAATGGAAAATCTCGTAGGTTCCAAGCAAATAGGGTCTCTTATTGTGATATCTGCACGGGAAAGTACATAGAAAAAGTGACCAACCTTCAACAACAACTATAAAAACTAGCGCCTTTGATCACGGAGAGCACAGAACACGAGAGAGACACGTCATGTGACGAAGAAAAGACCCGTCTCACCTTCAATTTATAGAACCAGGAGGAGCCTTTTTTTTACTTAGTGATTTTTTGCATTTTGAAAAATGGTTTAGATTTGGATTTAAGTATAGGAAGTATAGGATAGGATAAACTTATAGTAGGATTAGGAAAGCAGTATAAAACAGTAAAAGTGGCATCATCGTAGATTCATAATCCTAATCCCAATATAAATATAAGTTTATTCTATACATAAATTTGGTGTGACACAAGATAAAGATAAAACTAATTGATCTATCTAGGATTCTTTGATATCGCAAGCTAAATCGAATTCGATGGGATAAGTCGAATAGTGTGGCATCACGTCTAGGATGTTCATTTTCAAATAGATAAAAAAAAATGCAAACCGATCAAAATTAACCAATAACTCAACGAAATATATTTTTTTTAATTGTTTGGATGATTTTTTTAGAAAATCAATTGTTTCAGTTTGGTTTTTTGTTTATTTCACTAAAATTAAAACAAACTGAATCAAACCGTTTTCTATATTAAAAAAATGGCTTAAATATATTTTTAGTCCCTCATATTTAGTCTAAGTTCATTTTTAGTTCATCAAATATCAAAAATATTATTTTAGTCTCTAATGTTTTGAAAATGTGTCACTTTTTGGTCCCTCACATTGATATTTTAGTCCCGAATATTTTTAAAATGTGTCACAATTAGTCTCTCATATTTCGAAGAAAAAGACTAATTGTGGCACATTTTCAAAATATTAAAGACTAAAATAATATTCTTGATATTTGAGATACTAAAAATGAACTTAGGCCAATTGATATTTGAGATACTAAAAATGAACTTAGGCCAAACAAGAGGGACAAAAACATATTTAAGCCTAAAAAAATCAAATATTTTAAACCCTTTGTAACTGCGGCACTGCGTGCGTTTTGCAGTTTACACTTTATACGCTTAACTATTCAATTCACTAACCATTTAATTAAATTCAACATTTTTGTGATAAAATAATGAGAGACTTAACTTTGTCATTAATATGAAAAAAAAAAAGAGGTTAATTAAAAAAACATTTGTGACTAGTGCATTGGCCTCTAAGTTTAAAAATAAGCGATAATATTTTAAACAAAAGAAAAAAGCTACAACATTACATAGTGATAGAAAACACAAACCACAAAAACTCAAATTGAATCATCCGAACCAATTCAAATTACATTTAATTGAATCAGATTATTTTAAGAAAACAATCTAAGCCGAACCAAACCGCATGTTTTTTTAATTTTTTGATTAGACAACTTTTACTTCAAATTAAATTGATCAAAACCGAACTGCGAACCCCTATAAGATCAGGTCTTAGCAACCAAGTTCTTAAAGGCAGTTGAGATTAGATTATATAAAATGTATAACTTATCTTATATTATTATCATTATTATTATTAGACTTTGTTATGTTGAAGCCTTATCTTGTAGATGTTTAGAACAGGTAAATATTACATTTTCTATCATATGTGAGTATATATGTTCAACTCCATTTCTTATGAAAACCATCTAGAATTTAATTTTGATTAATTTACATCCGTGTAGAATAATTTAACCTTTTAAATAATCATAATCACAATTAAATATCTAGATGATAGGATAATACATGGTGATTTTTTTTGAGTAATTAGATAATACATGGTGACTAAAATCATTTAATGACAATACTTAATTCATAATTAATGTGTTATTAAGTATTGTCATCAAATGATTAAAATCATAGTAACTATTGAATATAAAAAAAATCATAGTAACTATTCACCAAAAAATAATTAAAATCACAATTAAGCCTTTATGATAATTATGAATTAAGTATTGTCATTAAATGATTATTTACATGAATATATTTAATAATAACAGATACTGTAGTGGTTATAAATGGGATTTCCATTTTCAATTTAGTACTATTTCTTTTTTTTTTTGGTCCAAATTTAGTACTATTTCATAAAAAACACTATCGTGTACCTTTTTTTTGTAAATTGACATGTGGCTGGAATTTTTTTGTCTGCACATATTCAGTTACTGTCAGATTGTCAAGTATCTGTACATATCAATCAAATTACTTAACGGCCACGACTTATGAGTAAACGCTAGATGGATTCTAATTGTGTGTTTTTTTTAACATTTGAATATATTCAAAAGGGCAGTGTATTCTCCTTCAAAAAAAAAAAAGGACAGTGTATTCAAACAGAAAAATAAACACATTATGAATCTATCACTCTCGAGTGATATTTTAATTGAATAAAAAATACTAATTATAACGTGTCTTTTTTTGTACAAAAAAGTTTAGTCTAGGGGCAAGCATTGACCTCATGCAAGGTCAGAGCTTACCACCAATCTCAAGAGAATTTATAGTGGTATTTATGAATTGTCTCCCCCTATCCACAGCGTAAATCCGCTTTTGATAGGTAAATGTGGGAAAACTGGGTTCGAACATTCAACCTCATAAACAAGGTGAAGGCTCTTTGTCAGTTGATCCCACCCCAGGGAGTTAATTATAACGTGTCTTGATATGTAATCTTTCATTTTTTTTATGATTTAAATATTATATTTTCACAATTTATGTTTTATAATTTAAATTTTTTACTTTTTTTATTTTTAAAAAATCCAGTAAAATACATTATGTATTTCCTAATAAATAATAAACAAAACGCGGGATCAATGACTGATCAAAAGAAAAATAAAATAAAATACATCAAACGTAAGAAGGGAAAACAAAATAAAAGACTGAAACCTCAAGCAGAAGCCAAATTGGATCAATATTGCCCATTTTATGGTACTCGGAAATCGGAATAATATTTTTTGAAAGGAATATAATTATTATTACTATTATTATTACCTTTTATTTTAGGACGTAAATGGCTTTGTCTGTTCATTCGCTTTCGCGGTCATTTATTTATTGCTCTTTCTGCTTTTTCCAAAATTGTGAATTTCCTTTCCCCTTGATGGCTTGATGCGTCGTCGGGTCGTCTATCATTGCTTCAATTTTCATTAGGGAGTACTAAAAAAGAAAAACGACTAGGAATATACCCACATTTGATTTTGGGGAGAAAGAAAACCAGTAAAACGTTTTTATTCCAAAATTAAGAAATTTCATAAAATAGGGAAATAAACGATTTCAGTAAAGTTGAATATTTAAAATTTATGTTGCACTACTAGAAAGTAATTAAATGGCGACGGAAATAAAATTATCAGAAGAAATTTTTGAAATAATTAAAACGTTAGAAGAAATGAATAAAAACATAGCTTTATTAATAGAAAATACAAATAAAATTATGGAATATACATATATGAGAATATCAAAAGGACATAATGATATAAAAAATATAAGAGAGACTTTAGATAATATAAATGAAGGAAAAGAAATTGAAGAAAATAATGATATTAAAAGAATTAAAGAAATTATCCAGCAACTTGAAAATTTATTAGAATACGAAGGAAACAATAGATGTATAACAAAAAAAGATTTAGAAGATTTATTAAAAATAAAAGAACAAAAACCTATAAATTATTATAAACCATTATCTACATGGAAGAATTAAGAGAGGAATATTTGAAAAATCTAAAGAAATCAAATGATATAGAAGAAATTCAACAATTATTAGAACAATTAAAAATAATAGAAGATGATAATAATCAAGTACAAAAAATTGAGCAAAAAGAAAATCCTAAAGAAAATGAAGAAATAATCCTAGCTTATTCTAGTTCATCAGATTCTGAATATGGTGAAATATTTATGGAAAAAAGTGAAACAAGTGGAGTAAAACAAGAAAAAAGAAAATGGGATAAATATTATTATAATAAAGATGGTGCATGAGATAAATATGAAGAAGAAATAATGAAAAATAAATGATATGCTAGAAAAGATGGAAAATGGTCAAAAATACCAGATGAATTTAAACCTCATAATGAATATACTAAATCAGGAAATATATGAAACCTAGATTGTGTTAGAAATAAAGAAAATGCAATTATAGAATGAGTTAATGAAATAATATTATTAATTTCAACATATGATAGATTTAGCAATCTTTCTTTAGAGAATATTATTAATTCTAATGAAAACACTAGGAGATGTAAGACAATATTTAATAAGTATTAGTGATGAAATATGGTATAGATATGCAGCTACCGTAAATACTAACCAAGATTTTGCTAGATTAATTAGTAAACTAATTTCTAGAGAATTTACTGGATATGAATATCTTCATAATAAAATAGGAGTAAATAACTTATTACATGAAAATGCAAAGTCACATTTAAATAAAATACAAATTTGTGATATGTGTCAGATAGGGAGTTTTATCTGCGAATATCAAAAATATTATTATCAACTCGATAATACATCAAATGATACGTACAAGGAATTATTTGTTGATAAGTTACCATACCTTCTTAATATAAAGATAAAAAACATTTGGAAAACAAGCATAGGAGAAATAGCAAATACCTTAAGAGGAATTATACGAATAGTATATGAAGAAATGAGAAATCAATGCCTAACTAGAGAAACAATTAGACAATTAAATAGGGAAATAAATGAAATATGTTGTGATTTACCAGAATTAGAATTACTAGAAAATTATGGATGTAAACAACCTAGAAAAAGAAAGAAATATTATAGGAAGAAACCTAAGCTAAGAAAGACTTATCCAAAGAAAAGAGCTTATAAAAATAGGAATAAAAAATATTTTAGAAAGAAAAGACAAATCCCTAGAAAATATTATCCAAAAGGAAAGAAAGAATGTATGTGTTGGTTGTGTAATCAAGAAGACCACTATGCAAATGAGTGTCCAAAAAGAAAAGAAAAAGATGTAAAAGAAAAATCAAAACTAATAGAAAGAATATATCAAATATATGATTTATAACCATTAAAAGAAGAATTAAGTAATTCTGAAAAGAGTATATATGAATATTCAGAAGATGAATTATATTCACAGACAGAATCAGAATAGTACTTATATTAAAATAATAATAAAAAATAATGATAGAGAAACAGAAGCTTATATAGATACTGGAGCAAGTATTTGTATAACAACAAAAGCATTATTTGATAAATGAAAAAAAGTAAGAAACCCAGCAAGAGTTTCAATTGCAGATGGATCTGTACATTCTCTAAGCTGGATAGTAAATAAAACAACTTTGATAATAGAAAATAAATTATTTATAATACCTATAATATATCAACAACAAACAGGTGTAGATATGATATTAGGAAATAATTTTCTTAGACTATACACGCCCTTTTGCAAATACTTAGATTACATGACATTAAGAACCCCTTATATTAGAGGAAAGCAAATAAGAGAAATAATTAGGATATCAATCCTTCATTATACAAAGTGTCATTACTCAGAGTTTAGTCAGCTGAAACGTGGTGAGATAATAGGAATAGTATGTAAAAAAAATGTGACATGTACTAATGAATGCAGAAGAAGGTAGAATTATTCCAGCATATATTGAAGAACTTTTAAATAAGGTATGTAGTGAAAACCCACTAGATCCAAAAATTAATAATAAAAATACGGAGTTAGTAGAATTAAAACTAAAAGATCTTACAAAAGAAATAAAATATAAACCTATGATTTATACAAAACAGGATAGAGATGAGTTTGCAGAAGATATAAAACAGATGTGTGAAAAAGGATTAGGAAGACCATCAAAAAGTAAACATTCAGCACCAGCATTTTATGTTGAAAACCATAATGAAATTAAATGAGGAAAAAGGAGAATGGTAATAAATTATAAACAGATGAATGATGCTATGGAAGGAGATGCATATTTTTTGCCTAGAAAAGATTTAATTATAGAAAGAGTTAGGAATATGAATTGGTTTAGTACTTTTGACTGTAAATCAGGATTCTATCAAATAAGACTAACAGAAGAGTCAAAAGCTTTAACAGCATTTAGTTGTCCTCAAGGACAACATGAATGGAATGTGTTACCAATGAGAATGAAACAATCACCAGGTATTTTCCAAAGAAGAATAGATTCTATACTTAAGGAGTATAAAGATTTTTGCCTCATATATATTGATGATATATTAGTCTTTACTAATAAGGATTTAAATGATCATTTTAATAAGGTAAAATTAGTTCTTAAGAGATGTTTAGAAAATGGAGTAGTATTAAGTAGGAAAAAAGCAATTTTAGCCCAAACTAAAATTAACTATTTAGGATTAGAAATAGAAAGAGGAAAAATAGTAATGCAAAAATATGTGTTAGAAAAACTTCAGAATTTTCCAACAAAATTAAAGGATAAAAAAGAATTACAAAGATTTCTTGGATTACTGACTTAATTTCAAATGAAGGTTTTATAAAGAATCTTGCAGCTGAAAGGAGAAAACTCCAGCAGAAGTTAAAAAAAGATGCTCTTTGGTCATGGACTGAAGAAGATGAAGAAATTATTACAAAATTAAAGCACTTATGTCAGGATCTTCCTGAATTATATCATCCTTCAGATGATGATTTAATTATTATTGAAACAGATGCATCTAATGAATGTTGGGAAGGTGTTATGAAGGCGAAACCCCCTGGACAAAAGAAAGAATTACTATGTCGATACATGTCTGGAACCTTTTCAGACAATAAAATTAATTATCTTACTTATGAGAAAGAAACATTGGCCTTAATTCGAATGCTAGAAAAACATCGAATTTATGTGCTAGACAAAGAATTTATTGTCAGAACTGATAGCACTTATGTTGCAGGTTTTAAAAATATTAACCATAAAGACACTTATAAACAGGGAAGACTAATAAGATGGCAGATGAAGTTAGCTGAATATAATTATACAATATCTCATATTAAAGGTGAAAAGAATGTTCTTGCAGATATATTGTCAAGAGAATGGAGCAAGACTTGAAGAAATTGGAGAGCAAATTAAAGATGCAAAATGCACTCTTTGAACAAAAGATGCAAGAAGCAGAATTACTCAAAAAGGACATGGAAGTGATAGAATGACAAATTGAAGAATTAAAATTATTGGTGGAGGTAGTTCCAGAAAATCTAAAGAACCAAGTTGAAGAAGAAAATAAAAAATGGTATGTAATTTTCAATGGACCATTTCCAGGAATCTATGATGACTGGTACAAAGCAGCACCACACTGCACAAAAATCCCAGGAATTATCCACAAATCATACTCATCAGAAGAAAAAGCAAAAAAGGCTCTAAAGGAATACAATGATGAAGTAAGAAAGAAAAAAGATAAAGAGATTTATCTTGGACCCAGAACTTTTTCAGAAATAGCAAAAAGTTCACCACCAATTAAATCAGCCATGAAAATACTAGGAAGAATTCCTTCTTCCTTAGATGACTTCCAAATAATTAGTCGAAAGGATCATGAACTTCGAATTCAATTTTCTCATGAAAAATTCGAAAAACATTTCCAAAGATTAATTAATTGGAATGAATCTGAAAAAATCAACTGTTTTTATATAGTTGATAAAAATATTTATGGTGTTAAAGCAATTATTACACCGGGAGCATCACAATTACTGGTATTCAATTTATTCCAATTTGGGATGATCGAATGTCTTTATTTAAGTACTAATTTGAAAGAAATTAGTTTTTTTCCACATGTATTCAAATATGCAGTTCAAGCTTTCAAGAAGAATATTGCCTGAGAAAGGACTATTTTCTTGAAGTTCTATTCAGCCTACCCAGATTTCTCAACTGGGCAGCAAGCAAAACATTTTGTGTATGTAGGTATCAGCAACAATAATTTTCCTTTGCTGGATGATCCAAAAAAGGAAGCATATACTGAGGAGTTTATGAAGGAAATAATTGCAAACCAGTTGGCAAGTATTTACAACCAGTGTCAAGCCATTGGAAAAGGTACTTTCGTCAGAATGATGTATAGAGGACCTCATCTGATATTATTAAATAAAACAAATGGAAAGATAATTAGAGAAAAAGATATGAAGACATTAACAGAATTTGAATACCCATACTATGCATTTGAGGGACCCACGATGAAATATCATCCGGATATACTCAATCAACTCTGCAGAAAGATAAGACAGAGCGGAAACCATGCATGTGAGAGATGTACTACAAAGACAGAAGTCCAGAAAGAAGATAAGGACAACAACTCAGATGAAATAATTGTAGAAGAATAAATGTAGGAGCTGATGTAAGCATGTAAGGCCTCTTGTAAAAAGCCATTGTAAATATGTTACGTGAAAAAAAAAGTTGAAAAGTCAAACATGAAATAAATGTAACAGGATGGTTACGTAGAAGAAAAGAAGACGAGCGGATGAAGTTAGACGAAGATAAGAATTGCCGCTTCAGCAACTGTAGCGTAGGATAAGAGTCTGTAAATAGTATCTTTAGGGGCTTATAAATAGAGGGTTTGAGACAGAAGCAGAGCACGGCAAAACAGAAGAAGCTGTCATCCTTCTCTTCGAGAAGAAAATGTTTCCTTAGGAAACTTTGTGCTAGTCCTGTAGGATTAGTCGGGTACTTAAGAGTGTACCTAAAAACCCCTTTGTACTCAGTATTACTCAGAAATAAAATCTCTACTTATTTCAGTTTATACACTTGAGTTATTTCAATTTTTAGACTTCAACTATTACACTACTCAGTCTATTTGTGGAAGCAGCAGTGGGCACAAAACTCACAAAACTAAATCAGGTATGTTATTTTGCATCTAATTTATTTATTTATCATGGAATGTGAAAAAATTAGTAATAATGATATAGAACATTTACAAATTATTGAACAAGATGATTACTATGAAGGAAATATTTTAATTGATTATGCTTTATTTAGAAAAATAGAAAAGGAAGATTTAAATTTAACAAAAGATGCTAAAATGAAAAGTAAGGAAAAACTTGGAAAAATTATGCAAAGATTTAATAAAAAGGAAAATATTATATATTATGAAAAATTGATTAATGAAGCTCCAATAGATATTGAAGAAGCTCAAGGAAATACTAGTATACAGTTATTAAATAAGAAAAAATTGATGGAATTAAAAAAGAATATTAAAAGGGAAGAACACAGAAATAAAATTGAATATATACGTATAAGAACAATTCAAATATTAATAAAAGTAACTTTTCAAGAAGGAATAAATTCACCTATAGAATTAATATTAAGAGATGATAGAATAACTGATATAAAAGATAAAATATTGAGCGTAATAGAAAAAAATTTAGCTTATGTAAAATTAAAATTTGAAATTTACCCAAATATTGAAATACCTTTAAATACTCAAAGATTAGAACAATTATTAACACTTGAACATAAATTTTTAAGAAAAAATTTAATGAAAATATTTTCTATAACCTATTGTGTTAATTATGCACTAACAAACTCACATCATAGTATTACTTTTAGAAATAATGACAGAATAGACATACCAAGTTTATTTGAAAATATAGGAAAAATTTATTATTCAAAAAGAAATGAAATAACAGAATTAAGAGCTTTTATAAATAAACCAACTTTATTAATGTGTAGATTACCATTACCAGCAATTATTTCTGAAAATGATATTGAAGAAGATAAAATTAATAAATTAACAAATCAGGTAAATGATTTAACTCTGTATTTGAAAAATAAGATATGAGTAAAAATATTACAAAATTTAATATAAAAGATAAAATTATTAATATATGGGTAAAAGAACGAAATCAATTTCAAAAAATATATATGTAATATATTAAAAATATTGATAAAGATTTTATTGAAAATCTAAAACATATTTGGAAATTAGATTTGCCAAAAGAAATAAAAATATGTGAAGATTATGGAAAAATATGTGGACAAATTGCACTATACGAAGATGAAATGAATTATGTATTAACCACAACTTTAATAAAATTAGAACTAGAAGATGAACAAGAAGAATTAGAAAGAAGTTTTAACTCAGAAAGAAATCTAAATATTTTTGAAGAACTATTAAATTCTTTAGAAAATAATGAATTTTCAGACTAAGCCATGGATAAGGTAGATAAAAATATTGCTAAGTTTATAATAAAAGATAAACCAGATAAAAATATTGCTAATTAGTTCATAATAAAAGATAAAACAATTACAGCATGAGTAAAAATAAAAATTATTGCAACGTAATATATATAGATGAAATAAAAATCGTGAAAAATATTTTTATGAAAAACTAGAATATATATGGAAATTAAACCTACCAAAAGAATTAAAAAGAATTATATGTCAGGAATATGCAAAATTATGCGCACAAACTATAATATATAATAATGAATTAGATTATGAATTTGATTTAGTATTAACTAGGATGCAAATAGATGAAACTTATGAACAATTAATGAAAAATATAGAAAATAACAACCTAGATGAATCTTGAAAATACACCCCTTCCGAATTGGTATCAGAGCACTAAAATCATTTAAATAATTTTAGAAAAAATGTTGAGCACTAAGATCACTAAAATAAGAAAAATCATAATAACTACTAAGATTATTGAGATTGAAATAATTTTTGGAAACTTAATAATTAGGATTGTTAAGATTAAAAGAAAAATTCAAATTTTTGAATGGATATTATAGATATACAAATCAAAATAATTGAAATAGAAAATAAAATAAATGAATTAAAAGACAAAATAAACATAACTAGAAAAAAATATAAGTTTAATTTGTAGACATTTGAATTATCATATAGAACATGAAAATGCAAATGAAATTGATCAAAATAAATTAAACAAAAGAGAAAATAGATTAACAAGATTAGAAAATGAATTATGAGAATTATATGAAATTTATAACCATCTCTAAAACTGTGACCATTAAAATAGTGACGAATAATAAACTTTTCATCACTAAAAACCGTCAATAAATTAATTATTATTAGCAGTGTTGATGTGAAAAAATGAGTTAAATATTGCGTTTAACTCATATCCAACTCGTTTATGTATTGATTTTTTCATCAACTTTTTTCTTAAATTAACTTTTGAATTCATTAATTTATTTTTAATAGATATTTTAATGTCAGAAGATAAAAAAAAATAAAAAATTATATTCATAAAAATGACTTAAAATTTGAAGATGAAATATTTGATGATAATTAGAGTTATGCATTTCAAATACGTACGACTCTTTTGCGCACGGGAAATCGAGTAAGCAAGAATGTTGCATGCTTTTTCGTAAGTTTTACTAATGACTTAAATATCGCGTTTGTGCTGGTAGTGTGCTCTATTTTTTTTAGTGAAAAAAATAGATGATCGATGAATATAATTTTTTTCTTGATATAGATGAATATGAATTTTACTTACATAAATAATTAGAGAGTAAATAAAAGATTAACCAAAATTAAATGAAATACAAGCTGGTTGATGAAGGTGATTTGCTTCTACAGTTCTAATAATTAAATTCGATCTCATTAGTATGATCATATTTTCTATTTCATGTGAGAGCTACATACAAGTATCCAGTTTTAAATATTAAAGAGTAAGGATATTTCCCGTCACGTTCTTTTTTGAATTTTGAAGAGAAAAAAAAAATCAACATTAATTTCTATGCCGCATAAAACACGTACGATAAACTTGTCTATATAACTGGGGGAAAAGTACACTTTGACTAGAATTAAAACACAAACTAGTTGTCAAATATGTCAACGAACGTGTAATTTTGTCAAAATCTCAAAACATTTGTGATCGTTCATTACCCGGGACTTAATTAAACATTACTATTTTCCACTTTTCACGTGTGATCGTTAATTACCCAGGACTTAATTAAACATTACTATTTTCCACTTTTCACGCATTTTTGGGGGCTGTTTAATTGCAGGGGAAATTTTTCCACTTAGCTTGTCATTCTTGACTTTGATCGATATTTGTAGTATATTCAACATTCAACATTTTAATAAATTTGTTTGCTTACAGAAGAACTTTTCCCGCATTTAGGGTCTTCATCTCCCACATGCATATACCCATTTATCATAGCTATATAGTACTAATTATCCATTCACTCACAACGTCCTACATCAAAATTTTCCCTTCTCATTATCAAAAAAAAAAATCCCTTCTCATTCAGAACGGTATATACATCTTGACAGGAAGAGGAGATAAAAAAAAGCTTGAGAAGCAATGAGATAAAATAAGTTTTCTTATTTTCTGGGTTAAAGAAATTATATAAATAATTAATTAACGCTATATATCCTGGGACCAAAAAGATGTGTCACTGAGTTATCGCCCTTACAACATTTCAAGGGTCAAGCTAATTGGTTAACGAGTTTGTTCCCTTTTTATTGGATGCATGTAATATACGCGGCTTTTAAATTTTCGAAGAGGCAAAATTGTTGAGCATGGCAAATTGCAATATTTGGCATTGGCAATTATGCAAAGAAGGGAGATTCACTCATGTACAACTATAATATCCTGAATCGCATGGTATTTTTAAATTTGAAAATATTAATGTTAAAGATATTTAAAAATAAAATATTTCAAATTATAAAAGAGAGACGTATTATATAAATTAAAGAAATAACTTTTTTAAAGTATAACAATAACAAAAAATAAATTATATGAATCAAGTTACACAATTATTAAATCAATTAATTTGATATGATGTGTCAAAATTTAAATTTATGGTTGCAAAATTTTTTAATATTGACAATCAAAATTTTATGTGATGACTAAATTAAAGCAATACTATTTAAGATAAATTGAAAAATATAAAAAAATGATAAAATGCGAGACATAAAATATAAAATAAATCGCATAATGTATTGAAAAATAGAGTAGAAGCACAAATGTGAAAACTAAAATTTGATATATATGTCGAGAGAAGCTTAATTTAGTAATGCAATGCTTGAACCTTGAATGTTCTTTATGCACTTATTTGATTTATTTTTAGTTAATTGGTAGATAATTTATGTACTCATATTAATTTACTTCCAAACAAAAGCAACATGTCATTTTTATTAAAAAAATGTTTTCAAGTAATTGTAGGAGTAAACATTCTACTATATATGAAAAAAAAGGAGTAAAAATTCAGATGGGATCCAATTTCATGTATAAAAAGAATCGAATTTATTTTATTGTGAGTCGAGAAAAACTTAACTATATATCTAGGCATAAGAATTTTGTTAATTAATCTTCCCAATCAACAAAAAGTAATTAAATATCTATATATAATTTCAAAAAAAAATCAGGTCGAGCTATTGCATTAAAAAATGTTCAGAAGAATTATAGTTTCTCGGTAAGGTTAAAATGAGTTAATTAGGTCAAGTCAAGTCAACCTTTATTTATTTATTTTTTTTGATAGAAGTCAACCTTTATTTTAATCACATGCCTGATAGTTATAAAATGAGTTGGGTTAAAATGAAGGCCTTCAGACATTATTAATTACGTCTTTCTTTATTTTGTCGGAATTAATTAAGTCCTTCTCATGACAAAAAAAATAGTCTCTCCCCTTTTTTTATCTGTATTTTAATGTTATTTCACGCTAATCAACCAATAGTTTTGTTGACAATTTTTTTTGTATACCTTTTTCACTATCCAACTTTTCCATTTACTCTCACTTGATCTACATTAATAAAGATACAGTTGTCAAAATATAATCTTAAACTATCAAAATAATAAATAAATAAAAACAAATTTTTTTCTAGAAAATAGACAGTTAAAAAAACAGAGGGAGTATTCCCAGCATCCGTAAATAATTATCTTTTTAGCAAAGTAAAAATATCAAAAAAATAATTGTTGTTTTATTTTTAATAAAGTATTAATTATTTTTTCCAAATTTCATCTCAAATAATGTTTTTTAGAGTATTGTATTGGTTTTCAAGAATAAAAATAATAAGATTATTGTATTTCTTAATTTATATGAAAAAATATTAAAAGACAATTATTTGAAGATGGAGAAAATACTACTGAAAAAAAAACCTCAAATCATTTTGGTGATCAGTAATCGTAAACCCGGGGTCTATCAAATTAGCCCTTTTCCAATATAAGAGGGGAATTAAGGAAAGTACTTATCAGCTCTGTTTGGCTAACTTTTATGATAAGCACGTTGACGTATATATAAAGTTTTTGGTTTTCTAATAAAAAAATTAATTGTCTATGTCGATATGCCACTAATAGACCGGTAATTGGACAAAGAAAATACCCTCAGACATGCCAATATGAGTCAGACTCCACAACTTTTTTTTTATTATTATAAAGACTCCACAACTTCAAATTATCCGGAATAAAATCTATCTAATTGTGCCAAGTTCTCTCCTGATATGATAATAATTTAACTCTGATTGGTAAATGATTTTTAAAAATAAAGTAAGTAATATCAATTGTTGATAAATAAATGAGTGGTTAATATATACAAATCATTAGTAATTATTACATACCCATACATATAATAAATTGTGGATGTGTTAATATATCAATTGTTATTTTTCTAATTAATATATGGCTAAAATTATTTACTTTACTCTCTAAAAAAAATCCTACTTCACACAAGTCAAACCTTATAATGTGGATATCTTGTTTGGATTGGCTTATGCATAGCTTATTTGAGCTTATCGATTGACATAAGCACTTGTCAGCGTGTTTAGCAGAGCTTATGAAAATAGCTTATGACTGATTCATAAACTGTTTTGAGCTTATTTTCATAAGCTCCCCAAGATAGTTTATGAAAACAGCTTACAGCTTATATGAAATCAGTTTCATCATATTCTTTCTTCAATTGTAAAAATAGCTTATGCATAAGCACTTATATGATAAGTGTTTATGCCAGAAGTACTTAAATAAGTTGTTTATCCAAACAGACATGAATAATTAGATCTAGACTTAGGGCCTATTTGGAAAAATTGCTTATTTAAGCACTCATGGCAAAAGTGCTTATATGATAAGCGCTTATATATAAGCTATTTTTATAATCAAAGAAAAATGTGGTGAAACTGATTTCATATAAGCTGTAAGCTGTTTTGATAAGCTATCATGGGTAGCTTATAAAAATAAGCCAAAAACAGGTTATGAATCAGTCATAAGCTATTTTTATAAGCTCTGTCAAACACACTGACAAAAGCTTATGTCAGTAGATAAACCCAGATAAGCTCTTCATAAGTCAATCCAAACAAACCCTTAGACTTGTGAACAATTTGTGCAACTCTTTATGTGTGGGTTATGATTAAGTAGAATTTAGGTCCTTTTTTTTTGGTCCAAGAATTTAGGTCCATTTAATTGTAGGCTGTGTGTGTTTGGTTCTATTGTAAAGCAATCCAAACAAACCCTTAAACTTGTGAACAATTTGTGCAACTCTTTATGTGTGGGTTATGATTAAGTAGAATTTAGGTCCATTTAATTGTAGGCTTAGTGTGTGTTTAGTTCTATTGTGAAGAAAATTGAAATTAAATGAATTAATTTTGTAAAATTGATTTTTGTTAAAAGTGAGAGTTGAACAATAAATTTGAGATTGAAAATCACGTTTTGGAGGCAAAATTTCCAAATCATAGCTTTAAGTTATAATCCATTCAAGAGCTAGGCAAAATCGACTCAACATAACACCCAAACATCTCAAAATCAATTTTAAGTCTATGAAATTATCTTTGTCTGTCACAAAAGTGGATCAAACATGCATTTATTTAATCTAATTTATTTGTTTAACTCATGATTTATATGGGTTGTCGTCCATGAGTTATCACATCAGTTCGTGGACCGGATTTTTTTTTTTTGGTGTAAAAGGAGTGGTTTGAGAGTGGTTTAATTTGTAGGGTTTTATTTTTTCCATTTCCATTTCCATTTCCATTTCCATTATTCTTCTTGTAAGTCAAGCACATGCAATTTCTTTACTATCTTCTCCCAGTTATTTCTCACCTCCCTTCTCGATCCCATCGCCGACAACCCTCTCTCCGCCAACAAAGGAGAGGCAACAAGAAGGATTGGTGAGAGTGAAGCGAAAGGATTGAATTATTGACAAAAATTAGAAACGAAAAAGATGAAATTGATCTTTAATTAATATTGTCATTTCTACCACTTGAGGAAAGGGGCCCGAGATCTTTGATCTTAAGTTTGGCGTCAAGAAATCATTTAACAAGTCAATTTCAAACATAGATCGATGTGTTGGCCAAAATAACATCATCAACATGAATGAGCAAGGCAGGAAAAGAATTATCAGTTTTCTTAAGTAAAAGTGAGTGATCAGAATGTTGCTTAACCCAACATATATAGAGTAACGAGTTAAATATAGAGCTTAGCAAACCATTGTCGGCTAGCCTATTTAAAACCATATAAATGAACTTGTAAATAGTCCATTGGTTAATTCTACTCTGATACCCCATAAAAAATGATTTGGAAAAAATGTTTTCTGATTTCTGATCAATTGATTATATGTTTATTTGCAAACTAATCAACCATAATAGAGTAACAGAATGCTGTACCGAAAGTCCTAGCGGTTTTTGAGAAAATTGTTGGGGAATCAACGAGCAAAAAATTCTTCACACAAGCGGAAGCACACTAACACAAGAAGTATAAACAAAAATTTTATTACTCAGCTTGCAATTTTTATAAGGAAAAAATTGCAAACCCTCTCACACAATTTTTGCATAGAAAAATTTCAAACCCTTTCACAGACACACAACTACCCAAACCCCCAATACACCCAAAATGACTAGAATTGTTGTGGTGAAGAAAACTCAAACTAACTCTCCATATTTATAAGGACTCTCTACTTCTTTCTTCTTTACACTACTCGATGTGGGACTTGGATGAGTACCCACTTTGGCACAACATATCCTCCCTTCATCCAATGTCTCACATTTCTTCACTTTGCCATCAACTTCATCCTCACAGAGTAAAAGGTCATTCTCATAACTAACCACATTTGCAGAAGGAGCAGTCTTCAACTTTTCTGTCTTCTCCTTTAGGCTTCGCAAATCTTCCATGAATATTGGACATTTAAATTGTATGTGACCAAGCTCTTCACAATAATGGCACTTGACAGTACTCATATCTCTTGGTTGAAATCTTCTACCATGTTGATCAACATACTTCTTCTTTCCTTGCTCACCTTTAAATACTAGTATATGATTGTCTTCAGAAGATTCATCACCACCCATCATTTGTTGACTCTCCTTCAACGATCTCATCACCTCATCTAGCTGTAGTGTACTCTTCCCTGCTAACATTGACTGCACTAGTGGTTTATAAGATTTGGGTAGTGAAGCCAACATAAGTAACGCTTGCTCTTCATCTTTGATATTTTCCCCTGCATTCATAAGTCTAGATACTAGTTCATTAAACTTATTAATATGATCAACCACATTACCTTCATCTTCCATCTTTGTCGATGACAAGTTCATTTTCATCATCAAACGATTAGTTAATGTGGTTGACGCAAACTTGCTTTCCAACAAATCCCACAATTTCCTTGGAGAATTTTCTTTCAATACAGTCACTTTAATTTGTGGAGCAAGTGCCAATCGAATTGTGTTCACTGCCTTTTTCTGTATTGTACTCCACTCTGAATCTTTCATCTCAATTGGTTTGAATGACACAGTGCACTGTTTCTCTTCCTCCCTTGATCAGAACCTCAGCTTCTCTTCCTCCCTTGATCAGAACCACAGCTCTGATGCCACTTGTTGGGGAATCAGTGAGCAAAAAATTCTTCACACAAGCGGAAGCACACCCACACAAGAAGCATAAACAAAAATTTTATTACTCAACTTGCAATTTTTATAAGGAGAAAATTGCAAACCCTCTCACACAATTTTTACACGGAAAAACTGCAAACCCTCTCACAGACACACAATTACCCAAGCCCCCAATACACCCAAAGGACTAGAATTGTTGTAGTGAAAAAAACTCAAACTAGCTCTCCATATTTATAAAGACTCTCTACTTCTTTCTTCTTTACACTACTCGATGTGGGACTTGGATGAGTACCCACTTTAGCACAACAAAAATATACCACATAGTATTTGTTGCAATCTTGCATATCTTTCTTTTTCTTGTAGTGTTAATGTCATTGATAACTCATTTTGAATATTTTATTATTGATTTTATGATCTTAGAAGATAAAATAAAAATCACGATATGTGAAATTTTTTTAATATCGCGATCCAGTTTAATTAAAAAAAAAAAAATTCGATTTGCACTTCTATTCAATATTCACTTTATATTTTAATTTTTACGGTTTGTGACACTTCTATTAAACTACTAACCCCATATATCGTTAAAACAAGAATATCCTCATCTAATGCTTCAATATGATTCTTTTGTAAAAGCAATAACGATAGACGAATATCTCTGTAAAAGAAGAAAGAAAGAGACACATTGCATGAGGCCGTAAAGCCCTGCGTGACTTCCAAGCTTTGTGGGAATAAAAGTTGAACTATCGAATTGGAGTCTATATTATATGGCTCTTGTAGATTTTCAAATGATTTTTACACGAATCAATGTTCAATATATTAGTCTCGATCTCCTTCAGCTTTGATCGATCAAGAGACGGCAACTGTGGGGTAGATGTTTGATTCCTACGCATTCTTATTTTGCTAATAAAACTTTCCAAATTGAAAATTAAAAAGATAATTTCAAAACGATTTCCATGAAAGAATAATTCGATAAAATAAAAAATGGGAAATATTTCATTCTAATTAACACGTGAAGAATAAATTAGTACTATTAGACAGTAGTGGCACACATAAAAGAAGGAGGGAGTGGGGGAGAACAAATGCCGAAACGAATCAGCCACCATCCATCTAATTAAACACGAGATCGACTTTTGGAAAGAATATACCAACAAGTTGTTGGTACGTCTGTACGAACTTTAATCTTGGAAATAATATCCATGGCATCTTCTATATATAGAATATACTGTACATCTTATCAGCAACATGTACAGTCTTCAATAGGCCCAACCCAATTTTGCATAGGCCACAATCAAGTTAAGGTTTTGAGTCTTTGATGGGCTTTCCGTGTTAGATAGATGATGCCCACCATATGTTTGATGCGCTAAAGTCAGGGGCATTTTTGACCAAAAAAAAGAGTCAGGGGCATTACCCTAGGCTATGTTTGGATGGGGGTTTTTGGAGGGAAAGGGAGGGGAGGAGAGTGGAGGAAAGAGCTTATAATTTCTAATTACCTTGTTTAACTTTAATAGGAAAAAAAAATATTATTTTAGAAGGTAGTAGACACTAAGATGAAAAACTTTTTTTCAATTTTAAAAACTCTCAAACAAGGTAATTGGAGATTATAAATTTTCTCCTCTCCTCCCTTTCCCTCCAAAAACTCTCATCCAAACATAGCCTAAGTGGAGTGGGTGAATGGGTTAAGCCACGCAGGCCTATCTGCGTGATCCACTGTTTAACGTTGACCCAAAAAAAAAATGTTTGAATGATCTAAAAGACCTAACCTTGCTTACCACTGCTTCTGAATCTCGAGTGAGAATCCTCATATTACACCATCATTATTTATTTCCTCTCAGTATGTAATAAGGAGTAATGAGCTCAAAATTTAATATTTAATTCTAAAGTGTGATAAATTGGTCTTTATCTTGTCCTGGTGGTCAAGAGACATCAAAATCAAATTGCAGAGGAAGGCCCCAAAAAGGCAACAAAACTTAACATCGAGACAAAATTCTAAATTAAATGGTGTGGGCCGGGGTTTTCATGCATGTGTATGTGACAAAATTCTGCACTGAAGTTTTTTCATTGTGTTTTCCACTCTTTGACGAATTGATGGATGATGGCAGTGTCTATGATAGGCAGATATATTGCAGTTACATTAGAATAAAGTGCCTTTTTTATTATTATAAAATAATCCACAACAAAGGGCCGGTAAACTTGCCCAAAAGTTGAAAGGAGCAACTATAAGCCTCGAGAGAATTTGGTGGATGATGGCAGTGTTTATGACATGCAGATATATCTGGTCATAGATGGTTTGAGTATATGTGGAGGAGACTTGTAGATTCCGTAGTAAGAAGAATAGATTAGGCCAAAAACAACTATAGCAAAAACTATTAAAAAGATTTAGTGACCAATGTTTTGATTATAGACATAATTTATGATGGAACATTATGTCGTTGTTTATATGTACATATATATGTAAGTTAGTGATGAGTAACACCTGTATTGCAACCATCATACCTGCTTGTGGTAAGGATACTGCTGGATCATTCAATAATCCAACTGCATAGATGGGTCGACTACCCTAGCTAGCAATATTTTCAGAGACAAATGAAACCTTATTATTTCATTTTTTTTCCTTCAAAGAATTGCTTACTGATAAACAGTTTTAGTTGTCCCTATAGTGCAAAAGCTATATAAATATAGAATGGAAAAAAGAAAAAAAGAGAGGGAGGGCCAGGTGCATTGTTCTGATATTCATTGCACATTTGAGAGAGAAACAGTCCAATTGGACCAATTATGTATATAAAAATGTACCCATAGAGTCTATGTCTGTATTTGGAGGGTGGGGGATGCTATTGCTGCTACCTTTCACTGTAAACAAAAAGGGAAAAGGGATTTGTGGGGCTAAGTATCTTATGTGGTTTGGAGCCAAGAGAAAATATTCTCAAGAGGACAAACAGTAGCTGCACCTGTTGTAGAGCAAACAGAAGAAGTAAATTGAAAACGACAACTTTAGAGGCTTTGTCTGTTCAATGAGTCGGTGAGTAGAAGGTAGAAGACAGACAAAGCATTAAAACCAAACACACATTCTGCACCCATCTAAATTTTAGGAGTTACTGTGTTACCAAAAAAGATAAAGTAAAACAGATCAATTCATGATAAAAAAGGAGGGATCCAGATTCCCTGTAGTTAGGAAATCTATGCATTCATGCAAACAGACGATTTGGACCATTCAATCGAGATTGGACAGTTGATGATTTTAATTTTATTTTAAAACCAATTCTATTTCTAAAATTTCAACCTCTTGATCTCAATTGAACGGTCTAGATCATCTGACTGTATGAATGCGTGGATTCCATAGTGTACAGAGAGAATCCATTTCCAAGATGGTTTGAGGTCCGGTCCAAGTGTATTTAGACTTGATCAAAATGAATTCTAATTAATATGAGACATTTTAAAATTAATAAAAAAAGTGGACAAAATTATGCTAATCGATCGATTAGAAATTGTATATATCTTCATCATATAGCAATCTTACTTCTAGTATAAGTATAGGCTTTCGGGATCGACAATGATATATTCACACCCACAGGAGCAGTGATAATTAACATCATCAGAAACGAGGGAGGGGGATGGAATAAAAGGAGCCATTGCAATCCCTAACTTTCTGCACTTACTATAAAGAGATATCATTATTATATGTACAGGGGAATCTTAAGAAAAGCTTTCAAATGATCGCCTAACAGCAAACATGTCTCTCATATCACTCAAGAATTTCTAAAGACTTTCTATTAATGTGTGAGACAACCAATGGTGCATGATGTTCTAGTTCTACCTATAATCTTTGCTTTAATTAATGAGGATATTTGGTCAATGATTGCACATTACAAACAACTCTGATCAACATCGTCTGAGTTTTGCCAGGAGTATGATACACATACACCCAATATAGTGTTACTATTCATCCAACATCGTATTACCTTTTATATTTATCACTTATCTATTTTATATTTTTCCCTCTATGGAGTATCCAATAAACATTTTATATTCACCACATAGGATTATGTTTTGGTCTTCTATGGAGAAATTTATGGACAGGTCCACTGTTTAGAGGTCTTCCTTTCATGCCTTTCTCTTTCCAGAAATGTTACACAAACACCTCACTCACATGTGCACCTTTTTCTGGCCATTTGAGCCATTAAAAGTGTCACTTATAACGGGTGTAGAATGGGTGATTTAGATATTCAAATATTAGGATTCTTCTCTTTACTTCAAATTTTTTCATTGTTTATCTGATAACAAAATTTCACGTCATAAAATCATGTGAAATTTTAATATAAAATGATTTTTTTTCAATGCAAATCTCCCCATAAAAATGAAAAAAAAGGCTAAAAGTTGTTGGACTTGACATTGATTTGAAAGAAGAACAACTACTTAGACAACTGTGAAAGGACTAATAGCCTAACCGTTAATTTAGACATTGCCATTAAGAAAGGCATCTTTGGTGCCTCTAGCTAAAAGGTCCAAAAAGGATGAAGAAATTAAAAGAATGAGGTTGATAAAGTAGTCAACGGTGGAAGCAAAGAGCTAGATCTGAAATATAGCTGCACCCACAACCAGGAAACAATATTAAGTAGGAATCAATTTGCTTTCGACTCCTGTATGATACTATATAAGTGAGATACTTATAGTAAGATTTTCTCATTTAGAAATAAGAGGTTTCACAAACTAAGAGAGTTTTTTCTATAAGCAAAAAGATATATTAAAAGGAGTATAAGTGATACTCCAACCGTTACAACGTACTATATTTTCAAACAAGCCATACGGTTCATACACCAATCCGAAAAAGAAAGAAAAGAAAGAGCAGTAAATCTACCCCTTGGAATATAATTTTATTCCTCTCAACAACCAAAGATTTTACACAATATTCGCACACCACAAAAGATGTCTCACCTTTCTTAAGTGTTTACCTTTAAAAAACTACCATGCTGCAAGAAATGATTAATACCATCTAAATGTGACACTCCATCAATCCCCAGCCAAGTAAAAATTAATGACCAAACTCTATAGAAAAAAAAAGCATACAAAACACAAGTGATTAATTGATACACAATGACAACAACAGAACACACAAACATATATTTAATCTCTCATTCAAATGCACTATTAGTTGCTAGTCCTTGAGTTACCTATTAGGATCATTGACCTACAAACCATAGATTTAATGCATGTTTAGGTAGTCGTTGAGACACCACCAAACTCAGTTTGCACAAAAAATATATATATATATATATATACCGTTGCTTTGCTTTTGTGCTAACTAAGTTTGGGGGCTTCAAGGGCTATATCAGTTTCTTTTCACAAACTTAGTTATTGGAATTCGTATAATGTACTTTGAATAGACAACATGTTTGAAAATCAGTTAGAAGCTTTGTAAAACTGTTGGAGTTGAAGCAATAATTTATTGCTTTGGATAAAGGGAATTTGCATTTGAAAGAACAAAGTTAAATTTGCAATTGGAATTCAAACATATATAGTCTTCTTTGCGAACTAGATTACAAAGGATTTAAATGTTGTCTAGTTATATCCTCAACTAGAAACATATCATAAATGATTATATAAGTTGTTGAATTAAATTTAAGGCTTTAACATATTTTTGACCTTCTAAATATGCGCATTTTGAATTTAGTTTCTCTATAAAAATTTAAAGTTTTTTTGTCCCTCAAAAAATAAATTTTTTGATTTAGGTCCCTCTTTTGCGTTGACCGTTAACATGACACACTGAGGTCTCTGTAAAAATCTTATGTGGCTTACATACATTGTCAAGTCAGCTGACACGTCATTTACCCAACCCATCTGATTCATAGTAATTTTTGTAGGGATTGTATCCAAAACATTATATATTTGTAGGGACTACATGACGTGCTTGTGAGGTTATTTATAGGGACTAAAACCAAAACTTAATATATTTAGAAGGACCATGTGACATCAATCAAATCACATGTGACCCCCTCCCTCCTCCCCTCTCCTCCACCACCACCCCTCATTCTCCTTCCTCCTCTCATGGCTTCCACCACCCCACTTCTTCCAAACCGCAGTGATTTTCCTTTGGGTTTCAAGAGCACTCTTTTTAGCAACCACTACCTTGCCATTGTTCACAGCTTCCTCTCCAGTGACTGTAACACTGGTAGTACTTATCACCCTTGCTGGAAGTGAATCAAGCTCGTGCAGCACTTTCTCCACATCAACCACAAGGCGCTCCACCCTGATGACAACACGGAGCACGGTTACGTGCTGAGCAAATGCTGGCACAATCCACCCAAAGCGCCTCAACAAGTCAGAGATTTGGAACTCATCAAATTGTGTGCGGTCCTTCAATGTGAAGGCCACCAAAGGCACACCATCGTCTTTGGACACAATGTCAAAGCGCCCCATTTTCTTGAGACCCTCTTTCAGTACTAACATGTTGTCCGTACAATTTTTCATCACATTTTTATACCCCTGCAATCCCAGTTAATGCAAAGAAATTAGTACAACATCTAGTTTTTTCAAGCAAAACATGAATAAAAAATTATGACTGTGTGGGGGTGGTGGTGGAGGAGTGAGAAGCCATGAGAAGAGGGAGGAGAAGGAGGGGGTGGTGGTGGAGGAGGGGGGAGAAGGAGGGGGTGGTGGTGGAGGAGAGGGGGAGGAGGGAGAGGGACTAAATTCAAAACACAATTTTTAGAGGGATTAAGTTAAAAACTTAATATTTTTATAGGTATAGTAAGCTGACGTGTAAGCCACGTAGGTTTAACGAAGTGCTACGTAAGATTTTTACAGGGACTTCAGTGTGACATGCCAGCAGTCAACGCAAAATATGGACCTAAATCAAAAAATTTATTTCTTGAGGGACCAAAAAACTTTGACTTTTTATACAGAGACTAAATTCAAAATGTGTATATTTAGAGGACCAAAAATATATTAAAGCCTAAATTTAAAATAATGTATAACAGAATGTAAATTAAATTTCAAACCGTTAGGTATAGTACTAAGTGCAACGAAAGGGGGTTTGTTTTCAATTATATGGAACTAGCTTGTGTAAAATAAAAGTTGATCATCTAACTCTATAGATGGTATGAAATATGAACAACATGATTTGAATCAATTTTGATTTGGGGGTTGTTTTTGCCTCCAAATCTCTGATCCGTTTTGGTTGCTGGGAAAATCGAAGTCAAATTCAGTCCAACTGCTAGTTCGTGATACATACTTTCAGACAGTCTCCCTTTTCAGGCATTGGTTGTCCCATGTATGTCCTAGAAGCATATATACTGCAAAATTAAGAAGTACTGCATGTTTAATCACATTTATACCTACCAATTTTTTTTTCTTTTTCTGATATGAATATATCTACCAATTAAGTTTAAATGGAGCAGACGAACCAACATTACATATATATATATATATATATATAATTGCTGCATAAATAATTCATTAAACGGCAAAACCCAAAACCCACTTTGAGCGAGCATTTCTCTTGTGTTGCATTATCTGGATTAATGCTTGAACTAATTGCGAAGGCCCATCTGGGGCTTAATTTGTTCAAAAAATGTTATGTGGCGGTTGTTAATTGTTAGATATGTTACGGGGAAGCCTAAAGCTAGAGACGCGCGTGAATGGACCAAACAATCATAATTGAGACTTAATCTTTTATTCACCAAAAACATTAAAATATTGAATATATAAGTTTTATCTTTATATTTTTTGTATTTGGTTTATTCTTACTCAATATGAAACTAACTCACACTTGAATTCACAACGAGTGATCAATCAATCGATCATGTGTGAGCAGGTAAGGTGACTCAATCAAAATTTAATTAGGTCTGAACTCAAATGTCAAAGTACGGATGAAGAAAAAAACAATTTAAAATTATCCTCTTTTTTGACAGCAAAATTTTGAAACGAGTTTCCAACATTTTACTCTTCTTCTTTTATTTTCGGTCAATTACTCTCTCTTTTTTGTCTAACACAAAACACGAGTTGCGGCATCCAATTTTTCTGTAACAATTAAATTCTAGCATTGATATTTGGCCACGAAAAATTCAAGAAATTAATTTGGAAAAATGTAAGATGTAACCGTACTATAATAATAATAATAATAATTGTAAGAAGTACTCCGTTATTATAGGTTTCTTTCTTGGAGTTGTCACTAGTGACATCTTGGATGTGACAATATTCACCTGATGAGTGCATGCAATTTAAAGGCTTTACTGGAAAAGGAGAGAGTGTGGGGGACAATTTAAAGACATAAATTGGCAAAAAAAATGTATACCGACAAGGTGCACGTTCAGTGTCATCTTTGAGCTAGCTCGCCATTATTGTAAGCAATTAAGTTCAAGAAGAGCATGATCGAGTGGGAAGTGCATGCATCTAAAAGAGGCTAAATGATTATCAAAGACCAAGAAGGAAAGCAAGGGTAGTCAATTGAATTTCGGCATCAGTTGGCCCAAACTTGCCATACACAAGAAAAGCAAACTTCTACCAAAAGCAACGACTATGTGATTCAATTTGGAATGGAAAAGTTTGTTTTTTTTTTTTGGTACAAGAAAAGTTGGTTTTTCTACCTGAATATGCAATAATAAAACATTCGGCATGTGCAAGCGAGGTGTGCGAAGAAAATTTTCCTCGTATTTACGTTTTTTTTATTATTTTTTGAAAAGCATTTACATTTGTATTGTTTTCACAAAAATAAATTCATATCAATTGGCATTTTTCTTTAACATAGTATTCCTTCCGTTCTTTTTTTTTGGTGGTTTTAGCTTTTTATTTTGTTCCAAAACTTTAGTTGTTTTAGGATATCAAGATACTTTACCATTTTTTCAACTATACCCTTAATTAATTAATGAATTTTGAGTGGAGTAATAATTAGAATAGTTGAGAATAGTAAAAAATATAAAAACTTGTAAAATAATAAATAAGAATATTTTAGTCTAAAATTTATTCAATTAATAATTTCTTAGTTTGTGTGTCAACACCTTAAACCACCAAAGAAAAAAGACCGAGGAAATAGACGGTAAAAAGAAGGGGGTGCAGTGGCAGAGTTTCAACCAAATATTTGGGGGGTCAAAATAATTTTTATGATGTATTTATAATTTAATTATTATAATTATAAATGTTTTTGAAATTAGTTGTTTTTATTAGAATTTATAATAGCAATAAAAATTAATGAATTTATTATAGTAAATAGTGATAGTTTATAGTGACAGTAATGACTGTAGGTAGAAGTTACACTTTGAAATTGTAGGTACAAATAACTTGTAGTGACAGTTGATAATTTCATTGCCCACCATTGTGTGCAGTGTATGGGAAAACTAGTTGATGTCAATGTGAAATAGACATTTAGCTATGGAATTTTAACCTTTAGTGATAGATTGTGTGATCTGTCACTAAAAGTCAAATTTCTTATATTGTATATATATGTGTAAAAAAAATTTAAAAAGCTTGCGGGGTCCATGGCCCCTCCCTGTCCCTTAAAAGATCCGCCCGCCCCTGAGGGGGTGTTTGATGGCCGTCCAATTTTAAATTAATTCATCAGACTCTTTAATAATATCTGATTATCGATGAATGAATATACTGAACGTATTAAACTTGATGGGCGAATAATCTGCATGGGACCCTTATTTCATAAGAATGGTCGGTTTGTCATCTCAATCAAATTGATGTAATTTCTTTTTTAAGGCTTAATTGTATTTTTATCACTTAGATATTGTGATTGTGTCATTTTGGTCTTCTAGACTACAATTGCATCAATTGAGTCTCCTTAAGTATCTCCACAGTGACGTTCAATTTTTAACACCAAGAACCCATCTGACACATGTGAAATTAATTTGGCACTGATCAGTCAGGTCTCTTGACATGGAAATTTTCCAAAGCAAGCTGCACAACACACACGATGCAATATGTGTTAAAAAAAATTTATGTGTGGGGGTCTTTACCATGTCATTAAGGTAGTTTGACTAATTAGTGCCAAATCACTCCCATGTGCGTGTACCATGTGAGCTTTTGACGTTAAAAATTGGATGACACATTAATGAAGGGACTTGATTGCAAATTAGAATACTTAGGAGACCTAAATATTGACGCAATTGGGTCATGTTTGGATGCAAAAGTTAACTAGCTTTTGACTTATGGAGAAGTTAGTCTTATTTTGTTTCTTATTTTTCTCATATATGCAAAAGAAAAAATATTGTTAAATAGTCATCAATAGATAGATAGGTGATTTTGGAGAAGTTAAAAAAGATAATTTTTAAAAAATGTGAAGAGCAAAAGATAATTTCAACTTGTATGAGAAATTGTTAGTTAAAAAACACATACTAGAAGTACTTATGGAGAAGCTTATCCAAACTGGACCTTAATAAGCCTTTCTTGGAAATAAAAATTTGATGTGTAGCTCGGTTTTCCTCTTTAAAAAATCACGGCAAGAAATAATTAATCTGTTGAATTGTATGTGTTAAAAAAGCCACACGGATATTAGATTTAGTGCCATATTTGCATCACATGCCTTACCATCACATTTCTCTAAGTCTAACTGAAAAAGTTTCTACTTATCACTACGATTTGCTAACTAGGATTATTATTAAGATATTTAAAAAATATACAGTTTAATAAACTTAAATTAAAATAATAAATATAAAAAACTTGGTAGCACATTTATCAATTTAATTAAAATCTTAAAATAATATAAATATCTGATTTTTTTTACTTATTTACTTAAAATTGGCCCTTAAATTCTTAACAGTACTGTTGAATGTATATATATATATATATAGATCGAAGAAATTAAAATTTACGGATGCATGAAAACAAAACGAGTCCTGGAGAAAAGATCTTTGCATGGCTAAAAGATGTACGACCAAAATTTCTGTTGGGCTTGTGGCGTGCGCAGTTGCACAGATCTAAAGTGTCCCAAAGAACCTGTTGTAAAAGCTATTTCTAGAAAAGGCTATTTGCTCACATAACATACATTATATGTATACTTTGGGTTACAGTAATCTAGAATGAACGGTCATAGTTACCCGAATAATTAAGGACATAATAACAAAAACTCCATCTATATACATTTTCGCTTTATTTTTTCTCCCTCTCTCGCTCGGTATTTCCCATCTCATGTCTCTGTCGTCATTTCCTGTGCTTGTTTTGTCTGTGTACGTACGTAACAATTCCTATATATAATATATTTTGTTTTTGCACCTAATTAATAATGTGTGGGATGTCATCAAAATTAATAATGTGTGGGTACTCTAGGGTTTGTGTGCACATTCCGGCACTCATTTTGACAATGACACCCATCACAACAACCATAACAGTGACCTCAATTGTCAACAACAAATAATCTCTTTTACATAGATAATTAAGTTATGTAACACTTAATATTTAAATGATTCAGATTTTGCACATTTTCTAATGTATTGTCAATTTTTTTTGAATAAATATAGTCAAATTAATATACATGTTAAGTGAGAAATTTTTTTTTATAATCAATTTTTTTAAAGCTAAAATGAATTAACAGAGACTGAAGCACAGATGTGCTCAATCGAAATACCAATAAATTAGTAAATTAGTGTTTAAGGTAAAAGCTCCACACCTCCAACAAAGGACTACCCCCCAACCCGAATGTTACATAACCTTCCTGTCCAAACAAAATCCAAGGAAACATAAGGTAATTTAAAGTAATATCCAGTAATCTGCGGGTATAATCACTTCGCAGGGGGAGACATATTATCTGGATGGCTGTGTGAGTTTTGTGGTTGACGCGCAATGATGTTATTTTCAAGCAATAACAGGTTGATTTAATTGATGTAGTAGCAAAGATTAAGATTTTCTCCTGGATTTGGTTTGTAAATAGGAAGGGTAGACATAGTGGGATTTTATATTCTGAATGGTGTTCTAACCCTTTGGGATGCATTTCAATAAGTTGAAAGCAAGTGTGAATAGTGTTTTAACAGGTACCTTTTTACCTTTTAATGCACTATTATTAGCTAAGGTTGATGCTTTGTAATGGAGGTTTTTGTACATCTAGCGGGTGGGGGGACGCTTCTTTGGTAGAGGGATGGAGATGTATTCATGTACATTATATGGTTCTAGCATTTGGATTGGGCATATCTTGTGTTTAATCTCGCTTTAATACAATTTGATTTATCAAAAAAAAAAATCCAGTAATCTACATGGTCTCAAAGGAGAATTAGACATGTGTCAATGTAATTCCTTAGTAACCCATGTCTCAAAGGAATATTTTTAAAAAATCCAAAACACAGCCAAGTGAATTTGAATTAATAAAACTGAAAGCACAAAATATGCTCAGTTCAAGGAACTAGTGCAACAAGTCAAGGGGACAAACATCCTACCACATGAAGAGGGCCCACCAGATACCAAAACAACACCTACAAAACCCCTGAAGTGAGATTTTTTTATTTATTCTATATTGAGGAGTATCCCACCACCTGCACGACGGAAACTAATCTCCTGCAGGAGTTTGTTCGACACCTCTAATGGGTGGCATCCCTCCCAACTAGAGCTATTTATTTGGGCCGACAGACCCATTTGGACCAGCCCACAACGTGCCAGCACATTCTCGGGCCGGGCCAATTTTAATATGGGCCACTGGTATGCCAGCCCAACCCTCCACGGGTTGCGGGCCAAACGGGCCGGCCCATTGGCTCATTTATTTTTTAAAAATAATACTTTTATAGAAACCTGACACAGTCACACCTGTGGAATTAATCACACTCTGGGTATGAAACGCATTGTAAGCTAATTTAATGCTGCAAAATAAGACATTTGTAGGAGTCTGACGCTTTCACACCTGTGAAATTATTCACAATATTGGTGTGAAACGATCTGTAACTGAAATTAGTACCAAAACTGACGCTTCCACACCTGTGTAATTATTCACACCCCTAGTGTGAAACAGTTTGTAAGCAAATTTAGAATATAATAGTCAGGCCAGCGGGCCATCCCGGCCCACCACGGGCTAGCCCACTTCGGGCCAATGATTTTTTGGGCCGGACCGGGTTGGGCCAAAATATTTTCGGACCTAAATTTTGCTAGCACAGTCCATTTTTTATCGAGCTAAACGGACTAGTCCATTAGGCCTGATCCATTTCGACAGCTCTCCCAACTGAGATTTTTTTCATACTCAATGCTCGAACCCGAGACTTTGGTTAAGGAGCGAGAGACCTTAACCACTCGCGCCAACCTCACTTGGTAGTGAGATTTTTATTTGATTTACCCCAATACTTTATAAAAAAATTAAAGTCCTCTTGGCATTAAACATCCCCCCCCCCCGCGCCCCCCCAAAACAAAGACCAAAAAAGAAGCTCTCAAACCCTCTGGATCTAATTTATTCAAATAGTACTTCAACCATGTATGCATGAATGCAGTACAGCATTGAAAGAGGTTGTTAGAGAGCTAGCTAGTCCTATTGGGCTCGATACGGTTAGGGCAATAATGGTAAATAGGCTTCATAATAAGGCGATAAGGCCAGCTATGTGTGAGTGTGTTGACAAATGGCAAACAATAATTGTACGATTATATAGAAAAAAGTATAATTAAATAATGATATAATGTCACTACCGCAAAATAAATTAAAAAATAAAAATAAAGAAGTACACACTATAAATACAAAATGATAGGAAGAAAAAGATGATGAAAAACAACAATTATACTAATATGATGTGACACGAGTGATAAATATTCATGTATCGTTATTTCGAACCTCTGTGTATGGAAACGTATCTATTGAGAGATATTAATCCCTTGAATGAATCTCAGTACCTCAAAAAATTAGTTTTCATAGTTGTGCATAGAAGATTCCCGATTTCCCGTGTTCAACCAAAAAAGGAAAGCAACCATGATGGCCCATAAAATGTCTACTCAATAGCCCAATGACGTTATCTCCATCTTCCCCCACTCCACTCTCCTATTCATTTCACCTTTCACCTCTCTTTTTTCTGTATTTTCCCCACTTCTTGCTTTATAATTTACAAAATCCAATTAAGCCTCTCTCAATCGATCTTCATTATTCAGAAGCATACCAGAAATGTCTTCAAGTCATGGGAAGGGCATTGCAGAAGGATCAAGCTCTCCAATAGAGTATGATCATCAACAGCAACAACATCAGCAACAGAGTCCTCCTGGAGGAACACTTAGCCGCTATGAGTCACAAAAGAGAAGGGATTGGAACACTTTTGGGCAGTACTTGAAGAACCAAAGACCCCCAGTTCCACTTTCTCAGTGCAATTGCAACCATGTGTTGGATTTTTTAAGGTACCTTGACCAGTTTGGGAAGACTAAGGTTCACCTACAAGGGTGCATGTTTTATGGGCAACCAGAACCACCAGCACCCTGCACTTGTCCACTAAGGCAAGCTTGGGGGAGCCTTGATGCACTCATAGGGAGATTGAGGGCTGCTTATGAGGAAAATGGTGGATCTCCTGAGACTAACCCTTTTGCAAGTGGTTCAATTCGTGTGTACCTCAGAGAGGTGAGAGAGTGCCAGGCTAAGGCTAGGGGTATCCCTTACAAGAAGAAGAAGAAAAGCAGCAAGGGAAATGATGAATCTAGCTCCACCATGCACTTCTCTTGAATATTATCTATATCCCCTTCCAAGGAATATGGTAAATCTCGTTATGATCACTCTAATTATTATAGATCATCACTTTTGCTTACTAGGATGACTAATTAACTCAAATGTGCATGGTGTGTGCTAGGATCCAGTTGTGTATTGCTTATATCACCACCTAAATCTTACTACTATATATCTATCTAGCTATATATGCGGTAATTTCAATCTAGATGATTTAGTTTATATAAACGAGTCCATTATCAGGACTTCGATTTTTGGATTCTAGACCATGTAAAATGTTTTTTTTTTATCAACAGATGTTAGTGAGGGGTTTGAATTCATAACTTCCTAAACACTCCAATCTTATGTTATTTCCCTCAAACTACCAAACTACCTTATTACTCAACCGACCATATAAAATATTGAAAGATCTCACATGTATATGGATAAAAAAAACCATAATTTATCACAACTCATTATTATTAATTATAACATTAGTGTATTATATTATTAAAAAGTAATGTTTTATACAGTTGCTTTCAATTTTTTTGGATCCAAGTTGCTTTCAAATTGATGAACCATATTAGCCGATCCTCATTAAAAAAACGAGAATTTTACTTGTACGGACTTCAATTAGATTCTTATAACAGATCTTTGATATATTATTATAATTACTTACAAAAGTATTCACAAATCACAATGTATAAGTCTTTTCATTAGGTTGCAAACTTGAGTTGATAATAGTGATTAAGAATGTTTTATAACTACCTTTTAATTTGGGTTGACGTTTTTGAGAGAGGTGATATATTCAAGCGTGGGGGTTGTTCATTTGAGGAGACAAGGAGTTGAGTTCATAAACAATTCTTTGTATTTATCTTTGTACGGGACACTTCTTATACTTGCTGTTTTATTTTAATGCAATTTGGTTTACCAAAAAAACTTATAATCTCCCTATGCAGGCGCGGATATACGCCACAGATCTTAGAACTAACTATGCAGCAAAAACACTGTTTTTGTGCCACTTTAATTAAATATTTGTTTATTGCATGTTAGCTTCCCCTAATTTTGCTCTTTTAAGATTCTGCAGATTTTGTGTCCCATGATTGTTCCTGAGGTGACATGCTCCTCTTTAAATTACTAAGCATCAAATGAACAAATGATTGATCATTTGATTAATTAAGGTTCGAGGAAACACAGAAATTGCTCACCTTAACATTTAAAATTGTAGATAATGCATGCTTTTTGTTACACTTTTCTAATTCACAATTTAATACTAACAAAATCATGATTGAATGGAATCTCTTTCGAGTAAATGTTGGACAAACCTGATGCGCTTATTAAATATTTAATGTTTTGTTAAACCTTAACAATTATTCCCACCATACTCTCCTCTATTATGCCCCACTTAATATTCCCATCTTTACTGTGTATAGAAGATCCATGCAAGGGGTGATTGATATAACACTTTGTTTTTCTAGCTACCATGACATGTACGTACCCCTTGATTAGATCATGTCGTCTGGCATCTGATTCTGTGCTGCAGTACTTTTATTCCCTTCATCAAAAGGTATAAATGTACTTACTGCTTGGTTAGACACATTAATGCTTGAGCTTTCATGTGCTTCCTCCCATGACCTCACATCACAAGTTTTCTTTTTCCTTTTTTAATTTTTCCCTACATTTAAATATACTATTATAAATTGCTCTTTGAAAACAAGCTAGCTCTTTGTTTCAAGTTGTTTATATTCCACTCATCCTTTTCAAAACTTACTTTACAAACATATCTTTAAGCATATAAATTATAAATATATATCTGGATTATTGAACTTAAAATGGCCAGGGCCTTCTTCAGCATATATAATGGTACTTTTCTATAATACAACAATCATACAGAAATCATGTGTAGTTTATAGCAAAGATTAAGGGAAATATTGTTCAGTTTGTACAGCTAATTGATTGTCTGCACCACAAGCTCTGTCAGTTGGTAGCTAGCTGTTGGCTAGTTAGGGTTTTCTTGTTTGTATTCTGATCAATCAAAGTATGTTCATAAAGCTAGCTATTTGTCGGCAGCTTTTGGGCTTCCTGGTTTCAAAGATGATATAAAGTATGCCATATGGAATATGCACCTAGCTACTTGAGTTAGTGCAACCCCCCTGGCCTCTATATCTTTCTGTCTTCTCCCTGTCACATATATTGGAGTATTAATATTGATTAAGTACTATTTGGTTGAGATTTTTCTCACCCCAAATGGGAAAATTTAGAGCCTCCGTACAATTATTACCAAAGCAATATATTGTTTGTTATCTTTAGCCAAACTCTATTTGAGAAGAGTTCTCAATACCAAAATACATGGACTCAAAGTCATGTTGGATTTCAAACTTGTAATTTGAATATTATAAATTAACAACATTTATGCTCCATCGCTAAATTAAAAGACATATTCTTTAAGTAACTGCATTCATTTCCATTCATAACAATGCTAATGAATTGGCTCTTATTGGTCACCTGCATCTTAAATATCTTGACCTCATTATCTATGCTCCTAATGATGCGGGTCTATCTTTTCGTGAGTCAAACTTTTTGATTGATGAGACTTGAGTATTATAGGGTGTCTAAGTCTCACATTGAGTAGTATGAGATATTCGATGGAGTATTTAAGTGTTTGGTCTTCCCCCTTGGCTCTTCTAGCACCTCAGCTGTGTGCTAATTGAGAGGTCGTCTGGTAGGACTGATCAATTAATTGCTACCACATTATTGGATTTATTCCTTCAAAATCAAATGCTCTTATTTTTGTTGCCAACATGGTCACCACATCCCCAAGTTCTTCTGCACTAGTTAACATGTGCTATTAGACTCTGGTATATATATCTCATCACATTACTGGTGATCTCAACAAGTTGTTCCTCAAAGACAATTAATTATATGAGATCTAATGCACTTTTGGTTACCGGTGGTAACTGTAAGGGTCTTCTTTTAAATTAAAATAGGTCTGGAAGCACAATGTGTGCTCAATCCAAATACTGATACAATACAGTGTACGTGAGCAAAACTCCATACCTCAACAAGGGTCTTTTTTTTTTTTTTGGTAAGCCCTCAACAAGGGTCTTCTAATTACACACATTTGGGCTTCACGAATTCCACGCCACCTCTTCTCAACTCTTTTCATTTTTTAAGTTCTTCTATTACTTTCACTCCCTATGTTCAATTATTTGAAGCTATTGTTTTTCTATTAAAATTTTCTCATGGCATTTTGAGGTGAATGGCGCGTGATGCTACTGTACAGTCTAAATATGATGTTTCCATATATCTCCCTTATTTTAAGTCTTTAGTCATATCAATCTATGAGCCTGTTCGGATTGACTTATGTAGAGCTTATAAACACAGTTTATGACTGATTCATAAGCTGTTTAGGACTTATTTTTCATAAACTACCAATGATAACTTATCAAAACAGCTTATGACTTATATAAAATAAGTTTCACTATAATTTTTCTTCGATTATAAAAGTAGCTTATATAGCTTATGTCATAAGCAGTAGACAAGTTTGTTTTCCAAACAGGGCCTATATCTATATAAGAAAATTAACACTCATTCTCCTAACTTGTGACATGTGTCACCTCTCATATTATGACATGTGTCACTTTCATATTTTTTTTATTTTTAATTAAGATTGTTTTGTTTATAGAGATTTTTTTACTATTTTCAGTTAGAAAAAACCCATATTTTGTACGGGGTCGAGTCTATATACTTGTTCAATCATAAAAGTAGAGCACCTTTCTTTAAGCTTCTTTATCACACAAGTTGTAACACCGAATAAATTTACACAGTATATATATCTTTATCAAGTTTCATTGCGGATGCAACATATTGAGATACCAGCTTATATATCTACCGATCAAACGGATCACAGCTTGGTAATTGTATCATGTTTGATTAATTATTTGTTGAACAAGGTTAATTACTGCCCCATGCAATGCATAGTTAACTGTATCCTTTTTTGAAACAGATATATGCATCTGAACAAACAAAAAGCAATAAAGGGTTATCGATATGGACAAAGGAATATCTATTATGGATCCTAACCACTGTTGCAGATATTTGTAACTGTAATTGAAAAAGAAACCCTATATATATATATTCCTTGCTTTTTTTTCTTTTTCTGTTATTATATTTTATTTGGGTTAACAATACAATGCATGAAGGATGTGAATGATATTATTCTAACTAAAAAAGGTACTGCCCTTGTGCTTCATTAAACTTTTTTTCAAACTACTGATTATATATATATATCACCCCTTTGAGACTTGGCTGGGTTTTGGGTTGATAAATGCACCCCTTTAAGACTGATGGGTTACTGGGATATACTTTGACATTTGACTAAAACCTTTTGAGACCATGTAGGTGCTGGGTTCTACTTTATAAATTCGTTTCACCTTGGCCTTCAGTATGATGGTGTGGAATTGTTTAGGAGAGGGGGGTTTTCATTTTTGTGAAGGTTGGTCATCTGGTCATGAACAATACCCTGTATTATATGGTTGGACACTACTTGTGTTTTCAACACCAGTTTAATGCATTTTGGCTTTTCAAATATATATATATATATATGACAAATTAATGTGAATTAGTAATTAAGATAAAACACATCTTTGAGACTGATGGGTTACTAAGGAAATACTTTGGCACTTGTCCCGATCCCTTTGAGACTAATGGATTACTGGGGAAATACTTTATAATTATCTGTTATTTTAGGATGTTGGTTTTGAAAGGGAGGGTATGTCTTTTTGAGTGTGGCAATTCATTCTGTAGAGGCAGGGAGTTTGATTCATAAACAATATTTTGTACAAGTTTTGGATTGAGCACGTCTTGTGCTATTAGTCTCGTTTTACTTCATTATTTTTAGCTTCTGCTTCTATCCTTTTGAATTGTATGCACAAGGGCCTAAAAAATGATTTGCCAGTCTACTAAGCCATGATTATATCTCCTTGCAGGATAATTAATATTGTAGCATATAATCAAATTGGAGTTCTTCTTTACAAGGCACGGTCTCTATGGGAGGTTTGGTTTCTATATTTGATCGATATAAATTGTTGGTATGCCACTCTTGTTAAAGTTTCTGTTTTGTTTACTCAGCAATTTGTAAGCTTCTAGCGGAACAAAATATATACCCATTATATAACCGTCATGAGTAATGCCTTGGTTTATCTTGCATTCAAACTTCAGTGACATATGTAGTTGTTTACCTTGCACGTATTTTTGGGATTGGTTTCATTTAAGTGTAATTTGGGTTCGTATACTCTTCCAAATACTGTGATATATATCTATTTTAATTTGCTTTTCCTCATGTATAGAAGAAAGTGAATCCCAACTTTTTCCACGTCTTTTCAACACACGCACACATATATGTTGTTCTATTATATGGAGTGCATTTCATCATGTGGGTTGTATTAAGAAAAATGATTTTCGAACACCCATACACCCATGAAACATCTAGAAAGAGATATAGGAATAGAAAGAAAGAAGTGAAAGATGTGTTAGATGGATGATGTGATAAGAAGAGAGATAGAAAAAGAAAGAGTTGTACTTAGAGGGGGTGTTGAAAGAGAGTGGGGTGTTCAAAAATCAAAATTGTTGTATTAATACTTTCTTGGCTTAATTTTTTTTTATTTTTACACAATTTTTTTTTGGTAAACCAAAATGCATTAAAAATAGACAACAAGCACAAGTAGTGCTATGTCTAGAAATGAATATAGAAATTGTTTATGACTCAACTTTCATCCTCCTCAAAAGAGCAACTCATACACTTAAATACATCATTTCCCTCTCAGAAATGTCAACCAAAATACATGGTTTCAAAGGAGAATCGATCAAATGCCTAGATATTGCACTTTTGGCTTAATAGCACTTTTGGTCCTTTAGGTATTGCACTTTTGCGATTTTAATTAGTCCCCATCAAGTTTCAATTGGGTCCTTTTTTTTATCAAAGTATTCCAATTGTTACAATCAACTCTCTATATCAATGCATGTGTCATCCAGTTTTTAATGCCGAGAGCCTATGTGGGAAATGCGGGTCAGATAATTGGTATTGAGTTAATTAGGTCACTAAGATGCAAAATCATCAAGTATTCTTTATCAAGTATTGATAACACAGATTAAATATTGTCAATAATATAAACTCCAGATATCAATAATTGGCCTGTTTGTTATTGATTAAAAAATAAGTAATTTTCATGTAAAATGATTTAGTGATTATTTTTTATGGATTTTTTTTAAAAAAAAGAAGTTAATTTGTGTTTGTTCACAAATAAAAAAATTACTATTTTAAAAAAAGTATTTTTTAACTTGTTTGGATACAATTATCTAGAAGTGTTTTTTTTTCTCTATAAAATTACCATAAAGTACATAAAAGATTAATTTCAAGAAATTATATTAAAAATATTTTAAAGGAGTTGACGAGATTAACGTCAATACAGTTTTAAAAAAATAATTTTCATGAATACTTTTTTTTTCTTAATTTATTCCTTAATTTTTCAATTATCATGGTTGACGAGATTTTATAGAACACAAAAAATAAACAAAGGAGAAGGTGGGTGGGCGAAGAAGGGAAAATCTTGAGTTGAGGGTTCTATTTTGTGGCTGGCATTCGGAACAATTGCACTTCCAGGGAAAGAAAAAGTGAGCAATCATATACATAGTCATAGTAAGGTGGCACTTCATATGGACCAATGCATAAATTGGTCCATCAAAGACCAATCCAATTTTACCTGCAATAGTGGGTTGAGCCTATCTTATGTGTTTTATCAAAAAATCTCATAACTTATATTAATTACAAAAGCCCCTTTTTTATTTTTGAATAAAACGCATGATTAACTAGGCAATGACCTTTTTTGAGTTTAACAGAAAAACTTCATTTTTTAAAACAACATATACTTTGAAGATAGATCTGGAATCTTTGACAAAAAAAAAAGATAGATCTAGAATCCCAATGACCCTATCAAACGACACTTTCTCTCCAGATCTGGATTCTGTCGCCCTTTCTCGTCCATACTCATCAGAACCGCTGCTGAAAGCACAACCAGCATTGTGTGGCGTCGACGGAAAGAGCCTCAATCGAAGTTGTCGACGTTCTTGCAGTCATCATTGTCACCCGTCCTCGTCCGTCGTCGTATATCAGTACACATTAGAGCCCCCGCTGAAAGGAGACCCAACACCGCGCGTCATCAACGAGAAGAGCCTCGATCAGAGTTGTCGACGTTGTTGCAGTCATCGCGCAAACAACAACTCCCAGTCGTTAACCACATCGCACCCATCACTTATTTGGAATAGCAGGTAAGTTAGTTCGAAAACAATGCTTATTCGTCCATAATCCCGAATGCTTATTTGCCATTGACGCTAAATTTGGCTCAACAATCTACTAATTTAAGTTTATTTTGACATTTTTATTTTGAGGAAGAAATCCTACAAGTTGAATCTGACAAAATGGAGAACGAGGAACGTCTATCAAACAACAATGATATAGACCATACCCAGGTTGGAAAGAATATATTTCAGATTTTGTGTTCTGGATAGTTATTAGGCATTTTTAAAAAATCTGAATTAGAGATTAGTGATGTGAAATATTTTTTTTGTTGAGGTCTTCAGGGATTTGAAGACATCTCTCTGTCAGATGACAATGAAGTTGATAGTGGTGGAGAAGACGCAGACGTCATTTCCAATACTATGACTAGATGTAACTTTGATGATAGATATGCAGTGAATAGTATGGATGATATATGGAAAATTAACATGAATCAATTGAGTGTAGTGCATCTTTCAAAGCACCATTTCTGCAAATACCTTAAAATTAGTTGGTTACCTTCTAAGCAGGTAACCCACATAAGATCTAGATTGTTCTATTATTTAATTATTATATCTACAATCAGTATTGGATTGGCCCCTCGTGGACCAATTTATGCATTGGTCCATATGAAGTGCCACCTCATAGTAAAGGGATTAGCGAATAATGACGGGTGAAGGTATGGTGCATACAAGAGGTGGTGAAGAATTGATGGGTGGTACTGAATATTGAGAAGGAAGATGAAGATCTGTGATAACGAGAACAGGGGAGGTGGAAAAAGACGGTACAATAACTATAGGTGACCGAGGGTATCATTCGTAATTTCAAAATTGGCTTTAACATGTTTTTAGTCCCTCTAAATATTCACGTTTTGAATGTAGTCCCTTTATAAAAAGTCAAAGTTTTTTGGTCCCTCAAGAAATAAATTTTTTGATTTAAGTCTCTCTTTTGCGTTGACTGTTGACATGACACACTAATGTCCCTATAAAAATCTTACGTGGCTTACATGCATTGTCATGTCAACTAACACGTCATTTATGATTTTTTTTCTATTTTCTGAGCTGGATTTACCCACCTCCACCACCCCCATCCATCCTTCTCCCCCACCACCACCACCACCCTTCTCCCCCCTCTCCTCCACCACCCCCATTCTTCTCCCTCACCACCACGACCACCACCACCATCCTTCTCCCCCCTCTCCTCCACCACCCCCCATCCTTCTCCCTCCCCCCACACCACCCCCATTCTCCAACCAACAAAACTAAAAAGCAGGCCCAAATTTTCTCTCTCTTCTCTCTCTTTCTCCATCCACTCGTGGCTTCTAAAGAAGCGAACAACGTGATCGATGCTTGTCATGTTGTTGGGGTGGTTGTTGGAAAATCCAAGTCCAACAGAAACGAAATCGTCTAGCAGCTTTGGGGTAGTAGTGTGGTGGTAGTGAGAATGAGAGTGAGATCTCCTGATCCTTGGGGGTACCCATATCTGAATCACCACATTGGTGGCAAACTCCGAAAGTTGCCATGGGGATTTGTTGTTGTTGTTGTTCATGTAAGAGGACCATGGGGGTTTGGATAAGGGAGAGAGGGAGAAGGATGGGGGGTGGCGGAGGAGAGGGGGGGAGAAGGATGGTGGTGGAGGGGGAAGCCATGAGAGGAGGGAGGAGAAGGAGGGGTGCTTGTGATCTGATTAATGTCACATGGTCCTTCTAAATATATTAAGTTTTGATTTTAGTCCCTATAAATAACCATGTAAGCAGGCCATGTAGTCCCTGCAAATATTAATGTCTTGGATCCAGTCCCTACAAAAATTACTGTGATGTGTCAGCTGACATAGCAATGCATGTAAGCCATGTAAGATTTTTACAGGGACCTCAATGTGCTATGTCAGCAGTCAACGCAAAAGAGGAATCTAAATAAAAAAATTTATTTCTTGATAGACCAAAAAACTTTGACTTTTTATAGAGGGACTAAATTCAAAACGCAAATATTTAAAGGGACTAAAAACATGTTAAAGCCTTCAAAATTTCATAAAGCTTCCGTGTTTTTGTTTTCTCTCTCTTCTAACGCAACCGATTAAAATGAGAAGCTACTCCAAGTAGCTTCTCATTTTAATCAGTTTTCTGATTATTTTCTGCTTCTGATTATTTTTAAAAGTTAAAACAAACACACTAAAAAATTTAATAAATGATTTTTTTTAAAAATACTTTTTTTTCTAAAATAATCTAAAACAAACACTCAATATTTGATGATTTTGTTGACCAACTTGTCCTAATTCAACACCAAATCCGATCCATATTTGCCACATAGCTACCAACACTAAAAATTGGATGACATAGTGATAGAAGAATGATTTGATTGTAACAATATTGTGATATATGGAGAATTTAATTGGTGAAATTATAGAACCTGTGGACCAAAATTGGACAAGTAAAATATCTAAGGATCCCAGAAGTGGAATTAAGTCTACTCTTATATATTTATAAATAAATTATCATATAACTTATACTCATTTATGAAAATTACATTTGAGTAAAGATATATTTTTATGAAACATTTAAGAGAAAATATATTTAAGTAAATAAAGATAATTGTTGCTTGTTAGATTATAAATTTTTATTGTTGTGATATGAAATATAATAAAATTAATTACTTAAATTGAGTACATTACTTTTTGGGCTCCGTCTACGGTGAGCAACCGTTGTAGGTCGCGCACCGTAAGCAACCCAGTACGGAGAGGTGAACCATGGGACTGCACCTTGGATAGCCGTAGATATATGTGAAAAAAAAATCCATGGCTAGGAATGAACAACTGCAACCATTTGAGCAAGAGACACTAATTTAAGTGAAAGTCCTTTTCGACCCAAAAAAAAAAGACAACTTAAACACTGTAAAACCGTTTTTGTGCTATGTAGTTGTTCCGTTTGTTGATTTAAAAAAACGTATTCTTGAACAGCGATGTTGGTTGAGGCAGATTGTGATATCGAGAATTTGTTGTTGCGAAGATGATGAACAGTGAAAACGCAGGTTCGACAAAATTCTTTCCCCTAGCCGTTACTTGCTTTCTTCGAAGCTTCCTCCACGATTCTCGGATATGGATTGCCTACAGTCGCAAAAAACCCAGTCACTGCTGTCACGCTAATTTCAACCGTTTGATTCATCCAACGTTCATTAGACAACCACGTATAGAAGTAACACAATTGCAAGCATGTGTTTTACTCTCCCCAATCCCCACCCTGGCCACTCATCTTCTTCACCCTTGTGGCCTTTCTCTCTCTGCCGTTTTCCTCCACCAATCACCACCGCCATGGAAGCTCCATGGAGCCTCTTTGGCTACAAGTCGTTCGTTTACATATTACCATTAGAGTTGCTTGTTTATCTATAGTTCTCAAGGAGTATAAAAATAAAATATCCATATTGCTGGTTTTTATTCCCTAAAAACACAAATGAAGGGTTTTTTTTTTTATAAAAAAAAAAGAAACAATGAACCATCTACTTCTCAAAGAAGGGTTTTGGTTCAAAGGCCTCTGCAATGAGACCAAGCCATGAGTCTTCTCCGGGAAAGGGTTCTTCCCAAAAGTTTTTCCCTCTTACTGGAACACGTTGGCAAGGAAGAATGAGAAGATTGGAGGGAGATGGGTAGTGTACAGCATTGTCAAGTTTCCAGTGTTAGTCACAAGTATCGTACATATGCAAGGAAGAAATGTTGTGGACCGTCGTATTCATCTTAATTATTAAATTCCACAACAGTACATGGACCAAGTAATTAAATTTCACAAACTTCCACAACAGGTACAATCGGTCATTTTATTGTAGGTCCACGGTGCACTTCGCAAAAATTGGGTTGCTTACGGTGCGCGACCTACAACGGTTGCACACCATAGACAGAGCCTACTTTTTGTAATATTACAAATTTGAAGTATAGTTTGACAAAAAAAATTGAAGTATAGCCAACCCCCGTTCGCTATATATTTTTGTATTTTGATTTCTCAATTATAATTACATTATATCTTCTTCAAATTATTTATTACCTAACTACGATGCCAAATATTTATATGCAGGGTTCAGGTCGCATATTCGCATATAACTTGTAAAAAGTATTTTTCCCCCAAAGAGAAATTTCTTTGATAAATAAATTTCTTCTATACAGTTACTAAATTAATTAAATTAAAATTAAATGATCATAATTATTTTTTAAATTCATTTAATAATAATCAATCAATTAAAAATTAGACTTTAATATTAATTTAGTCCCTATAAAATTTTGAATTTAGTCCCTATAAAAAAAGTCAAACTTTTTTTGTCCTCGTTTTATTTTTTTTTATTTTAGTCCCTGGAGGAGTTGACCGCTGATGTGGCACTGTGATGTCCCTTTAAAATTTCTACGTGGCTTACACGTCATCTGACACATATCTATAAAAATATTAAGTTTTGAAATTAGTCCCTTTTAAAAAAATGTGTTTTGAATTTAGTCCCTCTCCTTCTCTCCCCTGCTCCACCCCCATCCCCACTTCCACCACCCCCACCTCCTTCTCCTCCCTCCTCCACCACCACCCCCACCCCCACCCCCTCCTTCAAGCTTCTCCTCCCACAAAACACACAAGAAGAATTATAGGGAAAGAAAATTAAAAATTTTCGAAATGGGATTGTGTGTTTCGAAAACCATGACCACTTCCATTTTCGAAATTAAAAATTTTCAAAACCCCAAGGCCCCAACATGAGTTTCAGATCTGAAAAGAAAAAAGATGAACAATCTTAACTTCCTGTGCATGTTTCAATCTGGGTCTGCGATTGTTGTTGTTGTTGCTCTGTGTTTTGTTGTTGTTGTTGTTGCTCTGCTTCGCTGTTTTCTTTCTGTAAACATAGATTTCGAATTTATTTGCACAAAAAAATGGTGGAGAGGGATTACTTGAGGTGGGGGCGGTGGAGGAGAGGTGGTGGGGGAGAAGGGGGGAGAAGGAGGTGGGGGTGGGGGTGGGGGTGAAGGAGGTGGGGATGGGGATGGGGATGGGGGTGGTGGTGGTGGTGGAGAAGGGGGAGAAGGAGGTGGGGGTGGTGGAGAAGAAGATGGACTAAATTCAAAACGCGTATTTTTTACGGGAACTAAATTCAAAACACGTATTTTTTACAGGGACTAAGTTCAAAACCTAATATTTGTATAAATATATGTCAGGTGACGTGTAAGCCATGCTGGTGCCACGTAGAAATTTTGTAGGGACCTCCCAGTGCCACATCAGCGGCCAACGTTAGTGAATGACTAAATTAAAAAAAAAAAACGAGGACTAAATTCAAAAAAATAAATAAAACAAGGACAAAAAAAGTTTGACTTTTTTTATAGAGACCTAAATCAAAAACCCTCTATATTACATGGATCAAATTAATATTAAAGCCTAAAAATTATAAAAAATATACCGATGGACGACATATGTCACTTAAGACTTGAGAGCTTTTTCCTTAAGATTATGTCACTTAATACATAAGAGAGAGTCTACTCGTAAAACAGTGAGAGGAGAGGCAGCCATATTTGCAAGTTTAAAGAACATGTGGTAAGTGTTTTTGGGTGAACCTAGGTATTCTCTACGTGTAATTGTAGAGACTAAGTTTGAATCTGTGGAGACTAATCCCTCGAGGTATTGAGATCTATTTAAGGGGTTGACCTATTCCAACATATGTTTCTCTATACATATTGAATCCCCGACATCATGCTTAAGGGACCCAAATATCTATCACCTATACCACACCATGTTGGTATTGTAAGTGTTTACTAAAAGTAAAATACGTGAATGATGGCAAGAATATTTTTTATCCTTAATTTACTCTAAAATATTTATTGATGTGATTTAAGATTTTTTTAGCATTTTCCCTAATTTTGTTAATAATAACAAATTCAAATTCTTTAAAAATTCAACAAGACAGTCACACACATATATCGAAGAGAAAATAATATTCACATAAATATTGGCACTATTATAATTCAGAAAACAACCAAATTCGAACCTTACTGTGAAATACCCTTCCACAATTCTTTTTTTACATCGAAAAAAAGGGCCAAATATGCTTCCACGTCTAATGGTAACATCTATCTATTTCTTCTTAATAAGAGTGAGTCTCCAATCCATCACCGCTTGCTATGATAAACTGTCTGTTTGAGGAGAAACAAATATAACCGTGAGATTCGGATCTCATGAATAAGGCAGAGAGACAATACACAATTATCAATATCACGTCAGAGAAAACTGAAGATGTGGTGAGACTGATAAAGATTAAAGAGGGGAAATAAAAGAAATATTTATTGATTGAAAAAATATACCATTCAAGTTATTAACATATGAGCACATTCAAGTTATTAACATATGAGATTAACAAATGAATATATACTGACAGTAATTCACCAACTTGTCATAGTAGAAAGAAGGGTAGAATAAAGAGGAGCCAAAGTAGATAAGATTAGTTAGAGGAGACTCAATTAGATAAATAGGGGGAAACTACCGGTAGAAAGGAGGCATAAGCTACATATTCCATTTCTCCGTTTTTCATCAATTTCGCTATTCTTTGATTTGGGTTCTTAACATAAGCTAACCATATTCCATATCTCATGTACTCTTCTTTCTTAAACATATCTTATTCCTAATAGAACCAAGACCAGAAATCACAAGTCCTGTTTAATATATTTTAAATTAAAATATAAAAAAGAACTTACACCTTAAATGGTCAGGTTATGAGGAATTTAACCATTTCTGTCTATGTAGCAACGAAGAAACAGAACAATTAAAGATCAACACGTAGATATTGATATAGTTTGGCATGCAAAAACCACATGTTATTTCAGATCAGATGCTGAAAAATAGATTAAACCTAAGCAATGGCTAGCAGTGTAGCACTCAAAATGAATAAAGAATCTTTGTGAAAACACTTTGTCTAGACTTCTAGTAAGTTTCATAGCACAAGTGGATCTTGCTATATCAGATCCCAGTGATAGATCCAAGTGACAAGCACAAAAACGTGTGGCACCAGTTCAACAACAAAGCATATGATTGGGATTTGGGAACCCACATCTAATGAGACATGGAACAAATTTCTTTCCATCCCAATCCCAAGGGAGACACACTTGTAAGTTGTAATAAAAAACAGAGCTGAACAAAAGTATTACCTTTAAGTAAACAAATTAATTAGAAACAAGTTATTTCAATTGCACAAGCACAGTGATTAAACAAACAGTGAATATCACACAAAACTAGGCAAGAAGAAAAAATACATCTGGAGAATTCCAGTGAAGTTTGATCAAGGATTCATGTTGATGTAACTTCCTGATATCAGATCATCACATCAACTCCTAATATAGCAAAGCAAAACCCCTTCAGAGGTAGCAGGCTAGCAGCTTCAACAATCACATTTTTTTTTATACTTTATTTGAGAAATATATTTTCCATAGCATGTATAAATATAATAGCCAAATGACATCATTGTTTCACAAAGCAACAATCAAGTCGCCCTCAACCCACGAGGGGTAGTTCCTAATGGTATTAAGCCATTAGGAACTCGCAACTCCATGAGTCCATCTAAGCTACATAACATAACATCACATTACCATACAAATAATTGCGATTCGTGCTTAGCAGCCAACCGCATACAACATCACACTTGGAGCAGAACTATTAAGCCAGAGTAGTGATGGGGTCTACTCTAAACAATCCACAATTCTACGTCAACCCAACAATAATAACAAGACAAGAAACATTGAAACAAAGCACAAACAGCGTAATAATAATAACAACAACTAAACGATGCGGTCACGCACGATAACTCCAAAGGAAACACAAATTTGCATAAGCAAGAGAAAGAAAGAGAAGAAAAGAGGGTCACCAGCTTTAGAAGATCGCTTGGAGCGGTTGATTTTTTGAAGCTGAACCTGAGTTTCCATGAAGAGCTGCATCCTCTGGCACTCCAAATCCTTTGCAAATTGCATCCTCTGTTTCTCCAACTCCACCATTTGCCTCTGCTTCGATGCTTCCACTCTCTCGTATATCTCCCCAAACCTCTCTATCGCCTCTGCTACCTCTCTGTACCCAAATTCCCATTCCCTCCTTCCCCTCTTCCTCTTCTTCTCGCTCCCATTGCTCCACTTCGAACCATTCGAGTTCTCGCTGTCCGCCTCCGCAGCCGCAGCAGCAGCCGCAGCAAAAGCCGAGAAATTCCGCCTGAAAAGGGAATCCTCCACACTCTCCGGCGATGTCGCCGGCGGCGGCCGCTTCTGAGTTACGGATCGACGACCGACCGGCACGAGCGCCCAGGCCGGGGACTTCGCGAGCGGGGAGTTCCGGCGGTCGCTGCCGTTCGCCGGCGGAGACGACCTCTTCGCCGGGAAAGTGTCTCCGATAAGGGAATCGAGTCGGTGAAAAAACGGCCACGCGCCGGTGTAATCGCCGGATTCGGAAACCCTACCCTTCTCAATCTTATACTTCTTCTTAAGCGTGTCGATTCGGTTTTTGCACTGGACGTCGGTGCGGCTCGCCTTCCGTACGTGGCCGTGACGGTCGTTGACGGCGTCGGCGACCTCCTGCCAGTGCTTCTGACGGAGGTTGCCGCGGTTGAGCTCGAGGTGGCGCTCGCCCCAGGCGTCGATGAGGGTGAACGTCGCCTCCTCCGACCAGCAGTCCTCCCGGCCGGGAAAAGGCGACGGTGACGGCCGAGTCGCGGCGGCGTGCGGCGGAGCTCTGGTGAGGGTGTCCATGATGCACGGTGCGTTTGTTCGTTGTTGTTGGAGTATGTGTTTTTCAAAACGGTGGTGTTGGTAATTCGGTTGGGTGGGTAGACATTTGAGTATTGTTACGGTGAGTTCGGTTCGTCTGAGAGAACCTTTGCCAATGTGCGACGACGTTAGGCGATTAACGTGCGGGAAGCACTGTTCTTTTTTTTTTTTCCGTTTTCGGTTGGTTCGCAAATGGAAGCCCGTGGACCGGCCCATTTCTAATTGTTTGTGATCCATGGTGAGCTTTGGAGTTGGGTTCCTCTGGAAACAAGTTATGAGCTTCAGGTTGAAAACTTGGACCGACAAGACCGGGGAGTTGAAAAGCTAGCTTATGGCTTATAGCTAAAAGACTAGCTGATTGAATTTAAAGTATTTGGTTTAATCAAAAATAGTATTCGGTAAAATTAGCTATTGAACTAGCTAATAAATATAAAATGACATAAAGGGATATGCGTTTATACAATTTTTATATTTATTATTTATTTAAAAATAGTTATCATTAATTTATTTTATATTATTTACCCTATTAAAATTAAAATATTAATTTATTTTAATTTTACTATTAATTTTAAATATTTTTATTAAATGAAATGAAATAATATAAATAAAAATAATTTTAAACAAAATTTATGTAAGAATTTATTTATAACTACATACATGTAGATTTTTTTTATTTTTTTAAAAAAAAGAGTATTTAGGAAGAGTGGTCAAGAATTTAAAAAAAAAACTAAGAGAAAAGGAGGAATAAGAATAAAAGAGTGAGAGAAAAAATGAGAGAAAAAACAATAAGCTATGAGTTTCATGAGGTAACTTTTCAAAAAAAGCTATATGCTAATAAAATAAGCTTATTTACCAAACACTTCTATTGTGATCAAATAAGCTATAAGCTAAATTATTAACCTTGCTGAACACAATCTTAATTGAATTCGGCTTGAGCAATCTAGCTTGTTATCCTAAGTTATCTAAGAGGCAGTTGAATTAGAGCAATACAAGAGGTTATGCTCTGACTGCACCCACAGGACACATGGATTTGGACCTGTGGGAGAGGTTCTTCCTGAATGGAATTGGTATTATGAGTCTAGATGAACTTGATTACTGGCCACAAGTCGAAGATGTGAACCGAAGGAGTATATCACTTCCAGCTGCTGCTGCCTTGTTACGAGAATGTTATGCTCTGGAAACTTTTTATTCATGGTACAGCTCATGAGCATTTCATGAAAATTGACATGCTGCTGAGGTCAGATCAGATTATTATCCGGCGCCAAAAAGCGACATGAGTACAGAGATGAGGGTCAATTCGTGTAGCCGCTTTGAAGATGCATTTAATAGGCATCAAATCAGTGACTGATGTGATACTCATACGTGAAGAATAAATCATTCTATACTCGACTAGAAATAGATCTGTTCCTTTCATTGCACAAAAGATATGCAAGAGACGTGTATTTAATTCATCTTTCTCTCGTTACCCCAAATAGAGATAAGTTTGCAGCACAGGGGTAAGACAAGAAGAGCAGCAGCGATTTATATTTTGGCACATTCTGAGGAGAACAAAATTCACAGTAGTCCACAACATCAGCCGATAACACAATTTAACAACTCTACCCAAAGTTTTCTATGTACAAAAGATATAAAATTGCATCAGCACAACGAATAATCGATGTCCACCAAACGAGAAAGAATCTCATCACAACTTGGCCGCTCATGTGATTCTGCCCAGCAGTCTGCATAAAAAAGGGAAATAATGAAGTTAAACTGGATGGGTCTAAGTTATGCCAACAACATGTGATGAAAGGAAACTCAAGGGGACCTGAAATCAGTCTGCCTAAAGGGCCTTCAGGAATCTCCAATCTGGAACCCTCATTAGCAACGGAATAAACCACCTGATCAGAAGAGAAAAATGAAAAATGTATGATAAAAGTAAAACACATAACAGAAACAGAAATCATCAAGGAAAATGAATAGATCATCCGTTGAATATACCCTCTCCGGCGGTACGCCTTCCCATGGCCTGTTCAAGGTGCACAGCTCCCACATTATCACCCCAAGGCTAAAGATATCACATTTTTCAGTGAATGGTTCATTTCGGATTTGTTCAGGAGCCATCCATTCTGGAGTTCCAGCCGATGAAGAATCTCTCATGGGAGAATCTATCATTATTCTTGAAAGCCCAAAATCACAGATTTTCACAGTCCAATGCTTGTTCACAAGACAATTTGCACTTTTCAGATCACGGTGAACAATCTTCATACGATGTATGCACATCAAACCCCTACACACAACCAAGGTGTTCACATCAATGTTGACAGATCAAATGTAGTTTTCCAATATTGTGAAACAGTTAAGCGATTAACATTTGAAATGAGGTAATACCTCACCCAAATTATGATTAAAAAAAGAGGTAACACATGAAATTTGTTGACACCAGTAGTATTACAAAACACAACTTCAATTCAACAAATAATGGCTTGACTGAAATCGTATGCCGTATGTCATCCGCATTTGATAACATGTGGTAATATATAAATAAAGCCCAATACTTCTAATTAGCAATTGAACAAAACTTAATTTTATCAACATCTTCATCCAATTGAAAACATAGTTATTAGACTGATTCACAATTTGAATCGCGTGATTTGATATATACTGACGGCAACAGCTCGCATACTCTTGGGGTGTTACAAGTGAGAAGGTAGTGGGGTGTCACCACTCGAACTGGGTCTGCTGGAGGTGTTGGAGGTGGTGGGTGAATTGAAATTGGATTAGGGTTCATCGTAGGAGGTTGGGTAGATGGAGAGAAGGAATCTCTGGTGGCTATGGATCTTTAAGCTCTTGATACCATGTAAGAAAACAGAATGCGAAAAAGAGAAAGGAATTGTAATCTGAATTCTGAATATTTTCACCGATGTGAATTGTTATGCAATACTGTATAGGCATAGCCTACTGAGCTGTTAGCTCTTACTCCCTCTGTCTCATTTTATCTGTTGTTTAAGGTAATGCACACATCTTAAGAAACAGATTAGTTATACTAATTCTCGTGGCAAAATAATGTGTTCTAACCAAAATACCCTTGTACTCCCATTTATTGCAGTAGTAGTTAGGTAGACAGTAGACAATATTAATTGATGTAATGTAAATTGAAATACCAATAAATAAGGATAATATTGGAAAAGGGTAATGAATACTTTCTTGATATTCTAAAATGACAAATCATTTGAGACAAAAAATAATCCAAACAGGACACTTAAAATGAGAAGGAGCGAGTGCAAGTTACAATAGAATAACTACCAATCAGCAACTGATTACAACTGTCAGTAACTGAACTGACTAGGCTATAGGTAACAGTTAACCAGACTTGACTAAACTACAGTTAATGGGAGCTAGGTAACATAATGGTTTTAGTGTACTCTAACGATTTGTTAATTTTTTTTCTTTATATACCGATATGAATAGCACAATTCAATGATTTGTTATTTTTTTTTCTTTATTGCTTTTCTTCTAATGTTCTCATCAAAGAAATTAAAAATTCACATTAAGTTTAAATTGTTAAATGAGAAGAAACTAAATAAGCACTCCCTGAATGCACCTAATTTAATTATTCCGTTGCTCTGTTATTTAATTATTCTTTATACCTGTTTAGCATAAATGCCAATGAAGAGGATAAGATTCTGAAAAGCATGCATAACCATAATACTTACTTGCATATGTCACGTAACATCTTTAGTCTTCTCCGCCAACTGAGCTTTTTCTTCTGACCGCTCAAATGTATCAAGTAATACAATGATCCCATCTCCATATATTCTGTAACCATTGACAAACGTGGAGGCCTTGTGCATGCACCAAGAAATAAGATGACTGCATACAATTTCATCACTATATAAGTAACAGCTAAACTGAAAGAAAAAAATGCTACATTGTATATTCATATAACCAAGCTTACAAAGTATTATTTTCATACTAATAAGCAAGGAAGATTTTATTGAAGATAATTCAGATTCCCTTTAAATAATTACCATGTCTTGAAAACAAATATACAATCAATGTGAAATTCAAAACTATAAAAGTATATAGTTAAAATGTTGGAGAATACCATTAGGATGTCGGAGCCGGCTGGATGAAAATAAATACCAAAATTCAAAAAGAAAAAAAGAAACAGAGTCAGAAAATGTTGGACACAAAAGAAAAAGGCTGACAAACAGCATATCAACAACCAAGTACCTAAGAATAGATATCTCATTACAGAAATCTTCCATATTTTCAGCAGTTAAATCTTGCTCTAGAAAAACCTTGATTGCAACATCTGTGCCATTCCATATGCCACGGAAGACTTCTCCAAAGAAGCCTGAAAAAGAAAAATACATCAATGGTCAAGCAACTTAGTATTATATAATCCCTCAAGAACAACCCCTTGAAATAGCAATTGACCATATACCATAAACATGCCAAAATGATAAATCTATTGTTTTTTTAAGTTGAATAGCAGTTCTGCTTAAAATTGCATTGCACATATAGACTCTGTTGCTTCCGGAGAGACTCCAACTAAATAAATCAACTACTTTATAACAATGGAAATCACCACAAGATATTCCCCTCTTGTATATCTTGAAAAGTAAAATCAATTGTTTGAAGCTAACATAAACCCCCAAGGCAACCAGACATACAAAAGAGCTTGTTCCAAAGGTTTTACACTAGAGCAGTGTAGAAACAGATTCATTACCAGCCTGTAAACTACAAAAACTCATAAAAGTAATCGTAGGGTATAACATTTTAGACTTGGAACCTGCAACAATCCTTAGAAAAGATTGGTTCATCACGAAAGTCCATACAGAAATGTTGATCTTAGAGGAGCTTTATACTCCCGAAACAAATTAGCAATAAGACACATCTCCCAATTTTTTATATCAAAGGTAGAAGCACCAGAAGAATTCTAGGTCTAAAACCTTGTATCCTGATTTTGTAAATTTATAGAAAGCTGCAAGATCCGAGTAATTAATAGAGAATTACATTATAACAGTTTATTTTTCCTTTCAGACCAATTTTTCCATTTAAAAACGAATTACAGAAAAATTTGGAATTCTTTGGCTGTTACAGATCTGAATCAGATTTGTCAGACTCACAGAAATATACACAGATCTGTCTAAACCTAGCACAGAAATGTAGAAATCTAGCCCCATAAAAAAGTTGGCCTCATGTGGCTTAGCCAGAAACAGTGATTAAAATAAATCATCTCTACAATTCAATTGCGGCTCTTAAACTTGTACAAAATTTGCATCATATGTCATATGGATGATATTAAATCGTAATGTTCAAATCATATTTCTTTTGATTATGATAACCACGACAGGAAATACTTACCAATCCCTACACGAGTTCCAACAGTTAATTCTGAGAAGTCAATATTCCATTCTTCATATGGTAATAGAGGTTTATTATTGAACATTGGAGATTCAAGTACTTTATTCCAAGTTGACTCCATTTCATCGTTCACTCCATATCTCGATGACTCACTTCTCTCAGAGGCTTGACCTCTATAGTCATGTGGTGAAGATGGTAATGACATTGCCTTTTGTGTTGTTACTTGGTCACGCTGACAAGAATATAAGGTGGACCTTTCATCATGACCATCAAGATGGAAATTTGACACCTGTCATTGCAGAATGAGAATCATATGTAGAACATGGAAGATATTTAAATTAACTGAATAAGCAAATAAAACCCCTACTCAAAAACAAAAGGCCAAAGACAAACTTCATTTTTAAAACAATAGCTGATCCAACTTCTTAAAGACCATGTCACATGTATCAATACTATAATCATCAATAATGAATGACATGCATAATTCACAAGATACTAACGTCAATACAACCATGAATTTTAAACAGGCTGGGGTTGGAAGCCACGTGCCAACCTGATGCTGGACAGTGGACACAGTAGCACAACGAAAGTGCACGTTTAAAATGAATTTGTCTCAAAATTCTGACCAAGATCAAAATTATTTACAGTTCTTAGAGTTAGTAAGCCTTGAGAGAGAAGTGTAACAAAAGGCATGTGATGAAATTTGTGTCAGAATTACACACTGGAGGAATATTACATATACCAAGAGTCATAAATACAAAGATTTGCAGTTATCCTAATTACTGTAATTACATATTACATAATAATATACAACAGAATCAGCCCATAATTACTCTATTTACATTATTTCCAACACTCCCCCCTCAAGTTGGAGCATATAAATCATGTGAATCAAGCTTGTTACATATATAACTGATTTGAGGACCTCCCAATGGCTTAGTGAAGACATTTGGTAGTTGATCATTTGAATCGACAAAGCTAGTGGTAATGTCTGATAAGTATCTAAGCACTTGGGGAACCCTCCCTTGAAAAGCTAGCTATCAAGGGGGAAGAACCAAGCACTTAAATACTCCACCGAGCATCCCATACTACCCAATGTGGGACTTGGGCACCCCATAATACCCAAGTCCCTATCATAGCACCGCCCCTGAGAGCCGACGTCCTCGGCGGCTTTCACTCCACGACACTTCACTCGGTGACACTTCACTCAACTTCCTCGTTGGTCAGAACCCTCCACCGGTCAGAACCCTCCGTGGGTAGCCCTTTCCGAGATGCCAACAACCAGGCTCTGATACCAATTGATAAGTATCTAAGCACTTGGGGAACCCTCCCTTGAAAAGCTAGCTATCAAGGGGGAAGAACCAAGCACTTAAATACTCCACCGAGCATCCCATACTACCCGATGTGGGACTTGGGCACCCCATAATACCCAAGTCCCTATCAATGTCTATGGATAAGATCTTCTCCCTAGTGAAATGGCAATCTATCTCAATGTCTTTGATCCTCTTAAGGAACATTGGATTTGAGGTGATATGCAGGACAACTTGATTATCACAAATGAGTGTCATCTGTATAACATCCCCAAGCCTCAGTTCTTTAAGGCTTTGTTTGGGAGGAGGTTTTAGGAGGGGAAGGGAAAGGGTTAGTATCTGATCAAGATCTTGGCTAATTGATCAAGATCATGGAACAAATAGGGTGGGTAGGCCCAACCACCAAACATGTATAGAAACAAACCCCCTCGTTATCGTACGTGCAACTCTCACTGCATATGTAGGGTAATTATGTGCTGATTAGGTAATGAAATATTAGAGATAGAGAGTCCTACTCATACACACTAGTCATTAAACAGCTAAGAACTCAAAAAATTGTCCTGTGAATCAACCACTCATGTTTTGCTACTCTATTTGTGTTGTCTCTCAACATACATCAAACACACCCTTAGACTGGGATTTTTTTGCAACTTAGTTACACACTGTAATCCATTTTACTTCAACGTTGACAGTGTTTTCAGTACACTACATGATCTTCCCCTTTGCATTCAATTTTCTCCCACAGAGATTGCAAGGAAAATATTTTGGACGATGAAGCAGAAACAGAAAAATTCTGAGAATTCAATGTGGAAACGTAAATATTTCAAGAAACAAACAAAAGATAGGGCAAAACCAAATTCAGAGATATTAGCACAGAGCACAGAAATTTCTTAAGATGACAATTGCCAGTCAAGACAACTCTGAAGTAATGTGCAAAACACAAAATATAATTTATGAAACATAGATCACGAGAGAAATGTGAGTCAGTCAACAAAATGAAGGGCAGGTTCATCAGGACTATCAAGATTCAAAACAATAGGTAAAAGATGTAGTTTAGAAACAAGATAAAAAAATTGTTTGATGAGATGCTGAAAGTCAAAGATGCACAGGCAGAGAAAGGTTTAAATAAAAGCATACTCCAGTGTTACCAAAATAATGCAGACATACATTTTTCTGAAGATTTGCATCACTACTACTATTGCTCGGAGAATGGGATAATGAGTTGTCATCCCCTCGTTCTCTCATAAGACGATTTTGCTTTAGTGTTTCATTCATTGCCCTTACAGCCCTACAGTGAAAAGATCATGAGTTATCACAGTATTCAAACTCCTTATAAATCAGCACAAATACAATACAACAGACAATTAAAACAACAAATAATTATGCACTTTGAAAATTGGAAATAGAGGATCATTAATGCACCTGACACAAGTACATATTACAATCATGCATTAGTTATTTAGCATAGAGCAGGAACATATAAAATAGTAAGCCTCTACTCGTAATAATCTATCGAATTAGTTCATTTTGAAGTCGAGTTAGAATACAAGCAAAGATTAACTAATAAATTAATCATGACTCAGCTTTTTTATTTTAAATGCAAGTACTTTCAAAAAAATGCAGAGTGCATAGCACGAGAATAAGGAATCCTCTTAAAACAGAGAAGAAACAGAGAAAAGAACAACTAAGAAAAACAAATAAAAAGCTCATCCCTTATCAGATAAAAAAACTCTTGCAATGAGCTTTTAGCTCAATTAACACTCGCCCACTTGGGTGTGACGACAATGTAAAGGTTCAATCCTCTACTAGGCCACCTGTCTCCCTCCCATATGCTCTACTCAGGTGCTTACACCTTCAAAGTACTAAAACAAGTCTGTTCTATCTGCAGCTAAAATTTCTTGCATTACACTCAAGCCAAATGCACCACACTCCAGCTAAAAGAGCAAACTCCAAAGTGCCTTGGTTCTAACAGAGTAAAAAGGGAAGCTCAATACAAGAGGCTCCCCCATCCCCCAAACTTGAGGGGTCTAGGAAGGGTCAGATGTAATATGCAACCTTACCCCCATAAGCAGAGAGACAGTTTCAGTGATCAGAACCCATCTGTCACAAGCAAGCAGCATTATCATTTCACAAGCCTTCACTTTTAACCGGGCATGTTTAAATAATTAGATCAATACGGCACTTCATTTACCTCAGGATTTTGAAAATACCAAAGAACTGAAAGAAGACCAAGCAAAGCCACAAATGAATAACATCCAACTTCAAATGACAAACGACATTATGTTTGTTCTGTAAATAAATCACATCCAGCTTCAAATGCCAAAAGATATGTTATGTTTGCCCCAAGTGGCCTGAGTCTTATGAACCTCTACTTTCTAAACACAAATAACTAGTCCTGACCTGAGCATCTGTAATCATTTATGAGACCCAACAGAATCTGTTTTTATACTGATCAATTAGAGTAACAGTCTCAAATTAGTAACAGAATCTGTTAATAAACCAACAAAAAAGTCAAATAACTAAAGGAGAAAAACAAAACAAACCTCCTAAACTTTAAACAATCTAATGGAGAAAATAATAGGAAAGGAAAAACCTTGATGAATAAAAAGTTGATTAACTAGATATATCTACACAAGAACATATTTAGTTAACAGAATGATCCAGGGAACTTATCACATTGAACACATCCAGGAACTGACATGAGCATGCCAATGTCCAAAAGGAAGAAATCACGTGGAAGAAAACTAGCTAAGAAATGGAAAAGCAGCAATTTACTCAAACATTTCATTGACAATACATTGCACACCAAAAACAGCACACTCCACGATGAATCAAGTACAAATCCAGATGCATCTTAGAACAACAATCAACCTTACGATATCATCACCAATTTCTGGCGTAATGCTGATGCTTCTTCTTCGTATCCTACGAGCTTCTGATGAGGATGAACCATCTGATCTATAGCTGGATCTACGAAATGGATAAACATCTCTCATAAATCATATATTTAAAATATCATGAGATAATAAAGAACAAGGACAAAAAAAGAATATGCTATATAATTCCACAAATGCTTATAGAAAACAAACAAGAGAAAATGAAGCAAATGTTAAAAATTTATATTCCTTAATATTTGCTTATACTCTATTATCTGTGTAAAGTTATAGAGTATAAGCAAATATTAAGGGACCGGGTAAAAACCTCGATGTAGCTTGGTCATCAGCAAAATCTCTAAATGCTGTCCTATCACCACTAAGAATGGACCGTCCACGTGCTCGAAATGATGGATGTTCAGGACTGCAAGACCAGAAATATTTCAAATATATAAGACTGACCAAGAATTTTTAAATTTTGTAGTATGTACAATTTAAAGATCGTTTAGATACCCTTGCCACTAAATGCAACATGATAACATTTACATTGACCAATTAGGAAGACACGTCCTAACTAGAAATATTTGGGAAGAAGCTACTCTAGAGGGAGCAAGAAAAATCATGATGCACTTTGAATTAAATTAATTACAGCACTGCTATGTGACTCGAAAGCCAAACACCGCGAACTGTACGGATGATAACATGGCCCAATCACTTGTTTTCAAATAAATACTTATTTTATAAAAAGGAAAAATATCACATAGAGTTTAACAGAAATCACGGCGTCGTGTGTTGGTGACAAAAATCATGTCGCGCCATACAGCATTTTCCAATTAATTATATCAGTCCAAAACAAAAAGGAATTATGAATAACCTTGAACTAGCTGTCCTCTGTTCGGCAATGACCTTTCTCCGACTACGCCGACCAAAGGCAGTTGCGATGTTGGGTTCACTATGAGACAAACTGGGAAAAATGACAAAACCATTTAACAAGAAATGGTTGTAAGTTTACATCTTTTAGAGATTCTAGTCAAATAAAGTTTCACAAATTAAATAAAAAAGTTAAGCTAGTAATAGAAAAACCATAAGTGGGGTAAAAATAGAACATTTGCTACTGAAATGAAAACAATGGGAAAAGCCAACATGAAAACCTATCTGGACAAGCAATGGAAAGTATTACCTCAAACTGCTATTTGATCGTAACATCATATTTCTCAGGGAAAGGCCTGTCACATTTGAAGACACGTCAAATCTTCTATGGAATTGAAGGTTTTCCTCCTTCTCAGCACTGTAAGAGGGGACCAAGAAAACCAATACCATTCAATTGACAGTGACAACTCTTGTAGCTGAAGAACGGCTATAATGATAGAGGCCTAATGGTTTTGTGCATATAATTTCACAATACACTTCTTATTGAGAATGTTAGAAAGTTGTATTTGACATGATGTTTAGTGTAAGAAAACTTGCCAATTATATGGTAAATGCATGATCAGAAGTTGAAATCAAAAGGGAAAAAAAGCAAAAGGATTTATGAAACTTTTAGGCATGTCCAAGTTTCACTAAATTCCGATTTTGCTCCACATATTTTCATGTGTAAGGATGTTATCCTTAGTTATTAAACTCATATTTGATACAATTAAGTCCCCTATCAGTTTGATTTTGATGTTTTCATACCATTTTGCTTGCCAACATGGCATAAAATTTAATGATGAGTTGATGACACTCTCTTTTGCTATTGAATTTGCTGGCTTGGATATTATGTGACATCAAAATTGTGGGGGGGGGGGGGGGGGGGGGGCTGTGCACTCTACATTAATCTAACAGTACAACTTAATTGCAGCAATTCAATAACTAGAACAACAACAGTATAATTGAAATTAGGGGGACCAAAGGGGAACAAAAGTTTAATCAAGCTCAAGCAACAATAATGACAGTTTTCAAACCTGTTAGGAACTAACCTCTCTGAAACCCCAAATAAAGGACTATTTGGTTCTAATGGTGAATCACAAGAATCATTCTCCGCTGAATCACTCTCTCCTGCTGCGGAAATATGAGTCATAAAAACTGCCTTGGTTGTTCTTGGTAACAATTGACCCGGAAATCGCATAAGATCAACCAGCATTTCCACAGAATTTAATACAACTATCACAGACATATGCTTGTATGAATCTACACATTCAACAGCCCCATCATTTGGCAAGCCCTGATAAAGAGAATGATGGTACAAGACACATCCTTCAAAAATTAGATATGATGATGAACAAAATTGAATAACAACAAACCAAGCCCTATCTCAGTAGGTGAAAAGAGAGTAGTAAACTAGCAAACAACATTGAATATGTACCATTAATTCTTTTGATAACGTATTGCAGATTTGTAATTATATTGAAACATTAGTAAACTATCAGGCAAGAGTATACTGAGTATGGTATAGAGCAATCAAGCCCACCAACAGATATCAGAGCTTACCACCATGAGCCGGCTTTCAAGACCTACAGTATCAGCTAATACTTTAAACAAGAGAGCTCTAGGACGGCATGAACCATGCTTTATTTGCCCTAGCATCTGGACGCCTCGATTTTCAAACATGTGAGAGGTTTCATCTAGCGCAGCTTTTGCTGGACTTTCCACATTGGGTCGTTTATAAAAATCAGAAACCTATCCAAAAACAGAGATCAAAATAAATGCAAAAATGAGCTTATCCGATTATGACAATGAGGCAACAATCACATTAGGCTATCCTTATATACAAAACATGAGCTGCACAAAAAGATATAGTAAACTACATACTAATCCAGCTATCTTCTTAATTATTGCAGCTGGATTTGAGTTTAATCCTTTAACTAATGCCACAATCAGTTGCTTCAACATGGATAGCTTTTTATCTTTCTCTGAATCCACAAGAATGATATCAGCCCTAAAACCCTCTCCACCCAAAGCATGAAGCTCATCCAAAGTGGGAATACTATCAAAAAGTTCCTTGAGTCTTGTCTCCTGCACATTATCAAAGATTAATTAATGACAATATAATGAGTGCAAAAAATCATTATAGTCACACATCAAGAACCAGGATACCATCAACAAACTCAAACAACACATGGCATGATCCATGGAGGTTATTGAACAACATTGTAAAACTCTATCACTGAGTAAAAATGGCTTGTACAGCTAAATAACCAAAAGAACTTAACAAACTAGATATATTTAACAGAGCATGCTGAAATACGATCAGCCCATCAATAACCTTCATCTGATTGACAATACCATTGTTAATGTGGTCCATATTCTGAAAATTTGCATAACAATACTGCCATAGTGCTATGAACCAACTATCCCAATAGCTTAAAAGTATACAACTTTGGTATGTCTCTTAAAAGTATCAATTTTCAGCAATAGTTGTATCAACTATCCAACAAAAGATTATTAGCAACTCTAGAAAAAGCAAATAGACATCTGCACTGCACTAAGAAGGTAATGTATAAACCAAGCCTCACCGGAATGACTGAATAAAAACCATTTGGTATTGGTTCTGAAAGCATGCCAGTGCGCCAGAGAATTTGTGATGCTTGCAGAGGTGACAAAACATCTTTGTCAGAATGTCTAGGAGATTCTTTATTATTTAAGGTCTCATATTGGGAATCCAAAGAAACAGACCCAAATTTTTTAACAAAATCTGAAGGCCACCACGATACATTAACATTAGATGGCCCTTGCTCGACCGGCCCTGCATCTTCTCGTGTCTCCTCCATGTTCTTATATATTTGGAATGAAAAACCATTTCGCCACACGTGTTAACCCATAAGAAACATATTCAAGCTAAAGGAAGTTCTTAAAATACAAATTATTGAAATATATACTTCAGTAACTCCAACTGTTTCAGACTGGAGGCCACGTAACCTGCATAACCAAACATGGTATTATGGCATATTAAAAAGAGAAAACAACAACAGTGGTGGAAAGGTATGAAAATATTCAAAATCATTACATAATGTGAAACTGAAGCATTTGCAACCAAAATCCAATAAAATCACCATACAAAAATAAAAGTTGCAAATATGTTAAAATTGCCCTAGCTCCCTGCACATGAATCCTGTGACACTAATGGAACAGTCACTAAGATGATCCCCCAAAACAATCACACGAGATAAATTTCAGAACTGATATTATCATTATCACACTATGGCGCGCTCATAGGACATAAGGAAGCAATGAGTCAATGACTATCTCAGTCCAAATCATCCATAAAACAAGTAAGAGTGAATCTCTCTGAGAGTTGTTTCATTTCCAACATATCATTTTTCATTGGTATGTCGCCTACAAACACCAAATACTAAACCTGTAAAGATGTATCCAACCCCACTCTCAAAAAGGAAACAGAAATTGTATTAAATTAAAGCTGGCTATTGAGACCTTATATAGACTATTTCCAACTCAACACTTACCCACTTATAACAAATGCACACAAAGGAATCACCATGACAGAGCCCCCTATATCAATGATGCAGCTACTGTGACCCATACACATGAGGAAACTAAAATGTCTAGGTTAAAGAGTAGAACTTATCTTCAATATTGGAGATGTGGGCAAAGCTATACCGTGTAAATTTGGAATATTCAAATAAAAAAAAACATTCTTGTGAATTACAAATAACTAGCATTCATAACTGTGTGCATAATGTGTTGACTGAAGACCCTTCAATTCCATGAATTCATTATTTACAATTGTAAATCCAACCAAATCCCATTGAACCCACATCGGAATTACTTATAGTTTCTACATTTTTTTTAAAATGTTCTGATGTTTTACTAGTTCATAATATAATTTTCCAAAGTGCCAAGGCAAACAGTAATTAAGTCACCTCACATTTGGTCAACAAAGGTTTGCATATGAAAACATTATAGGCAAATCAGTAAGGCAAGCTCCACTGAATCAAGAAGGAATCCTTTACCTTAAGATCAAACACTATGGCATAAACATGGGACATATTCATTGCACATCCAAAGGAAAACTCTTGGCACAAAACTAAATTCCCAAAAGTATATCTCATAACTCTATATTTGGTTTAACAAAGATTCTCTCCTATTGTTCTTCTTTCAAGTAACTTTTGACCTGTATTATTAATTCAATCTCCATCGTCAATTTTCCAGCAAAATCAACTATCCCTACTCAGGGCCAAGCCTACTCTCTTCTCTTCCCATGGTCAACTTAACTTTCCATTGTCCAAATATCCTCTTCCCTTTTATGGTTTCCACACTTGTTCTAGACAAAACAAAAGGGAGACCTCCAGAATTTTTTTTTATTTTAAACCTTTTCCGTGTATTTGTTTATTTATCTATTTCTATAGTTCAATGACTTCAATCAGTACTACCGTGAACATGAAAAACGGGGAAAAAATAATATTAAAAATACCACGCACGGAACAAGGACGGAATTAGTTACTTCTACACCAATAATACAGCTCACTGAGCTCGAAAACTGCCTAAGATGGAAGTTTTCTTTCATAAATCCCGGATTCGCATGAAAAATCACAGCAGCGGCAAGTTAGGAAGCAAATATCATAACCTATTTAGTGCCTTGCAGTGTACAATTCAATTCAATCGCCAAGCTCACTGAAAAAACTCCTAGTTCACCAAATTCGAGGATTCTAATTCTGATTTTCACGACCGGTAGTTGCATACTAACAAGGGGGAAAAAAAACACATTCGGATCAAACAAAGGAGCTATTTATATCACGCACGGACTCAACTCCATTCACTATAAATCACAAAAAACAAAAACTCGATGCATTCGAAAAAAAGCGTATCAAACAACCAATGCCGACGGAGAGAACAATGCTCGAACTGAGAATGCTGCGCTATCAGAAACAAGAAACAAACACAACTGAATTGAAATCGAGAGCAGCAACAATATGAGCAAAACCGAAAACACAATGATCGTAGAGATGAAAGGAGTAGTGAATTCACCGGCAGCAGATCCAAGCATTTGATTCCGAATCTGATTTCGCGTCCAAAAGCATTTGAATCTGAATTTGTTATAGAAACCGTGGAATCATCATTACGCATACATAGTATACACGCCAATACACACGAGAGTAGTGAGAGAGAGAGAGAGAGGGGTTAAAGTGTGAACGGGAACGAGGAAATGTGTGAGAGAGAGAGAGAGAGGAATTTGAGTATTGGGTTTTGGATTGAAGGAAGAAGAGAGCGATGGGCTTTTTGTTTCAGAGAGTTGAGGAGAGAGTGGTAGTAGGAGCCAGGAGGAGAGGGAGTGCGTCACGTGCAGTGCGAGAGGGATCTGGGGACCTCTCCCCGACAGCCAGCTAGCAAAAGGGTTGGCTCACCAACATCCACACCTTCTTATTACGCGTCAATACATTATTACTATTACGCTATTCCCCTCCCAACTCAACCCCTTTTCCCCCTCTTCAAACTCCTCTCTTTACATTCACTGCTCAATTGATTCATTTATTGTGAATGAATTTGTGAATGGCGCGTCACCCATTCGCGTTACTATTTCTTTCATTTTACAGTTTGCACACACGCATACCAGCAAATGTGTTGTTTTGATAATAATTGAATGAAATGGATTTTTATCTTGACTATCTAGATTAAAATAATATTAAAAGAATTAATTACTTTAAATGCATCGTGCTGATGTAAAATTACACTCTCTAATGGGGTGTTTATTAAGTATTTTACCAAATAAGCATCAATGATTATTAAGAATTATGCATTGGATAACATTTCTCTTGAGGTATTTATTAAATATAAGTGTTTAATTAAGCATTTTTCCTAAGCACTCTTCTATTAAATACATAGTGGGTCATGTCTTATTTTATGGATTAAAAAAATCAAATTAAAAAATTTGTTATTGGTGAAATGTAATAATGTGAGATATTGGTGGGGCCCATTTAAGTTTTTTTTTGGAAAAGTTGGGTTGGAGAGGTTCAATGCTTATGAAATACTTAAGTTTAAAAAGATAAAAATGGATAATATGTACTAGTGGAACCTATTTAAGTACCCCAAAGTGAAATGTTCCCTTGTGGATGTTATTGTATCAGAAAACATTACACTCTTAAAATCATTCAAAAAGATATTTAATTTCAATTGACACAATTCTCCCTTTTCAAATTAATTGATTTTTACTCGAATTATACTGAGAGTTTAAAAATGATCATAAACAATTTATTCGCATGTGTGTATTTTTGTTTTTACTCTATGAGAAACAAGTGTGTGTATAAATAAATCACTAAACAAATGTACGTATGTGCACAGTTTTTTGGTACTATATTAGGTACGATTTTGGTGGACCTTAGGTCAATGGACTCCAACCAGTTCAAACCTTGATCGTGCTGCCACGCACGTGGGGAATTAATATTATTGGACCAAGTTAATTGGTTGTCATAGTTGGCATTTTTTCTCTATTTATCACATTTTATTTCTTAATTATTCCTTTTTTATTTCCTGTTGATATTACTTTTATCTCTCTCTTTTTCAATTTTTTTTACAGGTCTAATTGCACTTTTGGCATCTTAGTTATCAAAATTGTGCAATTTTTTCTCCCACAACTTTTAATTGCACGATTTTGATCTCTAAGATATTCTAATTGTTACAATAATGTTTCTTTTTCATTTTGTCGTTCAATTTTTAACACTAATAACGTATGTGACACATGTGTGACTGATTGACATTGAGTCAGATCACATTGACATGGTGTGTGTTGCAAAAAAAAAATTCTCAAAGCAAATAAGGTAATTAACTCACTTGATGCAGCATATATTGTTTAAAATTTTTGATTATATGAAGGTATTTCCCACATCATTATAATGCTAAAGTGTTTTGACTCAATGTCAAATTATGAGTAACATTAAAAATTGGACGATACAATGACGAAAAGAACTTATTATAATAATTGGGATACATGAAGATAAAAAAATCATTCATTTAAAACTTGAAAACCAAAATCTCACAATGATATATAACACATAGAGGGCCAAAAATGCTATTAAACCTTTCATCCTAATTAAGCAATTCCTAAGATTTAGTGAACCTTAATTTATAATTTTTTGTGGGCCTTTATTTATAATTTGTAATGTAAAATAGCTTATCATTTGATAGCAATTAGCAACGATGCATGAATACAATAGATGATAAAAGTCAACTTATATTTTTCAATAATTTATTATGCATTAAGTAAATTTTGACATTAAGAAATGTATAATATTTAACATGATATTGACAATGCAATAAAAAGTGTTGCCTAGCTAAAGGCAAAAATATTGTAGTGACATTTTATTATGTTGGTGCTCATTATTCTATAATAATTTTTTGATACACAATTCATCAAAAATGTTTTGAAAGCTAATTTTAAAAAATTGAGTTATAAACTAATAATAAAAGAAAAATATTGTCAAAAGAAGCTAGACATAAATATGTGTAATTTGCTGTTAAAAATAGTATCAATTAACTATCAATATCAAAAGTTATGTTATTTCTATATAGAGCCGGTATGTGGTATTAATCTTATCTTGATTATATAAGCTTTATGGTCAACTAGCTAGCAGTGGGGTCCTCTCGCATAGCAATGGCCAAAGGGCCTTCCCCGATTTTTGGGTTTTTTTAATCCATTATCATATAATATGTTTTTCTTCTCAAACTTTGGCCTCCACACAGTAGAAATTTTTGTTTTTACCTTTGCTCACTAGCTGTCTATTAGTTGTAAGACTTTTGAAAGGGAATAAATTCCAAAGCAACTATGTCCAAAGGACTGAAGGAGTCCTACCATCTTTCTTCAGTGATGTATCATGCATATAGCTATTAAAACTTTTTTTGTTTTCCCTTTTCAATATTGAGCATGTAAATTTTGACTTATCACTTAAATTCATGCAAAAGGGCCATAGCAAAACTTTGGTCTGTAATAATTGGGCTCCTAAGCATAGGTGCCACTCAAAATTGGTGAGTACATGCCCATGCTTTGGCCAACAAACTGCAGCAAATAATAAGTATATCCTTTTGTGGGGTGGGGGTGTCAAAACCATTTTACACATGGAAAGTTTGATGTGAATAAAGCCCCTCCACATATTCCGCACTTTCAATTCGTTTGTGGTATTAGAAAGTTGAAGCAGCAAATATATATATATATATTCTCAAAACTAGGCAGGCATCGATGGTCCAAAGATAGTGTTGGTGCTAGGATTCTGGGAATAGCTATAAACAAAAGTAAAGTTAAATTAAATACTTGAATTCTCGATTTGGTTTATGACCGCGATGACGGCAATGTGTTTGGGAATCCTACACGTTCTGCGGCAAAAGTTGCAGGTGAGATTTTACGAAATTGGTTAAAGATTATAATGGGAAAGAGAGTTGGAATAAAAAGATGAAGTTACTACAAGTCTTGACTTAATTGGGTAGTATGTGTTTTGTTTTATTTGGTGTGGTTCTAAAATTATAATAAGGATAAAATATATAAATATTATTTGTAAAGTGCATAAAATATAAGAAAGCATACTTATTTCTAATTTTAGGATTTTTTTATCAACAATTAAAAAATAGAAAAATAAATAAATAAAATTTTAAATAATGATGTTATAATATTAAATATTAAATTACATTAAAATATCTCCACAAATATCTACGTGCAGGTCAAATATGATTTGATGACTATGTAAATAACATTGCATAGCAATTAAACTCTATTATTTTTTTATCACCTTCACTTTATATGTATTGTTTTCTATTTTCTAACTAATTAGTTTTGTAGAATTTCAACCATGTTCTTGACCGAGTAATTATATATTCGACTTCAATTACAGAAGGAATCTATTCCTTCCCGTTCAAAGTCGGCAAATGTTTGGACAGTACTAGCAGAGGCATGATTAATTATTTTTTTAGGGAAAATATGTGAGGCGTGATTCATGATTATTCTTATGTAAATGTGCATTTTTAAATAGTGATAATATTATTATTACAAAAAATATAATTATATAACAAAAATAATTTTTTTAAGATAATTACAACTTGAGAAAAATATCCATTTATATTTTAATATTTTATTTATTTTAGATTTTCAAATTAGTAATGAATGATGACAATTTTGAAGAAAAAAAAAGTACCAAACTGATAAATTTCTTTTATATACTACAATAAAAAAAATTACATTACTACTTCATTTGTTTACCTTTTTACTATATGTAAAATGGCCGTGAAATCTCACCTTTATTTGTTATCTTTTTAATTTTTTTAGCAAATGTTAGTAATTAATATGTTGATAGGGAATTTGAACACATGATTTTCTTATCACTTCAACTCCTATATTCTTCTCCCAAACCACCAAACCACATCACTACTCCTGTAATCTTTTTAATTGAACCTATGTATAACACAAATTATTTCATTCAATCTCCACTATATAAAATTGTGGACTGTTAAACATTGCTTAAATGCCTTGTTAGTGATAGATTTTTTAAGTATTAGTATACAATCTTACATATAATATTACTTAGATGAAAGATTCCTAATTTTAGCATATGTCATTTGCTTTGTGCTTCGGCTTCTTTTCCTTTCTTATCAATGCTTAACTAAAAGTTATCCAACAGATTTTGATTTAGTATATTCCTAATTTTACTAGCAAGAAATTAAATAGAAGATCAAACTGAAAAAACAAAGAGAAGGAAGAAAAAGAGGGAGAAAATAAAAGAAAATAAAATAGGGAATTGCAAAAATGTGATAGAGACAAAATTACCCCCTCAAAAATCAAACACATGAAGCAGTGTTGGTCTATTTGTCATTTTCAACTCTTTTCATTCGTATTTCGTAGTATATCATTTTTGTGTGTGTACTCATATGTACTAGTCATCATCATCATGGCTATCACCCTGACTTGGCTTTCTCCATCTTCACTGTCAGACGATCCCACACAAGTGTCCCTCGGTTAAATAACACAACAATGCAACTAATATACTTTCTTGTACACTTTTTTCGGTAAATAAATTTAGGCTTAAATATATTTTTAGTCTCTATAAATATTTGAATTTTAATTTTAATCTATTAAAAAAAGTTAAATTATTTTAGTCTTTTAAATTTTTTTTTAATTTTGGTTTTTTTAGTGAATTAACTTGCTAGGTGGCACATTATGACCCTATCAGCATGCCTACGTGATAGAAATGTTGATGTGACCTATCTACATTTTGAATTTAGTCCCTATAAAAAATTTAAGTTTTAAATTTAGTCCCTCTCAAAACTGAGATTTTGATTTTAATCCCCCTTTCTCCTCCACCACCACCTCCTCCTTCCTTCCTCCTCCACCCCCTCCTTCTCCCACCACCACCATCACCACCCCCTCTCTCTCTTCTCCTTCCCCTCCTCCTCTCTCCTCCACGACCACCCACCTCCACCCCCTCTCTCTCTCCTCCTTTTCCCTTCTCCTCTCTCCTCCAATTACTCTTTCTCCTCCTCGTCCACACACCACCACCTCCTCCCACCCACTCTCTCTCTCTCTCTCACCACCACCACCACCCAAACACTCTCTCTCGTTTTCTCTCTCTCTCACCACCACCACCCCGACCCCCACCACCACCACATAGAACTTAAAGAAGTTTTATTTTCTACCCATCGATCATTCTCTAAGTAGGAGTTCAAATAATAATGATAATAAACCCTCACTCTTACGGTTTGGGATAAAAGAATGGGAATCAACATCCAAGGTCGATTTGAGAGAGAAAATGAGAGAGAGAGAGAGTGTGTGTGTGTGTGTTTGGGTGGTGGTGGTGGTGGTGGGGGAGAGAGAGAGAAAACGAGAGAGAGTGGTGGTGGTGGTGGAGGAGAGAGGAGGAGGGAAAAGGAGGGGAGAAAGAGGGGGTGGTGGTGGTGGAGGAGGGGGAGAAGGAGGGGGGTGGTGTTGGTGGTGGGAGAAGGAGGGGGTGGAGGAGGAAGGAAGGAGGAGGTGGCGGTGGAGGAGAAAGGGGGATTAAAATCAAAATCTCAGTTTTGAGAGGGACTAAATTCAAAACGTAGATAGGTCACATCAGCGTTTTTGCCATGTAGGCATGCTGACTGTGTCATAATGTGCCACCTAGCAAGTTAATTCACTAAAATGACCAAAACCAAATTTTTTTTTAAAGGACTAAAATAGTTTGACTTTTTTTTAATAAACTAAAATTCAAATTCAAATATTTACGGGGACTGAAAATATATTTAAGCCATAAATTTATTATTGTTCAGTGAAATTTTGTAATGCTTTTATTAAATCAAGTGTGTATTATTTCTTTCTCGGCAAAGTGATCGGATTCATGTAGACAATAATAACTAAGTGTATTAGTGTGACGCTGTTAAATAAATTCTAAAAAATTCCCCATGAATATTAAAATTAAAATAATCAGAATGTACGTGCATTTTATCTTTTATTTTTTGCTTAATTATGTCTTTAGTCCTTTAAAAATTGTCAGATTTGAGTTAAGTCCTTTAAAAATAAGTTAAATTTTTTTAGTCCTTTAAAAAAAATTTGTTTGATTTAGGTCCTTTAAGTGAGTTGACTTGCTAGGTGACAACATTTTGACCCAGTCATTATGCCTACGTGGCACGAAACGCTGACGTGACAATATTAACTTTTGAATTTAGTCCCTTTAAAAATTGAGTTTTGATTTTAGTCCCTCTAAAAATTGATGAGTTTTGATTTTAGTCCTTCTAAAAATTGATGAGTTTTGATTTTAGTCCCTCTAAAAATTGATTAGTTTTGATTTTAGTCCCTCTGGTTTTTTTTCTCTCTCTCACCCCCCACCACCACCACCACCACCACCACCACTCTCTCTCTCTCATCCCCACCACCACCACTCTCTCTCTCTCTCTCGTTTTCTCTCTCTCTCTCACGATTTGTTACATAACAAATCGTGAACCTTGATAAATCAATAACAAATCAATGGTGGTGGTGGGGGTGAGAGAGATAGTGGTGGTGTGGGGGTGGTAGGGGTGAGAGAGAGAAAACGCGAGAGAGAGAGAGAGAGAAAAAACGAGAGAGAAAGTGAGAGAGTGGTGGTGGTGGGGTGAGAGAGAGCGAGAAAGAGAGAGAGAGAGAGAGAGAGAGTGGTGGTGGTGGTGGTGGGGGTGAGAGAGAGAGAGAACGAGAGAGAGAGAGTGGCGGTGATGGGGTGAGAGAGAAAAAAAACCAGAGGGACTAAAATCAAAACTCAATTTTTAGAGGGACTAAAATTAAAACTCATCAATTTTTAGAGGGACTGAAATCAAAACTTAATTTTTAGAGGGACTAAATTCAAAAATTAATATTGTCACGTTAGTGTTTCATGCCACATAGGCATGATGACTGAGTCAAAATATGCCACCTGATAAGTTAATTCACTTAAATGATTTAAATCAAACAAATTCTTTTTAAAAGATTAAAAAAATTTGACTTATTTTTAAAAGAACTAACTCAAATCTAACAATTTTTAAATAACTAAAGACATAATTTACCCTTCGTTTTTTTCCATACAAAATTCAATGCTACAATAAATAAAGTAAGAGAAGAGGAGAAGAGGAGAAGAGGAGGATTTTTACTCAACTCTGCAACCAAGCAATAAAGACAAGCGTACTAAATAGTTTATTCTCAAATCCAATTCCTTTCTTTCTTTGTCTTCTTTCTGTGAATATCTTGTGCAAGAAAAGGAATTACCTCTGCTTCTATAAACTCCCAGGGTGCTTTGCTTTGGAGGTCTTATCCACAAGCTTTACAAAGGAAAGAAAGTGAATTGATTCCTGGGTCGAGTGACTTTTCTAAGGTTCTTTTCCTGAACTCTTTCTCTCTGTGTTCGTTTGTTCGTTCAGAAAATATAAAGAAATATGTTTATTTATTCTAATGCCACCAACCATCAAAACTTTCTTGGTCTTTGTTCCAGTTGAATGAAATGCACTAACTAACAAAACTGGAATTTGCATTTCTTTGATGGTCTGGTTTAATTTTATTGTCATGCAAGGCTAAAGTACGATGCCGCAGATTAAAAATATTGAAATTTTATTAGCATTTTTCTTACTGGGACATTTTTTTTTAAAACTTTTAGATTGGTTATCATTCGTCTATTCTTGATGATTCATATTTATATTATAGGTATGCGACTCAAAAGATTGGTACGTTCTTTTTTTAAATGCACAATGCTAAAGTTGTATCATATTAATCAATTAATCAATTTTCTAATGCTGACTATCACTTAAGCGGTTTATTTGGTCTCTGCTGCACTGGTTTTCTTTCAATTTTCAACTTCACTTATTGCAATTAATTTGCTTGCTACATCAATTGTCAAATAAGATATAAAACTCTATGTAGTTCATATTGCTTCTATTCCACACGTTTGATACAAAATTTGCCATGAGGACATTCTTTCATTAATACAGTTCCATGTTTCATATGCAATAATGTCAGTTTACTTTTTCTTGAATGCCAAGTTTGAGTTTCAATTCATTGTTTTACAGAAACTAATTTCATGATACTCAGAGATCTAATGGAAGAAAAGCAGCTAAACTTTAATCGGCCACTTCTATCAGTAAGGAGGATCTCATCAACAGTAGCCTCTGAAACAGACAACAAAAGGAAAACAGCTGATAATTCATTAGATAGACTACAACCTCTTCCTGGTTACAAATCAGAGTTGAAGTACTCAGGTCCAGTGAGGAATGCTGGAGCTGTTCCTTTTGTATGAGAGAAAACACCAGGAAGACCCAAGGATGAAAGCAAATTACAGACACAAGCTGTTGAACAACCTCCCATTACTCCAAACCTTCCACCTGGGAGGGTATCAAAAGTTAAGCAACAAGATTCTGATATGGTTTTAAAAGGTAAAGAGATGAGAACTGGAAGCACTCCTTCCAACTCTCAAAGTGTTGCATCTTTGGATAAAAAAGTAACAAAACATGAAAGCTCAACAGAGGGAATTGAGGACAAGGAAAGTTCCGATTCGGATGATGGAGATGAGACTTATCTAGATGCTCTTGACACACTTTCTAGGACTGAATCATTCTTCATGAGCTGTAGTGGTTTGAGTGGATGGGATGATCAAGAGGTCCAAGTCCAACCATCATCTGAAAGTTTCTCAAGTGATCAACTACAGGCTCGCGATTTCATGATCGATCGGTTCTTGCCTGCTGCAAAGGCAATGACATTTGAAACACCTCAACATTCTTCCAAGAAGCCACTTGTTGGACTAGGACAACAAAAACAGCTAAAGAAAGTTGTGAGTACAGAAATGTCCCCTCCACTTAATCAGCATAGTCCAAGAACTCTGCGGCATTACACCCAAGATATCGATAGCGAAGGAAGCGAAGATGACAGCAATGATTCCGGAAACTATACAACCACAGCTTGTGGCCTATTTCCTCGGTTCTGCCTTTTGAATTCAATACCAGGATTAAGAATAGAGGATAAGGTTCAAAGTAATGCAGGCCGTGGAATGCAAGCTAAATCAACTGCTTCTCATATTGAAACTGCTAAAGAGGTATCAATTTGCCTCTATCTAATTTTCTTTCATTTTTTTTGTTGTGATTTCACTTCAGGTGCTATTATCTTTATTTCACCTTTCTTATTCTTCAGTGTGCTAGACCTCCTTATTATAGGAAAAAGGCAGTAGATTCCAAGTCTGAATTTACAAAAGAAAAAGAGATTTTTGGTGTTCTTGAAAAATTTAAACATGGCACTGATCCACATCAAAGGGGCTGCAGCAAAATATTAGCCTGTGACTCTGAGTGTGAAACTAGCTATGAAAGTCTTGTTGCTGAGAAAACTCTATATGTAGATTCTGTACAAAAGGTTAAGTCTCAAGGAGTTGATTCTGAGACTCTGAGAAGAGACTGTGGCATTTGTAAGAATCTTTCAATAGATTCTCCACTTGAAAATAGCCACCGGTTGGATGTTGTAAATGGGAAGGCAGCATTGCAAGTTAGAAGTTCGAAAGAGTCTCTCAATTCGCCTCTCCTCGTCCATTCTGAAAATTCTAGCAATGGTATGCAAATGGAAATGACAAATCATTCCAAGAAGAAAATGGACTCAGAGAAGCTTGGTAACCAAGGAAGTGACTTAGATAAGGACTTGATTGTGATGTCAAAGAATCCCAAAATGGTTCATGAATGTAAAAAGACATATTTGGAAAGTAAAGTGTCTAGCGGTGAAAAAAACTATGGTATCCTAATTCAGAATTCTAAAGTTGATAATACAAAGAGCCAAAGAACTGCCAAATGGATTGATCAAGGATGTACCTTAGCTAGCTCAAAGGTGGGAGATGTTGATGGGAAGATTGACTTAGAAAGCCAAAGCTATCTCGAGATTCCTCTTGTCCTTCCTTCACTGAAAGCTCCATCTGAGTCTTGGCTTAAGCGTACTTTACCTACCATTTCCTCAAGGAACACATCTTCACAGTCTAACCTTGCTCCAAACATATATGCAAGAAGCCAAACTCCTCCCAACACAGCATCATCACTGTGTCCTAAGTGGGAAACAATTGTTAAATCTTCTAATGTACATCATGGGAACCAGCATCCCCATGAGGTAATTCAGTAACCTTAATTTGTCTGTGTATCGTTTTGATGTAGGAACTACATGCTTAAAGTCCTCCAATATTTTTTTTTCAGGAACTACTAAAACCCATTGCAGAAGATTGAACTCCTCTTTGGAGAGAAGAAGGCTTCTATTAATTTTGACTACTTGATGAAATGTACAACATTTTTGGTAATGTACATTTTTGCTTCAGTGCTATGTGCGTTCCCCATCCTTCCAGTTGGTCGACCCCTTTTGCTTCTATATCCATGAGGTGATGCTCTAGCTGAAACTGTAAATCACTATTCCCATTTTTTTGTATCTTGTGAATGGTACTAGTTGTTTGCTTGTTTCAATAAAAAGAGTGTCTTTGTAAATTACATCATTCTTTAATGTGATATGTTCCTGTGAGTTATCAGGCATTTAGGTCAGAGTCTATTTACCCCAAAACTTCAAAATTAATTATGTTAATACTAAGCTTGTAAATTATTGTACTAATCATGGTTTGATTTTCACTAGAATTGCCTTGGTAAAGCCTATTGTATGTGAATATAACGACTTGGAATCAAATATAAATGGTTTCTCAGATTAACTTTCTAAGAAAAAACAGTATTAGTATCACATCACAAATATAATCTTCAGCAAAATCTTTAATGAATGAACTGAAATTCGGTGGGTTTCGTTAGCATATGTTTGTGTAGTTTGGAAAAGTGCTATATCTTTTTGGTTACTTGGAAAAGTGTTATATAGTAGGAAGGGTACCGCGTGAAATTAACACGAACCAAAAGGAGACCATTCAGGATTAAATTGAAATAAAACAAGAATAAAAAGAAAAAAGAAAAAAACTAATCACAATCAATGGTTGCAACTGAATTCGTACTTTTTCTAATAAAAATCATTCGTTATACCGACATGAGCCACCCCATGTTCTGTTTATAGAGAGAATTTCTACCGACATGAGCCATATTTACAGCTTCTAATTTTCATTATAAAGAAACCAAGTTTTGTTGTTCAAGCTTGTAGCATGTGAATGGAGCAACCTTTTCTTTCTTTCCTTTTCTTTCTTTCTACGTTAACATGAATAACAGGACGTGGTTCCTTCCAAACATTAATGCGACGTGGGTTTCGTCATTTAAGCACCGCTTGTAAAATATTCAACCGAACGAAAAGAATTATAACTAACTGGACACGTTACAGAGTATGCTGCAATATTCTCCACCACCAAACGTTCGGATCACATTCCCTGTTTTATTGCTTGACATTATTGCACCGCTTTATATTTAAAAAGACACTCTTTCTAATTATTATATTTTCTATTATCAAGTGAGATTTATGTATGTTCTACTAAAAAACTAAAATTGTGAAACACGAGTAAATTTCAAACCCACATAAATAAATTTTACAATAATAGAGATTGTAGTATTGTGAAAAACTAATTTTCTATATAATATAATTACTCAAGAAGTTTTTGACCAAGTTAAATTAATGGTAGCTAACTTTCAGATTATCAAGGAGTCATGTGTGGACCCTAATCGGACTTATATATATATATATATAGTCTATAGATAGTAAGTATTTCTGGGAGAGATCTAGCTAGCTCGCATTAATCAATAATCAGGGAAATTAAGATCGAATATGGCCAGAGAATTACATGCTATACTTTATGGTGGCCAAGGAGATGAAGCGGTTAGGTATAATTCGAGGACCTTATCTTTGTTGGGATTAATGATCTTTCTGTCCCTTTCGGTTATATCAGCGATCATATTTTCTTGTGGCGATGATAATTCCCACAAGCGTACTAGTCGAAGGAGAGGACGTGGTATAAGTGGAATTGGTGGTGACGGTGGAGGCAGCGGAGGAGTTGGTGGTGGTGGTGGTGGTGGTACTGACGGAGGAGGCGGTGGCGGTTAGATCGATCGATGGCTTGTGAAGGAAATTATATGCGGTATGGAGACAATTAATTAATTCTCAATTAACTGATCATGTAAAACAATTGACATATATGTTGCTAGTTTTTCTTCCCCCTGTTTTCTTGTAAACACATAGTAGATTGAAATAATTGATGTAATGATCGATGTTCAAAATTCCGCAATGTCGCAACGGCATTATTTTGTTGTCTTCCCATTGATGGAAGCCAATTTGTGAAGATTTCTTCCTTTTTTTTTCTGACATGTATTTCTCCTATTTTCAGTGAGCATCCATTTTAGTGAATAAAATTTCTCTGTGTGCTCATCCTTCTAGTTTATGCGTTGTTTGAAAGCTTGTAAGTGGTACGGCGGTGGTAAAATTTTGAGTTTATAGTATAAATTTATTAATTTCACCGACCAAAGTCTGGTAAAAATAATATAAGGACCAATCAATTATCTTTTTAGGGATGTCCTATAACTCCCAAGTCCTAATTAGGATAACTAGATCGACTTTTTTGCCCCATAAAATCAATGGACGTCATATAATCGATACGCATTTGATCATATTTTATAATTTTATTTAATTTTATGTATGCTTAATTTTTAATTTTAATTAAATTAGTTCAATTTTAAACCGTCTTATACTAGCTGTGAAGCTGGGCCTTGGCTTCTGAAAATGACAAATGAGTCGAATGGCATTTTGGTAGCTTGATGACTTGTCTTGATCAATTCCTCTTAACTTTTATAGGCGAAAGGCGATAAAACTCCAAGGTCAAGGGATTGGATCAATTTGACCAAAAATATAGCAAGACATGGATCAACAGTTTACTTCTGGATCAGTACTCGGGAGAACTTGGATTAATGACAACGTTAAAAAGGAAATTGGTAAATACACCATGTTTTTTTTTGCCATACACTCCATATTAAAATAGGAAGTTACTATTATACCTTCATCGATTTTTTTTTTCAATTTTGCGTCTTTACCGGAAACTCAGTTTTCGGAATGCATTTTTACATTTTTACCAATGTGGAAATACAAAATTACATTTCAGAAACTAGAGTTTTCAGAATACAAATTTGTATTCTGGAAAGAGGGCATTTTTGAAATTTCAAGATTAATGTGGGGTATATGACAAATTGTGTGAGGTGTATTTACCAATTTCCCGTTAAAAAAAACCCTTCCTTTAACAAAAACAAACCAAGGCCCAAATCATAGAAATAAATTGTAAATTGTAAAAAGTATATCAAAATAAAATTTAATTTAGTATTTCAATTTCTTCAATATCTGTCTTTCAAGGTTATTTCACACTAATTAAAGAATAATTTTATTGACAAAATTTATCAATGTTATACCCTCACCTATTCACTATCTCACTATACCCATTTACTCACTCTCTACATTAAAGTGTATAAAAAATGTGTAAAATAATTAATAGTGATAAGAGTAACAAAGTGTATACCCTCCATATTTGTTTTTGGTCTGGGCACTTCTCGTGTCCTTGTCTCGTATTAATTCTTTTTTGCTTATAAAAAAAACACTCACTCCATTTTTAAATTTTTGTTCAAAAATGCCCCTAATGTTACAAAAGCTCCTATCCTCTCACCACTTCATCTAGTAAAACCACATCCTCCCCTCTACTAATCACACATGCATGTGCATTAAACTTAACCATTAGTATTTTTTAATTAAAGAAGAGTGCTACTAACACATTCTTTAACACACTCTCTATGATTGGTTGAAATCCATGTGGATCTCATTAAAAAAATGTGAATCTCATATTCTCTTTAGTGAGACTTATTCCCAAAGTAGTGGGACTTATGTGGATTTCAACTAATTATAAAGAGTGTGTTAAAAAGAGAGTGTTGCTAGCATATTTTTTTTTGAATGGAGGTAGCAATAACACACTCTGTACCCCCTCTAGTCCATATTATAAGAAACACAATATTAAATCACATAGACCAAGGAAATGCTTTGAAATGAGATAATTTCAATTAATACTCTTAAAGTTTCAATTTTCCCAAAAAATACCCCTTCCATGATAAATGAAAGCTAATTAATGACACTAACTTAACTTGCCAACCACTTGCTAATTAATAAAGGTATAATTGGAAGTTAGTGTAACATCCTAAAATTTCACTCTAAGAGACAGAGTATTAATTTTAGAGGATTAGAAACTACTTTGGAGTTTTTCGGATAAAAACTTAGTAGTTTATAATTAAATACGGAAGTCAGGGAATTAGACATGGACATTCATATTATTAGGATTAAATAACAAAATGAATTTGGAAAATTCATTCAAAAGATATTTGAGGAGATAAACAATAGTAGGAGGCATATTAAGATTTTTAGGAATTAAGTTTGGAATTTGAGAAGAGAATAAATAAGGAATTACAATTTTAGTCCTTTTGTAGAAACTCCGTAGTCCGTTAGTTAGAAAATAATACATAGTAGAGATGGGAACATAAATGAGATAGGGATTACAAAGAATTAGTAGAAACATAAGAAAAATGGAACGACCAGTTACTGTTGAGTAATATAGTGTGAATAGTAGATTAGTTAAGTTTATATAGGTTTCTGTTTTTTGTATTTTTGTCTTTTATCTGTTTTAAATAATATGGTGTGAACTAAGTGATAAGAAAATTATGGTAGGCTTATAATAAAGGGTTTATAATATTTATCAAGTTATTTTAGTAAAACAGTCATTTTTCTTACGACGTTTAAAAAACCGTACTTACCGTAATAGACGGAAAAGAGTTTTATTAGTGAAAATATGTTAAACCAACCCAGAAAATTATCTTTCTTCACGAAAGTTGTTTCTAATAATATTTTTGATTTTCTGAAATTTTGCTAAAATTTTTGGAGAAACTAATTTCTGAAATTACAGTTTTGGTCCCTACAGTTTACAGTAAGAGCTAAAAACTGATACGGAGGCCAAAACGATGTCAAAATGAAAAACTGGAACAGCACCCCATGTTTTTATATTTTTCATGAACTATGAAAATTAATTTTGGAATTTTTCGAAAGACAGATAAAGAATTACATTTTCGGTCCCTATGAGCACGTAAAATGAAGTTTACGGAAACCATGATGGATTTTCAGTGGACAGGGAGTGCTCAAAATCAAATTCTAAGAGGGACCATTGTTGTTTAAATTAAATTTGTGATTTTCTGGGAATTTTTCTGGAATTTTCTAAAAAATGACTGTTTTGGGCTTACGGCGCGTTCGTTTTCCTTCGTTAGTGCGTATCGTAAAGCCTACCCTTTACCGTAAAAATCCAGAAAACTCTTGTATGAAGTCTTTAAGACTATTAGTAGCTATTTTTGAAATTTTCTTGAAGGTCCTCACCTTTTAACTAATTATTTGTGAGATCTGTTTGCAAAAAGACTATATAGCCATTAGTTTTCCGTTTATTTACGAAACCATAAAGTTTTTCATTATTTGATCCAATGGCCCTCCTTCTCCTCTATGTTGGTCGACATCCCCATCATCTAAGAGCCCTAGGATGAACTTTTTGGCTTATGAGTCATAAGCCTTGTCACTAGTATTAACCAATTAGAAAAATGGATCTTTTATATAATTAAGCATTATGACATATACATCAAAAAGGCACATGAGGTCACAAATTTTTATTCCCTCTTGGTCCTCACTTCATAACCGCCCCCACCACTACAAATAGACCCTCTTGCTTCATAATTTTTACACAACACCAACAAGGAGCAAGACCACTTCCAAGTTCTCTCTCTTTTCCTCTTAGTTTCTTAAATTTCTTTTGGTGTTCTTGGTTGTTCTTCATCAAGATTTTGGCCAAGGTAAGGGGTTTCTCTTTTCAATTTAATTTAAGTAGTATGATTCTTGTTTGTGTTTGCTTTGGGTGTAGTCTTGCTTGTTTATATATGCTTTATGATGCTTTATAGTCTTAAATTAATTGTTTGGTGCCATTTATAAATTGTAGAGTTATAATGCCCAAATTAAGCTAAATTTTCGAGTAAGAGGAGAGGTTATGGCAAAATCACTTTTGAGCTTTTGTAAACATACCGTTATAATGGCAAAATTTAGACTTACTATAAATATGATTTTACCGCAAGAAAATACAATTTATTGTTTTGTGAAAACCCAAAACTATCTGTTATTTATATACAAGGTCGTGAGTAAGATAAATGGTTTCTCAGTAAGTATCTGTCTAGAAAGGAAGGGAGACCTTTGAAGGGGCTAAGACAATCCGTCTCTCTCTGGCCTGGGATCTGTATTGATACACTATTTGAGAAATCTTAACATTGGAGACCCAGTATATACGTGACAAGATAAAATTGGGAAAGAAGCAATTTTCCTAATACTGTATATATAAATAGATTGGATTGGATTGGATTGGATAAAAGAGTGTAACAGTAATGGATTCTCAGTGAACCTACTGTTATAGCATCTTACGGAAAATAATCTAACAGTAATGGATTCTCGGGGAATTCTTCTGTTATATTATTAGTGAAAAATATCGAGTGGGTAACCAATCTGTATATATATGCACGTAACTCAGTTTAATTTCCAATGTCTACGGTAGTGAAAATTAGTGAGATAGGCTTTCAACGCGCCTTTTTCTTGGAAGATAATTGGGGCATAAATATTTCTGAAGAGAAATAAATGAACTACGTTCACTTAGAGATATAGGATCGATTTTTTTTAAGTTACTGATTACCAAATATGGCTCTACCGTCGTGTGATCCTTTCATTTTCAACAGTAACTTAAGCCAAAAATTAATTAGTTATATTTTCGATCACTCAGTAATATATAAGGATTTTAAGGAAATTGGACACTAATTATTTCAGTAAGCTTAGCTACTGTATAATTATTCATTTACCAAAGAGTTATTTAAAGTAAAGAGAAACAGACAAATATTTAGAAAGTGGACACAAGTTTATGTCAGTAAATCTCTTCTGCCTTAATCAAACCAAAGTGGCTATGCCCGGTTTGATCTTCTTGGAATATAGTTAAAAAAAAAACTTTTTATAAATTCACTCCTTTAAGCTGCTTAGAATTATTAAAATAGAGATAATAATCTATTCTGTAAATAAAAACAGTAAAAGGAGATAAGAGTCGTACGTATTTAAATAATATAGTAAAAAGAGAGTTTTTATGAGAAACAATGATTTTTTAACAGTTGTCTGTTCATATAAGTGGTCTGTCCATAAAAAGATTTGACTTATTTCTTACAAAGAGTTTTAAAGAGATTCAGAGATGTTTGAGAAAGAGAGAGATAGTAAAACAGAGAAAGTATTACAAAGAGAATCAAAGAGGAATTAAAGAGAATTCAAGAGAAAATCTGTGCATTTGCATAAAGACGTTTTGAGCATACAACCTACGAGACGGGGTTGAGAATAGAGTTTTGTTGGGCTACAATTGCCTTATGGGATTATCCAGGTTTCGAAAGTCTCAATAGCCTTGCCTGGCGATAGCCCTTGAGCTAAGACGAGTCGTATACCCGACTTGGATAAATCTGACTGCCGGACCTATTTCATGATATGGTTAAAACGCGCATTACTAAATGTTATCCAGAAATTCTAAGTGATATCTGGGTATTAGGTCTTGTCACAAACCTATCGCTCAATGGTGTGAGGTTGAAAAAGTCTCATTGGAGCACTACACCGGTGTGATTTGAGAAACATAGAAGAGGCATGCATAAATAAGACGTTATTGTGATATATTGCTTGTAAGTGCATTGTTTTATAGGTTTTCTAGATACGAGGTAAGACCTGCTCTATTGAGATTTGATTGTGTGTTTTCAATGTTTTGCTACATTGTTATGTGATTGGAATGAGACTTGAGGGTCTGTGATATTTATCTATTCTTGATGTTTGAGTTGAGTGTTGTGTGACCTATGTTTGATAGTATGCTTGTACTACTTCTATTAACTTGAGTTAGAGATTCGCCCTGCCTGCTTTGTTGTGTTGATGCATGACTAAGTAGATGGACCCAAATGACAAAGGATTGGGAACTGTTCGATACTTAACCATAGAACCTCAAGGAGGAGACAATATAGAGTGGAATATCTGTCCTAGCACACAGTGGGGCAGGTTTGTAGGAAGAGTGGAGACATTAGATACTGGAGGTGGAGCACCCCCAAATCCACTACCCATTGAGGAGCAAATGATTTTAGATGTTAAGTTACCCCGACGTCAGACAAGGCCCCTAGGGTATATCTCAGATGACCTTACCTTCGGTAGTATTGATAGTGGTGACAGTGGAGGTGGTAGTTTGCATCCCTCCAGACATGATGGAAATAATTCTGATCATGTACCTTCACAGACAAGAGACCAATCTTCAGATGAAAATCAAGACAAGACCTCTGAAGATACCTCTGCCACAGCATCTGCAAGAACTGAGGGTTCTGTGGGTCGTATACTGGTTTCGCCTCTGGGAGGAGCGAATACACCTACCTATTCCCCTTTACCTCATCCATCTGAGTCAGAGTCAGAAGACATCCTTTGGTTATCTGCATCCCTATCGGATGAAGAAATCGAAGAAGAACCCGAGGAAGAGCCTGAGGAGTCTATTTACTCTTCAGCAACTTCTGACCTTACTAGTGAATCTTTTCCTAGACCAAAACCATCCAGGTTCGACTACGATTGGGTGTCGGTGACTCGAGTCTCGCACTTACAGTCTAGCTTTCCCAGATTAGGAGGATCCACCTGGTCTTGTCCATAGATGTGTTTGAGTTAGAGTTTAGCGTAGTAGATCCCTTTTGGTGTAGATGATGGAATCATATCTCGACTGTACATAGTAGCGTGTGTTTTTCTTTTACCACTTTTGTACTTTTTGGTTTAAGAGTAGTTTTCACTTCTTTTTCTTTTGCAGTGTAAAAACAAAGTTTGTCTTAAAACAAGCTCATTTGTAAAATATCATGTTATATATATGAGAAAGAGAGTGCTTTTCTGTACATGATTCACTTTGCATCCAAAATATTTATAAAGAAATTAAGGGATTTTACTCCCCATCCTTCTCATCTTCTTTTATGAAAAAGGAAAAAAAAATTTACCCGCATTTTGTGAAGAGCTTTATAAACATTGGACAAATATTTTCTAAATCTTTGCGAAACTTTTGGTTACTATGGTGTAATATCATTTTTGGAGAAAGAGTGTTGCAGTTAGCACTTAATGTATTTGAAAATTGAGAATGTTGCTTATATTTTGAATCAAAAAAGTGTCTTTTGTTGTTTATAATTTGGACCAGAGAGAGTATTAGATAAAATTTATAAGTGTCTTACAACTTTAGAATGGGTTTCATTGAATGAAGGAGGTGAGCCACACAATTTAGTGAAACTCATGAATTTCATCAAATATAATAAAGTAGCTACTATATATTGATGAGTCAATGGTCCACAACTCAAATTGATTGTGGCATTAATTTTATCTAATTCATAAGTAAATATTCCCTCTGGTCCTATTTATAAAAAACATAGTACTAAAATCACACAGACTAAGGAATGCATTGAAATGTGTTATTTTTCATTAATGGTGTTATAATTTTAATTTTTTTCCCAAAAATGCTCTTGTATTAAATGAAAAATAGGTGAGCTCTTAGTAAATGGTGTGATAATTAATGAGGGTAAAATTGAAAAGAAACAATTAATTTTGTTGAAAACAAAGTATTGTTCCTTATAAAAAGGACAAAAAATTACTAATTTTTGTTTCTTATAAATAGGACCGGAGGGAGTAATTAACATCAAAAGTCAAATAACTAAAATAATTAGTACCTTAGTAATTTGTTCAAAAGCTCAGAAAAGGTCCATGCATGCATACCTATTGTCCATTAAGGCAAGTACTTAAAAGATCTCACTCCTATGCTCTTCTAGACATGGTCAGATCTTAAGTACTCAGCCCAAACAACTCATCTGCGCGCAATTTTGTGAACATATACAAACTCTTAGCATGAGTATTAATTCTATAGCTTTTCACTACATTGCTCTCATTGCCTTGAATTTGACGATGGGGACGAGAATAATGAAAGAGAAAGTATCGTATTAGTTTCTTGTTCGCTTTCTGAACCTATGGTCATTTGGTCCCTAATGTCTCCTGAATCTCGACTTAGCTTTAGTTCTAAGAAACTTGGTGACTCTTTCTTCACATTCGATCTTTCTAATTGGGCTTTGATATGACTTTGCTTAGGTACTTGAGGTTGGTGCATGAATTCTGGCATTCGATCCTTTTGATCATGTACCTACAATTCCAAACAAAACAATTTCCTTATTAATGCAAAATAAAATAAGTAATGTTATATCCTCTTACTAATAATCCTCATACTAGCTAATAATTCTCCTATATATCTTCCTACTATTTTATAAAGTAAATATTAAATAAAAGAGTAAATGCATTTAATATTTTGATCAAAACATAAAAAACATTTAATATATAGTTTCTTAGTTTAGTAATTAGGAGGATAAGTAAGAATAAAAGATAGAATAATTTAATTATTCAAATAAAATTGCCAATTGCAACTCCAAAAGAACCTGAATTGATCATTTGTCATCTATAAATAACCGTTTAAAAATTCATTGAAGGATTATTCATTAACTGGGTCTTGAAAAGGGAGAGTGAGTTTCGTTGTTTTTTTTTATAGGCAAATGTTAATTGTTAGTTAATTGTTAGTATTGTTAGTTTTTTGGGGTGAGGGGGAATTGAACCCCCTCCCTCCTTATCTCTCCACTCCTTTGTTAGTTTCGTAAGGTTATGAGAGATTAAGGTTAGCCGAATTTATTTCAATTTGAAAAAATTCTCTTTTTTCATTTTAAGTTTTACTAACACTCCCGATCCAATATTATGGCAATATTGGATAACTAAGTTTCTCTATTATATAATTCCTTAAGCCAAAATTTGTCCTTGTAAAATTGTCCTGTAAAAAGTCTCTATTTTTTTGCATTTACCATTTATCTGTAATATATATTCTAATTAAATGACTAATATCATATACAACGTGGCTGTTTTTTTAAAAATTATAACATGGTCTCAGTTATTAATGAGAATATATACACTCAAAGAACACACACAACCTTAACCGTATAAACTATAAAGGCTTTATCAATCTATAAGTAAGTTTAGTTGGCCCAATCATTATTATTATTATTATTATGCTTATCTAAAAAAAGAATTTATTATTATTATTATTATTATTATTTCATTTTGTTTAATTTGGGGGTTAAAACGTACGCTTAGATGGAGCTATATATCTTTGCACGTGCTGTTGTGCAATTAATGAAGTTACTTCAAAATTGTATTAAGATCAAATCTGTTAATTCATACCCGAATACATAATTAAACCAATCAAATATAGTACCGATTTATATTTAATGCAAGTAAAAAATTGAGTTAGTGTAACAGTTTTATTACCTCAGAACCAAACATGGTGTGACCAGCTGTGAAGACAGGAACGCAGGAACTACGTTGATAATATTGATTATTGATAGAACTAGAGTAGGTGGTGCTCCATGGAAAAGGTTGTGCACTGTAGTACTGGTCATCCCGAGATATGCTTATAGATTCATGTTTATTTTCACTTCCTTGTGATCCAGCCACTCCCCGAGGAGGCCACTTCTTTTCTTCAACTAATATTTGGCTTACTTGGCTAGACCTAATAGGTCCATTTCTTATTATTGCATCCTTTACATCAAATACATTGGAGCTTGCCTCGTATAAATCATTGTCCCACACTGAACTTGATCTCATGATCATGTGATTATTGAAAAGCCCACTCTGGTGAAATCTACAGGGAATCAAAATTTCATCCATGTTAGGCTGTTTTAAGATTAGCCATTGGAAACTATTATTTTCTATTTTTTTTTTAATTTTCACCAGTAATATTTCTTCAAAAAAAAAAATTCACTAGTATAGATATTATAAAAATATATACATCACATTGTTTTCATTTTTTTTTTATTTTTAAAGTTTTATATAAGAAATAATAATTTTTTTACTATAATTATTATGAAATGAAGTGCACAAAATACCTTGAAGTGCGATGAGCTTTGGTTTCATTATACGATTGTTTCAATAGAGGAGATGACGGCTGCAGATAGACGTTGTTATGAACCCCAAAGTGTCGACCTTGCACATTAAGTGATCTTCCTCCGTACATATCCAAAATGTGATGCCTTCCTTGCATTGCCCTTTTTTGGGATAAAACTGAAAACAAAACACATCAGTGAATTATTTTTGAATGAATAATTAATCATGCATGTGATGATATATAGACCCTTGGAAACGCCAAATTAAATAGGCACGCTTAATTCGTGCAATGCTCAAAACAGGAACCTCTCCAAGCTTTAATTACCTTGGCCAGACTCATCAAGCTTTTTACTCCGATACATCTGAACCTCCAAAAAATATAATTAACGCGTTATAAATAAGAAGGTAGAATTGACAAAAAAAAAAAATTGGGAAAAGGACGTCTTAATGTCTAGCGGGACAGTTAATAAAGCGACGTGTTGTATATACATGAATATGAATATATATATATATATATATATGAAATTACCTGCAAATGACTCTTGACATGTGCAATGCTAAGTCCTCTCACATTCATCAACTGTAGAACCAACTTGGGTGTTGCTCCTGTACACCAATATTATCAAAGAAGACAAAAAGGCTCAAAAACGAGAAGAAAAAATATGTACTACTAGCTAGTTGTAATTAATTTCAATTGGGTCGTGCACCAAGGGTAATTAAAAAAAGGTAGTGAGTTATAATAATGCACATACTATCTTGTCCTCCAAGCCTCTCAACAGCATGCACAAAAGCTAAATGGAGATCAGGAGTCCAACGGAGCCTTGGCATTTTGGACCTCACGTATTGCCTAACCGTAGACGACGTTCCACAGCGCCCTTTCCCTTCTTGATCACTAGAACAATCATTATTATTGTTGCTGCTGCTACTCAAATTCCCTTCTGGCGATGACATGTTGATGTCGTTGTCATTAATGTTGCTCATCATCTCATAAATATTCTCACCACACGGCCCATCACTTATCCCATCATCATCAACATCCACTACAGCTTCCTCGTTCAAGTCGAAGAACGAACGTTTTCTGGGACTTGGAGAAGAGGGTCGACTCACTACTCCAATATTACCGCTACCTTCACTACTCTTGTCTTCATCAGATATGCAAATTCTCTCCGTCTCAGCCATTTCTTTTCTGTTATATTTTGTTTTTCTCTTCTAATTACTCCTTTGTTTCCTGGTAGACATGGTGGAGAGAGAAGGTCAGGAAGACACGAATAACATATATATGTGGGCAAGGCAAAAATAAATGCATTAATTCTTATTAGTTGTACTGGTTTTGAAGACACGATGATATGTTTTAGAAGGACTCTGTCTTCTTACATTTGTACCATAAATTTATTCATTAAACTGTACGTGCTTGTTCCTAGGTCTTGGAAATATTCCACAGTCACCAATATAAACTACAATTTGAAATCTTAATTCATAGAAGAGTGCATCATCACCTAGAAGATATAAGTTAAGTGTGTGATGAATGTTAATTTTTGTGTGTTTAATTACGATATCCTATTTTTTTTTTCTTGCTTTTCATTTTTTGAAAATTAAGGGGATTAAGGGAGCGGGGGGACACTGTAAGATGGGAACAAGGATGGTCTAACTCTCACATTTGAACTTCCATGGTAATTAATTCTAGATGAATATAAGAATCTTGAAAGCAAATTATATCCTTATAATTTATTTATTTCGTAAGAAGCTGAGATCCAATTCAAAACGAGGAAAAGTCACGAAATGGAAATGTTTTCTCCTAAATCAAAAGTCAACATATATTATGCTGAAAGGATAAAAGAAGAAGACTAATTAAGCAATTTGAATTGTTCATATAAGGTGGAGGAAAGAGGAGGGGAGAAAGAGAGAGAGAGAGAGAGAGGTAAGAAGTTATGTGCAAACCATTAATGGTGACGATGAAGCTTAATAACAACCTTAACGCCCTTCCAAGAGTACCAAACCACAGATGATTGAACCAGAAAGCCAACGATCTTGTACGTTTCCAAGATAGATCTAATAAAGCCAATTTCTTGGTGACCCTCTGATGAATCAACTTTGCAACTGAGACTAAAAGCAAAAGAGGGTGATTCAAGCATATATATCTGGTGTTGCAAGCGAGGTACTATTTGAATCTCTGTTTGAGTTCATGGATCCAAATATATCTGTTGAGGATATGGAAACCCTACGTGCGCACAGCTGGGAGAGATTACTGCGCGGCGGTGAGGCTTCTTTTTTGTGTTAAGAAGTCATTGTGGGGGTGCTCATTATTATAGCACAAGTGGGTGGGTGTGTGGGTCTTCTGGTTGGAATGTAAGGAAAATTAAGCTTAAAAATCCCATTGACACATCAAATATTCTCACAAATATTTGTATATATATTTCAAATATGATAAAATATTTTACACGCTGAAGAAGACAATGGTCGGACAATTAAACCACTTGTCTTGGTGTTCCTAATTTTTATTTATTATTTTTACGTACGTTTTAATTAATTTGAAATCATTTGAGTTAGCGAGGTAGTAGCTACCCAGAGTTAACAACGTAGGAGATCGATCAAAGGCACACACGTATAATGACGTTATGACCCCTATCTTGGACTATTGAGAATCATGTGAATTTTTTAGCCTTTTTTTATCTTTCAAAATTTTTCTTTGACAAGTTGTCTCTATGTACCTCTCTCTCTCTTCCTCCTCCCATATCCCCCGGGGCTCTCTCTCTCTTTCTAGCTTCCTTCTTGGCTACCTCTCCGTGATAATCTTTACTACTATTAGTTGACCTCTGTTACTGACAGGCGACAGCTCCCATTAATTTGTTTTTATTTTATAAAAATATATGCACTCAAGTTTGTAGCCAGCCATAGTAATGTCAATTTGCAGAGCTGGGAAGTACTCGCAAGGTGGTTTGAGGGATGAATATAAGAATTGAAGTGATTAAGAAGTCATGGGTTCAAATATACCAAATGATTAGAAAATATGTAAACGGGCTCCTGTAACACCCCGTCCCCTGTTTCTAAGTTCCACTGCCAAGTAATTTTGCACACCCCAGTTGTGATGTGTACCTGCAGTTTGTGACTACTGCAGTGAGATCCTCGCCAGAGAAACTCACACCTGTGAACTAAATCCCACCCTTGGTGTGAAATGTTCTGACTCTCCTCAATTCCTCCAGAAATTACACAGCAGAAATAACCGCACTGAGACCTGCACTGAGAAATAACCATCGCAACCATGGACTGCTAAAACCTGCACTGAGACCTGGCACCACCATCAGTTATGCAACAACCTTTCCCAAGTTAAAACTAATGAATCTATCCACTCAACCATGCAGCTAGCTGAGACTGATCCTGTTACAACCAGAACCTTTTTTGTACATCTTTTTTTATTTATGTTATGCCACTCATCATATTTATTATTTTCTCTCTCTTCTCTTCCAATCTCTTTCTTCACTGTGTGGAAAAATTGTTTTGATTTTATTTCTCATTAGCTTTTTTTCTTTTACATCCACCATATTGTAGGGAAAAATGACTCTTGGACTAATCTGTGTCTGCCGAAAGATAAGTAAAGTCTAGTCACAGATTACTAGCTAACTTTTGGTTTATAATCTCGATTTAACTCGAGTTAAGTCGAGTTGACCTATATAAGAGGGTAAAACTCTCTCAATATCTATTTTTTTCATTCACAAAACTCAAATTTGAGACCTTATTTAAGGTGATAACAAAGCTCCTTGTCACTTGGAACTCACTCCTAGTTTAAGATCTATATATATTTAAATTAATTAATATAATTGTTATCTTATGAGTTCTTTAATTGTAGCTAGTACAAAGCATAAACCTAGAGGTAGAGTACACATTGAAGCCACCCAAAAATTCTCTCTCTCTCTCTCTCTCTCGGAACATGATATGTAGATAAACTCAAAAAAAATCTATTCATCCTATATATTGGCCTATGACCGAAGGCAACCGACTCAGTGTCTGACTTGAAAACGAAGATGTTTTAGTCTTTTCAAAATTGTCTTGGTAAGCTACATATGGTTTTGATACTTTTTCCTCTTTTCTATTAGGAAAGGAAAATTCTTAGCAAGTCCTTTACTAATAAAATGAGCTCCAAATCCCAAAAATTAAGAAAAATCATCCAATACATTTGATATACTAACCTCGAAAAGTTCATGTCAGTATGTCTTAACTATACTATAATAATGGGGACATTGGTAATGATAGGGGTAAAGAAATGTAGGGGCAAAAGCATTTGTTCTATATGCTTCTCCAAAACTAACTTTGAATTAATGGTGATCCGAGAAAATGTTCACGGCTTGCATGTCCGAGAAAATGTTCACGGCCACAATCTGGTTAATTAATCTCTATTTTTTTTATAGGGAAATGTTAGTAAATTAGTATATTATATTAGTCGTGGGAAGGTTTGAACACATGACCTCCTTATCACTCTAATTTTTATGTATACTCTCCTAAATCATCAAACCACCTTATTGTTCCCTATTAATTAATTTATATGATCAAACAAGAGAACTTTTATTACGAGAGAATGAGATGAATAAATCTTGATTATATGATCAAATCATGAATGTTTAAGATTAAAACATTAAAATCATATGATTTTTGAAGTAATTATGTGATTGTTAAATAACTTTTAATTTTAACCATCCATGTATGATTGTATTATTTAGATCCCACACTCTCATACAAATAATCCTATTACTCATCAACATTTATAGAATCCTATGCTATATATATGATCAGTAATAATTAAATATCTTGGATAATTAGTTGTGAGGAAGGTAGCTAGGTTGTATATGTACAATAATAAATTTACATGCTACTTAGATACTTATATTTGGTGATGCACTTTCATATTTCTTAATGATAATACACACACAAAGAGGGGGGGGGGAATTGATAAAAAAATACACACACAAAGAGGGGGATTAATTAACACTAATCTAAGACATTAATACCCTTATATATACTATTTAATAACTTTTTATCGGAATATATTTATCTAAAAATTCATGTCGAATTTAAAGATATCATCATACAGATAATATATATGGATGGATAATATATATATAAAATTTTATATCAATATAAGTTATCAACATTATATACTTTTTAGTGTCATGTGTATTTTTAAAATATACGAAAATAATAGTCTGTTGATTATATTTTTCTTATTGTTCATTTTTTACAAAATTTGATACAAATAATCAAAATGATGATAATTATAATTCAATGCATTTTATCTATTTTTTTTGGATAAGCATTTTAATTATCTAAAATTATTAATGATGTAAAAATGTTAAAGTCTTAAATCTCTTTCTCATATACATGCGCATGCAGATAGTAATGCAATTTATAGCCCTCGAAATTTGTTTGCAGAATTATATATGGAGAGAATACGGTAAAGATCATATGGCAGCCAAAAGAAGTAAAATGCGATTGAGATTGATACATGCATGGTAAATATATACGACAGACTTTGTGTCATATTTGATAATTCCCTCACAATGTCTCATTTGTGGATCGCCATCCCTATTGTACAAGGATTTACTTTCTCGAGCATCTTAGAGAGAATTTGAGCCATTTGTCATGAGATCATAGAGATTATATAATATATTTAATATATATATTTAATTTATTCAATTTCAATCCCTTGCAGAGTGTAGGTCCCAATGAGGAATCATTTTCAAGGATTAGGTTTTGGCTACAAGACACCCAAATTTGACTATAGATTTGTGCGAGCTGAGCTGCGTTGGAGGACTCAGAAGGGAGAGAGAGAAAACTTAATAAGGACAAATATTCGAAGGATTAAACAAAAGCGAGAATTGGATTAATGGAAAGGCTACACGAATCGGTTCTCGTGCGGATTTACAAGAAAATAAGAGAATTCTCTAGCTCTACGTACCGACTTATACAAAAACTTTCTTGTTTGTCTTCTTCTAGTGCATGGGAGTTGACATGTTCTATTATTTAGGGACACTTGCAGAGGAGCAAAGAATCTTTCCCAGAATTATCGTTTTTATTTAATTTAATTTGAATAATATCTCTTGCCCGTTGGCAAAGGTCTATCCCCTTCTAATTTAATAATTAAATTAATTTTTGTATACACATAATTCACATTCAATTTGCTAGGTCTATTCCAGCCCACATTATATAATTTTAATCAGTAGTGAAGTCATTTTCTTCCCCTTTTTATATTATTTTAATTTTTTTCCCTTTCATATACTGTACATACATATTTGGTTCTTATAGGTGCAGTGACTTTTTTATTAGAATCGGAGGTAGCTCTGTGTGGTTATATAGCTAAATAAGTATAACAACCAGATCCTACAGCAGTGGGTTGTTCTTCCCCCTAATTAATGTTGAACGTACAATTAAATTAAGTTTCAGATCCCATATACCTTGTAATTTCTTTAATACTTTCTATATAACTTTTTTAAGGAAAATAATATACTTGAATATATCGTTTTCTCACACTAAATTATTTCGTGCATACAGATTGAAATGTAAACAAAACAGTGTCAAAAGGATGGGAGAAAGAAACATAAGACCTCCATATATAGCACTGTCTACAAGCTTGTGTTGTGACTGCATCTATGTGTACTTTAGCTATAGTGCTACGCGAGAATATTTCAACAGTTACTCCAATGGTGTTACTCGATATATCCAGATTTTGACATTTTGTTTAGGAAAATACGTACGTGATATATACACATATTAGGAGATATGATTTAGCTAAAGTGACAGAATCAAAGAACATATATATACAGTAATATTCAGGTAGTCAAAAATATGTATTAGTACTCTTTTATTCTGTCAAACTATTAGTTACTACTAGTTTCTAAAGCATTCTCAAGTACAAAGATTGGTTCCCACTTTAATATTCCTTGAACAATGAACATAGACTTCTAGGAAACTAAAGTCCCATCAATCTCAATATAAATTACATTAAAGGTACTTCTTTCATATTCAATATTGAAACCATGATAAGAAATTTATGAACTGCCAATCAACGGAAATCAAAATTTTCTTTCACCTTAATATATAGTCAGATTGCAACTAATAATATATCTTATTAGGAGTTATATTATAGAAGCATATTCAAACAACAAAGAATTATATTCGAATAAATATATAAATGCAACCACTAATGCAAATAATATACCGTCAAATATAATATTTCTCTACAAACATTACGTTGGTTCGAGTGGAATTAGACTTAGATCTCTTCTCGGGTTCGAGTTTGAGAATGAAAAAACGTGATTGGGAGGAACAATTCTACTAAAGATGGTCAATCAAGTTCTCCGGTAGAGATTTATTATTGGCAAAACCAATAGATACTTGACACCAATTAACATCATGATGACTCAAAATTGATATAATATTAATTCCTCTACAACATGAAGAGAGACTTGATCAAAGTTGTATACCAAGTAAAGAATAAATAAGAAAATACTGGAATAGACCAGTGGAGACTTGAGCCCTGTATCAGAATTTTGTAAATGATCGCTTTCTAATTTTCTGCAATCTTTTTCCCATGTTCTGGATCAAGTATCTGATTACACAGTCTCAAGAATTTTGGCTGTTACTCATCGATCTTAGTAATCTCTGAGATTGGATTGCTTTCATAAAATAATATATTATATATATGTATGCAAAGATTCTATAGGGTCTCTTCAAGGTCCAAGTGCTCTCTCTCTCACTGTCACTCTCTCGCGTGGGTGAGTTTGCATATACAATGCCTACCTTCGCGGCGACTCTTTCGCCAAAGCAAATAGAAACCTTCAATCTTAGAAATTATATTATCATGACACAGACACACACACAAACAGAGAGAGAATAATGCCATGCTATGTGGTTGTACTAGAGTGTGTGATGATAATTGATCACATGCCCATGTTTTGCGGAGGGTCTTTGCAAAGCATTTTTGGCTACTAGCTGATTTGGCAAGGAAATAAAAACACACACACTATAGCTGTAGGCTTCGTGTTATTACTCAGATGAATGCTGGCTCTGTTTTGCTACTTTAATTCTTTATTACAATCAGAATCTGAAGAAATTCCGTCCCTTGAAAAAGAATATATAATTGAGCTAGTAATTTTGATAGTTTATTTTGATTATGTTAATTAGGGAGGGAGGAGAAATTTAACTTGATGAAGAGGCCAACTATTTCTACAGTTTCAGTTGGATACAAGACTTTATCCCACAAGGCAAAAAGATTAATATATTAATATAAAGCTATAAAGTGCTAAACTATAGCACAAGTTATACCAAGTTTAGCAGTAAATACAAAGTATCCAAAATGTACCACCAAAGACTAAGGAAAAGCCATCCATATGACCCAAAAGAGACAACATCGTAATAAATCAGATTGGACTAATAGACTAAACAGCAGCAAAATTAGTCATATATTAATCCATGTGTGATCCCACAATTGTGCCTGATTATTGATGACTCCAACGAAAACCCACAGGCTCAGCTAATAAAACCTATATGAAAGTAGTAGTACCCGGCCCCTGCCCTTGCATCTTGCACTGATTTGCATGTAGAAAGCAAAGAAAACAAAAAAGGCAAAATGTGGATCCAAAATCTCAAAAGTGTCTCGTGAATATTGCTGAGAGCTTGATACAGTGTAGGATTTAGCAGGACAGAATGTTATAAGGTATAGACATATATGCCCTGTCAATTAACATCCAGATAGCTCACAGATGTAGCTAATTCAAACCAGAGTCATCAAAACCAATAAATAAGACCCCAATCAGGTTCTCAGAATCTCATAAATAAAGTAAAAACTTCACTCCTAAGTTGGTATGCTCGCAGCAATGCCAATGACAATACCCACACAATCAGATACACACCCTGCAGCATATTCATTCAGATTTCAGAGGAATGCTTCATTGATTTTGATCTCGATACAGTCCCCAATAGGTGATTTGACAAATTATACACTCCCATCTCGTCTCAAACAGGAGACAATGATCAAAATATTATTTTTCTACTTTCTATATAAATTTTTGAAAACACAAAACAAATTAAAAACAAGATAACATTTTTATAACTAAAAAAAAGAAAAGCAGGAAATAAAAATGAAAGCAAACGGGTCTAGATTTGTTCATTAATTTCGAATTTTCGATTGTAAATCACAGAAATCACCTTTGGATTTCCTTACCTGGATCCATTATCAATACCATGTCATGGGCCAGTGGGGCTCATAAACAATGGACCATGGGAATCGGTAAATACACCCCACAATAATTGCCATCCACCTCACATTAATATGGAAATTTCAAAATTATCCCTTTTTAATATCGCGTTTTGCTTCTTCAGATCCTAAAATCGCATTTTTCTGGAAACTTCAGTTTCTGAAATGCAAATTTGTATTCCGAAAACTCCAGTTTCCAAAATACAAATTTGTATTATGGATTTGTATTCCGGAAACTCCAGTCAAATTTGTATTCCGAAAACTCTAGTTCCGAAATATAAATATAAAAATACATTTCGGAAACTCAATTCCGGTAAAGGCGTGAAATTGAAAAAAAAAAGTCAAATCAATAGAGTATAGTAGTAATTTCCTGTTTTAAGTGGAGTGTATGTCCAATTTTGTTGTTGATTTACCAATTTCCATGGACCATTGGCAATACATCATTATTGGCCCACGTGAAACATGAACAGCCCAAAAGCCCAAACGCAGAAAAGATCGAATCTGGACAAAGGACACCGACGTTCCCCCTAAGCTAAAATCCACACCCAATCTTCTTCTAACAAAAACCCTAGACCAATCCAACACCACAAACAACCAACCACACCATCAACAAGAAGAAGAAGAAGAAGCTGTTTCCGACACAGAGAACCGAAACCTTCGAAAGATGTCATCAGGAGGAGGACCTATTTCGCAGGACTGGGAACCCGTTGTGCTCCGCAAGAAAGCTCCCACCGCCGCCGCCAGAAAGGACGACAAAGCCGTCAACGCCGCTCGCCGCTCCGGCGCCGATATCGAAACCCTTAAGAAACGTTGGCCACTCCCCTTTCCCTTCTCCGTTCATTCGGTTTTTCAAATCCCTAACCCTAGGATTACTTCGTTTTCGATTTTTTCATTCCACGTGAACTTCGTTACTTCATTCATTAAAAAAAGTCATTTTTTTAGTGTTTGATCTTTGCACTTTAGATCGAAGCGTTTAATTCTATAAAGCTCTGTTCTGATTCACGATTTTAATTTTGGATTAATTGAATCCACTGAGTTGTTTATTCTAGATAGCTTTTATTAGGGTTCAACTTGTAATTTTTTTTAATATTGCAATTCTTAATCATTTATGATTGTATTGTATGTTAAATGTTAAATGCTAAATAGTGCGTTTATCTGGGATGTGGGTTTTTTATTTCTATTGCTGATTATGCGTTTAAATTTGATTCTCGGACTCTTTTTACTACAAAAAATTAGCTACACGTTGTAAGTGGTTTTTAGTCTTGGCCTCTTGGGTACTAATTTCTAGCAGTATGGTTGATTGTTTCTCACCTTTTTTTTTTATCTCGATTGGCTTTTTTTTTTCTGGTCATAGTGTTGATTGTGTTAAGTTGTTCTATACAGATAATGCTGGGACAAACAAAGCTGCCGCTAGTAGCACTTCGTTGAACACTAAGAGGCTGGATGATGATACAGAGAATCTAGCTCGTGAGTAGTGTGCATATATATACTCTACTAATTCAATAGTTTGCATTTTCTACTGTTGAGAAGAACCTCATTGCATCTATTTGGGGGGATTCAACAGTTAAATTTTTGCTTAGAACTTGTTTTGATTGGTTGTATGCTTGCTCTTACCTCTTATGAATATGATAGAATTACCTTGCTGGTGTTTTCCTGAATAGATATAGAGTTGGTTGAAGCATGTGAATTGAACTGCAGGCACAACTTTTCATTAACAAAATTACTTGCAAGTTTATTCAATGCTACTAATTGCTAAACTTTTCGAATATGTGCTTGTAGATATAGCATATGTGCTGTTTTTTTAATATTCTTTTGATTTCATCACTAAAATAGCTTGGGCTTGTAGATGCCCTTTTTTTGTGTTTGATTTCATCACTAAAATATCCGCATGGCTTGGACATGGGAATTTGAATGTACTCTGTTCTAGTGTGATTCAATCTCTCCTTTGATAATTGGTGCACATGAGGATAGATTCAGAAGTCACAGAACAATATTCAGAACTCACGAGACCTTCTTTTATTATAGTAGTCCAGTATTCCCCCATCTTAAGCAAAGATTTTTCTACAAATTGATATCCTATCTCGTTGGCCATATATTTTTTCATATAAATTAAATGGTAATATCATCTTATCACTACAATTATAAAACTGAGTCCCGTGTACAATGTACAGTCTATTGCATGTTGTTTACTTGTGATTGATGAGATGGAATTCTCTGGTGATCAGCATTCAAGCTTTTTTTATTATAATTGTTTGTCTTGGCTTTATGATTTCAAACATCGTTGAATTATATAGATTCATGTGATAGCATATTCTTATATATAGGAGATTTCTTATAATTCTCTGTGTGCGCAGACGATCGCGTGCCAACTGAACTGAAGAAAGCTATAATGCAAGCCCGGATGGACAAGAAACTCACTCAGGCTCAACTTGCTCAAGTATTACTGACTTCCACCCACTGCATATATTTTTTTTGTGTGTCTTCAAGTTCATTATTTGTAGTTTGATATCATCATATTGATAACGAGGGTGCGTGCTTGATTGCTTGCTTGCATGCAGATAATCAATGAGAAGCCTCAAGTGATCCAGGAGTATGAGTCAGGGAAAGCAATTCCAAACCAGCAGATAATTGGCAAGTTGGAGAGAGCCCTTGGTGCCAAACTGCGTGGCAAGAAGTGAGCGAAGCAAATCTGACTGAGGGCTGTGTATGTAGTTGGGTTTCCCTTTCAGTGTCCAAGTTAGGTTGGTTGGTTGGGTGGTTTCGTTTAAATGTGGCGGCCCGAGGCTTTAACCGGTTCAAACTTATGATGAATGATGATGTATACTTATTATGATATTATTATCATAAATAAAGGTCTATTTTCAGCATTATACTAAGACGTTGTTCGTGACAAAAGTGTGAGGATGCAAGCAAAATGCAATGCAAGCACTTTTCATAAACCCATCATCTTAGCGCACATTGCAGAAAGTGAATCAAAAAATAAAAATAAAAAACTGAAAGACCGATTTTTTTTATTGGGTTGGGTCAGTTTTTTTTGTTTACATGTAAATATATAATCTGATATATGAAATAATTGTATTTCTTATATTTGTATGAGTATTTTTTTCTTATTTACTTTTCACTTCATTTTATTATTTTAACATATTTATAAGAATATTTTACATTAGTTTTAAACTTGTTTTTTTACTCACTCTTTTTTTGCTCACTAGTTGCTGTACTTTATATAAAGAATGAATTTCAACAAAAATTATGTGTAAGTTATAAAATAATGAATTTAATTAGAATAAATTGACAGTATAAAATAGTTTTATATAGACATCTAGGACCATTGTGGTGAGATATGGAATTTGTTTGGATAATTTTTCTACAAACACGCTTTTTTGGTCATTAAACACATAATATGAGTACAGTTGACTAAGTCATGTTCAAAGGGAATACTGGGTGAGCCCAAATCTAATTATGATTTGTATAATATTTTAGAGGCAAACCATAGAAGGCAAACAACTAAAGATATCCTGCTGCTTAATCAAGTTCCTTCATTTGGACCCAAAAAAAAATTAAGTTCCTTCATCAGTGTAGGCAACTTGGCATTAACTCGTCGGAATCATGGAGAGCCGCATGAACTTTCCTTAAATAATTATGCAGATATGGGGCTATTAAACTGGCGAGGATAATGACACTCACGGGATCATGATTCATGACAAATTCTATGTCATTAGTTTAAAGAACTTTGGCCTGCTTCCAAACTCACTCACAGGTGACGTGAGTGCAAAAAATGGTACATTTCACACGGCTGCAAAGTTGCACGTTTTATTTTCATTTTTTCACCTAGACTGGTTGTTGGTGACTAAAATGTCATATGCTTGGTGGTGGTGGTGATGTGATCTACGTGTTTGTTTTTATTGTTATTTGTTACAGACATAGGTACACATAGAATGGATTTGGTTTGATTTTTTTAAATAGAGGGGGGAGATGGACCAAAAATAAAATAGAGGGGGGAGAGTCGAATTCGGATTCTCTACAGTCGGGAATCACGAATTCATGCAGTCAGCGTGATTTGGGCCGTCCGATCTCGATCAGACGACTGTAGATTTTCAAGATATCAACTCAATTTAAAATAAAAGTAAAATCTACAACCATCTAATCTCGATCGAACGGGCCAAATCACACTGACTATATAAATTCGTGATTTTCCTTTGTGCAGAGATTCCGAATTCGGGAGACTCATGATGGTTGGTAACTATTTAATTTTGAAGGAGTCTAATGTTTAATGTGGGGCTCATGTTGCATAGCTATGGACAGGTTTTGTCCTTTTGGATTCAGTAAAATAGTATTGATACTGCGGTGCTCTCTGCTATGCTCATCCAATCAGGCCTGACAAACGTGCCGGCCTCACTGTTTCTTTGCATTACCATCCATGCCCCTCATCTTTCCCCTATTTTCTCTTTTCGAGTCTCAATCATATTTATTTGGAGTTTGGTGATCATTGTTTGTAAGAACCTAAAATGGGGCCAGTGCGCAATTTGTTAACTTTCCTGCTCACATAAATACACTAACACTTATATAAACAAAACATCCTTAAATTGCTCTTTAAAGTTATTTGTAAAGGGTCATTGTGGTATAAGAATAAAAATCAAAATGATAAATTTGGAGATAAATCTTTTTTAATAACACTATTGAATATTTATTCCTAAATTTTACACTTCTGCTTTTCTCATCATATCAAATTGAGTTGGTATAATGTTATTAATGAGATATTAGAAAAATTAATTTGAGTTTATCTTATACTATAAATTATATTAGCATTAAATATATTTTTTGGTATATTTTAATAAAATTTTCAAAATAATTAATGAAATTAAGCTACTTAGAATATCTTATTAAATAAATATTTAATTAAACCATTTATCTAAACCTACTGTTTTACAAGTGAAAAAAAGGGGGAGGAACGCAAATACTGAAAAGAGAGTCTATACATGGAAAATTATAATAAATTTGAGGGCGAAAATGCAAAGAAAAGTGTTAGCATACATAATAGCATCTCAGACTTTGGTGATGTTTGGATAATAAGCTTATTTACTGCTTATGGCATAAGCTGTATAAGCTACTTTTATAATCAAAGAAAAATTATAGTGAAACTTATTTTATATAAGCCATAAGCTGTTTTGATAAGCTATCTTAGGTAGCTTATGAAAAATAAGCTCAAAACAGCTTATGAATCAGTCATAAACTGTGTTCATAAGCTCTGCATAAGCCAATCCAAACATACCCTCTGTCTTATTCTACGCGCCACAACACAAAGCACGAACTGAGGGAGGGGGAGAGTGAGTCTTCGAACTTCAAAGCTGCAAACTTCTGCTCCTCTCTTTCATCCTCTTCTTCTCGGTTCTCTCATTTATGCTCTAGCCATTTGTAGGGTTAGGGTTTTTGCTTGCGTCTGCAAAAAGAAGAAAAAAATAATAAAAATGGAGGAGGATGATGAGTACAGAAGGAAGGCCAAGATAGCACTCGTCACCATTGTGCTGCTTGCTTCCATTGCCGTCTTTGCTTCTTTGGTTGCCTTCTCTTACTACTGCTACATCTGCAACAAGGTCTCCAAGCGCCGCCGTAAAACCCAGAAAGGTATATGCCTCTGTTTCTGTCTGGTTGCCTAGAAAATCTGAGAAAATGCAGTTGGGTAGGGGCCAAGGTTCGGTTTTTCACCCTCTGAAAGAAAGAGTGATCCAAGGGATATTCAGATTCAGCTCCACGATTAATGGGCTAGTGTATCTTGTGCAATATTCTATTTTTGCTTTTGCTTGGAGTTGGAGGTCTTTTGTTTTTGCTACATTTTCCCCCCTCCTGGATTTGGCCCTAGTGGAAATTCTGGCAAAAATGTACTATTTTGTATAGCAAAAAATGTTAGCTTTTTTTTGGGGGGGGGGAGGGATTTTACTTGATTTTTTTTATGTAGTTTAACCTTAAAAATGGAACATTTATCTGAGGAAAGACACTGGAGCATTTGTTCAGTTGAATTATGCTGCAACTGCGTTGGTTGTACTCTTTACATGTGCTCCTTTTTTTGACTGAAAATTTGGTGTAGTTCGCATGTGAAGTGAATTTGTCTTTGCCACTCTGCTCTGTTCAACCTTGAATATCAATTTGAACTTATTATATTTATATTTCCTTTCGATTATACAGTTTTAATTAATAATGATAATCACATATCGATCTCCACACCAGAAACAAACAATGATGTATCCAATATTGATACTGCTTTTTCAAGGCTTTAAACTGTAATGCTTTTTTGTCAACTCTATGGTTTTAAAGTAACTTTTGGTTGTTACTTTTGATTTTTTTTTTAATCTTTTCTTTTTCTACCTTTACATGAGCAAATTGATGGCCCACTTACTGATACACTGGTTGGTTTTATATTAGTTGAAGATGCTAACGTTAACGAGAAAAGTGACTTTGCAAACCTCCAAGTTGTTGCCGAGAAAGGACTTCGATTGTTCACTTTCAAGCAGCTGCATTCTGCTACTGGGGGCTTCAGCAAGTCAAATGTGGTTGGTCATGGTGGATTTGGACTTGTTTACCGTGGAGTGCTCAATGATGGTAGGAAAGTTGCAATTAAATTCATGGATCAGGCAGGAAAGCAAGGAGAAGAAGAGTTTAAAGTAGAGGTTTGTTTCCTCTCAGAACATTTTGGCCAGCTCTATTTCTTTTCTAGAAATTGGGAGAAAGGGTTTATGCACTTGATTTCTCTTGTAATAGAAAACATTGAAATTTGTAGATTATGAATCAACATATTTTTTTTTTGGCAATGAGACGATGAATTTGATAGCAATCAGTGGCTTGGGAAGGCAATTCGTTTTGGGAATTGAGTTGAATTGGTTGATTACATCTCACTGTAGGTGGAATTGCTAAGTCGGTTGCATTCTCCATATTTGCTGGCATTGCTTGGGTACTGCTCTGATAATAATCATAAGCTGCTTGTGTATGAGTTTATGGCAAATGGTGGCCTGCAGGAACATCTTTATCCTGTCAGCAGTAAGTAATGAAATAAATGTTTAATAAATAGCTTTTGTTCTCTGATAATATGAAATGCCATGAAATGGATGAGACTACAGACAATTTTTCTGAATTGGTTGTCAATAGCCCAGATCCTCATGATGGAAGGGGCATGTCATGTATCTCTGGAATTTGATATAATCTCTGCTTTTGTTATTGTTCATCTGTCTGCCCCTGTTGCTCAGCAAAAAAGAGAGGAAATAAAGCCTTATTTTAGTGCGAAGGAGTAACACTTTTCAAATCTTATTGGAAATATATTTGATAATAGATAAATATGCTGATGCTTATTAAAAAAAGATAAATATGCTGATCATTGTGTTCATCAGATTTTGCAGCACGCTTTGTTAACCAAAACTTTGTATTAAGCTTTAGCTTGTAATACTGGAGGAAAATAAGCATGAGGCAAAAGCAATATCCAACCTTTTTACTTTTTGGCAACCAAGTTGCAAGTTCGCTATTGCATCATCGAGCATGATAGTTAAATTGAATGAAAACATTCGAGCTAGAATGTGCTCAGGGGAACTGGTTACATTTATAACTCTTTGTAACTGATTCCTTAAAGAGGTGTGCCTGTTCTGATCTGTAAAATTTAATAGCATGTCCATATAAGCAAAGCTGAAACACATCTTAGAATATAATTTTCTCCTCTCTCTTTCTCTATCAAACATATTCACATTGTTTCTTATTCTGTGTTTCTGGAGTGTATATTGAATCGTTCTCATATTCAAGACATTACAAATCATAGATATCTTGTTATTATGGCTTATACCGTTTTCTTGTAAATCTTTGAGGCAGTGAACTAGTTAGTATAAAATACAGTGTACACAGGAGTTGCATATGCAACCATGGATCATGGTTGCTATTTTTTGTCCAACATTTCATGTTATTTTGTATGTTGGAATTGATTTTGCTGAGTTCAGTTGGCTCTTTTGTAGATTCCAATGTTATGCCCGTGAAGTTGGATTGGGAAACACGATTAAGAATAGCACTTGAAGCTGCTAAAGGCTTGGAATATCTTCATGAACATGTCAGTCCTCCAGTGATTCACAGAGATTTTAAGAGCAGCAATATCCTCTTGGATAAAAAATTTCATGCTAAAGTTTCTGATTTTGGATTGGCGAAGCTTGGACCTGATAGAGCTGGTGGACATGTTTCAACCCGCGTTTTAGGAACCCAAGGATATGTTGCCCCTGAGTACAATTCATATCCCATAATTTGCTTTTACATTTTGTTTATTCTGTTAGTGTAACATTCATTTTTATTAAATGAGTTATTCCTCGAGTGATTTCATTTCATGAAAAACAAACTAATTTGTGTCTGGGAATGTTTGATTGTGCAGATATGCACTAACAGGGCATTTAACAACAAAATCAGATGTGTACAGTTATGGTGTTGTACTTTTGGAGCTGCTCACCGGCCGAGTACCGGTCGATATGAAGAGACCTCCAGGGGAAGGCGTACTCGTTTCTTGGGTGCGTTTGTTATTTCTTTTCACCCATCTTGATTCTGTAGTACTGAGTGAAAGTTATTTAATTAGTTGGTACTCCAGTATTTCCATTTATGGGAAGAAGAATATTAGTTTAGTACAGCACTTGCTCTTTTTAACAAACTTGCATGCACCATTTTGTGTTTAGGCGTTGCCCCTTTTGACTGATAGAGAAAAGGTTGTAAAGATTATGGATCCTGCATTGGAGGGACAGTACTCTATGAAAGAGGTTATCCAGGTAGCTGCAATTGCAGCAATGTGTGTTCAACCAGAAGCAGATTATAGGCCTCTCATGGCAGATGTTGTGCAGTCCTTGGTTCCACTGGTGAAGACTCACAGGTCCTCCTCAAAGGTAGGCGCCTGCTCTAGTTTCCATTCTCCTGAGTTGTCCCCCGGCCCAACATCCAATTAACGCAAATATGTAATGTATCATCAACATTTAAACGAAGGGTTAACATGTGCTTGCCAGACTTAGATTTGTATGCTTGGTAGTCTGTGGTTTCTTTGTAATGTTTAACCATATGATGCCCTTGTGGAGAGAAAAAGATGGTAGTGTTAAACGGTTCAAGTTGTTGAAAGATGGTTTAAATTTTATTTTTTGGAGGTTCTGCATAAGGTTCTCTATAGGCATATTTATAAACTCTTTTGAACACTTGTGCAAGTGCTTATAAGATAAGCTAAATAAGCTACTCCAAATGCCCCTCAAGTCCCTTGTAAGATAAGATGAGTGGTTGGTCGCATGGTGCTTTACTAATCATTATGGTTCTCAATATTCAATTCAATTATTGTACTCATTAAAGGCAAATGAAGAAAAGGAAGAAATGGAAAAACAAGAAAAATTCAACACGCCTTGGGGGATTCGGCATCCTAGACTCCTAGTGGCTGGGGGGTATACCCCTTGGTGGAAGACATTGGTAGTCAACATCACCCATATTATGGCAACAAGAGAAAAAGCTCAAGGAGACTATTACACTATCCTTTGAACGAATCATGGAGATTATAATTGGGACGGGCTTAGTTAAATATGCAAATGTGATTGAAGAAATGTATGTTAAGATTCTTGAGTAGCTAACCCCATTTCTAATTCTAGCATGTGTATGAGAATCCGTGTTTTTTAAACCATTTGCTCTCTGCCACATTTGACCATCGATCCATATTTGATTGATTGATCCCCAAACCGAGATATTTTAATTTCGTTGACACGTAGGCTTGTTACAAATAAAGAAAGGCATTCCATGAGGTGAGATGTAAGTTGTCTAGAGACTAGAAGAGTAAAGTGGTGTATCAATTCATGCGTTTTTCAATTCATGCGTTTCTTAATGAAGTATAAAATACAAGTTGAAAATTGCATAACTATGAAAAGGGGTATTCTGATTCATTTATAAAATCAGAGTGAAGACAATGCAAAGTGTATAATTAAACACCTTCAAAAAAGGAAAATATAAAAAATTATATATTTGCTAGTTTTCTTTCTTTCTTTTGGGTTACAACCCAGGTCTGATTAAAATACCTTTTTTTGATTGAGTACAAGAACCTTGACAGTCTATTGATATTGAACTATCTTAAACACTAGTGTAATATACAACAAAATAAAAAATAAAAAATGTAAAAATAACAATAATAATAACTTCAAAAACTCCGTATCATTATAAAATATTTGTTTATCTTACAACATCATCTAACGATGTTTGATTTTTTTATTATTTTGGGATTTTTGTTTAAAAAAGTCTTTCATTAAGTTTTTAATCATAAATTATTTTAAACACAATCTAATTCAAAGACGCACTAATATTAAAAATTATTTGCTTTAGTCAACAATATACTTGCCTTAATATTCGACTATATCTACAACCTCAAACTCAGTTAGTTATTTAGGTTAGTTCACCCAAAAATAGGGTTTAATTCTATTTCTTATTAATTTTTCCTTTCAATATAATAATAGGTATTAATTATATGATGATTTATGTGCATATGGAGCCAAGTTTTCAAGGGTCTTAATTTGCATTTGGCCCACCCCAGCATGCATGAGATCTGAGTTACGATCATAACCTATCCTTATCCAATTCAGTCGACATATTTCTATAATAATTGACCACTCACTAAAACGTGAACAACAATGATTTAATTTCTTTGACAAATCTTTCTTTTTTTTGGTTTATACCTAGGGGAAAAGGATCCCTGAACTAATTTGTGTTCGGCTGAAAGATGAGTAAAGTCTGACCACATATTATTCTGTCACCGGGGATCGAATATAAGATTTAGCTGAGCCCGTCCCCTTAAATGAAGCACATTAATTACTTGTGTTCAACCTTGTATTTCTCTTTGACAAATCTTATATATGATATATAAACTCTCCAAAAATTCAATTTTAATTCATATGTAACTTAATTTATCAATCTTTTAACTAAGATCAATTAAAAGTTGTAAAAAATATTTTTCATATGATGCATCAGAAAAGTGGACGCCACCAACTCTTTTTTTTTCTTCTATTTTTTTAACTATGATTTGACGAAGTAACTGATTCAGACAAAGATGTGTTTGACTAAAACCAACTCTAATCCAGTTGGTTAATCATGAGCTGCTATGCATGCATACAACTAGTGAGAGTTAGCAGGTCAAACTACTGATCACTAGGATCCTATAGAAGGTTTTGTATGGTTTTTTTTTTGGTCAAAAGGTTTTGTATGGTTATGATTAGCAGCACTTTTGCTGAATTTCGTTCTGGGTTACTACGTTAATCTTTTGCGTTCAGTATAATATATATTATAATAATTAGTACCGACGTGTAAAGTAACAGCAATCATCTCCTGTGATTATTATGACAAATTATATCTAATGTAAAAAAAAATATTATGTAATTTTTATTTAATACGTTTTTTTTCAGAGTTTATACTCATGACTTCACACAAATAATTAGAGGTGTGAAATTGAGTTACATATTTTTCAGTCCAGTCTAGTTCAAAACATACTGAGGCGGACCAGGTCTAAATTATTTATAAAAAAATAGCTTAATGTACTAAAAATACATAAAATACAAGTCTAGTATGGACTGATTTCTTTTAAGCCTATAATTAACGAGTCTTATCAAACCTAAACGTGGGCCCATTGGACCAGGCCGTTGAGTTGGGTCAAAATTGACAGCTTTACAATTAATTTACACCCATTGCACTGGTTCAATCCTAGGGACATTTTTTTAATACAGATTAAACATTTGAGATTGATCCCCAAGTCATGGAAAAAGGAAATCATATGATGGATCTTGTGACACTGTTTCTAACCCACAGTATTTACGGCATTTGGTTCTCATGTGAGCACCCGGGTACGGTATTCCCACAAGCTTTGAGTCCTGTTTGAGTTGGCCTATGGGACTAATCCCTAATTTGGGATTTAGTCATACTTAAAACCCCTCGCTAGCTCCTGCCGAAAGGTGTGTTGTGCAGTTCTCCCCTACAAACTACAAACTAAGCACGTATTGCCGACCAAGCCATTTTCACTTATATTCTTCAAAATCCAATCTTATTAATTAACACATGGAAGAATAGTACTCTAATTTGACACAACACCATATATATATGACAGGGTGGCTAACCAATCATTAATTAATACATGTTTGTCTGTCGCAAGAAGAAATCTTCTATGTTCCGTGAAATGTGTTGTTCATCTTGAAAAATATGACCCAACGAGAAGGACTGCTTCATACTTTGAAGCTCCCCCCCCCCCCCCCCCCTCTCTCTCTCTCTCTCTCTCTCTCTGCACAATCTTCAATTATGCGGCTTTTTCCCTTGTTTGTTATTGAAAGTAAGTCAACTACTCTAATGGTGAGCCATACATAATATCTTCATCTTTATCCATCTCACAGATTTTCTCCCCCCACCCCACCCCAGTTGCTCCCAAAAACTTTAAAAAGTAAACCGCGTATTGAGCAGACAAGTTTGAAAATTGGTACAAAATCAAAATTATTTTATTTTCATACTTTCTCATTTAATTAATTTCTATCTCCATTATCTGCATTGCCCTGTCTGCATATGCTCTGTCACCCTGGCCTACAATTCCTCTATATATTGCACACCTCTCCCACAGGCTTCTTCACAATAGCCACACACAACACAATCCTTTCACCACACAAAGTGCTGAAAGCTGCTATAGCTAGATATAGAGATGGCCCCTCTTACCAAAAACTTGTTTGTTACACTCTCCATTCTAATTTTTACTCTCTTGGCAAGTTCTAGTACCAATGCACAACTTTCTCCCAACTTCTATGCTAAAACTTGTCCTAGACTTCAACCCATTGTGCGCAATGCAATGAGCCAAGCTATCAATAGAGAAGCCCGTCTTGGTGCCTCTATACTTCGCTTGTTCTTCCATGACTGCTTCGTAAATGTAAGCTAACTAGCTATACCACAATTAATTAAATCATGTTCAAATTGTTGATATATCATTACATTCATATATATGTATGATTTAATGTTTACTTTATCTCAAGTTCTCACTAGGATAAGTCTTGACATAGTTATATTAATTACCTATTTTTTTCATCTTATAAATGATAAATTTATAGTTAGATTAAAAAAATTCATCAATTAAATTAAATCTCCCTCTTATAATTTATACATATACACAGATACATATGCAATTGTGCATGCTTAAAAACAAATTTGCACAGGTTTTACAGGCTCAAGTTTTATCGCTTTCGAAGGTTGCCAAAAAAATACATTACTGAAATTACTTGAATATATATATATATGTCCTGGAAATGTAAGTATATACGTGTCTTTGTCTGATACATATATATTTTTATAAAGTAATATATTTCTTTTTTGCATACAAATTAGTTCCCGCAGAGGATCACCTACATTGAATCGATGATCTTACCGTACCGAGGAAAGAAAATAAAATTAATCGTTATTTTTTTTTTGAAAATATAAGTCACGGGCTAGGCCCTTCAAAAACAAATTGTCACGGACTAGGCATTAGTTGGCACGTACTTTTTTTTCTGACGGATTAGTTGGCACGTACTTGACCATATGAAGATAAATTAGGGGTATGTTTGGAAAAATAGCTTATTTAAACACTTATGACATAAGCGCTTATATGATAAGTGTTTATGTATAAACTATTTTTATAATCAAAGAAAGAATGTGGTGAAATTAATTTCACATAAGTTGTAAGCTGTTTTGATAAGCTATCCTGAGTAGCTTATGAAAATAAGCCCAAAATAGCTTATGAACCAGTCATAAGCTATTTTCATAAGCTCTGTCAAATACACTGACAAAAGCTTATGTCAGTAAATAAGCCCAGATAAGCTATGTATAAGTTAATCCCAACTGGTTAATCAAGTAATGTTAACATCTCAGTTTTTTTTTTCTCTGTTAATTTTGTAGGGCTGCGATGCATCAATCTTATTGGATGACACAGCCACATTTGTCGGTGAGAAAAATGCAGCACCTAACCAAAATACAGCCAGGGGTTTCGAAGTGATTGATACCATTAAAACCAACGTTGAAGCTGCTTGCGCTGGCACGGTCTCTTGTGCAGATATTCTAGCACTTGCAACAAGAGATGGAATAGCTTTGGTAAGCCATTCATTTTTTTGTTTGGCAGTGTCTCCTTCTTCCAAATCAATTATTACTTTATGCATGTCATAGTGCATATGAGCCATTCATTTTTAATTTTTACCAACATGATTACGGGATCTGAAGAGACATAAAAGTGGGGCCAATTTTCTCTTATTGGGAAAGTTGATTTCAGGAGTCTGCAAAAGGAGATAGGCTAATTAAAATGCTTTTGGCCAAAAATTAGTCCAATTTTTTTTAATAGGGGATCTATTATGTGTGCTACAAATGTAACAAGTACTAATTATGTGTTAAAAAGGTAAATAAAGAAATATATATATATATATATATATATATGAAAAAGTTCTTTCTTTGATAAGAGGTTTTTTTCCCTACTCCCGTTGAGAATGCATTGAAATCTTACCATAAGATTCCATTAACCTCCGGTCATTCTCACAAGTAGCTAACTTGATATATGTTTGTTTTTATCCTAACATTTCGTTTCGGCATGAGCTTAATTTTCCAACTATGTTTCCCACTTTCGGTTTTCACTTTTTCTCACATGTACTTGGTCATCATGTCAACTCTTGTAATTTAGTGGGGTCGGCTCCGAGTATAACATATCAATTCTTGTAATTTTGCATCACACAAAATATACAAGAGAAAAATTAGGAGTTCATGCAAAAGTCTTCTATCAAATAGTAGCAATCTTGTCACTTTCTCAAGAAAACCACTCATTATATTTTCTCCTAAAAAGCCAGAATAAAAAAAATAAAGTACCAAAAGCTATTGTGTTATGGTGTTTTCCACTTATGTAAAGTAATAATTATTTTAAAATAACTTTTACATATATAAAATCCATATCACATGTCTTTTTTATGTCATTTTATATTTATTAGTTAATTGAACAACTAATCTTATCAAATACTTTAAATTCTAATAATTAGTTTTTTAGATATCAGTTAGTTTTTCAGTTATAAGCTAACTTATCATGTTCGAACATAGCCTTAACATTTATTTATCACTCCCTCTTACTGACTCAATGATTAATCATAATGATTTCAATTTCTAGCTTGGAGGGCCCTCATGGACAGTACCACTTGGGAGAAGAGATGCAAGAACAGCAAGCCAGAGTGCAGCCAACAACCAAATCCCTTCACCATTCTCTGACCTCTCCACCCTCACTTCCATGTTTGCAGCCAAAGGACTAAATGCACGTGACCTCACGGTTCTCTCTGGTGCACACACCATAGGCCAAGGACAGTGCCAGTTTTTCAGGAACCGAATCTACAATGAGACCAACATTGACACCAACTTCGCCACCACTAGAAAAGCCAATTGCCCTGCCTCTGGTGGTGACACCAATTTGGCCCCTCTTGAGAATCTCACTCCCAATCGTTTTGACAACAACTACTACAGAGACCTTGTTGCTCGCCGTGGCTTATTCCATTCAGATCAAGTGCTTTTCAATAATGGGTCTCAAGATGCTTTGGTTAGGACTTATAGTACCAATAGTGTTGCCTTCTTCAGAGACTTTGCTGCTGCTATGGTGAAGATGAGTAATATTAGTCCTCTCACTGGGACTAATGGGGAAATCAGAAAGAATTGCAGGGTTGTGAACTAATATATCATTTTGATGTGTTTTTTGTGGGTGGGGGGGGGGGGAATAAATAATAATTAACATGAGGGCACATCAGCAATTGAATAAATATTAAATGCTGTGAGAGAGATTTTTGAGTGTTTGGTTAATTGCAGGGTCTAAACTCTAAAGTCATAAAGCTTGACTAGATCTTGGACACATTATTGGCAACTGTGCAGTGTATTGATGGTGCTTCTTTTCCTTCTCTGGTAGTTTGAATGTTTCTGGTTCATCAAATCAAATACATGATGAGCTGTTATGTATGTTGCCCATCTTACTTTGACTAATGTATGGATCAAAGTAACTTTATATTGGACTCAAATTTTGTATCGATCGTTTTTCTTCTAATTTAATAAATTATGATTACTAAAAAAATGTGCTTGTGTCAATACATTAGTCATCATTTTTTCGCATCACTTTTTCTTCACCTATTTTATATCAGTTTTGTATGGTTGGAAGAAAATTGAAAAGAGGGAAATGAAGGAGATCAAAATCTCTCTTCACTCAATTTTGACTCGCCTTCAATATTAGGAGAAATTTAACCAAATAAAGATAAATTAGTTTTAAATTCTATTTCCTGACCTCTACTTTTGAACCAAACAAAAAGGAGACTCATCATGACAAAATCATATATACTTTCTTCCTACATTGGAATGCCTAATAATCCCTCCAGATCTTAATAAATCTCTAAATTCCATCGTGTTATTACTTCGTTCCATGTGTGTCTCTTTTTGTGTGAATACTAAGGACATTGAAATCTCCCTCAACACACTACTGTCTCCACATTTATTATGAATTATTGATACAATTTCTTCCTGCAAATTCCTCTTTTTCATTAAGCTGACATGGGAATACACATTTATGATATTACAGAGTGTGTACCTTCCCAAATCGTTGACTTCATTGGCCATGCGCAGTCTTCATTTCTCCATATTTTTGCCCGGAAAAGAACTTTACTTTAAATGGTTATTGGCATCTCTAGGAAGCTGGCTTTGATCCCTTACCAACACCTAGAGATTTTGTAGCAACAATTGTGGGAAGAATATATATGAACATACCCTTATGCAAGAATCAACTCTGGTTTCAGAAATTAAGGTGTAAATGGCTTCTATTTGGTGATAAAAATTCAAGATTTTTCATGGGACAACTATAAAACGATTATCCGAAGAAGGAAGAAATTAATGGTATTTGGATTTCTGAACCAAACAAATTGAAGCATGGTGACAACTTTTTATAAGGATATGTTTTCAATACATGAACCTTTTTCCTCCTCGTGTGTGACCATTTTTTCCTAAGCTTGATGACCAGATCTTATTGTCTCTTGGGAGAGTAGTGTAGTTATAGATGAAAAAAATTCACAGTATGGTCCACAGGATAGGTAGTTTCAAGGTACCATGTATTGGTGGGTAGCAAGCAATGTTCGATCGGAGATTCAGAGTTAGTGGCATATTGTTGGTCCCTCGCTATGCAGCATTTTTTTTTTGGTCAAAGCTATGCAGCAATGATTGGGAGGGTTTTTCAAGATCCAGAGCCTGTAGTAGATATTAACTAACGAGACTCTCATTACATTGATTCCAAAGGTTGACTCGGTCAGTAACTTTAAATTTTTAGACTTACTAGTTTATGTTATATCTCGTATAAAGTAATTATGTATATCTCGTATAAAGTAATTATGAGAGTTTCATAAGAGTATCTTATTAGTCCCGTTCAATGTAATTTTGTTTCTAATCGTCATAGTTGAAATCAATTTAGTTGTTTTTTTAGTTGGATTTGGATTGAGTTGGTTGAAATCAATTTTAAATACTTTAGTTTTCTTTTTAGTTTCAATTTGGTTTTTACGATTTATATTTTTGGAAGAAATCAAGAACGCTATAATTTCGCCTGCTTCTATCTGTTGGAAATCTAACGAAAACAATGTACAGAAGCAGGGTATGAGCATATGCTATAACTAAAATGAAACATTAGACACAATCAACATTTTTCAGGTTACACTGAGCAGACAGTACATGTATACTACATACATCTTTGGGGAAGAGGGGTGGGTTGGGGTTTGGAAGAAAACTGCATCATATATATAAGGCCTGAATCCTAATCTATCGGCCACAAAAGGGCCCTGTGTTTTAACATTAATCACTAGAACGGTTGACTCCTTGTTTCATTATCTCTTTACATTTATGTGCTAGCCGGGATATGGGAAGCCAAGACCAGTTTGCCGCCTCACATGCTCTGGGATGAGTTTATTGATCAGTTCAGGGGATGCTCCAGCTAACTGCATTCATAGTTTTCATTGGAATCATTATTAACATATATAGATAAGAAAAAATGAAGCTATAACTAGTTAATTACAATGATTGGCTGGTGTGTTAATCACTCGTGTTATACTATCTCTACAAAGTTGTGTTAACATACTGTTTTGTGTCAATATATAGGATTAGGAATAGTCACTAGTAGATTACCTTGTGTGTTCTATATTTACCATGCAGAAGACATGGTGTGCAGTCATAAAAACCCATGTTGAACAATTACTAATTTAAAAGCCTTACACTACACATATCAGATGATAGAAGAAACCAATTTGGCAACTAGATACATACTTCCTGTTTGAAGTTGAAAAGCGGAGGCAGAGGACGACCATTGGGTAGCCGGGCATTGGGCTCTCGAAGCTCATCAAAGAAAGAATGTGCACATGCGTCCAGCTGAATAATAAAATCCATGACCAATTTTAAAATAATATATAAAAATGAGTATTAATGAAACCCCATTTGTAAAAAAACTTAATCACAGAAACTAACCCAGACTCAAATATGACATAACAAGGCATGCGATCTAATCTCGTAGTAACGAGATAGAAATAAGGGAATTTCCTATGTTAATGTAAATTTTCATATCAAGGCTTGTTTAAATACTACTATGTTTCTTCTGTACATGTGCCTTCCTTTTAAGGAAGGATATAAAGAAGGTATATGGATTTTCCCTACTTACAGCACTGCAACGAAGACTTGGTGAATATTGGAGAAGCCTTGATGCAAGGTCAATTGCTTCAGGAGGCATTCGCTTGTGAAAAACCTGATGAACATGGATCATTCAACCAACTCCATCAATCACCTCAAACAAAACAGAACCCAGAAAATCCATTGTTATAGAGCAAAAGGAGCACTAGCAGGGAATGCAATTACCTTATGCCAAGGATGAGCTTTAATCTGGGGGAATCTAAAATCTGTATAATTTGGGTTCATGCAACGGATTTCTTCTCGAGTTGGAGTACCAAGAACCTACAATAAGACACCTAAATAATTATCCCTGTAACTAGATTCATGCAATTTAGGGCAACACCAGCACAGACAAGGCATCACCTTAATGATTTCCACAAGTTGGTCCACCTGATTTTCTCCAGGGAACAATGGCTAAAGAAACATTTGAAACCATGAGAAGTCAAGATAACATTTCTCAAAACAAAGAGAAAACACTTATCATGTATGAGAAACATTAGTGTATAAGTTGCCAACAAATTTTAACAACCTGGCCTAGAAGAAGTTCTGCAAGGACACAACCAGCTGACCAGATATCAATAGAAGTTGTGTATTCTGTTGCACCAAATATTAGTTCTGGGGCCCGATAGTATCGTGAACAGATGTATGAAATGTTTGATTCACCCTTGACCTGACATAAAAATTATTATAATTACACTTTATCTTTTGTAACCAAATAACTAAAACCAAAATTAGCATGTGATTCCAACCAATATCCTTTTGATTTATTCTCATAATAGGAAAAAACAACAAACTGGGGTCCAGATTGATAACAACATTGACATTTGGATGACTATTAACTGAAATATCATCAACACATATACAAAACTAAAATTGAACTTGTGGACAAAAGGAGCTTTTCTAATTCTATGATCAATGGGTGAGTAGCATACGTGTATAATGATATGCACAGGAAGAATGCAGACAAACATACCAGAACTTTTGCACTCCCAAAATCGCAAAGCTTAACTTGGTGAGTGAGAGGATCAACCTACAAAACAAACATGCAATAGGCTTAGAGTAAAACAATGAAGCTCATTGCGGAAAAAATAGCAAATGAATAACTTACCAATAGATTTTGAGGCTTCACATCCCTATGGCAAACTCCTGGTACAGTATGGATATATGCTAGTGCCCTAAAGATCTAAACATCGCATCCCAACACAATCAGTACAAGATTTCGAATGAAAAAGTGAGGAACAACATACCAAACCAAAATGCAAACAGAGAAGACCACATACTTGATATGTATATAATTTGACATAGATTAGGGGCATTCTCTGGTTGATACTATTGTAGTGTTTTAGAACTCGGTACATTGTCTCAGGGACATATTCCATCACCAAGTTCAGAAAAAGTTCATCTCTGCTTGTTGTAGAGAAGAAACAGTGCTTCAAGGTAATTACATTTGGGTGATCCATCACACGCATTAACTGCAGTTCACGATTTTTGTACCGCTTGTCTTGCAAGACCTTCTTTATAGCCACTGCCTCCCCAGTCTCCAAGCACTTTGCCTTTGTTTCAAGTCAAAAAGGTACACAACGGGTGTGAAGCAATATGAGATACTTGACAGTAGAGAAAGCTTAGTGAGAGTTATCACCAGAGTTCATTACTTCACTTATCCTTACCTGGAAAACAATTCCAAATGATCCAGTGCCAACAACACGTTCAGCCATGTAACTGATGGTCTGCAAGTGGCATTAGAGCATAAATTTATGAAGAGTTAAAGAAATGAATACCACAAATGTATTTTTGCTCTGTCCCAAAAAGGAAGTAACTTGTTATCTGATTCTGAAGTACAAAAAGAATTTGTAGAAAATGGAATTTAGACTTTAGAGAGAAGAAGTTTAGAGCATGCCCATACCCGTTTAGGTTCACCATTTTTGCCTCCAATTGTGGTTGAGATTATGTGACCAGTGACTGCATCATTACCATCAACGACAGTAGATGACATTTCCTGCAATTTATAGCAATAAATACATCTTTAATATGGTAAACCAATTCTCCTAAAACAGAAATAGAATATCAGACTCTTTCTGATACAATATCTGTGATTCCTTATTGAGCTAATAACTAACTGCCAAGATTGGTCTAATAACTTATCATCAATAATTTGATTTAAAAACATTTACTTAACATGGCAACATCATATGCCTATCAGATATCACATGCACCACTCAGCAAAGTCATTAACGGACATGCATATATACACAGCAAATTTAGTATCAATACTTTGGACTCCTACTCCTGTGTGGCATATTAAGATAGGATGTTACATGTTTAAGAAGAAGGAAAAAAATTGTTGTATCTCAAAATCATGCATTGATTAAAAGCATTATATGATAAGAGATACACACAGCAATGGAATGCAACCAGCAGAAATGGATAATAGCCACCAATCAGAATGCAAAGTCGAAGATAGGTTAAGTATAAAGAGCTCCGGGGTATATGCACAGACAAAGTCATATCAGGTTACCACAGTTCACAAGAAAGCATCACGTCCAAACAAAAAAGCTTCAATATCAATTAGGGACAATGCAGAGAGAGAATCTAAAGAACACTAATTCCCTGAAGCAAATTGAAACCGTTTGAACAACAATCCACCAACAAATCAAGGCAAAATCCATTTTAAGCAAGGAACCGAAGATATAAATAGAAATAGAAATTATACCAATATAATAGACCAAATAATATAGGGCCAACTCTAAAACAGAAAACCACAACATTGCTAATGTCATTTAAATTTCACAGTGAAATTAGATATTAAGTGAAAGCAACCTGGCTTAATTGAAAATATCTTTTTTAAAAAAACTCTGGGAGAACTTCATAAAGTGAAAAAATCTGTGGTGCTGAGAAAATTCAGGTGCACACAACCTGAAGGCTAAGACAACTTGATGTTCAGCTAAGCACCTAGTCAGATTCTGTTCCTCTTCTTTGCATTTAAACGGGCAAAAATAAAAGCCAAAATAAAAGAACAGTATTCCACATTTTCACTTCATTTGATTCCCTTTCTCTTTTCTAGACCACCGAACGGAAAGCTCCAAGAGCTTCAATTTTTCAACACTAAGATCTCAACCATGAAAAGACACAAACGAAAAAAAACAAGAGAAAGAAAAAAAAAAAGCAACATGTCCATGCTTAAAAATTTTACAATTCCTTAAGAAGAGGAGGAAAAAAACCACCATTACTTTAAGGCCTCCGTAGAACTAGTGTGATCTTCGCCGTAGAAAAACTCCGGCGAGCTGAGCCGAGCCTCCGAGCAAGGAAAAAAATATAACGGAAATTGGCAGATCGTCGAAGGCTAAGCTCAAACGGAGGCTTGCTCGGTGGATCAACGACGATCCAACCACCGGCGAACGGTGGTTGGAAAAACGGTGCGGTGCGTACAATGAGAGAATGGTTTTTGAGAGCGGAAATTTTTTACCTTATCGGTCTCCATGTTGGAGACGCCGCCAGACGCCGCCTTCAGCGGGTCATTCTCTGCTTGCGGCTGCGGCAACTGCGGCGGAGGTAACGGTAACGGTAACGGCATAGGTGCTTGTTGCGGCGGTTGATGGTGGTGCGGCCCCAACGGCATAGAGGCCATGTCAGAAGTTACACAAAGTCACAAACACACACACTCTCACAGTCTCACACACTCTTTTGTTTCTCTCTCTAACACACACAAACACACACACTCTCTCTCTCTCTCTTCTCTCTCTTTGTGTTTCGAGGGAATAGTGCTGCTTGCTTGGGTCCAGCGTCGAGGCTTTGGATATATAAAGGGGTGAGCGAGGTAAGAGAGAGGGTGCGTTTTTGTGCTCTCTTTCACGCGCGATTTATGGAGAGTGAGATTTACGTTTGAATCAGAACGGTTCGGTGTTTGTAACCGACGATGGGGATGTGTGGTCTGGTGTGGTAGGGTGCATGGGGAAAACTTACTCCATAGGCTTACGTGGAGAATCGGAAGGGGACAAGGATCATCACATGGAACCTCCCAAGGTTGGCAATTACGGAAAAATATACGTATTCGAGAGTTAGTAATAGTAATACTGACGTAATGACAACATAAAATACTCAGATTTAATACTTTACTCATTTATTAAGTTCAGAGTTCTGCGAGGTTGGTGAGTTTAGTTTATTGGGTTTGAGTAATATTAATAAGAGTAATGATATTTATACATTCTAAAAATTAATCTATCTATTTAATTTTTTTTATTTTATTTTATTTTTTTAAAATTATTACATTACATATCATATTTTTTTTTTATCTTACTTTATTTTTCTCTAGTGGTATATACTCTAAGAAATGTCTACTCATCTTTATTCTATTAATAATAATTTTTAATGTGTGCAATTTATGACATCAAACCTCAAACCTTTTTACATTTAAAAAAACTTATTTTTTTTAAATACAATATCCACATTTTTTATGGATAAGGAAGTCATTATTGATTTTTTTGTATTTGAAACATAATTTTTATTTTAAGGATAATATTAGTTGCTTTTTTTGGAAAAACGGGGACTAAGCCCCTTGAGGGTAAAACTAGTAACACTACTTAGAGAATCAATAGAAGAATGCATTTAAGTCCAATAGCTTAACAATTATACCCTTTAATTAATAATTTTCTTAAGTAATTCTTTAATTAGTATTTTAAGATAACTCATTAACATTTTTTAAAGATGATGAAATTTAAATAACATAACATTTGTCGGTAATGAATGATACTATTAAATACTATTGACTTCTTTGAAAAAACGTCAATGTAACGATAAAAAACTAAATACATAAAAGCAAACCATGACGCACATAAAAGAGAGACAAAGCCGAGAAGTCGGTCGGGAAATCGGCCTGGAAGTCAGTCAGGAAATCCGCCGAGAAGTCTGTAGGAGATCGGCCTAGAAATCTGCCGAAAATTCGCCTGTAAATCAATCAAGAAACTTGTCGAGAAATCAATAAAGAACCTGGTAATGCGAAAACCATATTAAAGATATAACAATAGAAGCACAAATTGAGGTTCATAGATTTTTTTTGCTACAGAGGTTCATAGATTTGTTAAGCCTATTCAAAGTATCAATAACACAATGTAAATTTTAAAGATGAACTAGCTCTGAGAGTTATTTGGGATTATGCAGAGCTTATTTTGAGTTTATTTTTATAAGCTCTCTAAAATAGTTTATCAAAACAGTTTAGCCACATTCTCTCTTCGATCATAGTCCTAATCTGATTGACCGATTGTTTATGAATAGCCCTCGCCCAAGTCGGGCATACTTTGCTCCATGATGTTATGGGAATTTCTACTTCCCATCTAGTTTTTTTTTTGAAATCGATAAATACACCCCACGATAATTGTCATCCACCTTACATTAATATAGAAATTTTAAAATTATCCATTTTTAATATTGCGTTTTCCTTCTTCAGATCCCAAAATTGCAATTTTTTTCGGAAATTGGAGTTTCCGGCATACAAATTTGTATTTCAAATCCAGTTTTCGAAATACAAATTTGTATTCCGGAAACTCCAGTTTCCAGAATACAATGTAAAAATGCAATCCAGAAATTGAGTTTCCGGTAAAGACGCGAAATTAAAAGAAAAAAAATCAAATCAATGAGAATATAATAGTAATTTTTTATTTTAAAGTGGAGTGTATATCCAATTTTATTGGTGTATTTACCAAATCCTTTTTTTTTTGGTCAAGTACTCCCCATCTAGTTTTTTTTCGGTCATGGCTCCCCATCTAGTTTGCTTTGTAGTTTATGTTTCTGGGCTTTGGCCCGTTGAAAGCCGAAAAAAGAATGAAAAAATAGACAACACACGACCAAAAAAAAATAGACAACAGGAAATCTTAAACATCACTTGGTTGCCTTTGACCAAAAAAAAAAAACATGACTTGGTTGCAAAGCTCCCTGAAGCTGTTCGGCAGATATTGCTATCAGCGAAGGGCTCCTTCTCCCACTCAGTTTGGTGAGTTCCACTTGATTTTTGTTTCTCCATGTTCTTCTGCTCCTTGTTTGAGCTTCATATACAAATCCCACGACCATGACCGTAGGGAGAGTAACCCCTTCATATTCTTTGGTAACCTTCCTTCGCCACCGAAACTGCAGTGGAAGTGGAAGTGCCCAATTCCGAAACCTCACCACAGATACCAAACAAGTGGATTCTAAAGATTGCAACTTCACACACATTGTCAAAGAAATTTGCAGGACCACTCGAACAAAGCCCCATTGGGAGAACACCCTTCGTTCCCAATACCCTTCTATCAATTTCTCCGACCCTTCTTTCTTCGTTCATTATCTCAACCACCAAAACAACACCTTCCTCTCCCTTCGTTTCTTTCACTGGCTCTGCTCTCTCCCTGGTTTCTCACCGGATCAATCCTCTTGCAGCGCGCTCTTCGATGCCCTTGTTGATGCTGGGGCATGCAAAGCAGCGAAATCATTGCTTGATTATCCTGGTTTCACTCCCAAGAATGCTTCTTTGGAGTCTTACATTCGGTGCCTCACCAGTGTTGGAATGGTGGAGGATGCACTTGATGTGTTTGCCACACTGAAAAAGGTTGGATTTTGCCCATCTGTGGAAACTTGGAATGTTTCTCTGTTGGGTTGTTTGAAAATTGGGAGGACTGATCTGGTTTGGACATTGTATGAACAGATGATGGAATCTGGTGTTGTGGCTAACATTGATGTTGAAACTGTTGGGTATCTGATAAAGGCCTTCTGTGCTGAGAACAAGGTTTTCAAAGGGTATGAACTTCTTAGACAGCTTCTGGAAAATGGCTTGTGTCCTGATAGTACTGTTTTTAACTCACTTATAACTGGTTTCGTTAAGGAGAGACAATATACTAGAGTATCTGAGATCCTTCATATCATGATTGCCGCGAAATGTAATCCGGGTATCTTTACTTATCAGGAGATCATAAATGGACTCCTCAAGAGGAAGGATTCTGAGGGTTTCAGGGTTTTTAATGATCTCAAGGACAGAGGGTATTTCCCAGATAGGGTTATGTACACAACAGTGATCAAAGGTCTTTGTGATATGGGATGGCTTGGTGAGGCCAGGAAGCTGTGGTTTGAGATGATTCACAAAGGGCTTCTGCCAAATGAGTACACCTATAATGTGATGATGCATGGTTATTGTAAGATTGGTGATCTTGTTGAGGCAAGGAAGCTCTATGAGAGCATGTGTGGTAGAGGTTATGTAGAAAACGTGGTTAGCTACAGCACATTGATTTCGGGACTGTGTTTGCATGGAAGGACTGATGAAGCTCTGAGCTTGTTTGAAGCAATGTCTCGAAAGGGTGTTGCTCATGATTTGATCACGTACAACGCTCTAATCGGTGGCCTTTGCAGGAAAGGCGAGCTAGTTGAGGCTACGAAACTATTAAATGAACTTCTTGCACAGGGTGTAGAGCCATCAGGTTTTTCTTATACTCCTCTGATAAAAAGACTTTGTGAAATAGGAGGCACCAAGGATGCAATAAGGTTGTGGAAAGATATGCATGATAGGCATTTGGAACCAATGGCCAGTACACATGATTATATTATAATTGGGTTAAGTAAAGAAGGAAATTCTGCACAAGGCATGGGATGGTTGCTAAACATGCTGAGTTGGAAGCTGAAACCCCGGGAGCAGACCTTTGAGTACCTGATTAACGGTCTATTGCAAGAAGATAGCTTAGATGATATTTTGGTTGTTTTAGATTTAATGTTTAGATTAGGACATAGACTCAAAGAAAGCATAATCCATTCTTTGGTGAGTAAATTTAACAAGGAGAATTTCCATTTTCCTAACTTGTGTTTGGAGAAGTTCTTATAAAGAAATTGATATAACTGATTGTGTTGTTTGTATCTTCCATGAACTATTTATGGGATGGAAATCTCCTGTCCCCATTCTGTGTTCCCTTCCCTATCCCCCCAAATCATAATTTGATACATCAGTTAAGATGGACACCTAAGCCTTCTTTTTATATATAAATTTTTTATTAGCCATATTAGCATTAGCACCTCTCACCTGTCTCTCTTGTGGATTGAGATCCCTTTTCCTTCTCCTCTCACCACTCAAAGCAGTAACAGATTCCATTCTGAAATACATGTTTTTCATTGTAATATATGGTTGCTTACTTAAGCCACAAACAATAATCTTGATCATTGAATACTGGTGCTGCCGGACAATTGTAGTTTGCTGAGTTAGAGTGCTCTCCCAATGCAAGTCCAATTACATCAAACATGTCGAGTCCTCTTTTGTTGAAACAAATTAAGAAAGTTGCACATACCAGTTCTGCTAAATTTAGAGTACTGGCAATCAAGTCTCAAAATAGCAGTAGCACCATCAACAGGCTAGAGAAATCTTCTTAATTTGGACATCTCTCCATACACTGACAGAAAAATGTGAGACTTTTTCTGAAACAGGTTGGGGGAACAGGAATTGTTGTAAACAAGCTAAGAGAAAGTATTCCTACCATTGTTGTTGTTTTACTTATCTCATGCCATTCATGATAATCCTATATATATAATCAATTCTCAGACCATAGCAAGTCCTGTTGAGCATCCTCCCTAAATTGAACTATGATGTATCTAGCACAGGACAGGCACAGGATGAAGATAGTGAAGTAATTCCACAGTAAGAATTTTGGTACTGATACCTCTATTAATGTTACTAATTTGCTGAATGCCATTTTTGCTATCTTCTGATTGAATATGCTGCTGCACTTTGTTTGTTCTGACAGAGAATTGCTGAACAAGCTGGTATTGTGCTCTCCCTCAATCCAAAACCAATAGCAGGTACAATAATGCCTTAGTTGACATTATTTCTTATCAGATGTTTAATTATACTGTAATTGTTTTGGTTTTAACCTTGACAGGGTGACTGGAATGGTGCAGGATGCCACACCAATTTCAAGTATTTTTGACATGCCTTTGTCATGAATCATGATTGCATGTGTCTTATTGACTTAGCTAAATTAATCAGCTGATAAATATCATTTGCTTTTTAATACAAAAAGGGTTTGAGGGACCAGGCCGAAGACACCAGGTCACCAGTTTTCTCATACGAGTCATTCAACTAAACATCTTACAATTAATTGTATCATTGGAGTCTTTTAGGGAACGCAACTTTGTATGTTTCAATCGAAGATCAGTTAATTACTTCTGAGCTTACTTTCTTAAACAAACATTTCTATTTAATTTTGTTTACCTTTCCTGCGAAAACTTAATAGTCGACTCATTTGCTTCATTTCACGAACATACCTTACAGGAGCAATTTAAATAAGATTAAAGAGTGACGAAGTCTGAAAGGAATCCTTGGTAGTAAAGAGCACACCGATTTAAATCGATTTAAATGGTATATAGATGGACAGGGGAATCTAAATGGTTAAGAGTGTCATTCTTATTAATTTCTTCATTTCTTTCTTTTATTTAGAAGGGCTACGTGGAAAAGTAACACATGTATAAAAGTACTTCCCTTCCCCATCACAAAAATGAATCAAGCTGTGGCATATCTGAAGGAAGAACTGCTATTAATATGTTCAACGCATGTATAAACAATGTGAAGGATCCTTTATCCTATAAGCCTTAGACGATTATTTGTCCGGTTATGGCAAATTCTGTGATGGCTGTCATTTTTTAAATTTAAAAAGAAATTGTTAATATTGTCAAAAAAAATTGTTAAATATGCAAACTTAGGAAACCCACCTTATAGAAATAGAATTTGTTTAAATAACTCCACCACATCGTCTAAACCTCTGTTTTTTTTTTCTTGGGTCAATAGCCTCTCTTTTGTTTTGTGATATAAAACAGAGCAGAAGGTAATAATTAAATGTTGAGTTCATATCAAAGCATCTTCCACGGAACATAAACTTGTCAATTTGCCGGGCCAGGAAAATTCCATCATAAACCACTCTAATATATATGACTCAGATTAATAAATCTTGCATGAAGAGCATCGACATTTTACTTACTTTTACATAAACCATCTTGCTAGATATTTTTCATCTAGTAATTAAAATACATCTACCGTAAGTCTTACACTTTCTTTTTACACTGATGATACAGTATAGATTTAGTATTATTTATATTATTAAATTATTTTTATTTATAAATTTATGATAACTCTTTCATATGTGTGGCACGATCCAATCTTTTTTTTTATTTTTTGAATCTATTATTGTTTTAATTAAATTTTTTAAAGGATATGTGTACCAGAAAATTTTAAACTTCACAGACTTCATCTTATGATTCCAATCTTCTCTAGAGATAAGAAAAAAATAAAAATTCGAAATCTATTATTTTAAATCGGCTTACTCTTCTTTTATCTTAATCCTTAGGATTATACATTATTTACTTGTTATGTTGGTTAGGATATTTAGATTAAGTTATTTATTTTATCAAGTTATTTAGAATATTGATATCTTTCCTTATTTTTAGAAATCTTATTTTTGATAAAATAATTACCTTAAAGAAATCAAAAGTTTATCAAAAGAATTAGGATTCATTTCGAATTCTAGTTTATTTATAATTTTTATTATCTTTGAGTACGTAAATATCCTTTAAGTCCATATAATAGAGAGATTTTTGAGTTTTGATGATTAATTAGCTAATTTTTCATTCAGAAAGCTTGGAATTGGATTAGGCGCCTAAAGGAGTACTCTTGGATTAATAAACTTCTCCAAAATCACTTCTAGCATGTATTTTTTAACTAAAAACTTCTCACATAAGTTGAAATTGACTTTTGCTCTTCATATTTTTCAAAAGTTATCTTTTTTAACTTTTCCAAAAGCACCTATCTATTTATAAATGACTATTTAACAACTCTCTCTCTTATGCATATATGAGAAAAAATAAGATGCAAAATAAAACTAACTTCTCTATAAGTCAAAAGCTAGAGTTTTTGTATCCAAACAGGCTATCTGATTGAAGAAAAGCTATTCCATATCAACAGTTCTAATTAAGCCATTAATTGCTGGCTAAGTGACTAAAAGGCGTGGCTACAATATGGACCAAAACCAGTATATTCTTATAGCTCTATTCCTCATAATTGCAGTTTGCAATTCCCAGGCAATATCCTTATCAGAAAGACGCGAGCAATGGATTGCAAAATATGGCAGGGTGTAGAAGGATGCTGCAGAGAAGGAAAAGCGTTTCCAGATATTCAAAGACAATGTGGCCTACATTGAATCCTTCAATGCTGCTGGGAACAAACCATACAAACTCGCCATTAATCAATTTGCTGACCAAACCAATGATGACTTTAAGGCTTCCCGTAATGGGTTGAAAAGGTTACAATATGGAGTGACCAAGACTAGTAGTACAACAACAACAATATCATCCTTTAAGTATGAAAATGTCAATGATATCCCTGCTACCATGGACTGGAGGGAACGTGGAGCCGTTACTCCAATTAAGGACCAAGGGCAATGTGGTAAGATAAAGGACAACACAGTGAATCTAGATTGTTTATAGTCAACAATTCGCGAATTCAAAACTACTAGAAAAAGTTGAATTATCGACAGAGATTACCGTATGTCTCTAACTGTTAGAGACAGAATTAGAGATCAATTTCATTTTTTGCTCTCTAATTTCCGTCGATAATTCAACTTTTTTAGTAGTTAAACAAATTAATCAAAACCATTAGACGGTGATTAGAACTCGCATTCTGAATTCCTGTTTCGAAACCGATATGTTAAAATTATAATGCTAGCGGTCTAATGTCCATCCAACAATTTTGATTTGCTAATTGCACACTGATTGCAGTGAATGCGTAAACTCTTGATTATAGGGAATCTAGGTCTCCATATCACATTACATTGTTGTGCTTTGTTGTTTCACTACTCTAGAGTTTCATTCCATCATATAACCAATTTTCATTGTTAATGTTTTTTTTTTAAGTTTTGCTTGTAATAATAATAGGTAGTTGCTGGGCGTTTTCTGCTGTGGCTGCAACAGAAGGTATCCTCCAGATAACAAGTGGAGATTTAGTCTCCCTCTCAGAGCAAGAGCTTGTGGATTGTGACACAAAGGGTGAGAACCAAGGATGTGACGGTGGATATGTGGAAGATGGGTTTGAATTCATTATAAAAAACGGTGGAATCACCACTGAAGCAAATTATCCATACAGAGGAGTTGATACTGGGACTTGTAGCATTAACAAGGAGGAGTCCCACATCGTTCAGATTACGAGCTATGAGGAAGTCCCTAGTAATAGTGAGGAGGCACTATTTAAAGCCGTGGCAAATCATCCGGTTTCAGTTTCTGTTAATGCTGGAGGCCGAATTTCCAATTTTACTCAAGTGGAATTTTCACAGGGGAATGTGGAACTGAGCTAGACCATGCTGTTACAGTAGTTGGTTATGGTATAGATAATGGTATTGGTAAAAAGTATTGGTTAGTTAAGAACTCATGGGGCACTGAATGGGGAGAAGATGGGTATATAAGGATGGAGAGAGACATTGATGCAGAGGAAGGTCTATGTGGCATTGCAATGGATGCTTCTTACCCAAATTTCTACAAGTATGTTCATCAACCCAATGCTGGGGGAAAGACATCCTATTCCATTTCTTTAGTGCATCTGTTGTGTAAATTATGTCTCACGTTTGCTTGTATTATGTTTTTTTCCCTCTAGAACTTGTTGGCATTGAGTAGAACTTGTGAGGTTGTTCAATAGGACCAGTGCCAAATGAGTTCTAAAGTTTATTGTATGAATCTTTGATTTTATAAAAGCAATTGTATTTAACCAAATTTCTCTTTTATTTTATTAATGTTCTCTCACATTTTAGCTAGTAGGGATACCTGATATAATGGTGTATATAATTGGGAAAAAAAAAACAGTGTCTTTTTTGTTTTCTACACTGGTAGACAAAATAAGATAAAATTTCTTCCCGGAAACGATTAATATCTTAAAGCAGAGGGGAAAAGTACTTATTCTTCAACCAGGAAATCATAAGATATATTTGTGATTGAAAATTGGTAAATGTTAAAATAGTATGCACAAGAGAAATTTACTAGCTATATATTTTTTTTGAATAGACAAATGTTAGCAATTAGTTAGTATATATGTTAATATTAGTAGGGGATTATAACATTTTTATCATTCCAATTCCTATGTTTCTGCCCCAAATCACCTTATCACTCATGATAAATTTGCTATTCACTATATATAACAAAGGATATATATATATATATAGGTGAAACTTACAATGCACAAGCAATTAGATTTGTGCATATGCACAAGCAATGTCCAAACCGGCAGTAGACAGTTGTACCAGTCTTTGGATAATTTTAATATTCCCTTACATGTTACCTTTAATGTCATTGTATGCCCCATTGTTTCCTTATTTTACTTTTGACCCCAACACAAATTAAATTGCATCCCATTCACACAAAACAGCATCAAACCCCCCAAAATCAAATCCTTTATCGCTTCTACCTCCCCCATTCCAGAGTACAAGATTGGGAAGGAGAACATCCCCCTTCCTCTACGACCTCGCCATCACCCACACCCTATAATAGCCCTCCCTCACCGTCGAGTGGCTTCTAGACCGCCATGAGCCACCGGGAAAGGACTACTCCCTCCAGAAGGTAATCCTCGGCACCCACACCTCCGAGAATGAGCCCAACTACCTGCTGTCCCAAGTCCAACTCCCCTTCGATGACTCCGAGAACGACACTCGCCACTACAAAGACGACCCCCCGACCACGACGGCTTCGGCTGTGCTAACGGCAAGGTTTAGACCATCAAGCAGATGAACCACGACGGTGAGGTTAACAGGGCCTGTTACATGCCCCAAAACCCCTTCATCATCACCATCAAGACCGTTATTGCCGAGATCTGTCTTCGAAGGGCATGGCTTATCCTGGAGCAAGTTCAAGTGGGGCCATTTGCTTTGTAGTTCTAATATTGCCCAGATTTGCCAATGGGATATTAATGTCGTCTCCAAAAAATAGAACCCACAACGCAAAACAAATTTTCAAGTATCACAAATCCCAAAATGTAAATATATACTTGGTGGTGTTTTTTATTTTCGTATTCATCCCTTCATTCTCCATTGCGTCCATTGGGAAAATAGGGTTTGACATTCCAGTGAAAAAGGCGGATTGGGAATGAGGGAGGAAGAAGGGAAAAAAATATAATTTTTTCTAAAGAAAATGGAAACTACTGGGCAAAAAATATAATTTTTCTAAAATATAGGTTTTTATTACAAGGAATCGTAGGAACCAATCAGTAAAATTTTAACCAAATTCTACATTATTTTCTCAACAGGTAATCCTTCTCAAATCTTGGCCGTCGAAATTTAAAATACAGTAATCAACGGTTTTGGAGTGCATTTGTGCACATACACAAATCTAATTGCTTGTGCATTGTAAGCTTCACCGTATATATATATATATATATTAGTTATGAAATTTTTTAAAGAAATATTTCAGAAATAAAACATTTTGCCACATTTAAATGGAGGGGAATCTTAATGGTTGAGAGTGTCATTCACAATTTCTTAATTTCTTTACTCTCTTCGGAAGGCCTTTGATGAAAAGTGAAATCCACCTACATGGTACAGCACAAGAAGTACTCCCTCATCACAACATTAACGAAGCAAGCAGTGGCATGATCCGGCATAACTCTATCAAATTAAATAACTGCTAGTAATATGTTCAATGCATAGAATGTATAATATATCAATATGGTTTGACATAAGTGGTAGATACTTAAGTCTCTTAAATATGATATTGGGGGTTCGGTCTCCATCATGTATACAGAAGAAGTACATCTGTTGGGAGAACCATAAAGATCTTTAATTATATCTTATCTTATATAAGTCTATGTAGGTGATTCTCTGTCCTGCTACGAAAATTCTGTGATGAATGGTTTCTAAATTTAAAATAAATGGTTAGATACGCAAAACTTTGTGGAGAAGAGGGGCCATGTTGCAATCACACAATTTTCTTTTGTTATCAGGTACCAATAACACATCTGAACCGTTAATAAAGATTAGCATTCAACTTAGGTCTAGCAAATTTGAAACTTGTTACTTATCCTTTTTTTAAATCTGTCTTCCAACACAATCTTTTCAGACTTGTTCAACTGAAAATAAGTGAGTACGTACCATTATCATGATAAAATCTCAGAGTTTATAAAAGAAATTACCCTCAATTATTCATTAACACTCACTCTCTTACCTCGGGCAAGGCAAGCATATATACGAAGGAGTGTACTCTATTCCACTATATATATGCTGGCTTCTTCTAGCGTGAACAACTGCATCTGGTTTGTGCACCGTGCACAAGTACCGTAGTACCGTTAGATATAATGTAAATATATTAGAAGGTGAGGATGAAATGTCTTTTAAGTGTTGTAATCGATAAAGATGACTGAGTAGGTAATTGCAAAAGGGTCCCATGAAAAACAAGTGACAATCGGAAAATGGGTCGCACTGTAGATGTCGTGTTCACTTGCTCCCAACTCCCTGAAAGCTTCAACAGTGAGTTCACGTCGCCATTTGTGTTCACCACACTGCCCTTCAATCCAGCATCTCTTCCCCCAACAGTTCTAACAATTTTCTCCTCCTTTTCCTCCTTCCTAGTCTCCCTTATCTCCTTTGTTCCTTCCCCTTTCTCCTCTTTCTTCTTCGACGATGGAGGAGCATTGGAAACAAAATCCAGTCCTTGTTTCGCAGTCCTCCTTTTGTACTCCACCACCACATCCTCCTTAGCGTTCTTCCCAATCCCCAATCCCTCAGACCAGCCATACCCGGCGAGAAGAGCGCGCCAAAACCCTCGACCGTGCCATAAGCCAAAGCACAAACCTCACTCCAGTGCCGTTCTCGACAGTGTCAGTTGTACCTTCCTCTCCGCCACCTCGCCCACCCTTCGTCGACACCGGAGACCAACAACGACACCATCGCAAAATCGCAACGCCGGTGTGTTGCTGGTGTGGTGGATTCGATATAGCGCCCTGTTTCCCCTTCGAAAACGGAACTGCTCAACCACCACCATCTCACTCGGTCAACACGGAAAAAGCAATGGTCACAGCTTCACCACAACTCTACCCCCAAGTGCTACTGCAAGGACGACACTGAAATCGCGATAACGCAATGGTCACACTTCACCGCACCTCTGCCACCGAAAGACGACACTGAGCTGGCGACGTTAACAGCTATGAACCCTAGATCTGAACACAACCACTAAAATGGGGGCGATTTCCTTCTTAAATCAGATAGGGGCCCTTTTTCAATTACTTGTTTCTTTAGGGACCAGTACTTTCAAAACAAAAAACTGGTTACCCTAGGTCAGCTTACTTGTGCACGGTGCACAAACCAGAAGCAGTTGTGCACGCTAGAAGCTGCTATTATGTAGGGGTGGCAAAATGGACCAGTCTGCCTCGACCCGCCAAAAAATGGGGTTGGGGTACCCCCAGCTCGGCCCGGCCCGCGGGTGGGTTGGTGGGTCAACCCGCCCAAAAACAAAAAAGAAAAAAAAAGAAAAAAATGTGTAGAAGTTACGGGTTGGCCCGCCTAACCCGCCTAAAAAATCAAAAAATGCACACAAAAAAAGAGAAAAAACGGGTTGGTGGGCCAACCCACCGAGCTAGCTCATTTTGAACCCACATTTAGGCGGGCCGAAACGGATTGTGGGTTGAAAACCCCAACCCCGCCGGCCCTTTTTTGACGGGCTGACCCGCCGGGCCCAACCCACATTGCCACCCCTACTATTATGTATTCTACATAATTAACATTATCATATCTCTAGACAAAGCACTACTTGTGTTTGTTGTCTGTTTAATGCATTTTGGTTTTAAAAAAAAAAAACATTATCACATCTCAAATATACTCTTTTTAGGCCTTTCTTTTGTGTTTTTAATTTCGTCATCACTAGTAGTGCATGTTGTCGTCATCTGTTTTATCAAAAATCTGAGAGATGGTTTAAGACTTGGTCTACCAAATTGCAAAAAGCAAACAATATTCCCACGTTTATCCAACTGGTCAAAGAATCAAGTATGCATAAAAAATAGTTTCTTTCTTTTGTCTGTTTATTTGTATTTTAGAACTAAGATATAATATACCCACTAGTTTCATTTTTCTCTGTTGTGCAAAAAATCGTATTCAAGAGTTCAAGAGATTCTAGCCGTCGAGAGTTGGCTTAAATTCGACTTCGACTAATAATAATCACACATGATTTTAGTTCGAATCATGATGAGTTCTCTGATGTACACAATAATACACACACACATATAGTCACACTATAAATTCTTATTGAACATGGTGGTCATGTCTAAAGTGGATAATTAATTCACCTTAATTAACTGGTCATGAATCACCCAAAAATAATTACTCTACTTTGTTACCAAGAAAATTATTACTCTACTTAAAACTTATTAATTATATTAAGAGTATAGTTGAAAAAAAGTGATAAATTTGAAAGCCATTGATTTTGTTGAATCTCAAATTATGACTGCTAATTCATTTTATTAAAAAGAAAAAAAAATACAAAAAGAGATAAAAAAAAGAGTTGACATCAGACATTAATCCAAATCCGTTTTATTTAGGGACCTCAAAATTAGAAAGCCAACATATATATTCAAGCATCCATTGCGACGTTGAATATAATGCACGCATGCAATTGCGTTTGAAACAGAAAAACGTACTGTTGCTGACTGGTCCGGTATCAATCTGAAGTGCTCCACTCAATTTTCTAGAAGAATTGCAGATCAAGAGTGTAGCACTTTAGACCACATATCGGCCATTTCTAAACACAAGTAGCTATATTTCTAAGTATACATAAGTTTTGCACTGATATAGAATGTCTATTAGTTCCGTACTGATATGTGTAATTAGAAATAGAGGTAAATGTGTTTAGAAAGGCCCCACATATATAGTACTTGTATAGGGAGTTCCCTTGAGCCCATTTGCCTTATTAATTGCATCCATGCCTCTCATTACTTCTTCTACTACTATTACTAATTAATGGAGTACTAAATAACATCAACAACAACAATTTTATTAAAACTCTGCCTTTTCTCCCAAAGCAATTACTCTTTTAATTCTTTTTTTTATATTACGGCCTAATTCATCTTATTTTTTCGCGTTAAGTATTTCCGAGCTTCCTTCAGGCTAGCTATCCTTTTATTTTTCATCTTAATTATGGTTAGCGCCTTCAAAACAATGGTGGCCACTGGCCAGCTCCATTTTTGTTTTCATCAGATGAGATGACATATGGTAAACAGCTTGACTGATAACATTGAAAAATAAACCCCATTTTTTGTTTTTATTAGAAGCGACAATGGTAAACAACTTTTTAGAAACTTTGACTATATATGAACAAAATATATATTCCACAGTCAAAGAAAAGGAACCATGGAAAGCCTCTAAATGGAGCTGGGACCATGAAGGGCATCTAATTAAATGAAAAAGACTTGAAGTTACCTTTTTATGTAGCAATTTATTAATGTATATAAACATATATAGTATGCATTATTTTTGTACTTCAAATATAAAGACTTTAGCCACCTTATTTTATTTTTTAAAAATTATTTTACTATTTTATTAGGGAGATAATTAAATTTCTAGCTATTGCAACTTTGTTTAAATTTTTCCTGACAAAATTGTATCTTTTTAGTGAAGCAATCAGGAGATATTTTTAGGTATTAGGCTTTCTTCAATGACAATTACATTCAGTCAAAAAATAATTATAATTGACAATTACATATATAAGGATGTCATGTATTAGAAACCGATGTATGTTTAACATGTATTCCAAGGGTTTATAATTATAGTTTTAAAAAATGGACTAAATTGGATTGGTCAGTTAGATCAGTATATATAAACTGAGAAAACCAATCAGGTATTTATAATCTGTAACTCAAAAAACTGACTCACATCAGGAATGGTACGTGATTGATTTAAAACTGGTCGAATCCAAAATTTGTAAAATCATATATAGATGAGATATAGGTGAGAAACAAAATAAGTAGGAGTGGAAGCAGGGTCTCCAAGAGGCCATGTTGAGTATCTATAGTTCTCATCCCATGCGAATTCAAAGTTTGAAATTGTAGAAAAAACAAAATATTAATTAAAAATAATGTTAAAGTTTGAAATTGACTTAATTATCATTTAGAATCATATTACTTCAAAAAATGAACCAACATTACATTGGTCTGAGTGACACTGGGTTCAGATCCCTTAAGCAATGTCTTAAGTTCGAGTCTTGTGGATGAAAAAAATGTGGTTGGAATAGGAGATCCCACTAGATCAGATGGTCAGTCAGATTCTCCGACAGAGATTAGTCAAAAAAATTTACTTCAAAAAATGAATATTTTTGAACTTCTCATGATGTAAAATAAAAAATTTCATATAAAAATTAAGATGATATGTGAGGTTTTTAATAAAATAATAATTTATTTTTTATTTTAACTCAGCGATGCGAACCAAACAAATTCATTTGATTTTAATTTACTATTTTTTAAGAAAACTAAAATAAATTAATCTATTAAAATATAGAGTTCTAAATTTTGGCAGGACACCCACCTAATACCTCTATTTCTTTCAATCTCTCACATCACCAATCTTTCACATTTATCACTTATTTCTCTTTTATTTCTATTTATCTCGGTGTAAATAATTGGGGTTGGGGGTGTCTATCAATAATTTTTCTTTACACCCCTACACCCCCTACCCATGCAATTCCGGTTAGCTTTCTGCTATAAATTTGTAGCAGCCAGTTGCATTTGCTGCATGCATATCAGTTTTCCTTTCTCAGCGTAACACGTCCTTATTACTGAATTCTACTGATATAACAGATGGCTTGCTTTAGCCAAAATCAGTATATTTTAACTCTGTTCCTTATTATTCTCACTCTCTGTACTTCTCTTGTAATGTCTAGCAGGTTCCACGAGGTATCCTCATCCAAGCTGAGACACGAGCAGTGGATGTCAGAATATGGTAAGTTTTACAAGGATGCTGCTGAGAAGGAAAAACGTTCCCAAATATTCAAGGAGAATGTGGAGTTCATCGATCATTCAATGCTATTGCTGGGGACAAAGCGTCTTTCAAGCTTAGCATTAATCAATTTGCTGACCAAACCAATGAAGAATTTAAGGCTTCACGGAATGGTCAGAAGAAGTCACTTGGAGATCAGCAGGGGATTGCAACAGAAACAACAGAATTTAGGCATCAAAATGTAACCGAGGTTCCTGCTACCATGGACTGGAGAGAAAAAGGAGCTGTTACTCCAATCAAGAATCAACACCAGTGTGGTAAAAAACATAAAAGACATGCATGCATCATTTTGTAACTTGTTAACAACCACATGATTCTGTTTTTTCAAAGTTCAATATTTGAATTAACTTAATTCCATTGGTATATATAGGGGAGGAGCCTGCAACTCATTATTAGAGGGCCAATATCAAATTACACCAAGCAAAAAATTTATTGGGGGCCAATAGTTATAAATACCAAGTAAAAAATTTACTATCCACATATTATATAGTAAAAAATATACAAAAAAATAATGACGGGATAAATTTTGGAGCGCCATGGCATACCCAAGTCCCCCTCCCTTAGCAATTGGCCATATATGATGGGACAAGTTAATTAATTACTATATAAGAAAAATAGGTCTGAGACACATGTCACCTCTCACTCTCTGAAGATATGTACATGTCACCTATTTGGTCTTTTTTTTTATTTTCCCCACAAATTATGTTTTTTTAATGTTTATGTAAAAAAATTCATACTTTGCAAGGGTCCATTAGCTAATTGTGCTAAAATCATGTTGATTTTTATTTGCAAATTGAAAAAACAGGTAGTTGTTGGGCATTTGCAACTGTGGCTGCAACAGAGGGCATCCACCAAATAACAACAGGAAGATTAGTGTCCCTGTCGGAGCAAGAACTAGTGGACTGTGTCAAGGGTAAGAGCGAGGGATGTAAGTTTGGTTACAAGGAAGAAGCTTATGACTTCATTGTGGAAAACGGAGGAATAGCAAGTGAAGCAAAATACCCTTACAAAGGTGTTGATAAGACATGTAATGTCAAGAAAGCAGGGTCGACCTACTCTGTAGCTCGGATTAAGGGCTATGAGAATGTTCCTGCTAATAATGAAAAGGCACTCCTCAAAGCAGTGGCAAAACAACCCGTAGCGGTTTATATTGAAGGGGGAGAACGTGCTTTCCAATTTTACTCAAGTGGGGTTTTCACGGGAAAATGTGGAATTGATCTTGACCATGCTGTTACAATCGTTGGTTATGGTACTACTGATGATGGTGTGAAGTATTGGTTAGTGAAAAATTCATGGGGCACTAAATGGGGTGAGAAAGGATATGTTAGGATGAAGCGAGACATACATGCCAAGGAAGGTTTATGTGGACTTGCTATGAATGCCTCCTATCCAATAGCTTAAGTATATAATACTTCAGTTATATATAGCTCATGAATAAAGTTATCTTATTACTATATATGCATATAGGTTGTTAAATTGCTTGTCTTAATTTGAACTTATGTAATGGGTGTATGTGAACTTTTATGTTCCACTAAATAATGAAAATAAGTGATCGTTGGTATGATTCTTTTTCTTCTTTTGTTTTTGGTCGTCAGTCAATCAGCAAAAGAAAATGCACATAAAACAGGCCCAATATAATGACTCAACAGCATATGCACGTGTAACTCTCCACTACCTAAGTGATACAGCATTTTTGACACCAAAAAAAATGTGATACAGCATTTGACCCAAAAAAAAAAAAAGAAGTGATACAACAGGACACAAAATGACAAATCTATACGGACTATGTTTGAATTGCAGTTTGCAATCCCTAAAAGTACTTTTAATTTGTATCAATTTTTATGATGTTTGATTTTCAGTTTCAAAACCCAGTTTTACCCAAAACCCAGTTTGAAGTAAAATAGACGACGGAGTTACTTCTCATTTTTATTTTTTTGTTTGGATCATTAATAAACAGTAATTACATATTTAGAAGTGTTTGTGGTCAATATCACTCAAACAAAATTAACCAAATTTGATTTGCAAACTGAGTTTGCTCCAAACTTACTTTTACCAACTTTAATCCAAACACATACTAAACAGTACACTCACTTAGTTAAACTATCAATCTTAAAGTTTGCTAAATTAGTCGTGAATTAACTACCAATTGTTTAACCATAAACTAGCCATAAAATTGTGCTAGCTAATTCATAGCTAAGCTAATTATTAGCTGTGGAGCAAAGTCCATATATAGTTATATAATTCATTACTTTTTTTAATAAGCTAAGAAATTTATTAAAAAATGCGACTTAACTACAGGATCACAAGATGTGCCCGCAACAACTCCACCAAAAAATTACAAGATGAAGATTTGGCTATATAGTGATAAGGAAGCCAAATTATTGTGATTATAAAAATAAATCACATATAATATTTCAATTCTCTGGCTCAACTCCAAACTACAAGATTAACCAGAAGCAACCACACCTGTGATAAAATTCAACCCTGGGTGTGAATGTCACTGATCCTGATTTACTGTAAACCCGAAACAGTCACATCCGTGATAAAATTGACACCCATGCTGTGAAAATCCCAGTACCTACATCAGTCACATGTTCATTTTCACACTTGTGGTCATGTTCACATCCGTGTTGTGAACGGCTCTGTTGTTGAATGAAAACTGCAAAACACACTTTCACACCCTTAATTAATTTAACAGATGTCACATGATAGTAGTGAAAAAAAAAAAACCAATACTTTTGGATTTTAAAAAGATAAAAAAAAAATCAAAGAAAAAGGTTTATGGTACCAAAACATACTCATTTTATGAAGACCTCTATAATAAATTTGTTATTGAGGTTTAATACAAGAATACATAAATATTGGCAAACATTTCATAATATTTCAACCATGATTTTTCTATCCTGCAAACAAGCTTGAATTGTTGGCAAACATCTCTTTTGTTTCTTGTTAAATTCCAGTATTCCAGTCAATTATGGTTACAAATTATCTTTTGCTTGAAGCAATTAAACTGGTTTGGACTCGGGAAAACGTAGGGAGAACAAAGCTGCAAGCGTGTACGATATGACTACAGTGTTGAAATGAAATGAGACAGACTTATGAATTGAATAATTTGATAAATATGTAAATTAGGCTAATAATATTAAGATAAAAATATGTTTGACCTGACTAACTCGTGATGATAACCAAAAATCTAATACAAACATGTTTTTTTTATCATATTTTATTATTTTGTTTTAATGGTGATAACCCATAATTCGACTCCCTCTACTCAACTCGTGTACGACATCTATGAGGTTAGCCCAAACGAAAAGAACCGACCCAGAGACCCATATGGCATATGTAATGACAAGCGTGGCGGTTCAATGATCCAAAACATAATTTGACCAAAAAAAAAATGATCCAAAACATAAGACTCAACTTGTTGTTTTGTGTTGGTTCGCAGGCTCTATGTTGCGTTGGCCGTTGTCTTCGCACTGTTCGTTGATTGGTTTTTCTCTTCTCTGGTCTACCGTCGCTAGAATCGTTGGTGTGGGGTTCAGCCCAAGCTGTCTCGGTGATCTCTGAAATGCTGGTGGAAAGCTTAGTTCTCCTCATCGGATTTCCAGAAAGAGACGTCTGAGTGTGATATGTGGGTTTTTGTGGAGGTAGAAGGTTTTTAGACGCCCCAAATGGGTTTCTCCCAACCCCCCCTCATAGTATTTTTACATGTCAGTATCTATTTTGGCATCCTTTTTGGTTTGCTAGGTTGTTTTATCGGTATTTTTGTGTGCTTTAGTAGTTTGAGTGTTTAGTTTATTTGTTTTTCTTGTCCGATATTTGTAAGAGATATGTCAGCAGTGGGTCTTAGATAATAATATTGTATTTCGTGTGATTCTACGTATGTTATCTTTCTTGCTGTAGATGCCGTATGGTTGATTTTAACCATCCTATGAACTTCTTATCGACAAAAAAAAAGTAAGAGAGCACATCGTTCGACCAAAAAAAAAGTAAGAGCGCACGTCGCTGATTGCTCCCTCTTTCTTAGTTCGTACTCCTAACTCCTGTGGTTGTGGCTGTGGCGGTGCCATGTCAGAAATTTTGGCAATTTTACCTTTGAGCCAAAAATATTTCCTCCTCAGAAAATAATAATTTATTTTGTAAAAATAATTTGACTTTGATATTAATTTGGTCCATGTAATATAAGAAGTTTTTTATTTAGGTATCTATAAAAAAGTTAAACTTATTTTGTCTTTGTTTTTTTTTTAATTTAGTCCTTGTTTTATATTTTTTTTTGAATTTAACCTCTCACTAGCGTTGACTGCTGATGTGGCCATGTGAGGTCCCTGTAAAATTTATACGTGACACCTACGTGGCTTACACATCACCTGACACATACCTATACAAATATTAAGTTTTAAATTTAGTTCCTCTTAAAAAAATATGTTTTAAATTTAGTCCCTCTTAAAAAAAGTATTTTAAATTTAGTCCCTCTCATTCTCTCTCATTCTCCACCACCGCCCTCCACCACCGCCCTCACCTCCTTCTCCCCCTTCTCACCACCACCCCCATCCCCACCTCCACCACCCCTCTTCCACCACCCCCACCTCCTTCTCCTCCCTCCTCCACCTCCACCTCCACCTCCACCTCCACCACCACCCCCATCCCCACCTCTACCTCCACCACCACCACCACCCCTCCTCCTTCTCCCCCCCTCCTCCACCATTCCCACGAAACAACAACCCCAACACAATAACAACAACAACAACAACCCCACAATCCATTCCCACGAAACATGAGTTTCAGAAATTAAAAATTAAACATGAGTTTCACACTAACAACAGACCCCACAATCTTACATTTTCGAAATTAAAAGATTATTTGGGAAACCCATTTCTGGACAACAAGAAACAACCATGAGGAATGAAAAAGATTCAATTTTTATTGTGAAAAGTTTCAAATTTCAGTGATTTATCAATCCCTCTTCTCTTTTTTGTTAATGGATTTCGTTTATTTGCCATGTTTTGTTGCCCAGTGTTGCTCTGAAAACGGGAAGGTGAGGGTGGTGGTGGTGGTGGTGGAGGAGAGGGAAAGCATGAGGGAGGAGGTGGTGAGGGTGGAGGATGGAGGAGAAAGCGGCGGTGGGTGAGGTCAAAGGAGAGAGAAGGGTGGGGAAGGGAAAGGGGAGAGAGAGGGTGTAATGTTGACGTGTCAGCTTACGTAGCGCTGATATGACCATTTAAATAAATCACATAAACACTTAAGTGTGTCATATCAGTGGTCAACCTACCAAGGGACTAAATTCAAAAAAAAAAAAACTAAAAAAGTGTGACTTTTTTTTATAGAGACTACGTTCAAAATCAAAAATTTTACGGGGACTAAATTAATATTAAAGTCAAATAATTTCAATAATGATAAAATTAAATTAAATATAAATTGTTGATACTAAACCTTTTTCATATTCAATATTTAATTACAAATATTTTACCATATTTAATTATTAGTTTGTAAAGTTATTACTTGAAAAATTAAGAAAAATAAAAACTAAAGAGAGTAAAAGTTTTGTTTAATTAAATAATTATTTGAGAAGAAATTAATACCGATTTAATTTAATTCGATTGAATATCAAAATTCTGTATTGCAACATGTTCCAGAGAATAAGTTATAAGAGATAGGTCTCAAATTTGATATACCGAATGAATTTTCTAAGAAATAAATGAAAATATTTGTCTAGTGTTTTCTTTTTTTTTTCTTCTTCTTTTTTAATTTTCATTTTGCAGTTCAACTCCTCCACCATACTGCTTTTGGCTTCATTTCATTTCACTGGAATTGTTCTTAGAACCATGGCTCAGTTACTGTCTCCATTGTACGGGGAGGCTCTCAAAATCCACCACAACTCATCACTGAATCCGCGTTCAAGAAGCTCATGGCGGATGCTGGCGAAGGCTGCAGCAAGTCCTTGTTCCTTTGTGACTCAAAGTGGTAAGAGAAGAAGAGGCTGTGGTGTTGGGAGGTTAAGAGTTGCTGCTGAGGACTCAGTTTCTCCCACTGATACTGCTGCTGCTGCAGATGACTATTATGCTGTTCTGGGTCTGGTGATGCATCAAACCCTGATCTCCCTCTGTTCACTTCATTCTGAAATATTCACACACACACAAAAGGGTCTTTATGAGATGCAGGAATGTAACTCTATAAAACATGTCTTACTAAAAGTTTCAAGCTTTCATTAATCATTATCCATTATCTGATTGATTTTCTTATAGGGCAATAATGATATAGTTTTTAGACCCTTTAGAGCCAGTTTGGATAATTTGTTCTGTAAGCATGTATGATATAAGTTTTCTAACTAATAATTTCTCATATAAGTTGAAATCAGCTGACTTCTCTGTAAAACTAGATGTTGAGTTTCTGAATCCAAACAAGGCCTTAGTAAAGTTGGGTGGATTTTGCTAAATCTTGTGTGTTAAGATATATGGTTATGTCTAATGATTGGTGAGTTCTTTTTACCAGCTTCCAGATGCTACACCAGCTCAGATCAAGAAGGCATACTATGATTGCATGAAAGCTTGCCATCCAGACTTGAGTGGCAATGATCTCGAGACCACAAATTTCTGCATGTTCATCAATGAAGTCTATGCGGTAGGTTCCATTTTGGAATTTCGTGAAATTTTTAAGCTTGAGGAAAATGTTGTTGTGGTTTTGTCCTGTGCTTTTATTGCATATTGACTGTTGCAGTGCAGGTGCTCAGTGATCCCATCCAGCGGAGGATTTATGATGAAATTCATGGGTATTCTTTAACTTCGATCAATCCTTTCCTGGATGATTCTAGCCCAAAGGATCATGTTTTTGTTGATGAATTCAGCTGCATAGGTACTTCAGTCACTCATACATACAATGTTACCTTTTATATTTTTGTCAGCACCAAATACAATTCATAAGCACATGATGTCTCAGTCTTTCACCTCTTTTCAAAAAAAGAAGGATTATGGTTCTCTCAGTAATAGTTCTATTATAGAGAAACAGTTCAAATCATGGAATAGAAACAAACACTGACATCTAAGTTACTTAAATAATATGCTTTTGTGTCTTGAATGGTCCTTCATTGTCTTTATTTATTGGACGCCAATCATACATCCATAAAGCTTTGCAATGAGAAATCACAAAGCCTAACAGATAAATATAATCCAAATCCCTTCAACAGGCTGCAAAAATTGTGCCAATGTAGCCTCTGATGTGTTTGCAATAGAGGAAGACTTTGGTAGAGCCAGAGTATACAACCAATGCGGGAACCCTGAATTAGTTCAACAGGCTATTGACAGTTGGTATGACTATATGCATCACTTTAGTTACCAATATTTATCTGTCATTTCAATTATTGTAATTAAGTATAGAAGTATAATTAAACTTGCTTCAACTCTGACTATCACCAAACTTTGCTTCTAAGAATAGATTTTAGCTTTTCTTTTACTTCCAGTATTTATTCCAGTTGTATTTCTGATGCTGATCTTGGCTTCCCTAAACCTGAATGTTATTAAGGCATAAGGCATTGGATGCTGGTTAACATAATTTGACATGTCTTACAATTGACATTGTTGTTTTAATGAATCCCTCTAGTGCTATTTTCTTATTTTTATTATATATAATAATTAAGAATTTTAAGATTAATATCTTCTTAGTCACAGGCTATATATTATTATGTAACAAAATTGGTAAAATAATTATGTTAATGTATTACAGACAATAATAATCAATTGAACTTTCATAAATCAAGCTAATTACGTATTACGATATTCACTCTTTACCAACTGCATACAAATGTCTGAGATCAGCATCAGCCAAGGGTTAACTCTATTGATATTAATTCCAAGTTCAAAACCATCCTGAAAAAGTTCATGCTTCTATAGCTGTTGTTGTTATTGTTTGAAGCCTTTGACATTGACTTATGGCTTTTGAGATTTGTGTTGAGACCAGAGGTGACAAGGTATCAATCATTTTAGTAACCAGAAACATCATTGACAACCATTAAGTATGGGCCAATGCAAAGAAGCCTGCTTCAGGCACTTTGGTTTATCAATATCATAATTAATATAGGAATCAACATTCTTCTTGCCTAACTTCTTTGGTATATAGCTTTAATTTCTCATTGTGCTGTTAGATACTTAAGGTTTAGAACCTTTGGTTTCACAATGATGTTGCTTGTGAAGCAACTAAGCTAATGACGATTACTGGAATTAATTTAACAATGTATTTCAGCCCTGTTGACTGCATTCATTGGACATCTGCTGCACAACTATCATTACTTGAAGATGAAATGCGCCGTATAGAAAGAGTCAATGTAAGGCCTTGGTTATAAGATGTATTTCTTTCTACTTTTTTTGGAACAATCTCTATCTTTCAAAGATAATTTCATCAAGATGTTTATTTTTTACTCTAAATGCTATAATATTATCATCCCCAAATTGATTCTGGAAACACAAATACTTATGATCTTGTTAAGTGTTGTGTATACTATTTATATATTTATTGAGTCTCTTAAATTTGAGCAGGTTGCCCTAATGGTTTCAGGAATGGGGTCAGCATCATTTGATGTTTTCAGAATGGTAAGAAGAACTCTATGACTACAAGATTATGTTTCATAGGTTTTCTTCTAATTTTTTTTTATACATTTGGTGGATATTTTGTGGGTTGATGGGGATTTCTTGGGTTGCAATGATCATAATATGCATGACCTATGACCTGATTGAAAGACCAAGAATAAAACATTCTTCATTCTAATGATTGAGAAGGCATTTTTTCAGAACATTATAATCCATAGTAGCATTTCATTTTTCCTTCCCACAGTCATAGAATTGCTATCCCTCTCTTTAACTTTTAAGCTTTCATAGAGAACCTTTTCTCCCAATGTCTGAAAGTGCTGTTCATATCTAATGATCTGCATGTACAATTGACAGGCAAGTTCTCGATGGGAAAAGAGACAGTCAAAAGTCTTGGTTAGAACTCTTATATTCTGATTCACTTTACGTTTTTGCTTAATATGTAAAATTGTCGCTTATTTACATGCAATTGATCTTATGATTGTGTTTATATCTTCTCTCTGGATTATACTATAATTATGTAATTTTGGTACACTCTGGACTTTTTTCCCCTAAATTTTTTCCCTTCTATTATCCAGAAAGTTGATGGATGGTTCTTAAGAAATTTGAAATTACAAAGTTCAAAGATAATTTGCAAAAGTTTTCTTGTCTTACATATTTGATAGTTCTCAGTCCATTGGTCCTTGATTGTGCTGATATGGTTCACTTTATAATAGTTCACTCTATTACTCCAAGCTTCAATGCTAATGAGTGGTTCAGGAAATGGTTATCTGAATAGACTTTTGTTATAACTGAATAATAATTTGACCATTCCAATCATCCATTTCATCTGCTGTTTAAAATTATGCAATAACTGCTGCATAGTACAGAACTCTTAACGAAATTCTCAAGGTTGGACCAAGCTCTTGAACAGACAGAGAAACTATTTAATTTTACAATTTTTGTCATGTGAAATTATTCTTCAGCTTATGCACTTGATTAGTATGGTTTCTAGAACAATCAAATACTCACGAGTTTCTTGCAGGAACAAGCAAAATTGAGAATGATGAGGCAGCAACGTTCCGATCAAACAGATTCATACTGGGACAATCTTTGGGGCAAACCAAAAGACTATCAAAATTCAGGTATTGCAGATGTGAATGTACAAAAAGGATATACACTTTAAGTTATTGGAAATTATAATAATTATTTTTTCCCAAATGATTTTAGGGGATTTATTACATTTGTACTAGATTCTTACTATATTTCTATTAAGAAAATTTGGCTCTATGTAGTAAATATGCTGTGGCAATTACTTTGATATGAGGATTATATTGTTTATATCCTACTCAAGTCTTTCAAATGGTAATCATTTTGCAGAGGAGGAAGTTAAAGAAAGAGCAAAAAGAGCTGCTGCTGCAGCACGAAGATGGAGGGAATACTCAAGGAGGGGTATTCATAAACCTCCCACTTTTAAACTTCCAGATGCAGGCCCTACCAAGGACAAGTGAGTGAAGTGACCAAAACATTCCCTATACCTTCAATAACATTAATTCAGTCCCATGTAATTACTTTATTTATAGACTCTCAGTAAAACTAATGAGGTGTTTCTCACTTAAATAGCCATAATTGTACATGCACTCTAATTAAGGTAAATATATACACACAGATGAATTACAGTGATGGAATACCTATTTGCAGCTGTTTCTATATGTATATAGCACTTTTTAACACTCCTTAAAAATGGCTGTATAAAAATCTCTTGAATTTAATGTGATTAATTAGTACAATATAAACTTGAATAATAAATAATCGCTATATGTGATTAGAGTTTCTATAATAATAAATATTGTAAGTGCTTATTTTTCAAAAACGATTTTCCCATAATTTGTCTTTTGCAGTCATTGTTAATTTTTTATTGTTTTCGCAATAACACATAAGAACAAAAACAAAGTAAAAGATTAATCATGTTTAAAGTGTAAGATGCATTTTATACAATATAGATAAAATCCATCATTATTAATGAAAATTTAATTATTTATATAATAATAAGGTAATAATCTATTATATTGTAATAGTAACATTTTATTAACTTTTCAGAAAAAAAAATATCCTTATAAACTGTGTACTATACTCTGCATAGAAAAATATGAACCCAAGAATCGAGAGAGAAGGGGAAAAGTGTTCAAAAGATATTTTCTTTTTAATTCATTTAGTTCTAAAAATGCAGAAACATAATCATTAAGAAGTTTGAATTTAACCTATTTAAAAAAAAAATCAGTGTTGCCCAATGCTATTATCAGATCCCAATTTTCATTGGAGTTGCATGAATGGATGGAAAGTAGTGTTAATCCAACTTCTTTCATTTTTATCTTTGATTTAAAGTGCGATTCCAATGGGATCTTAAACTTTTGCTAACAGAACACTATGCTTCAAGTGGCAGCCTCCACTCAAGTGCAAATAATTACTGGTGGCCCTGCTTATCTTCTTGTCTCTATCACTTAGGCCCAGCCATTCTTGTTATTCACGATACATTATTCAGACAATTTGGATTGGTATGAAAACCCTGTCCCAACCACATCATTGATAGCCCCATGTTCAGCCTATTGAATTGTTCAACTATCCAGTAAAGAGAAAACCAATCATTGAAGAAGCAGGAAAAGTGTCTTAATGCACTTGGATTATTAAACAGACTGAAATTCCTTAGAGGAAAATTTCTGATCCAATGAAGATGGCAAAATGGACTGATATATACCAGAACAATTATCAAGGTTATTCCTCTTTCCACGAGTACCTTTCCCTGCATATCATATGCTGCATTGTGCAAAAAGATTTTAAACTGCACCAGGAAAAAAAATATATTGGGTATAAAATATAACTTGGGAAATGTACTAGCTCGTTTGGAACCAGGGTAGAAACCTGATTAACTGCGTGGTGGAGGAAAAGCTACAACATATAGCTTTCACGATGAGAACACATTGGGACGCGAGAAATTTGCTTTCCAAACACACTATATCTATGGTTATAGCTAGAATCAAATATATACCACTAAGCGTGTGTTTTGGTTACTCTCAATTGCACGTCCCGAGGCACATTAGACGCATAAGTTACTCTCTGGAGCTTTAGGATGGATGTATGACAGAAGCATAATGGACGCAGAAACTAACACACGCTAAGATTTTTCCAAAGAAAAACAAGAAGATTGCACTTAGAACATCCACCAGAAAGAAAACTTTTTGATTGTTTATCTTGCAATGGATGCAACTGTGTGAGCCCAGAACCTAAGTTTGTCCTTCATGTCTATCTCATTGCCTAAAACTGATGGTACCCTCCGATTCAACAATGGATTCACAACCTTCCTTTGGTCTAAAAAACCCCAAGCCTCAGATAAATAAGGCCTACTATAAATCACAGTTTCATGATCAATGTTCTGTTGTTCTGCTCTCACACCAGCATCAATATCATCTCTTCCCAGCCACTGCAACCCCGGTATCAAAGAGACCAATCTTGAGTCCTTGTCTTCCTCAGAAAACACAAAACCCAAATCCATAAACCCTTTTAGCTCCTTAAACTCAAGGTCTGACATGCTCTTGCTGGTTTTTTCCCCTTTTCTGAGTCTTGTTCTATGACTATGTCTATGACTCAGCTTTTTCTTAGTGCTTGCTTCTTCCTCTTCAGCTTCATGGTTACTACTCACTTCCTTCCCTGAAAGAATTGGTTGTAGCTTCTGGGGTGTGATCAGGACAGAATTTGGCGATAGAGAATCAGAGAAAGCACCCATTTTTGAGCCCAAGTATTCATCAGTAAAAGACCTCACTTGAAGTGTTGGAACTCTCAGGAGCATTTTTGCATCTAGAGAAAGCACTTCCAACATATTGTGGGACAGATGAGAGGTTGAATCCAATGTTGGATGTAAAGGTGAAGGGGTTTTGTTGGTGAAAATGGATGTCTCAAACCAGTAGGTATCCAACAATTTCAGAACAATTTCTGCAGCCATTACTTTGCTACAAATGAATGGCTTGGAAACTCTGAATCTGTAATTATATATGAGAAGGTTAGGAGAGGATTTGTGGTTTGGAAGGGGAAAAAAGGATTCAAGGCTGCGTCGCACTACTTGATTGCCCCTTATTCTATGCATTTTTTTGTTCCCATTTTATTACATTGAGCACTCCGGAATACATCATGTTTATTAATGAACTAGTATAAGAACAATGATACACATACACCCAAAAATATATCCACCCATCCAACACCTCTCATTTCTCTCTATCTCTCTCTAACTATCACATCACATATCACATTATTTTATCACTTTTCTCTCATCTCTCTCTTTCTCTCTCTAGTGGTAGATTGGGATTTGGGTGTCCACCAATCATTTTCCCTAGTATAATGACCTGTGCAATGCATGGGTCAATATTATTTTTTATATAAAAAAATATCATTTTCTCGAATTGATTGTATAATGATATCTATAGATATGTATTGTCTTTAGTTTTTATTTCATTCAAGATGTCATAATAATTATTTTAATTTTATGGATTTGAGTTTAGGTGGTATAAAAGAATCTTTGATGGGTGTCTTTACGCTTTTTTTTACGTGTCACATTCTCCTTAATTTGCTCTAAACATTTAATTCCTATTCAATTTTTATTTTTAAATTTTTTAATCTCTTTTATCACAATTAACTATCATTCAATTTTCAAAATTGGTTTATGGCAAAATTATAGGGATAGAATAAATCTCATTTCCATTTAATTAATTTTTTCAAGTTTATAATTTGGGTTTCCCCAATCTTCTCTTTTCCTCCGTTTGTTTTCTGAGGTTAAATTATATTCAAAATCTTTCAATTATTTTTTAAATTATTTTTGAAATACAAATTAAGTCAAACTTAAAACATCTTTTCTATATGTCATTTTCATCTATTCATCTTGCCGTCATTCTGACTCATTCTTTTTTAGCTTTATTTTTTCTCTTCTTAAACCGGGGTGATTTGGCATTATAACTCTTCTTTAGAGAAGTACTACTCTTTTTTGCAGTTGTTGGTGACAAGAGTTGGCATCGCAGGCCATATATTTTGTGTCATTTCCATTGAGTTTTTCATATCGTATATTGACAACATATTTCCAGTAGAATTTGCGTGAGTTCTAATCGTGATTTCGTATAGCACGAGTCGATGTACTATAGATTTTAGATTTTTTTTAATTCTCATTTTAATAATAACCGAGTATGGCATTTTCCCTTGAAGCAGGAATATAATATTTAAATTTGATGGAGATAGATTCTACATAAGAAACGTTATCAATAAGCGGAGGTAAAAATTGATATGATGACGTATTAAAATTTAGAGTAATTAAGTACTTATGTCTTAAAGAAATCTATAATCTATAAATTTGTGAACTCTTCTTAAATTCAGTCTGCACAATAATTTTTCTCTCGATAGAATACGTTCAACATAAATATGTTAATCCTGAAGATGAATCAAGTGGAAAATCCTCTTGCTGCAAGGTTTGGACAAATTATTAGTTTGAAGTTTGACGCATGAGAATCCAATTTGAAACAATTCTCCCGCAAGCTCAACAATAATTTCCAAAAGGTGCAAATTTCTATAGCCAATCTCACGCCGAAAATCAAACCCAAAATTATATTAATTTTAAAATAATATAATATTTTAAATAGTGGGCGCGGGTTCAAGGGCGAGTGAAACATCTTGCTAATGTTTTTGCTTGTGAAACGTGGAAAACCCAACTTCACTCCAAACCTGTACGGGCGATTTGAGTTTTTGACATGCCTATTCACAATAACTATTAAACTATTTCAGCCATAATTTAGAAAAAAATTTGTTGTACTCTACTTTAAAGTCAATAATTAACTAAATAATTAATACCCATTACATGTCCCGTGCATGGCACGGGTCACTGTGCTAGTATATATATATATTAATAATTTATATAACTTTAAAGAAATAGGTTATGTGCATATATTTTTATGCTAAATGAATTATAAGCTAATAATTTCTACTACAACTATTAAAAAAACACAATTTCTACTACAACTTTACCGCGCTAGTGCGTTAACCCGTACAATGCACGTGATACATAATAAGCATTTACTATTTGATTAATTTTCAACTTTAATGTAGAGTACGATGAAAAAATGAATAAACTATGGTTGAAGTAGTCTGATAGTTTAAATAGTTGATGTAAATAAGCATGTCAAAAACTCAAATATGTGGGTACTCATCTGAACACCCTCAACTTTGATGGGGTTTGGGGTCGAGTTTCGATTATCTTATTTTTCAAAGACATAGACATTGGTAGGGATGTTGTACTCATCCCCTAAGAATGATGGGTCTTGATTTCCGTTCTTAGGTTGGTTTTAGAAGTTTCCACTTCTTAGAAACTATTGTTGAGCTTGATTTTCAAATTGTTTCTTATTGGGTTCTTATGGGTGAAGCTTCAAACCAATTTGTTCATACCTTGCCACATAGAGAAAGGTTTTCACTTGATTTGTATGTTAAACATATCTATCAATAGGAAAATCGTTGTGGAGATTTTTTCGCGAACATGAGGTATTCAAGTCCTTTTTCTTTGACAGTTTTAGAAAAGACTGCTCCTCCCCTTAGCTTGATGTTTTAGAGATGATGTAACGTGTGTTGCTTCCCGTGTTGTATTTGTTAATATATATTTTAAATATTAATATATTTTAATGTAGATATTTTTTTTGAAGAAATATTTTAGTGTAGATATTAATAAGCTTTCATGTATAAAATATTGTTCATCCCAATGTGTTATATTTTAACTTCCATGTGTGTATATATATATATAGATTAAATTTTATCCCTATGTGTCACTATACAATTTTGACTCCTTTACTCTATCTTTTTACCCATATAAAAATGTGTTCTTATATCTTTCTTAAAAAATTATCTTATATAGTTTTGTTCCCAAGAAATAATACTCGCCAATATAAATATTTCCTTTTTTTTATGTATAAATATTTAGTATTTTTTATATTAATCACTTTGGGTATAGAAATTAATGTTTAAAAGAAATTCTATTTTATAAATTATAAATTAATTATAAAGATACTGCTAACTGATTTGTCTTAATATTGATTTATATTTGTATATATGTAATGAACATGGATAAATATTGATTAACAATGTGACAAATGGTATAATATATCAATTATTGGGAAAAGTAATATTTATTGTCAAATGTCTAAATAGTATAATTAAAATATGTAATTAAAGAAATCAATGTTAACCCATAACATGTACGCCCAATTTAATTTGATTCTATTAATTAACAAATTGGGAAAATGATACCAATATTAATTTATTTATTTTTTGCTTGAAAGGAGACCTTAATTCCATCTTATTTTTTAGTATTATTACCGTAGTGGAAAATCATATCGTGAAATGTAATCAATTTAAAATGTAGCAAATCAATCATTATTGTGGTGGCAAAAGCAATATCTTGTCAAATGTTAAGTAGTAATTTAAAATGTATAATTATGAAAATATATATTAATCCATAACCCGTGTAATCAATTTAAAATTTAAAATGTGGCAAATCAATCATTATTATGGTGGCAAAAACAATATCTTGTCAAATATTAAGTAGTGATTTAAAATGTATAATTATAGAAATCTATATTAATCCATAACCTACAGTCTCAATTCAAACTGATTCTATCAATGAACAAATTGGAGAATCGAAACAAATATTATTATTATTATTATTATTATTATTATGATCATCATCATCATCATCATAGTGGGAAACCATATCGTGCAATGTAATCAATTTAAAATGTGGTAAATCAATCATCCTAAATAGATTAAATTTGAATCAACATAATCTTGAGAAAAATTAATTTTAAATTAAGATCAAATGAAATTATTACCCAAGTTTGAAAATCAAATTCAAATCAAGATGGAAGAGATCTTTTATATTTTTTGATTTGGAGAGATCTTTCATATTTTTTATCAAGTCTAAAACGCTAAATTGAAATCATTTTAAATTTTGAATTTTGTCCTAATTCTAAAAAAATCATATTCAAACTCATCAAAGATTTCTTCACCATTTCCTTATATCTATATTAATCCATAACCTGCGATGCCAATTTAAACCGATTCTATCAATGAACAGATTGGGGAATCAAAACCCATATTAATTTATCATTATACTATAGTAGAAAACTATATCGTGCAATGTAATCTATTTAAAATTTAAAATGTGACAAGTCAATTTTAAATTAAGATCAAATAAAATTATTACCCAAGTTTGAAAATCAAATTCAAATCAAGATGAAAGAAATCTTCTTTTCAAAAAAATGGAAGAGATCTTTTATATTTTTTTCAAAGTCTAAAATGTTAAATTTGAACCTTTTTAAATTTTGAATTTTTTCCTAATTCTAAAAAAATCAAATTCAAACTCAACAAAGATTTGTTCACCATTTTTTTTTTTTTATAGAATTTGTTGATCACCATTTCCTCAGTTACATTAAGCAAAATTAATAATTAATAATATAAGAAAGAAAACATATAAACAACAACTACCAATTGAGAGTTTAAATAACCTTTTAGTGAAATCATGCGTTGAACTAATTATACTTAACATAAATTATGATAATAAAGAAGAGCTAAGTGACTGATATCATTAGTTTGTGTTTCCCCAATCTCTCCATTGGGTCAGTGCCTTCACCTTTGATTTCATCTCTACCAGAATGACAACTAATAGAATAATAGAATGTTCAGAACAACGGATCTAGTTTTCCAGCAAGATAGTGCTTAAAGAAACATTAGTATTTCTAGAATTTTGATTACATAGGAACATGTCTATCATCAAATATAGTCCAATAATCTTAGTGGGAAAAAAATTGACAGAAAAAACACAATTATATCAGAGCACAAAAGCATAATTCTTTATAATTAGAATTAAAGAATTAATAAGAAAAGCTGAAAAAAACCACACCTCATCAGAATTTGAACATGCCCTCATCATTGTACCAATAGGTATGTTATCTAGCTCAATGCAATATTAATCCATAATATTAATTAATAGGTATGTCATCATTGGATCTTGCTAAAAAAAATACAATCGTATGACCAATCAATGCAATACTTCCCAACAATATACATGACTAAAAGAACAAATACAGAAAGCAAAGCAAGTAGATACAGAAACAAAAAAAAAGAGGATCTCCTACGTTCTCAATTGAGCGCCACACTCCATCCATGGCTACTGAGAATCGTCCATTGTTGCGTTAACCACTATAGCCAAGATCTTTCGTAAAAGAGATCGGAAACCTGAGGCGAAATTACAAGGAGGAATTGGTAAACTCGACTGAGATCTCGAGGAAGAAGAAGGCGAGGGCTAGGAGGAGAGGGGGAGAGAGGCATTGGTCGCAGAAATCAACTCTGTCTTAAAAAGATCAAAGCCAAAAAATGTATTAAAAGAAAACACTAATTAAATACAATATTGAATGATATCATTTTGTAAATCCATTTAAATTTGGAATCCACTTGACACAATATCGATTTGATTTGATATACATTCAAAAAAAAGTAAATACAATATCGAATAGAATCAATACAAATCAATTCAAATCAAATTAATTCAATTGAAATGAATTAATGGAGAGGTGCTGAGAAATGCTCCCAAAGCGACACGTGTAAAATTTGGTCTTGAGAAGGTTCGTCTTTATATATATTATAGATAGATTATAGATAATTACTGGGTAATCCATGCCTCTGTATAACTATTTACTGATTTCTTAATTATAGCTAATATGGATTGACACAGATGGTCGGACCCTCCATTTGTACTAGTTGTGACTTGGAAATTTTTATATTTGAAGATATAATTATGTAATTAGTTATTTTAATGAGAGGTTGAGTTTTGAATTTGTATTATTTCAAAAATCATTTTTTACGGAAATCAAAATAGCTCAAGAATTTATTATACTTTTTTTACGGGAAGAATTTATTATACTTACAATAAATTAATTATTACTACAATGTTGTGCACTTAATAGTGTTAGTGAAAATTATTACTTAGTAGTATTATTCAATCATTCACTTAATTGATAGAATTAAAGTGTCGCAGAAGATATATAATACGTTTTATTTCCTCTTATAATTTTAACTTAGTTGTATAATAATTTATTCATGATGTTATTTTTTGAGTTTTTATTAGTTGAGCTTTAATGTAATTTTTGAATATTGAGAGTTTAGGATAAAAAAATAAATAAAGAATCAGTGTCTTATTGTATATTAAATAGTGTTAACAATTGTACAAAAAAGTTGTCATACTAATTGTATTGTCAGTACATAGTAAATAAGCATTAGTAAATATTAATAATTGACTTAGATGAATTTTAGAAAAATATAAATTAAAAAACTATTTAAGATTATAAAAAATTATAATTAAAAATTGACTTTAAGTTTTATAAGAATAACAACATAACAAATCTCTTAGTTATTCTTTTTTTTTTTGGTTACAATCTCTTAGTTATTCTTTAAGAGAGAGTAAACTTAAAAACTAAATTAATTAGAGCTGGGCACGCTCGGTTCGGTTCGGGTTGAGAGCATTTCTGAGACCGAACTAATCAACTGTTTACGGGTTGGGTTGGTTCGGTTTTTGGCATTTTTGGGTACAAACCTGAACCAACCCGTGTTAGATCGAGTTGATTCGGATCGGGTCTCGGGTATATTATTAAAAAATTAAAAACTAAAAAAAATCATGAAAATGGGAAAAAGAAGAAGAGGAAGCAGAACTGATACGCTTTTTTTTTTTTTGGGGTCAAAACTGGTATGCTTCAAGAGACCAGTACACCAACAACAACCAAACGGGATGTCAACAACAACAACAATTAGAGGGAAAACAGAAATAAAACCACCATGAAATAAAGTAGAGGCATGTTTCAGTGATTTGTGATTCGCTACTTCACAGATCTGCAACAGAATAACAAAAAAAAAGCCATGATCTGAGGAAGAGGAGCAGAGCAAAGGGGGAAGAAGAAATGGAAAAGGGAAGAGCGTGAGGACTAACTGATCTGAGGAGGAGGGGAAGGAAGATGCGCCGCCGCTGCAAGAGGGAGAAGAACCGTTCGTCTACCGTGACAGAGGCGAACCACCGTGAAGGAGAAACGACTGTCGCGTGATGGAAGGACCGTAAGAAGAAGGCGCGCCTTGACAGAGATCTCGCCTTGACAGAGGCGAACCATCGCAAGGAGAAAGGAAAGGACCTCGCCGCTGTAAGAACTCGCCGCGCCGGAGATGAAAGGTGGTCACCTGGCCGCCATCATGCTAGAGGGATCGGATTTGAGTTTGAGACCCTAGAAGGAGTGAAAGAAAGAAGGATCGAAATCTGCTGTTGTCTCACTCATCTTCATTATAATCTGTTTTTTTTTTACTTTTTTATGAACCCCGGTTCGGTTCGGGTTGCTCGGTTCAGGAAATTTGGAAACCGACACCCGAATCGGACTTGTTCGGTTCTTTCATTTTTTACCCGAACCGAACCGGTGAACCGAACCGAAACAGAATATATGTGTCTGTTCGGTTCGGGTCGACCGGGTTCGCAGGTTGAATCGGACCCATGTCCACCCATAAAATTAATCATCAGAAAATATCTTCTGATTAAATTAATGTGCAAAAAGAGACTAACTATTTTCTACATTAATTTTTATTAAACAAATTGTTGAAAGTAGTTAATATCTTATTGTTCCGGGATCACCCGGCTAAGTGGGCCAAACCTGGTCCTCCGGCCCAAAACCACGACAGCCTCCCCCCCACCCAAACAAGATCATGAACGAGGGCCCCAAGTGTGGCCCAAGGAAAGATCATGGATAACCCAATCGGAAAGGCATGCGGAGCAAGTCTCCCCCGCAGAGCAAACTTAACAATCTGCCATAGCTGTCAAATCTGTGCGAGCCGTACAAGGGCATGCACGCCGTGCAAGAGACAAGATCCTTGCCCTCGTACAAGGCGATCGTACGGCTTGACACTCTGTCCCCTAGGGGGACCTCATTATATATAGAGGGGAAAACCTTAATCCAAGGCATGTGTTTACTCTAATCTTAAACTCTAAACCTCAGTTGGGTCACCCTTTAACTTGAGCATCGAAGTGCCTTTTGCGGGTATTCCCATTGCGCCAAACATCGCAATCTGGAGGTCCGCTACCATGAGCTACCCAAGTCCAGTAGGTTTGAGTTCGAAGGCTAAACACTTATCTTGTTAATTTGTATATATATAAACAGATTCCGTATAGACATGTTTCGACTTAATTGATAAAAATAAGTGCGCTTAAAAAATTTACTCCGGGAGGACAAAAATAAAATAATCGGGTCAATTTTTGAGGTTAAGGTAAAGCAACAATAATAATAAAACAATGATCGAGTTGATCACATACCATTTAGTTTTTAATTGTAAAATTTTTGAGACAATTGTAATTATCTTATTGATTAATTTTAGTATTGTAAAAAGAGCATAAAAGCAACCATAAAATATTAGTCACATGATCTCTTTATTTTACCATCCTTTTCATATTCTTATACGCACGTGATATAAAAATTTAAGAATCAAACAAAACGTAAAAATACTAAAATTACAATATAATAATCGCAATTATTGTCGAATTTTTTGTCTACTTGTGCAACGCCTAACGACCAACACGTGAACTTCGTGGATGAGCGTTCTTAAATATTATTGCAGAAAGATATATATTCCTCCCCCATTTCACACACTTACCGACTCTCTTTGTAGGAATTGTAGCTGGATCGGGAGAATAGCACACTTTTGTGATCTCACTTATCAAACTATCAGTTAATATGAACACTTGTTTTATCATTCTTATGTTAATATTTATTCTCTTCAAATGAAAAATTTACCCTCCTTTTCTTTCCCTCCAATGTAAATAGATTAGTCATCCTAAAACAACAACAAAAATCAAATAATCAGATATTCTTCTATATTTTGATAGGATTATGAGCTTTCTTTTTTTAATTCCTTCCAAATCGTTACATGTCTTTTAGAGACAACTCAACCCACAACAAACACGAGTACGTGAGTGCGTAAAGCAGTGCAAGGAGAATGTCTTAGGAATAGGATAGCCATAAAAAACACGAGTTGAGATCTTCTTCATTTCTTCTATTACTATGCTTTTGGGAAAATAAATAATATAAATGTGATACATAAATAGTAAAGAGTGTCATTTATTGTATTTATTTCTTAAAAAATATAATAATAAAAAAAATAAAAAAAAATAAATTGAGAGAACCCTAACAAAAAAAAAACACAAAAAAATATGCGATCCCGTAAATCACAATGTAGAGGCAGAAATGGGCCTAACCTGACACTAGTTGCATGAGGACGTGTGAATGGGGATGCATATGCTACCCCAATTTTCTCGGGTCTGTTGACCAAAATAATATTTTTTTGAAGGTTTAACTAACACATGCATATAGGAGAAGTCCGCTTATTAATTTTAATGTTTGTTCTTGAAATTAAATTTACATATTTATTGTGAGTCCACCTATAGTTTAATGCACATCCTTATTGTTTTAAGCTTCTCACAAAAAAAGTCTTTATTAATTGGGAAAGCAAGTCAATTTAAACCTATATATTACTTTCTTGATTGATTCAGTAAAAAGAATAATACTTTGAAATCTCATAAATTTGTGAGACTTTTCAACAGATGTCATTTTCATCCTTATCCAAATGTGATGCAATGCAAAGGAAAAGTGAAATGAATGTAGGAGTTAAATCCACCCTAATTTTAAGTGAACTAAGATATTAATCTTATCCTAAAAAAATATATAACAAACCATTGTGTTAATTCTTAAAAGTTAAAGTTACCTCACGGGCTTCTAAAATATATATTTTATCTGTTAAACTGATCATTTAATTTGTGACATTAATTTATAGATTTTTTTATTTTTGACCAGAAATTCTCTATACATGTATATGATTGTGGGATTAACCATGGAGTTGGAGGAAGTGTAGTGTGACTGACCAGTTTTGTGTAAATTAATTTATGAACTAATTTGATTAATAAAAAAACAAATTGAGAGACAAAAACTGATATAACTAGCTAATGATATAGTTTTCAAGATTTAAGTTGACCATGTACTGATTTAATTATAATACTAAGATTATAAAGTCTCTAAATTAAATTTATCCATAATTTCTTAAATAATGACATGTGTAATTATTAAATTTTTAATTCAATTGTTTTAAATTAATGATAAACATTTTTTATAATAACAAACGTTTTTAATCAATATTTTTAAATTGTAACTGATTAATAATTATACATAATTTAAATTTTCCTTTTCATTATATATTTTATTTTATCTTAATTTCAAAACATATATACAATGCAAAGGATATTTTTGTAACTAACAAAACAATGAACTCATTTTTTTTTGTTTGGGTCCAAAATTAAGTCATTTTCTAACTTGTCTGTATTGTCCGTTGGCTTGCAACTATGGGCAAGCCCAAACAGAATTAGGTGGATTTCAGAACTGTTTTTTTTACTATATTATTGGTGCAAATTAATATCAATTAGTTTTGTCGACGACTAATTTCTATCAGAGAACTTGGCTGGTAGTTTAAGTGGGGTCTCCATCCCAATCATATTTTTTCCATCCACAAGACGCAAACCCAATACTTTGCTTAAGAGATCTGAGCCCAGTGTCACTCAGATTTAAAATTATTATTTTCTTATTTAATTTCTCAACCACCCGGCCCCGTCCAAGGAAAAAAACAAATGCATTCTTGCTTAATCAATATCACTATATTATAATCCCAATCCCAATCAGGTAACTAAAACCAATATATGTATTCATGTCAGACCTAGTACTTTATTAATAATCGTTCATTATCACAATGTTTTTTTTTTATGAATGACAATGTTGTATATATTATTATTAATTTCCTAAGAAAAATAATGGTATGATCAAATACAACCAGCTGTCATACTTATAAGATAAGGCTGCAACTGATTAAAAATTATATATATATATAAGCTAGACTAGGACTCTTGGTTATATATAACATTGTCTTGCTTATATAGTCTTGGCCTAGTGGTGGAACACTATGACTCTTGGGGGGTTGATCTGTTGGTAGCAGGTTCGATTTCACCTAGGGGGTAAAATCATGCCTTGGCCAGTCCAAGTCTCTATGGACGAGCACAGATTAGTCATTCATTGAAAGCGTTGGGACACTGTTTGGGATCGGAGTGATCTCCCCTCGAATAAAAAAAAAAAAATATATATATATAAGCTAGACCAAATTAAAGGATTTATGAAGTCCCAGCGAAAGAATCGGAGCAATAATTAGTCATTACATTAATAAATTCACATACACATAGGACTCTTTTAAAAAAAATTCGTTATTAATTGTTGGCTTAGATATATTTTTAGTCCTTTATTTTTTACTGAAATCCGTTTTTAGTCTCTTATTTTTAAAATGTATTTTTTAGTCTATTATTTTTGAAAAATGGTTTCTTTTAGTCTCTCGGGCCATATTTTAAATTCGAAAAGTATCTTTTAAATTTATACTTTGACCTCTCCCAAGCCTGATGCTCACATTAACCCGTTTTTTTCGTTCTCCTCCCCTTCCACTGATGCACCGCGGCCCCCCATTCCCTCTAGGAGTAGTTCCAACGTCCTCCTTCGAAGCCACCATGAGATGCGGCCTCCCTCGTTCTCTTCCCTGTGCGATCGCAGTTGCCGCCTCCCTTCTCACCATTGTGCGCAGCCTCCCATGGCTGCGCGAAGCTCCTCCCTTGGTCGTGCGGGGATGGGGGGCGCAGTGCATCAGTGGAGGGGGAGGAGAACAAAAAAAATGGATTAAAGTGAGCATCAGGCTTGGGAGGGGTCAAAGTATAAATTTAAAAGATACTTTTTAAATTTAAAATATGGCCCAAGGGACGAAAAGAGACTATTTTTCAAAAATGAGGGACTAAAAAGACACATTTTAAAAATGAGAGACTAAAAATGAATCTCAGTAAAAAATGAGAGACTAAAAACAGATTTAACCCTTACTTGTTTTTAGAGTTAATTGTCATTTTAGTCCATGAAATTGTAAAGCAGTCTCATTTAGGTCCCTGAAACTAACGAAAAGGCAATTTAGTCCCTGAAATTGTAAAACGTCGGTCAAGTTAGTCTCTAAAATTGTAAAATGACGGACTAACTTGACCGTCGTTTTACAATTTTAGGGACTAATTTGACCGACGTTTTACAATTTCAGGGACTAAATTGCATTTTTGTTAGTTTCAAGGACCTAAATGAGATCGTATTACAATTTCAGAGGTCAAAATGGCAGTTAACTCCTTGTTTTTATAACTGAAATGACGCTTTTTTATTTGTTTAATGAAGAATAAGAAGTTAAAAACAAGACAATGATGGAGAGATGGATTTTTCTTTCCTGACCTTCAAATTCAAGCTTGTTTTTCCGAGTTTTGCAAATAAAAAATATATGTATTCAACTCCATCGTGCGCACTTCTATTTCCTCTTTTTTTTTTTTGGAAATCCTATTTCCTTTTTTAGTCTCACTTCACTTGTGGTTTTTAAAAAATAAATCACATATATATTTTCGTTGAAATAATAAATTAAAATAGACATTAATTTTTTTTTAAAAAAAAGTAACATAAAAACCAAATTATATTATTGGTACAAATATATAGTAACTAAACTTCCTTTACAATTTAACTATCATCAAATCGATCGAGTTCATAGTTGTGATATAGTTTACTCTATTTCTAAACTTATCTTATCATGTCATTTACATACCTAGCTAGAAAAAAAAATCTAATTTGAACAAGTCAAATTGGGTTTTTTCTTGTTAATGCCACGAAAGATACTCACATGTACATATCATGCCTGATTATGTATCCCAAGAATACAAAATTTCAACCCCCTCAAGTAATTTGTCTGTCCCCTTGTTTAACTTAATCATATTACAAAACATAAGTTAAAGCAGTTTACTTAAAAACAGATAGACTTCTGGCTTTTTTTAAGCAACCGGGTGGAATATGTGTTAATTTGGGTAAAATTTTCAATAAACACTTGTAAAAAAGTTGGAAAATAATACTATAACGATTCTTTTTTTTTTTGAAAATAAATTGAAAGACTATAACGACTCTTTTGAATAATAGCTTTATGTATAAATTAAAATTAGTTTCAATACCTTAATTTTTTCAAAAGTTATCTCATCTAAACTATAGATTTATAAAGATTTTTCAAAAATCAAAATTAAATATTTATCTCAGCTGAAAAACTCACACAGAGCTTAAAACTAATCCATCATATACGTACATGAGAGCATTTGATGAATTTATATTTTTCATAATACTGAGTGCCCGTTTGTTTAGGATTTCAGAATCCTGTTGGAGTTCTGAATCAATTTAGTACAAAATTATCATGTTTGGATAAAAAAATGCGATAAATAAATAATTTTGAAGTTGATAAAATTGATTTTAAGAGAAACAATAATTAGAAAAATTGATTATGGTTAAAAGTAAGTTAATTGTAAATTGATTTATGTTTAGATACATCCACAACTCACTTTTAAAATATTATTACCAAATACAAATAAGTTATTTCAATATCAACTTTTTTAACATCAATTCTATCAGAATCTAAAACAAATAGACGCGGAGTGAAATTGATTTTTGTTAGTTGAGTTGAATTATATATTTGTATTAGATCTAGGTATTTTTTATTGACTAGAATATTATTAGAGGAGATATTTATGGATTTATTTTTCATTAGTTTGTTATAAACTAATTTATGAGAATCTTGGTCGCAATAAATATAAACATCAGGATTCATATTCCAAAGTCACTACTTGGAAAAAATTATCTAACCACTACCTCTAATTTGAATATTAATTTCACAGTTGTATATAAAAATAGTCAATCAAAGACTAAATAACCATGAGAGAGGCAAGTCTTTTATTTCAATCACTTCTTAATTATGTAAAAGTATAATTTGTTTTCTTACGAGAGTTCAAAAAATACTTTGTGGCGGAAAATTAAGACACACGGTGAAAGGACGTCTCCCCAAGTGCCAAGTATCAATTAGCATGTGTTCTCTTTAAGCTAAAAATTGCCTTTGTATTTGGAATGCTTCATTATAAGCTCCTCATTTGTACGTGTCGATGGGGAAACATATATGCATATAGAGATTTCTCTGCCTCTAGGGCTAGGGAAATGATCTTGTTAGGGAAAAACAATTTGCTAGTATTTGGGGATAATAATTTTCCCGGTGTATGTCTATGCATATCCAATTTTTTTATTTTTTGAAAATTGTATTAGCAGACGATACTAAATTGGAATTTGGAAATAGATCGATCGCTTGCTATTGCAAGTGCAAGTGTTAACCTCGTAATGTACAAGATCAAAATTATAGTACAAAATCAAATAATCCCTCCATTTCTTTTTAATTTGTCTATTTTTAAGAACAATTTTGATAATATTTATTTGTCATTTTAATAGTTTAAAGTTATATTTTGTCAATTATACATATTATTATTAATTATTTTACACATTTTTCATACATTTTAATATAAAGAGAGTAAATAAAAATAGTAAAATAATAAAAATACAATGATATAACAAGAAAAATTTGTTAATTAAATAATTTTTTTGGTTAAAATGAAACAATATTAAAGAACAGATACTGAATAACTGACCTTATTTATACCGTCTACCAACCCATAATTCCCTTAAACTCAAAAACTCATGTACATATTTGGTGTGAACAATGTTATATATGTCCACACACCATTTTCAATTCGGATATTGTCATTTCGCTTGTTAATTCTCTCAAATTGGATGCCCTTGCCACCAAACACAACCTAAACAATTTGAAAAACAAGACAACACATTACTACGTACCAACCCTAATCATACACTACACATCAAATATAATATACATAAAAACTCAATAGGGTCATGACATAGCAACCAATGAAATGAATCCAAAACGTTGTTTATCACGAACCCAACTCCACCCAATAAATCCCCTTTTTCTTATTGTAATGTTTATAATTAATTGGAGTATTTGCTCGCACGTCCACAATAAACTACACTGCTGCCAATCTGTCACCATGGCGGCTCATATTAAACACCAACCCCAACCCTTTCTTCTCTCTCACTCTCACCCTCCTTCCCTCATCACCACCACCACCACCACCACTCCTCCGGCCACTCCCCACTTCATTTTCCGGCGAGCCCACACACCCACTCACCCTTTCCCGCACTAATTAATTACCAATTATCATAGATATATACCGATCGACACACACAAATATATATATCAAAGTTAATTGTTCGCTAGCTCTCCAACCAATCATGTACCACCGTAGTAGATTCAACACCCAACCATTGTATGTCGCTGACCCGGATGAGCCCGAGCCCATCTCAGAACCCGGGCCTGCTTCTCCTTCTTCCGGTGAAGACACTAAAACTGAAGCACCATCCCCCCAAAAAAGGTTTCACCTTTCTCTTCTTTTTTTTTTGGTCTTTTCTATTTATTTATGGGATTTTAATTTATTAATTTTTTTGGGGGTGTGAATTGGGGAAGTTATAAGTAGTTAACGCCGGTTGAAGAGTTTTCATGTTTCATGATGATACTCATAATTACGTAGGAGGGAGATGAAGAAGAGGGTGGTGACGATACCGATCGGTGACGTGGATGGATCTAAGAGCAAAGGAGAGACATATCCACCGTCGGATTCGTGGGCCTGGAGGAAGTACGGCCAGAAGCCCATCAAAGGCTCCCCTTATCCCAGGTACTATATAGATAATATGGCATCTCTAATAACTAGCTACACTCGTTCCTTTACCTTAATTGCTTTTCATAATTATCATCAATTTTAACCTAAAAAATAAGTCATGTGTTAATGTTAGCTTAAGTTTAAGGCATCACAAGATGGAAAGTTAATTGGAGTGGTGAAATGCTAAAATGTTTTTGGAATATTATGAACTGAATTTAGAATTTAAGATGAATAAAATTCGGAGTTTGCAAGAACTCGAAGTGCACGGCGGAATTGTGAAAAAAAAAAAGTCGTGGCCGTTGCTACCCCCCAGCGTAGAAAAGCCGGCTGAGGGCGGCTGTGCTAAAATACGCATGTGGATTGTGGTGGTAGTTAGGAACTTAGGTTGTTGTGATACCACACGCGGGCTCTGAACCGCGTTGCCGTCACGCCATAATAATTAAGGGAATATAAAATCCTCGAACCGGAAGCCGTCATTATCTAAGCTTGATCTTTTTTGTTTCTGAAAGAAAACAATTTTTTTTATATCCTTTATCATCTAATATGCACATCTCAATGATTTGTATACTAAGGTTACAACTTTAACCGTGTATATAATTATGTTTTATGAGCTTCACGCAGATAAACAAATTTATCTTGTGATGTACTTTGGCCAGAATATATAAGAGCCCATGTGATTGTGCATGTATGTTTTTCATGCGACATTTGGGTTTACCAATACAGAGACAACTCTGTATGTACTTGTGTCAACCTGCATAATCAATCAAATTATGACTTTGCAACTAAATGAAAATCCATTATGTTTGCAAACAAAATATTAGTATTTTTGAATAAACTGATATTAACTTTGTTTTTGTTTACCTGGTAATATTGCCGCACATATAAAATGTATAAGAAAATGAGATATTTTTGAAGGAGCTAAAAATGAAAGTAAAAACCTACAAGCATTTGTACCAAATGTTATTATTGCTTTGAATTTTATAAAATCATTTTTTTTTGTAAAAACTAGTAATGAAAATTTATTCTTCATCTTGCTTAGTACAAACATGTGACGTTGGCAAAAAAAAAAACAAGTGTCGAATCATAGCAAATAAGTACAAAATACATGACAGTTTATAATGAATGATGATTAGTTTATTCCGTGTTGGAGTTTCAAAATTGAAATTGTTATTGTTATTTTGCCCTTACATAATGATTAACTAAGACAAAAAAAACCAGAAAAACAAAAATAGAAGTAGGACTCAATTTGGGAATTGTGATTGAGAAACACGCGCTTAAGATGTGGCAAATCCATAAAAGTGCCATTTTCCCTGGTTTCGAATTGTCATCCCAATCCACATCACCCTTGGTTTTTTTTAACATTTTCCATCCCATTTTTCCCCTTCATACGCAATTTTTAATTAATTAGTAATTAATTAATTTGAATCTGGAAATGCAGGGGATACTACCGATGCAGCAGTTCAAAGGGTTGCCCAGCGAGGAAGCAAGTTGAGAGAAGCCGCGTGGACCCCACAAAGCTAATCGTCACTTACGCCTACGAACACAACCACTCCCTCCCCCTCCCCAAATCCCACTCCTCCGCCGCCTCAGCCTCCACCGGAGACGGCGACGGCGCCGCTGCCTCGCCTGAAGAGTCCGCCGCCAGGTTCCAGCCGGAGGAGCTGACCGTTTTCGCCACGCAATCCGATCTCGAACTCGCCGGCGACTCGGCGGTTCTTCTCTGCCACCACCACCACGCCGAGTTCGGGTGGTTCGACGATGTGGCCTCCACCGGCGTCCTGGAAAGCCCGATCTGCGGGGAGGTGGAGGACGTGACGATGCCGATGAGGGAGGAGGATGAGTCTCTGTTCGCCGATCTTGGCGAGTTGCCGGAGTGCTCGGTGGTTTTCCGGCGGAGGAATATTCCGAGTGCCAGTGCGATTCAGTGCGGCGGCATCACAGGATAACCCGGCTGGACCTTTTTCTTTTGTCCAGCGATGCATTTGTGATATAATATTCACGGCCTGAAAATCGTGCGCTATTAAAAAAGTTCTGAATGATAAGGAAAGAATTAAATAAGTTATTTTACAAATCATGGATTTTTTTTTTAATCTTGCTTTGTACATTTGAATAAATAATTAATTATTAGCAGGCTACCCTTCTGCATAATTGATCCGTCCAATCTTTTTCATTGTTTTGTACATTAATCGCATTACTGAAAACCTGCCCTTATTGTTCTCATATTCTACGAGATACAAGCAACGATCTGATCATATAATTTCAATCTAGTACAAGTTGATAATATTTTTTTCATAAGAGTTGATAAAAAAATTAATTGTTGGAAAAAAATTACAAAATGAAATTCGCATGCAAATTTTTGATATAGATTCTGCAGGAAAATTCTATATAAAAATTCCCATTTATAATTTATTCGCAGAGTAGAATCTATATGGTCTACACATTCCAACAAAACTTAACACAACGGCTTCAATCCTTTGATTCTATAAAAGAGATTCAAATTGTTATCAGCTGCACCATAGCTGGAGCATAGCAAATATCAAAATCCTGCAAATGAAACTTGACCTATATGAACTTGGGGAGTCTCCTATTTGTTTCAGTACATCTTAGAAAAACCATTTTAAGAAAGAAACACAAATCCTGCATGTAGATGGGTGATGCCTGTAAACATTATCCAAATCAATATGTAAGACTAGCCTTGTTCTACAAGATGATACCCGATTCACGTGTAGGCATTTACAGGATGACACAGGCTCTCAAAGCCAACTGGCATAGATGAAGCATCTAGTTTGAGCAGCATCCAAATCTCTTCAAAACTGAAGAATCCTCTTTCACATTTATTGTCTGTCCTTTAGATGGGACTGCCGAGGAACTGCCATTGTCGCGGGCCTCGACTGCTCTCTTGCTCACTATGCGGTATATCTGAGTGAGAACCTCAGTGAACGCATTTTCCACATTGGTTGCTTCCAAAGCAGAAGTCTCCATGAAGTAGAGAGACTCCCTCTCTGCAAAAGATTTTCCATCCTCTGTTGGGACAGCAACAAGGTGTCGGAGGTCCGACTTGTTCCCAATAAGCATGACCACAATGCTGGGGTCTGTGTGATCTCTCAACTCTTTCAACCACCTTGCAGCATTCTCAAACGTAGCACGGCGTGTGACATCATAGACAAGTAAGGCACCAACAGCTCCTCGGTAGTAAGCACTGGTAATGGCACGGTACCTATTACAGAAACACACAATTCAAGTGAGTGGATGAAGTAGCTGCCACAGAAAATTAAACTTCTCCGCCAATTTGTAATGGTTATTACTAAATCCTTTCCGTACAAGGTGACAGAGAATACATTCCATTACAAAAATTCTGATCAACTCTAATCACCAACAAGAGAGATTATGCTTCTTCAAAATTAAAACAACCACCGCTGAACATATTTTGCTTGAAACAAAGTTTCCTTGGAAGACTATCATTGAGTAGATGTGACAGAATATCTTCATACAGACAGACACATATGGCAAGCTAACTATAACTGTCTTTTCCTTCTTTCCACTTTTTTAAGTGATAATCACAGATTGTAGAGGAGGAGGAATTCAAATTAATGGGAGTAATGTACAGCTCCATACTTACTTGAAACTTCTATCCTTCACATATCTAGTTAGTGTATCATAAAGATAAAGATTTTTTGAGTAAAATTATAGATATAGACAAATACACGTGAAACAAGTAATCGGCTGCATCCTAATATCTTTGCCACATAAACAGTTAAACACCACCTAGGTATTAAACAAGTTCACCTGTGGTACATAGATTAGTAAGGATAAGGTTTGCAAAATGCAAATATATATTCAGAGCCAATTGTGCAGTTGCACACAGAAGTGAATATGATGTTATGACATATATATAACTTCGATACATGTTCAGTTCTTGATGGTTGCATGTACATGTGTGCTAAAATCAATAAATTACAAGAAAACTTCAAAAGGTAAGGAAAGCCATAACATAAATTACAACGTCATGTTAACCTATACTATGTACTATGATAGCCAATTTTAGAGAGTATGCTTCTTAAAAATTATAAGAACCTGAGCAGAACATATTTTGCTTGAAACAATCATTCTGTGAAAGACTGTCATTGAATAGTTTTGGCAGAATATCATCAGACCCATATGGCCAGCTAACTATCTTTTTCTCCACTCTCTGTTTTTCTTTTAAGTAATAGTAACTGAATGTAGAGGAGAGGGCACTCAAATTATAAACCCCCTATCAATTACCGCAAGTCAATGCAGCTAGATTTAGCAACTCCATACCTACCTCTATCCTCTACACATCCAGGAAGTATATTATAGGATATAATGATATATAATGTTGAATATGCATGAAACAAGTAATCAGCAGCATCCTAACCATATAAGCACCATGTAGTAACTATTAGCATGCAGATGCTTATTCAAGGCCAATTGTGCTGTTGTAAGTAGAACTACTAATGTATTACTATTAACAGCTTATTAATAATTGCCAATTTATTAACAAGGACAAGCATCACTTTTCCAATAGTTTGTTAATCATTTCAGGTGGTTGAGATATTAAAATTTATACTTAAATGCAGTAAAAGAAAAAAAAAAGGTATGGAAAGAAAGCCCATGTTGATTTACAGATAACTCGAAGGCAATCATGATACCAGACACCTTCATCCACACAATTTAGATGACAAGTCCCATATGTCCATGGAACATGGCCATAAAGCAACTGGATTCCTAGATAGTATTAAGGATGATAAAATAAAGAATAAAGTTGACTTTCCTTGGTGGAAGTTTTCCTAAGAAAAGGGTATAGCTGGTAGCTTGAAGTTAGCATGAATGATTATCAATTGTTTTGCGATAAAAAGAATCCTATTTCCACAAAGAAACCAATACAATGGAATTCCTATTTAGTTTTTTTAGTTTTAGTGTACTACACACTTTTCACAAAATCAACCCCAAAAAAGTATGATGTTTAGCTTGTTGTCAGGACTCAGAAGGTCCTGGTAGTAGTTGCATATTTTCAGTTAAGATAACTGAGAGCTTTTAAATTGTCTGTCTTAGTTTTCCTTCACAAACATGTCAAGGGTGGTTATGGTTATAAAATTTGCATGACATAATGACAGATGAAAAAAGTGCAACTGTTGAGATGTAAGTGGATCATCTCCAGGCTTTGAACCCCCACAGGAAACCACTATCAACAGTATCTTAGCAGTAACACGAAATGATACTTAAAATAAAAAAAACTGCCCAAATTCCCAACCAAGTATCCCCTCAGACCCTTCAATCTTTAGATTTACTTATAAACTGCCCAAAATTCCCAAACAAGTATTTCATCACTATCAGACTCTTCAATCTTCAGCTTCACAGCCTTCACTTATCTCCAGCCTTTTTGTTGTCCCCCAAAATGTTTTACATGAGACCAACCTAATAAGTGAAGGACTACTTGTTGAAACTTGAAAGAGATTCAGACTTCCGATACCAAAGAATAATCCACACGTGTTTTACATATTTTGACATGAGTAACCAATGAATTATTATGGTGTACATGCATTTTGATCATAATTCTGCAAAAACTTATCTCCAATGTCTAGGTAAAAATTTGAAGCACACAAATCCATATAGGCCTTCGAAATAACACTATAGAATGTAATCAAGCAATTTAAAACAGTCAATCGGAAAATAAGAATAAGATCAGAGAAAGAAATAACCCGATACCACACCCAAACATAATCACGTTGCTTTTGTCGATCGAAGCGGTATATCTGATATTCCAAACTTACAATCTATTCACACGTGACTTAATAAAGAAATGAATAAGAAAAGGGGTGAAGAGAGAAGGGAGACCTTTCCTGACCAGCAGTGTCCCAAATCTGAGCCTTAATGACCTTGGAATCAACATTCAAGCTCTTGGTGGCGAACTCAACCCCTATGGTGGACTTTGACTCCAAATTAAACTCGTTCCTGGTGAACCTGGAGAGCAAGTTGGACTTGCCCACACCTGAATCGCCGATCAGAACCAGCTTGAACAGGTAATCGTACTCGTCATCTGCTTTGTACCCAGCCATCAACTACGACCCAACCTTTTTTTTTCTTTTTCACCCGCTGCAACTCACTTTACTCCTCTCTTTAAAACTAGCTATTCGATGTTGTTACGTTACTGAAAGAGAGAGAGAGAAGAGAGAGGGGATAAAAGGAGGGAGGGAATTTTGGGTTTGGTAAATTGGTGATTTTTTGAGTTTTTATTTTTTTGAAGAGAGAAAAAAGGGGGATAGAGACTGGAGTGTGCGTTGTTGTTGCGGAAATGGATGCTCCCTGGATTGTGGGGATCGTGTAGTGCGGCGTCGATAACCAAACCCCTTCAGTGCCTTTACCACTCTTCTTGCCGCACCGGATGCTTTTGCTTTGTTTTACTCTTACGCGCTTTTTTCACCGCACCAGCACGGTGATGCACGCGACAAGTACACTATGGGTTTAAAAAAGAATAAACAGTCAATTTGGTCCCGAGAGAGAGTGTCAGTTGGTGTCACTTTGGTCATTGACAAATGTAAAATTCAAAAAAGGTCCTCAACTGTCATCTGTTAATCATTTTGGTCCCTAAAAGTGATTACTTACTATCATTTTGGTCCCTAAAAAGTAATTATTTACTGTCATTTTAGTCCTTAAAAGTATTACTTTTCTTACGACACAGACTAAAGTGACTAATACTGTATACCAGTTGAGGACTTTTTTTGAATTTCGCATCTGTTATGGACCAAAGTGACATTGCCTAACACTCTCAAAAATCAAAGTGATTGTTTACTCGTTTAAAAACATATTGTCTTTTGAAAAAATGTATATTTAATTGGTTTAAATATATTTTTAATTCATACAAATTGGCTTAAATATATTTGTAGTCCCTGCAAATATATCACTTCTCAATTTCAATCCCTGTAATTTTTTTGTTTGTTTATCATTCCTAAAAAATATAAAATTTTGTTTTTAGTCCTTGTTAATTTGCTTTAGTCTCCAAAATATTTGATTCATGCTAAATTGATCATTGTAATATGTGAATAATTTTGTTTTTAGTTCATAAAATATAATATTAATTTTATTTTATAGAGACTAATTCGACAAATATTTAAATATTACAATGACTAATTCAACATAATCTAAAAATTACAAGGACTATAACACAATAACAAAGACTAAAAAGAATTTTAAGAAATTTTTTTATTTTACTGGGATAATAAACAAATTTTTTTTACAAAAACTAAAAATAAAAAATATCAAATTTATAGGGATTAAAAATATATTTAAATTTTTTTATTTTAGTTATTGTAAACATTTTTTTATTTATAATCCCGGTAGAAAAGAAAAAAAGTTTGAATTATATTTTAATATTTGTTACTACTTTCTTTTAGTTTTTGTAATTTTTGGATAATATTAAATTAGTCCTTATAAATATTTTGATTTTTTGAATTAGTCCTCAGAGAAAGGAGCCTGCCCAAGGAATGTGCAACAAAAGGACCCAGAGTGGCCTAGTCATAGCTATAACATATCCGCAACACGATTTCCTTCCGTGTGAAATTGCACCACATCCGTTTTCCAGTCTTGCAACCGGAGGAGGTGAAGGACCTCAGCAAGAAGAGGCTGAAGGAGGGCGTTACTTGAAAATGTATTATTTTTAATTTTAGTCACCCTTAATTAATATTTTTAAAACATTTTTTTTTATTATTTTTAGTCATTTTAATACCATTGTCAAGTTTTACGAGCAAATTACCACGTTAACAGTACGATTGTTCCTCCTTCTCACTCATCCCTCTGAAATTTGAAGTAGCGAATGAGGGTTTACATGATATGATCCTCTGAAATTGTGGAGACATCTCCCAAGTCATGAACCAAGTCATTGAGGTTTTGTTTTCTCTCCCATATGCTTCGCTTGGAACACAATTCGTTTGAATTGCTCTGTTCATTTCCTTTGTTTTATTTCTCAGGAAACTTTGAAGGCCTACTAAGTACTACCCGATACTGACAGATGTTGGGTCGAAGGATCGCCACAAGAATCCTTATGTGTTATAATCCAAATTATATATATAATTTTTGGCGGTTTTAAAATGGTCATTGGCAAATTTTTTTTTTTTCACACATGAGTGTTTAGCAAAAGCATATGCATATAACAAGATGGTTGAAGGTGTGTATAGGTTTGGTTACTATGAGAATTTGGGGAATGTGATCTTGAAGAGAATTTTGTTGCTTGTAATTGTCCTAGATAAAGCTAAAAGTTGCCTCCCACTCCACTTGGGTATGATATTGATGGATTTGTGGCGGTTCCCCCTTTATTATTCAAAGCAGAATGTTGGATTAAATAAAGTAGTCAAGTGATCCATGGTAAGTCTTTGTTTATGATTAGTCCTGTTTTCTGTTGATATTTTTGTAACAGCTGTTTCTACATTGTAGGTTGACTTTTCTCTCTTTTTGATTGGAAATTAGATTTTCTGTCATCTGGTGTAATGCACGGCGAAGGCATTCTTCTAGCACATTTGGTTATTTGATTACTTCATAGAATCTGATGTGCACCGTCTTGTCATTGATTATGTAGAAGAAAGCAGCATCAGCAGCAGCAGCAGCTAACATTGATACAAGTGGAATAAGCATGCTTGAAGGAGTCAAGAAGATTGCTGAAAGTAATTCTTTCTCTCGTGGTATTTGCTAATCATGAACCAATATTTTCTTATAGCCTGTTCAATTGTAGCATTTTCCCCCTTAAAATCTTTCATTCCTATGTGTGCAACTTGTTTTGGCCATCCGATAACCGTGAAATTTTGTTCTTATGCTTGCTGAAAAGGGTGAGGCTAGGCTATGCTTATGGAAGTTATAATTGCATTGTTGTTTTGAATAAGTCCTCTTTTCCCATTTTGAAGCCAACTAATACAATGTAATAAAAGTTGAGTCCATTAGGCGGTTATTGTAGTTAGAAGTTAGTTATCTTTCTGTTTCAGTCTGTTAGAAGTTCTTCCCTGTATATATACATCGGTTGTAACCACTCTCAAATCATCGAAATCAGAATTATTGTTTTGATCAATTTGGAGCTTTTGCTCTTCTCTCTTCCTCCTATTTTCATCTCATTTTACCAACAATTAGCGTTGTAGCACTTTGAAACTTGAAAGCTTGTTCTAGTATCACTTATCATAGGGTGTTACTGTTAATGGTTTGTTAATACAATTCTCTTTATGCTGCTTGTGATGTTAGAAACTTAAAATGCTCATCGACATGGTTTCCTTCCTCCTTGTTTTATGTAACTGCATTGCTGGTAGATTTTTACATGTGATTTGTTTCTTTTGAGTAAATAGCCCCTTTTGCCAGATTAAGGGAAATATTACTCGTGCCAGGTCTTTACTTGGTATGGTGCAACGTAACTATTGAAATGGAGGGCACCGCTGAAACTCATTATTATACATGCTAGAGTATTATAGCTTATAGGATCCTACCCGATTCGAACAGATTAGTCTCTACACGCACAAGGAGATACCCTGATCTAGACAAAAAATAGTACTATTAAATTATGTATACATATTTTTTTATTATAAGTGAAAATATGACTGCACGTAACGTATAAAATGATGTTTAAGATATTTAATGTCTATTTAGATAGACTTTTATATAAAAATTTAAAGAGTAAATTGATATAGATAAAAAAATTGAAAGACTAGTTAGAGTTTTTCATGAAAAAGTTTAAACTAGCTATTTTAATGATATTTCTGCATAACATATGAATGACGTAAAACCAACCATCAAACATTATTTAGAAGCTCAGTAGTCGTTCAACTAGATAGAGTGAAATACTGAAATTGAAGATTGTAAAGTCCAAGTTAAACTTGTTGGAACCAAATTGGTTAAAAGTGTTTTTAATACAAAAACTCCCTAAATGATTTTATGGTTTTGATGATAACAAAATGTATTAAGGTTTTTACAAAGGATAATCTATTTGTATTAAGCTTGTACAATGCATAACAAATGCTGCCTAACTAAGTTTATTGCAGTCTGCGTCCAATAAATTAGTTCATCATAACATTGGCTCATATTCAAAGTCTGAGAAGCTTTGCGTCCAATGTTGGCACTGGAGAGCTCTGCGTCCAATGTTTGAGCACAAAGGCAAGCAATGTTGTGCGTCCAATAAATCAGTACAAAGCACAAGGAAAGAACAAAGTTCTGCGTCCAATGTCTTCTGAAGAAGCAGAATCGCAGAAGTAGAAGAAATCAAGTCTTGAAGACACGCTACTTTCTGCGTCCAATGTTTTCCAAAGAAGCAGAATCAGTAAGCGTCCAATAGAGCAAGACTGGCATAAGTCCAATGATAAGAACAAGGCAATACTGGCAGAGTCCAATATTTGTATAAGAAGCAGAATTGCAGTAAGAGTCCAATGCTTTTCAAAGGAACAGATTCAGTGAGCAATGAAGGATAAAAGTCAAATGTTCAGTGTGAGCAAGAGTGCAACTCTGCGTCCAATGAAACTGAACAAACAAAAGAACTGCTCTGCGTCCAATGAAGTCAGAGTTACTCAAGCACTGTTCTGCGTCCAATAAATAAGAAGGACAACAATATTGCTTTGCGTCCAATGGAGCACAAGGAAGCAGATTGACAAAGGTACATCAAACAATTGTTCTGCGTCCAATGGAGCAGAAGAACAAATGTACAACAATCAACCTTGCGTCCAATGGAACTATAGGGAAATGGCAAAAGTCCAATACTGGCTTGCATTCAAATGGAATAGATTGGTAAGCATCAGGTATGCGTCCAATGTTTGCATGAGTTCTGTGCAAATTGGTAAGTGCAAAGGTATGCGTCCAATAAATTCTATATGCTGTGTCTAAAACGCAGAGTCCATTACATGCTATTTACTGCTCATGCATTTAATATGAAACATATTTATTGAGCAAATGATTTGAAATAAATAGCTGTACACAATGCTTTCTGTACATCTTTGTCAACGTATGTGAATGTACTTCTGAAAAGCATAAAGTACTATGGAAAGTGTACTAAGAGAGAGAATGTACTTTTAACTACTCTATAAATCTCTGAACACACCTTTCTGCTTTACACAGTGTATTCTCTCTGTCTCAATAAGATATTATTATTAACCACTGTACAATTGAGACTTTGAGTACAGGTTGCTTCTGATTTGGGAGAAAGAAACGCAGACATGCACAATGAAGAAGATCTCCTCAGAGCAACGGGAAAATAGCATTAAATGCTATTAGAAAACGGTAATATTATGAAGGCTGAAGCTGAGCTATTCGAAGAACAAGCCTGAAGCTTCATCAAAGCCTATAAATACCGAGAAGCAAGAAGAAGAATATAAGGGACTGAAAACGAAAAAGAAAGAGCTGAACTGCTGTGCAATCTTTTATACTCTGATTAGAAAAGTCTTGTATTTCTTTATCTTCTTGTAAAAGAGAGTTTGCTTAACTCTCAAAGTGCTTTAGATTTCATATCCTCACTTGTGTGAGTTAGACAGCACTTGTATCAAAACTCTGCTGAGTTGTTTAGCCTGAAGAGGCTGTGTTCAAAGAATACTTGGGGTTTAGCCTGAAGAGGCTGCGTCCAAAGAATACTTGGGTTTTAGCCTGAAGAGGCTGTGTGCAAAGAATACTTGGGTTTTAGCCTGAAGAGGCTGTGTGCAAAGAATACTTGTATTCTATCAGGTTGATAGTGAAATCTCTCTAGTTTGAGGGGACTGGACGTAGCTCTTAGGAAAGGGTGAACCAGTATAAAAACTTGTGTTATTTCTTCTTTCCCTTAACTCCTTTTATATCTGTGTTTATTACTAACAAAGGGGATTGAAATTGTTTTTATTCAAACAAGTTTTTCAAACCAAAAGGGGAGCATTCTGTGCGTCCAATCTTTTGAAAACCTGTGCGTCCAGTTTTTATAAAGACTTTGTGCGTCCAATATTTCAAAAAGCACTGTGCGTCCAATATTTGAACTAAAGCTGTGCGTCCAACGTTTTTTTAACAGCCAGCGTCCATCATTTGCGAAAAAGTTTTAAAAGCTTAGAAACACAATTCAACCCCCCCTTCTTGTGTTTCATCTTGTTACCTACAGTTGGCATCAGAGCTCGGTCTCTAGGGGTTGAGCACTTAACAGTGCAGAGAAGCAAGATCCATGGAGAACGAGGGACAGGCTGTGAACAGACCACCACTGTTCAATGGCAACGAATATGACTACTGGAAGCAAAGAATGATCACATTCTTTGATGCTCAAAATATGGACCTATGGGATGTCGTGGAAACTGGCTACACTTCTCCAGTAAATGAAGCAGGACAACCAGTACCAAGAGCTCAGTGGACACAAGATCAGAGAACAAGATTCCAGCTGAACTCGAAGGCAAGGCACTATCTAATGTGTGCCATTACAAAGTCAGAATATGACAAGGTGCACAGCTGCACTACTGCCAAGGAGATGTGGGACACTCTAGCTTTGGCACATGAAGGTTCATCTCAGGTTCGTGAGTCCAAAATCAGCATGCTAGTTCATCAATATGAACTATTCAAAATGGAGGATCACGAGTCCATTGATCAAATGTTTGGAAGATTCCAAACAATCATCAACAACCTGAGGTCCTTGGGAAAAATCTACACAACCCAGGAGCATATCAGGAAAATCCTAAGGAGTCTACCAAGACAATGGAGACCCAAGGTGACAGCCATACAAGAAGCAAGGGATCTTTCCACTCTTGCCATGGAGGATCTTCTAGGCTCACTGAAAGTACATGAGCTTGAGCTGAATGAAGAGGGAACCGAGAAAAGAGCAAAGTCCATTGCTCTTAAAGCTCATAGAGGGAGCACCTCCAAAGCATTGAAGGCAAATGATTCTGATGAAGAATCATGCAGCTCAGAAGGAGAAGAAGGCTCAGATGATGATGAACTCTCCTTCATCTCCAGGAAAATAAAATCAATGTGGAAAAAGAAGGGTGGCTTCAGAAGGAAGCAATTCAACAGAAGATTTCCACAGAAGGAAGCTGAGCAAAAGGAGGAAAGTCCAGTGGTGTGCTATGGATGCAGGAAACCAGGCCACTACAAGGCAGACTGTCCTGAGGCCGAGAAGACAAAGAAGAAGTTCTTCAAGAAGAAAAAAGGTCTCATGGCAACATGGGAAGACCTCGATGATTCCTCTGATGATGAGGATAAAGAAGAGGCAAATCTGTGCCTAATGGCAGGACTCTCATCAGTTGAAAGTGAAGACGAAGAGGAGGTAATTTCTTACTCTGAATTAAGAAATAATTTTGATGAGCTTCTTAGAGATTCATCCATTCTATCTGATGAGTACAGGTCTTTAAAGAAAAAGTTTTCTCTTATAACAAAAGATTTTGAAAAGCTTTCTTCAGAAAACAAAGTACTTAAATCAGAAAATGAAAAGCTAAGACTTCAAGCAAGTCAACCAAAAGATGAATCTCCAAAGAAGTCTGAGTCCAATACTTCCTGTGAAGTACAAGTACTTCAACAAGAAGTAGATGAACTCACTGGACGTTTGTCCAAATTTGTCAGTAGCTCTGAAAAGCTTGATCAAATTTTAAAAATTCAGAGAAAACCTTCTGACAAAACTGGTTTGGGTTATGAAAAACTGAAACCAAAGTTTTCCAAGAGTCCATCAAAGTTTAATATATATTGTGGATACTGTGGAAAGGCTGGTCATGTCACATCGACATGCTTCCATAATAAATGGAACAAGCCTGGACGCAGGCCAAGGACTAACATGAAAGGACCCAAGAAAATCTGGGTACCTAAGAACATGATCATTCCTGTTGCAGATTTGCTTAATGGGAGGAAAACAACACCAATCATGGTACCTGGACAGTGGCTGCTCACGACACATGACAGGAGAAAGGTCTATGTTCCAAGACCTAAAGCCTAGATCAAAGGGCTGGGTCACGTTTGGAGGTGACCAGAAAGGCAGAATAGTTGGAATAGGTAAAATTGGTAAACATCATTTTCCTACTGTTGAAAATGTTTTATTGGTTGAAGGACTCAAACATAATCTACTTAGCATAAGCCAATTGTGTGACAGTGGATGTGATGTTTCCTTTGACAAGGATAAATGTATAGTCAAAAATTCTGATAAGTCCATTCTTTTTCAAGCAAAGAGGCAGGATAATGTTTATAAAATTGATTTCGAAAATTTGTCCAAACAGAATGTCTCATGCTTCATTTCTTTAAATGATGAACAATGGATATGGCACAAGAAGCTTGGTCATGCAAGCTTGAGAACCATCTCAAAGCTTAATAAGCATAGCCTCGTAAGAGGACTTCCAAATCTTGTGTACAAATCTGAGGTTCTCTGTGAAGCATGTCAGAAAGGGAAACAAGTGAAAAACTCTTTTAATTCTAAAAACATTGTTTCCACTTCAAGACCTTTAGAACTTTTACATATGGATTTGTTTGGACCAACACAAACTGCTTCCTTGAGTGGAAAGAAATATGGACTTGTTATAGTTGATGACTATACTAGATGGACATGGGTTACATTCCTAGCACACAAGGATGAGTCGTTTAAGGTATTCACCATTTTTTGTAAAAGAGTCCAAACTGAGAAAGGAGTTTGTATCAACTCCATTCGAAGTGATCATGGAGGTGAGTTTGAAAATGCAAACTTTCAGAGATTCTGTGAAGAGAATGGAATCCTTCACAATTTCTCTGCACCTAGAACACCACAGCAAAATGGTGTAGTAGAGAGGAAAAATCGATCTTTACAAGAGATGGCCAGGACCATGCTCAATGATCACTCAACCTCTAAGAGGTTTTGGGCTGAAGCTGTAAACACAGCATGTTATTTGCAAAACCGAATTTTTATAAGGCCTATACTGAAAAAGACTCCTTATGAATTGTGGAAAGGAAGAAAACCCAACATTTCATATTTTCATCCTTTCGGATGTGAGTGTTTTATTCTTAACACCAAGGATCAACTTGGTAAATTTGACTCTAAAGTTGATAATGGAATTTTTCTGGGTTATTCTGAAACTTCCAAGGCATATCGAGTTTACAACTCAAGAACCTTGACTGTTGAAGAGTCAATTCACGTTAAATTCAATGACAAAAAGCCTGACAATGATCTGTCAGAGCTAAGTGATTCTCTTGCAGATATGAGAATACAACCAGGAGGTGAAGAATCATCAAGCAAGATTGAAGAAGATGGACCAGACGCAGGAAACAGTCATGCGTCCAATACTGCAGGTGGTAAAAGCTGGCATTTTAAGACTTATCATCCTGAAGATCAAATTATTGGAAATGCAGATGATAAAGTCAGAACAAGGTCCACATTCAGAGAGCAAACTGATGTAGCATTCATCTCTGAATTGGAGCCAAAGAATATAGATGAAGCCCTATTGGATGAAGGATGGATTTTAGCAATGCAGGAGGAGCTGAATCAGTTCAAAAGAAATGATGTTTGGACTCTGGTAGCCCCACCTGAAGATAAGTCCATCATTGGAACCAAATGGGTATTCAGAAACAAGCTGGACGAAGAAGGTAAAGTTGTGAGAAACAAAGCAAGGTTAGTTGCTCAAGGCTACTCACAACAGGAAGGTATTGATTTTACTGAAACCTTTGCTCCAGTAGCTAGAATAGAAGCCATTCGCATTCTACTTTCATTTGCTGCCCAACATGATATGAGGCTTTATCAAATGGATGTAAAGAGTGCTTTTCTGAATGGTATAATAACAGAAGAAGTCTATGTTGAACAGCCCCCTGGCTTTGAGGATCAATCTTTTCCAAATCATGTTTTTAAATTGAAAAAGGCTCTTTATGGCCTTAAGCAAGCTCCTCGAGCTTGGTATGAAAAACTGAGTTCATTTTTAATGGAAAATGGTTTTTCAAGAGGAAAAGTTGATAACACTCTTTTCAGAAAATCCATAGACTCACATTTCATCATAGTACAGATTTATGTAGATGACATTATTTTTGGTGCTACTGATGAATCTTTGTGTAGAGAATTCTCTGAATTAATGCAGAAAGAATTCGAAATGAGCATGATGGGAGAGTTGAAGTTCTTTCTTGGACTTCAAGTGAAACAGACTAAAGATGGGATATATGTGCATCAGACCAAATATACAAAGGAACTTCTGAAGAAGTTCAAGATGGATGATTGCAAACCCATGAATACCCCCATGCATCCAACTTGCATAATGAGCCTGAATGACAAAGATAAAAAGGTAGATCAAAAGGTATATAGAGGTATGATAGGATCTCTTTTATATCTTACTGCATCTAGACCTGATATTATGTTCAGTGTATGCTTATGTGCAAGATTTCAATCAGATCCTAGAGATTCTCATTTGACTGCTGTCAAGAGAATTTTTAGATATCTGAAAGAGACTACTAATCTTGGTTTGCTGTTTAAGAAATCAGATGAATACAGATTAGTAGGATTCTGTGATGCTGATTATGCTGGAGACAGGCTTGAAAGAAAAAGCACCAGCGGAGGATGCCATTTTATTGGATCCAATTTAGTATCATGGACAAGCAAGAGACAAAGCACAATTGCATTATCAACAGCCGAAGCTGAATATGTCTCTGCAGCAAGTTGTTGTTCTCAGCTCTTATGGATTAAATATCAATTGGAGGACTACAACATCTTTGAGAGTAAGATTTCTGTTCTTTGTGATAATACTGCTGCAATCAATTTATCTAAGAACCCAATCTTACACTCAAGAGCTAAGCATATAGAAATTAAACATCATTTTATTAGAGACTATGTGCAGAAGGGAACATTTGATATTCAGTTTGTTAACACTGAAAATCAATGGGCAGATATATTTACAAAACCCCTCTCTGTAGATAGGTTTACTTTTATAAGGAAGCATTTGAATATGCACTTTATAAAAGACTGATGTTTAGCGTCCAATATGCTTAAGTTGAGTCTGAGTCCAATGTGACTAGAGTCCAACAGGACACGACAGTCTATTTGAGACTTAGAAATTTTTTAAAGACTCAAAAGCTTTCACATCTTAGTAATCCCACGCTGAGTCCAAACTTTTTCATAAAGATATTTCTTATAGTTGGTTTTCTCTTCGTTTGACATCTTTTCTAAAATCTTTTCTGTTTGAGAAAGCTTGTTTAGAAAAAGGGAGAAGAAAAAGAATTTTTAAGTTTCTCTCTGTGTTTCAAAACTGTCTTTGGACTATGATGATTCTATGAACCTTTTTGCCTGATGACAAAAGGGGGAGAAAGAATGGGATTAAGTTTTTATATATTGACTAAAAGGGGAGAAAGATTAAGTCTGATTGCATTAGTCTTATTACCATGTTGTTATTTTGATAAGCTATTTGTGGACTAATCTTTGTTCTATGAGTAAAAGAAATTTTCAGGTACTCTAAGTATATTGAATATCCAAAACCATGAGATGTTTATCTCAGGGGGAGAAGAGTAAAGAAAAACTGAGATGTTTATCTCAGGGGGAGTTTCTCTTTGAAAATTTCTGTTTTTGCTGTTTATTGTTTGTAAAACTTAATAATGTTTGTCATCATCAAAAAGGGGGAGATTGTTGGAACCAAATTGGTTAAAAGTGTTTTTAATACAAAAACTCCCTAAATGATTTTATGGTTTTGATGATAACAAAATGTATTAAGGTTTTTACAAAGGATAATCTATTTGTATTAAGCTTGTACAATGCATAACAAATGCTGCCTAACTAAGTTTATTGCAGTCTGCGTCCAATAAATTAGTTCATCATAACATTGGCTCATATTCAAAGTCTGAGAAGCTTTGCGTCCAATGTTGGCACTGGAGAGCTCTGCGTCCAATGTTTGAGCACAAAGGCAAGCAATGTTGTGCGTCCAATAAATCAGTACAAAGCACAAGGAAAGAACAAAGTTCTGCGTCCAATGTCTTCTGAAGAAGCAGAATCGCAGAAGTAGAAGAAATCAAGTCTTGAAGACACGCTACTTTCTGCGTCCAATGTTTTCCAAAGAAGCAGAATCAGTAAGCGTCCAATAGAGCAAGACTGACATAAGTCCAATGATAAGAACAAGGCAATACTGGCAGAGTCCAATATTTGTATAAGAAGCAGAATTGCAGTAAGAGTCCAATGATTTTCAAAGGAACAGATTCAGTGAGCAATGAAGGATAAAAGTCAAATGTTCAGTGTGAGCAAGAGTGCAACTCTGCGTCCAATGAAACTGAACAAACAAAAGAACTGCTCTGCGTCCAATGAAGTCAGAGTTACTCAAGCACTGTTCTGCGTCCAATAAATAAGAAGGACAACAATATTGCTTTGCGTCCAATGGAGCACAAGGAAGCAGATTGACAAAGGTACATCAAACAATTGTTCTGCGTCCAATGGAGCAGAAGAACAAATGTACAACAATCAACCTTGCGTCCAATGGAACTATAGGGAAATGGCAAAAGTCCAATACTGGCTTGCATTCAAATGGAATAGATTGGTAAGCATCAGGTATGCGTCCAATGTTTGCATGAGTTCTGTGCAAATTGGTAAGTGCAAAGGTATGCGTCCAATAAATTCTATATGCTGTGTCCAAAACGCAGAGTCCATTACATGCTATTTACTGCTCATGCATTTAATATGAAACATATTTATTGAGCAAATGATTTGAAATAAATAGCTGTACACAATGCTTTCTGTACATCTTTGTCAACGTATGTGAATGTACTTCTGAAAAGCATAAAGTACTATGGAAAGTGTACTAAGAGAGAGAATGTACTTTTAACTACTCTATAAATCTCTGAACACACCTTTCTGCTTTACACAGTGTATTCTCTCTGTCTCAATAAGATATTATTATTAACCACTGTACAATTGAGACTTTGAGTACAGGTTGCTTCTGATTTGGGAGAAAGAAACGCAGACATGCACAATGAAGAAGATCTCCTCAGAGCAACGGGAAAATAGCATTAAATGCTATTAGAAAACGGTAATATTATGAAGGCTGAAGCTGAGCTATTCGAAGAACAAGCCTGAAGCTTCATCAAAGCCTATAAATACCGAGAAGCAAGAAGAAGAATATAAGGGACTGAAAACGAAAAAGAAAGAGCTGAACTGCTGTGCAATCTTTTATACTCTGATTAGAAAAGTCTTGTATTTCTTTATCTTCTTGTAAAAGAGAGTTTGCTTAACTCTCAAAGTGCTTTAGATTTCATATCCTCACTTGTGTGAGTTAGACAGCACTTGTATCAAAACTCTGCTGAGTTGTTTAGCCTGAAGAGGCTGTGTTCAAAGAATACTTGGGGTTTAGCCTGAAGAGGCTGCGTCCAAAGAATACTTGGGTTTTAGCCTGAAGAGGCTGTGTGCAAAGAATACTTGGGTTTTAGCCTGAAGAGGCTGTGTGCAAAGAATACTTGTATTCTATCAGGTTGATAGTGAAATCTCTCTAGTTTGAGGGGACTGGACGTAGCTCTTAGGAAAGGGTGAACCAGTATAAAAACTTGTGTTATTTCTTCTTTCCCTTAACTCCTTTTATATCTGTGTTTATTACTAACAAAGGGGATTGAAATTGTTTTTATTCAAACAAGTTTTTCAAACCAAAAGGGGAGCATTCTGTGCGTCCAATCTTTAGAAAACCTGTGCGTCCAGTTTTTATAAAGACTTTGTGCGTCCAATATTTCAAAAAGCACTGTGCGTCCAATATTTGAACTAAAGCTGTGCGTCCAACGTTTTTTTAACAGCCAGCGTCCATCATTTGCGAAAAAGTTTTAAAAGCTTAGAAACACAATTCAACCCCCCCTTCTTGTGTTTCATCTTGTTACCTACAAAACTTAGATCAAATGAAATTTTTTTGAATATATATTTTTTCAAATAATTATAATTATTATATGGATTATAATTATGGCTTTTTTTATGACTATAGCATCTTTTTTTTTATTATTTCCCAAACTAGCACTTTTTTTTATTTCCCAAAGTAGTACTCTTTTCAATTAAATATTTATTTTTATTAGTTATTAATTAATTAAATATTAAGGATAGCCTTAATGCAGCTAAGGTCCCGAGGGAGATTAGTCTTTGTGCTAGTAGCCGGAGGATACTCCTGCCAATGTCATGGTATCCAAAAAAAATAATATTAATTATTGGTTTAAAATTGCAATTAAATTGTTAATTATTAATTAATTAAATATTTAATTGTTAAATATTTATGAACCTGATTTGTTAACTAGTTAATAGTATAATTATAGAAAATAGCTCAAATTGATTTAAGCTATCCATGTTCGCATGCCTTCGCTGGTTGTTCCCAAATTCACAACGACTATATGATATATGTGTCTCCCCAGTACAGATTGCAAAATGTATACAATGTTTACCGTGAAGAGTTCAAATTGATGCCTCACCGTTCATATTGGTCAGAATACAATGGAATTAAGTTGTGCCACAATCCATCAATGCAGAGAGATCCAAATGGTAGTCCACAGTCTACACGAATTCGTATTGAAATGGATCAAACGGAAAGGAGTCGTCATTCCAAGAGACGTGGATTGTGTCGAAATGAATGACATAACAAAAAAAAGTGCCCTTACCGTTCTAGAGCTGAACGCAACACTAAAAAAATTCTGTTTGTATCATTTCTATTTGTATCACTTTTGTATTTATATTTTTAAATTTTAAATCAATTTGAGTTATTTTCTATAATTATATTGTTAATTAGTTAACAAATCGAGTGAATAAATATTTAACAATGAAATATTTAATTAATTAACAATTAACAATTTATTTATAATTTTAAATCAATAATTAATATTTAATTAATTAATAAATACTAAAAATAAATATTTAATTGAAAAAAAATGCTACTTTGAACAAAAAATACTAGTTTAAAAAATAATAAAAAAAAATGCTATAGTCATTAAAAAAAACCTATAATTATAATTATACAGAAAAATATAACAATGTTATAAGTTACGCGTTTTGGAAAATTCATAATAAAAGTCAACACTGGACAGACATCCCATTCTAAGAGGGGCACACTGAATTCCATTCCCAGTTTCCCACTTCCGTGTTTTCACTTTTCAGTCCTTACCTCGTCGCTTTCCTCATCCCTTTCCCCTCGAATGAAGAATTTTTCCAGGAGGAAGGTGCTCAGGTTTGTATGTGGAGCCCCACATCATTGACTTCCCTTCCTAGAACCACTAGTTTATGAATTTGTCTTCCTTCAACGAATGCAATACTTCTGATCAAGCCATTCATCCTATCAGAACAGTGAGAACCATTCTTCCAGTGGCTGTGCAGTGAATTTTTGAGGTGAGGGTAAGCTTTAAGGAATTGAGAGAAGATGGACTCAAACTCAAAACTTTCAGGTAAGAACCGATGCCATACTTTGAGGTTTTGCCACCCCCCTATTTATATGATTCATCATCGTTTTAATTGGGTAACCTCGCTCTCACTCTCTGCTCATGCTTGGGTGAGGTACTGCTTCCACTATCAAAATCTAGCAATTTACACATAATTCGGTTGTTGTTGTTGTTGCTATTATTATTATTTGATTTGATGAGATGCGTTTTCACATCATATCACAGATATGCTACTCTCTTGGAGGCTCCTGCAACCGTTTTGGGCCTTGGTGGGTCGTCGGTCATTTTCTGATTTGAACCATTTGGGCCAGGGTGTTACAACTGCTTCCAATTCTTCCATGGATTCCAATCGCATCCAAAACTATAGATATGATGTTTTTATTAGTTTCAGAGGTCCCGACACCCGTAACACTTTTGTTGATCATCTTTATGCTCATCTCATCAGAAAAGGTATTTTCGCGTTCAAGGATGACAAAAAGCTTGAGAAAGGAGAATCCCTTTCGCCGCAGCTTATACTAGCAATTAAAAGTTCACGTATTTCTATTATTGTCTTCCCGGAAAAATATGCTGGGTCAAGATGGTGTTTGGAAGAAATGGGCAATGGCTACTATTACTGAATGCTGTGAAGAGTTGAAACAAAAAGTTTTCGCAATTTTCTATGATGTTGATCCATCTCATGTACAAAGACAGAGTGGGGTGTACGAGAAAGCCTTTGTTTTACAAGAGAAGAAATTCAAACATGATCCACACAAGGTTATGAGATGGAGGAGAGCTATGGTCAGTTTAGCCGGATTAGTTGGTTGGGATGTCCGCAACAAGTAAGTGTTAAAGGTTATTATCTTTGTTGTTTTACATTCTTAACATGAATTTGTGGTGTTCAATTGAGTTTTTCATGTGCAACAAACTATTTTATAAATCTAGCTTGCTTATTTTAATTTTTTCCCCATGGAGGTAAATTGTACATTATTATCAATTATCAATTATCAACAAAAGTTATGTTCATTATTATATTCTCCTACCATAACTTGCTGCTTGTTTTGTTAATAGTGTTTTATTTTCCTTCTCTCTTTCAGGCCAGAGTTTAGAGAGATTGAAAATATTGTCCAGGAGGTAATAAAAACATTGGGTCATAAATTTTCAGGGTTCGCTGATGACCTTATTGGGATACAACCTCGTGTAGAAGCATTAGAAAGGCTTTTAAAATTAGGCTCAGAGGATGATGAATTTCGAGTTTTGGGAATTTGGGGAATGGGTGGAATTGGAAAAACAACTCTTGCCACTGTCTTGTATGATAGAATCTCTTATCAGTTTGATGCATGCTGCTTCATTGAGAATGTAAGCAAAATTTATAGAGATGGTAGTTTGTTGCTATACAGAAACAAATCCTTCATCAAACCGTAGATGAAATGAATCTAGAGACATATAGTCCTTCGGAAATATGGAATTTTAACTAATAGATTGTGCAACATAAAGATTCGTGTAGTTCTTGACAATGTTGACCAATTAGAGCAAGTGCAAGAATTGGCTATAAATCCCAAACTGCTTTGCAGAGGAAGTAGAATGATCATTACAACTAGGGATGCACATATTCTAAAAGTGCATGGAGCGCATGCAGTGCACGAGGTTCCACTATTGAATAATGACGATGCTCGTGAACTTTTTTGTAGAAAAGCCTTCAGAAGTGATGACCCCACTAGCAGATGTGTGAAGCTGACTCCTGAGGTAGTAAAATATGCTCAAGGTCTTCCATTAGCGGTTAGAGTGATGGGTTCTTTCTTGTGTACTCGAAATGCTACTCAGTGGAGAGATGCCTTGTGTAGATTGAGGAATAATCCAGACAACAAAATTATGGATGTGCTTCAGGTAAGTTTTGAGGGATTACACACAGAGGACAAAGAAATATTTCTGCATATTGCTTGTTTCTTTAAAGGGGAGAAGGAAGATTATGTAAAGCGAATTCTAGATGCTTGTGGGTTGCACCCTCACATTGGAATGCAAAATTTGATTGAGAGATCACTCATAGCTATTAGAAACCAGGAAATTCATATGCATGAAATGTTGCAAGAATTGGGAAAGAAAATTGTTCGGCAACAATTTCCTGAAGAACCAGGATCGTGGAGTAGATTGTGGCTTTATCAGGATTTCCATCGTGTTATGGTGACAGAAACGGTAACAACTAACAAGATATCTTTCGAAAATTAAATTTCATGATCTTCCTCTTTTTGGCCTTTTCCCAATTAGATAGTTTAACATTTTATCATTATATAAAGATGTATAGATAATTTTCTTTTAATTTCTAACTTAAAGAAGTCCAATTTATTCAAGTAATTTGATTGTTCTCCCTTTTGTAACATGTTTATTCTTAATTACTTTTTGGGAACAAACAAAGTTAAAGCCATGATTCTAGATCAAAATGAGGATATTTCTGAATACCCTCAGCTGAGGGCTGAAGGATTGTCAATAATGAGGGGCCTTATTGTAGGTAACAAGATGAAACACAAGAAGGGGGGGTTGAATTGTGTTTCTAAGCTTTTAAAACTTTTTCGCAAATGATGGACGCTGGCTGTTAAAAACGTTGGACGCACAGCTTTAGTTCAAATATTGGACGCACAATGCTTTTTGAAATATTGGACGCACAAAGTCTTTATAAAAACTGGACGCACAGGTTTTCTAAAGATTGGACGCACAGAATGCTCCCCTTTTGGTTTGAAAAACTTGTTTGAATAAAAACAATTTCAATCCCCTTTGTTAGTAATAAACACATATAAAAGGAGTTAAGGGAAAGAAGAAATAACACAAGTTTTTATACTGGTTCACCCTTTCCTAAGAGCTACGTCCAGTCCCCTCAAACTAGAGAGATTTCACTATCAACCTGATAGAATACAAGTATTCTTTGCACACAGCCTCTTCAGGCTAAAACCCAAGTATTCTTTGCACACAGCCTCTTCAGGCTAAACCCCAAGTATTCTTTGAACACAGCCTCTTCAGGCTAAACAACTCAGCAGAGTTTTGATACAAGTGCTGTCTAACTCACACAAGTGAGGATATGAAATCTAAAGCACTTTGAGAGTTAAGCAAACTCTCTTTTACAAGAAGATAAAGAAATACAAGACTTTTCTAATCAGAATATAAAAGATTGCACAGCAGTTCAGCTCTTTCTTTTTCGTTTTCAGTCACTTGTATTCTTCTTCTTGCTTCTCGGTATTTATAGGCTTTGATGAAGCTTCAGGCTTGTTCTTCGAATAGCTCAGCTTCAGCCTTCATAATATTACCGTTTTCTAATAGCATTTAATGCTATTTTCCCGTTGCTCTGAGGAGATCTTCTTCATTGTGCATGTCTGCGTTTCTTTCTCCCAAATCAGAAGCAACCTGTACTCAAAGTCTCAATTGTACAGTGGTTAATAATAATATCTTATTGAGACAGAGAGAATACACTGTGTAAAGCAGAAAGGTGTGTTCAGAGATTTATAGAGTAGTTAAAAGTACATTCTCTCTCTTAGTACACTTTCCACAGTACTTTATGCTTTTCAGAAGTACATTCACATACGTTGACAAAGATGTACAGAAAGCATTGTGTACAGCTATTTATTTCAAATCATTTGCTCAATAAATATGTTTCATATTAAATGCATGAGCAGTAAATAGCATGTAATGGACTCTGCGTTTTGGACACAGCATATAGAATTTATTGGACGCATACCTTTGCACTTACCAATTTGCACAGAACTCATGCAAACATTGGACGCATACCTGATGCTTACCAATCTATTCCATTTGAATGCAAGCCAGTATTGGACTTTTGCCATTTCCCTATAGTTCCATTGGACGCAAGGTTGATTGTTGTACATTTGTTCTTCTGCTCCATTGGACGCAGAACAATTGTTTGATGTACCTTTGTCAATCTGCTTCCTTGTGCTCCATTGGACGCAAAGTTGATTGTTGTACATTTGTTCTTCTGCTCCATTGGACGCAGAACAATTGTTTGATGTACCTTTGTCAATCTGCTTCCTTGTGCTCCATTGGACGCAAAGCAATATTGTTGTCCTTCTTATTTATTGGACGCAGAACAGTGCTTGAGTAACTCTGACTTCATTGGACGCAGAGCAGTTCTTTTGTTTGTTCAGTTTCATTGGACGCAGAGTTGCACTCTTGCTCACACTGAACATTTGACTTTTATCCTTCATTGCTCACTGAATCTGTTCCTTTGAAAATCATTGGACTCTTACTGCAATTCTGCTTCTCATACAAATATTGGACTCTGCCAGTATTGCCTTGTTCTTATCATTGGACTTATGCCAGTCTTGCTCTATTGGACGCTTACTGATTCTGCTTCTTTGGAAAACATTGGACGCAGAAAGTAGCGTGTCTTCAAGACTTGATTTCTTCTACTTCTGCGATTCTGCTTCTTCAGAAGACATTGGATGCAGAACTTTGTTCTTTCCTTGTGCTTTGTACTGATTTATTGGACGCACAACATTGCTTGCCTTTGTGCTCAAACATTGGACGCAGAGCTCTCCAGTGCCAACATTGGACGCAAAGCTTCTCAGATTTTGAATATGAGCCAATGTTATGATGAACTAATTTATTGGACGCAGACTGCAATAAACTTAGTTAGGCAGCATTTGTTATGCATTGTACAAGCTTAATACAAATAGATTATCCTTTGTAAAAACCTTAATACATTTTGTTATCATCAAAACCATAAAATCATTTAGGGAGTTTTTGTATTAAAAACACTTTTAACCAATTTGGTTCCAACAATCTCCCCCTTTTTGATGATGACAAACATTATTAAGTTTTACAAACAATAAACAGCAAAAACAGAAATTTTCAAAGAGAAACTCCCCCTGAGATAAACATCTCAGTTTTTCTTTACTCTTCTCCCCCTGAGATAAACATCTCATGGTTTTGGATATTCAATATACTTAGAGTACCTGAAAATTTCTTTTACTCATAGAACAAAGATTAGTCCACAAATAGCTTATCAAAATAACAACATGGTAATAAGACTAATGCAATCAGACTTAATCTTTCTCCCCTTTTAGTCAATATATAAAAACTTAATCCCATTCTTTCTCCCCCTTTTGTCATCAGGCAAAAAGGTTCATAGAATCATCATAGTCCAAAGACAGTTTTGAAACACAGAGAGAAACTTAAAAATTCTTTTTCTTCTCCCTTTTTCTAAACAAGCTTTCTCAAACAGAAAAATTTTAGAAAAGATGTCAAACGAAGAGAAAACCAACTGTAAGAAAAATCTTTATGAAAAAGTTTGGACTCAGCGTGGGATTACTAAGATGTGAAAGCTTTTGAGTCTTTAAAAAATTTCTAAGTCTCAAATAGACTGTCGTGTCCTGTTGGACTCTAGTCACATTGGACTCAGACTCAACTTAAGCATATTGGACGCTAAACATCAGTCTTTTATAAAGTGCATATTCAAATGCTTCCTTATAAAAGTAAACCTATCTACAGAGAGGGGTTTTGTAAATATATCTGCCCATTGATTTTCAGTGTTAACAAACTGAATATCAAATGTTCCCTTCTGCACATAGTCTCTAATAAAATGATGTTTAATTTCTATATGCTTAGCTCTTGAGTGTAAGATTGGGTTCTTAGATAAATTGATTGCAGCAGTATTATCACAAAGAACAGAAATCTTACTCTCAAAGATGTTGTAGTCCTCCAATTGATATTTAATCCATAAGAGCTGAGAACAACAACTTGCTGCAGAGACATATTCAGCTTCGGCTGTTGATAATGCAATTGTGCTTTGTCTCTTGCTTGTCCATGATACTAAATTGGATCCAATAAAATGGCATCCTCCGCTGGTGCTTTTTCTTTCAAGCCTGTCTCCAGCATAATCAGCATCACAGAATCCTACTAATCTGTATTCATCTGATTTCTTAAACAGCAAACCAAGATTAGTAGTCTCTTTCAGATATCTAAAAATTCTCTTGACAGCAGTCAAATGAGAATCTCTAGGATCTGATTGAAATCTTGCACATAAGCATACACTGAACATAATATCAGGTCTAGATGCAGTAAGATATAAAAGAGATCCTATCATACCTCTATATACCTTTTGATCTACCTTTTTATCTTTGTCATTCAGACTCATTATGCAAGTTGGATGCATGGGGGTATTCATGGGTTTGCAATCATCCATCTTGAACTTCTTCAGAAGTTCCTTTGTATATTTGGTCTGATGCACATATATCCCATCTTTAGTCTGTTTCACTTGAAGTCCAAGAAAGAACTTCAACTCTCCCATCATGCTCATTTCGAATTCTTTCTGCATTAATTCAGAGAATTCTCTACACAAAGATTCATCAGTAGCACCAAAGATAATATCATCTACATAAATCTGTACTATGATGAAATGTGAGTCTATGGATTTTCTGAAAAGAGTGTTATCAACTTTTCCTCTTGAAAAACCATTTTTCATTAAAAATGAACTCAGTTTTTCATACCAAGCTCGAGGAGCTTGCTTAAGGCCATAGAGAGCCTTTTTCAATTTAAAAACATGATTTGGAAAAGTTTGATCCTCAAAGCCAGGGGGCTGTTCAACATAGACTTCTTCTGTTATTATACCATTCAGAAATGCACTTTTTACATCCATTTGATAAAGCCTCATATCATGTTGGGCAGCAAATGAAAGTAAAATGCGAATGGCTTCAATTCTAGCTACTGGAGCAAAGGTTTCAGTGAAATCAATACCTTCCTGTTGTGAGTAGCCTTGAGCAACTAACCTTGCTTTGTTCCTCACAACATTACCTTCTTCGTCCAGCTTATTTCTGAATACCCATTTGGTTCCAATAATGGACTTATCTTCAGGTGGGGCTACCAGAGTCCAAACATCATTTCTTTTGAACTGATTCAGCTCCTCCTGCATTGCTAAAATCCATCCTTCATCCAATAGGGCTTCATCTATATTCTTTGGCTCCAATTCAGAGATGAATGCTACATCAGTTTGCTCTCTGAATGTGGACCTTGTTCTGACTTTATCATCTGCATTTCCAATAATTTGATCTTCAGGATGATAAGTCTTAAAATGCCAGCTTTTACCACCTGCAGTATTGGACGCATGACTGTTTCCTGCGTCTGGTCCATCTTCTTCAATCTTGCTTGATGATTCTTCACCTCCTGGTTGTATTCTCATATCTGCAAGAGAATCACTTAGCTCTGACAGATCATTGTCAGGCTTTTTGTCATTGAATTTAACGTGAATTGACTCTTCAACAGTCAAGGTTCTTGAGTTGTAAACTCGATATGCCTTGGAAGTTTCAGAATAACCCAGAAAAATTCCATTATCAACTTTAGAGTCAAATTTACCAAGTTGATCCTTGGTGTTAAGAATAAAACACTCACATCCGAAAGGATGAAAATATGAAATGTTGGGTTTTCTTCCTTTCCACAATTCATAAGGAGTCTTTTTCAGTATAGGCCTTATAAAAATTCGGTTTTGCAAATAACATGCTGTGTTTACAGCTTCAGCCCAAAACCTCTTAGAGGTTGAGTGATCATTGAGCATGGTCCTGGCCATCTCTTGTAAAGATCGATTTTTCCTCTCTACTACACCATTTTGCTGTGGTGTTCTAGGTGCAGAGAAATTGTGAAGGATTCCATTCTCTTCACAGAATCTCTGAAAGTTTGCATTTTCAAACTCACCTCCATGATCACTTCGAATGGAGTTGATACAAACTCCTTTCTCAGTTTGGACTCTTTTACAAAAAATGGTGAATACCTTAAACGACTCATCCTTGTGTGCTAGGAATTTAACCCATGTCCATCTAGTATAGTCATCAACTATAACAAGTCCATATTTCTTTCCACTCAAGGAAGCAGTTTGTGTTGGTCCAAACAAATCCATATGTAAAAGTTCTAAAGGTCTTGAAGTGGAAACAATGTTTTTAGAATTAAAAGAGTTTTTCACTTGTTTCCCTTTCTGACATGCTTCACAGAGAACCTCAGATTTGTACACAAGATTTGGAAGTCCTCTTACGAGGCTATGCTTATTAAGCTTTGAGATGGTTCTCAAGCTTGCATGACCAAGCTTCTTGTGCCATATCCATTGTTCATCATTTAAAGAAATGAAGCATGAGACATTCTGTTTGGACAAATTTTCGAAATCAATTTTATAAACATTATCCTGCCTCTTTGCTTGAAAAAGAATGGACTTATCAGAATTTTTGACTATACATTTATCTTTGTCAAAGGAAACATCACATCCACTGTCACACAATTGACTTATGCTAAGTAGATTATGTTTGAGTCCTTCAACCAATAAAACATTTTCAACAGTAGGAAAAGGATGTTTACCAATTTTACCTATTCCAACTATTCTGCCTTTCTGGTCACCTCCAAACGTGACCCAGCCCTTTGATCTAGGCTTTAGGTCTTGGAACATAGACCTTTCTCCTGTCATGTGTCGTGAACAGCCACTGTCCAGGTACCATGACTGGTGTTGTTTTCCTCCCATTAAGCAAATCTGCAACAGGAATGATCATGTTCTTAGGTACCCAGATTTTCTTGGGTCCTTTCATGTTAGTCCTTGGCCTGCGTTCAGGCTTGTTCCATTTATTATGGAAGCATGTCGATGTGACATGTCCAGCCTTTCCACAGTGACCACAATATATATTAAACTTTGATGGACTCTTGGAAAACTTTGGTTTCAGTTTTTCGTAACCCAAACCAGTTTTGTCAGAAGGTTTTCTCTGAATTTTTAAAATTTGATCAAGCTTTTCAGAGCTACTGACAAACTTGGACAAACGTCCAGTGAGTTCATCTACTTCTTGTTGAAGTACTTGTACTTCACAGGAAGTATTGGACTCAGACTTCTTTGGAGATTCTTCTTTCAATTGACTTACTTGAAGTCTTAAATGATCATTTTCTGATTTGAGTACTTTGTTTTCTGAAGAAATCTTTTCAAAATCTTTTGTTATAAGAGAAAACTTTTTCTTTAAAGACTTGTACTCATCAGATAGAATGGATGAATCTCTAAGAAGCTCATCAAAATTATCTCTTAATTCAGAGTAAGAAATTACCTCCTCTTCATCTTCACTTTCAACTGAGGAGAGTCCTGCCATTAGACATAGATTTGCCTCTTCCTTATCCTCATCATCAGAGGAATCATCAAGGTCCTCCCATGTTGCCATGAGACCTTTTTTCTTCTTGAAGAACTTCTTCTTTGTCTTCTCGGCCTCAGGACAGTCTGCCTTGTAGTGGCCTGGTTTCCTGCATCCATAGCACACCACTGGACTTTCCTCCTTTTGCTCAGCTTCCTTCTGTGGAAATCTTCTGTTGAATTGCTTCCTTCTGAAGCCACCCTTCTTTTTCCACATTGATTTTATTTTCCTGGAGATGAAGGAGAGTTCATCATCATCTGAGCCTTCTTCTCCTTCTGAGCTGCATGATTCTTCATCAGAATCATTTGCCTTCAATGCTTTGGAGGTGCTCCCTCTATGAGCTTTAAGAGCAATGGACTTTGCTCTTTTCTCGGTTCCCTCTTCATTCAGCTCAAGCTCATGTACTTTCAGTGAGCCTAGAAGATCCTCCATGGCAAGAGTGGAAAGATCCCTTGCTTCTTGTATGGCTGTCACCTTGGGTCTCCATTGTCTTGGTAGACTCCTTAGGATTTTCCTGATATGCTCCTGGGTTGTGTAGATTTTTCCCAAGGACCTCAGGTTGTTGATGATTGTTTGGAATCTTCCAAACATTTGATCAATGGACTCGTGATCCTCCATTTTGAATAGTTCATATTGATGAACTAGCATGCTGATTTTGGACTCACGAACCTGAGATGAACCTTCATGTGCCAAAGCTAGAGTGTCCCACATCTCCTTGGCAGTAGTGCAGCTGTGCACCTTGTCATATTCTGACTTTGTAATGGCACACATTAGATAGTGCCTTGCCTTCGAGTTCAGCTGGAATCTTGTTCTCTGATCTTGTGTCCACTGAGCTCTTGGTACTGGTTGTCCTGCTTCATTTACTGGAGAAGTGTAGCCAGTTTCCACGACATCCCATAGGTCCATATTTTGAGCATCAAAGAATGTGATCATTCTTTGCTTCCAGTAGTCATATTCGTTGCCATTGAACAGTGGTGGTCTGTTCACAGCCTGTCCCTCGTTCTCCATGGATCTTGCTTCTCTGCACTGTTAAGTGCTCAACCCCTAGAGACCGAGCTCTGATGCCAACTGTAGGTAACAAGATGAAACACAAGAAGGGGGGGTTGAATTGTGTTTCTAAGCTTTTAAAACTTTTTCGCAAATGATGGACGCTGGCTGTTAAAAACGTTGGACGCACAGCTTTAGTTCAAATATTGGACGCACAGTGCTTTTTGAAATATTGGACGCACAAAGTCTTTATAAAAACTGGACGCACAGGTTTTCTAAAGATTGGACGCACAGAATGCTCCCCTTTTGGTTTGAAAAACTTGTTTGAATAAAAACAATTTCAATCCCCTTTGTTAGTAATAAACACATATAAAAGGAGTTAAGGGAAAGAAGAAATAACACAAGTTTTTATACTGGTTCACCCTTTCCTAAGAGCTACGTCCAGTCCCCTCAAACTAGAGAGATTTCACTATCAACCTGATAGAATACAAGTATTCTTTGCACACAGCCTCTTCAGGCTAAAACCCAAGTATTCTTTGCACACAGCCTCTTCAGGCTAAAACCCAAGTATTCTTTGCACACAGCCTCTTCAGGCTAAACCCCAAGTATTCTTTGAACACAGCCTCTTCAGGCTAAACAACTCAGCAGAGTTTTGATACAAGTGCTGTCTAACTCACACAAGTGAGGATATGAAATCTAAAGCACTTTGAGAGTTAAGCAAACTCTCTTTTACAAGAAGATAAAGAAATACAAGACTTTTCTAATCAGAGTATAAAAGATTGCACAGCAGTTCAGCTCTTTCTTTTTCGTTTTCAGTCACTTGTATTCTTCTTCTTGCTTCTCGGTATTTATAGGCTTTGATGAAGCTTCAGGCTTGTTCTTCGAATAGCTCAGCTTCAGCCTTCATAATATTACCGTTTTCTAATAGCATTTAATGCTATTTTCCCGTTGCTCTGAGGAGATCTTCTTCATTGTGCATGTCTGCGTTTCTTTCTCCCAAATCAGAAGCAACCTGTACTCAAAGTCTCAATTGTACAGTGGTTAATAATAATATCTTATTGAGACAGAGAGAATACACTGTGTAAAGCAGAAAGGTGTGTTCAGAGATTTATAGAGTAGTTAAAAGTACATTCTCTCTCTTAGTACACTTTCCACAGTACTTTATGCTTTTCAGAAGTACATTCACATACGTTGACAAAGATGTACAGAAAGCATTGTGTACAGCTATTTATTTCAAATCATTTGCTCAATAAATATGTTTCATATTAAATGCATGAGCAGTAAATAGCATGTAATGGACTCTGCGTTTTGGACACAGCATATAGAATTTATTGGACGTAAACCTTTGCACTTACCAATTTGCACAGAACTCATGCAAACATTGGACGCATACCTGATGCTTACCAATCTATTCCATTTGAATGCAAGCCAGTATTGGACTTTTGCCATTTCCCTATAGTTCCATTGGACGCAAGGTTGATTGTTGTACATTTGTTCTTCTGCTCCATTGGACGCAGAACAATTGTTTGATGTACCTTTGTCAATCTGCTTCCTTGTGCTCCATTGGACGCAAAGTTGATTGTTGTACATTTGTTCTTCTGCTCCATTGGACGCAGAACAATTGTTTGATGTACCTTTGTCAATCTGCTTCCTTGTGCTCCATTGGACGCAAAGCAATATTGTTGTCCTTCTTATTTATTGGACGCAGAACAGTGCTTGAGTAACTCTGACTTCATTGGACGCAGAGCAGTTCTTTTGTTTGTTCAGTTTCATTGGACGCAGAGTTGCACTCTTGCTCACACTGAACATTTGACTTTTATCCTTCATTGCTCACTGAATCTGTTCCTTTGAAAATCATTGGACTCTTACTGCAATTCTGCTTCTCATACAAATATTGGACTCTGCCAGTATTGCCTTGTTCTTATCATTGGACTTATGCCAGTCTTGCTCTATTGGACGCTTACTGATTCTGCTTCTTTGGAAAACATTGGACGCAGAAAGTAGCGTGTCTTCAAGACTTGATTTCTTCTACTTCTGCGATTCTGCTTCTTCAGAAGACATTGGACGCAGAACTTTGTTCTTTCCTTGTGCTTTGTACTGATTTATTGGACGCACAACATTGCTTGCCTTTGTGCTCAAACATTGGACGCAGAGCTCTCCAGTGCCAACATTGGACGCAAAGCTTCTCAGACTTTGAATATGAGCCAATGTTATGATGAACTAATTTATTGGACGCAGACTGCAATAAACTTAGTTAGGCAGCATTTGTTATGCATTGTACAAGCTTAATACAAATAGATTATCCTTTGTAAAAACCTTAATACATTTTGTTATCATCAAAACCATAAAATCATTTAGGGAGTTTTTGTATTAAAAACACTTTTAACCAATTTGGTTCCAACACTTATCATTCTTATATTATATCATAAGAATAAGAATCTTTCAGGAAGCCTCAATTTTCTTTCCAACAGCTTGCAGTATCTTGTGTGGTATGGCTACCCTTTTGCTTCTTTGCCATTAAATTTTGAGCCGTTTCGTCTTGTTGAATTGAATATGCCTCATAGCAGCATACAACTACTATGGGATGGCCGCAAGGTACTTTGTTGGTTATTTCATTTTCTCTTTTTAGTTACAGAATAATTTAACAAGTTGAATTATGTCAAATATTTTGGTATTAAGAATTATGTCAAATATTTTTAAAACAAAACTTTGAAAAAAGCTCCTTAAAAAATTACCTGAGTGGTGGATTTATTATGGCAATACATTATTAACTATTGTATAAAATTCTTTTATACTATAATGCATCAAACTCAAACTTTATAGAATTCTTAAAAACACATTTATTTGGTGCATTGTACCAAATGAATGTTTGCTTCTCTCTCTCTCTCTCTCAAAACATACAGTGATGAATTTTGAATAGTAAAGGAATGGCATTTAATCAAAAAAATATCCATGAGATATTTCATTAACAAATTTCCAGTTACCCGAGATACTTCTTATTAAGACAGGGAGCTCTGTGTAGATTTCTACAAGGCATGATTAGTAAATACAAGATACCACCGAGAAAATAATAGTAATGTACTCTTATTGTTATTGTTATACTTGTTACAATTATTTGTTTCTATTTACTGAACTCTCGTTTACATAACACAAGTGAGTTAATGAAATTCATGTTTGAATACAACATGCTAACAGTTGGTTCTGTCTTCACAGGATCTCCCCTTTTTGAAAAAGATGGATCTGAGCAACTACAAATATCTTGTGGAGACGCCAAATTTTGTAGGGAGCCGAAGACTTGAGCGGCTAGATCTTACAGGATGCATAAACCTATCGCATGTCCATCCATCAATTGGACTTCTTGAAAAACTAGCTTTCTTGAGTTTGGAAGGCTGTAGCAGTTTGGTCAGCGTTCATCTTGACACTGCATCTAACTTATATTCTCTGAAAGTTCTACACCTCTCTGGCTGCACAAGACTTGAAAGCACCCCAGATTTTACAGGGGTCTCAAATCTTGAGTACCTTGATATTGATCAGTGTACGAGTTTATATGCGTGTTAGGCCCAAGCCCATCTTGAAGGTCTATGGAAGGAGGGACAAAAGGAGGGAGCAGGGGAATACAGCTGTAATAGGACAAGGTCCTGCAGCTGCAGCAGAGGAGAGAGAAAAGACAATTGTGGGAGTGAGTGGAGGTGAAAAAGGACAAGCAAATCAGACAACAGAGGAGAGAGAAAAGACAGCCGGCAATGAGGGATTGGGCAGTAGGGAATTTGAGGAAAAAGAGGAGAGAGACATGCAGGAGGAGGGGGCGTATATGGGAGAGGAAGGGACCAATTGAGAGGCAGGCAACATTTGGAAAAGGTTTTGAGGGTTTTAGCTGTAGAAGGGAGCTGGTTCCTTCTCAGCTGGGTTTTTATCTTTGAGTGCTAGTTTTCTGTTTTCTTCCATTTTGTAAAGAGCTGTGCTCCATCCCATTGTTATTTCAGTTGGATTGTATTCACTGTTTTATTGGGGCCCTCACGTTTAGAGGAAGTCCCTAGTGGAAGTTCTCAGTTTTATCACATACTCTTGGCTCTATTCTATCAATTTGGTTTCAGAAGCTCGATCCTTTGGGCTGTGAGCTAAGGGAAGATAACCAAAGAACAGTGGATGCTATGGTGCAAGAGTTAAGGGCGTTCATTACTGAATCGCTAAACAACAGAGACAACAGAGAAAGGCAAACACCACCAGGGGGAGAGGCGCGACCGCGGGGCTGCTGGGAAGGAGGACAGAATGTGGCATTTGGAGGTACCTTACTTCACCGGAGAAGACCCATATGGGTGGATTTATCGGGCTGAGAGATACTTTGAAATCAATCAAATACCCGAGGAGGAGAAGGTCTTGGCTGCATCGATTTGCTTTGAGGGCAAGGCTCTAAATTGGTTTCAATGGTGGGAGGCCAGGACGGAGAGAATCACTTGGCTGTCAATGAGAAGGGCGTTGCTAGCTCGTTTCCAGGATGCTGCTTCAGAAAACCCTTATGAGGTACTCATGAGTCTGAGACAGACAAGTTCGGTGGAGGAGTATAGAGAGATGTTTGAACTAATCTCAGCCCCACTGCGTCATACTGAAGAAGAGGTGTTGTTGGGAGCCTTTATGAATGGGCTGAAGGATGAGGTTAGGGCCGAAGTGAGGTTACATCACTCTGGGGATTTGGGGGAGGTGATGAAATTAACAAAGAAGGTTGAGGAAAAAAATAGAATGCTGGGAAAGGGGGATGGGTCTGCTAAAAGATTTGGGCCTGTTAACAACAGACCAGCCTTGAGCAACAGGTGGGCTGCAAACACGGGCCCGGGTATGGGGGAAGAGGAGGAAGAGAGGGAGGAGGAGAAAGGGGAAGAGGCTGTGATGCTATTGAACATGGGGAGTGTAGCTGGGATGACATCCAAAAAATCTTTAAAATTATGGGGAAGGATTGAGGATAAGGGGGTCACGGTGCTGGTTGATACAGGAGCTACCCACAATTTTTTATCAGCACAAATAGTGGAAGAATTGGGGCTGCAGCAGGAACAAGGTCAGGAGTTTGTGGTAAAAGTGGGAGATGGCCATTTGGTGAGGAGGAAAGGAGTTTGCAAAATTGTGGAGTTGGAGTTGCCTAACTTGAAGGTGACTCAGGACTTCTATGTTTTTGAACTAGGAGGGGCTGATGTGGTGTTGGGGTATGAGTGGTTAGAGGGTCTGGGCAGAATCAAGGCGGATTTGAAGGAGCATGTAATATGGGCAAAGATTAATGGGGAGAAGGTGGAAATTCGAGGAGATCCCACCTTGTCACGGACGGGAACTTCATTAAAAGCCATCATGAAGGACATTGAAAAGGGGGTGGAGGCATATTATGTGGAGTTGGGAACTATGGCAGTAGAAGGGGTGGAGATTAAGGGAGACATGGAGGGATTGGAGGGTTTATTGAAGGAGTATGAGGACCTTTTCCAGGAAACTAAGGAGCTGCCCCCACCAAGGAGATGTGATCATGCCATTGTCATTAAGGAGGGAGCCCAAATTCCTAACATCTGGCCATATCGTTATCCCCATCACCAAAAGGAAGCAATTGAGGAATTTGTCAAGGACATGATGGCTGCAGGACTCATTCGGCCCAGTGTCAGTCCCTATGCTAGTCCTTTATTGTTAGTAAAGAAAAAGGATGGTAGTTGGCGGTTTTGTACAGACTATAGAGCCCTCAATAATATTACTACCCCTAAGAAGTTTTCAATTCCGGTCATAGAAGAATTGTTAGATGAATTGCATGGAGCTGTGATTTTTTCCAAACTTGATTTGAAATCTGGATATCATCAGATTAGGATGAGGGAGAGTGACATCCCCAAAACAACTTTTAGAACACATGATGGGCACTATAAATATCTAGTTATGCCCTTTGGGCTAACTAATGTCCCTGCAACATTCCAGGTCTTAATGAATGACATTTTTAGGTCTTATTTGAGGAGATTTGTCTTGGTATTTTTTGATGACATACTGATTTACAACCCTTCACATGAAGCCCATTTAGATCATTTGAAAATTGTTTTGGAGGTGTTGAGAGTGCATGTTTTGAAGGTGAATTTTAAGAAATGCTGTTTTGGGATGCTGCAATTAGAATATTTGGGGCATATTATCTCTGCAGCAGGTGTTTCGGTTGATCCCAATAAAATTAAAAGCATGATGGAATGGCCGGTTCCCAAAGATATTCGAAGTTTGAGGGGATTTCTAGGCCTGACCGGTTACTACAGACGGTTTGTCAAGAACTATGACATCATCGCTAGACCTCTAACTCAGTTACTTAAGAAGAATAATTTCCAATGGGGAGAGGAAGCTATGCAGGCTTTTCAGGCATTAAAAGAGGCAATGACAGCATTGCCCACACTAGGAATACCCAACTTCAATGTGCCTTTTGTGGTGGAAACTGACGCGTCTGGATATGGAATCGGGGCTGTTTTGATGGAGCAGGGCAGACCCTTAGCTTTTATCAGTCAAGCTCTGTCAGAAAGATCAAAACTGAAGTCTGTATATGAAAGGGAGTTAATGGTAATTGTCTTTGCCGTTCAGAAATGGAGACAGTATTTGATGGGGAGTCATTTTGTGATTAAGACTGATCAAAGAAGTCTTAAATATTTGCTGGAACAGAGGATCTTAGATGGGAATCAGTAGAAATAGGTTTCCAAGTTATTGGGATATGATTTCGAAATTCAATACAAGGAAGGGAAAGATAACAGCGTGGCGGATGCATTGCCAAGAGTGGTGGAAATGAATGCAATCTCCATTGTCACCAATGAGGAGATGGAGGGACTGGCGGAGGAGACAGTTGGGGATCCGACCTTATCTAAAATTATAAAAGAGTTGACGATGGACCCCTCCTCACACCCTAATTTCTCTTTTGCAAAAGGGTGTTTGTGGAACAAGGGAAGGTTGGTACTACCTGTGGCATCCAGCAAGATCATGACAATCTTTACTGAGTTCCACTCTTCCCCTTGGGGTGGACATGCGGGTATCCTCAAGACTTACAAAAGAGTAGCTGCAGTATTTTTCTGGAAAGGAATGAGGAAAGATGTGGAGACCTTTGTGCAAAGATGTGAGGTGTGTCAACAGCAAAAATATCAAACCCTTAAGCCTGCGGGGTTGTTGCAACCGCTGCCTATTCCCACTCAAATTTGGGAGGATTTATCCATGGATTTTCTTGGGGGCTTACCGAGATCCCAGAGAAAAGATACCATCTTAGTGGTTGTGGACAGACTCACCAAATCAGCGCATTTCATTCCCTTACGCCACCCTTATACAGCCAAAGAAGTTGCAGAAATGTTCATTGCTGAAATTGTGAGGCTGCATGGGTTTCCTAGCTCGATTGTTTCAGACTGAGACAGGTTATTCATGAGCAGTTTCTGGAAGGAGTTGTTTAAGATGGCTGGAACGCAATTGAAGTACAGCACTGCATACCATCCGCAGACCGACAGACAAACGGAAGTGACTAACCGGGTGATAGAAGCTTATCTGAGGTGTTTTATTAATGGCTTGCCAAAATAGTGGGTAAAATGGATGCCTTAGGCAGAATTTTGGTTCAATTCTTCCCATAATGTCTCGATTGGCATGAGTCCCTTTAAGGCGTTATATGGTCAGGAACCCCCTACGGTAATCAAATACTATCCGGAGGGAACTTTGATTCAGGAGGTGGACCAGTTGTTAATAGAAAGAGATGCCATATTAGCTGAATTAAAACAGCAACTATGTAAGGCGCAGAACAACATGAAAATGCAAGCTGACAAGAAGAGAAGGGACGTGGTTTATGAGGTGGGAGAAATGGTTTATTTGAAGGCACCTTACAAGTATAGAACCTTGGCAGCCAGACCAAATGAGAAGTTGAGTCCAAGGTTCTATGGCCCTTTTGAGATAAAATAAAAGGTGGGGAACGCGGCTTATAAACTGATTCTGCCTGAACATGCAAGGATCCATCATGTCTTTCATGTTTCACAAGTGAAGAAAGCAATGGAAGTCACTAAGACCAACCAGCAGCTCCCTGAGTTCCTTACTGCAGAATGGGAGTTACCAGTGAGGCCCCTTCAAGTGCTAGATGTCCGGAAACTGCTGAATGGAAATCTGCAAGTTTTAATCAAGTGGGTAGATCTCCCTGATCATGAAAATTCATGGGAAGATTACAACAGCATGAATGAGGTGTTCCCTGATTTTCACCTTGAGGACAAGGTGAAACTAATGGGGGAGGGTATTGTTAGGCCCAAGCCCATCTTGAAGGTCTATGGAAGGAGGGACAAAAGGAGGGAGCAGTGGAATACAGCTGTAATAGGACAAGGTCCTGCAGCTGCAGCAGAGGAGAGAGAAAAGACAATTGTGGGAGTGAGTGGAGGTGAAAAAGGGCAGGCAAACCAGACAGCAGAGGAGAGAGAAAAGACAGCTGGCAATGAGGGATTGGGCAGTTGGGAATTTGAGGAAAAAGAGGAGAGAGACATGTAGGAGGAGGGGGCGAATATGGGAGAGGAAGGGACCAATTGAGAGGCAGGCAACATTTGGAAAAGGTTTTGAGGGTTTTAGCTGTAGAAGGGAGCTGGTTCCTTCTCAGCTAGGTTTTTATCTTTGAGTGCTAGTTTTCTGTTTTCTTCCATTTTGTAAGGAGCTGTGCTCCATCCCATTGTTATTTCAGTTGGTTTGTATTCACTGTTTTATTGGGGCCCTTACGTTTAGAGGAAGTCCCTAGTGGAAGTTCTCAGTTTTATCACATACTCTTGGCTCTGTTCTATTAATGCGGTTGATCAGTCTACTGGGGATCTTACACAGCTTAGATTCTTGAGTTTGAGAGACTGCACAAATCTTGTCAGAATACCCAAAATCATTAATTCTATGACATCTCTTATAACTCTAGATTTATGCGGCTGCTTAAGACTTGAGGATCTGCCCTTGCTAGGATACACATCGGTGTCTGCAGAAAATATTGACCTCATACCATTGTCTATTGAACTCTATGGTGATCAGCTCATGTCTTCTTATAATCTGGATTCTTTGATTTTTTTGGACCTGGGCTTTTGCAATCTAAGTACAGTCGCTGATGCTATTGGAGAGTTAAGGCATCTAGAAAGGCTAAATCTAGAAGGAAACAATTTTGTTTCACTACCGACTTCAATGGAGAGGCTTTACAATCTAGCATATTTGAACTTGGCGCATTGCAGAAGGCTTCAATCTTTGCCTGAGCTCAGCTTGTGTGCTACTTCTCCATCAGGGGGAAGATATTTTAAAACGGTATCTGGATCTCATAATCATAGGTCAGGATTATACATTTTCAACTGTCCCTCCTTAGAGATCCCAGAACGTGTTATTGTTAACAACTTGGCACTTCAATGGCTAGCAAATTTAGTTGAGGTGCACGCTCTGTATCCCCTCTCTCTCTCTCTCTCTCTCTTGTTCTGATATATGTGTTATTTTTTTTCCCTATGGTTCCAGAATCCTTGTCATTTCCGGTGTGGCTTTGACATTGTTGTCCCTAGTAGCATCATTCCACGGTGCTTTGTCACTCAATTTACGGGAGGCTCGAGAGTAAAATTAACGGAGTCTGTGTATGAGTATGAAAATTGGCTTGGCTTTGCCTTTTGTGTGAAATTTGAGAAAAATTATGGTCCAACAATGTCTGGTTCTTCAAATTATTCAATTTCCTCGCTGTTGCAGTATCCTTTTTATCTTTCTTTTGAGAGTGAGAACACGGAAGAAACCTTCGATATGCCACTTCGGTTAGACCTGGACAAGGTTCCTGTCTCATATGCAAAACATCTCTGGCTAATCTATATTTCTCGGCCACACTGCCATTTTCTGACAACAAGAGCATATATCAGATTTAAAGCTCATCCAGGTTATAAGATTAAAGAATGGGGATTACACATGGTGTTCGAGCATGATATCTTTTATCCAAGTGAGTTGTGGGGAAATATTGAGGTTGATCAACTAGAGTCCTTTGATTATGGGCATGAAAGTAGCAGCAGCGGTAATGGGTATGTTCCTGAGGAAGAGGAAAAGCCTAGAATCAAGCTTCCTTATAACTGGTATGCTACTGATGAAAAGGAAAATCCTAAAATTCAGCTTCCTTATAATTGGCATGCTGCTGAGGAGGAGCAAATCGAGAATATGCAAGTTAATGCCAAAGGGAATACTCTCTCTAATATGGGCCTCTCCATAGGTGATGATTAGAATGATTTAACATGAAAAGGCCTCTTCAATTTTTTTATTTTATTTCTGCCACTTCCTACACACAAGAATAAGTGATCAAGTATATCATGACATCATTGCAGATTAATACTATGTTTGGATTAACGTTTTGGGGCCAAATGTATTTGCAGCTTTTTAACGTTAAAGAAGTTATCACATCGATTGGGAATTCTTTTGTCTGATTAAATATTTGGTCATACAACTTGTGTTGTTGCCAGCTGTGCACATATCCCCTCTCGTACAATTGAACACCTTCCTACATTGAGTTGATCTCATTTTCAAAACAAGTTTTGTCAATGTTTTTGTAACCTTTAATTTTGACTTGAAAATTAGAAGAAAAGAAGATATACAATTATTCTGAGGTGGATTTTAGCATGGACCATCACTTCATTTGGGTTATGGTAGATCATGAAATTAATTACGAATTAGGAGTTAATTACAAATTATAGTCTATAGCTTTTTTAGGGTGAAATTATAGGCTATAGCTAATTAGCAGTTGTGCTTGAGTTGATTCCAGAGGTACTAAGATATGCAACAACCTTTGAAATTAATAAGGAAGAAAGAACAGATAGGCAGGTAGGTTCCTTCCTAGTTCCCTAGTACAGTATAGAGATCTAGTTGCCAAGAATAACAACTATACTAACTTTATTGCGACATAGAGCCAACAGTTAGGGTGCATTAGAACTTAGAGCAGAAAATGAGAATGGGAATGAGAAATGCTCTACTAACATCGAGAGGAGCCTGAGGGCTTTGGAGGCTGAGGGGGCGAAATGAGTTCTTCTTGCGTGTGCACGGATTTTTTGCGTTTCTTGATTTTGGTAAAAAAATCATAGAAAAAAATCCCCACGAGCGAATGTCATGAAATTTGGAGGACATATTGGACATGGGTTTAGTTACATGCCATAAAAAAATCAGATGAAAATTCAATTTAAAAGTACAATTTTCCATTTTTTTAGATTTTTTGCGTTTTGACCACTTAAAAAAATTATAATAAATTCACCACTTGGTAAAAAATTGTGAAACTTGGGGAACAAAGAGATATGAATTTTATAAGCACGCTTGCAAAAAATCTCGTCAAAATTTGGCTTCTAGGTCCAAATTTGGCCTTATGTCTCCTCACGAAAAAAGTGTCTACTGGTACAAAAGTGGCAAATGCATATTAGCCTATTATAGGGTGGAGCACCTGCCTGACCTTGGCCCGGGAGGTCTGTGCGGGGCTGCCAGGGGGCTTCTCCCACATGCTGTTGCCGACCGACCCTGATCTTTTGTGAAGGGTTCGAGTGAGAGTGTACCTGTCGGGACCCAAAAGATGGTGAACTATGCCTGAGCGGGGCGAAGCCAGAGGAAACTCTGGTGGAGGCCCGCAGCGATACTGACGTGCAAATCGTTCGTCTGACTTGGGTATAGGGGCGAAAGACTAATCGAACCGTCTAGTAGCTGGTTCCCTCCGAAGTTTCTCTCAGGATAGCTGGAGCCCGCGGGCGAGTTCTATCGGGTAAAGCCAATGATTAGAGCATCGAGGGCACAACGCCCTCGACCTATTCTCAATCTTTAAATAGGTAGAACGATGTGGCTGCTCTGTTGATCCATGCCATGGAATCGAGAGCTCCAAGTGGGCCATTTTTGGTAAGCAGAATTGGCGATGCGGGATGAACCGGAAGCTGGGTTACGGTGCCCAACTGCGCGCTAACCTAGACCCCACACATTGAGAAATTCAAACATGACCCAGGCAAGGTTTATCGATGGAAGAGAGCCATGATGGACTTAGGTAATTTGGTTGGATTGGATGTTAAGAGATAAGTAAGTATAAAGCACTCTTCTCTCTGCTGTTTATACATCCTTTACATGAATCAGTTGTGTTCTGTTGAGTTTTTTGTGGCCATGCATGTGTTCTTGCATTTAACTAGTCACCAAATCAAGTTTCATTGTGCAACTTGTATGCTTTCTTTCACATCCACTAAATATATCATCCTCTTGTAAGTTGTAACTTCGGTGATAATTTGGTGTTCTTATTTTTCCTCTTTCTTTCAGGCCAGAGTTTGTGGAGATTGAAAAAATTGTTCAGACAGTGATAAAATCACTGGGTCATAGTTTCTCAAAGTCTGATGCAACCTCGTGTGGAGGAACCAGAAAAGCTTCTAAAATTGAGCTTAGTGGAGGATGACTTTCGTGTTTTGGGAATTTGGGGGATGGGTGGTATAGGAAAGACAACTCTTGCCACCGTCTTGTATGACAAAATCTCTTGTCGGTTTGATGCTCGTTGTTTTATTGAGAACCTAAGCAAAATTTATGGAGATGGTGGTGTTGCTGCTGTGCAAAAACAGATTCTTCGTCAAGCTCTAGGTGAAAAAGATCTAGTCTAGACACATACGATACTTGCGAAGTCTTGCGAAGTATCTGGGACTGTGATTAATAGACTTCACAGCAACATTAAGATCCTCCTAGTTCTTGACAATGTTGATGAAATAGAGCAATTGCAGGAATTGGGCATAAATCCTAAATTCCTTTGTAGAGGAAGTAGAATAATCATAGCCACAAGGGATGAGCATATTTTAAGTTAGCAAAATTAATTTTTTTTCTTAATTTTATTTTTTATAAAGAAAGTAATGTTTACTTACAAGCGACTTAAGTTAATACTGATAAAAATATAAAGTACTTATTTGTTATTCAGTAACAATTTAAGGGATCAAATTAAAACTTACTAAAACTTAACACCAGGTCATCAACATGCAAGTGCCACGCCACACTTAACGGCCAATAGGCATTTCACTGACAGCGTTTGCTGAAAACTAACGTTTAGTCTAACACGGTAAAAGTTTGTAAATATAAATAATGACCAATTTCAAGCAAAATAAGTTGTAAGATCAAATCGAAATCTATTACTCCCTCCGTTTTAAAACTATAGCAGTTTAAGGTTAATATACATAGATTAAGAAACATTTAATAGAAGTAAAATATTGTTGTATATAGACTAAAATATCATCATTTAATAGAAAAGTATTAATGATAAAATGTCTATAAATTTCTATACTATTAATGTCAACTACTTCCACTATTAGTTATTAAATAAGGGTATGGGTGAAAAAAATAATTAATAATACTTTAGAATTGTAAAACTACAATAATTTTAAAACAAAAATAAAAAACCAGGGAGTAAGTTATAGACCAGGATCCTCTCCATTTCCTAAGGAAATGGAGATCTCCATTCCATTTAATGGAGATGCGACAGTGGCTTTAAAAAACTTTAGAGTAAATTACATTTTCCTCCCTTAATAGATACTATTATTACACTCCCATCTCCTCTAATTTGAAAACACACACTTCCATCCCTCTAAAGATAAAATATGAGACATTTTGCTCCATTTTTTTAAATTTTCCGTTAAAATTAAGTTAGTCTCCGTTAAAAAAATATTATTACCAAAATGACCTTTTGTCTTTGTTCTCTCGGTCACACATTCTCTGCCACAACAACTCCTGAATCATAGAGCACCGTGGTTGCCCATGAAAAATTTAGGATCTCTAGCCATTCTTTGTCAATCCAACTAATGGCGTGCAAAATTCACAATGAACAAACCAAACCGAATTGGAAACCACGTTATAAGGATGCAGCGACTGCACCATAGATGTAGGGAACACGCGTTGCAGAGATGGACGTAGGTAGTTTGACTGTAATCTTGGTGCTTCGGTAGTTTTGACAGTCCAATCTTGGGGCTTCAAGGTTACAAATTAAGAACAATTAGTAGATCAGGAAAAAGAAAAGAAAAGAGATGAAAAGGGGATTTGAAGATGGAAGGGATTATTTATCAAAAAAAAAGAAGATGGAAGGGATTTCTGAGATTTGCCAATGAAAGGTTGTTACTGTTTGTCTCCTTTGTGTTTGAATTCCCCTATTTCTAGTTCTAGTATAACAACTAAAGAATCATCCAAACTATAAATTCATTTACGAAATATTGCATTTCAGAGTTATACGGTTCCTTCTCAAAGTGATATTATTGTATTGGCTGCTCCTAGAAGCAGAAGCACAACCAATGATCGACGTAGGTTAGAGCAGTAGGGCATCAAATTGATACAATTAAAGGTTAATACAGTAATTTAAAATAATTTAGCATATATTTTAATTAAAAAAATATATTTAAAAATCTTTTAATAAATATTCCCCAATGGTGTTAAGTTTAAAGGACTAAATTGTATGTTTTCAAATAAGAGGGAATGAGAGTATAATAAAGATATCTCTTAGGAGAGGAGGTTGTAATTTACTCAAAACTTTAAAGGCTGAGATTTAATTTGACCTACATTTTAATTTAAATTTAAATTCAAAATAAAAATGGAGGTGCCCAGCACATTGGAGAACCCTAGCGCCGCCACCTTCCTCACCATCTCCTCCACCGTCCACCTCGACGACCTCGGCCTCCACTCACCCCATCGCTTGCGGCTCCCACCTTCGTCGCCGGCCGATGGTTGCGCATGGGTGCGAGAAGGCTCATCTTCCCCGATGGAGTCCATGGACCACGTAACCTCTACGTTTGCAACTGCAGGCACCCCCCACAACCTATACGTCTTCAACCACTGCGCCGCCCTGGACCCCATCGTCATCGCTATCTCCCTCGGCCGCGAGTGCCATGTTCGCCATCTCCCTCAGTCGCGAGTGGGAGCTCTTCTTGCTGCGGTTTAGTGCCATGTTCGAAGAAGGTGATTGTGGTAAGTGTCGTCTTCTTCTCCGGCGGCGAGGTCAGCGAGGAAAGTGCGGATGGGTCCCTAGAGGCTGGAGCATGTTGTTGCCGACCTCGAAGATCCAAAAGTCGACGTCGAAGATGGCAATGGCGCGAGGTCGACGGAGTAACAGATGAGGAAGGCGGCGAAGACGAGCTAGTGGCGAAGATGAACTAGCGGCGAAGAAAGGGCGGTGGCGGCTGAAGCATGAGGTGGAGGCCGGAGGGGTCGCCTGGAGCGGAGTCGGGCATGATGCATTTTCATTGATTTTTATTAATTTAAATGAAAAATTATATTTTATGAAATATTAAATCTCAGCCATTGATATATTTTACTGCAACGTGTTGCATTTCTAGTCAATGAAACGAAGGGAAATAGAGAGGATCCTGATTCCTAAGTTATAAGTGAAGAATTCCGCGCTCCACTCCGCGTTCAATCATTTGCCCAAATGGAGGAAGGACAGTTAAGTCATCTCACTTATTTCACTTATTCAGACACTACTACTTTCGGTCCTTTTTTTTTAGGATTTAACATGTTTTTTGTCCCTCTAAATATCGGCGTTTTGAATTTAGTTCCTCTAAAAAAAGTCAAAGTTTTTTAGTCCATCAAGAAATCAATTTTTTGATTTAGGTCCCTCTTTTGCGTTGACCGCTGACATGACACACTGAGGTCCCTGTAAAATGCTGACATGACTTACATACATCTGATGTGGCTTACATGTATTGCCACGTCAGCTGACATGTCATTCATAGTTATTTAGAGGGATTAAAATCAAAACTAAATATATTTAGAAGGACCATGTGACATCAATCAGACCACCACCACAACCACCCAAAACTTGAGCGGCTTGATTTTACAGGATGCACAAACTTGTGGCAGGTCCATCCATCAATTGGACATCTTACAGAACTTGCTTTCTTGAGTTTGCAAAACTGTAGCAGTTTGGTGAGCCTCGATTTTGGCAGGGTATCAAAATTAAGTTCTTTGAGAGTTCTCCGCCTCTCTGGTTGCACAAAACTTGAAAAGACACCAGATTTTACCGGGGCATCAAATCTTGAGTACCTTGATATGGATGGATGCACAAGTTTATCCACGGTTCATGAATCTGTTGGAGCTCTTGCAAAGCTTAGGTTCTTGAGTTTGAGAGATTGCACAAATCTTGTTGGATTACCCAGTAGCATTAATTCTATGACATCTCTTGTAACTCTTGATTTATGCGGCTGCTTGAAATTCACAGCTCTGCCCCTGGAATGGACTCTCGGACAATCTTCTTATCTGAAATCTTTGATATTTCTGGATGTAAGCTTTTGCAATCTAAGTAAAGTACCTGATGCTATTGGAGCGTTACAGAGTTTAGAAAGACTAAATCTACAAGGAAACAACTTTGATTCACTGCCTTCTTCCATCGGTCGGCGTCGATGTCTAACATATTTAAATTTGGCTCATTGCCATGAGCTTCAAACTATACTACAAGAACCTGAATATCGTGCTTCATTGGTGGGAAGATATTTTAAGACGGTATCAGGATCTCGTGATCATAGGTCAGGATTATATATTTTTGACTGCCCTAAGATGACGTATGAGTCGCCCCAGATGAAGCCCCAAAACAAACACCGATATTTTCTTAATGAATATCCTGGTCAATGGTTATACAGACAAGCTAGGGTGCGTACTATGAAACCTTCCCTCTCTCTATCTCTCCCTGAGTTTGTCAGTCAGACATTTCGTATCTAGCTTTGAAATGAATGATATGTGTGTGTGTGTTTTTTTTTCTTTGATATACCTTGTGCAATCAAGAGGATTTTCAATGCAACATATTAAACTTGTTGCATTTTCGTAAACTTAAAACATTTTTCTACTCTCTCATTATATAGTACTATCAAGGAGAAGGTACGGTTTCCTGTTCTAGGCTTCTAGTAATGAATTAGACGTTAGGATTATATATTTTTGATTGCTTTTAAGCGACTGATCATTATCTGACAAGCTGTAAATTACTTGGCACTTTTGGTGGCTAATACTCTTTTATGCCTTAATTTCCTTGAACTCTCTCTTGTTCTAATATACCCCTTTTCCCTGGTACCAGCAACCCAATAGCTTTCGGTGTGGCTTTGACATTATTGTTCCTTGGGGATGGGAAAGTATTGATTTCCCATTAAGTTGTCCTATTCCGGAGTGGTTCAATCACAAATTTGATTGGGGGTTCAGTAATAAGGATAGTACAGTCTGATGCGTATGTGCGAACCTGTGACTTTGCATTTTGTGTAGCATTCGAGGTAAACAGTCGTAGTAAAAATTCTGGATCTCCACATGATTCACCCTGTCACGCCACTTCCACATCCATTTTATCTTTCTTTCGAAAGTGAACACACGGAAGAACGATTCGATATGCCACTCAATTTGGAATTGGACAAGACTGATGGTTCGAAACATCTTTGGCTAATTTATATCTCTCAGGAGCATTGCCATTTTGTGAAAACAGGAGCGTGTATCACATTTAAAGCCTGCCCAGGTTTAACAATAAAGAAATGGGGATTGCGCGTGGTACATTATTGGAAGGTACCAACATCTCCTGATGGGTCGAGAACTGCCAGTAAAGAAATAATATTCGATGAAGAAGAACTTGCAGAATATGATCGTGATCATCGTCTTGTCTTTGATCATGTAGAAGGAAGAAGCGGTGGGTCTGGACCTAAAATCCAGCTTCCCTACAATTGGTTGATTACTAAGCAAGAGGAAGCTGAGAATTATGAGGCCAAGTCAAAAGAAAATGCTCTTTCTAATCTGGGTATTTAGATATGCCAACCGCGGCCAAAGCAGACAAAATCTTCTCTAAGCCCTGAGGTAATTATCTTACCTAAGCATTGACGCATTATTTTTAATTAACAATTCATTACCATTGTAAATTAATCATTAATTGCTATAATTAATAATGAATTATTAGTATGTGAATCCAACTTTGCGGTACCGAGTTTATCCAAGAATTTATCTTTGATTAATATGTTGAGGCATGATTAGTGATTTAATCGTTTTTCAGTTCAGGCAGTACTCCCTGCGTGAAGAAGTGAAATAGGAAATCACATTGCAGCTTGGCTATGTTGCATCTCTACATTATCACAAGGACGTGTATGGTTTTCTGATCTTTGATTTGGATTGATATTTGTAGTCTGTTTCCTTTCTTCTTGTTTGTGTTATCTTTGGCAACCAAACCCGCTACGTTGATTTATTAGAATTGAAGTTCGTCAAACAGTACTACATGAACTGGAGAACTTGATGGTGATTTAATAGAACAATTTGGCTAGATATCAGACTTCAGAATGTTTATATTTGTGTGTATTTTTTGGAGACAATGTTCAGAGTTTATTTGAGTAATGTTCCGAGTTTTTAATAACCATATGTTTTTTATTTAATTTTTAACAATTTTATTTATGTTTCAGTTCATCAGTTTTGAATTGAAAATATAGAAAAGATGTAGTAGAATCAATTTGGATATGGTTATTTTAGATGGGAAATTTAGAATAACTTTTTGCCTAATTGAAGTAATTGGCGACCTTAATTAAGACAATTTATATAAATCCTGTTGTTATATTCTGATACAATCTTTAAATTACTTATGTTTGGAAAAGGAAGGTTTGAGACTGTTGAATTGAAAATTAGATTGTTGATACTGAGATAGGGTATAATTGAATCATAATGCTTCCCATCTTTTCATCAGTGCAATGAACAAAAGTCAAATTTTAAAACTGCATACATATTAAATCCAAAGGAATCTAATTGCCTGCAAGCTGATGTGTAAATTTATGGGCTTCCCAGATTATTCAAAGCCGAATTAATTTAAAACAGAATAGCATCACTTACCTAGAACATGTCATAGCTGCATCGGCTCCATTTCCAAAATTTAATCAGAAAATCTTAAAATTGCCTTGGCCAATAAAGAGAAACATTTGACATGAAAGTGTGGAATAACACTAAAATAAGAATTTCGTTATAAGAATGTTAATAAATGAAAACATCAATTTTATCTAGTCCATGTGAACAACAGACACTTTCCAAGTAGTTGGAAACATTTTGTTCCTACTTTGTGTTTGTTTTTCACACACTTTGTCCAACATACACGGCTTACATGGTGTGAAAAAATTAATGAGACAAATGGAGCATGAGACAATTGAATAATTGATAAACCACACCTGTGATCAGATTTTTCAAAAGATATTTGGTTCATACTTTCTGACCGGTCCTGCTATAAGTACTATATTTTATCCATATATAATCTCCTAGTAATTCAATAAGTGTGTAACGTTAAATATATAGGTTTAAATTTCATTATTCCATTAAAATGAAATTTAATTTCTTTTGGAGCCAAAAAGTTTAAGAAATGGAAGTACTAGTCAAAGAAATTCAAAGATGTGAAATGAAACAAAAACTGAAGTAATGTGCTTAAGAATGCACATTTGCAACAAGAAAAGAGGAGGAAAAGCAAAAGTTAAAACTATAATTAGCACAAAAAAATCTATAAGCTAAATGAAGTAATATTAAAAACACTAGCAAAACTCTAAAACTCAGTGAATATAACTACAAGAAATTTTTTATTTTGTTTGTTTTTAATATTTTACTCTTATATTTTGTTTCTTAAATTTAATAAATCATAATTTTTGGATATATAATTTTAAATTCACGTTGAGAGGTCGAATAAGAAGGATTTTTTTTTTGGGTGGGAGAGGGGTTGCATTGCAAGGAATGTTATTTTCATTGTGGTACAGGTAATTGAAACAATAAGCAATTCATCTCAATTTAACCATCTGCTATTATAATATTGAGTCAAGACTCAAAACTCAAAACTCAAAACAGTTTGGAATAGTAGTACAATAATGAATCACATGATTAATGAGGCACCTTATCCTTAATTAAATATGGTTTGTTTTCTTGATTGAGATTATTTAACAATATTAGTAGGATTGTAGGAAGATGCTCTGGATATTATAAATGACGGATCGTCGCCATTACTTTTGTCCTCGCAATTGAGGTTATAAAATAAACAATACGAACCTGTGTTTTTTTTTATCAGTGTACGAACCTGCTTTATAATCATATGATTCATATCAAATGATATATAATTATATTTTATTTTGGCTTAAATCAATTTTTAATCCCTTATTTTTCACTGAGTTCCGTTTTTAGTCCCTCAAAAATAAAATGCGTCCTTTTAGTTCTTCATTTTTGAAAAATAGTCTCTTTTAGTCCCTGATGCCATATTTTAAATTCGAAAAGTATCTTTTAAATTTATACTTTGACCCCTCTCAAGTCTGATGCTCACCTTAACCCATTTTTTTGTTTTCCTCCCCCTCCATTGATGCACCGCGCCATGCACCCATCCCCGCACGGCCAAGGGAGGAGCTCCGCGCGACCAAAGGAAGTTGCGCACAATGGCGAGAAGGGAGGCGGCCACCGCGATCGCATAGGGAGGAGAACGAGAGAGAGGCTGCATCTCATGGTAGCTTCGAGAGAGGACGATAGAACTACTCCTAGCGGGAATGGGGGGCCGCGATACATCAGTGGAGGGAGAGGAGAGCGAGAAAACGGATTAAGGTGAGCATCAGACTTGGGAGGGGTCAAAGTATAAATTTAAAAAATACTTTTCGAATTTAAAATATGGTCCCACACTACAAGGAAAAAGGACAATGGCGTCAGTCAATCTGAGGCGGTTTGCAAAAACTCGCTGCCAGAGGAAAGTTTGTGACGATTTGGACAACGGTCAATGTAACCGACCTTGTTTACTTGTAGGTAACAACGGTTTTAAAGAAATCTACAGTGGTTCAAAAACTTAAAAGCCAAAAGTAATAAAATAACACAAGACGGGAGCGCGGGACCATTGACGATACACTTGCCCTCTCCCCAATTTTTCATTCCCTCCAAAACCCTTGTTCACTCCCGGCTCCTCAACAGAGGAAATTTTCTTGAACGCTCCAATTTTGCACTCCCCCTACATTTTTTACTCCCTCTCTATTTTTTCGTTTCTCCTCTTTGATTGAACTTCCACGGTCACCCCCAAATCCCCCTACGTCTAATTATTCCAACTCTTAGTAAAATCACCTCTCTTCCTCAAACACTGTCAGCCAAAACGGTTAGTTCCAAGGTCCACGTGCTAGCATTTTCCCCCAATTTTATTTATTCATTATTTTGCAAAACCCTAACAATTTATTTGTGCATTTTAGGTTGTGCCAGAGAAATCAAGCGAGATCCTTCGATTCAAGTTCATCTTTACTCATACATTGTGCGAGTACATGAAACCTTCAATCTAATAGTTCTAAAGTTTCTTTCTTACAATTACCATTAATCATATCCAAGTATTATTATTCCCTAATCGTAAAATGTGCTGTGTGTGCGTGCTGCAGGGGTCATTTACGGCTTGAAAGCATCTCTTTTCAGGTTTTGATATATTTAAGTTTTTAGTCTTTTGATTATGGTTCTTGTTGCAGTTCTCATTTTATGCATTGTGACTATAGATGTTTGTGCCACTGATATGATCTGCTTCCATTTGATTTAAGGCTTTATAAATTCAGAGAAAAATGATTATCCACTTCTTCAATTTTAAAAATCCAATTTGAACCTCTCAAGAAATCTGAAACTGATTCGCTAAAACAATATATTTTGATTTGGTTTTGAAAGGCTTAGTGTTTGAAAGAAGAAAGCAACCAATTTGTGACGTGGAAAAGAAAAAGAGAGACCTCTGTTAAAGAAAATAGTTAAATTTATTATGAAATTTTCATGTCACTTCCAATGAGTCAATAATACACAAAATATATTTTTTATACTTGATTGTGTTAGATATTTAGCATTTGAAAGCATTTTCTTCACTTGACTGGATAAAAGAATGCTACAATTGTCCATTGAACACACGTCTCAAATCCCACTTGACAGTTCAAGTCTTGATGTGTGTCATTACACAATATTGCGTCTAGATTTTTTCAGTTATTGTTATTTCTCATAAATTTAGATAAATTAATGTGTAGTGTTGGCTTATTGGCATACCCCTGGAAGATTATAAGAACAATTGCACTTGAAAACTAAAACGTATTTACAATTCTATCTTCCTGTATATTTCATTTTACATTAAGTTTAATTAAAATAATAATTTTAAAATAACATAATTGTGATAAAAACAAAATCATCCTTATGACTAATATTCATGAATAGTGAAACTAATTTGATCTACGTGAACATTTCCTAACTATCTTAATATATATAATATAAAAAATTGTGGTGAATATAATAATAAAAGCTTCTTATAATTTTTGATACGCACACTTGTTTGTCCCTCTCAATTCTTATGTTTCTAAGGCACCAAATTTTTTAAAGTCAGATATCTACTACTCTGTTTTTTCCCCCCTATAATAAATACTAGGCATACATTGGCTTTGTTCATATTATCTCAGTTGATTTACATTTGAACTAGGTTTTGTTTATTTGAGTTTGGGTTTTAATTTTCAATTATTGTTTCTTATTATTGTATGTGTGCAGCACTGCAGTTTGTTGTTAAGGAAGATCAGTACTTTCATCTTGTTACTCGGCTCTGTTGTGCTAGGTGCAATTGTGATAGGTTTCCCCCTAAACCACTGAATATATACCTTGTGTTCCATGTTATTATTATATTTATATACTTTTCTAGTATGTGTTGCACATGCTTATTCGTTTTAGAATGCATATTATTCATTTATATATGTTCATTTTAACTATTTAGTAATTTATTACTTGTTTTATATTTCTAAATTCAGAAACAAAATTGTAGAGCAATGGATAAGTCATGGATTACAATGCCACGGAATTCACTCATGTATGAGCAAGGGGTTAAAAGATTTATTGATTTTGCTTTTGAGCGTAGTTCTTAGTGAGTCAGATAAAGATGTCCTTCTTTGTCTAGCTAGAGGTCCAATTGACAAGGCTAGGAGATTCACTGCCTATAATGTTAATGGATATAAGTTTAGAACCCTGGCATGAGACAAAGGATTAAAAACTCAAAATAGTGGGGTTTTTGGTACATTTGGCACTAGAAGTTATTCAAGTAACAGTGATACCCAAATGAGGTTTGGAGGTGTAATGCCCCAAATTTTCACTCTAAGAGACAGAGTGTTAATAAGGGTAGATTATTGTTAATATTAGGATTTCGATGAGATAAACAATGGTTTAAAACTGACGTAGAAAGTCAAACGAAAACTCTGTAGACGTTTTGACTGTCAGAATAGGAACATAATGATATAAAAAACCCTAATTTGGAGTCAGAAAAGATATTTGAGGATACCAATAGTGATTTTATATTATTTGAGAATTTTAGAAATTTATTTGAGAATTTTCTAAGAAACGGAGCAGAAATAGTACCGTTTTGGTCCCTATAGTATGACCAGGTTGAACTGCGAGTGGGTTTGAAGATCAGAACAAGTTAGAAAAATATTTTTATGAGCCAAATAATGTTTTTACATTATTTTAGAATTTTAAAAATTATTTTGGGAATTTTTAGAGTAACAGATTAAGAATTGTTGTTTTGGTCCCTGTATAATCAAGAACGGGGGTAAATTGGAGCGTAAATGGATACCAGAAAATTAAGACATGATCAAAATTAAAATGTAAGAGTAGCCAACAGTGTTTATATAAGATTTGTGATTTTAAGAAATTCTTTGGAAATTTTTAGAGAAAAGTCAATTTTACACTAGTTTACGTGTTACGGGTGATCGGTAAAAGTCTGTCTTGAGCCTAAGTTTGATTTTTCTTGAGCCCTAGACCACTTTGGCTCATAAATTTCGTGACCATGGTTAATTTGAGTGAACCATGCAAGCCATTCATTTAAACAAGCCATAGAAGTAGAGTTTAAGCCATTTGGGATCAAAATTACCACACAAAAGTTACTTTTTACCATTTTCACTTAAGTGATTAAATTTTTAAGCTTATCCCCTTCTTCCTACAGCTGTTGGGCGCCCAAGTGCTTATGGAAGGCAAGGAAGATATTTTATTTTCATAACTCAATTGGAATTAATTTGAAATCCATTCATAGGATTATGACAAGTGTTGTCACATGCTTTGCTTGCATTTAACCATGATTAATGAAAGCAACCATGGTTTCTCCTTGGTTGGGTAAATGGGTGGTCTATGCAAGGAAGGAAGACTTAGGAAAAGTCATTTTTTCATTCCAAGGCAACTTATCTCTCTAAAACTCCATTTTTCTCTAGCTTCTCTCTAAGTCCATCTTCTTCCTCCAAGCTTTTTCTTCCATTTCCATGGAAGCTTTCCATCTTCTTCCTTCATACTTTTGATCCTTTACACAAGCATCAAGTGTAGAGAATCCATTTTATACATCTTTTAAACACTTAGTCTCCATCATGCTTGGAATCATCAAGTTGTTCTTCAAGTGTTCTTGAGCTTTTGGCCTTGAACCTTCAAGCAAACAAGGTTGGTTTGTGTTTCCAATCCATAAATCCTTATTTTCTATTCAGGATCTTCATCATCATCTTTACTAAATCATGTGCTTCTTCAAAGTTTTTGGAGAAACTCTTATTTTGCTCTAGGTTATGTTCTTGGAGCCAAATCTTTGATCAATCCTTTGATTCATTTTTCCAAAGAGGTTTGTCTATAAAATCACTCTCCTTTAGTTTCTTATGGGATTAGAGGTGGTTTTATGAAAAGAATAGGCTTATGTTTGTTGTGGTTGTGCTTCTTTGTTTGTGATATTTTTAAGGTGATTAATTTTGTGGACTTGGTTATCAACTTGTTAAAGAGGGAAAAGAGAAGGAGAGAGATTTAAGGTAAGGGAAAAATTCTCTAGTTATCATAGTTACATAAACATGTGTGTGTTCTATGTGACTTGTATGTGTTCTTGGTGATTGATTTCTTAAGTGATGGCAAATGATTTCTTTTGTGTTGGTGATGGATTTCTTATGTGATGATGGATGATTTCCTATGTTGATGTGTGGCCATATTATCAATTATCATGTGTGGTAGAGTGATTTCTTATGTTGTGATGGGTTAATTTTCTTATATGGAGATTTCTTATGTGGTTGTGATTGGTGCTTGGTTATTAGAAAAGTGAAGAGATTAAAGGAATTTAAATCATGATGATTGAACAAGTGATTCCAAACTTGCATAAGTTATATCAATTGTTAATTTTATGAAAAATGATTTCAAAGAACTATGAAAAGCACTTTTGAAAATCTAAGTTAATGAACCAAAGTTCATAAAGCTAAAATCTATTTTTGATGCTTAAAAAGGATGGAAATGAATTAAATAATCAAATTCTAAAAGAAAAATAAATTTTCGGATTTTTGATCATTTTCCAGAACTGTTCACGGCTCGGGTGTGACAATTTTCACAGCTGTGATATCTTCTGCCTGCCAGAAAATGCGATTTTTAAAGTATAAGAGCCAAAAGTGTAATTTTTGAAAATTTAGGGACTGAAAGTGTAATTTTAAAGTACAGGGACTGAAATGATAATTTGGATACTTGGATGGACTAAAAATATAATTTGGATAGTTAGAGGACTAAAATGTAAATTTTGAAGAAAATTGGCATTTTAGATAATTAATTAAAATAAAGAGATATTTTTACTAAAGTGATGAACAATGTGGTTTTAAAATTAACATTATTAATAAAGTCAAGTGAGAGAGAGTATTATCAAAAAAGTTTTCTCAAAAAAGGTCAAAGCAAAATTGATTGAGTTTTTCCAAAGTAAAGTTCCCGATTGAATTCTTAAAAGTTGAAGAGGTGGTAGTATAAGTTTGATGTACCAAAAGAGAATGGACCTAGCGTTTAAAACAATGATATGTGAGGCCGTGTACCGAATGTCTGCAACGATGAGATATTTGTGGACTGAGTGTCCGGGGTGTGGAAATTACATTGGGATTGAGTGTCCAAAGTAGTGAAAATGATGTTCCTAAAATATATGAGTAAATACCGGTGTGAAAAGTCTGTGTGACTTAGTTATATTGAGTAAAGATGAATTAATGTGAGTGAAGAAAGATTGGCTGTGTGCTGTTCCACCCGGCTGTGTGCCATATGAGTTACAATTCACGTTATACGTGGTTGGGAATTGATACGGTTGGGCTACAATTGCTTACTGGGGTTATTCGAGTTTCGAACTTCCACCAATGGCCAAGAGTTTGCATCCTTGAACCGGGGAAAATCGTACACCCGACTTGGATAAACCTGATTGACCGGTCTTTTCAGGATAAGGTGAGAGTGGCTTTTTATGGAATGGTTGTGAGAGCAGACCCGAAGAGAAAGGGTTGTGCAATCATGATAAGTATTTAGCTACGCCTATCACTCAAACATTGTTGGGATAAGTCTCCATGGAGCATTGAGAAAGAATGTTCTTACAGAGCTCTTAGAAGTGTCATGCATATATTTCTGTGTGAAATTGAAGTGATTTCTTTTGAGGATGAGTATAGCACTGTGTGTGCAATATATTTGCTGTATGTAATATATTTGTTGTGTGTTGCTTGTGTAACTGTGGTGATATAATTGCGAATGAGATTTTTACCCTTGCAATGTATTGTTTTCTTGTATGCAAATATGTTTTCTTAAGTTGCTACGCTGGAGATTAAAGTGGAGTTCAGGAGGAGTCAAGGAAAGGCGGTACGTCGGAACAGAGGATGGATGTGCGCATTTTTAGATTAAGAGTTAGGTTTTCTCATTTGAGTCCTTATAGAATTTTTAGTGCTTGACCAGCATAGGGAGTCTGTATTAAATTAGTTTGGGGAAAAACTATATTTTATTGTAGTGGATATATTTACATTGATAAATGTTTTATATTTCCTAAGTTGATTTTCTCGAAGTAATAGGTTGACATATTATCTTTTAAAAAAAATTAACTATAAAAAATCATTTGTGAAAACTTAAATAACTTTGACAGTATTTTCTGAAAGAAAGTCATTAATTAAATAAATTTATTTTCGCATTTGGGTTGGTTACTAAATATAATGCCCTTTTTGGGGAAGAGGGTGTTACAGGAGGGGTGTCTTATTATGGGAAATTGGTAGAAATCATTGAACTTAGCTACAATGGTGTATTCACGGTTCCTTTATTTAAATGCCATGGGCTAATACCACTAATCCTAGAGGTATGAAAACAGATAATTTAGGTTTTACGTCAATTAACTTTACGAGGCTAATACATACCGGAGAACATGAAGATGATGAGCCATACATTAAAGCTTCTGAAGCCCAAATGGTTTACTATGTGGATGATGAAAAAGAAAAGGGCTGGAGCATACCTATTCATGTAAAGCCAAGAGACTTATATGATATGGGTGAAGAAGATGAAGAGATAATGATGTCCAATGATGTCTATCCATCACAAACATAATTTTAAATAATTGTGGAATTTTAGAAATTTAAGACATGAAATAAAATGGATTTTTTAAAAAACTGTGTAATTGTGGCGGTTTAAACCGCTGCAAAACGCTATATATAACATATAAATTGTGCGTGTAAATCGCAGCGGTTACAAACCGTTGCTAAATGTCAACTGCGACCAACCTGCCGCGGAATGCTCACATGAACCGCTGCGAAATGCCAAAATAATTGTATTTTTGTGCTACATTTAGCGACGGACAAACCGCCATAGAAACCGCCGCTAAATACCTCCCGGCGGTCATTCCAGCGGTTAGCATAAACCGCCGCAAAATGACCACGCGACAGTTCTAACTGCAGCGGTTTAGCAACCGCCGCGAGAGTTGATTAGCAGCCGTTTGAACCGCCGCAAAATACCATTTTAATCACCACAGTTTGCCTGTTTCCTTGTAGTGCCAAGGACTAAAAAAGACCATTTTTCAAAAATGAATGACTAAAAAAACGCGTTTTATTTTTAAGGGACTAAAAACGGAACTCAGTGAAAAATGATGGACTAAAAATAGATTTAAGCCTTTTATTTTTTTACTTTTTATTATAACTTATTTTATCATAAAAATAAAAAAAATCCTTACGTACCGTACATAAATGAGAGCATAACGCATCAACACTGTACAAAACGCATCATGACAAATGTTCATTTGAATACCTAGGGTGTGTTAGTTTTTGTGTTGAGAGCCATTAAATCTCAATTTCGAGCCAAAGTAATAATTTTTTTTTTCTCACCGACGTAATTTTGGAAAAAATGTCAATGAAATTTGAACAATAATCAAGACACACTTATTTTTCATATTATAATAACTATGATGTAATAGGCACAATATTTTACTCAAATCCAAAATCTTGTTTATGTGGAACTAAGCTCTTACACTTGGATCAATATTGTTTTTTCTTCTTCATATTCTTGGAAGTCATAACAATCGCTATTAATCCGAGTTCAACGTAACATTTTCCACTTTATATATACCCCATGAAGAAAACGTTGCAAATAGGTCCACAAACGAAAGACAGCCATGGATGTTTCTCCTCTGCACATAGCAATGTTTCCATGGTTTGCAATGGGGCACCTAACTCTATATCTTCACCTCTCCAACAAGCTAGCAAAGAGAGGACACAAGAACTCTTTCTAAATCCCCAAAAGAACACAATCCAAGTTACAGCAATTCAACCTCTACCCACACCTCATCACCTTTTACCCCATCAATGTCCCTCACGTTGATGGCCTCCACCATGGTGCTGAAACCACTTCAGATGTGTCTTACTCTTTAGCTCCACTCATCATGACAGCTTTGGATCTTACTCAGAACCAAATCGAACACCTCCTCATTCAACTAACCCCACAAATTGTTTTCTTCTATTTCGCATATTGGCTTTCAAATCAAGTCTTTCCTATACTTAATCGTTAGCCCAGCAACAACATCTTACCATGCATCCCCAGCAAGGATGCACCAGGGTAATGATTTGACCGAAATTGACCTTATGCTACCCCCAACAGGGTACCCTGTTTCATCCGTTAAGCTTGATGGCCATGAGGCAAAGTTCCTTGCTTGGAAAAGGAAATGGGAGTTTGGAAGTTTTCTTCTATGACAGACTCTATAATGGTTTAAGTGCATCAGATGCAATAGGGTTCAAAGGATGTAGAGAAATTGAAGGGCCTTATGCTTAGTACATGGAAGAGCAGTTTGGGAAGCCTGTTTTACTTTCAGGACCCGTCATACCTGAACCGCCCAACACTGCTTTGGAGGAAAATTGGGCTTCTTGGCTTGGAGGATTCAAGGATGGTTCAGTAGTTTACTGTGCACTTGGAAGTGAATGGAAATTACCACTAGATCAATTCCAAGAATTAATTTTGGGGCTTGAGCTAACAGGTTTGCCATTTTTGGCAGTTGTTAAACCTCCTATTGGGTGTGACACAATTGAGGCTGCTATGCCAGAAGGGTTCAAAGAAAGGGTTCAAAAGAGAGGGATTGTCCATAGTGGATGGATACAACAACAATTGATTTTGGAACACCCTTCTGTGGGTTGCTTTGTAACACATTGTGGGGCTGGTTATTAACTGAGGCATTGATAAATAAATGTCAGATAGTGTTGCTTCCATTTGTAGATGGTGATCACATCACTAATGCAAGGGTTATGGGTGGGAACTTGAAGGTTGGGGTTGAAGTGAAGAAGGGCGAAGAAGATGGATTTTTCACAAAGGAAAGTGTGTGCAAAGCTGTGAATATTGTGATGGATGATGAGAATGCGGTTAGCAGAGAAGTCAGGGCAAATCATACAAAAATGAGGAACTTCTTACTAAGCCACAATTTGGAGTCAGTCTATGTTTTGATGCTTTCTGTCAAAAGCTTCAAGATTTGCTCAGGTGATTTCCCAAGTTTCAGAAACTATCTGACTGCATTTCATTGTTATGTTAAAAAAATTGAAACAAAATTAAGCACATTTGTTTATGTCTGTTCGGAGTCAATTAAGCTTTAAATGTGCAGAATGACTGTAAGCAACAACAAAAAATGTGCAGAATGACTTTTTCTTCACATAAAAGTTTTACATGAATAAAGTACTGTAAAACTTGTGCAATATCCTACCTTGACATGGGAAAATCGTTTGTATGTATCGGAAGTGGTTTTAACTTTTAAGTAATTCTGATATTAAATTTTATAAGGATAATTTTTTTTATGAATATATATTTTTGACAAGAGGAGAATCACAAAATGCAAAGAAAGCATGAAACAAAGAGGAATAAGAGATGCAGGTAACGAGGAGAAAGAAAAGAATAAAGCTCAACTATTAAAAACCTCCATGATTCTATTGGTTCCTCTCTCTCATGCTCATGAGAATTTTGTAAACCTGTTTATCATGATTCTCATTCATGGTTACATAATAATTCTGTCCAACAACCATAACTTAATGTAACTCAAATACAAAGAAGCACATATCGACACTTTCGAAAGAGCAAATTTGGGTATCTAAATGAATTCTGTCGTATGTTTTCTCTGATTGTTGTGTCCGTGTTCTTTCTATCCTGCAAAATTAAACAGAGTGAAACCTGAAGTCCAACACAGGCTTAGTGAATGAGTTTACTTACAATGAAACCGCTTGCTGCTGCTGGCTTCATGATTGATGGTGTTATATATACGAGTGCGTGTGTTTGAAGAAGGTGTCATTGAAAGAGACTTTAAGCGTCGATGTGAAAATTCTATGGTACATAGCATGGACCCCAAAATTCTATTGAGGTTTAGAATGATTAGAAGAGAAATGCATAAGATGTAGGGTTGGTAAAGCGGGTCGGTTTGCCCCGCCCTGCCAGAACCCGCTGAAAAACGGGGCAGGGCGGTGCGCCAAAAAAAGTGGGTTGGGGTACCCTGGCCCGGCCTGCCAACTCGCCTAACCCACCCAAAAACCAAAAAAAAAAAAAAAAAGGAAATGCATGTAGAAGTGGCGGACCAACCCGCCCAAAAATCCAAAAAAAACACCCAAAAAATTAAAAAAAGAAAAACAGGCTGGTGGGCCAACCCACTGGGCTAGCCCATTTTGAACCCACCTTTGGGCGGGCCAAACGGGTTGTGGGTTGAAAACCCCAATCCGTTCCGCCCCTTTTTGGCAGGTTGGCCCACTAGGCCCAACCCAAATTGCCACCCCTAATAAGATGGCTCACAAAATTATTAAATGAGATTATGATATCTAAAAGCAATGCAAATGAGTGGAGGAGAAGTTTTTTTTTTAAAAACTTTTTATAGGCAAATGTAGTATGTTATGTCAGTGAAAAAGTTCGAAGTCATGATCTCTTTATCACTCTAACTTTTATGTTTCTCTCGAACTACCAAACCACTTTATCACTTTAGTGGAAGAGAAGTAATACAATCCCTATCTTTAACAACAAAGATGACATGAAATTGTGCAAATTATAAAGGAATTAAGCTCGCGGGTCATATTATTGAGTCTTGGGAGACAATAATTGAGTGGACATTAATACAAGAGACTTACTTAAAATCAATTTGATTTTATGTCGGAGAAAATCAATTTGATTTGATGTCGGAGAAGTTGACAGGAGAAATATCATTGAAATCAACGGAAGAAATTGTGTTGATTGCACAATATACTCACTTGCTATTCTGGAGAAGAAAATGCACATTGACTAGGTAAATCAAATTGCAAACAGTTGTACATAATCCTCATCTTTTAGGGGTAATGGATAAAATTAAGAGGAATGGTTATCTACAGATAAAATATTCAAAGATATGTACAAATTGTGGAACTGAAACTTGCTGAGTTGTGGAAAAAATAAATATGTTAATCAAGGCAAAGAATCATTTGTGTTCATTAATTGGTTGTCAAAGTTTAAGTTTACAAACTCTAAATTTATGGTTATTGAAAGTCTTCACACCGGGAATAAAAATTTTATGTGGACTAAATTTAAATACAATAAGAATAAAAATATAAAAAAGGAGTTGTTTAATGTATAAAAATTCATGTGACATATTGAGGAGTATAGGTTGAGATAGTCTCAAGGAGCGGCATACGAGAGTTCTAACACCCTCTTCCCTGGAGGGCATTACACTTAAAAACTAACCCAAACGCGGAAGTTAAATTTCATTAAGTTTGGTTTTCTTTCAGAAAATTACTGTAAAAAATTATATTAATTTTCATAAATGGATTTTTTTTTATTATTACTTTTTTTAAAGAAGCACTTAGGCGAACAGACATCAAACAGTAAATAGCATAGGGATTAAAAATTCATTTATTAATCATAGAGTGTATCATATACAAGGACGCTTTCTCTCAAATAAGAACATACTCCTTATGCCGGTCAAGCCCTAAAAAATACTAAAGACTCCAACTCTTAGCTTCCTACGTACACGACTCCCACCGTCTTGATGTACCGCTGTACTCGCATCCTCATAAACATCTAGCGATGACTAATCCACCGAGCTAGTGGTCCATCTATATGAATCATGTTCCAAAGAGCACAAAACATATAGGCAAGGGTCAAAATCTCTTTTGCAATTATTACCATAATCACACAACTAGCACACCACAGAGATTTATACAAATTTATATTATGACCATTTATAGCAGAAATCACTCACATATGCATAACGTAACATAATCAGCGTAAGTCACACAGACACACCTTAACAACTTCACACAGAAGGAACGTCTCATTTTCACACAGAGGGAACGTCTCATTTTCACACAGAAGTAACACCTCATTTTTACACAGAAGTCATATCACAAGATTTCAATACATATATTTATACACACAAAACACTTCAATCTTCCTTTCTCTTTTTCAAATATTCGACACGCAGACACGAGCACTTAGCCTGCACTCCATGGAGATTACTTTCCCAAACTCCTCATATATTCGACACTCAGTCACGAGCATTTAGCCCGCACTCCATGGAGATTACTTTCACACAGCACGAAATGTCACTTAGCATTTCCAAAGCACACAACTCTTTGCACACAACAATTGGCACACAACCCTTTTTCACACAGCTCTTGGCACACAACCCTTTGCACACAGCACGAAATGTCACTTTGCATTTCCCATATCACACAGCATTCAATGGCACACATCCTTTCACACAGCATACATCATTTAAATGGCACATAACCTATGGCACACAACCCCTCACATAGCACACAACATTTAAATGACACACAGCCTATGGCACATAGCAATTCTCCCATCATACAACATTTCTCAATCACACAGAATTTACATCACACAGTACTCATATCACACAGTATTTGTCACATAGAATGTATATCACATAGAACTTATTCATCTCCCCTTATTGACACTTAGTCCCACAATCATTTCTCATAATCCATTACTCAGCCTCCTTAAACACAACTCTCTCTCCGTTTATGCTTTATTCTAAAACTTTCTTTTAAATGCTAGGTTCATTACTCTTGAAATCCTAGACCTACATTATATCTTCTTTTACTTTTACAAATCACTTAGGAAGAACTCTTTCAGGAAAACTCATTTCCTTTAGGCTTAGCCTTTTCAAGGAAAACTTTATATAATTATGTTTCTGACCTCAAAATGTCTAGATTTTCATTTTTGCCCCAAAACTTCCAAAAATTACATTTTTGGCCCAAGAACATTCCTTTTACAGATTCAGTCCCTATATTTTCGAAAATCAAATCTTCACTTTCTGTTTCAAAACTTTCAAATTTACATTTTTGCCCCTAATCTTTCAAAAATTACATTTTTACCCTTGAACTTCCAAAACAGTGTTTTCGCAGACAGAAGGGATCACAGCCTGTGAGAATATTCACACCCAGGGCGGGAACTGTTCTGGAAAATCTTACAAAAATCCGAAAATTTAGTTTTTTTTTAGGATTTGATTATTTAATCCATTACCATCATTTTTAAGCATCAAAACCAGCTTTTAGCTTCATAAACTTTGGTACATTAAATTGATTTTCAAAGGTTACTATTTTGCCTCTTATGACATAATTTGTAAAACTTGATTTAAATCTTAGCACTTATAACTTCTCTTTAATCTTGTTGGAAATATATTCATAACAACACCTCTTCACCCCTTGCACTCTTAGGAAAATTCCATGGTAAGAAGACCCTTATGAATTTAAGAAATAAACCAATCACATAGGAAGCCACTCCACCACCCATAAGGTGTAATTGCCAACATGAGAATTCAAACACCACATATAAGAAATCATTCCACAACAACATAAGGAAATCACCTCCCAAAAACATATGAAAAATACCTTCTCAAAGAACATAAGAAATCTTCTACCAAGAACATGAAAATCATAATCAAGCATTAGAAACCACATACCACACAAGCTTATATAATCATGGTAGCTAGAGAGAGTTTTCCCTTACCTTCTTCCCTTAGCTTATGTAAGACAAGCCCTAGCTCCAAGCCCCTTTTCTTCTTCTTCTTGATTGACTCCTTCCAAATTAATCACAACACACCCAAGATACCAAATAAGTTTTCTCACCTCATGGATGATTTCTAGCTCATGAAAGAGGATCTTAAGATTAACTATACCTAACCCTAAGCTCATAAACCATGAAGAAGAAAATGAAAGCTTAAGCTATGGAGTTCTTACCAAATACCTTGATAGCTTGAAGATCCCAAAATCAAGAGCAAACCCTTGGAAAAACTTGATTATTTTGAGTGCAAACTTAGAGAGAAAAGTATGAGAACGGTTTGTGGTGTAAGAGCAAAATGAAAAAAATGGAACAAGAGCTCTCCCTTCTTTCTCTCCCTACTCGGACAGCTCCCTCTCCCTTTTGCCTCTTGTACAAGATTTTTATCAAGTTAATCATGACAAAAAAATGAGTCATTAATCAATTAATTCCAAGATTTTTCTAATTGGTCCAAAATTGTGAGTCAAGGATATTTTAAAGCTTCCATACTCTTCCACACCAAAGCTGGCGCTGCAGCTGTCCAAGGAAGGGGTGAAAACAATTTTTCACCTTAACCGTGATAAAAGGTAAGTTTCCAAGGTAATAAAGTGTGGTAACTTTTGATTTTCATGGTAAAAATTGACCAAAAATAACCTATTGAAGTAAAAACTCTCATGAATCCTAAAATAGTCCTAGGCCACGAAAATAAGGTGCCACAAAGGTCTTAGTTCATAAAAATCAAGTTTAGAATCATTACGGTAATTTTTCGGTTTTACCGTAACCCGTAAATTAAGGTTAAAATGAACTTTCTCTAAAAAATCTCAGAAAATTTCTAAAAATCATAAATATTATAAAAACACCCTTGGTTACTCTTTTGGTTGATTTTGGATCATTTCCCAAGCTTCTTGCATTCATCTGTTCTCCCAGTTATCCTGTTCTCAGTCTACAGGGACCAAAACTGCAATTCTTCGTCTGCTATTCTAAAAATTCTCAAAATAAATTCTAAAATTCTAAAATAATCTAAAACATCATTTGGCATCTCTAAAAATATTTCTCAACTTGTTCTGATCTCCAAACCAACTCACAGTTCGACCTACTCAAACTACAGGGACCAAAACGGTAACATTTTTATCCGTTTCTCAGAAAATTCCCAAATAAATTTCTAAAATCCTTAAATATCATAAAATCACTATTTGTATCCTCAAATTATTTTTTTGACTCCAATTTGGATTTCTATCTCATTATATTCTTATTCTGACAGTCAAAACGTCTACAGACTTTTCCGTTTGACTTCCACGTCAGCACTAAGCCATTATTAATCTCATCAAAATCCTAATATTAACAATAATTCTCCCTTATTAACACTCTGTCTCTTAGAGTGAAAATTTGAAGCGTTACAAGAGTGAGAGAGTCCAAGAGCTCTAAGAATGAATGTGATATCACATCTTTAGTAAAAATTAAGATATTAGGTGTGTGGTTCGATTTTCTTATATTATATTTATTTTACATATTTTTAACCAAGTGGGATTATTTTCTTCTTATATTAGGTATATAGATTATTTTTTGTTAAAATCCAAAATGGCAACACCAACAGAATCTGCGGCTTTGGGTGAAAAAGACATAAACACCCTACATCCGATTACTCAGATGAGATCATGCTAAATGGCCCACACCCACTTTTTTGCATATGCTTTCGGTGCGCGCGTATCTCGTGCTTTCCCGTTTGTTTTTTTTTTTTTTTATTTTCTCTAATGATTTTTCTACATTTTTCAGTGAGTCTTCTCCTCCCATTTTAAGTAATAAAATATTTTTCAAAATTTATTAATACTTTTTTAAAATTTATCATATTTTGAGATTGAGAGTTTATTTTTTTATTAATGAGGCCGTATTTTATATTTTTTATCATATTTAATTTTTATTCTTTTACAAATATATATATTTTTTCTTTTCACTTTTTATCCAATTAAATAAAGGAACAAAAATTTGTCGCCTTTATTTCTTTTCACTTTCTCTCCTATCAAACAAATAAAAAATTATCTCATTTTTACTTTCTTTTCTTTCACTTTCTTTAACTAACCAAACATAGTGTAAGTATAACACTTTCATGCAACCGGATAAAATTTCTCATGGTTAAAACTTAAAAGTGAAAACTCTAATTTAATATAAACTTAATAGTATTTTCAGTCCCTCTATTATTGTTAGTATGTGATTTAAGGCTCTAAATTTTTTTTAGGAAATTTAATCTCTGAATTATTTTATTTGTTACAATTTAAGTCTCTCCGCCACTTTTCTTTTATTTAATTCTTAAATTCTCATTTTCCACTGAAAATCTTTACAAACCACATTGAATAAAAATAAAATTTGAAGTAAAATAAATTGACAATAGGATCAGATTTACGTAAAACACAGAAATTTAATTTAACTTAAAACTAAAATCATACATAAATTATCTAAATTAAATAAATTTAAAACATAATTACGTCCTTAGTACAAAAGCGGTGATATAAAAGTTATCAAACAAACAATCACTTTGGTCATTGGGTTAAGAGTGTCAGGTAGTATCACTTTAATCTCTGATAGATGCAAATTAGTCACTTTGATCCCTTTTGTCAGGAAAGTAATCACCTTCAGAGACTAAAATGACAGTTAAATAATCACTTTCAGAGACCAAAATGACAGTTAAGTAATCACTTTTAGGGATCAATATGACTAACACCTGACAGTTCAGAACCTTTTTTTTAATTTCATATCTGTCAGAAATCAAAGTGATACTATCTAACACTCTTAAGGATCAAAGCGACTATTTACTCAAAAGTTATCATATCCATCAGAATGGTCCTCCTGCTACCTAAGGGTGTCAATTTGGACTTGGTCTAACGGGTCATCTCGTTTGGCCCGTAAAATGGGCCGGGCCAATATTTTTAGGCCCTAGCACGTTTAGGCCTATAAAAAAAGGACAAAAATGGATTGGCCCGAAAACGGGCCAGACTAGCCCGTTTGGCCCATTTTTTTAAAAAAAATATAATTTTTTTAAATTTTTTTTATTTTGACGGACCAACCCGTTTTGGCCCCCGCCAACCCACCCTTTAACAGGTTGAGTTAGGTTTTTGAGTCTATTTTCAAAAACGGATCGGGCCATTTTTCACGTGGGCTAGGCCGTCCTATTTTGCCGCCTATCAGTATTCCAAAAAACGATCCTGCCATTATGTAAAAACAAATTAAATATTCCGTTACGCAATTCACGCCTTCTTTAATAATTAATAATAACGCTTCTTTTCAAAAAAATAATAATTTGGTGGACCCCTGTCAAGTGTCGAGAAGACGACAATCAACTTCAAGAGATTGGAAATCATATGCATTGTGCAATCTATATATGATCCAAAGGTCCACACTTAGAGCTGGTAAAACGAGTTTTTGGGTCGGGTTTAGTCCTGGCGCATCAGGTTTAGATTTTATTGGGCCAGACCAAAAAAGTCCAGATTGAAAATGAGTTCAAATTTGTGTGCTCGAGTCTTCCATTTTTTGGATCAGACTCGGGCTTTAGCTTATATTTTTGGGCCGGCCCGCTTCGGGCTCTGGCTTTGTCGGGCTGGGCCGAAAAACCCACATTGAAAATGAGTTCAAATTTGTGTGTCAGAACCCTCCATTTTTTAGACTTTTTTAGCCCAGTCCATTTTGCCAACTCTAACCACAATGGCTTTGCATGGTACGACGGTGCCCAAACATGCTAGCATGCTAAACTAATAATTATTAGTCTTTAAAATTACAAATATTCTATATTAATATTTAAAATTATTTTTTTAATTATATTAATTATCTCACAAGTATTGCTCAAATTAGATTCACTACTAATCTGGGTAAGTACTTGGGGTTTAAAATGTTTCATGGAAGACCCACAAAGGCGGACTTTGCTGAGATTATAAATAGAATCAATTCTCGGCTAGCTTCCTGGAAGGGTCGTATTCTAAACAAACCAGGGAGAATGGTGCTAGCGAATTCGGTGCTCTCATCAATGCCAACCTATGGAATGCAATTAATTTGGTATCCCCAACACATCTGTGATGCATTAGACAGAACTGTGAGGGGTTTTATCTAGAAAGGTCATAATGACAGGGGCTTGCACATGGTGGCTTGGAACAAAGTTACAATGCCCAGGAAACATGGGGGGTTAGGGGTGTGCATTGCAAGACACCAGAATGTTGCACTTCTAGCTAGGAAAGCGCATTTGGGAGATCATGTCCTCTCCGGAAAAGCTATGGGTCTCGGTGGTGGTTGATAAGTACTTAAAGGGGGGCTCGATTTTCCCACCCCCACAATCTCGCCAAGGGTCGCCAACATGGATATCTATTTTAAGGCACTACTAGAATGCACTGATTTAGCGTTGGAATTTAGCGTCGGCCTCGACACCGACGCTAATTGCGTTGTTTTAGCGTCGGTCAAACCGACGTTACTTCGACATTTTCAGTTTTATTTATTTTTTAATAGTTAGCGTCGGCCTAGCCGTCGCAAAATAAGTCAACGCAAAATTTTTAACTGTTTTAGCGTCGGTTGACCGACGCTACATCTGCAATCTAATAAAAAAATTCAAAATTTAAGTTTAGCGTCGGCCTAGCTGACGCAAAAGTTTAAATATTACAGTTTATATTAGCGTCGGCTAGCCGACGCAAAAGGCCGACGCTAAACAATGTTAAAACACCAAACCCGAATTTAGCACCACAGAACCCATTTTCAGCTCCACCCCCATTTCTATCTTAGAAACCCTAGTAGAGAGATTAGGCGCGGCTCCCCCACCCCTAGTCTCCTCCGCCGCTGTGACGCCGTCCCGTGCTCGTTGCATTTGGTGGTTCCTTCCTCGAAGACCGGTGCTCGTAGACCCATGCTCGTTGCCGCCGTGACGCTGTGCTTGCAGACCCGTACGTGCTCTTCCCGCTGCGTCGCACGCCACTGTTTGTGCTCTGGTCGCCGTCGCCTAGTGGTGGTCTGTAGTGGTGGTCGCCGTTCCGGTTAGTGTGGTGTTCCTTTTTCCAATTGGGGTTGCTTCATTTTCAAGTACTGTTCCAGTTTGGAGTTACTGCAAAATAACGAAGTCAAAATAATTTAATTTTCCAATTGGGGTTGCTTCATTTTCAGGCACTGTTCCGGTTTGGGGGCACTGTTCAGGCTAGTGATTTCAAAATCCATTATAGCAGTGTGGTTCGCCTGTTTTTACTTCCTAAGGTGATTTATTTCCTAATCCGTTGCTTTCATTTCACTGATATTTGTTTTCATGTAACTAATAACTAAAGAAAGAGACAAAAAGATATGGTTGTGCTTCTAATACATATGGGATTTGGTCATGTGAATCCTGCATAAACAAATGAAAGTAGCATATAGTTTAATTAGCTAAGAACCAATATCAAGGTAGCATATACAAGAGTCTTAAAATTCTCCACTACTAGAATAAGAGAGCTTGGATTAAAATTTCAGTTCAAGCTGGAAAATAAAGAATATAAGAGGCTTAATGTTTGTGCGTGGGACAGATTATTGCCAATCAGAATATAAGAGGGTTCAAAATTTAATGGGAATCAAATCCTGTGAGTCTTATAGAAATGCAACTAATATGCGATTTAAAATTTTGATAACCAGAAAAGCTTGATCTATATGCAGTTTTTTTGTATGAAACCCATTATTGATTGTCTGTGTTAATATATATTTCTTGTCAGGTTAAGGCAAGCCAGCATTATTGTAATTGAAGCTAGCATTTTGATAACCATAGTATTTAGTTGTTCAGTACACATGAAACAGAGTCTAGATATATTATCTTTGATTTGATTTTCTCTCTGGGTGAGTTTTGAATTAAATCAAGCCATGTGTGTGTTTGTTGTTCAAATGGAGCTTCGATCCATGGGGTTATTATATATCGTTGTAGTGCCTTTTTGGCTGCTACACCAACTATATTGTGGGATATAGAAAAAGGAAGCTACAATGATTTGGCAAGGTATAAGTAAATGAGGTTAATTGGCTCATCATATATATATGGCGGTGGTGTCAAACACTTAACTCTTCTAGTATTGGTATTTGTTTGAGTTTGTTGGACTTTAGTAATCATTATTATATATTTACTTGTATATAGTTTTTTGTGTTATTTCTTGGGTTTATTTTTTTTTTTGGATTTTAAGGCTTTGGGATTCTAGTTTTAAATTTGCTGCATTGGTAGGAAAATTAGAATGCAACATTGTAGAAGTTTCTGCATGACTTCATGATTATTGAGTATTAATCACTTTTTTTTAAATAAAAAAAAATCAGCTAACTGAAACTTTCCATGAGTTAAAGCTTTGTGCAAAGCTACATAGTATGCAGCATTTGAAAAGAGTACACTGAAATCTGCAGACTTGTTTCAATAAACTTTAGCTAGAGAACTTTCCGATTTTAGAAACTAGCAATTATTGCAAATGATGTGTAAGAGAGTCATGCGTGTGATATACCTTGGTTGGTGTTATTCTTTCTCTTTGTAATTCTATTGTTTTAGAATTTTTACCATTCAGTATTTCCTAAAATTTTCTTCTTTTCTATTCAGTTTGCAATATTTGTTCTGTACATAATTTTGAGTCACTTGCAGTCTTGTCATTGATGCAAATTGATGGATGGCTACTTCTCTATTCAGTATGTTTAAAGGGATATTTTTTGTTCTGTCCTTTCCTTGGTTTTTGTTTCTTTTTTCACATAAGCAAGATCTTGCTTATGTTTGTTCTCATTTCTACATGTGTCATCTGTTCCTATCTATTTTTTGGATGCAATGATCTTCTGCAGTCATCAACATATAGCCTTTTGTTTTTTGATTTTGTTAGTGCAATTGACATAGGATTTATTAATTTTTTTTGTCATTGAGATATGTTTGCCTGAATAGTTCACTGGGATTAATTTATTCTCCTTTGATTCACGACATTCTAATAATACAATGCCTTAGAGCTTTTTTATTTGGCCCTCTAGAAAACATTCAGCAGAAGAATGAATACAACTTTTCATTTCTTTCTCACATATTCTATATTTTAGTTCCTTTTACTCATACACAACTATGAAATGTTATATTACCCTTTATTATTTTAGATGCTAACTTGTGTATTCTCCTCCCTGATATTGCAGTTATCTTTCCAAATGTGGATTGATCAAATGCAGGACACACTAAATTGAAAGCCAGAGGGGGGTGTTACTTTCCTGCAGAAAGACTCAAACTAGCGATAGAGTGCTTCACACAGGTAGATTCTTTTATGGTATTGGACTGTTAGAAAATTGGCAATAATGATGAAATATGAATAATGCTTTTAATGGTTTTATGCATTTCAATTTAATTTTATTTGTTTAATTAGGCATAAAATTTCCCTGTTACAGAAATAAAGTAGCGATTGTCAAAGTTGGTGTTGTTCACAAGATGTTGAACCTAATCGTTAGATGCTTATTTGTTAAGTTTTTCTATTTTTGTAAATAAAGACATCATTACCTTGATGCTTATTATGATTTTTATCAGTTCTTAGCAGTTAGTTCACTTGGATATAGTCATCACCATGTCTTTCCTACAAGTTTCTCTTTTATTTTACAGCTTGCTGATTACTGCTTGTATGTGTTAGCTATTAAGCTGCTTGCCTAGCCATCAAAAACTAATACTTATTAATTGCTAGTTTTAATACTCAGCAAAAGTTATAGAAATATTTCATTTAAAATTTGTGTTACTCTGATTAGAAACTTGATAAAGCTATGGTGGAGGAGGCATTTGCTTGTTCACAGAAGAACTACATTAGCGTCAGCCATGGCCTACGCTAACTTTAGCGTCGGCCACGGCCGACGCTAATTCTCAAGGAATATATATTGCGTCGGACCTAGCAAGTTAGCGTCGGCTAAGCTGACGCTATTTAGCGTCGGCCACGGCCGACGCAAAGTTAGCGTAGGCCATTTCCATTGTCTTCGTGCGTCGGCTTAGCGTCGGTTTAGCCAACGCTAATTAGCGTCGGCCATACGACGGCCGACGCTAATGCTTTGCGACGAGCAATTTAGCGTCCGCCCCGTGGCCGACGCAAGGCCGACGCTAAAATGGCTGTTAGCGTCGGTTTTTCATGTTTAGCGTGGGCTTTTGGCCGACGCTAATAGCCAAAATTCTAGTAGTGAGGGCCCTAAACATTCTTCAAGATGGTTGGAGGCTAAAGATTGGGAATGGGGATACCCGGGTTTGGTACGACCCATGGGTGTTTAAAACCCCCTTATGCAATGCTCTGCCTTGGGTTGATATCCACGACATAGGTCATAAGGTGAAAGATCTTTGGGTCAATGACAGGTACATTCCTCAAGAGATAGTAGATAAATTCTGTGAATTTAAACCTTTCTTGGTGAGCGATATACCTGACACATGGATATGGGACCCCTGTAGCAGTGGTCAGTACACAGTTCGCAGTGCGCATCGTCGCTGAAGGGGAGTCTTGGAGCTGGATATGGAGGTTGAAGCTACCCTCCAATATCCAATTTTTCACTTGGCAGGTGGGCCATTCTGCTCTCCCTACGCGAGCAGTTCTCAGAGCAAGAAGAATTCCCCTCAGTCCAGTTTGCCCCGTCTACAATGGGGGTGATGAAACCATCTGGCATTGCTTTCAAGCTTGCCCTCGAGCCCAACAATTTTGGTCAGCTATTGGAAGACAGAATATCACCCCACCTCAGGACGATGAATTTATCTCTTCTTGGCTTAAGGAGTGTGTTCGCAGACATGGATCCTTGGTGTTAGTGGGCATGTGGACTTTGTGGTGGGCCCGGAACAGGCTTGTGTTTGATCATCGTGAGACACCAACTCAAATATTACTTGGTCGCGCGACTTCTTTCCATCAATTCATCCGCCAAGCTTATGGGTTGGATGATATTCCCCTTATGATTGCACCTGTGCCGCGGCAAGTGCAGTGGCTAAGAGGGAGAGAAGACACTATGGTCTTGAATGTGGATGGGAGTGCACTCACCAATCCGGGACCTGCAGGCTTTGGGGGGCTCATACGAAACCATGATGGGACTTTCCTAAATGGATTCTATGGTAGTGTGGGTCTCTCAAACATACTTTACGCGGAGTTAATGGCATTGTATCATGGTCTCAAACTATGTTGGGAGTCCGGGTATAGGAAGGTGGTTTGTTTCTCTAATTCCTCCCTTTCTATCCAGCTCGTTCAGCAGGGTGTGCCAGTTTTTCACCATTATAGTAATGAGATCTTTAGGATCCGAGATTATGTTAGCCGGTTCATTATATTTACCAAGAGGGGAACCAGTGTGCAGACTTCCTTGCAAGGCTTGGAGCTAGCAATGCAGTGGATCTATCGATTGTTCACGAGGCACTAGCTTGAATGAGTCATCTTCTTCTAGTGGATAGCATAGACACTTTCTTTTTGAGAGTGTAGTTTTGTTTTGTTTTCTGCTTCCTTTTTCTTTTGTTCTTATCCCATGTTACAAAAAAAAAATATTGGTTTAATTGCATTTTTTGTCCCTTGGTATAGTTGCCGGGCAATTTTGGTCCCCTAATTTTTAATTGCTCAATTTTGGTCCTCATTTTGGTCTATCCGTTAACTTGACATCCAAAATATAACAGAGATGTTGATGTGGCGATGTAATGCTGACATGGATGTGCTGACGTGGCCGCAGAGTCCTAACATTGCGCACTAACGTGGATTTGGAGTGTTGACACGTGTGAACACATGTGGAGCTTACGTGGTTTCAGAAATTCAAGATTTTAGAAAATGCAAAAATGCTAATTTTAATACTTGAACCCACGACAACATAGATACAAACAAACAACAAAGTCACTATACCACATGACTCATTTGATATACATATGACAAAACCACTATATATAGACTAGTTCTTAAAGAAGTTTACCCAACTAGTTTTTTTTGGAGAGAGTACGCAACTATTAGAGTGCGAACAATAACAAACTACATAATTAACCCCAAAAAAATAAAAATGATTTCTTCTTTATCTTGATTGCAATTTTAAAATAGGACTAATGTGAATGAGAAAACAAAGATAAAATAAAAAATAAATTAAAAAAGATAATTTATAAATGTTTTTAGAAACTAGAATAATTTAAAAATAATATAATTAATAGATAATTTTATATTCAATATTATTTGAAAATATCTCAAGTATTGTTTAAATAAATTAAAAATAGAAAAATAAATTGAATAATTATATAAAAAAAATATTAGCACTCATATTTTAAATAATACTAGAATTATAGTGTAAAATAGAATTAACGCTCATATTTTAATAATATTAAAAATTATTTAACTAAATAAAATTTATTCAATTTTTTATTTTATCTTTTTATTTTCATCAGTTAATCTAAAATAATTTATTTTTTATTTTTGTCTTTATTCTTTTATTCACATTAATCAAATTTTAAAAAAATTTACAAGTTTCTATCAAGATAGGGAAAATTATTTTCTAATTTTTGGATTTTTCTTTATTTTTTTATTTGTAGTTTATTATTGTTTACACTCTAATTGTTATGTACTCCAAAAACTCTTTTAAGCATTCTATATATAGAGGTTTTGTCATATAATTTCCAAATAAGTCAACTGGTGTACGTAGTTGCTCTATTGTTTATTTGTATCTATGTGTTCATGGGTTTAAGTCTTAGAGTTAGCATTTTTTTTCATTTTCTAAAACCCTGAATTTCAAAAGCAACATAAGCTCTACATGTGTTCACACGTGTCAACACTCCAAATCCATGTCAGTGCACAATGTCAACACTATGCGGCCACATCAGCACATCTATGTCAGTACTACATCGCCACGTCAGCTTCTCCGTTAAATTTTGGATGTCAAGTTAACAGATGAATCAAATTTGCACATTTTCAAAGTATGGAGACCAAAATCAAGCAATTAAAAATTTGGGGACCAAAATTTTCCAATCACTATACTAGGGGAACTAAAAATACAATTAAGTCTGTTATAGTTTTAGAAACTAAATCTATCGATACAAAAATTTATATGGTAGAACAAATTTTAATTTTCAAATTCATTTTCTTTATGATTATATTAATTTAAATTTTGTATTTTAGAAAATATTTTAATTTAAAAAAGTTTTAAATTTGAAACAAAGATTACAAAATAAAGAAATTAACACCTCGTGGCAAAAATGGATGACAGGATAAACGGGTACGTACTAATACAATAAATTTCAGCTTTGAAACAATTTACTATAGGTAGATTATGTGTAGGTTACAGATTTTTTGAGGGGAAAATCAGAACTCTTAATAAACATTTTAAATTTGAATTTTTTTTACACTCAAATGTCATTTTACATGTAGTGTGAGATAAGAATAGGAAAAAAAAGAGTAATAGATGTGATAGATGAATAATGAGACAAGAATATAAAAATACAAAGAGAAAGATATAGGCTCTGTTTGGATAACAAGTTTATCTACTGTTTATGACATAAGTTGTATAAGCTACTTTTATAATCGATGAAAAATTATAGTAAAACTTATTTTATATAAGTCATAAGCTGTTTTGATAAGCTATCATGGGTAGTTTATGAAAAATAAGTCCAAAATAACTTATGAATCAATCATAAACTGTGTTTATAAGCTCTACATAAGTCAATCCAAACATACTCATATTGTATTAGTATTAAAAGTTGATGGGTGTTCAAAATAAAAATATTTAAATTTTATCGTATTACCAATCCACCAATCCCATCATGATAATAGACCATGGTCCACTACTTAATTTTGTCCTTACAACATGTTGGAAGATATCGTAAAGCAAATTGCAATAGAACCCACTCGACCTTATTATATACATATATATATACTTCATAGAAAAAGAAGCCACAAATGGTCCAAGCAGACATGGATGCACCTCTTTTGCACATAGCAATGTTTCCATGGTTTGCTATGGGGCACCTAACCCCATATCTCCATCTCTCCAACAAGTTAGCAAAGAGAGGCCACAAAATCTCCTTCATTGTTCCCAAAAGAACACAGACCAAATTACAACATCTCAACCTTCATCCACACCTTATTACCTTTGTCCCCATCACTGTTCCTCACATTGATGGCCTTCCCCATGATGCTGAAACCACTTCAGATGTGCCCTTCTCTTTGTTCACACTTATTGCTACTGCCATGGACCGCACAGAGAAAGACATTGAACTTCTCCTGAGGGACCTAAAGCCACAAATTGTATTCTTCGATTGGCAACATTGGCTACCCAACTTGACACGCAGCCTTGGCATCAAGAGTGTTCAATACATGATAGTCAGTCCAATAACAGCAGCTTACATCGGAAATAGAACAAAAGGAAGAGACATAACTGAAGTTGATTTCATGCAACCTCCTCCGGGGTTCCCTGGTTCAGCCATCAAGCTTCATTCACATGAACTTCGATTCCTAATTTCCACAAGGAAACTTGAGTTTGGAAGTGGTGTTTTGTTTCTTGATCGGTTGAGCATAGGTACAAGGTTGTCAGATGCAGTTGCGTTCAAAGGTTGCAGAGAAATTGAAGGGCCATATGCAGAGTATCTTGAAACTGTTTATGGAAAGCCTTTTCTGCTTTCAGGGCCTCTTTTACCTGAGCCATCAATATCTACTTTAGAGGAAAAATGGGTTGCATGGCTTGGTGGATTCAAGGCTGGTTCTGTGATTTACTGTGCTTATGGAAGTGAAAGCCCATTACAGTACAATCAGTTCCTAGAGTTGTTGCTTGGTCTTGAGTTAACAGGTTTTCCATTTCTTGCTGCTCTTAAGCCCCCTGCTGGATTTGAGACTATTGAAGAAGCTCTGCCTGAAGGGTTCCGTGAGAGGGTTGAAGGAAGAGGGATTGCATATGGTGGTTGGGTGCAGCAACAAATGATTTTAGAACACCCCTCAGTTGGGTGCTTCATAACACACTGTGGAGCTGCTTCTATAACCGAGGGACTTGTGAATACGTGTCAGCTGGTGCTGCTGCCACGACTGGGTTCTGATCATATCATGAATGCTAGATTGATGAGTACAAAGCTAAAGGTTGGGGTGGAAGTGGAGAAAGGTGAAGAGGACGGTTTGTTCACTAAGGAAAGTGTGTGCAAAGCTGTGAAAATTGTGATGGACGAGGAGAATGAGATTGGAAGAGAAGTCAGAGCGAATCATACTAAAGTGAGGAACCTTTTACTAAGCAACAATTTAGAGTCCTCATGTGTTGATACCTTCTGTGACAGGCTTCGAGGTTTATTATAAGATCAGTTTAATTTTTGTGTGTGTGTGTGTCGGGGGGGGGGGAGGGGGGGGGGGGTTGTGGCTTAGAATAATTGAAATAATAGGATCATTCGGTCCAGAAACTATAAAAGCAAGCATGAACGGCGTGTTTTTCTTCTCTAGTCCTGCTTTTGGTACGTCGTGTATGTAGCGAAACCTTACGGATATAATCATCATCTTTGAAAATTTCTGCTATAGTTGTATGCTTAGAGATCTTTTTTGTTAATCATGTTATTGGTGTATTTTTAGTGGAATTTTCCTTCCCAACTACCGTAATTAATGATCGTTGTTCATTACCGCCGAAAAAGACAAGAGAACAGGAAGGAAAGCAGTGGCTAAAACTTGAATTCTTGGTTATTTACGGTTTTATGCCCACAACAATAATAACGAGTCAGAGAATATATAAACAACAATATATAATTAAAAGATAAGAAGAAAATATTTAGATCTAAAAATTCTTTAAAAACAAAATCTTGATTGAACGAACGCAAGAAGAATTAGAAAGTAATTCTTATGTCATAAAAATTCTCCTAAATAATCCTAATATAATAATCCTTGAAACTAAAAAATAGTTTGGGTTTAAAAAAGAAGACCAAGTCGTAAGAGAATAAAAGACAAAAGTGTACTTAATGAGTGCTCTTGTCGCGAACCACATGTGTGGAAAATTCCATACCAAGGGTGTGTGTTTAGAAACCAATACGACTGGATCAATTTTTTTCCTTATTTACCCTTATCTTCTTAGATAAAAAAATATTAATATAATTTAAAATATAATATAATAAAAAATAATATTTAAAATAAAAAATATAAGTAATTTTGTCATTTTATATAATCTATATCCTATCATAATATAATAGGCATAACGATGAAATTTTTTTGATCAACAAACAAAATTTTATTAATGAAACAAACTCAGCTACAAGCTGCAACAAAGTAAGACTTACATCTACACAATGATGAAATGATATAAAGTATCAAGTTTGTTATCTAGTGTGTTTCAAACATACAACAAGATAAAAAGCTTATAATATCCATATTCTATCGTACTCTTATCCAACCCTCTTATATGATATATTCTTATCTTATCTTGTCCATCAAACGGGTCATATATATATATATATATATGAAGCATATCAAGTAGGGATGAAAAAAAAAACTGTACCTGCAAGTATTCGCGGATAAAACCCGCTACGGTATAGGGCGAATATATACCTTAACGGATACTGGCAGATAAACGAAATGAGTATTTGAGGTACCCTCCAATAGATGGGGACGGAGGCGGGTAGTGAGGTATCTCTACTCGCGGGTATCCGTACTCGTTAGTAAAATAAAAAAACTATTTTATTTATATACATATCTAAAAATCAAAAAGACCAATGCATAATTTAACAAATATTGGAGTGTAATGTATTAATTTAGTTATAGTTATTGTCTTGCTTTGTTTTAATATTGAACAAAGTGACTCTAAAATATGTGTTATTGTTGTGTCATATATTAATTCTCACGCTCATAATTTTTCATGGTGTAGCTTTATTTATTTCTATTTAATTGAACAATTATTGATATAACTCTTGAGTTAAAATTATAAGGACTAGTATAATTTTTAGTCTTATTAATATGATTTTCATTATGACTATTATAGTGTGGAAACGATTTTTTAATAATTTTTTTTAGATTTTTTTAATATCTATGGTTACCCGCGGATATCACGGTTACCTGTTATAACTTGGATGGCGGATACCCGCGCAGGTATGGGGCGGGTACGAGTAGTGGATATATCCAGCGATTCCTAATATCAAGTGAGAGGACTTTTATTATGAGAGAATGAAAGGAGTGAATCATAGTCACAAGATCAAACAAATCATGAATGGTCAAGATTAAAACATAAAATCACATGATTTTTTTAAGTAGTCATGTGACCACTAACTAACTTTTAATCTCAACCATCAATATCAGTTGTATGGTCTAGATTTAATCATCTCATTCTCTCATATTAAAACACCTCTCATTTGATACATCGCATATATATATATATATATATATATATATATATATATATATATATATATATAAGTATGATAGATGAGTGGTGTAGCAAAAAGAGAGACAAAGAAAAGCAGGTATTAAATGGGTGTTGGAAAAAATTAAGTAGATGTGCAAAAATCAAAACTCTCTTAATAAACATTTTAAATTTGCATCAATGGACTCCCCTCCCACACCCATTGCACACCTCTCACCTCATTGGGATGAAGTGTGAGATGGGTAGCAGGGTGTCAATTTATCATTGCTCTTTAAATTTTAACGTATTACCAATCTACTAATCGCATCATGATAATAGATCATGGGCCACTACTTAAGAATAAAGATGGATAGACACCCCTTGGGGTGTATACCACTAGAGAGAGATAAAGTGAGATAAGAAAAAAGTGATAAAATAGCATGATATGTTATGCGATAGTTACAGAGAAATAAAAAAAAATGAGAGGTGTTGGATTGATAAATATATGTTTGGGGTGTATGAGTATCATTACTCACTACTTAATTTTGTCCTTACAACATGTTGGAAGAGATAAAGCAAAAAACAATGGTAACCGCTCGATCTTACTATATATGTCATACGAAGAGAAGCAACAAACACAGTCCAAGTAGCCATGGATGCACCTCCTCTGCACATAGCAATGTTTCCATGGTTCGCCATGGGGCACCTAACCCCATGTCTCCACCTCTCCAACAAGTTAGCACAAAGAGGGCACAAAATCTCCTTCATCGTCCCCAAAAGAACACAGACCAAGTTACAACATCTCAACCTTCATCCACACCTTATTACCTTTTTCCCCATCACTGTTCCTCACATTGATGGCCTTCCCCATGATGCTGAGACCACTTCAGATGTTCCCTTCTCTTTATTCACACTTATTGCCACTGCCATGGACCGCACGGAGAAGGACATTGAGCATCTCCTGAGGGAGCTGAAGCCACAAATTGTTTTCTTCGATTTCCAACATTGGCTACCCAACTTGACACGCAGCCTTGGCATAAAGAGTGTCCAATACATGATAGTCGGTCCAATAACATCAGCTTACATCGGAAATAGACCAAAAGGAAGAGACATAACTGAAGTTGATCTCATGCAACCTCCTCCGGGGTTCCCTGGTTCAGCCATCAAGCTTTATTCACATGAACTTCGATTTCTAATTGCCTCAAGAAAACTAGAGTTTGGAAGTGGTATTTTGTTGTACGATCGGTTTGGCATAGGTACAAACTTGTCAGATGCAGTTGGGTTCAAAGGTTGTAGAGAAATTGATGGGCCATATGCAGAGTATCTTGAAACTGTTTATGGAAAGCCTGTTCTGCTTTCAGGGCCACTTTTACCTGAGCCATCAACATGTACTTTAGAGGAAAAATGGGTTGCATGGCTTGGTGGATTTAAGACTGGTTCTGTGATTTATTGTGCATATGGAAGTGAAAGCCCATTGCCACCAAATCAATTCCAAGAGTCGTTGCTTGGTCTTGAGTTAACAGGTTTTCCATTTCTTGCTGCTCTTAAGCCTCCTGTTGGATTTGAGTCTATTGAAGAAGCTCTGCCTGAAGGGTTCAGTGAGAGGGTTGAAGGAAGAGGGATTGCATATGGTGGTTGGGTGCAGCAACAAATGATTTTAGAACACCCCTCTGTTGGGTGCTTCATAACACACTGTGGAGCTGCTTCTATAACCGAGGGACTTGTGAATACGTGTCAGCTGGTGCTGCTGCCACGACTGGGTTCTGATCATATCATGAATGCTAGATTGATGAGTACAAAGCTAAAGGTTGGGGTGGAAGTGGAGAAAGGTGAAGAGGACGGTTTGTTCACGAAAGAAAGTGTGTGCAAAGCTGTGAAAATTGTGATGAACGATGAGAATGAGATTGGAAGAGAAGTCAGAGCGAATCATACTAAAGTGAGGAACCTTTTACTAAGCAACAATTTAGAGTCCTCATGTGTTGATACCTTCTGTGACAGGCTTCGAGGTTTATTATAAATCCCTCAGTTTCATTTAGGGGGTGGTTTAGAATTATTGAAATAATTATTGTATTAATAGGATCATTCGGAGCGGAGCATAAACTATAAAAGCAAGCTTGAACTGTCCGTCCTTCTTCTCTGTTTTTCTTCTTTTGGTACAATGTATGTTTTTAAGTTTTATCATAACTCTCACTGGCATAAGTACTGAATATCATAGAGATTAAAAAATTGCTACATAATTCAGTAATTAAATGTTGAAGAATATTACAGATGAAAAATGATACTTGAACACCCATCACATCACTTATTTATCACATCAATGTGTTAATTATCTATCTTCTATTCCTATTTCTCTCAAGGTATTTTTTAGCATTTAGGGGTCTAATAATCATTTTTATTGAAGATCATTAGTCATTAATGCAGTAAAAGACAAAAGAAAACATGAAGGAAAGCATGGCTAAAACTAGATTTGTTGGTTAGTTACCTATGGTTTTATGCCCACAACAAGAACTATGGGTATTAAATAGTTCAGTCCCTTCAGAAAGGCTTTTAAATAGCTTAGAACTAGATTTGGTTAACTAAATTGATATTAATTTTTTGAAAACAAAAATACCCTAAGCCCTAAACCCAACAATTGAAATAGGTAGTCCATTTTGGTATCAGATCTATTCCCATGTTCCGATCTTTCCATTTTGTTTACCCATTTCTTGGGTAAAGTCTCCCAACTATATTTTAAAATGGATTGGTTATCCATACAAAGAAAGCTTTCTTGTAGTTCCGCTTCTTTTCTTGCTCTAAAAAAAATGAAGAAAGACCTCAACTGTTGGTCATTTCCACTTATGAATATTGAAATCAATTAGTCAAGATTTACTGTGTACTTAAATTAGAGACACGAGGTTGATTTGCATTTTATGAAATCACCTATTATATATGGCTATTTGTTGTGAGAGTGAGAAATCCAGAAATTGGTTGAGAAATAACACGGACACAACACGATGAAGGTGAAAAAGAATGATGAAGGGGTTAAGGTGGAGTTTGGTTGTGATTGTTACATTTTTGTTTGTTTTGCTGTTTTTAGTTAGGAAGGGGACCAGACTACTAGTGATCAAAGCATCATCTACGATGGTCATCTTCTCCAAAGTCACAGTCGTATTCCTGACACTCAAACCCCCCACAGCACCACTCATCACTCCACCAGGAAGACAAAAGCTACACGAGTTGGAACTTGGAAGCCACGTGCGTTATCATAGGATGCGAAGTGAGCGGTGTCAAAACTAACAAGTTTAATCTTACTCTTCTGTAACAAGACTCAATGTGTTGTGAACAAGATTGAATTAATATCTAATAGAAAGAAGAAGAAAATATATTAAATGACAATAAAAATATATCCTCATACCTTGAACACTATATTATCACTAGTTAGAACAAATAAGGAAATGACAAAATTGCACTTAATGAGTGCTTTGATTATAATCCCAGGTGTGGAAAATTTCACATCAAGGGTGTGACAATTTTAAGTTCAATTCAAACCTTAAACGGGGGAAATCACAACTGTGAGAATTTACACTGTCGAGATGTGAAAGTGTCATGTTTAACTCAAAGCTTCAACGGAGGAAATCACAGCTGTGAGATTATTTTCACATCAAAGGTGTGAAAGCGTCGGCTTCAATTCGAAACTTCGAAAGAGGAAATCACAGCTGTTTAAAAATTCACACCCAAGGCGTGAATGTGTCTAATTTGCTTACAACTTCTGGTGCGTTATGACAAAACTAACCACAACGATAAACAAATTTCACACAAGGGTGATTCTTATTGGGTTTGCCCAATTTTTCCCCTTTCAACTTCAAACTTATCCGGAGTTCCCTCGAGCAACTTTGACTCAATGTCAAGATATTTTGAATAATTTTTTTTAGGCTTAAATATGTTTTTAGTCTCTCATATTTGGTTTAAGTTTGTTTTTAATCCCTCAAATACTAAGAATATTGTTTTAGTCCCTAATATTTTGAAAATCAGTCACTTTTGGTCCCTGGAGGCATATTTTAAATTTGAAAAGTATTTTTAAATTTATATTTTGACCCCTCCTAAAGCCTGATGTTCACCTTAACTCGTTTTTTCCATTCTTCTCCCCCTCCACTGATGCATCGCGACCCCCATCTCTGCTAGGAGTAGTTCCAATGTCCTCTCTCAAAGCCGCCATGAGATGCAGACTCTCTCTCGTTCTCCTCCTTGTGCGATCGCAGTGGCCCCCTCCCTTCCTGCCATTGTGCGCAACCTCCCTTGTCCGCGCAGAGCTCCTCCCTTGGCCGCGCGGGGATGGGGGGCCGTGGTGCATCAGTGGAGGGGGAGGGGAACGGAAAAAACGGGTTAAGGTAAACATCAGACTTTAGGAGGGGTCAAAGTATAAATTTAAAAAATACTTTTCAAATTTAAAATATGGCCCTAGGGACCAAAAGTGACTGATTTTCAACAGATTAGGGACTAAAATAATATTCTTGGTATTTGAGGGACAAAAAACGAACTTAAGCCAAATATGAGGGACTAAAAACATATTTAAACCTTTTTTTTATTAGCATTTGCAGTATGAGTTTTTTAACTATTAGTTTCTGATATAAGTTAAAATCAGCTTTTACACTTCAATTTTTTAAAATTTTAAGGCTTAAATATATTTTTAGTCCTTCAAGTTTGGGTAATTGTTGCTTTTAGTCCCTCAAATTTAAAACGCTTATTTTTGGTCTCTCATTTTTAAACCTTGCCACTTTTAGTCCCTCAAAAATAAAAACTAGTCCCACATTTTCAAAACTCATTTTTTTAGTCCCTCATTTTTTAAAAAGTGTCACTTTTAGTCCCTGGGGCCATATTTTAAATTTGAAAAGTATTTTTTAAATTGTATACTTTGACCCCTCCTAAAGCCTGATATTTACCTTAACCTGTTTTTCCATTCTCCTCGCCCTCCACTGATACACCGCGGCCCCCTATCCCCGCGCGGCCAAGGGAGGAGCTCCGCGCGGACAAGGGAGGTTGCGCACAATGGTAGGAAGGGAGGGGGCCACCGCGATCGCACAGGGAGGAGAACGAGAGAAAGGCCGCATCTCATGGCGGCTTCGAGGGAGGACTTTGGAACTACTCCTAGCAGGGATGGGGTCGCGGTGCATCAGTTCAGGGGGAGGAAAACCGAAAAAATGGGTTAAGGTGAACATCAGGCTTTAGGAGGGGTCAAAGTATAAATTTAGAAAATACTTTTCAAATTTAAAATTTAGCCTCAGGGACTAAAAGTGACACTTTTTTCAAAAATGAGGGACTAAAAAAACGAGTTTTGAAAATAAGGGACTAAAAAGACACATTTTAAAAAATGAGAGACAAAAAAATAAGCGTTTTAAATTTGAGGGACTAAAAGCAACAATTACCCAAACTTGAGGGACTAAAAACATATTTAAGCCAAATTTTAATTTTTTTAACTTCTCTATAAGTACCTATTTTTTAACGACGACTGTTTTACAATTTTTTCTCTTTTCTATATTTAAAAAAAATAAAAATATAAAACAAAACTAACTTTAGCTAAAAACTAGCACCAAACAAGACCTTTCTATATATGTATTCCTAAAAGCTCTAATCTAGTTAACCCATTAATGATGGTTTCAAGAATAAAAGGGATAAATCAAAACAGAAAGCGCTTGACATATTAAGTGAACATGGGCCATCCACTGGACCACGGATATGCTGCATCATCTACATCAGTATTAGACTGCAAATAGCATTTGGACCACACAAAAAAAAAGACTGCAAATAGCACAACTCAAGGGTAACACGTGTATGCTATAATCACTGAGTCACTGAGCATGCCAATTTATTGGTGAGGAAAGGAGGCAACCTGTGGCACATTCCATAGCTGTCTTAGTCTTTCTCACTGCATGGAGATGCACCCCTGCAGATAGAACTTGGACATTACACGTACTCCTATACATATTTAAGGTTTTTCAAGAAATAATTAATCAAGTATAGACAAATATTATTTTGTGATAATTGGACCAAAATTTTTTATAAAAGAAACAATCAATTTTCGAATTCATGTATATATGTAGAAGGACATCACTAGCTAGTTCACTCCGCTCAGTAATAAGTATAGCTCAACCTGCTACAACTAGGTCCTGGCAACCATGGTTGCACCTTTGCACATAGCAATGCTTCCATGGTTTGCCATGGGGCACTTAACCCCATATCTCCGCCTCTCCAATAAGTTCGCAAAAAGAGGCCACAAAATCTCCTTCATAGTCCCCAAAAGAACACAGACCAAGTTACAACATCTAAACCTTCACCCACATCTCATTACCTTTGTCCCCATCACTGTTCCCCACGTTGGAGGCCTTCCCCGTGATGCTGAGACAACTTCAGATGTGCCCTTCACTTTATTCCCACACATTGCCACAGCCATGGATCGCACAGAGAAGGACATTGAACTTCTCCTGAGGGACCTAAAGCCACAAATTGTCCTCTTTGACTTCCAATTTTGGCTACCAAACTTGACACGAAGCCTTGGAATCAAGAGTGTCCAATACTTGATAGTTAATCCAATAACACCAGCTTACCTCGCAATTGGACAAGGACAGAGCCAAGCAAGAGAATTAACTGAAGTTGATATCAAGGAACAGAAGCCTCTGGGGTTCCCTGATTCCTCCATCAAGTTTCATTCACATGAACTTCGATTCCTGGCTGCAGCAAGGAAACTAGAGTTTGGAAGTGGTGTTTTGTTTTACGATCGGTTGACCATAGGTACAAGGTTGTCAGATGCAGTTGCATTCAAAGGTTGCAGAGAAATTGAAGGGCCATATGCAGAGTATCTTGAAACTGTTTATCGAAAGCCTGTTCTGCTTTCAGGGCCTCTTTTACCTGAGCCATCAATATCTACTTTAGAGGATAAATGGGTTGCATGGCTTGGTGGATTCAAGGCTGGTTCTGTGGTTTATTGTGCTTATGGAAGTGAAAGCCCATTACCACAAGATCAGTTCCAAGAGTTGTTGCTTGGTCTTGAGTTAACAGGTTTTCCATTTCTTGCTGCTCTTAAGCCCCCTGCTGGATTTGATTCCATTGAAGAAGCTCTGCCTGAAGGGTTCAGTGTAAGGGTTGAGGGAAGAGGGATTGCATATGGTGGGTGGGTGCAGCAACAGTTGATTTTAGGACACCCCTCTGTTGGGTGCTTCATAACACACTGTGGTGCAGCTTCTGTCACTGAGGGTCTTGTGAATAAGTGTCAGTTGGTGTTGCTGCCACGGCTTGGTTCTGATCAAATCATCAGTGCTCGAGTGATGAGTACAAAGTTAAAGGTTGGGGTGGAAGTGGAGAAAGGTGAGGAAGATGGGTTGTTCACAAAAGAAAGTGTGTGCAAAGCTGTGAAAATTTTGATGGATGAAGGGAATGAGCTAGGAAGAGAAGTCAGAGAAAATCATACCAAATTGAGGAACTTCTTACTAAGCAACAATTTAGAGTCCTCATCTGTTGACAGTTTCTGTCACAAGCTTCAAGAATTGCTCTAACATTTCAGTTTCAATGACTACAAATGTAATTCAGTTTGTTTATAAATAAGAATGCTCAATTAATTTTCTAGTCTACATATTTTATCCAACAAGGTTACAATTACTTTTTGTATGGAACCATTGAAAGATTTATATCATTTGGTACAGAAACCAGAAAAGCATGCATGATTTGCCCATTGTCTTCTCGGTTTTTAGTTAAGTATATCAAGAACCAATATTAGCATCATTATTTTTCTGAATATTTTAGATGCTATCTATGAAAAGACAGTGAAAGAAAATGATTATTACATAATTCAACATAAATGTCGACAAAAATTGTTTTAGGTTTTTAGTTTTTAACTTTAATGTATTATTGATTATTAAGAGAAGAAAGTAAAATGCTTTTATTTGTGTGTATCATGCGCATTCTGTTTTGATTTAGCCCTATTATTCCTTTTTTTTAAGTAGAATTACCTCTCCCTCATAAATTGTTTATTTAATTTACCCAACCAAAATATTTGTTGAAGATAGAAATACTAAGAAAAATAATTTTTCTTTTCACATACATATTTACTTTAACAGGCTGGGTGTGAAAATATCTACATCTGTGATTAGTACTGTCATACTGCATCAAAAATTGTAAAAAAAGTCAGATGCATTCACACGCATGGTGTGAAAATTTTCATTGCTGTGATCAATGGTGGAGACAAGGGGGGCCGGCATATGCCATGGCAACCCCCAAATTTTGAAAAAACTTTAGTATTTTATATATATGTTAAAATGTGGTTACCCCAAGTTATCTAGGTTAGTGTTTTTGCATAACTAATGTTTCTATATAGCTCATTTGACGTAATTGAAATTATTATATATAGTTTTAAATCGAAATAATGTCTCATGTGTGTGTACAATTCTACATACACATATACACCACCTTGTTGTGGTTACACAAATTGCTGTAAATTTTTTCATCACTTCTCTATTTTAATGTTGTAACCTCATGAGTTTTGTTATTATGTGAGGAACGATTGAAAATCATGTGTGTTTTAATTTGAGTTTAACTTTTTTTTACATGTATTTTGAGTGTAACTTTGTACTTAATTTGCAGCAAAAAATAATCATCAACTAAGAATGACCTTGATTTGTAAGATTTGATTATAAGACTAATACAAATTTGAGAGCAACATGAGATTCACAAATTTAATTCAGCATGAGATTTAATATCTACCTAATTAGAGAGAATAATTAGTTATATATCAAAATTTTTTCTCAATATAGGTATATAAAAACATATTATAGCTATATATTTCTTAACTACTTATAAAATATTAATTATATTTCAAATTTTTTGTTTATGTTATACATGTAAAAATTAAATTTTTTCATTGAGTCGTGTACTTTTTTATCTTGGCACCACCCAAGTAAATTTTCTGGCTCCGCCCCTGGCTGTGATTTTCTCTGCCAAAGCTTCATGTTGAGCCTGATGTTTTCATACCCTGGTGTGGAAATGGCCACGACTGTGATTATTTGTGTCATTGCATGTAATTAGAAGTTGTAAAAAAAGTCAGACACGTTAACTCCCCTGGTGTGAAATTTATCACAATTGTGATTGATTCCATTGAGACTTCGAATTTAATCTGACACACTCGGGATTAAAAATTCTTACAAAAGTGCTTACTTCTGTCATGCACATAAGAAGTTTAAAGCAAATCAGATGTATTCACACCCTTAGTGTGACATTTCCCACAATTGTTATTTTCTCTGTTCTAACTTCGATTTGAACCTGATGACTTTCACACCCCAAGTGCGAAAATTACAACTGGTGTGATTATTTCTGTCATTTCGCGTGAGAAATGGTAAACAAGTCAGACACATTCATATCCCTGCTGTGAAATTTCCCACCGCTGCAATTTTCTCTACTGAAACTTCGAAATGAATACGACACTTTCGACACTTCACACCCCAATTTTGAATATTCCTACATGTGTGATTATTTATGTCATAATGCATAAGAAGTTGAATACAAGTCAAACGCATTGATCACACTCCTGGTGCGGAAGTTTTCATAGTTGTGATTTGCTCTGTTGAGACTTTGGCTTGAAACTGATGATTTCACACCTCAGTTTTCATAGTTAATTCTATTATATACTCTCTTGTATTAAGAAAGGATATATTAAATGTTTTTTGTTAACTTTTCTTTCATTCTCTGCTTACATTTTGAAATCCAGTGGCTGATATCTGTATGGAGGAAGAGGGGAACAGTAATTTTTAACGACTTTAAAGCACGTGTTCAACATCATGGATTTATATCACAAGTTTAAAACATAATTAAATAATAAAAGTTCATGACACAGCATGCTTACAAAATAATAATAATAATAATAATAATTACAATACAAAATAATAACAATAATATAGTTCTGTGCAATGACTCATTGCCAACCAGTTTGTGTTGTTGAAACTCAGAATTTAGAGTAAATCTTGAAGCTTGTGACAGAAACTATCAACACATGAGGACTCTAAATTGTTGCTTAGTAAGAAGTTCCTCAATTTGGTATGATTTGCTCTGACTTCTCTTCCCAATTCATTCCCTTCATCCATCACAATTTTCACAGCTTTGCACACACTTTCTTTTGTGAACAAACCGTCTTCTTCACCTTTCTCCTTCCACCCCAACCTTTAACTTTGTACTCATCATTCTAGCATTCATAATATGGTCAGCACCTAGTCTTGGTAGCAACACCAACTGACACGTGTTCACAAGTCCCTCGGATATAGAAGCTGCTCCACAGTGTGTTATGAAGCACCCAACAGAGGGGTGTCCTAAGATCAACTGTTGCTGCACCCAACCTCCATATGTCATCCCTCTTCATTCAACCCTTTGACTGTACCCTTCACTGCTTCAGGCAGAGCTTCTTCAATAGTCTCAAATCCAACAGGGGGCTTAAGAGCTGCAAGAAATGAATTTTTTTTTTATGTAATGCAAGAAATGAAAATTTGGTATCATTTTAAAATTTGGTATATGATGAAAATTTTTGTACCCAGTTAATTAGGCTGTTTTCTTTTTCGAAAATCTATAATATCTATAATCTATAATATATATAAAGACGAACCCTCTCAAGACCAAGTTTTACACGTGTCGCTTTAAGAGTATTTCTCAGCACCTCTCCATTAATTTATTTCAATTGAATTGATTTGATTTGTATTGATTCTATTCGATATTGTATTTAATTTTTTTTAATGTATATCAAATCAAATCGATATTGTATCAGATGGATTTCAAATTTAAATGGATTTACAAATTGATATAATTCAATATTGTATTTAATTAGTGTTTTCTTTTAATACATTTTTTTGGCTTTGATCTTTTTAAGACGCGGAGTTGATTTTTGTGCTTCTCTCCCCCTCTCCTCCTAGCCCTCGCCTTCTTCTTCCTCGAGATCTCAGTCGAGTTTACCAATTCCTCCTTGCAATTTTGCCTCAGGTTTCCGATCTCTTTTACGAAATATCTTGGCTACAGTGATTCACGCAACAATGGACGATTCTCAGTAGCCATGGATGGAGTGTGGCGCTCAATTGAGACCGTAGGAGGTCCTCTTTTTTTTTTGTTTCTGTCTCTACTTGTTTTGCTCTATGTATTTGTTCTTTTAGTCATATATATTGTTGGGAAGTATTGCATTGATTGGTCATACGATTGTATTTTTTTTAGCAAGATAACATACCTATTGGTCCAATGATGACATACATATTAATATTATGGATTAATATTGCATTGAGCGAGATAACATACTTATTGGTACAATGATAAGGGCATGTTCAATTTCTGATGAGGTGTGGTTTTTTTAAGCTTTTCTTATTAATTCTTTAATTCTAATTATAAAGAATTATGATTTTGTGCTCTGATATAATTGTGTTTTTTCTGTCAAATATTTTTTCCAATAAAATTATTGGACTATATTTGATGATAGACATGTTCCTATGTAAAGAGAATTCTAGAAGTACTTATGTTTCTTTAAGCACTATCTTGCTGGAAAACTAGATCCATTGTTCTGAATATTCTATTAGTTGTCATTCTGGTAGAGATGAAATCAAAGGTGAAGACACTGACCCAACAGGGAGATTGGGGAAACACAAACTAATGAGATTGGCCACTTGGCTATTCTTTATTATCATAATTTATGTTAATAATAATCAGTTCAATGCATGATTTCACTAAAAGGTTATTTCAACTCTCAATTGGTAGTTGTTGTTTATATGTTTTTTCCTTATATTATTAATTATTAATTATTAATTTTGCTTAATGTAACAGTGGTGATCAACAAATTCTATCAAAAAAAAAAAAGAAAATGGTGAACAAATCTTTGTTAAGTTTGAATTTGATTTTTTTAGAATTAGGAAAAAATTCAAAATTTAAAAAGGTTCGAATTTAACATTTTAGACTTTATAAAAAATATAAAAGATCTCTTCCATTTGTTTTGAAAAGAATATTTCTTTCATCTTGATTTGAATTTGATTTTTAAACTTGGGTAATAATTTTATTTGATCTTAATTTAAAATTAATTTTTCTCAAAATTATGTTGATTCAAATTTGATATCTTTAGGATTAGTATGATTACATTAATGATTGATTTGCCACATTTTAAATAGATTACATTGCACGATATAGTTTTTCACTACGGTATAATAAAAAGTTAATATGGGTTTCGATTCCCCAATTTGTTCATTGATAGAATTGATTTAAATTGGGATCACAGGTTATTGATTAATATATATACGAGGAAATGGTGAAGAAATCTTTGATGAGTTTGAATATGATTTTTTTAGAATTAGAACAAAATTCAAAATTTAAAATGATTTCAATTTAATGTTTTAGACTTGATAAAAAATATAAAAGCTCTCTCCAAATCAAAAAATATAAAAGATCTCTTCCATCTTGATTTAAATTTGATTTTCAAACTTGGGTAATAATTTTATTTGATCTTAATTTAAAATTAATTTTTCCCAAGATTATGTTGATTCAAATTTGATCTCTTTAGGATGATTGATTTGTCACATTTTAAATTGATTACATTGCACGATATAGTTTCTCACTACAATAATAATAATAATAATATTGGTTTCGATTCTCCAATTTGTTCATTGATAGAATCAGTTTGAATTGGGACCATAGGTTATGGATTAATATAGATTTCTATAATTACACATTTTAAATCACTACTTAACATTTGACAAGATATCGTTTTTGCCACCATAATAATGATTGATTTGCCGCATTTTAAATTGATTACACGGGTTATGGATTAATATATATTTTCATAATTACACATTTTAAATTACTACTGACAAGATATTACTTTTGCCACCACAATAATGATTGATTTTTCACATTTTAAATTTAAATTGATTACATTTCGCGATGTGGTTTTCCACTACGGTAATAATACTAAAAAATAAAGATGGAATTAAGGTCTCCTTTCAAGCAAAAAATAAATAAATTAATATTGCTATCATTTTCCCAATTTGTTAATTAATAGAATCAAATTAAATTGGGTCCACATGTTATGGGTTAATATTGATTTCTTTAATTACACATTTTAATTATACTATTTAGACATTTGATAATAAATATTGCTTTTCCCCGTAATTGATATATTATACCATTTGTCACATTGTTAATCAACATTTATCCATGTTCATTACTTATATACAAATATAAATCAATATTAAGACAAATTAGTTAGTAGTATATTTATAATTAATTTATAATTTATAAAATAGAATTTCTTTTAAACATTAATTTCTATACGTAAAGTAATTAATATAAAAAATACTAAATATTTATACATAAAAAAATAAATATTTATATTGGCGAGTATTATTTCATAAGAACAAAACTATATAAGATAATTTTTTAAGGAAGATATAAGAACACATTTTTATATGGGTAAAAATATAGAGTAAATGAGTCAAAATTGTATAGTGACACGTGCAATGCATGGGATACAATTTAATCTATATATATATACATGGAAGTTAAAATATAATACATTAGGACGAACAATATTTTATACATGAAAGCTTATTAATATTTACATTAAAATATTTCTTCAAAAAAAAATCTACATTAAAATATATTAATATTTAAAATATATATTAACAATACAACACGGGAAGCAACACACGTTACATAATCTCTAAAACATCAAGCTAAGGGGAGGAGCAATCTTTTCTAAAACTGTCAAAGAAATAGGACTTGAATATCTCATGTTCGCGAAAAAATCTCCACAACGATTTTCCTCTTGATAGATATGTTTAACATACAAGTCAAGTGGAAACCCTTCTCCATGTGGCAAGGTATGAACAAATTGGTTTGAAGCTTCACCCAAAGAACCCAATAAGAAATAATTTGAAAATCAAGCTCAACAATAGTTTCTAAGAAGTGGAAACTTCTATAACTAACCTAAGAATGAAAATCAAGACCCATTATTCTCGGGGGATGAGTATAACATCTCTACCAATGTCTATGTCTTTGAAAAACAGGATAATCGAAACTCGACCCCAAACCCCATCAAAGTTGAGGGTGTTCAGATGAGTACCCACATATTTGATTTTTTGACATGCTTATTTACATCAACTATTTAAACTATCATACTACTTCAACCATTATTTATTCATTTTTTCGTCGTACTCTACATTAAAGTTGAAAATTAATCAAATAGTAAATGTTTACTATGTATCACGTGTATTGTACGGGTTAATGCACTAGAACGGTAAAGTTGTAGTTGAAATTGTGTTTTTTTAACCGTTGTAGTAGAAATTATTAGCATATAATTCATTTAGCATAAAAATATCTGCACATGACCTATTTCTTTAAAGTTATATAAATTATTAATTATTAATATATATATATATATGCTTTTACACGAAATATTTATCTTGTGCATTGCACGGGTGACTATACTAGTATAATAATATAAGTGGGAATATACCGACCAAGTTCTAGCTACAGCCGGTGCAAGCATCTACATCGGGTGATTCTTTACCCGTGAAAGACAAACAGAGCTACAGAATATGCTTTGAAATTCGTGGCTTAGAGACATACAATATAATCAGTGATTAGGGCTAGAGCTAGGTATGTGTACTTACCTTGGTTACTCTTGAGCAGCTGTATTGTATGTAATCTATGTTGTCTTATATGATGCCGAATGTTTTTGAGTCCCGTGGACTTATACTGGGGCATGCCCATGGCCAATAACCCCAATAGGTTGTAAGAGTCATTATTTTGATTCCATTTCTATGCAGTGTTTTTACTTTTTCAACATTAATACAACTAGTGTGGTTATCCGTGCAATGCACAGACCATACGATGCATTTTATAAAAAAAATCACGATGAAATATGTTTGAATAATTATAAAGTATTTGAGTTTTTTTAATTATGGTTCATAAATTATATAACAAATTATAAATTATCATTATCAACTAAAAATAGTTGATTAGTTACTTTATTAGTTCACAACTTTAAAGTATTGTACAACAAAAAAAAGTATAAATTATGGTTGAAGTAATAAAATAGTTTAAATAGATGTTGTGGGTAGGCATGACAAAAATCCTGAATTCGCGGTATCAGTTTGAACTCATCTTGACTTTGACGGGACAACCCGCCACCTACAATTATTTAAAAATCTATATCGTAAATTGTCTCTACTTGTACAAATTATAATATCTACCGAGCACAGGTCAAATTGTCGTTCATATTTAATCGGTATAAACTTATTTCGTAATCTATTTTCTCTAAAAAGTCTATTTTCTCATATAACAATTCATTTTTCGTAAGCTAAAAGTAACTTACACTTAATTTTATAATTTTTCTAGGTGTTAATTCTTTATAATAGATTTAAGTAACAATCTCGTTGTAAATTGCCATTATTTTGTGAAAAATCTTCAACAAAATAGTCATGTGAGAAAATAATAGAAAATTAAGAAAAAATATGTTTATATTAAACTTATTATAACAGTGAATTTAAAAATAATAAAATTATAGTAAAGTGTATTTTTTCCTCGTAATTCTTATTTTAAAATGGTTTAACATAAAATGTTCATTCTCGTGTATTAACTTTAATTTGTTGCTATATATTTTCATGTATTTATTCATCTCCGTGTGTTATATATTATCTATATAGTTTCTAATTAATCATTTTGCATATTTATATATTCATACTAATGTGTAAAAAGTTAAATATTCTTATATTAAAGAAAGTCTTCAATAAATTAGTTGGTGATAAAATAAAAAATAATGAAAATGTATTCATATTAAACTTATCATAAAGTGATAGAAAAGTATATAAATTATATATTAAAGTTTAATTCTTTAAGTAAATCACATGAGATTTCACGTAAAATATTTGACACAATGTTATAGATACAATTTTTTCTTGTACACCCACTTATTTTCAATAACTATTTGACACCTCTATTTATCTCTATCTCTATTTTTTTGTCACATCACTCATCTATTACATCTATCACTCTTCTCTTTTCTATTCCTATATCTCACTAGTTTTTTTTTTTTGACGCAAAAGAATCACTGCATTTCATTAATAATCAAAGGAAAAATACATGAGGGAATATTGTTAAAAGAGGTGGAGCCAGGCACAAGGGGTGTTGCTCTAGCTAGACTATGAGCCACACTATTAGTTGTAGATTGGAACTTGGTGATAAAAAATCATTTTTCATTATTTATTGTGAGAACGCGAACTGCTGTGCAAAATATTTAATGTGCCATTGCCGGCGGAATTGGTGGATTCATATACGAGATTTTTTATTTTCTGTACGTATTCAATTCTTTTTTCGTTTGGGGAATAAGTTAGATAATGATACAAGGTAATGAAGTAGAAATGAGTCCCACTAATCAAATTAATTATTCAATCAATTCGCAGAGGCAGAGCCAGGGGAAAGGGCTTTCTAATTATTTTTTGTCTATTATAATTTTTAGGCTTAAATATATTTTTGGTCCCTACAAATAGGGGATGTTATTATTTTCGTCCCTTACAAAAAAAAAATTCATTTTCATCCCTGCAACATTGTAACTCTACTTTTTTGATCCCTACCGTCATCTTCTGTTACAAAAAACCCACGTGGCAGATGGACGTCCAAGTGGCAGTGACACGCAGGATAAGTAATCCCACGTGGCGTATGCTGACTGTGTATTAACATGACTCAGCATTAATTACTAATTTTAAATTTTAATATTAATTAAAATTAATTTAAACACAAATTAATTATCTTAGGGTTTCTTCTTCTACCCAGAAATTTAGTAGACTCGCCATCCCTACCGATCTCTGCCTGCCGCCACCCAACCACACCCCACTTCATCCCCATCATTGAAGACCCACACATAACAGGAAGCACACACAAGAAGAAGAAAAAGCTAAGGTAACAGTAGCAAAGAGATAGAAAAGGGGGGCAGCGTGAAAGAAAAAAAGGGAGCCAATAGCTCCACTGTAGCAGCTCCACACTCTTTGCAAACCCACCCCCTCCCACTAGAGTTTAATTAAGTTTACAATTGTTAATTAGAGTTTAATTAAGTTTAAAATTGTTAATCAAAACTAACTTAGCTCTCAATCTAGTCAGTATTGTCACGTGGGATCACTTATCCAGCGTGGCACTGCCACCTGGAGATCCGTCTGTCACGTCTGCGTTTTTGTAACGACAACTGACGACAGGGACGAAAAAAAAAGATTAACAATTTGCAGGGGCAAAAACAAAAAAAAAATTGTAGGAACGAAAAAATAAGACCGCCTATTTGTAGGGACAAAAGGCATATTTAAACCTAATTTTTATGATGACACGTCTAAACTCCTAAACTAGAGGTTATGGTTATGGTCCTTCTCTCACAGGGTTTATCGAGCTAAACAGAGTCTCTCGGCAGTACTGTTGTGGTGTTTTTGTTCAAAGAATCCAACAATGAATGCTTTGGCTTAGTCATTGATAGCACCACATTGGCTATGATGATTGAAGCCATTGAAGAGTCTATTGTAAAAAATTGACTCATTCACGCTATTAGATAAAAATAATAGTAATCCAACGACCAAGAAACTGGACAATGACATGCACCTGCATATCTGTTGGGTGGGTCCCTCCTCAAGTGGGAGCCCACACCAACTTTAAGTAAAAGAAAACAAATAAAAGGTGTGGTGTGTGTGTGTTTGTGAATGGGCTAAGCCTATTGATTGCTTTTAAGGGAATTAATTAAATCCCTAATGTGAAACAGTATGCAACGTGAGAAACCGTGGTGCAGCAAAGGCACATGAGAGAATGAATTAAGTGTCATTTTAGTTTCTAAAAATATAATACAGTTTTATTTAGGTCTTTAAAATTAATGAAAAGACAATTTAGTTCTTGAAATTGTAAAACATCGATCAAATTAGTTCCTAAAATTATAAAACGAGTGTTTTATAATTTTAGGGACTAATTTGACCGACGTTTTACAATTTCAGGGACTAAATTGCCTTTTTGTTAGTTTCAGGGACCTAAGTGAGACTGCTTCACAATTTCAGGGGCTAAAATGACAGTTAACTCCGAGAGAATTGAAAGCGAGTGCAGCGCGATGGAGAAGAAGAAATTGGATCTCTCAACAGATGAGTTGATAGAGCATCGATGCTCTGTTTTAGCTAAAATTTCAGTGAGTTATTTATGTTGAAAAACTCTTTATTTTGGTATATTTTATTGGTGATTTTACCTTCTTTATTGTTAGTGTCAGTACCCATTGTTAGATTTTATTGTGTTGATTTCTACCGTATTAGTGATGGTTTTGATGATCGGTTGATCCCTATTATTGATAGGAAAACTTTGTTGGTGTATCCATTATTTTTATAGTAGAAGGTTTATGGACTAGGTTCCATGGTTTTTTACTCTCTCACATTGGAGGAAGTTTTTCCTCGTTAAAATTTGCGGTGTCCTTATTTTATTTTTCTATTCCTTTTATTTCTATTATTATTGGAATTAGTTTTGTTTGGTTTATTTTCTGGTTATAGGTTCTCACAAAAAAAAAATAATTAAACTCTTAATATTCTGCTGTGTACTTTGATCCCAACAACCGACAAAACGTGGCCAGTATAATCCTACTTATTTAATATAGTTCGGTATGAAATTTCCATCATACATCGGTTTTAAAATGATTTTATTTTTATTGATTAGTATAAGCGTAAGTGTTTGACACCTAGTGTCGTTTAATCGAGTCCTTGAGTATTATAAGCGTGCCAGTCCTTTATTCACTGAACCGGCTCCAGCAGCAGCCATGGATGCACCTCCTTTGCACATAGCAATGTTTCCATGGTTTGCTATGGGGCACCTAACCCCATATCTCCATCTCTCCAACAAATTAGCAAAGAGAGGCCACAGAATCTCTTTCATAGTTCCCAGAAGAACACAGAGCAAGTTACAACAACTCAACCTTCATCCACATCTTATTACCTTTGTCCCCGTCACTGTTCCTCACGTTGATGGCCTTCCCCATGATGCTGAAACCACTTCAGATGTTCCCTTTTCTTTGTACACACTTATTGCCACGGCCATGGATCGCACAGAGAATGACATCGAGCTTCTCCTGAGAGAGTTGAAGCCACAAATTGTTTTCTTCGATTTCCAATATTGGCTACCCAACTTGACTCGGAGCCTTGGTATCAAGTGCATAAACCACTGGATAGTTAGTCCATTTTCAATAGCTTACTTCTGGAATGGACCAAGGAAGAGTCTTGGAAGTGAATTAACTGAAGTTGACCTCATGAAACCGCCACCGGGGTTCCCTGATCCATCCATCAAGCTTCATACACATGAAGTTCGATTCTTAGCAGCCACAAGGAAACTGGAGTTTGGCAGTGGTGTTTTGTTGTACGATCGGTTGCACAAAGGGATGAGCATGTCAGATGCAATTGGTTTCAAAGGTTGCACAGAAATTGATGGGCCATATGCTGAATATCTTGAAACTGTATATGGGAAACCTGCTCTGATTTCAGGTCCTCTATTACCTGAGCCACCCATGTCTACCTTAGAGGAAAAATGGGATTCGTGGCTTGGTAGATTCAAGGATGGTTCTGTGATTTTCTGTGCATATGGAAGTGAAAGTCCATTACAACAAAATCAATTCCAAGAGTTGTTGCTTGGTCTTGAGCTAACAGGTTTTCCATTTCTTGCAGCACTTAAGCCCCCGAGTGGATTTGAGTCTATTGAAGAAGCTCTGCCTGAAGGGTTCAGTCAAAGGGTTCAAGGAAGAGGGATGGCATATGGAGGTTGGGTGCAGCAACAGTTGATTTTGGGACACCCCTCTATTGGGTGCTTCGTAACACACTGTGGAGCAGCTTCTATCACTGAGGGACTTGTGAATACGTGTCAATTGGTGTTGCTACCAAGACTAGGTGCTGATCATATTATGAATGCTAGATTGATGAGTACAAAGCTAAAGGTTGGGATTGAAGTGGAGAAAGGTGAAGAAGATGGCTTGTTCACAAAAGAAAGTGTGTGCAAAGCCGTGAAGACTGTGATGGGTGATGAGAATGAGCTTGGAAGAGAAGTCAGAGCAAATCATACCAAATTGAGGAACTTCTTACTAAGCAACAATTTAGAGTCCTCATGTATTGACAGTTTCTGTCACAAGCTTCAAGAATTGCTCTAACATTTCAGTTTCAATGACTACAAATGTAATTCAACTAGTATGTGTTGCCTGTGCAATGCACGGGCGAGGAAGTTTATTTTGTATAATTTCAACAAAATTGAATAATTAAACATTAAAAATTAATAATTTGTGAAAGGAAAAATTGAACTATTTAGATCATTTGGCTCACAAACCAACAAAGGTTACAATTACTTTTTGGATAGAACCATTGAACTATTTAGATCATTCGGTTCAGAAACCACAAAAGCATGCATGATTTGCCCATTGTCTTCTCGGTTATTCTGAATATTTGAGCTGCTATTCTATGAAAAGACAGTGAAAAAATGATTACATAATTCAACAATTAAAAATGTCGACAATCCTTCACAAAAAAAAATTTAAATGTCGACAAAATTTGTTTTAGGTTTTTAGTTTTTACCTTTAATAGATATAATTATTAATTATTAAGAAGAAGGTAAAATGCATTTATATGTGTGTACATATGAGAACCTATCCCGTGATTTTTCATCCCTGTTTCCCACCTTGCATCCCCACCCCCCCCCCCCCCCCCCCCAAATTTGGGACTCTAAATGCGATAGTCTCCACGAAAATTTCCGAATAACAAAAAGAAGTTGCCATTCCTAAAATTTGTTCACATTCTTTTGTCATCATTGTCTATATAATTATAAAGAGATTTTATTTTTGTGTAAAGAACTAGATCCAACACATGCACTATTGTCTAAATTGAAATGGTAGCGTCAAGCATATATTACATTAAAGATATTGGATAATTGATATATCGATTCTATTTAATCTTTTGATGATAACTCACTAATAGAAAAAGATGTATTACTAATAAAAATTAGAGACGAAATATTTTTTTTAAAAAAAGTTGTCTCGAAATCCATCTCTAAGTAATCAATTTACTATAAATAAAGTTAAGATATATTTAGAGATCGAGTATAGAGACAAAAATATTCATGACAAAGATATTTCGTATTTAAATCAGTCTCTAATATGTTAATTTGTTTGATATTTGCAAACTATTAGTAGAGATGGAATGTTTCTATTTTTAATTTTGCCTCTAAATTATTTATATAATTTACCCAATCAAAATATTTGTTAAAGATAGAATTATTAAGAAAAATAATTTTTATTTTCATATACATATTTACTTTCACACGCTGGGTGTGAAACTTTCCACGTATGTGATTAGTAATGCTGTCATACTGCATCAAAAATTGTAAACAAGTAAGATGTATTCACACACGATTTGAGAATTATCACAGATGTGATTTACTCTATTAAAGCTTCATATTGACCCTGACGCTTTCACACTTGGAAGTGGAAAATGTTCACAACTGTCGTTATTTGTGTCATGCGCATAAGAAGTTGAAAACAAATTAGATGCGTTCACATCCATGGTGTGAAATTTCTCACAACTATTATTTCTTTTGTTTTAACTTCAAATTGAACCTACTCTTGTCATAAAAAAATTGAACATGACTCTTTCACATCCTTGGTGTGAAAATTACCACAGGTGTGACTATTATTTTCATATACTCATAGCACATGAGAAGTGGTAAACAATTCAGACACGTTCACACCCATGATGTGAAATTTCTCACACCTTTGATTTTATCTATTGAACAATACTTTCACGCCCCTAGTGTAAATATTCCTACTGGTGTGATTATTTCTGTCGTAGCACATAAGAAGTTGAATACAACTCAAACACATTCACACCCCGAGTGCAAATTTTTCCATATTTGTGATTTTATTTGCTAAAGCTTCGGATTGAAATTGATGGTTTCAAACCCCAAGTGTAAAAATTCCCACATTTGTGATTTCCTCCGTTGAAGTTGCAAATAGAACCCAACTTTCGGCATACAACAAACTCTAAAATTCTATTGAGTTCTCTAATTTATCGTATTAATACATATTTGCTTTGAAATCCACCAAAATTTTAAGAAGTTGCAAAAAAAATTTAGAGATGAAATTTTACTTTGGTTTCCAATTAGAGACAAAATTTAGAGACAACCCATGCATTAACTTTAGAGACGAAACCTTTAACCCACGGACAACTTTATTCTATAGACAGATTCGCTTTTGTAAAACAATTAATTGATAAAATACTTAATTAAAATATATTCAGAACAAAATTTTTGATAACATTAATTAAGATAATTTCAATATAAACATTTAATATCTTCATGATTATTTATTACTATACTGTTATATTTAATGCTTAATTGCAAAAAGTTTAATTAAGTATTGATTAAAGAAGATAAGAAATTACTTGATTGAACAAATATTTTTTTAAATTACTATTAATTATTTTAATTTAATATAAAAGCTCTGAATACATATCATGATATAAAAATAATTCGCGGCGTCACAAGAATTAAATAACGAATAAGCCCGGGTCCAAGAGGTTAATTAATTGATTAATTTAATTAGCCAGATTTATTAATCACCAAAAGAAAAAGTAATTATTTACCCATAAAGACAAAGGAAAAAGCAAACCAGGCTCAGATCCCTTCTTAAGTAATGTCTCGTATTCGAACCTTGTAGATGGAATAAACATAATTGAGAGGGGAGAGTCTACTAAAGGTGGTTAGCTAAGTTTCCTGATAAATATTAGTCATCGGTAAAATTGGTAGATGTAACGTCTCAAATTTTCACTCTTAGAAATAGAATGTTAATTTGAGAGGATTATTATTAATCTTAGAAATTTTGTATGACCAGTTATAGTTTAGTGTTGACGTAGAAAGTCAAACGGAAAATTCTGTAGACGTTTTGACTGTCAGAATAAGAACGTAATGATATAGAAACCCTAATTTGAAGTCAGAAAAGATATTTGATGTTACCAATAGTGATTTTATAATATTTGAGGATTTTAGAAAATTATTTGGAAATTTTCTGAGAAATGGATCAGAGATAATACCATTTTGGTCCCTGTAGTATGACCGGGATGAACTGCGAGTGAGTTTGGAGACCAGAACACCTTAGAAAATTATTTCGATGAGCCAAAAAGTGTTTTTACATTATTTAGGATTTATGGGAATTTTTATGAAATTTTTTGGAAAATTCTAAAAATTACCAAAATGCCACTACTATTGCCAAAAGACCAAAATACCCCTAGCTGGAGCAGTTTTGTCACTATTCATAAAACCAAAAATGGTAATTTTTATTTTTATTTATTTATTTGGGGTTTTTAGAAAATATTTCTGGATAAGTTTAGTAAAATTACCGTTTTGCCCTTGGTGCGGGGAAAAAACCGAAGAACTGGTAAAGACCGGATACCAGAAATTGGATTGCAAGGAAAGTGGGACCCATGTAGCATAGTATAGTTGACTTTTATTGTGTTGACATGAGAAGTTACTAAAATATCCTTGATTTTATTCTTTAATTACCAAAACTATAGAAAATACCTCTTTACCCTTTGTCCTTTTTGGTAATTTCCCATCCAAATGAATTTGATCTAATCTATCCCCTTTGGATCAGCCCTTAAAATGCGCCTCATGTGTCTAATGGAGGTTTTGTGATCATTGGTTGGCGGTTTAGTTAAGCCTTGGATATTTTAAACCATGATATGATTAATTAACTAAGCTAATTCACCATGGTTCTTAACTTGACCTGGCTTTGATTAAGTTTAATCCTATCCCTTCTTGCCCAAGCCACAAAACTGCCCCACTTTAGGCTTGAATGAGGTCTAGGTTCATTTTGTGTATTAAGAGGGAGATATTTAATTTTACAAAGCTTTATTGGACAATGGTTTGGAATCCATCCATAGGATTTGAACAAATGTAGGCTTGTGATGTGTCCTTCACCCTTGTAAGTGACAAGCAATTCTTGGCTAAGTATTGGGGGAGAGAGGGGCGTGAGATAGGGAGAGGAAGGAAGAGAGTTAGTTCATTTTTCATGATGCTTTCTCACACTGCATGCCATTTTTCTCTAACTTCTCTCTAAAAACTTCATCTCTTTCCTTTGATTTCCTCCATAGTTCTTCAAGTTCCTTCATCTTTGATCCATATTTTTTATCTTCCACATACTAATCAAGAGTGGGTGATCACTTTTAAACACTTTAAACACAAAGCCTTCATCACTTTTGATCTTCAAGTGTTCTTATTTTTCAAGAACATCAACCTAAGGATTTTTGGACTTTGGGTAAGCCATCAATCTTGGTATCTTGTTTACAATCAAAGGTGTTGAACAAGTTACTCTATTTTAGTTCTTTTTGGGGTTAGATGATTTTAGTAAAGGGTGAGAACCCTCTTGATTGATGTATTGTGTTCTTGTATGTGTTTATGAAGGAGTTTGAGTTCTTGGACTTGAGGACCAAGAAAACTTTGAAGGAGCAAGATTTAAGGTAAGGGGAAAACTCTCTCTAGTTACCATGGTTTTATATAAGCTTATATGTTGTGTGTGATTTCTTATATCTTTGGTGGAAGATTTTTTATTCTCTTGGAGAAAGTATCTTTCATATGTTCTTGTGAAAGGATTTCCTTATGTTGTTGTTGAATGATTTCTTACATGTGGTGTTTGATTTCTCATGTTGGTTATTATTTCTTATGGGTGGTGAAGTGGTTTTATGTGATTGGCTTATTTCTTATATTCATAAAGATATTCTTACCATGAGATTGTCTTAAGAGAACAAGGGGTACTGAAGAGGTGTTGTTATGAATTTAATTTCCAATAGGATTAAGAGAAGTCATAAGTGTTAAGATTTAAATCAAGTTTTAACAAAATCATTTCAAGAGGCAAAATAATAACTTTTGAAAACAATTCAATGGATCAAAGTTTATGAAGGTAAAAGTTGATTTCTGGGTTTATAAGGGTTGGAAATAGGTTATATAATCAAATTCAAAAGGAAAAATACATTTTCGAATTTTTGTAAAATTTTCCAAAACTGTTCACGCCCGGGGTGTGAGAATTTTCACAGGCAGTGAATTCCTTTGCCCTGAAAATCACTATTTTCGAAAATACAGGGCCGAAAATGTAATTCTTTGAAAGTATAGGGGCTGAAATGAAAATCTAGGTTTTTGATTATAAATGTAATTGTAAAAGAGTTAGGCGACTTATATTAATTATGAGAAAGAAAAGAGTATTTTTATTATTAAATTGTGATAATAGAAAGAGTTTCTTAAAAAGGCTAAGCCTAAAGGAAATGAGTTTTCCTAAAGAAATTTTCCGTAAGCGATTTCTCAAAAAAGTAAAAAGGGAAAAAATGTAAGTCTAGGATTTCAAGAGTAATGAATCTAGCAATTAAATAGAAGGTTTAGAATAAAGCATAAACGAAGCGAGAACTATGTGCTTAAGGAGTTTGAGTAACGGACGATGCGAAGAGATTGTGGGACTAAGTGTCAATGAGGGAAGATAAATAAGTACTGTGTGGTATAAATACTGTGTGGTATAAAGTCTGTGTGATATAAATACTATGAGATATAAATGCTATGTGATTTGAGAAATGTTGTGTGATGTGAGAATGACTGTGTGACATGGAAATGTTGTGCGTCATTTCGTGCTATGTGATATAAATGTTGTGTGGTAGGGAAGAGGCTGTGTGCCATAGGCTGCGTGTCATTTCATGTTGTGTGCTATGGGAAAGGCTGTGTGCCATTTAATGTTGTGTGCTATGGGAAATGCTAAATGACATTTTGTGTTGTGTGCAAAGTGCTGTGTGTAAAATAAAAGTAATCTCCATGGAGTACGGGCTAAATGCTCATGACTGAGTGTCGAATATATGAGGAGTTTGGGAAAGAAATCTCCAGGGAGTATGAGCTAAATGCTCGTGACTGTGTGTCGAACATATGAAAAACACAATGAGGATTGAAGTGCTTTGTATATATATATATTGAATTTTTTGTGATATGTCTTCTGAAGATGTGATGTTACTTCTGTGTGAAGTTGTTAAGGTGTGTCTGTGTGACTTATACTGAATGTGCTATATTATACATGTGTGAGTGATTTCTGCTATAAATGGTTATGATATGAAATTACATGGATTTCTGTTGTGTGCTACTTGTGTGATTATGGTGATAACTGCAAAAGAGATTTTGACCCTTACCTATATGTTTTGTGGTCTTCAGAAAATGATTCATATAGAGGGATCATACGCTTGGTGGATTGGTCATTACTAGAGGACCAGGAGGAGGCAAGTACGGTTGTACGTCAAAATGGTGGAAGACGTGCGCGTGTAAAGCTAAGAGTTGGAGTATGTAGTATTTTCAGTGCTTGACCAACATAGGGAGTCTGTACTTATTTGGGAAAATGTTTCTTGTATATGATATACTCTATTATTAATAAATGAAATTTTATTTCCTATGCTATTTTCCTGTTTGGTGTTTATTCATAAAGAGAATTTCTAATAGAAAGAGAAACGAATGACAGAGAAAATCCATTTGTAAAAATTAAATTAAATTTTGGTTTAAATACTTTTTTCGTCCCTGCAAAATGACTGAGTTTCATTTTTCGTCCCTGTAAAAAATTTTGTTTGTTTGTGATCCCTGTAAAACAAAAAGTTTTATTTTTAGTCCCTGCAAAATTGTTTTAGTCCTTGTAAAATTTAGATCATGTTGAATTAGTCCCTGTAATATGTGAACAATTTTGTTTTTAGTCCCTATTAAATTTATTTTACAAGGACTACTTTGGCAATTATCTAAATATTACAGGGACTAATTCAACATGATCTAAATTTTACAGGGACTAAAACAATTTTGCAGGGACTAAAAATAAAAAATTTTGATTTACAGGGATCACAAACAAATAAAAATTTTTACAGGGACGAAAAATGAAACTCGGTCATTTTACAGGGACGAAAAAGATATTTAAACCTTAAATTTTTGACAGCATTTTTCCAAAAGAAAAATCAAAAGAAAGATTTTAATTCCGCATTAGAGGTTTGATTATAAAGTATAATGACTCCTGATAAATAAGTGTTACAGTACATGTTTTGCACCAATATCATGATAACCCAAAAAAAGAAAAAGAAAAAGCAAACCAATGGGTTGGGTTTGGTAGAAGAGATTAATCTTTCACAAGGGTTCGATTTTCTATTAGTGTCAGTCTTGAACAAGACTGTTTCCGGTGAAGGATACGGAAAAAGAAATAGAATAATTTACATTGCTTACATGATCCATATATTCAAATCCGCCACTGATTAAATATTTCTACACGCAATACGCGCTCTCCTAACAAACAATAGTATTCTATAGTCAAAAATTGATTCTTTTGAACAAGACTGTTTCCGGTGAAGGATAGGGAAAAAGAAATAGAACAATTTACATTGCTTACATGATCCACATATTCAAATCCGCCACTAATTAAATATTTCTACACGCAGTACGCTCTCTCCTAACAAATAATAGTATTCTATAGTCAAAAATTGATTCTTTCACGCGATCAGAGAGAAAGAATAATCCAACTACTAGAGTATGTCCATTTGTGAGTGCTTGGCGGGCTACTAAATTTCTCGAATCGTTCATTGCATAATTTATTATTGGAATTCAATGACTTGACATTTAAATCTAAGTTTTGTTGCTTATATAAGCTCTGATTCTTAAACAATAAAAACAAAATCATTTTTTATGTTGTCAAAAAGTGAAAGTAGAGAGAACCCAACCGAATGAAGTGAAAAGTGGATTTTTAATGACCTGGACATGAACCTGCATGTCCACGGAACATGGCCGGCATAATCCTACTTATTTTACAAGTTAGGTATACAATTTCCATCATACATCAGTTTTAAAATGATTCTATCATATACTTCAAGGCATATATAAGTATTATTGTCAGTCCTCTAATTATTTGGTTCAGTAGCTGAACCGGCTATTACAGGCAGCCATGGATGCATCTCCTCTGCACATAGTGATGTTTCCATGGTTTGCCATGGGTCACTTTACCCCATATCTCCATCTCTCCAACAAGTTAGCAAAGAGAGGACACAGAATCTCTTTCATTGTTCCCAAAAGAACACAGACCAAGTTACAACATCACAACCTTCACCCACATCTTATTACATTTGTCCCCATCGCTGTTCCTCATGTTGATGGCCTTCCCCATGATGCTGAAACCACTTCAGATGTCCCCTTCTCTTTATTCACACTTATTGCCACAGCCATGGATCTCACAAAGAAGGACATTGAGCTTCTCCTGAGGGACCTAAAGCCACAAATTGTTTTCTTTGACTTCCAATATTGGCTTCCCAACTTGACTCGGAGCCTTGGCATCAAGAGTGTCCAATACTTGATAATCTATCCAATATCAATGGCTTACCTCGGAAATGGACCAAGACAGAGCCAAGGAAGAAACTTAACTACTGAAGATGATCTCATGCAACCACCTCCGGGGTTCCCTGGTTCAGCCATCAAGCTTCATTCACATGAACTTCGGTTCCTAGTTGCCGCAAGGAAACTGGAGTTTGGAAGTGGTGTTTTGTTGTACGATCGGCTTAGCATAGGTACAAGCTTGTCAGATGCAACTGCGTTCAAAGGTTGCAGAGAAATTGATGGGCCATATGCAGAGTATCTTGAAACTATTTATGGAAAGCCTGTTCTGCTTTCAGGGCCTCTTTTACCTGAGCCATCAATATCTACTTTAGAGGAAAAATGGGTTGGATGGCTTGGTGGATTTAAGGCTGGTTCTGTGATTTACTGTGCATATGGAAGTGAAAGCCCATTACCACAAGATCAGTTCCAAGAGTTGTTGCTTGGTCTTGAGCTAACAGGATTTCCCTTTCTTGCAGCACTTAAGCCCCCTTCTGGATTTGAGTCTATTGAAAAAGCTCTGCCTGAAGGGTTCAGTGAGAGGGTTCAGGGAAGAGGGATTGCTTATGGTGGGTGGGTGCAGCAACAGTTGATTTTAGGACACCCCTCTGTTGGGTGCTTCATAACACACTGTGGAGCTGCTTCTATAACTGAGGGACTTGTCAATACGTGTCAGTTGGTGCTGCTGCCACGACTAGGTTCTGATCATATCATGAATGCTAGATTGATGAGCACAAAGCTAAAGGTTGCGATTGAAGTGGAGAAAGGTGAAGAAGACGGCTTGTTCACAAAAGAAAGTGTGTGCAAAGCCGTAAAGACTGTGATGGATGAAGGGAATGAACTAGGAAGAGAAGTGAGAGCAAATCATACCAAAGTGAGGAACCTTTTACTAAGCAACAATTTAGAGTCCTCATGTGTTGATACCTTCTGTGACAGGCTTCAAGGTTTATTATGAATCCCTCTGTTTGAATAACACAAACTGGTTGGCAATGAGTCATTGCACAGAACTATAGTATTGTTATTATTTTGTATTGTAACTATTATCTTGTAAGCATATATGCTGTGTCATGAACTTTTTTTTTTACTGAACTTCAGGATGTTAATAAATCAATAATTTGATTTTTTCAATTAAGAAGACCATTTGCTTCAATCATCAAAGCCATTAATGTCGTGCTATCAATCATTAAGCCAAAGAATTCATTGCTGGATTCTTTGAACAAAACCACCACAACACAATAGCACAACAGTACTGCAGAGTGCAGAGAGACTGTATTTAACTCTGAGATAACCATATAGCCTGAGCCTCTTGTTTAGGAGTTTCGACGTGTCATAGTAAAAAGGCTTAAATGTATGTTTTGTCCCTGCAAATATAATTATTTTTTAGTTTAGTCCTTGTAAATTTTTTTTTTTTGTGTTTCATCCCTACAATAAGAGGTCATTTCTTTTTTCATCTCTGCCATTAACTTTCGTTAAAAAAAAAAAGCTGACGTGGCAGACGGACTGCCACGTGTCGTCGCCACACTAGATAAGTGTGTCCAGCTGTCATGCGTGACTGGACGACACGTGGTAGTCTGTCTGCCACGTCATTTTTTTTAACGGAAGTTAATGGCAGAGACGAAAAAAGAAATGACCTCTTATTACATAGACGAAACAGAAAAAAAAAATTACAGGGACGCAATTCAAAAACAGCTATATTTGCTGGGACGAAACATATATTTAAGTCTCGTAAAAATTATAGTATATAGACATAAAATAATTAGAAAGGCAGTATCAAAAAAAAAATTAGAAAGCTTTGTGTCTCTGAATTGATTGATTGATTAATTTGATTCGTGGGAGACTCATTTCAATTTCATTTTCAATTTCACAATCTACATAGAAATGTTCTCAAGATAATGACTCTAAAGTCTAACCGGCCTTATCCTTCTTTAATCAAAAAAAAAAAAAAGGTCCACGTACCTAGCTCTTATCAGTAGTCACTGATTGTATTGTTTGTCTCTAAGCCACGAATTTGAAAGCATATTCTGTAGCTTTGTTCGTCATTCACGGGAGGAGAGTCAACCGATGTACTAGATGCATGCACCCAATCCCACTTTTATTATATTTTCGAAAAACTAGGTACAAAATTTTCATCGTACATCAAATTTTAAAATGATAAAATGATACTAGAATTTACATTCATTTACATGTTTGTATAGCGCAACGTTCATGTGATACATCAAGGTAAAAGCCACACGTACTTAATTTTGCATCCAATATTACAAAAAGGACAACCATATTTTGACCAGAGAAGAGAGCTAGAGGTAAGCAACCAAGTAAGAGATAATTAGAAAAACATACTCGCGCCACTTCTTCTCTTCATCTGCATTTAGGTCATAATCTGGATGTATCCTTTTGACCGACTTATCAATTATGTATGCCAAAAAAAGGGGGGGGGGGGGGGGGGGGACAGAGTTCACAACATTTCACCAAGAAAAAGATTCGGAAATTTTAATGTTCCATACGATACATCACAAATGGAAGTACTAATAAGACAGTTATGAACCTGAAGAATCAACCATTTGTTCACCAACAACTGTCAAAATGGCACCTTCTTGCTGTCAGACCATTTGATCTCCTTCTTGTTCATCGGATTCACATCCTCCACTTTGTACGGAATATCATAATATTCTACGAATGCTGGGGAAAAATCAATGCAACGGATTAGGAAATTCAATTTAACTAACAGAAACGCAATACAAAAGGGATACTACCTTAATTTATTATTAATTGTTAATAAAAACTAAAAATCTAAGCCTCCGGAGTCGGGGGATTATAAAGGAATTGAATTCACCTTTAACCTTGTTGCAGAATGGACAAGCCTCGTACTGAAAGAGAACAACTTCTTTGGGTTTGAAGCTATTTTCTGAGCCCCTCATGCGGAGGTTTTGCAGCGTTAGACGTTTCAACTAAGCATTATTGAATGACATCATGCCGGTTGTAAAAAAAAAAAAAAAACACTTCCAATCACACCTTTGAATGAGTCTGCAACCATCTAATATGATCCTTTGATGATTTAGATAATGCTTTCAGGGAAGGACATGTAATGCTTTGGACTGCATTCAGATCATAGGAGGTAAGGCTAAAAGGCAAAAATCACATAATGGTACTCCATATAGAAAATAAATATCTTAATCGTTATTTGAGTTGTCTCATGCCCAAACTGAAATTGCTCTATACTCGAGACATCATCTTGTTTTTGAAAAGGAAAAAGATAGTTGGACACCCGCATATCCTGCTCCACCCACCCAACACCCGCCTATGTGGCATTTTTTCTGACTCAGCCCACTGACTCAAGTCCCGCTCTTTCTCTCACTCAAAAACGCAGACTTCGTCTCCTCCCTCTTTCACTCTTTCACTTTGCAAGAACGCAAATCTCTCTCTTTCACTCTTTCACTTCACAACCCCATCTCCCTCTTTCACTTCATCCTCAGACCTCTCTCTTCTCTTTCCCTCACCATTTCAACTTCTCGGATTTGTCAAGACCCACTTTGTCTCGGCTTAACTTTGTTCTCTCTTCTCTTTCCCTCACCATTACGAACTGGTAGCACCACAGATCGAAGGTCGAGGCTTGATTCGCGGAGCTTTGGACGTTAGGAAGAACCGTAGTTCGAAGTTCGTCAGTGGTTCGCGTATTTAATTTTAACCACTGACAGACAGGGACTAACCACATATTTCTTCACAACTAACCAGTGTTATTCAATGACTGGGTTACAACTATACAATCACATGACAAGTATCAAGGTCAAATTGTGTCTGAGTTTTCAGTGAATTAGAAAGTATTCAACACATAAATGTGTCTCTAACACTGGTGACTCAAATTTGGCATTTCCTTGGCACGTATTTAAATTTAACCACTGATAGAGGGGAACTAACCACATATTTCTTCACAACTAACCACATGTATTGCAGTGATTGGGTTTCCATTTATACAATCATATGGCAAGTTGCAGGGTGAAATGTGTCTGATTTTTCAGTGTGTTTCAAAGGCTTGAACGCATAAATGTGTCTATAACACTTGTGACTCAACTTTGACATATCCTTGACACGTATTTAAATTTAACCACTGACAAAGAGGAACTAACCACATATTTCTTCACAAGTAACCACAAGTTATTCAATGATTGGGTTACAACTATAAAATCACATGGCAAGTAATAAGGTAAAATGTGTCTGATTTTTCAGTGTGTTTCAAAGGCTTGTACGCATAAATGTGTTTTTTGCACTTGTGACTCAACTTTGACATATCTTTGGCACGTATTTAAATGTAACCACTGACAAAGAGGAACTAACCACATATTTCTTCACAACTAACCACAAGTTATTCAATGATTGAGTTACAACTATAAAATCACATGGCAAGTAATAAGGTAAAATGTGTCTGATTTTTCAGTGTGTTTCAAATGCTTGTACGCATAAATGTGTCTTTTGCACTTGTGACTCAATTTTGGCATAACCTTAGCACATATTTAAATTTAACCATTGACAAAGAGGAACTAACCACATATTTCTTCACAACTAACCACATGTATTGCAGCGATTAGGTTTCGATTCATATAATCATATGGCAAGTTGTAGGGTGAAATGAGTTTGTTTTTCAGTGTGTTTCAAATGCCTGTACGCATAAATGTGTCTTTTGCACTTGTGACTCAATTTTTTCATAATCTTGGCACGTATTTAAATTTAACCACTGATAGAGGGAAACTAACCACATATTTCTTCACAACTAACCACATGCATTGCAGTGATTCGGTTTCCATTTATACAATCATATGGCAAGTTGCAAGGTGAAATGTGTCTAATTTTTCAGTGTTTCAAAGGCTTGTACGCATAAATGTGTCTTTTGCATTTGTGACTCAATTTTGGCACAACTAACCAGTGTTATTCAATGATTGAGTTACAACTATACAATCACATGACAAGTATCAAGGTGAAATTGTGTCTGAGTTTTCAGTGAATTAGAAAGGATTCAACACATAAATGTGTCTCAACCACATGTGACTCAAATTTGGCATATCATTGACACGTATTTAAATTTAATCATTGACAGAGAGGGACTAACCACGTATTTATTCACAACTAACCACGGGTTATTCAATGATTGGGTTACAACTATACAATCACATGACAAGTATCAAGGTGAAATTGTGTCTAAGTTTTCCGTGAATTAAAAAGGATTCAACACATAAATGTGTCTCTACCACATGTGACTCAAACGTGGCATATCCTTGACACGTATTTAAATTTAACCACTGACAAAGGGGGACTAACCACATATTTATTCACAACTAACCATGGGTTATTCAATGATTGAGTTTCCATTTATACAATCACATGGCAAGTAACAGGGTAAAATGTGACTGAGTTTTCAGTGTATTTGAAAGGTTTCAACACATAAATGTGTCCTCTAACACTGGTGACTCAATTTTGGCATATCATTGGGATGTAGTTAAATTTAACCACTGATAGAGAATGACTAACCACATAATTATTCACAACTAACCCCGGGTTTGTCAATGATTGGATTTTCATTTATACAATCACATGACAAGTAACAGGGTGAAATGTGACTGAGTTTTCAGTGTATTTGAAAGACTTCAACACACAAATGTGTCTCCAACATTGGTGACTCAAATTTGGCATATCCTTGACACGTATTTAAATTTAACCACTGATAGAGAGGGATTAACCACATAATTGTTCACAACTAACCACGGGTTATTTAATGATTGAGTTTCCATTTATACAATCACATGGCAAGTAACATGGTAAAATGTGTTTGAGTTTTCAGTGAATTAGAAAGGATTCAACACATAAATGTGTCTCTACCACATGTGACTGAAATTTGGCATATCCTTGACACGTAGTTAAATTTAACCAATGATAGAAAGGGACTAACCATATAATTATTCACAACTAACCACATATCCTTGAATCATTAAAAAAACTTTGGTTAATTTAACATAAAAATTGGGTTAATCATGAGATCTATGTGCTTGAGTAAAATTGGGTTATGGGAGGATAATTGTTCATCACTATTGTACATTGTGGCAATAATAAACTTCTCAGCTACAAGATAAGCCGAGTATAACCCAACACCAAACTGTCCTATCATGCTCATATCAGCACCAGCAGCCAGGGCTTCCATGAATTGCGTGACCAAAGAAATATTCAATTTTAATTTAGACAATCCAACAGATAAGTTTAACTCAAAAGTACTAAAGACACATTTCTGAGCTAAAGACTTTAAATTTTGAGAGGATTGAGATAGACATGCTAAGGTTATTTATCATGTTAGCGCATAGATGTAAATCAATTATTGACATTTTCATTGTTAATAGTGAAGAAATATGTGGTTAATCGTTCTCTAAAGGTGGTTAAATGTCACTACGTGCAAATGAACAGATAAGTTTGACTCACAAGTGCTAAAGACATATTTCTAAGCTAAAGACTTTCAATTTTGAGAGGATTGAGACACACATATTAAGGTTATTTATGAAGTGAGTGTATGGTTGTAAATCAATTATTGACATTTTCATGGTTAATAGTGAAGAAATATGTGGTTAATCGTTCTCTAAAGGTGGTTAAATTTCACTATGTTCAATGACATTTTCATGGTTAATAGTGAAGAAATATGTGGTTAATCATTCTCTAAAGGTGGTTAAATGCCACTCTGTGCAAATGAATAGACAAGTTTGACTCAGAAATGCTAAAAACACATTTCTGGTTAATAGTGAAGAAATATGCGGTTAATCGTTCTCTATAGGTGGTTAGATGCAACTGCGTCACAGCTATGTATACAAACTTGGGTCACAAGTGCTACAGACAATTGGAAAGTTAAATACATTCAAACAGACCCTTAAGCAGCGAAAATTTGTTGAGTTGAGAAGGAAGAAAGCGATGATGTTCTTCGCAGAGTTGAGAAGATGGAAAGCGATCATGTTCTCCATTTAGCAGACCCAATGAAATGTTCTTCGTTTTTTAATGCTCTTGCTTTTGTTTACCATTCAACAGCGAAAATTTGTTGGAGTTGAGAAGGGAGAAAGCGATGATGTTCTTCGCTGAGTTGAGAAGATGGAAAGCGATCATGTTCTCCGTTTAGCAGACCCAACGAAATGTTCTTCGTTTTTTAATGCTCCTGCTTTTGTTTACCATTCAACAACGAAAATTTGTTGGAGTTGAGAAGGGAGAAAGCGATGATGTTCTTCGCTGAGTTGAGAAGATGGAAAGCGATCATGTTCTACGTTTAGCAAACCCAACAAAATGTTCTTCGTTTTTTAGCGCTCCCACTTTTGTTTCTAATGTTCCCGGTCAAATGCACTAGCTGACTCATATTAGACTCTGCTGACTCAATTAAATTGCCACATGGGCAAGGTGTAGGGTGGGTGGAACTTCAAAACCGGGTGTCTGAGTATCGGGGTTCTTTTGAAAATTTGGGGTCATCAAATCTTGAAAATTGCGTCACGGGGCATCATCCTGATTTTACATTATGAGTAAAGATTCATATCGTAATCGTATCGTATTAAGAAACATCAAGGATAAAAGTTGTAGCTAGTGCCATCGCTTCACATGCATTTATACCATCCCGATTTCACAAAGAAATCAACATCTTGGGTAAAGAACTCATCTTGTAAAAGGTCATCGAGTCCGATTATAGATGGTGAATAAAAAATCATATTTAGCAGCATTAGTTCTCATGCATATTGGGTAAAGAATTCAACTTGCAAAAGGAAGAAAGTGAATAGAGAATTCATACTTAGCGCCAATATTTCTCATGTATACTACTGGGTAAAGAATTCATCTTGTAAAGGGTCACTAATTCCGATTTCAAATGGAAAATAAAGAATTCATTTAGTGCCATCGATTCTCATGTGTCTCACGCATACCATTCCGGTTTCGCTAAGAAATTGGCATTTTGGGTAAAGAAATCATCCTAAAAAGGTGTTATTGAGTCCGAAAATTGCATACCGTTGCAAAATTTCACAAAAAAACTTGCATTTTGGAAAAAGAATTCATCCCAAAAAGGGTCATCTATTCCGAAAATTGCATACCATCTCGATTTCACAAAGAAATCGGCAATTTAGGTAAAGAATACATTGCAAAAAGGTCATCGACTCCGAAAATTGCATACAACCCCAATTTCATAAAGAAATCGACAATTTGGGTAAATAATTCATTACGTAAAGGGTCATTTAGTTTGAAAATTGAATATCATCTCAATTTCACAAAGAAATCAACATTTTGGGTAAATAATTCATCCCGTAAAGGGTCATCAAGTTCAAAAATTAGATATCGTCCCGATTTCACAGAAATTGCCATTTTTGGTAAAGAATTCATCCGGAAAAGAGTCATTGAGTCCGAAAAATGCATACGGCATTTTGGGTAAAGAATTCTTCCCGAAAAGGGTCAACAAGTCCCAAAATGGCATATCGTCCCGATCTCACAAAGAAATCGGCATTAGGGTAAATAACTCATCCCGAAAAGGGTCATCGAGTCCGATCATAAATATTATCCCAATTTCACAAAGAAATCAGCATTTTGGGTAAAGAATCCATCCCAAAAAGGGTCATTGAGTCTGATGATGCATACCATCCAATTTTACCAAGAAATCGACATTTTGGGTAAAAAAATCTATCTCGAAAGGGTCATCGAGTCCGAAAATTGCATACAATCTCGATTTCACAACAACAACAAAATTCCATTTAGGGGAAATAATTCATCCCAAAAAAGGTCATCTTGTCTGAAAATTGCATACAGTCACGATTTCAAAAAGAAATCAGCATTTTGGATAAATAACTCCTCCCAAAAAGTGTCACCACTCTGAAATTTGCATTTCGTCTAGATTTCACAAAGAAATCGACATTTTGGGTAAATAACTCATACCCAAAAAGGGTCACCGAAACTGAAAATTGTATACCGTCTAGATTTCATAAAGAAATCGGTATTTTGGGATAAATAACCCATCCCGAAAAGGATCACCGAGTCCAAAAATTGCATATCGTCCCAATTTCACAAAGAAATTGATATTTGGGTAAAGAATTCCATCCCGAAAAGGTAATCGAGCCCAAAATTTGCGTACCATCCTGATTTCACAAAGAAATCAATATTTTGGGTAAAAAAATCACCCCTAAAAGGGTCATCGAGTCCTAAAAATGCATACGGTTTTGATTTCACAAAAAAATCGACACTTTGGGTAAAGAATTCATCCATAAAAGGGTCATCGAGTTCGAAAATTGCACATAGCCTCAAATTCACAAAGAAATCGAGATTTTGGGTAAATAACTCATCCCGAAAATGGTCATTGAGTTGATTTCATAAAGAAATCGACATTTAGGGTAAATAACAAATCCTGAAAAGGGTCACCGAGTCTGAAAATTGCATTCCATCTCGATTTCACAAAGAAATCAGCATTTTCAGTAAATAACTCATCCCAAAAAGGGTCAGGGAGTCTCATATTTGATACTGTCTCGTTTTCACAAAAAAAAAATCAGAATTTTGGATAAATAACTCATCCCAAAAAAGGTGGCCGGATTCTAAAATTACATATTGTCCCGATTTCACAAAGAATCGTCATTTTGGTTAAATAACTCATTTCGAAAAGGGTCACCGAGTCCAAAAATTGCATATTATCTCAATTTCACAAAGAAATCAAAATTTAGGATAAATAACTAAATCCAAAAAAAGGTCACCGAGTCCGAAATTAACACACCATCCCGATTTCACAAAGAAAACACAATTTTGGGTAAACAACTCATCTGGAAAAGGGTCACCGAATCCAAAAATTGCATATTGTCCCAATTTTACAAAGAAACAAGAATTTTGGGTAAACAAGTCATCCCAAAAGGGTCACTGAGTTCGAAATTATCATTTTGTCTCGATTTCACAAAGAAATCGACATTTTTTGTAAATAACTCATTCGAAAAAGGGTCACCGAGTCCAAAATTTGCATACCTCTCAATTTCATAAAGAAATCGGCATTTTGGGTAAATAACTCATTCCCAAAAGGGTCATCGAGTCCGAAATTTGCATGCTGTCCCGATTTCACAAAGAAATCGGCATTCTTGGTAAATAACTAATCCCAAAAAGGGTCACCAAGTTCAAAAATTGCATTTTGTCTCGATTTCACAAAGAAATTGTCATTTTGGATAAATAACTCATTCCGAAAAGGGCCACCGAGTCCAACAATTAAATACCATCCCGATTTCACAAAGAAATCGGCATTTTGGGTAAATAACTCATTCCAAAAAGAGTTATCGAGCCCAAAAATTGCATACTGTCTCGATTTTAAAAAAAATGTCATTTTGGGTAAATAACCCATCCCGAAAAGTGTCACCGAAAATTGCATACGATCCCGATTTCACAAAGAAATCGGCATTTTGGGTAAATAACTCATCCCAAAGAGGGTCAAGGAGTATGATATTTGCACACCACAAAGAAATCAGAATTTTGGGTATATAACTCATCCCGAAAAGGGTGGTCGAGTTCTAAAATTGAATACCATCCCGATTTCACAAAGAAATCGGCATTTTGGGTAAATAACTCATTCTGAAAAAGTTCCTCGAGTCCGAAGTTTGCAAACGCATTTTGGGTAAATAACTCATTTCGAAAAGGGTCACCGAGTCCGAAAATTGCATACTATCCCGATTTCATAAAGAAATCAACATTTTTGGTAAATAACACATCCCGAAAAGGGTCGAGTTGATTTCACAAAGAAATCGGCATTTAGGGTAAATAACTCATCTCGAAAAGGGTCACCGAGTCCAAAAATTGCATACCATCCCGATTTCACAAAGAAGTCGGCAATTTGGGTACATAACTCATCCCAAAATGGGTAACCGAGTCCAATAATTGCATACCGTCCCGTTTTCACAAAAAATTCATAATTTTGGGTAAATAACTCATTCCAAAAATGGTCATGAGTCTGAATATTGCATACTGTCCTAATTTCACAAAGAAATCGGCATTTTGAGTAAATAACTCATTCCGAAAAGGGTCACTGAATCCGAAATTTGCATATCTTCCCGATTTCACAAAGAAATCGACATTTTGGGTAAACAACTCATCCCGAAAAGGGTCACCGAATTCGAAAATTGCATATTGTCCCGATTTAACAAAGAAACCGACATTTTAAGTAAATAAGTCATCCCGAAATGGGTTGCCGAGTCCGAAATTTGCATTCGATCTCGATTTCACAAAGAAATCGCCACTTTGGGTAAATAACTCATCTCGAAAAGGGTCACCGTGTATGAAAATTGCATCAATTTCACAAAAAAAATCAACATTTTGGGTAAATAACTCGTTCCGAAAAGGGTCATCGTGTCCAAAATTTGCATACCATCCCGATTTCACAAAGAAATCGGCATTTTCGGTAAATAACACATTCCAAAAAGGGTCATCGGGTCCGAAATTTGCATACCTCCTAATTTCACAAAGAAATCGACATTTTGGGTAAATAACTCATTCCGAAAAGGGTCACCGATTCTGAAAATTGCACAATGTCCCGATTTCACAAAGAAATCGACATTTTGGGTAAATAACTCATTACGAAAAGCGTCATCGAGACCGAAATTTTCAAACCGTCCTGATTTCACAAGGAAATTGGTTTTTTGGGTAAATAACTCATTTCGAAAAGGGTCATCGAGTCCGAAATTTGCATACCTCCCGATTTCACAATGAAATCGGCATTTTGGGTAAATAACTCATTCCGAAAAGGGTCACCGATTTCGAAAATTGCACACTGTCCCGATTTCATTTGGGTAAATAACTCATTACGAAAAAGCATCATCGAGACCGAAATTTGCATACCGTCCCGATTTCACAAAGAAATCGACATTTTGGGTAAATAACTCATTCGAAAAAGGGTCACTTAGTCCAAAATTTGCATACCTCTCGATTTCATAAAGAAATCGACATTTTGGGTAAATAACTCATTCCAAAAAGGGTCACCGAGTCCGAGATTTGCATACCATCCCAATTTCACAAAGAAATCGGCATTTTTGGCATTTTGGGTAAATAACTCATTCCGAAAAGGGTCACCGAGTCCGAGATTTGCATACTATCCCGATTTCACAAAGAAATATCCCGATTTCACAAAGAAATTAGCATTTTGGGTAAATAACTCATTCCGAATAGGTAAATAACTCATTCAAAAATGGGTCACTAAGTTTGAAAATTGCACACTGTCCTGATTTCACAAAGAAATCGACATTTTTGGTACATAACTCATCTCGAAAGGGTCACCAAGTCCAGAATTTGCATACCGTCTCGATTTCACAAAGAAATCGCTATTTTGGGTAAGTAACTCATCTCGAAAAGGACAACTATCTAAGAAAATTGCATATAGTCCCGAATTGATTTCACAAAGAAATCGACATTTTGGGTAAATAGTTCATCTCAAAAAGGGTCATCCAGTCCAAAAATAGCATAACGTTTCGATTTCTCGGCATTTTTGATAAATAATTCATTTTGCGACTTAAAGTCGATAGAAAAAAAAAAATGTATTTGTAGTAGCAGAAGTCACGGGACTCTAGAGATCAAAAGACGACCGAAACAAACCCCGTAGATTCAAAGAATTTCTACACCTCTCTCTATTCATGTCAAAATCAAAAGGCGACAGAAACAAGCCCATCACCATTCTGTAATATTAAGTTAGTCCGGTTTTGTTTTATGAACCATTCTGTCCCAAATTTTTATAAAATACCGTTTATGCCCAAGAATTCAATTGATGCCCAAAACTAACACCACAAACCTCATTACTGTCTCGTTTGCATGAGTAAACAGAGCTAGTAGCACAGGCGGTGATGTCCTCGTTGTGGCGGAGTTTCGAAATCGCAGCTTCAGTCGGTGGCGGATGTTTGTCCCATCGATGCACACTCTGTAACCAATCAAGAAGCTAGCTAATCGATATCAATCAATATGAAGAATAATTAATTGCAAAAATTTACAAAGAGAAAAATAAGTCAATAATTGTGCACCTAGCGACCGGAAAAGAAACTAATTTTCTTGATTTTTTGGCATCTTCTTGAGTTCAATAGGGCTAGTCCACCCGGAACCACGTCTTTCGGGTCGAGCAAGTCCAATCTTGGTTTCAACCACTGCGGAGAGGGGACTGTGGCGGCTGCATACCCATCTGTGTGAGTAGATCCGAGAAAGTTTCTCTAATCAATAGAAGGACATCGTCGACGGGGAGAGGAGGTCGACATTCTCCGCCTTCGAGCAGTGTAAGATTTTGTGCACATCACAGAGGTGGATCGACGAAAGAAAAACCAAACGATTCTTTTTTCCCCGCCTTAAATCAATAGAAGTCGGTGTCAAATTATCAAGTAATTGATGTGTTTTGAACTGATTGGAAGTGTATAAGTTTTCTGCTTTATTTATAGCACACGTTAGTTTCTTTTCTGACAAATATACAAATATTTAAATATAAATTTTTTTATATTTTAAAATTTAAAAATTAATTTGACTGATAAAAATCATGTTAACTATATATATATCCGTATATATTGTTAAGAAAAAGTTAAGAAAAAGTTTTACTTTAACAATTTTAAAGTAATTTTTGACAATTTTAAAATTTTACTTAGTTAAGAAAAAGTTATTTTAACAATGATTTATATTTGTATATCTTATGTTGTTTTTTTTTATTTATTTTTTCCTTGGAATTTTGAGACTAAGCTAACAAGAGTTATGTGCCTTCGCACGGGTCAAATGTCTGGTTCAACATAATGAGTGAATTGTAAATCGTAATGTCTCGAGAAGAGAAATCTCTTATTTTATACCATCAAATCTATATCATCTCAATTTTGAGAGCTATTAAATACCTCTAACTATATTTTTAAAGCTATGACTAAGGTTTTTAAAAAAACCTTCTACATGAGCAATGAAATTAAAACTAAACACCACTAGCAAGGAAATGCGTTAATGCTAATGCCTACATGTACCCAAGCATATGAACAGGGACACACGAGCACCATCCCACTCCCACCCCACTCAAGTAAAAACCAAACAATTGACATTTGAAGAGTATAATTATCTAACTTCTAAATTATAACAGGGGAAAAGGTAGCCTGAACAAGGAGATATGCTTCCTAACTAGCATTTGCAGTGATTAACAAAACAAAAACGTAATTTTTAAGAAGTATCTCGATGTCAATCAAACTAAAACTATCTAAATTAACCTATAGTTTAGAAATCCATATTTTTAGCTTCCCCATTATGGAGAGAGAAGCAGGAAAAATGCATGACAAACACAAGAGAGTAGACACATCAGAATCCAACAAGGTGATAGTTTTACATGACAAAACAAGTAACTCATTAGGATGATCTATGCTGATTTTAGTAACCAATCTGGACAAATTGGATATATATAAGAGTTACTCTATAGAAGCTAATTTTGGGAGGGAAAGATGGGATGGATTGTGTGATGGATTTTTAAAACTAAAACCTTAAATCACAACTGTTTTTTATTTTGAAAACTGAGATAAAACTGTTTTAAATTTGTGTTAAGAGCCAACTTTACCCCATTTTATCCAAACACATTTTGTCTTCAAATTTGCATTTAAAACCCACAAGCCAAAAACTAAACCACCATAAATAGGCCCTTAAAACTGAAAACTAGTTACTCTAAATTTTGACTTTCAATTACACAAACTCGTTGACAATGAGTCATTGAACACCTGCACCTCCTCCACCTTCTTGTATTGTAACATGTACTTCTGTTATTTACTTTTGTTTTACACTTGTGAATTAAATCCGTGATATGATGAACTAGTGCTTTTACTGGGGGAGACAAATTACTGTTCCCCTGTTCCTCCATACATGGATAGAAGATTGAAATAAAATCAAAAATAGAATTAATAATATCGTTTCTTGCTCCAAGAGTATATATGAGTCAATAATCAATACATATTTAGTACTTCATTAATGTACACCTTAAATTAAAAAGAAAAGAAAAGTAAGGTAACCGCTAACAAGAACAACTCCATTTGATTCCACATTTTTAAACAGATACAATAATAAAGGAGAATGAAAACCAGAGAAAAGTGTTGAGAATGAAGACAAACACTGTCTTATTGATTTGAAATGAATACCCAAGTTTACAATGTGCATGAAACACGTTTATATATCAGCTGTGAAAGTACATAGGGGCATAACAGAAAGGCCTAACTAACTTCCACGCTGGCATAACAAACTACCACACTGGCAGTGCCACGCTGGCATAATAATATTAAGTTAAGCATGCTAAGCTAAAGCTATTCCCCACATAATTAACTAACATTTGTGATACACCAGATCCAGCAGGACTGGGAGCTGCTAAGCCATTTTTGAAATCTCATCAATTTCCTTCCAGCTGTTGCTTTCATTACGATACAACACCGCATCCTTTATAGCGGTAACGGTTTCCGTTATGATGCCGTAGATGGTTTGAACTGATTCGGGAGTGATATTAGAGGGCGTAATATTGGTGCTTGCTCTGTCAATGAGATGGAATGCGACAGTCAGAACACTGTCTCTGCATTTTCCTAATTCACCACCATGACCATCTTCTTCTGGTAACCCTCCGGGGAGAATAGCAAACCCCGATGGGAGGATAACTACGCTGTCAGGGTTGCTTCCCTTTGCGAGATATGCTAGTGCTAACCCGTCCAGTGGGGCGTATACCACGTAGGAACCTGTTGAGTCTGTGTAACTCTCTTGCAGGTAAAAGATTTCAGTCTCTCCCTTGGATGTCTGAGAATTGGATATTGGCAATTATGAAAAGCTGAGTTCAAGTTTTTGTTGTTGGATATTTAATTTGAAGAAAAGGGAAAAGACTGAAAAATACTGAAACATATTCAAAACAATATTGTAATTAAAAATAAAAATAGAAAATGCAGTGCTTACACTTGCTCGCAGCAAAGAAACACGGTTCCCTGGATGTTCGCCCTTGACCATGTACGCGAATTCTTGAATACATAGTTTCTGTGAAAGCATGTCCCACTATGATTGTTCAGCAAAAGTAAACAAAGGTAAACATGTTAGAATATGGCATGATTATTAACTGGTCATGACTAAGAAATTATAGATCATTTTAAGAATTGACCATGTGGACGGGAGGGTGTTCACTCAGTACTACTAATACACCACACTGAGTTTTTTCTAGGCTTGCACTATTGGTAGAAAGTTTTTCAAAACAAGTGGATGATACACCTGATGCAACACATGTTTGTTTAAAATCTTTGACAATGTGAAGGTGTTGGTCGTGTTATTAACTTATTAGTGTCAACGGAGGCTTAACTCAGTGACAAAATTACTAGTCTCACATGTGATACATAAGTTTCTAATTTTAAAATGTGCATTACATTGAACTATTGAGATACTTGAGGGTTCAAATTTAAGAACTAAAATCACATAATCTCAATATGTAAAAGAAAGTGCAATTAAGTCTTATTTCTACATACCATCATAATTACAATTCATTATCAGAGTTTAAAAAATAATATTTGCTTTGATTATGCAGTAAAAGAAAGTTATTATTTTTGTCTTTATCCACAGTATTTTCAAGGAAAGATGTTCTTAGATTAATTTGTATTTAACTGAGAGATAAGTAAATTATACAATAGATTGTTCTGTCACCGTAAAAAAGTTATATGAAAATATAATTTCTCATTTTTAAGTCTTGTTTTAATTTTTTATTTAAATTTACAATCCTCACACTATTTTTAAGCTAGAGAGTATCACGTCAATGGGAGAATTTGTCCCACGCATGTATAATCCTCATTTAATAATTATAAAGATAAGAGATAATGTCAAATTTTAAATGATATGATTATTCATAAATTATAGTAAACGTAGTATTATCCGATCCTACCCTATAAATAAAAACTATGTCTTTATAATTATACTAGCATGCATCCTTTTTTTGGGGGGGGGGGGGGGGGGGGGAACTCGTGGATCAAATATTGCACAATTAATTTAATTATGCGTCCCGAATATTCCATTATTCTTGGTTATAAGAGCATACCTCGTTTCTGGAATTCCCGTGACGAAGGAAATTGAATAATCGATCTGGGGAGACTTCGAGCCAAACAGTAGTGGTGAAAACCACCGTTGTACCACGAGGCTTATTTACAGTACCCTCCGTATTGTGCTCAACCATGACTCTCACATCTGTTGAACCAGGAAATAAGGCCATCCGCGTCCATGGATTGCCTGCGGTACCACTCACATTGCCACAAAAGCTCCTCATCAATCTGTCTCCTAGTTTCAAGAAACTTGTCCTCCCAGATTGAGGTATCACAACTGTTTGTATCCCAAAAAAAAAAAAGCATAATTAATTGAAGCTGCATATGCCATGTTAAAGTAAAGATACTCGATCCTAAGTTATTAGTACTACTTATTTGTTGTTTTACTACTCTATGCAAATGCCAAACAAGTTTTTTTAAGAAATGAAAATAGAAACTTTTCTAGTGAAAAATATAGAATTTTGTATTATCGGTACACTAAACAATGTACATTTCAATAAATATTTCTATTTATTAATTACTTATGGAGTGCTCTAGTGAATGAGCTGAGATTCTCTGCTGGCAGTGTAGTTTCTGCAGCAAAAATCTCTACCGTTAGATTGATTCAACGATTGAAAATATAATACTCTTAACCGTTGAATTAATCCAACAACCAATCAAGATCTTTGTTGTGAAAGCTACATTATAGTAAAGGATCCAAAATCGCTCTAACGATCTCAACACCTCAAATAGAATTAGTCCCTCACCATCAGTCGGGAGATAGCTATCGGGTGATTCGCGGTTAACAAAATGGATGAAGAGTCATATATATTTGCCTTTATTGCCTTAATTAATGTCTTAGGATTGAATAAATAATCATTATTACCCCTCATGTCCCCTTAATCCCTTATTTTACTTCTCAAAAAAGTCTTTTAGAAAATCTTAAAGAAGAAAGAGCAGTAGACACGTACCCCCATCATCTGCAACAAGTTTTGTAGCCTTCAAAGTTTCAGGCCATCCACTGTGCCGAACAATGGAAGCAAGCCATCGCGTTGCACCAAAAGCAAAACCAGAGGTGACTATCGGCTTGAAAAGATTGTTCAATTGGCTATGGTCTGCTTCCACATGCTCCACCCATATAACCTAAGGTAATTAACAAACGAATCAGAACTACGTACTACTTATACAAAAAATGAAATAATTGATAGAGACGAGAAATTAACGCATTTACAATAAATATTAATTAACACTGTGATAAAATTAACAACCTTAGAGTGTCCATTAGGCATTCCTGTTATCAAACACCCAGAGGGTCTTTTTCGAAGATTGTTTGATGGAGAAGGGAAAAACTTCTCCAACGACACATCAACGACCCCCCATTGATCACGAGAGAACTGCCTGCAGTACCTTGCAAAATAACACTCCCGAGTCGGTACAACTGGAGTAGGCAAATGAAATTCTGCGCTCATCTGCAAAATCAAAAGTATATATAGCAATGAAATGAGAACATTTACATATTACTAGCTTTGAAATTGCAATGACTAGCTAAATTCGTTTTCATACATTGACAGAAACGTGTCTGCTAATTCCTGGTTATCTTAGTTAATTCCAATCAATGACGTAGTTAATCTTTACAATTATTCAAATAGATTCTGAAAAGTAATTAGTACTTTTATAAGAAACATAGGATAAAATCATCAAAACCAAAGAAATGCATTGAAATGAGTTAATTATAATTAATAATGCTATAATTTTTCAAAAGTAAGTACCATTTTGGGATTGTTGTTTTTTTATATTCTTTTTGTTGGCTCATAATAAATAAGAATAAGATTGAAAATTAACAATTAATATCGTTGAAAACAAGACATTGTTTCTTATTAAAAAAAACATAAAAATGACTTCTTTTGTTTCTTATAAAAAAAACTTGAGGGAGTATTAATCTACTCTAAAATCATCTTATGCCATAGAAAATTAATCATGATTTATGACACATATGACGACTAAGAAATTCATGACATTAATTAAGAACTGAATTCCACAAGATATATGTTTTCTCTTTTCCACAAACTAATAACATACTGAACTTACCACGTGCAATTTCCCATGATAGCTTCCTTCCACTCCATCTGAAAAGGTTCCTAGCAACGTTGTTTTTGAGACAATGCTGTAGAATACTCTCGACCATTGATTCTATATAATTAATCAATAACCAATAAGAAGACCCCAAAGAGTAAGAGTGAGAATGTGTGAGAGAGAGAAATCATGGTTAATAAATCCTACCACATCCATAAGTAACTCAACAAGGTTGATAGGACTCATATTAATATCTGCCGTATCTCGTGAAGACTCAATCTTCAAATCTTCTTCTTCATTTTCCTTTGATTTTCCAACCTCAACCAACTTAACAATCTCCCTTAGAGTTGCATCAACCTGACCAAACTGTCTCAAATACTCAATCTCATTTAGAGTTTCGTATCTTTCACCTTTCTGGGGCTGCCATAGAGGTTTCCCTGCAACTACTATCTTGGACAACTCATCCATAGATGAACGTGTAAGGTCAAGGATCTTAGTCCTTGTTTGCTCAGCATATATTGAGACTCCAAGAAGAAGGTCACTTGCTCGGGTTATGTTGAGCCCCACATTCATAATTACGTTTGTGGAGCTAGAGTCTGATGAAGCTGCATTGGTGTTTGCTGAATATTCAGAAGCCAATGCCGTTGATCCACTGCCGCAATTATTTTGTGATGCATCATTCTGATAATGATATCAAGGAAACCAAAAAAAAAAGTATCAGTCGATCAGTTACAAAGTTGTAAAACAAGATAGTCTAATCAAGTACACTTGCGAATTCCGAAACAGTTTGATCAACAAAATCATTACCACAATTTGAATTATCAACCGAAATTAGAGGAAAAAAATGAAATTAATTGGTCTCCGCGTCGATAAGACTTAGAGACGGATTTTTTTTTTCTATCTCTAGTTTTCGTTGATAATTCAATTTTTTCTAGTAGTGTATCATATTAAAAAAATTGCCAAATTTCTATTAGGGTCACCAGGGTTGGACAATAAAATTGTAATATGACTGGTTTATGGTAGAACTGCTTGAGAATTGATACAGTATGAAATTAAAATAGTTGATTCAAAAATTAATGATGAAGATTTTATGAACTTTTTAGTTAATTTGTTACATATGTTCATATATTTTATTACAATCAATCAATATCACGCGTGATCACAGCTTTAAAAGAGTCGAATCCAATAAACTGATCAATTAGTCACTTGCTAGTATCTAACAGGGACAAAGAACCCGAAGGAAAAAAAAGTAGTGTGTCATATATCATGATAAGCATGGGAATAATTAATTCTTCAATTTATCGAGATAATACGAAAGAATAACATTTTTTAGCGCATACTTTGGAGGATATAGGTAAGTAGGATAAGTCGATAAGCTAATTCAAATTATTGTTTCTCCATCTAGAATAACTAGGTTACTTGATTTTAGGGATTTGGTAACAATAATAGCCGGGTATGCATCCCCAACATAGGCCATTGAATGCAGGATATGCTTAAATTATGCAAATTTCCCACTTACCCTGTAAATCACATCGGAATCATGATCAACACCCATCTGTACTCTATCGCGCACCCCTTCATCACACATAGTCGTAAGTGAACGCTCTCCTTTCTAGTACGATTGTGGACCTAAATTAAATTTTCATGTTAGTTCTATAAAACAATTACATTAAAAAAAAAACACCACGTATAACAAACAAACATAAATAAGAGGGATGAAAAAGAATTGTTCATATGTTGAAACCCTACTTGTCTCATAAATCATGTTGGAATGTCGATACTTACAATTTGAGATCGATGACAAGGAAAACGAGTGCTAAAGCGAGCAATTATCGTGATTCAGAATCGGAGGAATGAAGGAGCGTATATGAATGAGTAACGAAGAGAAAGAAAAAGAGTAGCTTGTTAATAACTACACATGGTTGGGTCAAGCCGTCAAGGGATTAAAACGTAACGTTACTAGCTGGTGATCACGTGACACTGTAGAGCGTTACATTCCGAAATGGCGACGCCAACGTTATTCATTGCCACTGAAGACTTTCTTCATAGTGATTCATTTGAGCTGTGTCTTGGCAATTAATTATTTTACTCACCTATGGTAGTCTATTTGAAGTTTTAATAAAAACTGTATTCAAGTCACGACTCGGATTAAACTGAAATTTTATATCAAAAAAATATCGCTAAGATATTGGATTTGGATCTATGGTGAGGGATTTGGGTAACTATCGTTAAGTTGTAGCTAGATTTAAAAGTTCAAACCTCAATAGCCCATTCTAAAAAAAAAAAAATTCTTATTTAATTTCCCCTTTCACTGTTTCACATGAATCGGGATGGACATGACATGTTTTTTTTATTTTATGAATGCTTTTTTGTTTCTTTTTTTTTTGACGTGATTGTTTTTTTATTTCTAATTAAACTTGTATAATGTGAATACTAATATTAACTTATTTAATTAAAATTGCATGAAATTCTCATTTAATAATATAGTGTATAAATAAATTGTCATTAATCTACCCAAAAAAGTGTATCATTAAATTTTATTAAAAAAAGTATGTCCTTAATATTTTCACTTATATTTCACGATTCCTTTCTTTATTATGATTTTTTATTTTTCCCGAATTGCACGCGCAGCTTTCCTTTTATATTTTTACTTTTTGTTGAGATAATTAAATGTTATTGCAGGCTCGGATTTTGGATGAATCCTAAAATAAAAATCGGCTTCATTAAATATATATTCCCTCATTAACTCGAGAGAAATTCTCTCATGTAACAAAAAAAAACTAAAGAGAAAAAAGCTTAAAAGTATTTTTTTTATTAGAGATATATTCCATATCTAAGGTTGTATCTGGTTCAAAGGAGGGGAGAGATTTAACGGAGGAGATGAGAGATAAAGTGAGAAAATAAATTTAATTAGATATTGCATTAATTTGATTGAAAGGAATGAAGAAAATAAAAAATATTGTCCCTCTATTTCGTTTGGTTCACAATGAGATGGAATGAATTTATATGGAGAAATTTTGATTGGATTATTATATTTTTTTTATACAAATTTTTGATTGGATTATTAAGTTAAGAGGATTGTTTTAGTGAATTATGGATTTAAATACATTCCAAAATCTCATATCGTGCTCTTTTTGTAATTTATGATAAATAAATTGCATGAGGTTGATTTATTATATCATGGCAGGTAACAAATTAACAATTTGGGATTTATAAAATTGATTGAAAAATCGGTAGAATGAGATATAATAATATGATTTTGTAACCTGTTAATTATAAAACTAATGGGTCAGTCAAAAAAAAGGGAAAAAATAGTGGGAGCTTTTTAAAAATTGAATCTGACTGCCATCCTCTTCTACCATTACAGTTACGTACTGACACTAAAGATTTAAAATTGTATTTGAAAACAAAGTTTATTATATACATTTTTCAATATTTTTTATTTTTTGTGAAATATTTCTTAAATATAATTTTGTGAAATAATTTTCCAAAATAAAAACAAGAACAGTAAACATGTTTTAAAATAACTTCCATGTTAAAAAATATTTTTAAAAATTCGATGAGATTTAGAAAGTGATTTACTGTATTTTCAACCCTAGTACTCTTTTATTAAGAAAAGCCTGCTTTATTTTTTTTAATTGTTATCATTTCAGATAATTATTAATCAGCTATATATAGCCAATTTGATATTTTCATACGTGGTGACACGAAGTCTAAATATACATTTTTTATGCAGTGAGATGTCACAAAAAAGTAGCTATGTAAAAAAATTCAAATGATTGGGTTAGTAGGTACATATACATGATACATAAAAAATTAGAGACATAATCATGGGGTCGGTGATCATTTGGGCAGGTATACATGGAACTTACAAGCTTCACATGCTGGCATGTTGAAAGGAACGGATAGGGCACACGTGTATGAACAATTCTAAATTCTCTTACTTTTTATTCCTATAAATTCTTTTAATTACTAAATGGAGAAAATATTAAATATTTTTTATGTTTTCAAGATAGTAATTATATTCTCTTTCTTATTTTATAAATTAGTAATAGAAACATATATAAGAAGATTTATAGGAGGATATAACATTTCTCAATATATATATATGGACCACTTCATTCATATGTTTCTTTCTTTCTTTATCATTTATTTATTTATTGATGAGACAAATTAAAGAAGAAAAATATTTTTTTATCCATAAATTTATAGTCTTGACTTTCGAAAGAGCCGTTCCTCTAATTAAGACCGGAATCCCTGATTAGATTGCACTTTGAATAGGAAAATGTAGAGGCATCTGACCTAAATTTAGGAAATTTCTTTAGAAATCATGTCATTTGGGGCCCCCACTAAGTAGTGGCCTCAACTCAATGCTCATGTCATTGACTTAAGATTCGTCTAATTAAATTAATTTATAAGTAGTCTATATGAAGGAAACTATTGCATCTCGTATGGATAACTTATACTATATATCACCCACAATTTGGCTACCACAACTTAGGTCTATATATATATTTTGCCTTGTCACGACCATTAAGAGGTTTAAACCATAATTTTATCGCTTTTTTAATTTATTTAATTTGTCACAATAAAAAAAAATTATAAGCATTTGTCACAATCAAATCTACATTTGAGAAGCAAAAATATTATGGTGGATGTAATTGGGTGAAGTGGTATATATAGTGACTTTTAGAAGTTCTGTTGTGTTTATATTTAGCCAGAATAATATGAAAGGACACATTTTTGGAAATAAATTTCAAATTATAGTATCATTAATTACAATTAATTCATTTCAATATATTTCTTTTGCCTGATGATTTTGTCATATGTTTTTTTTATCAAATTTTATAATATTTTTTTGATAAGCTATCAAATTTTTTAATTAAAACATCTCCCCTGGCATTAAAAATCGGAATGTATGATAAAAAAAAAATACTAGTAAAGTTCAGGTTTGATGAGCTAATTTAATGACCCAACATTTCCCCCTAAATTAACGAACCACCAGAAATATTGAATGTGCAGGCATTCAAATGCACCTGACACATTGGCTTTTTGGCATTTGTTAATCACATGTCGATCATTATTTCTGTTCGTGTCACCTTTAAACTAACACTAGTCAGTAGTGGGAGAGATAAATATTTCCAGTTTCCACCCAAAGAAAAAAGCTAATTCATATACGATCGAAAACTTCAATGACAGATCAGACATCGCCGTATAGGCTCATGTGTTTTGTCCTTGACAAATTGAACTTTTAGAAATTTTTGCATGTGTTTTGTGGTCCATTTCTTTTTGGTCAAACCGCTTTCTCTAGCTCTAGTAATTGAGTTTAAATTGCATGAGGGTCCTCCATTTTACTGAAGGTGCTCTGTTTCAATGCAGATTGCACCATTTCACGACTATGTCCTACAGTTTGGGCATGGGTACTTTCATGTTGCCAGAGAGCTACCTACAGCAATATAGTAGTAGTTCTGCAGTTGGGCTGATCAGTACCACTTAAAAGCTCATGTCCTTTCGATTTGGTTTTTGAATATTTGAATCTAAATTGAAATTTGGGAATATACATTATATGAACAAATACCATCTCTCTCTCACACATACATGATGAAAATTATATTGGCACTATTTTAGAAAAAAAAAAACAACCACACCAAGTTTTTCTCGCTAATTAATGGCGTCTAAAATAAACCAAGTGGATTTGATAAAATTTTATGTTAGCTATGGATTTGATAAAATTTTATGTTAGCTATCGGTTGAGTCGAGATCTTCTACCATGATGCAGTCTCTGCAATAAACATTTTGGCTGTTGAATTATCAATTACGGCCGAGATATCTGATGCACTACGCAAATCATTCAGATCCGTTGTCAATTATCAACCCTTTTTTTTTATTCAATTGTCACTTTTGTATTTATTTTTTGATTAACATTCAATTGTCAATTATCAACTTGGAACTTGCGCTATGCAGATATTTAATTAAAAAGTATAGAAGTGAGAATAAAATGCAAAAAAAAATAATTACCAATGACAAGCAAATACAAGAACAATTGTTGTACTACATAGTTCTCTAATTAAATTAGTAATGGTTTCTCATGAAAGAACTAATCACAACTTTAATTTGAAGCAGGTTTTGTGGGACAAACCAATAGGAAACTTTGGTGAAAACTGAAAATTAAAATTAGTCTCCCAGAATACACATAAGAGTGGAGTCGCCTCAATAGAATCTGTAGTGACATAATTTAGATTGGCTAAAGACGATAAAACAATCATAAAAAAAAAGCAACGTCAGCAACAGAAAAAGGTCCTTAAACAAATTGCCAACAACAAGCGCCAAAGTCATCAAGTATTTTTATTCTTTTCAAAACGATTCCTACTTTTTTTTTTATATATATGCTTGTTTATGGCTTAAGTCAATAGACTCAAACTCTTAACACATCATTCCATCCAATGGTGATGCCTTGTTTATCTTTTTCAACGGATGCATGAGTGCCCCTAAATTAAATGAAAATTAAGAAGAAAGCTTCAGAAAGCTTCGTCAGCAAATAAAAGCTCTTAATGAGTATCAATTTCTCTTTAGTTCTTTCTCGACTTCTCATGAGATTTTCAAGATTCTGCTATAAAAGAAGTTGATGGTGCCGGGGCTGTTGTTTTTATCGTCTTCCTCTAACCTTATGATATTAAAAAAAATTCAGAATACATAAGAGGCGTGGGTGCACTATCTGGTTATTTAAAACAAAAAAGGGGTTAAAATTTAATTTGTTATACGATTTTATCCATTTAATTAAAAAATATGTTATACAAAAAGGTAATTAGCGGAATAGAAATTACCATTTTAATTAGTTATGGCGGAAATGGGTAGCAGAATGTCTTAATTCTGCTAGAGTGTCAGGGTTGGTTAATGGAAGTCCCACAGAAGAATTTGCAGTAGGGAGAGGGTTACGTCAAGGGGATCCCCTTTCCCCTTTCCTATTTCTTATAGCAGCTGAAGGGTTAAACATTTTATTTAGAGAGGTAGTGGGTTTGGGTTTGTATGAGGGATACAAAGTAGGGGAGTTGTCGGTATCACACCTACAGTTTGCAGATGATACGTTGATATTGGGGAATAAATGCTCCTAGAATATTTGGTGCATCAAGGCAGTTTTGCAATTGTTTGAAATCAGCTCGGGTCTAAAAGTAAATTTTCATAAGAGTCAGTTGGTGGGCATTAATGTTGGTACAGAATGGCTAAATGAGGCAGCATCTTTTCTGAACTGTAAAATTGGGGCCATTCCATTTATTTATTTGGGCCTCCCGATAGGGGCTGATGCTCGGAGGAAATCAACATGGCAACCGGTGGTGGACAAGATCCGAGGCCGGTTATCCTCATGGAATAGTAGTCATTTATCGTTGGGGGGAAAGATTGTGTTGTTAAAGTCGGTACTCTATTCGTTACCAGTGTACTATTTCTCCTTTTTTAAGGCCCCAGAGGGAGTTATTAGTGACATTGAGAGATTATTCAAACGCTTTCTTTGGGGGGGAGGGGAGGAATCAAGGAAAATTCATTGGGTGGCTTGGGCAAAAATATGTCGTGAAAAATCTGAGGGAGGTTTGGGTTTAAGGAACTTTACAATTATGCATTACTAGGGAAGTGGTTATGGCGCATGAAAACAGAGGAGGGAAGCTTGTGGATAAGGGTGCTCAAGGAAAAATACGGTGCGGAGGGGGGCATTGTTAAGGAGGGTGGAAGATTAAAGTCTGCATGGTGGAAGGAGATACAAGGCCTGGAGTTGGAACGTTTGGGACTTAAATCGAATTGGTTTTCAGCAGGAATTAAAAAGGAAGTGGGGAATGGGTCAAAAACGTATTTCTGGAATGACCCGTGGTTGGCGGGAGGTACTTTGAAGATGAGGTTTGCAAGGTTGTATTCATTGAGTCTTGATAAAGAAGGGCTCGTGGGTGAGTTGGTGGGGTGGAAGGATGGGGAGTGTGAATGGCACTGGAGGTGGAGAAGGACACTCTTCCAGTGGGAGCTTAATCAACTTGCTGATATACAAGTATTGGTAAATTCGTCAGGATTTAAAGGGGAGGGTGTGGATAGGTGGGTGTGGAATTTGGACTCCTCGAGTGTTTATTCCGTGAAAACGGCATACAAAGGTTTGCAATCTTATATTACTAATGGGACAGATGCCTTCTTTGAATATAATTTGTGGTGCATGTGGGGAGGTTCCCCTTAAAATTAAGGCTTTTGTTTGGAAGCTAGTTCAAGACCGGATTCCATCCCTCCATAATCTATCCAGGCGTAATGTAAATGTACAATCCCTCCTGTGTAAGGGCTGTGAGAGAGTAGTGGAGAGTGCAGCCCATCTATTTGTTGAGTGTGAAGTGTTCTCTAAGGTTTGGTATGAATGCATGAAATGGTGGGGGCTTATGGCTCCTATGCACAATGATTGCAAAACACATTTTTGGCACTTCTCTAGGTTGCTGGTTGGTTCAAAAGAGCAGATGGAAACTTGGGAAACTATTTGGTTTGCTGCAGTATGGGTGATTTGGGGTGCAAGAAATGCATGTGTTTTTAAAGGAAAAAATGTGGATACAGGTGAGTTGGTCGAGCAAATAAAATTGAAATCATGGCTTTGGTTGTCTGCCAAAAGCCCAAAATTTAATTATCCTGTGTTTTGCTGGTTTTCTAACCCATTGGGGTGTGTAGGTTTAGTGCAGGGCAATTAAAGGAGAACATTCTCAGGTGCTGGACGGTTGGACATATCATGTTAACTAATATTTTACATTTTCATGTTCTAACCGTGGTTTGGAGAATTGTTTGTGTTATTGTGTAGCAGGTCGGGTGCTGGGTGTTGGCAATTTATTTTGCTCCAGCAGGTGGTGTGTAGAGTTTATTGTACATCAACATGGAGGGTGGCGTTTTTACCTATACTGGTCGAACTGTACCTGTTACTACATTGCTACTTGGAGTAAATGACTTTAATTGGGTGATGGAATTATAAATTCCAGGCGTGATGTATAAGTGGGGTTGTGGGGTTATGGTTGTATTGTGAATAGTGGTGATCGTTTAGAGTTAGATTTCGGATGAGTTGTAAAGGAAGGACTAAAGTGACACAGATTATAACGTGTCCTCTTGGGACCGATGGGTTACTGGGATAAAACTAGCATGCGAACAGGTGCCTCTTTGAGACCATGTAGGTTACTGGGGAATTGTTTTTGAATCCCAATTCACTTGGCTGGGTTTTGGGGTTGATAAAAGCACCCCTTTGAGACTGATGGGTTACTGGGGTATACCTTGGCATTTGACTAGATCCCTTTGAAACCATGTAGGTTGTTGGGGTTTCACTTTATAAATTTGTTTCTCTTTAGTTCTTACTGAAAAAGGGTGGATTTGTACTATGAGAGTGGGGGTTTCTATTTGTGGACCTTGGTCAGTAACACTTTCTTGTAAAATTTAGATTGTGCACTTCTTGTGCTTCAATTCTATTTTAATGCATTTTTTGTTTTTCAAAAAAAAAACTAGTGTAAACATAATCCATTTTCCATTATAACATGCGAAGAAGGATAGAAAAATGATACTTTCATACAATTAATTAGAGACGTAAAGAGAGATGTAGGAAAGAAAGAAATAGAAACAGGAAAAAAACCAAAGTGAAAAATGTGATGAGTGGTGTGATGAGATAAGAAAAAAAATATAAAGAAAAAGAAGGTAAAAAAAATGACATGATCAGAGAAAATACAATTATCTATCATCATCCTAAAATAATAAATTGGGGAAATGCTAAAAAAATTGTTAATTAAGTGACTCAACTGATATATGGGGGCAGGTGTGGTTGTGAGAAGCGGCTTATATCATGCCGTTGCAATAACACGTGTTTAATTCCGTTGTTAAACACAAGATGTCAAAAATTTAGGAAAAAGGCAGAGATTGGAGAAAAAAGAACATATTTTTCATTTCAGTTTCGATTCTGTTTATGCATGATAATATCATGCCTAAATATTTTTATCAATAAGCATTATCATGCCTAAGTCTATATGCAAACTATACACTATCAATATAGTAGTATTTATGTGCTTTACCAGTTGAACCGATACATAATTTTTTTTAATTGAACCGACACAGAATTTTGTCTGGGAGTATAAATGACTTTCTTTTGTTATACATGTGTATAAAAGCTTGATTTGAATATACATGTGGTTATGTGGTTAGGGGTGTTCAAAACCGAACTGATAAAAAAAAACCGATAAAAACTAAAATTTTTTGGATGATTTTTTTGCAAAACCGAATTGAACCGTTCCGATTTCATATCTCTTTACCGAACCGAACCATATCGAATTGCAACTTATAATGTTATTCCTTTTGAACTTAATTATTGTCAACATAGGCTACTAATTAATTATTTTGTGTGCGGATTTACTTTTGCAAGTGCTATGTGTGTTAAATATTAATTCATAATGGCTTTTGTGTGTGTGTTAAATATTATTTCACATTTTTTTATCTTATTTGTTTAAAATTGTCTTTTGAGAGTACCCTTTTTTCAGAAATGACTTTTGCGTGTTTAGATATTGGCTTTAGAAATGATAACCCAATGAGAATTATTAAAACGAAGGTCGTTGATTGGTATTTGGTAATATTATAACTGCAAAAAACCAAAAATCGATCCAATCTAAACTACATTGTTTTGGATCGGGTCGGATTTTTTTAAAAAAAAATGCAAACCGAATCAAACCGCACACTCTTTTCAACTTTGGATTAGATGTTTTTTTTGTCTCAAAATCGAACCGAACCGAGCAACAAACACCCTACCTGTGATCATGTTTTACTTACCTCTCGACTGAACACAGGTTAGTCTAGGGTTCCCTTTCCTCCTATGATATTGTGGGTATAAATAAAAAAATTCATGAATTAATTTTCTTTTCTTAAGTATTAAATATATAAAATATTAAATTAAATTAAATTAAATAATAACTGAAACAATACTAGTGGCAGCAACATCATTTATTTGAGAAAGAAATTGAATAATTGAATAACTATTATTAAATGAGTTATAAAATTTTAAAATTGATGTGTGCATATGTGTGTGATCTGGTGCGAGAAATTGATTATGATAGCTTCATCATCATTAGAATTAGAATACAGTTACTTTCTCCTGAGACTCTGAGAAAAGGGAACATTAACAAACTTCTCATTAATGGTGGCTAAATTAATGACTAATTCAAAGCATTAGTGGAAAGTTAAGTCCACCGCCAATGCCATAAAGAAAACTTTGGCAAATCTTTGTTGGCGCATGCCCTATCTCTCGCCACAAAGGTCAAACTCTCTCTCTCTCTCTAATCAAGCTAATTTTAAGTTCCCCAACCTCTATTTCCCACCCCAAGATTCCTTATAAGTCGTCATGTATTGCATCATATTTATGTATATATTTCTCCATTGTTAATTTATTATATGTGAAATTATACTCTTTATATATGCTTTCTGTGTGGGAGACTTGCCCGCTTTAAGAATTGGCCACCGAACCCCACTAATTACATCATCTCGTTCATAATTATTTCTGAAAAGCTGGCTTCCATGAGTTCCATAAGCAAAGCTCCTTCATCCAAAAACATGACCAGTCATGAGTCCTCAGAGGAGGAGAGTGGTTGGACTAAGTACTTTGAGGATTTCTTTGACAACAATCATGATGTTGTTATTGATCATGATCAGAAATGTTCTATTGATGATAGCTCATCCTCCCTTGTCCCTGATGCTGCTGCAAAAAAATTAGCTGACAGTAGTAAAAGATCGAGTTTCAAGAAGAGGAAGAAGATCAGAACAACTTTGGTTGATGACGATTTGGAAGATACTGCAAGTTCTCCCATCAATAGCCCCAAGGTTCATTTCTCTTCTTTCTTTTTCCTTCCTATGTACATTGTTTCTTCTTTGAATTAGTTAAATTTAAGTTATAATTACAATTATATACATTTAATTCTACAATTTATATATTTTAGGTTGTATATGAGGACCAGTTTTACAAGGCAAAAGAGAAAGAAGAAGAAATACACCTTTATCAGGTTTGATCAATTCATTTTACGTTGATATATAGTATTATATACTAATTTGTTTTTTGGAGTAATTATCTTTAATTTGCTTGTTTGGAAGGGAAAAGAAAATACATGGTAATTATGTCCTTGTCAAATACACAGTTTCTTTAAGCATGAGGTTTGACACAAGTGGTTAATGTGTTCAATCTAAGGGATAGATTTGGCTAGTACCATAGTTCGATATACACAGCTTCCTTTATAACCATAATAATTCCTTCTCTTTCTTTTCCCATTTAATTACCTTTCCCTATAAGCTCCTTTATTTCAGGGGCCTTACATATACACATGCATGTTGATTGTGAAAATGAACAATTTATGCATTTTTTCAACTAACAATATATATATAAGTTGCCTTTTTGTTTTGGTTTTTTTGTAGGAGAAAGGAAATACCACAGGTGAAAGAGAGGAGAGGAAAGAACTGGGTTTTAATGAGAGGGATAGTGACTGCACAGAACTGAAGAAAAAAGGCCTTTGTTTAGTTCCTTTGTCGATGGTAGTGAACTATCTAGGTTGATATAATTTCATGACAGAACCTCCACATGCATGTCTCTCTTTTGATTAGCGCACAAAGATAATCATGCTAGACCAAGCCGTGTACATAATGAGTTGAATAATTATTTTCAATTTTCACTTTTCTCCGCAATTGAAACACACATTTTGTGTATAAGTCCTTTTTCCAGTTTCCCTCGCACCTACATTACCAGTTTTATATATACCAGAATAGCATACACACATATATGTGGAATTAACCGATTTAATTTATTGTTAAAATATTATCTAACTCTTCTATATTAAATTTTAAATATTCATAAATATGCAATCTAATGCTCCCTCCGCCCTTTTTCTTTGGTTATTTAAGGTTTTGACATAGAGATTAGGGGGTCAAAATTTGAAAAAGTGTAATTAAGAGATGGCTGGGGCAAAAAATAAAAGTTTAAAGGGTCAAAATTAAAAAAATATAAATAATAAATAAAATTTTTAAATTTGAGTGAGGGCATATGCCTATTATTATATATGTGGATTTGCCTACGTCACGTGGTTGATAAATTCTGCCCCCTATAGAGCATATCTTTATATTTTCTAGCCCTCATTATATTATGTTTTGAAATACTATAAGGAAAAAAAACTAGCACTCATGCCAATAATTTAGCTCCTGAGTTTTCTAGCTTAGTTAGGTTTTAACAACTCTATACAAATATTAAGAAATTAAATTACATATGGATGGGGAGGGTGCTTGTAGAATTTATAATTGATCGATTATGAAAATAACTACCATTTATGCCCAAATGGAGCCAGCTAGTATGTATCATTAGGTAACATGTACACTGTGGGTTCTGAATTAGGTTCTTCCAACAAAGCAAGGAGATGGAAAGGAACATATAATAATGCCAATTTTTTTTCTTCTTCTAGTTATGCATATTTAACTTTCTAGGGCGTAGCTAGCTAGTTAGTTTAGTATTTTTTGACAATGATTTGAAACTTTTTGTGGAATTAGATTCTGGCATCCTGTATGAGCGTGTCTTTAAGAAAGTCTCTCATGGCCCTTATCCAGACATGCCTTTTTGCCAACTTCTTCCTATGGTTAATTAATTAGTCCAGAAAGCCTGCTTAATTATTCATCCCCAAATTAAAAAAAAAAATAGAGGGAAACCTTTTCCATGTTAAGTAGATTCCAGGGAAAAGCAAAATACACGCCAGACACCCATGTCACAAGCAAAAATGTGCCTCATAGCTAATTTTATGGCCAATACGATTTTCTCATGCACTTGGAAGCTGAGAACCACTCGTTTTGTTACTGTTGGAAATAAAAAGAGAAAACGGTTTGCGCATCCGGGGAATCGAACCCCGGTCAGTACCGTGGGAGGGTACTATGATACCACTACACCAGATGCGCTATTTGATGCAGCTGGTAGTTTAAAATAATCTTTAAAATGACGGGAAAATTTTATAATTCACACACAACCGCATATAAAAGGACAGAATTCATGAGAATATTACAGGCAAGAGAAATGATATTGATATACTCTCTTTTTAACACACTTTTTTTATTAGGTAAAATGTATCTAGGTTAAAATTACATGGATTTTTATTTATTTAGTGGAACTCATTTTTAAAGTTAGAGGTGTCAGTGAATCATCAATCCGATTCATCCAAATTGGTTAAAAATCAATAATTAAAAATCTTTTATTTAATACAAGTGATAAAAACATATGACTTTTGCCCATATGTACAAGTAAAACATAGTATATATGCAAAAGATGGATAACTTAAAAATGGAAATAAAATTTGAGGAGTGTTAGCAATATATTCTTTAACATACTTTCTATAATGAAGTGGAATTCATGTGGAGGGGGTCTTATTGGTGAAATCCATTCCCAAAATAGTGAAACCATAAATTTCGACCATAGATAATATGATAGAAAGAATGTGTTAGATAATTGTGTTACTATTATTTCTCATATCTTATATTTAATACCATAAATCTAATATTTAAAATATATCGGGTTCATTGTACAAAAGACTAGAAAAATAAAGGAAGCTATGCTTTTTTTTAAGCAAAAATAGAGGAAAATGTTAATAATAGAATCCAAACAAAATGTTAATAAAGGTGGAGAAAATGCACCTTGGGGATAATAAGTAATAAAGAAGCACCAGTTAATTCTGGGAAAAAAATTATAGTATAACTATATATAAGACTTGCAATACGAGACTGAATGTGAGTAAACAAGGAGTTAACAAAAAGTAAACCTAATGTTATAAAGATTAGAGCATTAAGAACGATGTAGAGTAATCACACAAAACAAAATAAGATTAAAATACAATTATTAGAGATGATATTTCTCATTGTAGAGAAGAATGTCACTCGTTAAAAAATTGTAGAGAAGAATGTATCATTTTAGGGGGTTTGAACATATATGGGGAGGAAGACACTAAAACATCGGTAAGAGAAATTGTCCGGATTGAGTAATAATCAAATAGTTAGAGATAAAGAGATCGAAAAAATTAAAGTAATAGATCAAGTCCAATAGAGAATTAGAAGTAAATAATCTATCCTTGAATTTTGAAATTAATATATATGATAAAAAATTATGATATCATATAAATTCATATAGTGGACTACATCTACTCAAAAATGTCTCCGCAACATTTAATACAATAAAAATTTAAAGGGTTATACTTTTTTTTTTTAGTTAACGAATACAGGAATTAGTTAACAATTAAAGGGTTATACATTTTTTGACTGGAAATTAAAGGATTATACTTATTAACAAATATTTTTTATTTTTACTTTCCTAACTAGTCTTTTATTATTTATTTATTTATTTATTGTGGGTTTTAAAACTAGTTTTAAGATTAGTTTATTTGTATTTTTTAAAATATTTTCAATTAAAAATTAAAAACCTATTTAAAATTTAATATAATCATTTGATTATTTGAAAAGACAAACTAAAAATATTTTAATATTTTATTTTATGCTTAAATATGTTTTTGATCTCTCATGTTTGACCTAAGTTCGTTTTTAGTCCCTCAAATACTAAGAATATCATTTTAGACTCTAATATTTTAAAAATGTACCACAATTAATTATTTTTTTTGAAATATGAGAGACTAATTGTGACATATTTTTAAAATATTAAAGACTAAAATATTAATATAAAAGAACATGAGTAACTGATTTTTAAAAAATTAGAGACTAAAATAATATTTTTAATATTTAAGAGATTAAAAATAAATTTAAGTTAAATATAAAAGAGTAAAATCATATTTAAGCCTTTTTATGCTTTACCAAACGTACGCAATCCAATAAATTGCATATGGAGAGAGAGAAAGCAAGAGCGCGGAGTTTTAGTTGATGCCAGCGTAATAACTTAATATTGAATGAATGAATATACTCCTCCAGAAAAGCTAACAGTTGAAGAAAAACTCTTTCTCCTTCGATCTATTATTACTGTTGCATTTCCATTCCTCTCTCAAATCTCAATCCTTGAGATTTGAGTTCTCTCCTTCTCCTTTCCCTTCGTGTCTCCCTCTTTTTTTTTTGTTCATTTTTCATTTTCCCGTGAAATATCACTTTATCGCAGTCATGATTACTCCAAGCAAACTCAAATCCGTTGATTTTTACAGGTCAGGATCTCACTCTCTTCATTATTATTTTTTTCTCTTCTGCATTCGTGCATTTCGCGTTTATGGATCAGCTCGTTCGTTCTATCCATGTGAATGCACCGACTTGCGTGTTCGCGTTGCGAATCTTCAGTTACAATGCCGTTGCTTCCGTTAATTTGATCAGAAATGTGTTGTTGTCGATTGCTTTCCGTTCGTTTCTGGTCTTAGTTAACCCTATACGTTGTTTTGGTAGCATTTGTGTGTTTTGGTGTAACTGTAATTTTTAATTTGCTTTGATCTTGCTGTTATGCATTTGGCTTAGAGGTTTTTGCATATTTGTCGTTAAGCCCTGTCGAGAATGATTCAGAGTGAAATCCGCAGCATCAGAGAACGAGGAAGCGGTGTTTATTCTGTGTCTGTATACGAAGTGAAGGCAATTAGACAAGATATTAGAAGTAAATGAAGGATTTGATTTTGATATACTGACACTATAAAATGATTTTACCCTGTCACTGAAACATGTGCTACCATTTTTCCGGAAACTGTTAAAAAGTTTTTACTGTAAGTGGGAATGCCTTATTTACTATTGTGATTGTGATGTGATACTTCTTCCCTGTATATTGAAAGTGTCCAAAGTTTTATACTGACAGTTGGTCAATTTTAAAATTGTAAAAGACATGGTGGTGGTATATGTGGTATGCGCACTGTATTTGTTACAAGCAGTTCAACTTTTAATAGTAAATAGTGAATACCCCGTTTCTTGGACCTTTTTCTATCTTTAATTTCAGCTGGAATATAGGAAAACATAGATTAAAAGAGAGAAGATGTTTGAAACCGAAAAGGAGGACATGCTTAGGTAGATTGAAAGAAATTATGAAACTGGAAAAGGAAAGGTTAAGAATGATATATCTCATTCTTTGGGGGAGAATAGAATAAGAAATCAAGTCATCCAAGTGAGAGGACTCAAATTTCATATATGATGTATGCAAAGGTGGATTTGTGAATGCATATGTGACATTTTCTTTTTGCTGATAGATAAGCCTTTACCTGCTGTCTTCTGTCAACAGAAAAATCCCAAGAGATTTAACTGAGGCTTCATTATCCGGAGCAGGGTTATCCATAATAGCAGCTCTCTCCATGCTGTTTTTATTTGGAATGGTCAGTAGCTTTAGCCACTTCTATTTTATGTTTATGACATGTGAAGCCTTTAACATATTATGTATGCATGTGCTCTGGTTTGATATATACTCTTTATGCTTCAATTTTGTTTTGTCAAAGTTTATTGTAGAATTAGTTGTCAGATTTGATATTGATATATATCATGCAAACTTGTTGCAGGAACTTAATAATTATTTATCTGTCAGCACCTCTACATCTGTGATTATTGACAAGAGTTCTGATGGAGACTTTTTACGTATAGATTTCAATACCAGGTAGAAGTCTATATTTATTTTTAACATGATGTTTCTCGAAGGGTATGTTTGGGAGAGAGAGTTTTGGAGAGAAAGGAAAGGGAGGATACATTCATTTCAAGTAAATATTCTATAATTTTAGAACTACCTAGACTGAAAGGAATAAAATAATAGATTATCATGAAACCTAATGTCTTAATCCCTTGTTCATTTTTATAAATACTCTATAACCCTCTTAATTCAACAATAAAAATCTCACCCTTCCTTTCCTTTCCCTCCAAAACCCTCCATCTAAACACACCCTAAGGTATCTGCATGCAATTGTATATACAAATTATTTGTGGCTTCATGGTTTTCTTATCATGAGCTTGGCATACTGCAAAGAACTTGGGCTACATAATATTTGTGAACTGTAGCTCTTACTATCAAGAATGCAATACTTTATTAGAGAATTTATAAAGGGTTCCTTAGGGGTTTGATAAGTTGTTCCCCAAAATCTTGGTCAATACATTGAAGTAAGACTTTTTATTTGACAGAAATTATTTTCTTCAAGGAAGAGATTAAAACTTAACTGTTCAGTATTAGTGATGTTAATATAGTTATCTTCTATCTTCCTTTCAAGCTTGTTTCAACTGGGAGTAGATGGGATGTTGAAGTCAATTGTGATGGTTTGTGAAATTGACATGAAATCCAGGATTGCCAAGGCAATAATTTTGTTTCTTATATATCATGATTTTTCTCTTGAGAGTTTCAATTGCTTGTTCAACTCATGCAGCAACCGTAGCTAGTTACAAACTTACAGTATTATTCTGAGTATGCTCAATCAATTTCATGGTTATTTATATAAGCTCTCTCTCTCTCTCTCTATATATATATATATATATATATTTTTTTTTTTTTTCTATCAATTTTTTCTTGCTGATGGCTTCAATTTATCTTGTAGTTTTCCTGCACTCTCATGTGAGTTTGCATCGGTTGATGTGAGTGATGTGCTGGGAACAGTAAGTTTCTATATTCTATTTGTTCTATCTGATCTCTAGCAAAAAAACATTTGTATTCTGGTTTAAGAAATTTTGCTCACTTTGGTTTTTAAATTGTTTAATGCGTCATATCCTGCTTGCATTGAGTGTAGTGCAGATAAAGTGTTTTTAAGACAGGGAAAACAACATTAATATCCCCATTTATTTATTATTTCCTTTCAGTTAATGTATTAAGGTTGTAAAATATTAGTGTGAGAGCCCTGTGAATGAAGGTATTTTGTTAAAACTGAGTGGCAAAGTAAAGGCTAAACATGAGGATACTGTTCATTGAAGGGTGCTTACTTTTTATAATTTGTAAAATTCAGACCTTAAGTAGCCTGTATTTAACCACTAGAAAATACTGTTTATTGGTTCTAGAAATTCCTATTTTATTTTATAAAAGTTACCTTTAGCCTTTGGAACATTTATTCATTAATATGCCACATCCCTGCCATAAGTTGCCTGTGAAGTGTGAGGCCAGGGCATTGAAATATAAAAAGTACTTGATTTGGACTCGGTGCTTAATTTATGCACTATTCTTTATGTTCAAAATGACAAAATCTTCATTTCCTTTTGCATTTTATGATTTCCTATGCTATGATTGCCTATGCTATAGTACTTCTTATCTCTGTTTCCTTGATATTTTTATATTTTATCCCTTCTCCTTAATTTGTAGCCTCTTGTTTTCAGAACAGGCTGAATCTAACAAAAACAGTTCGCAAGTTTTCTATTGATTCAAATTTAAGACCCACTGGGGCTGAATTTCAATCAGGCCCAGCTGCTTACGTCATTAAGCATGATGATCATAAAATAGATGAAGAATCCATTGAAGGTGCTTTTATATTCACAACAGACAATTTTGATAAATATGCTCATCAGTAAGTGGGTCAATCATGTGATTTATTCATTTGATTTTTATGAGTTTCAGCTATGTGAGAGTTGAATAGTTCCTTTTCCCTTCTCTCACAGATTGCACAATGGTTATGCATCATTTACATCGTTTTGAATAATCATTTTACAGATTTCCTATTACAGTTGTAAACTTCTATGCTCCTTGGTGTTACTGGAGTCAACGCTTGGTAATTATTTTATTTTCATTTCTTCCTCACTTGAACAAATAAGATGATTCCTGATGTCTTTATTGTTGTCTAAATACATTTACTTCACTGTTTCTACTGTCAACAATCTCTTATTCTTTTGTGGGTTTTGGTAATAAATTTTAACGAGGCAATGCATTTGTTGATAGGATTTTAAATGACTTATTGCAAAATAATTTGCCAAGATAAGATAGCTTTTGGTAAATAATTGAAGGTAGAAACTAAAGTTTAGAGAATAAGGATTTGTTACTCGAGATGTGATTGGTGGCACCAGAATCAAGAACCCAAGAGAAGGTGATTGGGAGAGATAAGTAAAAGAATTACCAATGTGTGCAACAGGGGCGGTGGAACCTGAGGCCTGCTGCTCTTGAAACCATGCAATCGAACCCTGCGCCAAACAAGCTAGGATCTCGGCAATGACACCATTTTCCCCTTTGACGGTTGTAGATGTGGCCTCCATTAGGGTTTGTTTGGAGCACCCCAAAGAAGTGTAAACTGCAGAGGAAGAAGAGTTTGAAGAAGTTGCGAATGAAATAGGCAATGATGATGCGAGTTTTTGACTCGGAGTCGGGCTGCCCAACTTCTAGTAGGTCTCTAACCACATGCTGCTAGTGATAACAGAGGTTGCATCAGCTTCTCCTTCTTCATCAAAAAAGGGTGTGAGCTCCAAGAGGGGCAGTCTACGTTTATCCAAACTATTTTATATATATCAGCAACTGTATACATGAATTTAATTTCTCATTATTTTAAATTCTTTAAAATTTTGAAGTAAGTCATCCAAACATATGGAAGAGTCAAAGGCCTCCTTAGGTACAAACCGTAGTAGGGTAGTGCTTAGTTTAATGCAACCTCACCAACAAATACACTTCAGTAGTGACTAATGATATGGCATAGAAAGGGTATAAATGCCACATAGTGCATATCATCCATCTACCCATAAGATGATTGGTTATTTACTTAGTCATGATAAAATAAATTATATAGAAGTTCTTCTGTTTAATGGTTTAAGATGTTTATATGACTCTTTTCTCTCACCTTTCAGAGACCTTCATGGGAGAAGGCAGCTAAAATAATAAGAGAGAGGTACTTTATTTTTTACTGTGTTTTTCTCACTTCCTAGAAATTATGCTTTTGTAATTCTCTATCTCTTTTTTAAATTTGGTAATTAGCTTAGCATCACTTTACTAATTCAGTGTCCTATATGTACAATTGCCCTTTTATTTAGATATGATCCAGAAATGGATGGTCGTATACTTTTGGGGAAGGTAGATTGCACAAAGGAAGGAGACTTGTGCCGGAGGTATTTTTTATTTTTATTTTTAATTTTCGAATGATTCACTTTCTTACTTTCAAAATTTATAATGACAAGCAGACATTTATTATCATTCTTCATTATAACAATAGCAGAATATATAATTCTAGTGTGACAAATTCTCAGTTTTTAATCCTTTCTTTTTAACTTTTTAATCCACTTGCAGAGAGGTTGATTTTGATGAAATTTAGTTTATATATTCTCATTTTAATATTTTTATTTCATTAATCCTATATTCCTCTTTGCTTCTCATGCAAGGCAATGTGGTTTTCATGTCGATTCTTCTCATTCCTCCAAAATCATTCCCTCCACCTTCACCCCATACAAATGAAGTGTTGGTCTTCATAAATTTTCTCCTATATGCCAAGTATTTAATGAGAAACGCATCAATTGAAATGGCATGAACTACTTGTTTGAATTTTACCTGAAATTTGACACATTAAAAATGCATGTTGTCTCCTTTAGCTTTTTAAAATATTCATTCTTTTGAACATACTATGTAATGTAATCTGTTATTGTATACAGTAATTATGTCCAGGATGTTGTAATCATATTGTCACAAATAGATTTCATAATATAGCTTTATAGACACATGCTTAGCTTACTGTGAACATGGAGATTAGCTTTAAACATAAGTTGAGCATTATTGGAAGTACATGCTCTCCATTGTAATTTGATATTTTCTTTTGTCATTTTGCTAATTTTCTCGTCATTTTCCATCTGTGCTTCTCATTTTGTATCCAGGCATCACATACAAGGGTATCCATCAATTCGTATCTTTCGTAAAGGAAGTGATGTCAGGTAACAATAAAATATCTTTTTTATATGGGAAATAATCAGTACGTACTTGTATACTTGTCCTTTTTGGGGTATTATGTGCTTGTTTATTGGCTTAGTTACATTACATTTTCCCATGAGAATGATATATAGTTTTTTCTTCCTTTCAAAAGATTATGGGAATGGTCCTCAAAATCTTGTCTAGAATGGGAGTAGTGATCAAAGGCCAAAAGTAGTGACAGAGGCAGTGGGAGCCAGGAGGATGTAAGTATGCAAGTACTGGAATAGGTTGATCAGCTTAATATTGAAAGAAATATTACATGGGATGTGAGTTACCCTGACCTACGTAGTAGTAGTGAAAGGTAACTTGATAGGGACTGGGGTATTCCATACTACTCAATGTGAGACTTAGGCACCCCATAATACCCTACTTCCTATCATAGTACTGCCCTTGAGAGCCGACATCTTGAAGGGTGCACTCTACACCGCATCACTCGGCCTGACCGGTCAGCCCCTCCCCAGGTAGCCCTTTCTGAGACATTGGCAACCAGCTTTGATACCAAATGATAAGCACCCAAGCACTCGGGGATCCCGCCCTTAAAACCCCAGTCCCGATCATAACTTTGAGCTGTTAACAATACTATTCCTCCATGAACTTCCCAGTGATTCAATTTATGTCTAGGCAAAGTCAATTCTATTTCAATATGGGGTTCTCCCTTGTATTTATTTGTACAAATCCATTTTTTTAATAAAATTTACATGATTAACCTGGGCAGTATTTGTAGACGTGCATCCCGAATATTGTACCTCCTTGGTCTGTAATTGGTTTTTGAAGTTTTGGAATTCTGAATACATCTAATTTTTTTAATCTTTATCCTATTTCAGAGATGACCATGGACATCATGAACATGAGTCCTATTATGGAGATCGTGATACAGATAGCCTTGTTAAGGTACAAATTATATTTAGTTTAAATTAACATAATTTGAATCGAGTTTATTTAGAAGTGTCTGCTTTATGCTTTAAAATGCAATTGAACATCACTGCTTACCATTAGAGTGCAACTTACCTGATATGAAGTGTCTCCACTGCAGACAATGGAGAAGTTAGTGGCATCTATCCCTTCAGATTCTCTGAAGCATTCTTTGGAGGATAAATCAAATGTTGTAGAGAATGCAAAAAGACCAGCACCATCAGCAGGGGGATGTAGAATTGAAGGATATGTGCGGGTCAAGAAGGTAAACTCCCACAGGGATAAAATTAACCTTCTAGTGTAATGTAGAAAAACTCCGTTGCTCTGGAAATAACTGATACCTTTGATTCCTAGCTTATTTTTAAATTATCTTTTGCTTTTTAATAGAAGCTTCAGTTGTTAATGTTAAAATAACAGAAATAAATGACATATGGTATATGCCCTCCTATTCTTTTTCCTTCTTTCTGTATTTTAAATATTATGCTGAAATGTAAGCTGTTTCGCACTCTGCAGGTTCCAGGAAACTTGATCATCTCAGCAAGATCTGATGCCCATTCCTTTGATGCTTCTCAAATGAACATGTCGCATGTCATACACCATTTATCATTTGGAAAGAAAGTGTCCCCTAGGGTCATGAGTGATGTGAAGCGCTTGATACCTTATGTCGGTAGCAGCCATGACAGGCTGAATGATCGGTCATTCATCAATACACGGGATTTAGGAGAAAATGTTACTGTAAGTTAATATTTTACATAAACTACTACTTATATAGTAACTTCTTTATTTGAGCATTTGACTTATTACGGTTGGCATCAGCATTTTTTTATCGCTAATGGGCAGGTTATATTGACCTGCATCTGCAAGAGGGAGATGCAATAGATAGCATCAACTTTACAGGGCCTAATGAAGTTTTATATATTTTTGAGGCTATAATAGTGCTCTAAATCCTACTTTAAAATTGATACCTTATACCATTCCAGCACCTTTGTAGGACAAGGTTGGGCTTTCCCCCTCTTTCTCCACCCTTAATTCATTTGGAAAATGATTTTCATACATTACAGAGTCCTTTCTACAACAACCAGCCAGAAATCAAAAGCTTTGCTCTCTATGCATGTTGAAGTTACATCACTGAAAGACCTCCCTAAATCTTCAGATTCAGACTAAATTCTTCTCAACCGTTAGTTTCACTATTTAAAACATGCGAGCTTGCTGGACCTAAGTAGTTTGGGTTGTTAACCTGTATGCATCCCTATTTAAGTATTTTGGGGTTTGTCTCCTCTGAGATAACACAACTTCTCACTAATGCAATCTCTGTTATCATTTGATGACTTTGATCATGGTTATTTTTTTCTATATGGATGCTGATATCTGTGTCTGCAGATGGAGCATTACCTTCAGATAGTTAAAACAGAGGTGATAACTAGAAAGGGTTATAAATTAGTTGAGGAGTACGAGTACACAGCGCACAGCAGTGTGGCTCAGAGTTTACACATTCCTGTTGCTAAGTTCCATCTTGAACTCTCCCCGATGCAGGTCTGCTTATGGATATTATAGATTTCAATGAGTTTCTTCCTTCTTTTTAATTTCTTGTTGATTTACTACATATGTTTTTGTAAGCAGGTCTTGATAACAGAAAACCAGAAGTCTTTCTCACATTTTATTACAAATGTTTGTGCAATTATTGGGGGTGTTTTCACGGTTTGTATCTCAGATATTGTCGTTCTATACCTGTATTGTTCGCTATTTATATTGTTGACTAGTCTTCTATTTGGTTTCAGGTAGCTGGAATTATGGACTCGATTTTGCACAACACTCTAAGGCTAATGAAAAAAGTCGAACTGGGCAAAAATTTTTGATAGATAGTTAGAAATTTTATCTAGCGTAGGGCTCTTGATTTCACTAGACCCACTTTTTTCTTTGTCAATCACTAGACCCAGTTTAAGTAGGAGATTTTGTCATCTATAGATACTCTAAAAGGCATAAAATGGTAATTTTTGAGTTTATCATTTGGTAAAGTGATCATTACATGGATTGCTAGCTCCATAGATGCACCAATTGCTTGCTTCGACTAAATTTTCGTACTGGTTATTTCGAGAAAATAATGTTGCTAACTTGCTATGATATAGGATGATTAGTGGCGAATTCTAGAGTAGATCACTTATACGGGTGGTTCACCATGGACCAAACCATTTATGTAAATTTATTATTCTTTTGAATTCTTTCCTCGTTTTTAAGTTACAGTCTTGGTTCTTTCAGGCATGATTTCATTAACTGTGAATCGATACTTTTATTCATTTAAGGGTAAACTACACTCCCTTTTCCTGTATCTTATTTTAAAATATACACTTTTCTCATCTAAGAAATAAATATATATTACACTTATGTCCATTTTAATACAAACAAATCTTTTAACGGTGTCAAACGACTTTGATCATTATTCCATAAATTTTTTGTTTCTTTACAATTTATAATATCACCAATAACTCTTCTTAAATATTTTATTATTGATTTTAGGCTTAAATATACGTTTCGTCCCTGCAAATATATTTATTTTTTATTTTCGTCCCTGTAATTTTTTTTTTACTTTTTCATCCCTGCAAATTTTGCCGTCTCCCTTTTTGGTCTTCGACGTGAAGTTCCGTTACAAAAAAGCTGATGTGGCTGACGGAGGCTGAGTTGGCACTGCCACGCTGGCTAACAGAAGACACATGTCAGTAGATGACGTGGGTCACTTGCTGACTCAGCATCATTAACATTTTTAACAAGGACGAAAAGCAAAAAATGGTATATTTGCAGGGACGAAAAACAAAAAACTGTATAATTGCAGGGACAAAAAATGTTACCACGATCTTAGAACTGCACCACCACCATTTTCTTCTTCTTCTTCTTCTTCTTTGTCTTCTTCTTCTTCGTCTTCTTCTTCTTCTCTCCCACCACCCTAAGCTGAGCTCAGAACCGCATCACCACCCCCATTCTTCTTCTTCACATCTCCTTCTCATCTCCCAACCGCTCCACTGTTTTGCCCCTCACCCGCCCTCGTTGGACCACCTCCACAATAGCCACTGTTCTGCGCACCAGCACCGTAACTACCCACTGGTCCACTGAAATCCACTTTCTTTCCTGTAGCAAATCGCGATTGGACCTTTCCTTTAGCAAATCACCATTGTTGTTGTTGTTGGGGGTGATGGTTGTGGGTGGGGGGTTGGGGGTGGTGGTTAGGGAAGGGAAGGAGAAGAGGTGGTTGTTGTGGGTGGGGGGGTGGGGGCTAGGGAAGGGAAGGAGAAGAGGTGGTGGTTGTTGGTGGTGGGGGGTTGGGGGGAAGGGAAGGAGAAGAGGTGGTTGTTGGGGGGTGGGGGTGGGGGCTAGGGAATGGAAGGAGAAGAGGTGGTGGTTGTTGGTGGGGGGTTGGGGGTGGGGGTGGGGGTGCGGTGGTGGCTAAGGAAGGGAAGGAGAAGAGGTGGTGGGGGTGGAGCTAGCGGCTAAGGGAAGGAGAAGAGGTGGTGGTTGTTGGTGTTGTTTGTTCTGGGTTTGTTTTTGGTCCCTGCAATTATACAATTTTTTGCTTTTCGTCCCTGTAAAAATGTTAACGATGCTAAGTCAGCGAGTGAGCCACGTCATCTACTGGCGTGGCAGTGCCAGCTCAGTCTCCGTCAGCCACGTCAGCTTTTTTGTAACGGAACTTGACGTCGAGGACCAAAAACGGAGACGGCGAAATTTGCAGGGATGAAAAAGTAAAAAAAAATTTTGCAGGGACGAAAACCAAAAATGGATATATTTGCAGGGACGAAACGTATATTTAAGCCTTGATTTTATAACTTTACAAGGTAAAATAAATCAAGTCTTATATATTCTTTTATTGACTTTAGAAGTTAGTCAAAATCTTTATTTTTTCTTTTATTGTTCCATGCTTAATGGCAGGAGTTCAAGATTATATATTAATGATATGATATTGGAAATAACAAATAGAGTAAAAAAAATATGTAAAAGAAACTTGATTATAGTAAAATGGATTAAAATATAGTATATATTTATTTATTTCTCAAGGGAGGTTATTGTATATGGCTTTATTTATTTCAACGTATAGAATACTCTTACATCATCATGTAAGAAGCACACAAAGGGTACATATTATCAGCTTATTTCTCAGTTCTCACAAACAAATATCAAACGGTACCCCAACTTTGGACCAAAGACCCAATTCAACAATACTGAACTCTAAGTATAGGAATCCATGAGGAAAAAAAATGAATTTATAGAAAATTATACTCAATCACTCATATATACCCCACTTAGAAAAAAACCATTACTGAAGCCATGAATGCTCCAGCAGAACCAACAAAGCTGACCAAGATTGAAGAAGCAGCATTAGGAGGAGGAGGTTCACTAACAGGAGCTGGAGTTGGGTTTGTCACCCCAGTCCCTGGTGGTGGAGATGAAGCCTCTTGTTGGGGTGGTGGTGGAGTAGTGCCCACAGTCCCTGGTGGTGGAGATTGAACCACTTGCTGAACAGGTGCTGGTGAAGGAGCTAATGACTTTGTTGAGATTGATGGTGAAGCAGAAGGAGAAGGAGAAGGAGAAACAGAAGGAGGAGTGGTTGTTTGGTTGGTGTTTGAGTTTCTGTTGTTGGTCCTGTCTGACATCACAATCACCACTAGCTTCTCATTCTTGAGACAGCTGTTTTTGTTTCCACTTATGAAGAAGTGAGGCCCCGATTGATTGAGTTTGATTACTGTGTGGCCGTCAGAGAATTTCTCAGAATATGCATCAGTGTTGCAACTGGCATAGTCTTGGCTACTTACTTGAATCACTGAGTCTTGGCCAGAAGGGTAATTGAACACTGCAATTGGCATGTGTGTAAATTGAAATATTAGTGCACGATTTCTTTTATAAACAAATGAAGATTGTTCAATATGAATAATTGCATGGACCCTTCCCTGCAGTAGGGGAAAGCACACAGTTGCCGTAGTCAAGCATCTCATACCATTGGATTGAGATAGAATGGTTCACGTTTTGAGTTAGAATTTTAAAGCTGATTTGCGAGGTTCAAATGTAAGCTTCTCGATCTCGATCCAACAGTCCAAAATGCTTAATTGCAGCAACTATGTGTTTTCCTACTACAGGGAATCCAGGTCCTTGCATCAAGTTACTGATTACAAAATGTGATTGTTTTGGTGTCTGCATGCATTTGAATGCTTTTAAAAGTGAAAATTAGAACTACTAGCTGTGTGAAATAGGCGTTTCTAGGTGTGTCAACACCAAAACAAACTCATTGGAAAGCGTTAGGCACAACACAATGTTTCAATCCTTTGGTTCGGTATTACATTATGCTCCAAAAATTTCTTAGAGAAAAAGGTGAAAACAGAGAGCTCTTTTATCCATGCAAGAAAAAGGAAAAATAAATACTTTCTTTTGATTTAGTTCATAACCATAATTTTTATCAGATCAATGATGAATGATAAAACTGAATATATTTTAACAAAATAGTTAATTCCATCAATTCAAGTAAAAATATGTCATTTAATTAAAGATTTAAAACAGTTAAAATAGTTCCATTTTTCCCCTGCCTTTGATCAAACCAATGAAGTCAAATATATAGGATTGAACAATAACTCACCTAGGGAGTCTCCTACTTGAAATCGGCTCTTTTCTGCCCATTGATTGTAAGTGTTGGAATTGGGGTCACTTGGAGCACTCCAACCCTTTTGGCCTCCAACTACAAATTGATAGGCATCACCCTTGTACATAAACAGGAAGAGACAGAACAAGCCTAAGGCATGAACTACTTCATTAGACCTTAAAATGATGGTAGCCATTGGAAAGGATCAACGAGGAAACTGAGAAAGGACAAGTGGGTATTGCAAACCAAAATGCTGGAAATGTTGAAGCTAGCTAGAGTGATGCAATGAGATGGAACATCATTGAGGGGTTTTTGTAGGTATCAGATGCATAAAAACTTTACAAACTGTGGGAGGGAAGCTTTTGAAACTTTTTCTTATTCTCTCCTCTCTTTGGGTTTACTTTGATGCTGGTGCAAAGCATAAGTTCTCTATCATTGTAATGAGTCTGAGTCCCTCTGAATCTTTCATCTAAGAAATTAAATTGGTGCATGGGTTTATGCTTTGCTTATTGTCATCTTTTTAAAAAAAATAAAAATAAAAATTTAAGAAGAGCTTAGATTATCTCATCATTTCAACGTCAAAATCTATTATAAGCTTGGATCAAGATGATCCTCTAATCTAATCTTCTAGTCTAAGTTCTAAAGCAAGACCCTTCAGTGTTAGAGAAGCTTTGCAACTGTTATAGAAGTATAACATGATGCTTTTCTGTTGGCAGGCAATGAATCAATGATGACTAATGGTGGGTCCCCTGACCTATATACGTGGTAGTAGATTAAACACTATGCAAGCCAAGCATTTTTATATGCCTTGTTCGAGGACTTTCCAGTTTTCAGTTTCAACCTTTAAGCCAGCTTGTCTCCTTTTTGATATCTCTTACGTAAATTTCATGAGCTTTTCTTGATGATGGATTTCACCAACACTGTTTGGAAAAGTAAAAGTTAATGGAAAGAAAATAGGGGAGACAAATGGAGAGAAAAAGATTGTGTGGCTTAGGAAAAGAAAAATTTCCCTAAGAATTTATATGATTATTCAAGTAAAACCTAAGAAATATACATAAAAAATCAAAATGGTAAAAAAGAATTTTTTTGATAAATTTATATAAAAAAAAGAATTTACTTGAAGCTAATTAACAGCATTCATGCATGAGATGAGACTTCAGCTAACAACAGCTAGAGACAGGGACAAACAAACTAGCGCGCCTGTTGCCTAATAAGTAATAACCATTGCTTGGGTATAAGATTATGACATATTTCGTTCATTATTGTTTGTACAGGATTAAATTCTTTTCGAAGATTATTTCCTAATGATAAAAAAAAATTCTTTTGGAAGAAAAGTATTTGTTCTATAAGCAGGAGATATTTTTAATGAGAATTAAAACTTTATACTACAAGGAACATTGAATATCATAAAATCCAATTTGTGACCTGATATCCACTATTTGTCATGTACAATGTTAGAGTCTAACTCATCCCCACAAAACCGGCTTGTAGGGTGAAGACTGCCCACATTATATAAACACTACACTAGCCATATCACTAGTCGATGTGGGACTTCTCACCATACAATACATTGCCGCGTAAAAAAGCTTGGCCAGCAGCAGACTCTGTTCAATACCAAGTCTCATGGTTCCACCACCAGCACTCATCTTACCTGGTCTGTCCCTAGTCATAGCAACAATACAAATATTTTATATTATTTTTATATACTTAAATAAATCAATTTATTAAATCTAAAAAACTTACTAAATCACCTAATGTCTAACCTTTTATATAAATAGCTTTTCTTTATTAAAAAAAAGTTGTTTTAATTGACTTACTGAATAGACCTACTAATACTATGATCTCTCGTTTCCACCCATATCCGTTTCACAGAGCCATATTTTCCAAGTAATAATTAAATAAAATTATTTTTTTGACGAAATTAAATAAAATTATTAAAAAATAGGATTTTTTCCCCTCTTGGTTCCAGGTAGCTTTTTGAAGCTTTGCCATATTTTCTAACTAATAATTAAATAAAAAATATGGGATATTAAAAAATGTTTTCTGCCCTTTTGGTTCTGTCTGTCATCTGTGTTACTGTGTAGCTTTTTGAAGCTGGGTCCCATTACAATTCTTCAGTTGACAAGTTTTTGTTTCTGGGTTTGCTTGATCTTTTCAAAGGGGTCCAGTTTCTGAGTGCTGTCAACAAGGGTTGTTACTTGTTGGTAGCAAAAATCATTGCTTTTTGTTTCAATTGGTGTTTTTTGTTTTCCAGAGAGCTCTTTTGGCTGTTTGGGATGTGGAGAGATCCAGGAGTTCCAGCTGATTCTTTCTATGAAACCCGCCCCGACTGCACCGATGTTCCCATTTCTCGATTTAAGATCAAGGTCTCTTTTTTTCTCTCCCAATTTTCTTTTTTTCTTTTTAAGTTCATTATATATTTGTTTGGTATTGACTATTGATTATCCCAATCTGGGTATCCTTATTAATCTGTGAATAGGAAGAGTATTGGGTTGATGGAAATTGGTCTTTGGACTTTTATGAGCAATGCATGTCAATATGAAGTTTTGTGAGTGCATTTGTTCATTTGAGAATGGTTTATCTGTCTTTCTAAGCTATATTGAGCTTGTTAAGTTAACAATTGGAAGAAACTTTTATTCATTTTGGGGATAGCTTGTGATTTCAGATAATTGATAGTGTATCTTTTGCTTGTTATGAATTTGAAATCCAGTAATTTCAATTATCAATGTTAATCTTTGAAGTTTGATTCACTGACAGGAATTTATTGTACAAAGTCTCATTATATCATAAATGCAAAATTGAATGTAGATCTTATTGATTATATGATTGTCTCCAATCTTATGGTTAAAATCCTGATTCTTATGCTAGTTGCATGAATTAGGGGCACTTAATGAGTTGAATCATCGAGTGGAACTTTAAGTGAAACACTCGTTGTATTAAGTTTTATATTTCGCTATTTCTGTATTAAGTAATGCAGCATATGGGCTGGTTATTAATTGGTTGATTGCTTTGTTAGATAAGTTTAAAACTTAAGAGAATTAAATCTGAGTATACAGTTGGTAATTTACCATGGATCATAACAAATCCCTAATGATTAATTGTCCTTGTTAGGTTTTCATCTTATGAAACAATAAATAACATAAATCAGTTGGATGCTTTTACACCTTAACAGAAAATCACATGCATTCAGCTGAGAACTACATTTATTTAGATTTTCAATCTTGTAACACTGGTATAATGTTCTGTTATTTTCAACTTCTTGTTATTACATGATCCAGGCTGGTAAAACACTAAGTCCAAGAAAATGGCATGCTGCATTTACTCCAGAAGGGTATTTGGATATAGGCAAGACTCTAAGACGAATCTACCGAGGGGTAATTGCTCTTTTATAGTTAAAATGCTGGTTCAATATGTTTGAGGATATGATATTTAGTCTATCTCCTACTATCAATGTGCTCAATAGGGAACTCTAGCTTGTTGGAAAAACCTGAGGGTATCTGTCTTGTAACATAAGATGGGTCGAACTGATTCATGGAATGTTCTTCTATTGATTTATTTTATTCATATTTAATCTTTTTTCTTCATGATCTTTAGTAATGCATGTGCCACGCTGATCATATTATGGGTTTTTCATGCCCCTAAAATTATTGAGATTTATGGTATGCTTGTGTGCACAAGTGTAGAAAGACAAGTATTTTTCTGTATATGTGGCTGCGGGTTGGTGGTTACTTTATTGAAATTTTCAAACCAGGGAGTCCATCCATCAATTAGGGGAGAAGTTTGGGAATTTCTACTTGGTTGCTATGATCCCAAGAGTACATTTGAGGAAAGAGATCAGATAAGACAACGCCGACGGTAATCAGTTTTCCCATTTCATAATTTTTTGATAAGATTCCTTTTTTTTCACCCTTATTTCCATCACAGATCACAACATCCTAGAGCATTTTAAGATTGTTATGGTGTTGCACTTTCCTTTTGCATGGGTCTTCCACTCTTCCTTTTAAGTAAAAATGCAATGTATATGATATGTCACCGCAGGCTTGATACAGATTAAAAAATATAGCAAGAATTGGTTCCACATCATTTATATAGGGATACTACATAATACTTTCTGTGACTTAAAACTTCTGTTTCTGAATTCTAGATCTAATAGATCATTACTTGAATATCACTTTTATGTTTATGTCATCAGGATGCAATATGCTACATGGAAGGAAGAATGCCGCCAGATGTTTCCTCTTATTGGAAGTGGTAGATTTATCACAGCACCTGTAATTAGTGAAGATGGCCAGCCAATTCAAGATCCGTTGGTTCTGTTAGAAACAAATCCAGCCAAGGGATTGGCTGAACTTCCTCAAGATAATAAGAGACCTTCAAGTATAGATACTGGAAATAATTTAGAAAATGTGACAGACAAGAGAGTAGTTCAGTGGATGTTAACTCTCCATCAAATAGGTTTGTGAATTTTTTGTTGTGCATTTAATACACGTGTATGTTAGTTAACAAGTTAGTTAGGATGTTAATCAGGTTTCACGCATGTGTAGTCTAAGTTTTAGGGGAACCTTCCCTAAAATTATTTTCTTCATAAATCCATTATGCCTGAAATGCATTGTTGTGGAAATGAAATTTGATTTGTATGGCGTGACCTAGTTGGCTTTGACTTTGATTTCTTTAAATGGGCAAGTATGTAAACCCTGTTATCTTTTGAATTTTCTCATGTAGTAAGATAAATTCCTATGACCATAATATAATTCACATGACGAATGACCCTTTTCTTGCACACAATACATTTCAGGTCTTGACGTGGTTCGCACTGATAGGACATTGGTTTTTTATGAGAAGCCAGAAAACTTGGCAAAACTATGGGATATTCTTGCAGTTTATGCTTGGATAGATAAAGAGGTTGGGTACGGTCAAGGTGAGTTTTTACACGAATGATCCATTTGAGTCCTACATATTTAGCCTCTTTTCAACATAGACTAGTACTATGTTTAGATATTTCTATCAAATACTGAGATCTTACCTTAATACATATGATAATTCCATTCAAGTAGTTTTCACTATTCTATAATATATTTGACTAGTTTTTTTTTTTTTTGGTTGGCGAATAAATTTGACTAGCTGTTGACCCTAATATTAACCTCAACAACTCTGGCCCCAAAAGGAAGGCCAAAATTCATAGAATATTTAGTTATTATTTAATATATTGTACCTTGTTTTGTTCGAGTATTTTGGATTTTTGAAATAACATAACAGTTCCTTCATGTGTAGTCGTCACTGTTTTTAAGTGGTTAGTAAAATTAAGACCTTTAAGCCAATAACATAACAGTTCCTTCATGTGTAGTCGTCACTGTTTTTAAGTGGTTAGTAAAATTAAGACCTTTAAGCCAATTTTCATTGAAGGAAAAAAATGAACCAAGTTGAGAAGTATGAACCATGAGAGAAGAATATACAACCAGGTTAATGGATTTCCTTATGGGAAAATGAATATCATAGATTGAAAATTCACTCATTTATGTATTAATTTTACTTATATTTTTCATGCAATCTTTCAAGAAAAAATTGCAAGTTGCAACCACTATTTGAAACTAATCTATGCTTCCGGTTTTAACAATTCACAATTCTGAGCAGGAATGAGTGACCTTTGCTCCCCCATGATAATTCTTCTCGATGATGAAGCAGACGCATTTTGGTGCTTTGAGCGTCTGATGCGCAGACTTGTAAACATCTTATCTCTATGCACTCTTTTATCTGTATCTTCTTTTTGGCACATTTTTAATGCAATGATCTTGAAAAGATGGAAAAATTTCCTTGTATAAAATTGCAATAGAGATTTAATGTTTAGAGGTATACAACTTGAGATTCTATAATGTATTTTGTGTATGTTAGAGATGTAATAAACAATTCATGAGCCTTTACCTAACAGCATCTTAAGCTTTTAGCAGAGTTAGTTACCGACAGGTATTAGAGCCTCCATGACTAAATGTTTAAGAGTTCATCCTTTGTCACCACATTCTTCTAAATAAAAATAGAGTTTCAGAATGTGGTAAAAAGAAAATGGGCCTATGCATTGCCCATGCTTAAAGCCCAAAGGGAGTGTGATGAGTTGTGTTAGGGATGTAATGGAGTTATTCATGAGCCTTCACTTACGGCTTCAGTTTTTAGGAGAGTTGGTCATTGATGGTAATTGTGTGAATTTTTATTCAAAAAGTGGGTGCACAAGGATTCCATGTGATTGATTAAATTTACACTTTATGGCTACAATTTTTTTGCTAGACAATACAAATTTTATTAATAGTATTTCAGCCATTCAGCTTTATCTCAATTTCTTATGGTCTGTGTTCTTGAATATTTGAAGCGAGGCAATTTCAGATGCACTGATCGCTCTATTGGGGTGGAGGCTCAACTAAGTAATTTGGCTTCAATTACTCAAGTAATTGATCCAAAACTTCATAAACATTTAGGTATTTTCTTGCATATGTGCTTTTGTATTTATTTATGGTCAAATATGGAATAGAATTATCTAACCCTAATTGTGTGGTTTTTGTGTCACTGTTGTTTTAAGATATGATGATTGCAAGAAATTATTAATGGAAAATGATTTGTTATGACCACCGTTGTATATTTGTATTGCCATTCAAAGTTGTTGAATAAATCCCTCCTCTGTTTTTAATTTTTTTTCCAAATTAATTTTGTTGCCAGTGTTGTCAATTGATTTTTGAGAAATGGAAAATAACAATGTTCTGTCTTTTAATTTTGGAGCACAGAGCATCTTGGTGGAGGTGACTATCTGTTTGCTTTTCGGATGCTAATGGTTCTGTTTCGTCGAGAATTTTCCTTTTGTGATTCATTGTACCTATGGGAGGTATGTTTGTCATCTTTTGTACTTTTTTCATATATTCTATTACAATTTTATTAAACAAAGGAAAATTAAGTTGCTTTCTCCATATAATAGATTATAGCTGTGTCCTCAGTATGATATGATTTCTAGTTTTTGTTTGGCCGTCCCTCATTATTCTTTCAGATTGTTTACAATATTTTCTATTAGAAGTTATTGGATCAGATAATTGATGATATATTTTACATTAAGTTTAGGATATTAGTTTTACATAGTTCCCTTTGTGTTAATATGTATGTTTGGGGTGTGTGTGTGATGTTTTTCCCCATGTAAACAGTTTATAGGATACCGGCTTCTTTATTTTTCTTGGAATCGTTGTAAAATGATGATTGATAACTAACAGCTTGAATTTTTTAATAGATGATGTGGGCTTTAGAATATGACCCTGACTTGTTCTTGATGTATGAAGAACCTCAATCAGCTACTAAAAAAGCTGAGGGCTATAAAGGAAAAGCAAAGTCAATACGACAATGTGGAAAATATGAGAGAGAAAATATGAAAAATGGAGCAAAGAATGCTGAAGCTCCTCTTCCTATATCTATTTTCCTTGCTGCTAGTGTGTTGAAATATAAAAGTAGAATACTACTCCAGGAAGCGCAAGGCTTGGATGATGTTGTCAAGGTTAGTCTAGCGACATAAAAGTTTAAGTTGCACTGAATTAGATGGAGCAATCACTTCGATACAAAAGGAATGAAATACTTTGTTTTCCCTATTCGGTGAACAAGCTATATAAGATTCAGTGCTAATTCATTTATGTCAAAATGAAAGTTGTATTTTAAGACTTCTTATCTTTTACTCTTTTTAAAAAAATTGTTATGCTCTATTAACAAATTTTTCTTTCCTTTTTCTTTAGTTGTTAACTTCCTTCTCTGCTCCTCTGATATCTCTCATATAATTCCTCTCAGATATTGAATGACACAACAGGAAATCTAGATGCCAAAAAGGCTTGCAATGGGGCCATGAAACTTCACAAGAAATACTTGAGAAAGGTAGTGTGTTCTCTACAACTTTTTCCCATTCTACATCTCTTCATATTTCCATATAATGGGAGGAAAAGCAAACTACATCATAGCTACATACTCTCCCTACGGGTCTTTTTATAACAAAAACAGTAAAAAAAATCCCAACAAACAAAACAATTTTAGTTGAAAATAAAAGAGTCAGAAATGTGACACGTGTCACAGTTTGAAAGGTGACATATATCACTGCCTGGAAAATCAAGACTTAATTTTCTTATATAATATTAGAGTAATAAATGTAGCAATATGCTACATAGATATGTATCTTGCGTTGCATCTATCTCAACATTTCCTCTGTTAAACCATATGCCATTTTTGCCTCCTTGTTACGTATGACTGTTACCATATGATTTGCATAAATGCAACTTGACCTATGTGCCCAAATCATCACTAATTGTGCAAGAAGGAAGCAATGGAATAACTGGTCTTATTGACGAAGTAACTATAGTCATATATTACATGATGCATCTTTCTCTCGATTCCTCTACTTACTAACAAAATATAATGAGATGGTTGTGTTTGGTCATTAGTTATTTTTTTTAATTGCTGCAGGCCAAGAAAGCCTAGCACCAGATATATTCATTGATTTTTCCCCCCTTTGGGCTGATCAATTGATGTGTTGCTTCCTACACACTATCATGTTATTCATTGGGAGACAATAATGGAGTCCATCAAATTTGGAATGCGGTTTGCAGAATTGTTTTAAAAAAAAAAAGGGGGATCCAAGTATCCAACCCTCAAATTCTCTTTTGAGAACTGTTGTTTGTGAAATTAATTTCATTCTTTTTTTTTTGTGTATCCAAAAGAACAAGTGAGATTGTGTATCAAAATAGAATTTTGTACAACTATTTGTACTATATTTGTATTTGTATTTGTATCACAAAAGGGAAAAACAAGTGCAGGAAGTTTCCATCCATGCCATTGAGTGGTCTTCCTATTTACAATTTCTAGTTTTGTTTCGCCACTTTTTTCCCCAATTAAACAAAACTTTCATGCTTAATCTTTAATAGCTCTAATAAAGATATTTCCAATAACGTTTGTGTACTGAATTCTTCCACTCAACATAAGATTTGTATATTAACACTAGTAAATAATACTTTTGCAGAATGTAAATTTTATAAATCCAACAGTTAAAATCACTCCATTCGATTCTTATCTGGCTTTTAGACTGTTGAAACCAACAAAGAAATAATAAAACCAAAGAAAAAAGAAAATATTGAGATTGAAGCTCTTGGAATCATTATACCCCCCGCCACCCAATATCTCAAATTCAATTCATATGATCAAATCCATGTAGAAGATTTTGATGACAGTTTAGAGAAAAAATGGGCCTATCAAACTTTGAACTAAAAATCCATACACTAGATTAACGTATATAGGTCAAGACAAAAAGGCCATCTAATTTGTAATATGAAACTAGATATGTACTGAACTTTTTTTAAAGTTCCACACACAATCATGTATCAGATACACACACTGTTTCTGTTATGTACTTATACACAAACAGGCTGCATCACTCATCACCTGGTCTTTTACCAAGGCCAAATTCTCTGTTGCCAAGAAGACAAAATGATAGTAGATTGATGATAATAAGAACTTCAGAAAAAGCGATCTGTCATGAGCAAGAAAGTCATAAGGGCTGTGAAAATGACTGCAAGGACACTAATGGGAGAAGATTGGTGGTGCCCTGAACCCTTGGAGGGTCTATGTGGAGGAAGTGAACACTCCATTCCATTGAAGAACAACTTAGTGGGGAAGGCATCACGTGTAACATCAAAGTCCTTCATGTTCTTCTTATTGAAAGAGATCACAGATTGCTGCTTCCCAGGAACTCTTGGGTCCTTAGCATGTGTCCCATTGGTTTCTCCTGCCAAGAAGTTCAACCCCTTTAGTCCTTGCAAGAAGATGGTTTTGAGACCAGGGATTCTTGTCCCATTGAAGGAGTAAACATCCTCAAAATCCTCAAAAGACCTCCTAAACTGAACAGCAGTGAACCAATCCTCAAATGCAAAGTCTTCCCAATTGAAAAGAGTGATCCTTGCAGTCCATCCTTCCTTGTGATCTGAGCTAACATGCCAGTTAATGCTAACAGGACAGTTATCACCACAAGGCATCTTGTTGGGCACGTGCATGTGCTTGAGTTTGGCCCAAGCACGTGCCTTTAAGGTCCTATTGGCAAAAGGGACAAGAAGGGCATCAGGTGGGAGGAGCATAGGTGAGGCATTGGGGTTACACTTCTTTGTGTCATCACAGCCACATGCACATGTGTTGCAAGGGATGGCAGATTCATTGTAGAAAGCTGAGAATGAGACACAGCAACGGTTCTGCTGTGGCTTTGGCTTTGTGATGTTGCAAACAATCTGCCAGCTGGCAACAGCTGTGGAAACTGCCCTGAGACCACTTGGGTCAGGGAACTCTTGTGGGTCAACCCTGATTGGTGGACCACATGTGTACTTTGGGTTGATGACACCATCAATGTGCCATTTCATGGGTGGGGTGAGAGCTGTTCTGTTGTCATCAGGTGGCATCTTCCAGACTTGCATCTGGAAGAGTGACCTTGCCTTGCTCTTGTCCATCACAGGTGGCAGGACAGTGCCATTCTTGCAACACCAAGGGAGTTTACCAACCTTCAGAAAAAGAAAGATTTTTTTTTTACACCCAAATGTTATTAGACACCAAAAAGAGATGTAATCCAAAAAAAAAGACACCAAAAATAGATATGAATAGAAGAAAGATGAATAATAGATGTAATAGATATGATAGATAGATGATGTGATAAGAAGAGAGATATGGTAAATAAAAGAGGGAGTGAATAACCAAAATAGTCCCTGAAATTGTAAGGTGTTATCAACTTAGTCATTAAAATTATTAATATTTCAAATTAGTCATTAAAATTGAAAATTCTCGATCAGATTAGTCATTTTGTATCAATCAAGTTAGTCCTTAAAATTGTCCAACAAGGATTACTATGGTTGAGATTTTCAATTTCACTAACCAATAAGGAATATTAATAATTTCAGTGACTATGTTGATAGCGGTCTACAATATCAAGAATATATAAATTGATTATTCACTTAAAAAGGGTGTTAGATGGAGTGTTCAAAGATCATAACTTTACGGACCTTTTCATCCTCTTTCATTTCAGCAGGGAGGTCAGAGAGGATGGGTTTCTTTTGACAGTTGGCAACTTGGGAGAAGTCCAAGTCTCTGTAGTACTTGCCAGCAGGGCCATAGAGGCACTCGGAAGGGTCCTTCATGCGAGCATAGGCACCTTTCAAGGAGTAGATGAACTCTCCCTTTTGCCATTCCCATGTGAGGTTCCAGTGGTCGAGTCTACCCAGTGGGTGGTTGTTGTCCATCGTCACCTGCACGTAGTAGCTGGTCTGGAAGGCTTGAAGCACGTCGTAAGCTATGGTTAGGTCCCCATATCGACGAGGGAGGAACTTTGTTTTCTTCTGTAGCTTTGCCTTTGCCTTCGGGTCCTTTCTGCAGCACACAAACATTCTCGACCCTGCATATCAAACACATCACATCATAGATAAATAGATAAATAAACGAAATCAGCTTGTTCCCTTTCTGGTCTAGTTCTAGTATAATAAAATAGATGTTTTGATTTTAATATACAGAATTCATGTTGCCATATATCTAAATCTTCATGCCATATCCATCCCTTCATTATCAGTGACAATATTCTAAACATGTTTTAAACAATCTAATTACATTTTACCATCTTACATCTATAAACACGCATCATAATAAAATATAACATGACAAAATATGATTAATTAGACATGGAGTATGTGTTAAATTCATATAAATAGTCTAGGAATCTATTCAATTGTTTTCTTCTCTATATATGTCTGACAAATAAAATAATAACAACAACAACAATAATCAATCATTATCTTATCACGTGGGGTCGACTATATGGATCACTCCACAGTGACACCATAGTGACATTAGTGATATGTCATGAATCATGTATATTGTTTTCTTAACCATTAATTAATAAATACTACATCCGTTTCAAAACTATAGCTTTTTAAGGTTAATGCATACAGATTAAGAAATATTTAATAGAAGTAAAATATAGTTATAGATAGACTAAAATACCCTTATTTGATGAAATAGTATTTATGACAAATTATCTACAAATCTCTATATTATTAATGCCAACTACTCCCACTAATAGTTATTAAATAAGGGTATGGGTGGACAAAAATAATTAATGATACTTTAGAATTGTAAAATTACAATAGTTTTGAAACAAAAATAAAAGGCTAGAAGAGTTATAGTTTTGAAACGGAGGGAGTATTAACGTAAAAAATTAATAAACATTGCATGCATGAGACATGCATGCAGAGAAGGATATATACCTTTTCGACTAGGTGCGGGGCATTTGAAGCCATCATTGACAAGCTTGATAGACTTGGGCATTGGGGTGGCACTAGCACCAAGTCCAAACTGCGTGCCCTTCATCTGAACCCTCACCGTCATCTGATCATAATCCCCGGCGGTCTCGATGGCGGTCTTCAGGTCCGTCATCGGGTTCCCGGTGAGCGTGGTGCCATTCCCAACCGCCGCAGGAAAGTCCTCGGCGTCAATGGGAACGGCACCATCGGCGGAGACCAGGATCTCCCTATGCTGGAACCCGATGAACATCTTCCACCCTTTCAGCTCCTCATCACCGACGTTCATCAACGACGCTTCCGCCTTAAACGCCCAAGCCTGCTTCGACACGTTCTTCACGTGCGGGTATTCCTTCTCCCGCCCCAACAATGTGTACGTTAGGAATATCCCGTCACAGTTGTCCAGATCCTTCAACGTTGCCGGTGGCGGCGGTGAAATGTCGTCTTGTCCATAACAAACCTCCAAAAAACACGACAACGATGACAACAACAACAATAGAAGTATTGTGTACGAGGATTTCATGTTCTCTCCTTCCAAACAACCACAATTAATTATTATTATTATTATTTTTCTATTTTCCCCTTTAGGGGAGGAGAAAAAGGAAAGAGGTTATTTTAATTTATTTTATTTTAATAATGGAGACAAGAAGAGAAGGAGAAGTTAGAGGAGGTGGCAGCCGCGGTGAGACGCGGCGGCAGAGGAGGGGGAAACTAGAGAGAAAAGGGGTTGTGTGGTGTATATATAATGGGGAAGGGAATTTTGGAAGAGAGGGTCAAGCTAGGAGTTGTGTTCCGCTAGTTTTAGCGGTGGTTTCGGAGGACATGTAGCGGGTTCGTGTGATATTTTTGGAAAAGGGGAAAAATTATTGGGATGGAAACATGGTATTGGTACTTTTTTTTTTTTTTAGTTTTTGTTGTGGGAGGGAATACAAACTAGGAGCGTGTGTTAATTTGTAGGGTGTGGTCGTGTGCAACAACTTTTTTTTTTTGGTGAAGCGTGTGTAATAACTTGTTTTTAGTTTTTTTTTTCCTTTCATATCGTTGTGGCCATCAACTTAATTTCAGGTTTGTTGTAAGCTATACGAATACGAGCTATTTTATTAGCACGAAAATTTTATTACCTTGTTTGTGTCCCTTTTGTGCAAAATTTCTTTGTGACTTTTTGACGTCTGTTATGGTAAACTTAATTATCGTTATATGGGAACTTCCATACTAACATGATGATTTTTAGTTAAACCGTTAACTACTCTCCTCGAGAAATAAGGTGACATCAGATAATGATGTGTGTATAAATACAAATTAATTAAGCTAAAATTAGTGAGTTAGTTGTTCGTAAATGAATTTTAAGGTTTCGTTTTTTTGGTTTTCTATTTAGGAGGCCCAAAGGCCAAACTAGACTAGAGTTCTACAAAGAACAACTTCCGACAACATCCTTTAAGGCTATGTTTGGATGGAGAGTTTTTGGAGGGGAGGAGAGAACTTATAATTCTCAATTATTTTATTTGGCTTTAATAGGACAAATGAGATATTATTTTAGAAGGTAACAGACACCAAAATATAAAACTTTTCTCTAATTTTAAAAACTCCTAAACAAGATAATTGGAGATTATAAGTCCTCCCCTCCGCTTCCCTTCTCTCCAAAAACCCCCATCCAAACATAGCCTAAGGGGAAAATGAAAATTGACCAAGAATAAAGGGGGGGGGGGGGGGAATGAAATAAATGGATACCAAAGGGTCTAGGCATAACCAGCTAGCCAATCCTCCGTTACTATGCCTTTGAAAATATAAATGAAATGAAAATAATACACTCACAATGGAGAGTATTATTTATTTTCCTAAAAATATAATAATAGAAGAAATCGAAAAAAAAATAGAAATGATCTTTTCACTCCTTCTCCCCTTGTCTTGGTAACAAATTTCATATCAACAACTTCACCTTCCTATTTTGACCCTGTTTGGATTGGCTTATACAAAGCTTATTTAGACTTATCTACTGACATAAACATTTGTCAGCGTATTTGACAAAACTTATAAAAACAGTTTATGACTGATTCATTCATAAGCTATTTTGAGCTTATTTTCATAAGCACCCCATGATAGTATGAAAACAGTTTCACCATATTCTCTCTTTGATTATAAAAATAGCTTATACATAAACGCTTATGCCAGAAGTGCTTAAATGAAATGTTTATCCAAACAGACCCTTTGTGTTATAATACATTTATTTGTTAAAAAAACATGTCTCACGCTATCAACAGAACATATATAATAGAGGCAATTCTATAAATAAAAAAATATTACATTGTAGGAGCCAAAAAAAATGGAATAATTTTCCAAACATAGTGTTGTCTTGGGGATTAATTTCATCTTCAAACTAGTATGTAGAATTGTAGATAAATTTCCCATTAATACGTTCTGTTTCAATACAGTATATTTTCGGCAGAATAATGTGCAGGAAAAGTCCGAAATTGCAGTCATGTACCAAATCCCAATCAAGCCAGAACACTGCATTCTTTTTCTTATGTACATACATCACATGATTTTCCTCCACCCGTGAGCCAAAAATCCATGTCAGTTGACAGTTATCTCCTCCGTATTACTTATGTCCTCAGTGTAATGAGCCTTTGGCTCTAAATCAATGAACTGGTTTGATTTACTAGCTAAGTGGGAAATACTAACCCTCCCTTGCCGCTTGACATAATCAGCAACAGCTTTCATCTCTTCTTGTGAGATGTAAATAAATTTCCCCCTATCATCCATGACACCTGAAAGCCGACCTGATGCATAGTAAATAAATTCATTATTATAACCATCCACCTCGGCAGGATATTAGTCTTTAAAAAGGCAATAACATTTCAAGGGTATAAGAATTTTAATTTTGTAGAGTTGTAACCATGTTACAAAACGATCATGGAAATCATGGCCGTCTCTCCAACAATGTTACATTGAGCAACAAAAAAAATACTGTTTAGAAGCAATAAGCTAAAAATAAGGAGAAGCAGCAGCAGCACTTGTTAGTGTGCATAAAAGGGATAAAAATCATAAAACAGGAACTTATGACAATGAGGTATCAGTTATAAAAAAATACTAGGATTTCCAATTAAGTTAAATATTCTACTTATTGAAACCCTTGCCAATGACATGACCATCTAACATTGTAAATTGACTATATATGAGTTCAAAAGGGGTGGTTGGTGATGGAGAAGACAGAAATCTAAAAAGAAAAATAACACAGGAAAAGTAATAGATATTTTTTTGATGGATGACAATTTAAGAAGAAAGGATATAAGAAAGGCTCTTACCCAAACTTTCCAGAGATGTGATGCGATTGATACATTCCTGCATCAGTTTAGGGTGTCATAAAAAAGGAAGCCCATGGATGAAAAATCTAAATCAGTCATAACAAATTGAGTCATACTTAAACATATTGATATAGAGTCACAAAAAAAAATTGAGTAATCCTAGTGATCGGTGGCTTCTGGAGTATAAGAGTCATTGTGAAAAACTAGTCATATGTATTAGTATAAACAGGGGTATAGGATCAGCTTGTGTATAGAACCATTCTATGTGATTAGTGGAATACTGCGTTCTCTCTATTACATCTCCCTTTGTTTTCCCTTTCTTTTTCTTAATACCCTTGTTTTCTTTCAACACCACTAAAAATTCCTCCAACTAAATATAAGTAGAAAAATCAAACTAGATACAAAAGATCTTGCACATAAACCATGTCCATCAGGCATACTAGCACAGCAGAACATAAACTTACAGCAACAACCAATACAAGAAAAATGAAGAGGTGATCTAGGGAATAGATTATCTGATTCAGATAAAGGAGTAGAATAGGAAAGAATACCTGTGTGCGCAATTTAAATTCTGCAGCAAGATCTTCTAAAGGAACACATTTGTGCTTCTGAATGATTACACAAAAATTAAATCTAAATTAGAACGGTTATAAAACCTCTCTAAAGGTGACAATGATAACCCTAGCTAATTGCCACTAGGTTTCAATGCCCTACAGAAATATATAAACTTTGGACAATTCATCAAGGCGATATAAAGAATAGGAAAGTAAGGATGTACAAAACAGTGAATAACCTTTATATATTCAACAAAATTGGCAAGCAAGTCTTCAGTATTATCCTGCTCCTCTTCAAGGGTACCTTCATCATCAACTGAAAATTCGCCTTTCCACTTCTCAAACTCTAATGCAGCAGCTTCCTCCTCCTTAGCCTTCTGAGCTTTGGCTTCCTCTTCCTATATGAACAAGTATTTGCTTTGCCAATCAATAAACCATAAGAAAATTGACCCTATGATCAGATCAAATCAGAACAAGGTTATTGACTCACCAACATCCGCTCCCGTGCCTCACGCTCTTCCTCCTTCAATCTTCGTACTTCTGAATAACGATCTTGTTTAGACTGCCTTGACTCTCGTGAAGCTTCTTCAGCCTTCCAAAAGGATGGACCAAAAGTATATCCTAGTATCTTTAACCAATGAAAAAAAAAAAGAATTGAACCAGTTTTAAACATGTAATAAAGAAAGAATACCTGTCGTCGTGCTTCCCTCTCTTGCCTTTTCATTTCCTTTTTCTTTGATGCCTTAGCCTCATAATACTCACCAGCAGCTTCTTCATTGTCACTTTCATCTGCAGACTCTGTTCAAATGTACATAGTTGATCACTTCACAAATGCTACTCAGTTTCAAGATGCTATCCATGTACAAGCTTCCAACACAGCAGTGTAACTATCATACTTTCTATATCACTTAATATTCAACAATACTTCCACATAAAAAATAAAAAACATTCGAGCCAAATAACAGTGCCAAATAGTTGACTCCACATGATGAATTTCTACCCTAAACACTTAAACAAAATATTGAGGTATCTAGTGAAATAGAAAAGTAAAGAAATATGCAGAGATCCCGAAACAACCACAGTTTCAATTTTCACATCCATCAGCCCTTTCTAGTGTAAAACAACACATCTTAGCCCAAATCACATCTCTGATTATTTTTATTCACCAAGGCATTGCATCAAACATACAAACAATGGAGTAAATAGTCAAATTAATCCTTAAAAGCTAAAAGATACAACATTTTCATAGTAGTTCCTGCATAATGGAAATTATGTTAAAATTCTCTACATGACATTTTACACATCAAATTAGTCCGTGAATATGTATTCCATTGGCCAAATTAGTCTTCGAAACACATGAAATGAAGAGTAATTTGACCGACAAAATACAGCATAATTTCAATTAATTATTATTTTCATAATTTGAACTAATTTGACAGATACAATACACGCTCAGGGGACTAATATGACCGACACTACATTTTTCACAGACTAATTTGATTATTTACTCAAACATTATTACGCAAGACCAAACGGAGATAAGATTAAATAAATTAAAAATTAACGAGTTATACAGGAGGAACCTTGTTGCGTTGCAGGTGGATCTGACGAAGTGCTAGCTCCAGACGCAGCCGGTCTCCGACGCATACGGCGAGTAGCGGTGGCGCGCACCACGGTTTCTCCCCGCGGAGCCTAACGATTTGTTATGGTTGGTCTAAGAATTCCGATTTATTTTTTTTATTTAATTTAAAGCTTGTGCGAGGCGGCGAAATGAGAGGGAGTTGGAAGTTGCAAACCTGGAGAGGTTCGTCGCGGTGAGAGGAGGAGGATCCAGAATCGTGACGGCGCTTCCATAGATAGAGTGGGATCAGTGCTACCACCAGAAGCATCGACAGTATAGCTACGAATAGTTCCTCCATTGATGCTGCAAACGATGCTCTCTTCCTCTCTGCGGGTTTTCCCTTGTTCTCTCGGAATGGATTTTTCTTCTCAACTGTGTTCGGTGTTCGTGACTTTGATTTCGTCTTTCTCGGGAGCAATTAATGCAACGATGTCGTTCCTTTCTCCCTTCTCTTCTGGACGACTGGACCCAACTCCCGAGCGTGGGATTCTTTTTTAACAAAGGATTAATACACGGATAATTTTTTAGAACGATTTAATCCCCAAAATCATACAGTAGCTAAAAAAAATAACCAAAGTCATTTTTAAAATTGTAAAACACTTTTAATTTAGCTTTTGAAATTATAAAAATTCAAAATTAGTCATTCAAATTAAAAAAAATCCATCATATTAGTTCTTTTTTGTTAAATATTTTAGTCCCTAAAATTACTCGACAATAAATAATATGATTAAGAGTTTTCAATTTTAGAGACTAATCTTGAATATTATTGATTTTAAAGGCTAAGTTGATAGTATTCTACAATTTCATGAACTAATTTGATAATTCACTCTTTTAAAAATTAAAAATTAAAAATATTTTTAAAATATATCTTTAGAAATTTATCTCATCAACAAAGAAATTTAAATATGTTTCTCTATTGTACATACAAGATACAACACATACATGGAAAGAAAAATCTGTGTTAGTTGTTTAATTTCTTGAAACTTTAAATTCATTGATTGTGTAAAAAAATGTTTTACTCAACCAATGTCTATTGGTCTGACTGATAACTGCGGTTGGTTATCATCTTAAGGTCTCGTGTTCGAGTCTTGAGTTTGATAAAAAAACGGCGCTGGGAGGGATAGCCTTAATGCAGCCAAGATCCCATACTCCCGCCAATGATATGGTAAAAAAAAAAATTGTTTTACTCAAATATGGTGTTCTATATGGTAAAATGTGTTAATTGACCATAGACTAGAGGCTGCTACTTGAGGGTTAATATGAAACAATCATGTGAGCAATGTGGTAGTGTTGCAACAAAAGATATATGTGCTAATTATTTGAGGGGTCAAAACCACTTAGGTTAGGACCTAATTTTGTCTTGCTAATTTGAAATTTGTTGTTGCTCACCGAACACAATCACGGTATTCTATTTAATGAATTAGTGTGAAGAAATCTCTTTACACCATGTGATTTTGGGGTTCAATGTGCTACTCTTTTTCCACTGTTACCATAAAGTGCAATTTTGATTTAGGGATAAAAGGCAATGTAGAGCCAATCTTCAAAACCCAATTAAAACCAATACTTTCAGAACAACAAACTTAAAAAGATCATATATAATCAAGGAACTAATAGTCCACATACGATAAAATTTACCACCAACAAAAAAAACATCATATAGCAAATTAAGCTCAAGAGCCATGTTATATGTAACGACACTTTATATCTCGAAAAGTGAACGAAACATAAATTAATCAATCAAAATGCAAGGATAGGAGAGAAAAAAAATGATAAAGGGAGAAATAAAATCAATCTAACAGACAGTGACAATAATAGTTGTGCAAATTTGTTTAATTTGTTGTCTGGCCAAAAAAGATTTCTTTAAGCGGTGCTATATGTGACGACACTTTATATCTTGAAAAGTGAACGAAACATAAACCTACCAACTAAATTTTAGATTTTTTAGGTTATGTTGCGTCCACAATTAAACCAATCCATTTTGGATTAACAAAGTTAAACCAAACTTCCAAGATACCTTATAAATATACCAAAAATAGGTAAGCTGGGGAAACTTTAGAATAAGTTTTAAAGAAAAACTAGAGAAGAAGGCTTTTGAAAAAAATAATGTGAAAAGTAATTTCAAATATTTAACCAACCCACCCCATTTGGTGGAAAAACTTTGGTCGCCTTTGGTTATTGTTATTGTACAAAATCTACTATCTAAAAGATTCATAATAATTAGAAAATTGTTTTAATTTTATTCTATAAATAATTTTTTTTACATATGCTTATTGAAAAGCATGTTCAATATGCTTGTTAAGAGATCTTTTTTCCAATGACTCAACATATCCCAGTCTCCACCAGACACCATTGAAAATAATTTCATAGAAGCTTCTAGCAACCATTAATCCAATAAATATTTTTGTTTAAAAATTATTATACAACAAACTCCAATCCAAAGGTGCATGATAAAAACACCATAAAATGTTAAATGAGATTGGTCAAAACTCTATTAAACTGCTTTGATACATGTTATTGAAGCAAATAACACATAATGTCATAAATTCCATAATCTCACATCACAAGTGTTGGAAAACTAAAACACAACAAATACCACAATCACATATATACCCAACTTGAAGTGAGCCTAGATACAACTTAACACTCAAGTTTCCAACTGCTCAGAAGCCATGAATCTTAATATGCTCCTTCTTCACAATACCAGCCTGTTCATGTTCACAAGAGCAAAAGATCAAGGATTCAATTAAAAAAATATTTGTCTGAAAATTTAAAGGCAACATAAAAGATAAAAATGATAAAATAATTCTGACAAAACATATATATAACACCAAAGATGGAGGGATCATTAGTTACCTGGACTAAGAAGGTAGATGCATTCTTCCTTTGGTCACCTTGAAGTTGAATAACCTGCACAAACAAAAATGTTATTTGAAGCAACAATTGGGTAGATAGATATATAATTGTCTAACAAGAGGGTGTCAACAAATTAAGACCTGTCCTAGTTCTGGGTCTTCAACAACTGTACCATTGCAGCAAAACTCCTTCTTAAGGTCCTTAAGTATCTTGTTATAGCTGAATTCTTTCTTCAAACCCTGGACAGTTGTCAAGCTTTTTCTACCATTTCGTTGTTGTATACGAATATGCACATACTCCTTTGACCCAACACCCGAGTCCTCAGCATTTGCCTCAGCAAAAGGATCTGAAATTGTTGGCACACATCCCACACAACATTCATATATGTTACTAAGATAATCAATTGTTAAACTTGATTATCATAATCATAGTAATTAACCATCTATTCCACATAATATATAAATGCTATTGATTTTACCATAACCCTCTCAAATGTGAATGCATTAAAGGCCCAATATTAAACCACCTAAACCAGCCATAAAACAAATCTATGATACAGAGAAAAGTTTTGTACATATATCCATGTCTTGGCATCTTTTTAGCATCTTGTTCAACAATGGAATGTAATCCAATTGATATTACCCAAAACAACAACAACAATCCTTTGATAATAGTTAAAAGTGAAAAATAAGATCAAATTACTTCATGTCCAGGAAGTAAAAGTGAAAGCAAAATCACCTAGCAACTACATTTCTAGAGTCTAGTTGAAGGTATAAAACATCCACAATTCAACATAAAAGAGAAAACAGCATATTGGTTAGGTATGTATAATTAAATCTAAAGATAATCAAACTTGATTACTTCCAGGCATAAACATTTATCATAGAGAAAATTTGATACATGAGTTATTAAGGAAGCTCTACCACAAGTACCTACCCTACTCAGCAAGTGTATATATATACTAGACCTCCAACTGAGGAAAAAATTAAAACAAAAAATATGCTATATATGTTATTAATCCGAGAGAATATTTCCAAAGAACCCAACCATACATAACATAAATGCATAACATATGATGATTATCCATTACTAAAGGACTGCATATCATGAACAAGTTAATTAAGAAGTTAATTAAGATGATCCAACATACCGAAGGCAGTAGGAATCTGTGCGTCTAATTCAGACATGAAACTCAACTCTTAAAAAACACAGAAGCTAGGTACTACCAGCCAAATTGCACAGACCTAGATTTAAAATTTAAAAAAAAAAAATGTTAGCTGAATTATGACGACAACAAGCTCTACAATAACACAACATCAAAACTAATGAAACCAAATGATTCAAAATTGGTAGTGATGAAACAAATTCAACATGTCTTTGAAATTAATTACTCCCAAAGTTTTAAACATTATTATAAGGTAACATCAACGAGATCTTAAAAGCTCAAAACAATCTATTCACTCTAATTTACAATACGCCTAAAAAGTGATACACAAAAAATATAACGAGAAAAAAATTATGATTGAATGATAATAACTATATCATCAAAGGCACATTGAGTCATCGACTAGATCTGAATCATGACCACATTTATTTGGCAAAATAAAAAAAAGAAAACTCAAAGACTTTACAGATAAACAAATCTCTTAGTTCCAACGAGACACATACTTTTCAAACGTGAAGATCTAATCGAAATCAAATGAAACCCCTCAAAATTTAGACCAACTTAAATCAAAATTAGACAATCATCACCAAGAAAGCCAGCCAGACCCTATAATTGACGGGAGAAAACTTAGATCTCAAAAAGGAAGACAAATAGGAACAATGATTTGATTTTACCTGATCCTAGCTAGTTTAAGGTTTCAATCCCTAAAGGCTAAAATTGGACTCTCTCTCTCCCCCTCCCCCCCGCCCTTCCCCTCTCTCTCTCTCTCTCCTTGAAACGCAAGGACATGGATTTTTTATTTTTATTATAAAATTGTTATATTATTTTTAATCTATTTTCTATTTTTTAAAAATTTATACATGAATTAGAGAAAACAAAAAATTATTTCGATAGCCCTAATGTGGTAAAAAGCTATATGAACTTGTGTAAGACCACATAAAATGAATAAGTAGATAAAAGAGAGGGAGAAGAATTTGAATATCAAGCTGTTCTAAGGAGAAAAGTGTAATTACCAAAATAGGATAGAACCTCCTATAATCGACAAAATTCAATGTCTCCATTGTTGGGGAATTTTTTTATTTCCCCAAGCTAAAATTCACCTACATAAAGATAAATTTATTTAGAAGAGCTTATAGAAAAAGAGTTTTTCGTATAAGCTAGGATGTGAAAAGTTGCTTCTGAATATGTTAATCTTTTGTTTGGATAATACTTGTTCATAAACGTACTTCTCAGAGTTTTATACATAATCAAATAGTAAGCAGTTAGAATAAGTTTACATATTGAGAAACCTTTCGCAATGTTATGGTTTAAGTTAGAATATTTGTAACTGAATCAAACCAAAGCAATATGAATAAAAAATGAATTGAATTAACCAAACAAAATCAATTAAGTCTGATTTTGTTTATTTTCTTTTGTAAAAACTCATCATAATAATTTTGATTTGGATTTATATTTCCACTCATTAAATTGGATTCCTCGGGAGTAGTTTTATTCTCCAAAAATATGCACAAAAGAAAGAAACCATATTCTAGCTGTTACTTTAGGGACCAAACAAACAGAAGCACAAGTACCCCTGCATCTGCATGAAAACTGTTATACGTGGAAGCACAAAAAGAAGCAATGAAGGAAACAGAGCCACCCCATCAAAACACCAAAACCAACCCACCCCATTTCCCTTCCACGTACCTTACATGCAACACCCCCAAATCCTCAATAAATATTATACCCACACGCCATGCATAATTGCATACACCCTCTCCCAAGTGATAGAACAAACAGACTCACACACAACATTTCACAAAAAGAAAAGAAAAAATGGCCAGGCACACGATCCTCACCATAGCCCTGCTTGCTACTCTAACCCTTTTGGTTGCTTACACTTGCGCCTCATCCAGCAGCAGGAGGGAAGAAGAATGGCAAGAAAGTTGCCAGAAACAAATCCAGAAGTTGAACCTGAAGCACTGTGAGAAACACCTAATGAAGAGGATTGAGAAGGCAAGGGAAGACGAGGACGAGGATGAGGAAGAGAATGTTCTGAGGATGAGGGGAATCAATTACATTCGAGGAAGCCGAAACAAGGAAAGCGAGGAGGAGGAAGAAGGGCAAAAGGAAAAGTGCTGCAGACAGCTGAGTGAAGTGAACATCTTGGATTGTAGGTGCCAAGCATTGCAGGAGATAAAGGAGAAGCTGAGTGACAGATTGCAGGGGAAGAAGGAGATGGGAGATATGGAGAAAGAGCTTAAGATGTTGCCTTTGAGGTGTGGGATTGCACCCCCTCTTGGCTGTGACTTGAGCTCCTCTGATGATGACTAAATAATGAAGCAAACAGAGCTGCTCTGCATGTAATATAATAAAGATCATCACTGATGATGATGATGATCATGATCATGTACTGATCAAAAGCACACTAGAGTAGTGTGTGCTTTATGGCTTTGTGCCTATGTTATGTTTTGCTAATATTAAGGACTTTAAAAATGTGCGCTAGCTGTTAAGAGTTAACATAAAAATCTTTGCTTCGGCGAATTCGGCTAATTTGCTCTTGAAGTTTTGCTTTTTTGTTCACAAACACAACGATTTTGATTAATCTGCCAAAGATGGGGGTGAGCACATTTGACTTACTGGTTCTGTACGTGTCAATAATGGTGCTGTATCAATGGGTGGGCCGTTACATTTGGGTTTCCTTTTTGTGTGTGATATATCGTTGTGCCTGTAGTTATTGATGTTGAGCTTTAACTTCCTTGGCGGTTATTGAGAGGGGAATTGGATGTGGATGATCAAGATGTCTCTTGGTGGCTGAAGGTCTGAGGCTGGATAGGTGAATCTGCATTCTTTGTTGTAATAATAATATTTGAACACCCCTTTTCAACATCCATCTAACCCTTTTTTCTTTTTTTCTTTTTCTTTTCTTATCACATATATTAATATTCTCTTTTCTATTTCAGTCTCTTTCACAAGTCTACCATAGTATATGTGGGCAATTTCTATTGTCCCATTATGAAAATAATAGTTTCGATACTGTTAGTTTTGTAATCAAGATTTTTGTAAAAATGTTTTGCAATTTAGTCTATAAATATTTAAATTTTATTTTCAAATTTTCATCTAAAATTATAATTATCTTATTTAAAATTTAAAATTATGGATAACGAATCGCATTCAGTTTCAATACGAAGTGTAGAACGTCTCGGTAGCCTATGCTGGGTAAGTGAAGTAAAACAATGCAAAAAAAGATAGAGTAGCCATAAAATGAAAGACATTAGGGACTACAAAGTAATATAAAGGAATTGCAGTCCTTAAAAAAAATAGTCTAATGTGACAAAACTGTATTTTAATTGGTTAATAAAATAACGATTCCAAAACATATATAGAAGTCCCCTAGTATGTGGGGTGTCTAAAAATCCTTTTTTTCTTCTGAAAACAACTTTTGAACATCTAATATTTCATTAGACACGTAGAGAGAGATAGGAATATATATTATGTGGGATGTCTAAAAATTCTTTTTTTTTCTTCTGAAAAATGACTTTCGAACACCTAATATGTCGTTAGACATCCAGAGAGAGATAGAAATAGAAGATAAATGAGCGATTGTAATAAGAAAAAAGAGATAAAATAAATAAAAATGTTGAATGAGTGTTAAAAATATGAGATGTCTAAATATCATTATTGCTGTTTTGTGTATCTCAGCAGTAAAGTTTATCATTTTGTGGATGTAATTGGGGTGATTATGCATTTCTATGTCACCTTTGTAAGTTTTTGTGGCTGGCTTTTTTACCTCTTGTGATTGACCAGTATAAGTTGGCTAATATATTTGGCTTTTCCAAAATAAATAAAAAATAAAACCTTGAGGAAAAAATTTGGTTGCTTGTTTCATTGCTCTGGCTCTGGCTCTTGCCTTTCATTCTATTTCTGATTTTCATAAAATGTGATGTACATTGCTCTTATTGCTTAATGTTAATGATTGCACATTTGACATGGATTAAATCTTGAAACTGTATGTGCATGAAGTTCATATGTGTGAATTTGTGCTAGCTCTGGATAGCCAATTTTCATGGCAAACTAGGTACCACATGACCACACTGCCTTATCTGACCCAATATCGTTTTCACCCTCGAGCCTCCAATTGATAATTCAAAACCCCATCACCAGAGACCGTGCACCTCCCCGCATAACAGGACACCTAAGTCCATAGTATGTGATACCAAGCCCCACACAACCAGACACACCCCCCCCCCCCCCCCCCCCAAATTAACAAAATTCTCACTCCTAACTTCGCCCCACCCCAACATCGTATAGTGCTCCCATACACGCTTTTACCAGACAACAATGAAGTGATAAGGTGGTTTAATGGTTTGTAAGGAGTTCATAGGTTAGAATCTCTCGCTGACATATAAAATACTAACTACTAATTTGTCTAAAAAAAACCATTATTAGGCAACTCCTCCCCTTGTTGTGTTTGATTAGAGATCAGAAGCCCATCTCGTGTGATTAATTATATATATGTTGTTGTTCGTATTTAAGCCCTATTTGGATTGACTTATGCAGAGCTTATTTGGATTTATCTACTGACATAAACACTTGTCAATGTGTTTGGCAGAGCTTATAAAAATAGCTCACAACTGGTTTCATGAGCTGTTTTGAGCTTATTTTCATAAGCTCTCCAAGATAGCTTATCAAAACAGCTTACAACTTATATGAAATCAGTTTCACCACATTCTCTCTTCGATTATAAAAATAGTTTATACATAGGCGTTTATCATATAAGTGATTTTGCTATAATTGCTTAAATAAACTGTTTATCCAAATAGGCTTCATCTCGCTTCAAAGTTCTTAACAACATGCAAGATTAGGTGTTACAATTGTTAGGAATCCAAGTGTGAGTTGTTAGTTCGACATTAACTAATGACTATGAATTGGTTAAATGAAGAGAATATAAGAGATTCATAAGACTTGTCTTAATGTTTTTGGTGAAGATGTGGCGTCGACGTCTCTCTCGTGTGGTGTATCTCTTTCTATCTCTCTTTTTATTACACACTCATCTATCACATTTATCACTTATGTCTCTCTTATTCTTATCTCTCTCATGATATCATTTAAAATTTGGATGTCTATTATGATCAGTGTTGTCAAAACCGGACCGGACCGGGAACCGGACCCCAGTCCGGTCCGGAACACCTAGAGAACCGCTCTGCACAAGAACCGGTAAAAAACCGGTCAAAACCCGGGAAAACTGGCTAAAAACCGGTTCAGACCGGTTCAATGATTTTTTTAAAAAAAATTTAAAAAAAATTTTGTTTTTTTTTAATGAAATAGATATCACTTTCTTCAATTATTTGTAATTTTGAATATTTTATGTTATAAATTATGACATTTAGTAGTTAAATTTAATTTTTCTTTATAAAATTACAACTTTTATGTTAATTTTTGCTCAATATTGTATAGGATTTAGGGTTTAAAATAATATTATATACTATATATAGTATTATATATTATATTTATAATTAAAATAATATTATTTAATTATATCCCGGTTCAACCGGTCGAACATCGGTTGAACCCCGGTCGAACCTCTGAACCTTGAACCCCTGCCCTCACCGGTTCAATGTCCGGTCCGGTTTTGACTACCTTGATTATGATTGTTTTTCTAAATTAAAACTTTCAAAATTAACCAAAAGCTTGCAACTACTATATATAATACTACCTCCGGTATCATATATAAGAGAATTTAAGGTTATTTTCTTGATACAAATTATAAGAAACATAAACTCATTTTAAATGTATCAATTGTATAAAATTTCTTTTATACCCATTGGAGAGAGAATAATATGTTTGGGAATTAGAAGTGATTTAATGTCATTAAATGTATAAGTCATCATTTTAATCATTTACTATTAAGAATAATTTTGAAATAAAATTTATATTAATTACAACTAACTCATTTAACTTTCTTTTATTGTTTTTAAAGAATTAGATATTTGTCTCTTATATATGGGATCGAAGACAATAATAAGTAAAAATATACGGAAAATACTTTAAATGGCCAGGAACTTATCCCTCGTCTCACTCCCAAATAATTGTTGTGATCGATGCCAAGTCGGGATTTGGAATCATATATCACATCTGGTTTATATATTAGTGCTGCCATTTCAATTTGTCTGAGCATTGATTTTTGCCAATGACCCGGTGAGCATCGACGTGATCTGAATCGCCTGAGTGGGCCTAGTTGGTATCAAATTATTGCGCTGTGTGTTACACCATCACTCGCATCCTTACAAAAGCTCATACATCTTTTTCCACCACTTTTTTAGTGAAAATGAAACCTACCCCACCCCACCTTAATGCATCTTAATATATTATTATGTTGTTTTGAGTTTAATTATTATGCGTTGTCGGTATAATTCTTTTTTACACATGCATCCAATTATATCATACTATGGTGTCACTTAGCAACAATATTCTTTCCTAAAATATCTCCATAAATATTTATATGGTGAGATACGATTTGATGTAGCCTGTATCAAAATCTTTCTACACTGACAATACATAGTAATTAAATATTTTCATTATTAGTGAAATACCATTTTAAAAATGCATCTCATCCAATAAGAATAAGAAATATAACTCATTTAATCAGTGGTGGACCTATGTGTTAGCTGTTATAGAGGGTGTGTAAATGCAATACCTGATCACTTTGATAAAATTATAAGTACTTAAATATTTTGGTTTTTATATTTTACTCTTTTATTTTTATATATTTGAATTCATTGGCTAATGTTTAGAATTCTATTTATTTGATTAGATACATTAAAATTTTATGCTTTTAATATTTATGTTTTTAAATTTATTAGGTGTGATAAATTATTATTAATTTTATTTTTTCTAAATAAATTGTTAACCTCTTGAATCAGCCACTACGTTTAATTTTTTTCATTTTTGACATCCTCTAATTAAACAATTTACCATTGATTGTAAAGTAATGTTTAATCTCAATCATTAATGAATAAATTAATAATTAACATTATAAATATATACATAACAAATTACAGATATATACTATATAAATCATCAACCATAGATTTTCTCTTTAGTAGTTGATATCAGTTACTTTATTCACTTCTCATGTCGGACAAGCCAAATTCAATAAAATATTACATAAATTTCATTCGATAATAGAAAACATATGTTAAAGAGAATTTGTTACATCAACTGTACAATTCAGTTGACATTGAATGTGTGTGGAGTCATTGTGATTATTAATCAGGAAACATTCACGTCAAACTATTTTGCCGACAGTCATAGAATCATGGTTGCGGGAAACCCCATCCATCGTGGCATCATAGCTCAATATACTATAATTTATTTATTGTTTATATATTATAATTATAATATACTATATCATTATACTTGCATTTCTTTTTAATTTTATTTCTTATTTTTCTGTAAATAAAATATTGTTTAATTACTTTTATTTGTTTGTTTGAATTCACGGGTTGTAAAATAAAATAATTTTTTAAGAGTGAAATTATGTTTACTTACATGTTTTAATTATTTTCTTTGTTCATATAACCTTTTAAATTGAAAAATAATTTTTTTTATCAATAATTTAGATAGCGTTTGCTAATAGGTTTTATTCATTTTTTTGTAATTTTTTAGGTTGTAAACTTAAAATTATTTTTAATAAATAAAATAGTGTTTGCTTATTGATTTTGCTCATGAATTTTTGTTCCTATAAATTCTCAGGTTCAAAATTATTTTTCTTATAATTTTAATTTTGATGACAAAATAGTATTTACTTATATATTATATTATTTTTTAATTTAATATTTATAAATAAAACCAATTTCACTTACGGGTTTCATTTTTATTTTTTGTTTCTTTAAAATGTTTTAGGTTACAAATTTTTTAAATTTTATTTTCAATAAATGAAATAGTGTTTGCGTATTAGATTCATTCATATTTTTACTTCATGTAAACTTTTAAATTGAAAATTTATTTATTTTTTAAAAAATAAAATAGTCTTTTTTACTTAATAAATTCATATTTTTTGTTCATTTAAATGATTAGATTTCAATTATTTTTTATAAATAAAATGACATTTCTTACTGGTTTTGTATTTTTTTTTGTTCTTGTAAATTCTAAGGTTCAAAATTCTTTTTATTATAATTTTAACTTTGATGATAAAATAATGTTTGTTTACATATTTTTTAAAATAAAATAGTATTTGACATATTAAATAGTATTTGCTTACGAGTATTATTAATTTTTTTTGGTTCTATCAAATTTTTAAGTTGTAAAATTATTTTTCTTTTAGTTTTATTTTCGATAAGTAAAATAGTATTTGCTTATGAATTTCGTTTATATTTTTTGCTTGTGTAAATTTTCAAGTTAAAAAATTTCTTTTAATTTTATTTTTAATAAATAAAATAAGTATTTATTTATAAGTTTCATTCTTCTTTTTTTGTTCCGGTATATGTTGAGGCTGTAAAATTATTATTTTTTACTTTTAATAAATAAATTATTCTATACTTACGGGATTCATTCTTGTTTTTTGTTTGCATAAATTTTCAAGTTACAAAATTTTTTTTGTGACCTTTTTGTACTGATTATATAGAAACAATTGTTGATTGTTTATAATACTGATTTTGACTATTTAATTATGATACATCGTTGTTAGAAAAACGCAGCAAGTGCACCGGTCGTTACAAGTAATAAAATAGTGAGGGAGTTGTCGTTCTCAACGAGGATTATTGTTCAATTATTAACGCAAATTATTACTATTAGTTAGATGATTAAGGACAAAAGATATCATTGTTTTAAACTGAAATTAAAAATAGATAAAGTATGATAGTATTTTTGTAGTTTTCTTCTTTTTGAAAAGAGTAAAAACAAGTAAACAGAAATGAAGGTTGATTTAAATCAAGAATAAAAATTGTTAGGTATCAGTATCCTCTCTACTTCACCTCAATGTAATACACTTGATAAGCTCAATTCAACATATGCAATTCATACTCAAATGTCAAAAACTAGGCTAATCCCAATTCCTTGGTAAAAAACCTCTTTGTTCTCAATTAAAAATCCCTAATCCGTTAGGTGATTAAAACTGGAACAAGCGTAAAGTGCAGCATTTTATAAGTCAAGTATGTTAAATTTCATTCCTAAAATATAACATACAAGTCCTCTTGATTCATTTCCAATACTAAACAGAATTTTCCAATTTCATTTAGCATTTGAAATCAGTCCAATGATGATCAAGCAAAGGAAAGCATTAAAAACAGAATCAAGAAGATAAAATTGCATAAGATTGAATCAAACTTACAAATCCAAGTGTATCACATCAGAGATCAATAGAGAGTCCACCTAACCTAACTTACGAAACTAGAAATTCATACTAATGTGCAGAAAAACAAGAAATAACATGAAGATGGATCCATAGAATCACCAAACTTGTTCCCAAATGATGAAACTCCAAGGAGGGTGCACAGAGAGGTCTCTGGAGGCTGTCCGTCACTTTCCAAGTCCAAAAGTTATGCCAAAATAGGTCAGAACATGAGTATTTATACTTCGGTAACGTCTTGGGCGCTGGGCGCCAGCTACTGGGCGCTGGGTGCCAGAATTCTGCCTTCAAAAGACGAAATGTGCAGTGCAGGACAGCTTGTGGGCGCTGGGCGCTGAGATGCTGACTTCAGAAGACAAAACCTGCAGTGCAGGGGCAGAATCTGGGCGCTGGCATGGGGCGCTGGGCGCTGCAATTCTGTGCTTAGAGGCTGAAACGCGTGGTCCAGGACAGCATGTTGGTGCTAGGGCGCTAGAAGAGAGAGCTTGAGTGCTGGCCGAGTCATCAATGCAAGCTTTGCATACCAAAACAGATTAATTTCCTGCAACAACTACACCAAACTAAAGAAAATCTAAGACTTAAACAACTCACAATATTTACATAAAAACACTCTTAAAAACTAAAAAAAAACTATACAACCCATGTACAAATACTCACTTGAAAGTCTATTAAATCAACATATAATGTGGATTTATTAATCGTGTCACGTAATATTTACTTTTATAAATTTAGAGCATATTATATATTAATTATTACTACATAAATAAGTTATCATAATATATATAAAAACCAACGCGACAGGTACACTAGCTAGTTTTAGTGAAAATGAAACCTCCCCCGCCCCACCTTAATGCATCCCTCGCAAACTTACAAAAGAGGAGACACCAGTGTATATATTATGGTGTTTTTTGGATTCTCTACTCATATATATTTTGATCGTTCGGTTTTATAAATCCAATTTCTTGTTTAGATCGAAATTTATGAAAACCATCTAATTTTCATCTAACAATGCTAATTAACTTATCAACTGTAGTGATTGTGTCTATAATAAAATATGAGATGTGTTTCAGCAAAAAAAAAATAATGAGATGTGAAATTTAAACGTATTTTTTTATGATAAAATTAAAACATGTTTTATAAATTGTATACTATTTTAATCACGAGGTTGGACACAAGTGGTTAATGTACTCCATCTAAGGGGATGGACTAGGCTAGGACCCTTGTTCGATCCCGGTGAGGGATGTGACACCCTGAAGCTGACGAGGGCGAGGAGTGATTGTCGGTGCAGAGAGACACGGACAAATAGCGACTCATAGCAAGTTTGTAGGCAAAGGGGTACATGAATGAACCAAAATCATACCCGAATGAGAACAATTCCAAAACTGTGCAGGTATGGGAATGTACAGTTAAGAAATCTTAATAGAATTGATCGGTACTACCTATACCAACAAGATGCATTTTCTTTTCGATAGTCTATCACTTAAAAATCCCACAGTTAAGCGTGTTTGACTTGGAGTAATTTCAGGATGGGTGACCTTCTGGGAAGTTTCCTAGAAAACATGTGAGTGATGACAAATTATGCTGAAAAGACCTGTGTTGATGTGTGGAGACAACTGTCAATCCAAAAAGCAGCTGAAATATTACAAGGGAACAATATGTGACCAAGCTTTTTTTAAATGTTGCATGGGTGTAATTAACGAGATCGACGAATAAAAGATAGTGATCGACAAATTAAATAAATTCAATAAAATGGGAAGAAAGAAAAAATACTATAAAGTAAAATAAAATACTAATATATTTTTTTTAACACATTTCTTCTAACACTTTCATTATTAGTGAAATACCATTTTAAAAATACATCTCATCAAATAAGAATAAGAAATATAACTCATTTAATCAGTGGTGGACCTAGCTATGTGTTAGCTGTTATAGAGAGCGTGTAAATGCAATACCTCACTTTGATAAAATTATAAGTAATTAAATATTTTGAGTTTCTATATTTTACTCTTTTATTTTTATATATTTGAATTGCTAATGTTTAGAATTCTATTTATTTGATTAGATACATTAAAATTTTATGATTTTAATATTTATGTTTTTAAATTTATTAGGTGTGATAAATTATTATTAATCTTATTTTTTCTAAATAAATTGTTACCTCTTGAATCAGCCACTGCGTTTAATTTTTTTTCTTTTTTGACATCTTCTAATTAAACAATTTATATTAGATTGTAAAGTGGTGTTTAATCTCAATCATTAATGAATAAATTAATGGTTAATAACATTATAAACATATACATAACAAATCATAGATATGCTATATAAATCATCAACGATAGATTTTCTCGTTAATAGTTAATATTAGTTGCTTTATTCACTTCTCATGTCAGACTAGCCAAATTCAATAAAATATTACATAAATTTTATTCGATACAAGAAAACATATGTTCAAGAGAATTTGTTACACCAACTGCACAATTCAGTTGACATTGAATGTGTGTGGGGTCATTGTGATTATTAATCAGGAAGCATTCACGTCAAACTTTTTTGCCGACAGTCATAGAATCATGGTGCGGGAAACCGCGCATCCATCGTGGCATCATTAGCTCAATATCCTGATTATTACAAAATCAAACTTTCCTTATTTGGAGCCCAATAAGTGTATGGAAAATGCTAGCTCCTGATGTTTTAAACATTCGATCAGACCTGCCAATAAAATTAGTGGAAACATCAACCAGTTGTTATATTTTTATTCTGAATATCATCTAGTTAAATATTATTTAATTCATAAATTTAATCGGCTGAATAGATTGGATTATGATTTGGGATTTTACCAATTAAAATCTCGATTGCATTTTCAAAACATTAAGCAGCGGAGCTAGAAGAGTTTTGTTTATAAGTAAAAAGTTCATTAAGAAAGGAAGTTGAAGGGGTACTCCAATGTACCCTCTTACACACAAAACAAGAGTCATGAATTTATGTACACATGTTCAAACATTCCACAGGAGAGAAAAACTTGTATACAGGATTAGAAAACCAATTAGAAAAATCCAAACCTATGAGCCTCCCTTCCCTGTTGATATAAACCACCATACCCCTAAAGGTAAAATTTTAATTTAAGCCAAAACCATTGAAGTAAAAATACAATCTTGAAATATAATTTTGTTTCTCATTAACCAACCGCATGCCAATCAAACTAGTGTGGTCCAAGTACTAAATGACTCGAGTCTCTTAAGCACGCGGTCAGAGGTTCGATTCTCGGCTCATATGTATAGAAATTCAACATATGGGAGACACTTCCCTTAAACGCTCTCGAAATCCTCAAAAGGGATTACTGATTAGTCTTCACAATTGCACGTGTAGTATACCCTTAAAAAAAAACACCGCATGCCATATTAAATGTCAGAACCAGAGAAATCAAGGTAGTATAACAGAAATTAAGCCGATCATTTCTTTCTTAATTAGCTGCATTATCCCATGAATAATTTTGAATCTTTCTACCTTTTATTCCTATAAATATTTCTAATTACTAAATTGAAAAAGTATTAAATATTTTTTATGTTTTTAAGATATTAGTTATATTTTCTTTTTTTTAACCAAAAAAAAAGTTATATATTTTTTTTATTTTATAAAATAATAAAATAATATGTAAAAAGATATAACATTTCTCTTATCTCATGTGCTAATGAGTTGCACAATTATGCCACAATTTTGTGGTCAAAACCGAAAAGGAATCACCGGCATTGGATTTAATGATTTATTGATGTTTTCTGTCGGGAAGAAAGAGGGGGGGCGGCGGGGGAGGAGTGGAGAGGGAGAGAACATCAACCGACGGCATTGTCACGTGGTGCAGTGTGATGTTGACATGGCAACATGCTACTTTTCGAGTGGTAATGTTTCGATGAAAGTGAGAAAGAAAGCTCATTCGGATAGCATTATCCGTGTAGTTGATTTTTATTGTTGTTGTTGTTGATTTTTAATTTGACTCGTTTGTTCGTATTATAAGAGTAGTTATTTTTTTTTATCTAATAGAAATGGTAAATATACATATAATTGTTCTAATTAGAATTCAAACCACGTCTAACTTAATAAAGTAAAATAGATTTAACTATTTGTATTAAATTTCATAGATAAATTAAAAAAAAATAAAAAAAATTAAGCAACCAGCAGTCATTTCATGTAGTACTGTAGTACTGTCTGGTGATGAAAAATTAAGGAAAAAAACTATTACTATTTTTTTTGGGGGCGGGGTGGGGGTGGAGGTTGATGTGACAAAAATTGCCAAGACATATTTGGACGGCAAAACCCTTTTGCTTTTTATTTAAAAAAAATCTTCTTTCTTTCATAAATTGTGGTATTCTTTGTAGGCAAAGAATTATGAGCTTGAACACAAACACAATATGACATCATCAATCATCAATAAATTACAATCAATTCCTAGATTCTTAAATTAATACTTATTCAACTACTCTATCTATTTCTAAATGATTTTTCAGTTTGAAGAATAAAAAAGTTTCATTTTAAATGTTATTTTAGATATTCAATATAATATTAATTATTTTTTTCAATTTTATTTTTATTAATGTATTTTATAGTTTGTCATTTTATATTATCAATATAACATTAATTACAAGGATAATTTAGTAAAATTGTTCAATTTTTCAACTCAATTATTATTTTTCTTAATTTTGGTAAAAACACTATGATAAACAATCATTCTGAAACAGATCGAGTAATATAAAACCATTGTTAAGTGTAATGAAATATATATCATCAATTAAAACATCATAAGTATAGCTGGTTGATAAATATGCATAAGATGAAATCAAAATATGCATAAGATGAAATCAATGTACGAAAAAAAATGTAATACATTTGAATTGAATAAATTAATTTATTTTTCAAATTACTTGATGCGAAACCTTATTTATAAATATAGATGATAGACTTTTTATATGAGGGTGGGGCTAGCTGCCAGCCAACCTGATGTTTGAGATGTGAGAGTTTGTCAAAGCTTAGGATTTTTTTGTTTTATCTAATAGAGGATAGGGGAAGAATTTAATTAAAATAGGAATGGTAGAAATGAGAGAAAATAATAGACTATAAGCTATACGTTTAAACATTACTTTAAGTATATATAAGCTAGTGTAATAATCTCATTTATTAAACACCGTTTTTTATCTAACGTTTTAAGCAAGTCAAATTTGCTACAATCTAACTGATAATCGGTAAGTGTACCGATCATATAATAGGTACTAATTTAATGTTTATTTATTGTAAAAATATGTAAAACCACTGCACTTCAGTATTCGTATCAATTCATGCGCTTTGCATGCTTTGTACCAATAGCGCAGGTCTCTATCTAAGGATGAAAGAAATAATTGTTGGCATCGGTCTTGTAATAGAAAGAATGACGAAGGAAGGGAATTGGGAGAGAGTAGGGGATTTTACCACCTCTGAGATGAAAAGTTGTTACCACCTCGATTTGAGTTTGTCACAGTTGTTTTTGTGAGAATTCTGAACCAAGAATAAAAAATTATAAATTTTCAAAAAAAACACACACAAAGTTATAGTCAAAAAATTAATTACAGAGAAAAAACTGAATTGATATAAAAAAATGTATTTAGGATATTACTTAAAATTATAATAATAATAATAATAATAATGAATATTTCATAAAAATAAAATATTATTAATCTCTAATATTAAATTTGTCCTTGTAATATGTGGGAAAAAAATAAAAATAATATGTGGACAATATTGTTTTTAGTCCCTAAAGTATGACATCAATTTTATTTTATAGGGACTAATTCAACAAAATCTAAATATTACAGAAACTAAAATAAAATAATGAGAACTAAAAGCAAATTTTATTTTTCAAGGACTCAAATGAAGAAAAAAAATTACAAGAATTAACATAAAAAAAATATTTATGCGACTAAAAATATAAACCTTATTGATTCAAACAAATAATAAAAGTAAAATTGTGGACCTATTGACATGACACCAGAATCAAACTTTAGTTAGGAAAACAATAAAGAGAGAGGAGAAAGAGGATGCTTGTACAAACGCTCCTTTATATTAAGTACCAATTTAAGAACTTCACAATGGAAAGTACCTATTTAAGAGGGTACCAAATAGATACTCTCTTTTAAGTACCTCCATTAAAGATGCCCTTAGTACGCTATAGGTTTATTGGAGACGTACGGTACTGTAAATTCAAAGTACTCAAGTGGTGATTTTCATAAAGTAAATTTCTCAATTCATAGGGATGAATTTCTTATGTTTGTAACTGCATGCGTGAGTGTCGACCACTCTTTCTCTGATACTAGTATGCTTCGACGCGTGTTATCTGCTTCAGCCATATACTTAATTCAGTGCGATTCCAGACTTCCTGGATGCATATAAATATCCGTGCAACCACCATTTCATTTTCTTCTTGTCACAGTTGAATCCCACTCAACCCCATGCCTTGAATTTGAATTTTACTATAGCAATAGCTGGCTATGAATAGTTCACCGAGCTTATTGTGTTTCTTTAACTGGTAGAATTAAATTAATTAGAATAGTAAGTCAAGTCAAGTCCTTATAAGAATAATCCCTCTCTTTTGCTTTCACATTTTCAATCATTTCCCTCTCTTCCTTCCTTACAGGAAGTAGCACTTGATCAAAGCTATGAAGTTGGTTGAAAGGCCATCATAATCATCATCATTTCAGACTTCAAAGTCGAGATAGCACAGGTGATCCTGGTATAAATTTTCTTATCATCTTATATATTTTTGTCCCTGAAGCCCTTCTGGCTCATAGTTCAATTTTTAATTATATAGCATGTCCAAAGCTATCAACGTACGAGAACAATTAATAGAAGAACATATATATACATATGCCTCTCTATGTGTGTATACATATACATGTATACATATATATAGCATAGAAATTAGGGCATACAGTGGTAGCTAGTAGCACTAAATAGTAAATACGTACTGGCAAAATTTTCAGCTTGAGAAAAGTTAAAACAAACCTTCAAAATACAGATGAAGGATTGAGCACAAAGGAAGTCACCTCGTCAATGTGCACGGAGGCTTTAATTAGATTCTAATCATTACACTACAGAACTGGGATCGATTTTATCATTCTTGTTGCAAAATTAAACCGATTGCTTAATTAATCAAAGTGGAATTTCGTGTCTGTGAAGAACAATGGGGGATTGCTCTTTCGGTATAGCCTAGTGTTTCTTCAGTTGGGTAGTTCTTATGTAAGGTGTTGGAGGTTTTTATGTAATGATCTGTACCTTTTATTCTGCACTTGTGCATTCCTCTTGTGCTTCATTTTCATGTGCTTCCAGATAGACCAATATTATCTCCCAAATGGATTATGAACCTCCCTTTCTGGAGACCTACAAGACTCTTACGCAAAAACACCATGATGGGGATTCAGAAAATGACTCCAGCTGCTCTTTGGTACTGGAGTACTGTGATTGTGAGCAGCTACCCTTGATTGATCTTGAGAGGTTAAATCATGAGAGGGAAGAATGCATGAGAGAAATCAGTGAAGCTTCTAGGCAATGGGGTTTCTTCCAGGTGGTTAATCATGGGATTCCAAAGGAGCTTCTGGAGAGTATGCAATTTGAGCAAAGGAAATTGTTCTATCAGCCTTTTGTGAACAAGTCTACACAGTACTCTGCCAAAACTACTTACAGGTGGGGGAATCCATGTGCTTCCAATCTAAGGCAGCTTCCTTGGTCAGAAGCCTTTCATCTCTCTCTCACTGATATATCAAGCATGGACCAACACATGATATCCCTGAGGTGTGTGTGGCGTGCATCTCCGTGTATATATATATATATATTTTTTATTAATTGTTTTTGCTCTATACTACTCTTGATTCATATATAAGCAAAAAATAACCAATTTACATTTATCAAGAAAATTAGTTAACTTCATTTAATTTTATTGGTCTTATCAAAGAAATGAATTTGATTCTCTAAATTGTATTCAATAAAAGAACCATTAAAATTAAAATCAGCATTAAATAAAAAGTATTTTGAGCTTTTTTTCTTCTTATAATTTAGTCCAAATGAAAGTATATGTGTTTGAACTGTCTAGAGGGTGCAATGCGACCTTTTGTTGTGTGACCATGCTTCATGATCTAATTGTGTCGTGTAAAAATCTGACCTTATAAAAAGTACATTTTTTAAATTTAGATCAAGTTTTGAAGCTTTTGCAAGGAGAATGGCCACCCTTGCCGACAGCTTGGCGGAAATTCTGGCCAACAAACTGAACATGAAATCGAACTACTTCCAAGAGAATTGCTCTCTAGAAAGTTCTTTCATTCGACTGAATAGATATCCTCAATGCCCTATCTCTTCAAAGGTGTATGGCCTGTTGCCTCACACTGATACTAGTTTCCTTACCATCGTCTACCAGGATCAGGTTGGGGGATTGCAATTGATGAAAGATGGAAAATGGGTTGATGTCAAACCTAATCCACGAGCACTAGTTGTTAATATTGGCGACTTATTTCAGGTGAAACTTCTTGAATTTTCCCTCAGGATATTCTAAATTTGTAAATATATTTTTCGAACCTAATGCGTGGCTAAAATTATTTTTTGGTAGCATATTTTCAACCAACAAGTGGTTGGTTTGAGTGGCAATGGGCTCGGGTCTTTTAAACAAGTGGTCAGGGATTTGAATTGGTGAATGACCAGAAATACTCCTTGCAATCATATGTGTATCAAAAAAAATTTATTATTTTCAAAAGGACTATGATTACTAAGAATTAAGGGGAGTCTTAATAATGTTCAATAAGTATGCTTCCATTTTCAATCAATACTCCATAATTCTGGTTGAGAACAGGCTGAGCTGAGCAAAACTTTGTCTAAATAGGTTTGTGTTATTTAAAATCTACTTACCTATTTAACCATGACATAATTAGTATTCAAGAGAAAATCATAATTTCTAGCATATGCATCCAGTTGCTTTAAGTACGTTTTTGCCAAACTGGTTTTTTTTTCTATAGGCTCCAATAAAAAAGTTAATCATTAGTGGCCGGAAAATGGTTGACTAAAATAAGTAAAATATTTTCAATATATAATTTGATTTTTTTTGTCCTATATTGGTTGACTAAACAGGTATTCTCAAAGACCCTTTTACTTCAATTTGCGTGTGCTTGCAGGCATTGAGCAATGGCGTTTACAAAAGCATAAAACACAGAGTGGTTGCTGCCGAAATGGTAGAGAGGTTTTCTATGGCATTTTTCTATTGCCCCTCAAAGGATGCAGTCATACAAAGCCACATCAAGCCAGCTATATACAAGAAATTCACTCTGAGGGAGTATAAACAGCAGAATGAGAAAGATGTCAAGCAAACCGGTAATAAAGTGGGCCTCTCTAGATTTCTTCTGTAAAAGTGTGTTAGATAGATGATATTATTAAATTAATGTACTATTATTTTGAGAAATAAGTAACTAATCACGCGGTTTAGTATCAACTATTTTTTCTGATAGTAAGTATCAACTATTAGTTTTATATAATTTTTATGAATATATTTTTTATTTAGATTGTGAAATTGTCTTGAAACAGTTAATTTTCAAATGTAACATTACTTTGAGAAGCAATTAATTAAATCATGATGAGGTGTAATTATAAGATTCTATATAATCAAATGGTATAAAAATTATTTTTTTAAAACATATATGTTTTTTGTGTCATTGGTAGAAATGAAAATAAATAAACTAAGCTTTTTTTGATGTAGCTAGGCTAGTGTTTTAAAGGTGCGCTCGGCTTATTTTTTAAAATGTGTGGTCAGATCGACCTTGACACGTAAATAAAATAAATTTGTCCAAATTTGCCCTAATCTTTTAAAAATTTATTTTATTAAAAAACTTATTTCATATTAACACTTTTAAAAAATATTTTAGACAAATTTGTGTTTCCATATAAACTTATTTGCAGTAATGTTACTGTAATTTTTTAATTACGAGAAATGAACAAAAAAGAGGTCGAACCCCAAACTCTAGCTAAATTTTAAATAAACGTTAAAAAAACTTTTTCAAAAATTTAAAAACTTGATCTATTAAATGAATTGAATGAGCTAAACTTTTTAAAAATGTCTAAACAGCTAACTTTTTAATGATCTACCTCTGTTACATCCTAAAATAATTCAACAATGATAAACACAGACCGTAAATTTCAGACCCACAAGAATCATGGCAATGACAAGAATTAGGATACGTCAAATAGAGCTCTAATGACCATACACACAAATAGTACACTTCAGCCCCACAACAATCATTGCCAATAATTAGTTAATAAATTAATTTAAAATTAATTAGTATAGCCTTCGTTAGCTATACTCCAATACCAATATTCGCCCTCCATTCAGTTTATATAAAATTTGAGGATCAAAATAGAGTTTCTTTTAATTTGCCTTAACTACCTTTTAAAAAAACAATCTGGCTTAAAATTTTATTTAAAAAGTTAATTTATATTAACACTAGGTTATCAAATTTATCCTCGAACAATTTAATAAACCTTAATAGATATAATGCTATAATATAATGTTCATATATATATATTATATATATTATAACACACACACACACCCATCTGGCTTAAAATATTATTTTAAAGGATTAAAGTCTAATTTATTAAATCAAATAAATTAGTTTTAGACAAATATGTTTTCCCATATAAACTTATTTACAGTTATATTGTGATTTTAATGAGATTTTTAATGAGAAATATACAATAGCTTCTATAATTTTTTGGCAAATTAAGGAAGTACAATGGTGTTATTACCACTTCTTTTATAAAATCTCTTTTATAAACTTATTTCTTTTAATTTTAAAAAAATCTTTTAAAATTAAATGTTCTAATTTATGTTATAATTAAATTATGAGTAAACCATCACTTTAGTCTTTGACATTATAGGGTGCTGACGCTTTGGTCTTTGGCATAAGGAAATGGGCAAATTGGTCCCTAACTTTTTTTTGATAAACAAAAATGAATTACTACGTGACATGAGCACAATAAGTGTCAGTCCGAAAATGACACAAACAGTCAAACTGATATACTCCCACGACACCCCTCTCAGTTGTACAAGCAGCGCATCAAAGACCAATCCATTACAAGAGATTGCTACAAGAGCGATAAAAAATCCGTGCCACGACCTATCCACACCTACACAACCCAACACCCCCTTACAAAACACATCAAAGGATAGGAAAAATTTTAATCGCCTGTCAAGTTAGTCTCTCTGTTTTTTTATAAGCCAAATTTTATTAAAACTAACTTGAGGCACAAGTAGTGCACAAGTGCAGAATAAAATGATACAAATAAGAACATACAGAGCCTCACACCTTACATAAGAATCACCCCCAGATCATCCAGCAAAAACAATACTCCCACCCATAGCTACCCACCCCTGGCTAATTATAGCTGCAAAGAGAGACAAGTGAAAGAAAGTGGGTTACTGTCAATTAGGTAACAATGTTCTAATGATACTGATGTGGCATGTTAAGTGCCACTATAACACACACCATGGTGCGATTGGTGTTGAAATTGTAGAAATGGTGCATGGTGGGGCCTCTTTTAACTGGTTAAATGACATTGACATTTTTCTTGGGTAATTTTTTTCCATCACAATCTACCATTTTACTTTTCTGATTTGCACCCTTTTATAATTAGAAAAAATGTATGTGTCATGGTGTGTGTTATAGTGACACTTAACGTGTCACACCAGCAACATTAGCACACTGTTAATTACAGATTAATACTAACAGAAGGACTAACTTGATAGACAGTTCTCAAAGTTAGGAATCAATTTGCTTATTTCCTTATGTCAATGAACAAAATGTCACTGATCTAGAATGTCAATGACCAAAATGATAGTTTATTCTTAAAGTATCTTTAGCGAGGTGTCTCTGTACATCCTAAACAAATTCTGCGATCATTCACACAATCAGTACGTCAGACCCGAGAAATCAATGATAAATAAGAATATATATGCTGTCAAATAGAATTTTAATATAATGACCATATATAATAAACACAAACAGTAGATATCATGTCAACGTACCCTACAAGAATCAATGACAATGGCAAATATAACCTTCGTTAGCTACTCCAACACCAATCGCGCGCCCTCGTTTATACAAAATTAGAGGATCAGTGACAAGATATATATATATATAGCTTAAAATGTATATAAAAAAAGCAAGAATATTCTGAGCTCCACAACTTAAATTAATGACTAATTAACTTAACTAAGAAAAAGTTCTTAGGTTTCTTCAAACAATAATATAATCCCCACGTCATCCAGTTGATCGGCAGAAATGCAATTGACATGAATAATTCTAAATTCTCCTAATTTTCATTCATACAAATCCTCCTACTTACTAAATATAGAAAGTATTAAATGTTTTTTATGTTTTCAAGATATTAGTTGTATTCTCTTTCTTACTTTATAAAGTAGTAGGAGGATATGTAGGAAGGTTTATAGGAGGATATAACATTTCTCTAAATATTTAATAGTGATACTGCAACACCAAAAAATATATTATTTTATAAAAATGACTGCAAAGCTTGTTTAATTAGTAAAATATATTGTTATATTGTATTGTAAAAACTTCTTCACACTGTACGTTGAGCATGGAAGGGATGTTTTCCTCTCCTAAAACCTCTTACAGGATCTCTAGAAACAGGGGCAGATCAGTGTTATACTTTTGTACACAGAACACATGTGCATTTGTGGGCTAAGCGGGGCACTGCTTGTGCTCATGTTAATTGGTAATCCTTTCTTAATAATAAATTTTTAATTTTTGCCCTTTCAAAAAAAAAAGTAATCCAAAAATATGATACTCACAAAGATATTTTGATACTCAAGTAACATAGAGCAAAAAGGTGGGAAGGTATTAGAGAGAGTCCCTTAATCAGAGTGTGGGAATCATGATTTTTAAACACCTATCAATTTCCAATACCTATCTAACACATCTCTTTCTTTTTGTTTCTCTCTTGTTATATCACTTATCTCATTTGTCACATCTATCACTCATCTCTATTCTATTACTATATATCTCTCTCAAGTTGTTAATTAACAGGGATTGGGGTGTCTAAATATCTTTTTTTTGTTTTTTCTTTTATCATGACAAGATCATCTTGCATTTTCTGTGAGACTATAAGTACTGCATGTAGGTGAGACAGGAATGTGGGCTTCTAAACCTGTCAAAACTTGCTCACTGATCATATATGATCGATGATCCTATATATGATTTGGGTCAGAGACAACTCTAAAGCAAATATATATATGTATATACATTCACATTGTTTGATGATCAGATTCTGTAAACTTGAATCATAAGCTGAGGGGATTCTTTGATCCATTTCAATTCTTCAAAACCAGCACTTGAGCCACAGCTTATTACCCTCACAATATAGCACTCTATTGGTTATATCTCTTGTATTCTACTTATAATTAAAATGTTCTTTATTTGCTTATAAAAAATGGGATGCAATATACAAGACTAATTTCTGTAAGTATGACAGAGCAACTCGGCTGTTTTTGTACCATAATTATTAGTAGCACTTTGTGTCTTTTTTGGGTTGGGGGGGATCATTTGCATCTCCTTCTGCAGCTACAGTAGAAGGTCTGCCATGATATAGAGACCAATTGAAATATCTCATGATATTAGAATTGTGCTATTAAATGTGTTGTAATAGCGATACTGTTTGTAAAGGGTAAGAACGATAAAGAAGAAGAGAGAAAACGACAAGCAGTTTGTTATCGAGGTTCGGCTAATTGTGCCTACGTCTCCGGAGCTATGACGGCTCAAATTTTTCACTATTTTCAAATGTAGGGTTACAGCAGTTATTTATAGCGATACAGTTTACAACAAATCACCCTGTATCGTACCGCACCCCCCAACCCGAAACATAAAGGCCCAAGCCCAAGGGACAGTTGCCTCCGCTCCGCTACGTCAACTGTCCTCCCTTCAGATATAAGCCATATCCAACAAAATGACTCATAAGTTATTATTGGTCAATACATCACACACCTAAGGTAAAATGAAAACGCATGCTTACACCAATTTTTTGGAGGAATAGCAAAAATCCACTCAAAAGTTTTGACACCAATCTCCTTGATTAATTTGTGTCATCTCTATTCCCATAACTAAAAATATGTTGCTTTAGCAGATCCCATCATCAAATCCTTTAATATTGTTCTACCACCAAATTAAACTTCTTAAAATTTGTATATAAACTTTTTTATAGGGGAAGTATTTTATATATTAAAAAGAGTACAAGGGTATTCTAACATATATATATTCAAAAATCAAACAAAATGCAAATAGGAACTAAGCACATCCAATAATACATTCACAAGGATTCAAACATCAATATGAAAATAGGTACATATACCAGACTTAGATTAACTACCAAGCACATCCAAGAAGTAACCTTAATATATATAATTCAACAAGCAGAGGATGTTACAAATGCCATTTGAAAAAATATATTGGTAGAATCTCCCCTAAAATATGGACATTCCAAAATATTCTAAATATCTTTAAAATAAAAGAATATCAATTCAACCACAACATAGACTCACACACAAGCCAAACAAATTCAAATAATCTAACTACTAAAAGTTCATTATACAATGTAACGAAAACCATAGATCACATATTTATGAAAATGCCTTCAAATAACAATTGCTATATATTTCAAATAATTCCACAACACATTCCAAGTCATCAATATGAGAATACATCCAATAACACATTCACAAGGATTCAAACATTGATATATGAAAATAGGCACCTAGCTACCAGACTTAGATTAACTATACCAACCACATTCAAGAAGTAACAAGAAGAGGATGTTATCATTGCTATTCAAAAAATAGCATCGATAGAGTCTCCCCTGAAATATAGGCATTTTGAAATAATTCCACAACACATATTCCGAAAATAATTTTTCAATGGTATTCCAATATCACAAAATCATTAGGTCAAACTAATCATTCAATAGTAATCCAACAATTCCTAAAATGATGAAGTTACAATAGTGCAGATGTTTAATTTTCACAATGTTTCAGATCATCAAATCATAATAATTAATTAATTCATGCATTTGTATATTTATGATAAAATAAAATATTTGAAGCAAATTTTTTTTTTTTGCAAATTCTCATTTCATAAAGAAATAAATGAATAAGTCAGTCATATGCAGAAGAAAATTAAGAAAATAATATTGGACTTGTTATAATCCACATTGCTATTTACTCCCTGACTTTCTAAATGTTGAAACATGAGTCCATACAACAGATAGGGATTGAATAAATTTGCAAAATGTAGAGTATGATGAAAATTAAATTAACATTTTAATTAACTCAATTAATTTCTAATCCCTAGTGGTATTATAAATTGCTAATATGTTAAGTTTAAATTTTTTCTAAGTTTTAAGTCGACAATCTATAGTGCTCTCTAATATATATATATACCTAAAACTATTCTAAATCAATTATTCTTACCCAAAATATAATTCAAAGAATTTTAATATATATAATTATGATCTATTGCACCTTAATATCCTCTTGTATAAATTTTATCTAATTTTCTAATTAACTAACCTACTATTATTATTTTTTTCTTTTACAAGGGATCAACAGTGGTTTCCCACTTCTCCCTTTAATGTGGCTCGAACCCCAGACCCTTGAGTCTAGGTGAGCGGCCCTTAAGCACTACTAAGAGTGCCACTTGAGCTACCTGCTCGCCACAGAAATAGTAAATACACATACACACAAACACTCTAATTGGGGATCGAATCTTGTCCAACCTAGCATCGCAAGATGGATTTAACCTAACTAACCTACTATTGTGAATATCTGAGATAAGGAATTTCGATAAAGAAAGATAAAGACTTTTCTTACCCCAAGTACATGCATCTGCCACATTTCTCCTCTCTCCATGGCCCTTATTCTCTTCTTCCAAAATTTTTGGAAATATATTGTACTCGATCTTCCTAATTCGGTTCAAGCAAAAGGCACCACCCGGCCTGTATTTCTTGTTGACAGTGCAGTACAAAACCTTGCTTGTTAATTCCTACCTTTTTTTTTTCTTTCTCCAAACGAAGAAAACACTGCGCCCCACCTTCTCTTTAGTTTTGTTCCCGTTTCCAAATTTTAGATTCGTCAGATCTCGGGTGCCAACGCACACAGCTTACTCCATCTCTTTTTTTTTTTAAGTTTCTGATGGAAATGCGCTTCAGGCTTCAGCTTTTCCTCTTGTTTCTTTTGTTAAAGCCTTCACGCCACTAAATAGCTACCATTGCTCCTTTTTTCTGATATTTCTGTTGTTTTTCGTGAAGGTAGCCCTTGTACGTTGCTGTTCCTAGCCACATTTCCTTCTTTCTTCACTTAAGGGGTGACCTCTAAAAAGAAGCCAAGGATGCTTCCAGAAGCTTTTCTTTCGTACTACTTTATCCTTTTTTTAATCATACATACATATCTATTTACTATATATAAAAGAATAAACCTTGGCTGTCACGTGTCCAATGCTGGGAAAAAATTTTTCCTCCCAAAACATCACAATCACCTATGGATGCTGTATGTTATTTTTTCTCTTCTATTTTTTTTTTTTTTATAATAGTAAAAATAACTGTAAATAAACAATGTATTTACTATATTCTATTTACTATATATAAAAGAACAAACCTTGGCTGCCACGTGTCCAATGTTGGGAAAAAAATTTCCCTCCCAAAACATCACAATCACCTACGGACGCTGTACGTTATTTTTTCTCTTCTATTTTTATTTTATTTTATAATAGTAAAAATAACTATAAATAAACAATAAAACTTATAATAACAAAAAATAATTAAAAATTTTTCTTTCATTTTTATTTTTTAGTAACAAAACGATATTTGCTTACAAGTTTCACGCATTTATTTCTTATAATAACAAAAAATAATTAAAATTCCTTTCAATTTTATTTTTTACAAGCAAAACAGTATTTGCTTACAAGTTTCACCCATTTATTTGTTCTAATAACTTTCTACAAGTTATAAATTTATTTTTTCTTCGATTTTATTTTCTACTAGCATAATGGTGTTTGCTCACGGGTTTCATTCATTTATTTGTTCCAATAACTTTCTACGAGTTATAAGTTTATTTTTCTTTCGATTTTATTTTTTACCATCAAAACAGATAACTTTCTACGGGATATAAATTTATTTTTCTTTCGATTTTATTTTCTACCAACAAAATAGTGTTTTCTTATGTGTTTCATTCATTTATTTGTTTCAATAGCTTTCTACGGGTTATAAGTTTTTTTTTTCAATTTTTTTTCCACCAGCAAAACGGCGTCTGCTTACAAGTTTCATTCATCTATTTGTTCTAATAACTTTCTACGGGCTATAAATTTATTTTTCTTTCAATTTTATGTTATACCAGCAAAATAGTGTTTGCTTATATGTCTCACTCATTTATTTGTTCTAATAATTTTCTACATGCTATAAATTTATTTTTCTTTCAATTTTATTTTCTACCAGCAAAACAATGTTTGCTTACATATTTTATTCATTTATTTATTCCAATAACTTTCCGCAGACTATAAATTTATTTTTGTTTCAAATTTATTTTCTACCGACAAAACGCTGATTGCTTACAGGTTTCACTCATTTATTTATTCTAATAACTATCTATAGCTATAAATTTATTTTTCATTTGATTTTATTTTCCACCAGCAAAATGGTGTTTGCTTACAAGTTTCAATCATCTATTTGTTCCAATAACTTTCTATGAACTATAAATTTATTTTTCTTTCTATTTTATTTTCTACCAGCAAAACAGATAACTTTCTACGGGATATAAATTTATTTTTCTTTCGATTTTATTTTCTACCAACAAAATGGTGTTTTCTTACGGGTTTCATTCATTTATTTGTTTCAATAAATTTCTACAGGCTATAAATTTATTTTTCTTTCGATTTTATTTTTCACCAGCAAAATGGTGTCTGCTTACAGATTTTACTCATCTATTTGTTCCAATAACTTTCTGCGAGCTATGATTTATTTTTCTTTTGATTTCATGAACCACCAACAAAACGGTGTTTGCTTATGGGTTTCGCTCATTTATTTGATTCAATAACTTTCTATGTGCTATAAATTTATTTTTCTTTCGATTTTATATTATACCAGCAAAACAGTGTTTGCTTACATGTCTCACACATTTATTTGTTCTAATAACTCTCTACGGGCTATAAATTATTATTTTTTAATTTTATTTTCTACCAGCAAAATAGACAACTTTCAACCAGCTATAATTTTTTTTTTATTTTCTAGCAGCAAAACGGTGTTTGTTTACAGGTTTCATTCGTTTATTATTTGTTCCAATAATTTTCTACGGGCTATAAACTTAATTTTCTTTCAAATTTTTTTCCACCAGCAAAATGGTGTCTGCTTACAAGTTGCAATTATCTATTTGTTCCAATAACTTTCTAGAGGTTAGAAATTTTTTTTTTTTCAATTTTATGTTATACTAGCAAAACAGTGTTTGCTTACATGTCTCACTCATTTATTTGTTCCAATAATTTTCTACAGACTATAAATTTATTTTTATTTCAATTTTATTTCTTCTAGCAAAACAGTGTTTGCTTACATATTTTACTCATTTATTTGTTCTAATAACTTTTTGTGGGCTATAAATTTATTTTATTTTCGATTTTATTTTCTACCAGCAAAACATTGAATGCTTACAGGTTTCACTCATTTATTTGTTCTAATAACTATCTACGACTATAAATTTATTTTTCTTTCGATTTTATAATCCACCAACAAAACGATGTTTGCTTATAAATTTCACTCATCTATTTGTTCTGTGCTATAAAATTATTTTTCTTTCGATTTTATTTTCTACCAGCAAAATAATTAACTTTCTACGGGCTATAAATTTATTTTTCTTTTGATTTTATTTTCTACCAGCAAAATAGTATTTGCTTACGTGTTTCATTCATTTATTTGTTTCAATAACTTTCTACGGGCTATAAATTTATTTTTCTTTCGATTTTATTTTTCACTCGCAAAATGGTATTTGCTTACAGATTTCACTCATCTATTTGTTCCAATAACTTTCTGCGTGCTATAAATTTTTTTTTATTTTGATTTTATGAACCACCAGCAAAATGGTGTTTGCTTAGATGTTTCGCTCATTTATTTGTTTCAATAACTTTCTATGTGCTATAAATTTATTTTTCTTTCAATTTTATGTTATACCAGCAAAATAGTGTTTGCTTACATGTCTCACTGATTTATTTGTTCTAATAACATTCTACGGGCTATAAATTTATTTTTCTTTCGATTTTGTTTTCTACCAGGAAAACAGTGTCTGCTTACAGGTTTCACTCATCTATTTGTTCCAATAACTTTCTACGAGTTATAAATTTATTTTTCTTTTGATTTTAATTTCTACCAGCAAAACAGTATTTGCTTATAGGTTTCACTCATTTATTTGTTTCAATAATTTTCTGTGGACTATAATTTTTTTTTGATTTTATGTTATTCCAGCAAAATAGTATTTGCTTGCATATCTCACTCATTCATTTATTCGAATAACTTCTACGAGCTATAAATTTATTTTTCTTTCGATTTTATTTTCTATCAACAAAATGTTGTTTGTTTACCAGTTTCACTAATCTATTTGTTCAAATAACTTTCTACGGGTTGTAAATTTATTTTTCTTTCGATTTTATTTTCTACCAACAAAGTGGTGTTTGTTTATAGGTTTCACTCATTTATTTGTTCCAATGTTTAGCTCTCTATTTCAATGAAATTGGGCAAGGAATTTTAAATGGTTTTTAATAGGATGTTGCTATCATGTTTTTGTCCGGTGCCTTCGACATGTTAAGTTCAAGGATTTAGATGTTAAAGTTGAAGTTCACAGATTGGTTTCTATCCCTCAAGAAAACTTATTTCTCAGAGGATAGTTGAATTGCATGATTTATGCTTGGTGATGGATTTGAGGTTTTGGGGACTTTGTGTCTCTAACATGTGTTTTGACTTATCACAACTTTAAGTTCAAGCAAATTAGTGTTAGACTATTTGCTCACGGTCATTTGCTAAAGAATTTAATTCTTTCAACTATTTGTTGATCAAATATGTTCCAATACGACTTGGCTTTGCTGAAGCATTGGAGAACTTTTGTTGTTGAAATAATATTTGTCATATTTCTTACTTTGTAATGCTTATTACTTACTTTTGTTTGGAACCAGTTAAATGAAATAATATAGGTAATTTGGTAAGATAACATTAAGAAAAATATATGAATTTTAAATATATATAACTGCTTATATAAAAGTTATATAAATTCTAAAATTATAATACATGTAAAAATGAGTTGAATCTTTTCTCCCAGCACTTTATATCCTTTTATTCATTGGTTGAAATTAATGAATTTTTAATTACTTTTATATCAATTATTTTTTATCACAAGAATTATAAAAAAAATGCTAAAACTGTTCATGCTTATCAAGTTGTGAACAAAATTGGAACAATGACAGTTCATTTTTTTCTAACTTAGTTATATTGTCATAATCACATGGGATTGACATAATTAGTAAAGTGATCTATTGTATTGATAAATTTATACTATATTATATCTTAGCTTATTAATATATATATAGGTCATTTTATAATATGCGTAAAAGCGAATATGACCCGTGCGAATGCATGGGTCCACCGGCTAGTATATAATAATATGATATCTCCACAACCAGGTACGAATTCAGAAATTGACGAAAGCGGGGCCGAAAAAATTTAGTAATAAATATCAATTTATAAATTTTTTAACATTGAGTGATTTGTAGAAAAATTGAATCTAAAGCTAAATCCAAAGTAAACAATTCCATCATATTGTCATAAAATCTGTGTTTGTCTAGGAAGTAAGTAAAGTCCAACAACAGATTATTCTATCACTAGGGATCAAACACTAATTCTAGCTGAATCCATCCTCTTAAATAGAAAACATTAACCACTTATTTCTAACTTTATGGTATGTAACTCATTTATATTATGACATAAATATAATATATATGTGTGTTTTTAATATAATTATAATAATTAATATATATTCTTTTAAAAAAATCTAGGCAAAATTATACTTTTGGTCCCTTAAGTTATTTTATTTTTTTAAGTTGGTCCCTTATCTTTATTTTTAAACAATAAGGTCCCTTATGTTTATTGATTTGTTCAATTTGGTCCTTTTGATGACGTATCTGATTGGTCTGAGATGTTGGTGTACAGTAAAGCGAGACTAATCAGAAACTGACACATCATCAACAAATGAAAAAAAAGACCAAATTGAAAAAATAAATAAACATAAGGACCTTATTGTTTAAAAATAAAAATAAAGGACTAACTTAAAAAAATAAAATAACTTAAGAAACCAAAAATATAATTTTGCCAAAAATCTATTATGTGTGTGTGAGAAGTTGGGGGAGGGAGGGGCCTTGCCCCCTCCTTGCCTCCATGTGAATCCGTCCCTGCCCACAACCATTACTAATCTTGCGTACAAGTTACAACTAACAATATATTATATCTTTATAAATTATGGCTACAGTTTTGAAGCGTTGTTATACGGAAAAAAAATAATGTTGCAGTGTATCATATAGATTAATGCATGCATGATAGATTAAAATTTGAATTTATTTTACTATGTAACGTTGTTGTATAATTTTGTACACATTTACGTCCAATTATATCTCACTATATATATAGATCTTTATGAATATTTGGGTAAAAAAAATCTTTTTACACCATTAGTGCATACTCTCTCCGGTCCTTTTTACAAGAAACACACCTACCAAAGATGCAATGTAGGCAAGTCTAACTTAACTCAAATCATCAATCATTAATTAAACTTCGATTTATAAGATTGTGACATCGTCACCTTCTAACATGTAACACGTGTCACTTTCACACTCAGCTTTTTATTTATTATTATTTATTCTGTCCCAAAATAAGTGTTTCTTTAGCAAAGTATAAATTTGTCCCAAAATAAGTATCGTTTTATATTTTTAATAAATTATTAATTATTTTATTCCAATTTTACCCCAAAAATACTTTTTAAAGTGTTGCATCGATTTTTTAATAATGTAAATAATAAGGTTAATTTGGTAAAAATATTACTCTCTTTCATTCATTTATTATTGGCTTAATTATGTTTTTAGTCCTTTAAAAATTGCCAGATTTGAGTTAGGTCCTATAAAAATAAGTCAAACTTTTTTAGTCATTTAAAAAAAATATTTGATTTAGGTCCTTTAAGTGAGTTGACTTGCTAGGTGACACATTTTGACCCAGTCATCATGCCTACGTGGCAATATTAACTTTTGAAATTAGTCCCTCTAAAAATTGAGTTTTGATGTGTGACACGTGACATCTCTCACATTGTGACACATGTAACTTCCTTAACTCCTTTTTATTTCCAACAATTAAAAATATTTTATTTATTAGAAAAATATACTTACAAATTGGTCCACATACTAGTTAATCAATAAAATCCTATGGGTCATTTGATTTAGAGGAAATTTTTTTTGGTCAAATTTAGAGGAATTTTTTTTGGTCAAAGTAGAATTGATTCTAAACGGGCAAAGCTCGAAGTTCAGAGGGCAATACAACTTGCCCAGCAACTTGGCCAAAGTCAGGTTTAAGCCTTGCATCAAAGCATACACATTACCAATCAAAGACAAGCACCTGACATAGAAGACCTGGAACTAGGGGTGTCAAAATCGGCCAGCCCGCGTGAAAAACGGGCCAGCTCGGCCCGACCCGTATTAAAAAATAGGCCAAAAAACTTGTCTCGGCCCGTCTCGGGGAGGGCTAAGCGGGCCGACGGGCCAAAAACGAGCCGGCCCGCCAAAAAAATAATAATAAAAGTTTAAAAAAATAAAAAAATCAATAAAAAATATTATTGTATTTAAAAAAAACAAAACGGGCCAACGGGCCAGCATGGCCCGTTTTTGGGCCAATCCATTTTTGGCCTTTTTTCACAGGCCTAACGGGCCAATGCCAAAAAATGCCAGCCCCCACCCGTTTTATGGGCTAAACGGGTTGGCCCGTTAGGCTAAACCCATATTGCCACCCCTGCCTGGAACTGAACTAAAAAACAACAAACTGAACAAACAAACCAACAACCAAAGCACAAAACAACTAAAAACAACAACAACAACAACAACCCCACAACAGTCTAGCCCACTCTTGATATGTCAAACAAAATTTTTTTTTGGTCGAAGTCAAACAAATTTTTTGAATGAATGACTTAGAGGACATTGAGAAATTAAAAGTAAAAAACGCCCATGGCCGGTAGATTCCGTCGGTCGTGGACTCGTGGCCTCAAGCAAATGCGTAGTAAAGGATCTGGACTCTGCACAAATGGGCTAATAGGCAAATAGCCCAAAACATACCCAATGTAACAACAATATACAGTGTTATACACGACGGAAGTTGGTGAGTTAATTACAAAAAACAAAGTTCAATAACTTTATTCGGTCCAAAGAAGAAGAGTTTGACCAAAAAAAAGAAGAAGAAGAAGAAAAACACTGGCTTTTTGACCAAAAAAAAGAAAAACACTGGCTTCATGGAAAGTTGCTGTAATTGTCCCATTAAAAATAGAATAGTTAGTCAACCGACCTATAATTCAGGTTACACTAGTAAGTTTCTAAAACATTCATATGGTGCCAATATCCGATGTTAAATCACTCACTGAATTGAAGTTTCTTATTTTAATATTAGGACGTAATTTCACCTCCAATGTAAAAAAATAGTTATTTTTTAACTATATTGTATCACTTTTTCCCAATTCTGCCAGTAAAAAAATGAAAAAGAAACAAAAAAGCTATATTATAATTGAGCAAATTATATAAAAATAATTATTTTCATACAATAAAGAATAATTTGCTTTTGAGTCAATCAACAAGATTAAATGTATTATGTAATTAATCATAATAATCACCTGCTCGATTTATCACAAAATGTTTAATTTGAATTAAGATCCTTTTTTTTTGGGTAGACTGTGTATACCATATAGGCAATTTCACTCATATTTAGCAACTGACAAAATTTTCATAAAATACATTGTTGCTTGTAGTTTTATTAAAATATAATGCTTTTTTATTTCCTATGTTTTCTTAAAATATAATATTTTTTTATTAAAATACATATATCTTTAATTTCTTTTCAATATGTACTTTATTTTTTAGTCCATTTTTTTGTTACCATTTTTTTAGTCCATTTTAATAGAACTAAATACATATTTTTCTTCTTTATTTTGATCCTCAGTATCATTAGTTTTGCATACTTGCTATTAATCATGGAACAATAAAAAATAAAATAAAGATTTTGGGAAAAATTCTAAAACTAATTAATAAAATAGAATTTAAATCTTCATTTTATTTTTAAAGTCAAACAATTAATAATAAAATTTCTAATATTTGTTAACAGTGACATTCAAATTTGTAAAGAAAGAAAAAAGTTTTCTTGGAATAATCATTCAAAGTTGTGTTTGCCATTAATAAAAGATTTTTTATGTTAAAATAAACTAAAGTATATGATATCAAATAAATGGAGTATACTTTCTAACTTAAAAACAGATCAGTGGGTTTTAATTCAAACTTGAAGAATGTAATTTGCTCTAATAGTTTTGGGTGACTTCTAAAGTGAGGGGCCTTGCAAGACCCTCACCGTGAGGGGACCAGTAACGTCCGTTAGATATATTATTTATTAAATGGTGGATGGGATTGAATTGATTTACCGGTTAGTCACCGGATATAACAAGTTTGTCGTGAAATTGTGAATTTGCAACAAATGAAGTAATTATTAGAAATATTCCCCTTCAATGTTCCTAAATTGAATCGGAGATTTCCCCTCGCCAGAACCGAGCCCTAACCTTCCTGTCGAAGAAGCCCCTACAACGGTGCGATGAACAAGCGGCCGAAGACAGTGAATCAAGTCTCTGAACGCGGTCGAAGATGGATGCCTCTTAACGCAGTGGAAGATGGTTTTAGTTAGTGAAATATTCCCCTTTCAATGGCCATGAAGTGCATCAAAGCTTTCCCCCTTTCAACGGCCGTGAAGTGCATCGAAGCTTTCCCGATTTGAAAAAGCCCCCACAACTGCGCGATGAACAAGGCCGAAGACGGGTCTCACGCTGTGTGTGAACGTTGTTTTGTTATATTTGGTTTCATTTGTTTGAGATTTGATTTGATTTTAGCATATGGGGAATTGTAGGTTGATAGCGCAAATAGACGTGGGAGTTTGTTGGAAGTGGTTCAGGTTCTTACCCATATGAATCTCATTGTGAGAAGAGCTTACATTTCCTTGATGGAGAATGGTTTACGGATGGTAAGGGGTACCCTTTGGAATTCTCAATTTTCCGTCAATAAACATTAAACACCACTGCTTTGCTAATATAGGTGTTGTATTCCTCTAATCTTATCTCTTCTATGTTTTTTTTTGCCCACTGTACAGTTTTTCATGTAACGGATCAAAATGGGAAAAAGTGTCTTCAAGATGATGTAGCTGACCGCATTCAATTGGTATAGTAGATCTGCAAAACCAATCTGAAACCATTTTTACTTTGGCATTCGTTGTGCTTAGGTTGGTTCGTATATAGCTTGGCAGCGGAACTAAGATTAAATCTAAAATTGATGTTTTCTTCTTATCTTATCCCCATTTTAACAGCATCCAGTTTTGAGTCATCATGGATTCTATTACCCTTTCTTATATTCACTGCTCATATAATGTCTTTGTGCTGCTCAGTTTTTTCAATTTTCACTATGAAGTTGTTTGAATTCATGAACTTGAATATCTGCTATTCAGCTTTTAGTCTTTGTCCTTTGATGGAAAATAAGGGAAAAGAGTAGTAGTCATTAGTCAATGGAGTTGAATTATCTGGATAACTATATAAATCATGGATAACTTGGAGTTGAATTATCTGTTGCCTCGTCTGCATATTTTATTTTTTTTCCCCAACAATGCTTGATTGTGCTTATGATCTTTCTTTTCAACAAATCAAATCAACAACCAGACGAAACAAGAAGAACTAATTTGTTTTCAAACTTGAATAGTATACAACAAATTCTATCCATGGAGCCATCTGAATTATTGAATATGTACTGATAATAATTCTTTGTGCTTTTTCCGGTCACTGTCACTGGGTCCAAGGGCCCATAATTTCCGATCCTTGAGAAGGTCTGTTGGGGTTCAAGCTGTGGCAGAACATACCGCGATCGAGTTAACAGGACGAGATAGGCCAAGATTGCTTTCAGAAGTTTTTGCTGTTCTTGCAGACCTCAAATGCAATGTGGTAGCAGCAGAAGTCTGGATCCACAATTCAAGAATGGTGTCGGTTGTTTACATCACCCATGAGGCAACAGGGTTGTCAATAGACAATCCGGATAGCCTTGCTAAGATTAAGTAGCTTCAATTGTATGTGCTGAAAGGAGACATTGATAAGAAGAGTGCCAACACTGCTATTTCTGTTGGTTCTACTCACAAGGAAAGGAGGATGCATCAGTTGATGTATGCGGATTACGATTATGACACATATAATGGGGTTTATGTGTCAACTACATGTGACTGGAACAAGCTTCATGGCCCTGTATGGTAGCGACAGGAACGAGTGAGCTAGAAGAGAAAAGGATAATTCCGAAGTACTATCCTTATTGTAGTCGTGGCCCTGTATTGTTCTGATAAGCACTGATGAAGGATTAGGGGAAATTATTGTATTGCAGTTTGGGGAATACGAATGTGGACCAAATTTTTACCATACTTGGTAGCCCTGGTTTAAGTTTGACCGTTAGCCCCCCTGCTGCATCATAGTAGTTACCAATACTGCATAATTCAATGTAAATTTACTTAGTGTAGACATGATTGACCATATTGTCATTGATTAACCACTTTTCCCTTGTATTGCTTTGACAATTTCTTTTGCACTTACAGAACACTTTGCCCATTCATTGTTTTTGTATCTGGGCTAGCGTTTAGCCATTTTGTAATGATCATCGCCACAAAAAGGGCTTTTTTCAAGCGGTGTCCTGTAAGGCTGTTGTCATTGAATATTGTGTGAACATTAGATTTCAATGAACATTAACTCGTAATCTTTTTTTAGCTTTCAATCTCATTGTAATGAACATTATATATAAAAAAGCCATCAACCGAATAATTATAAGCCCCCCCCCCCCTCCTCCCAAAACCATTGTTATCACAAAAAGCAAAATTGAAAATGGATGGAGATTAGCGTTTTCCCATCTGTGAGTATTTTCACACCGTGAGTGTGAACAGCGCTGAGAGTGAAGCTTAAACTGAATGAATAGAAGCCTGGAACAATCACACTTGTAAGAAAAACCACACCCCTGGTATCAAAGTACCAGTACCTGAACCAAAAAATGCCACCACCAGTTATACCTGTAGAAGTTTTCACTCCCCTATTGTGACCAAGATATTAACCTGGGATGGGCGATAGTTGGTAGACAAACCCGTTTGTATAATTGTATCCCGTTCTTCTTGTCTGTGTTTCTTGGCGGTATTTTTTTTTTCCTTTTCTGATCTGCCTTTTCGTGTTTATATCTCTGTTCTGAGCTTCCAAGTGTAGGGGACTACTTTGCAAATTGTGTTATTTTGTAAAACTGGCATTATAAAAGTTACATATTACATGATATACCCCACATCAACCTCCTATAGCAGGTCAATTGGACCCCTCATGGGTGAGGGTCTTGCAAGGCCCCTCACCTTAGAAGTCGCCATAGTTTTGTATCGTGTGCATGTTTCCCACCACATAGCAATGATCTCTATTGACAATTATTTGTATAGGACTCCACTCGAGCAACAAGACAGGGGATAGAAAATAAGCAAAGATCATCATTTGAGTGTACTCCAAATCATTTTCATATGTGTCTACCCTTCAACGTATCTATTCTACTCTTATCATTTCACCACTCAATAAACCTTAACCCACCAATTGAAAGTAGAACTTCAAACTTACATGTCATGATTGAACCTGAAGAAAAAAACTCATATATATACTTGCCTAATTATGACTGGTAGATGCCAATTTTCTCCATATATATGCTATGTGGTCCTGATTCCGGAATCTACATATACACGATTGGATTTGGATGTGACTGACTCATCGCATATATTGCATTAAATAATTATATTACCTACCAGCTTAATTTGGCTCATTTTTATTTTATTTTTCAATTGGGGGTGGTATGTCATATATGGGTGTTAATTTCTACAAGAGAAACCTAGATAGGCCCACTTTATCACCAGTTTCCTGAACATCTTTCGCTGTCTGGTCTCTGTACTCTCGAAAAGTAAACTTCCTGTACACTGGCGGCGTGGCATAGCTCTCTATCACTGCATCCATGGAAGGGTTATAGAAATATGCCACAGAGAACCTCTCCACCTTCTCAGCAGCCACCACTCTGTGTTTAACACTCGTGTACACGCCATTGCTCACTGCCTGCATATATAGCTAAAATGTTACGCCCACTAATTACTTATAAAATATAATATTATATAACTCAAGTTTGGTTTATTTCCAAGATCGACTAAGCAATTAGTAGTAACATTTCCATGAATATTGGTTCAAATTAGTGATGGAGAAGCCAAATTTTTAAGAATGGATAAGTTTTAATTAATTACTTGCATATTAAAATTTATTATATTGATTTTTATGTAGATATTAATTAGTTTGTTTAGGACCCACATGTGTAATTAAGTACGAGTTAATTATATTGAGATAGAAATAAGATGACTTCCTATGCAAGAATTGAAACGGGGATAAATATCACATCAAAATTTTAATATGCATGTAAGGATTATCAGGAGCTCATTAATTATATCCCTTACACCACTTGTCTCGCTTCTACCATGATCTATGACAATGCATATATAGGATCCACCCACATCATGGTGCATGAATTGTTTCATTATTTCTGTGAACAAATTGAACCAATACTATACGAAGCAATTAGAGTGATGTAATTAAATCTTGCATCATCAAAAATAATTGATGTGCTAGTGCTGATATCCATAGAAATACCTATATACAATGACCTTTATATTTAGTGCACTATTAATAATTTTTATACCATTTTAATTATATTGTTGAAGTGCAGGAGATTCATTATATGACTGGAAAGGTGATATACGAAAAAATAAATTAATAGAAGAAGGTACTTGTAAGTTGTAACAGAGGTGAAAATTAACCATACAATTATATTTTTTTATAAGTCAAAATGCATTAAAATGGGATTGAAGCACAAGTAGTGTCCAAACCAAATAATACAGATAACTATATATGAATGGTCAAAATTATTTTGTCAAAAAATATATATAATCAACTGATATTATTGAGATTATGCTTTCACCTCATATGCTTCGCTGGCACGTGTAAAAATAATAGTCCTTTTGAAAATATACTTTACCCCCCGTACTACATACGATCGTTCAGGCCATTTAATTTCAAGGGCATGGCAAAATATCAACCACATTCTAAGAATATTGCAAGAGTGGTGATCAAATAATCATTACCTGGAATAAATCACCAATATTAACAATCAGAGCTTCAGGGTTAGGTTTGACACCAACCCAATTCCCAATATCTTTCATCATTAATTGCAAGCCCCCAATCTGGTCTTGGTGTACTATGGTAAGGAAACTAGAGTCACTATGAGGTAAGAGGCCAAACACCTTTGAAGGGAATGGACATGGTGGATATCTGTTCAGGCGAACATAGCTTGTATTTGCCGAACAATTATCTCTGAAATACCTGAATTCTATGTTCAGTTTTTGAGCTAGAATTTGCACCAACCTTTCTGCCAGCGGGGCAATTACCGTTACAAATGCTTCAATGGATGATCTAAAATTACAAAATTAAGCAAATGAAATTAGAATAAAAAAATAGATATATATTTAGGAACTCAATTAAGAAACGGACTGTATAGGCAATTTAATAGTCCTTAAAGGTCGTCAAATAAAAATAATCCACTATGCTCCTAGATAAACTCAACGAGCAGAATCAAGAGGGAAACTGTACACTATCATACACTTGGTCATCACATGAGTTACCTTAAATATACATGCAATAACTGTATCATTTTCTTCAAGAGAAAGAAAACCTTATACAGGGGTTTATATCGAGCCTGTTTGATTAATAATTCTAATCACAACAAAAGTGAAGAAAAAAAGTCGCTCTTCCCTACTTCCTCTAGTTAGAATTGATTCTGAAATTAGAGAAACTTTAACCAAACGAACTCATATGTGTCAGCAGAAAGAAAATAAACGAAGAAGGCTATAGTGAGAATGAGATTTTTTTTTTTGAGAGAGACAAAGGTTAGTAATTAGTTTGTTACGTTAGTGAGTGATTTGAACTCATGATTCTTTTATCATTCCAATTATATGTCCTTTCCTCAAACCACTTTATCGCTCCATAGTGAGAGAATATGAACTTTACATGTGTGTTATTTGTAAACTTTAAAAAACAAATCCTATTTAATTAACTTTCTTTATTTTCCGTTTGAAATTTTTGTTACATGTATGTTGTGATCCTTGTGTGACCCTAAAACTCACACGCAGTTGCTTTCCCACCCTGAATTTTTTGTTCGATAAGCAAAAGCGATGTATTAACGGGAGTACAAGGGATACTCTAACACGATACAATAAACTACATCATCCCAACTTCAAAGTCCGCAAACAGCCCACTGAGCTAATTATACATCAATCAGAAAGCGAGAGATGATGATAACAATGTAGTATGTATTATCAGAACTAAAAAGAGATGGTCTATAATACCTTAGACTTCTTCTTTTTTTATATAAGCAAAAATGAATTAATACGCAACATACCTCATACTTTTGTTCTGGTCCATCCTAGCTATATCGGGAAGAAACATGTGTAAGGCTTCTGACCATGTGAGTTGCCTCAGATTAGTAGCAGATGGGTTGCCCCACCTGTAACTTCTCGCAGGTAAGTTCAAAAAGTCCTCTTCACACTTGCTTGCAAATGGCCTGCGGAACACTTTCATTTGCTCATACAGCAGCCTCTGCAGCACCTCTTGTGAAACCCCATGATTCACAACCTGGAATAAACCCCATTTTGTAGCAGCTTCAGTGATTTCTTTCATGCACTCCTCTTTCTCGGAGTGGTCCAGATTTAACCGGCTGAGATCAATTAAAGGTATCTCAAACCTCTCCATTATAGAAGAGGATTTATCATTTCTTCTTGTTTCACTAATATCATCGGCATCAACAACACCACCAACCGAGCCTTGTAAAAGGGTCTTGTAGGACTCTAGAAATGGAGGCTCATAATCCATTGGAGAGAGCAATAGTGGGTTGTCTTCAACCTATATATAAACACAACACACATACACGTACGCGTACGTAGTGGCGGAACGGAATAAAAATTTGGGGGAGATAAAATAAGCTTTAATACATAAATTAGTATTATATTATATATCTAATTATCTAAATTTAACTTAAAATATAAATACAAAATTGAACATAAATTAATTTTAAAATGAATGACTATAATTTAAGTCCACGTGTGGCATATCTTTTCGACAAAAAAAACCTTAAAGTGTTGCTCTGCATTCTTTGAATGAATTAAAACTATCAAGGGTTACATATGTTTTAAGCCTCCGTAAATTGTGGTTAAAACTGGCTATAAGCTTGGTGAGACGGAACTATTAACCTTTTCGGTGCAGTTTTTTTTATAAACCAAAAAAATTATTAATAAAGAGAGCTAAGCAAAAGTATAAGGATCACCCAATACTAGCCTCAAAAAGTACATTGAATAACAAAGTATACCAAATGGTTGGAGACACACAACAAAGAAGATAATGACAAGAATACAAATAGAATCATTAAGAATACCCCCAGTCCCCATACTATCCTGCCCCAATCATGAACTAATCACACTTGGGAAAATAATTCGGTGTGGGTAACACACCATTGCTTTTATCTTTGCACCTCAAATAAAAGGATTTGTGCAATACGATGTTTAAATAAAATCATACGAAGAACATCAATATTTAAGAGTTAAGACAGTAAATTAACATACACAAGTTAGCAAAACACAAAAAGTACTTACCAGCTAGTGCAGATGCGTCATCATCCCATTTCAAGCAACGGATATATAATATAGCTTTCAAATGTAACCCTCAGAAACAAGGTTTACGAAAATACTGGCCCCAGCTAGCTAGAAAACAAAGGAGTGGAGGGTTTTGTTTTCATACCCGATCAAGCCACATGCACATGAAGAATAAACTACTTTGATCTTGCAATAGAAGTATATATATAGCAAAGAATTAATAGTGCAATAGAACAGCAACAACAAAGGGACATTCGGATGAAAATGAGATGCCAAGAGAAGACTAAGGGCCCGTTTGGTTTGATATATCATTTCCTGTTTTTATTTACTCTTTTTATTTTTAATTAATTATAAAATTATCATGTTGTTTTTAATCTATTTTTTATTTTTAAATATTTGGATTGTTTTCACTATTTCCTTGCCAATCTTTAAAAACAAAAAATAAATTAAAAATAATTTGATAATTTTGTAATTAATTAAAAGTGAAAACGAAAATAAATTTTTTGTCTCTCAAACCATAACGGGCGCTAAACTTGTATACCCTGAGTCTGACTATTTTTCTGTGTGATTACAGGTCCCCATATGTAGTTGATTGAACCAATAAAATGGATCACAAACTAAATTGTTTGCTTTAGCATATGTTAGCGTTTGTCTAATAAAACAAAAAAGTCACTGTTAAAAATAAATTAAAATCTAAACATCTATTGTTAAATAAATGATTTATAAACACATATATAAACACACACAATATTATATACAAAATTATAAATGAATTAATTAGTAATAAATTTATGAGCAAAGCAATGAGCTTTAAAAGGAGTACAAGAGGACAACGTCCGTTGGTTCGACTGGCAACTGCGGTTGGTTCTCATCCTAAGGTATCGTATTCGAGTCTTGGGTTTGATAAAAAAATGGCGCTGGGAGGGATAGCCTTAATGCAACCAAGGTCCCGAGAGAGATTAGTCTTTGTGCTAGTAGCTGGAGGATACTCCCGCCAATGCCATGGTACCAAAAAAAAAAGAGTACAAGAGGTATTCTAACCCATAATACATAAATACGGTGTTTGTTGATGTCATGTACTATACCAACATGGTGTGATATGAGTGGTAGATACCTGGATCTCTTAAATATGATGTTGGGGGTTCGATCTCCGGCCATGTGTATGGAGAAATATATGTTGGGAGAGATCAACCCCTTATATAAATCTCAATACCTCGAGGGATTAATCTCCACAGTTACACGTGGAGGATTACCGGGTTTACCCAAAAAAAAAAGTCTATGTCATGTATGCTTGAAATTTGAAAAGCAACAGTCGGCAGAGAGCACCACGTGATAGTTAAATGTCACAACATGAACCGTATAATAATTCTTAATCAAGCATATAGGCCAGTCACATTGAATGGCCATGGAATTGTTTCAGATCATTTTCTCTGTCACGCATGCATCAGAATTAAAGCCGAAAAAGACAGTAAAGAGCAATGGGAGGAACTGCCGCTTAAACCCCTAATTGGTTTTTCAGTTGGGAGTTCCCATCACGAAGCCATTTTCATCCTTCAAACTTTTTTTTTCTTTCGGGGAGGGGGGTGAATAATCATTAAACTTGAGACATAGACTTGATGACTTGGTTACAGAAATTCGTCATTTTTAATAACCACCCTCATTACATATATAAATGCATCAATTATTACGTTAGGTGAAGGAAAAGAGTTTTTTTTTCTGTCATAAAAAAAAGAGTTTTTTTTTCTCTTTCTCTTCTTGTTATATTATTCATTTATTTAATTAGGTGAGTCCTTGCTTTTTTTGGTAGGTGTTGGGCCAAGCCCAAACAGAGAAAAAAAGGGAAAAAAAACAACAAAGAAAAAACACAAAAAAAACCCATAAACCACAACCAACCCAGAACTACATCCCAAGCTAGTTCCGAGCTGCAGCCCTAAACACCTAACACTACCCCCTCAGAAAACTCGTTCCAGCCGTATCTGCCGCTACATCAAGGATGACTCCCCGCGTCATCTGCTCCCAAACAGTCAACCGGTGCATTTCGTCTCGGCCCATCTTGGCCAACAGGTCGACGGGCCTGTTTCCTTCCCAGTGGACATGGAAAATACGAACTCGCATGCCATTCCCAAGCCAGAACGTCCTGGAACGAACGAATCAAAGCTACATATGTGTGAGTAGGATTCACTTGCTGCCAAACACACTTCTTTGCAAGCAAGGAATCAGCAAAGCAGAGCAAATCGTGAAGGCCATGACTCCAAGCTAGCTGCAATCCGTCTAGAAAAGCCACCAATAAAAACCGACTTATAAGGTAACAGGGTGCCCTTACTTTATATACTCTTTTATGATCTTATCTATAGTCGACATGAGACTTGGGTTTTTCTCAATAATCTATCACTCATCTAAGTGTCAATGGATCTTGAGTTTCTAAACATCAATTTTCTTTTTCACAAGAATATTTTGACACCCACCTCACTTATAACATCAGTCAAATGGTCAAATTAAAATGGGAATAAGCAAATGATATCTCTATTATTTGATTTATATGTTATTTCCTTTATTTTGATAACAAGAATATATAAGTACCCTTTCATAATTTGAAATTATATATATTCAACCCGAACTCTTTATATAACTAGAAAAATAATGATTCATGAACACTCCGAAAGTATCATCATTAGGGGTGTAAATGAGTCAAGCTATCGTGAACTATTCGGGCTCAGCTCGTTAATCGTTCGCTCAAGCTCGTTTGTTTAATTAAACAAGTCAAGCTCAAGCTTAAGATTAGACTCGATTATTTAAATGAGCCAAGCTCAAGCCTTACATGCTCGACATTAAGGGCTCGTGAATAGCTCGTTTATATATATAATCTAATATAGAATATATAATCAAAAATTAAAATTACATAGATCCTATATTTTGTATAAAAACTAGAACGTGACCCGTGCGATGCACGGGTGTTTTATAAAGTCATGTAAATTTGATAAAAAATATATAAGACAATGATGTATTTTAATAAATATAAAATATTAAAATACTAAAATAGCAATGAAATATTAAAAGGGTTATCATCTATCCAACCCCCCCCCCCCCCAAATTGACCAAAAAAAGGGTTATCATCTATAGTTATATTGAAACCCATTCACTGTTGCTACAATGACGGATTTTAATAATAATTAAATATTTAAATACATAATTAATAAACAATAATAATAATATTAAATACAATTTTTTATTTTTATTGAATACTATTCTATTTATTTATAATACATATGTTATATTATTTTAACAATAATTTTCATACCGATGATTATTTTCAATTAATAATTCTATATTATAATGTCAAGGGGTTATTTGTTGTATCAAATACATAATTAATTTGTACCATTAAAAATATCAAAATAAATATTTTTTTCATATTAAATTAATTATATAATTTTTAGTGTATTTATTTTTTCAAAAATGAAAAAATGATATAGGAACACATTCATTCACACTCATTTAATTTCAACACACTTTCTATAATTGATCGAAATTCATGTGATTAGTCTTTATTACTTTGAGAATAGGTCTCATCAAATAAAGTATGTGACCCACATAATTTAATAAGATTGACATAAATACCGCAATATCATATATATTGTATTTGAAAGGGTGTGTTATAAGAGGATGCATTCTTAGCAATACTTTATCTATCCCAAAATAAGTGGCATTTAAAGTTTTTTCACATAAATTAAGAAACACAATAAAATAAATGAATAATTAATAATTTTAAAAATTAACTTTATTATTTACCATACTCAAAAACAAATACAACACTCTAAAAAACATCATCTTAGATAAAAGTGAAATAAAATAATTAATGATTCATTAAAAAAAATAAAACGACACTTATTTTGTGACTTTTTTTCTTTACTTTAACATGACTTATTTTAAAACGAATTGAATAAAAAGGGTCTCGTGCATAGCACAGGTACCATTATAGTTAATTGATAAAAAAAGATTATCATTAATTGAGAATATAGCATTACACCTAAATCAAAAGAGTGATGTCTTGCTAGCAGCAGAGCATGAGAATCAGCTTTGAGCTCCGTTGGTGGTTTTGGTACAATTTTTTGCATGATATTGATCTGTGTGCTTTTTTTGGTGAAATTCTAATTTCTATATTAAATAAATTTTAATTATTATGTAATTATAGTGTAGATTAATAAAGTGATTTTTAACACAAACTACTATTCTGCAGCATACTTATTTAGAAAAAATCAACACAGTTATTTGTTAGGAAAGGACTATAAGAATTAAAATTTGTTTCTGTATTAGTCAGTTAATATATATAGATATTTTAAGGTTAAGTTACAATATAATATCCAAATTTGTCTATATAAATAAGTTTTTTAATAAATTAGTTAAGAGGATAACAAATTAAATCGAAACATGTGCTATGTGTCAAGACTCAAAGCTTAATTCACTATGTTACAATAAATTTGTAATTCAATGGGCTGCATGAAAAAAAACTGTAGTACAAAACCGTAGCTGAAAAAGAAGCTAAAATAATTTTAATAGAAATCTAAACCAAGTTCTCTATTTTCCTGTTAGGACTACACATATCACAATATAATTTCCAATGTTATCAAAACCTATTTGATCTATGAGAACCTAAGGATCGACACTTAAGATGACATCAACTTACATTGACAATCCCGAGTAAATCCTTCAAATGATAATTGATCCACACCATTTATAAAATTATAAACTTCTTGGCCCAATAATCTTCTTGTGATTTGAACCCATTTTATAACTTCCGTACACCAACACTATATATTAGCATTAATAATAGATCCAACTTAAATGAGACAAAAGTTAGACCAAAATATCTTAAAAATTTTGAGACATCGAATTACTTTTAGTATTTAATATTTTATCAGCACAGATAATCTCCAACAAAGTTTCATTTCTGTTAATGTGGCTTCCACTGTGTACATAACAATTGTAGAAAAGGAACTGGATTCTTAATTCTGAAATTAATTTAAAATATAATCTTTCATGCATCATATCCATAAATTGCCATTTGACCTGCATCATCACACAACAATGACCAGTACCCTACCCAGTTGAAACTAATTTCAAGTATCATATTGTATTCCCAGCATTTCATCTCATACAAAAGCTTGGGCTCCTCTCAATATGGGAGAACATTGAGTTCCAGCTCTCAATCCTATAGTTCTACAACACATTAAAGACCCCTCTCTTTATCTACCTCTCTCATATTCAATCGTAGAAGTCCTATAGGAGCACATTCTTTTCCTTCACTGGTAATTCCTTTGCAGCTTTACAAATTAAAATATTCAATTGCCACCTTTTGGTTTCTTTACGTGCAACAAAAAATTTGTAGAAATGATACCAGCAAAAGATAATAAAATTAGAAATTATAGTAGAACTGACCTTGTTAAAAAAGAAATCAAAAGGAAGGAGATAGTAATTTTACCAATCAAGAAGCCACGTTGACCACATATAATTTGTTTTCGAAAAGTAGTAGCTACTACCAGTGATATGGGTAAACATATAAAAAAAAAACCATATGCAGCTATTGAAAATTTCCCTTAAACCCAAGGACCGTCACAAAGTGCTCATAAATCCTGCATATGGATCTCGGTACCAAAAATGGATCTTTGGGTTGCTATAAAATACTATGCCCATTAATGAATTAATTAATTAAACCAAAACATCAATAGTCATGTAAATATGTAACTGTATGAGAGCTCTGCCAAGTGGAGGAACATCACCTTCCAATCCTACCTATTAATTCCACCCCTCTAGTCTACCCCATAGGCGTTACAATGCCGTTTGATATTTCTCATTGAAATAAATAGTTTACGGTTTCTTGCTGTTGCGTTACTATAATATGTGTGTTAGCTTGAACAAAACATACCCGTCCATTGTAATGATTAAAACTTCATTTCATTTCCCACCACCACCATTATAGTTAGCAATTACTGTTATATTATTATTAAAATAAATCCAAAAATTGTCTTCACTAAATAATTACCCCTATTTTATTTTACTTCTCTCTTTTATTACATTATTTTGTATTTTTATTTTCTTTTATTGGGCCTTTCTTGTATTTTATTTGTTTTAGTTTTTACTTTATATCTCAATTACAATGAAAGTAGTATTAGGATCTATTTTATTATCACACTATTTTTTAGTTTCAAATATAAATTGTATAACCATTATATTATTATTTAATTGTTTTCAATTTTAAATAATATCATTTGACAAAAGAATAAAGAAATTGTAGAACAAAAACAAATTACAAAAATATTTAATTCCCACTACATAGAAAATGTAGAGCAATAAATACAATATACAAAAAAATTTAAAATTATTGAGGAATATTGCCCCCACAACCTTCTTTTATATAGATTCACTAAATTACCCTTACTTTACTTAAAATATGACAATAATGCCACAAGAACCTTCTTTTTTATATATATAGATATTTTTTATATAGTTTGATAATGATAAATTTTTATAAAAAAATTATTTTTGAGTTAACATTTATAATATAAAAAATAAAGTAAAAAAAATAGTATTTCAGTTATTATGACTTTTGAGTTTTTCATTCATTTTCTCTTTTCCTTTATCTCATAATTTTCAAAGGTTTTTTTGACTTTTTCTTTCCTCAAGTGTTTTTTACTCATAAACTTTTACTTTCCACCTAAGGGTTTAATTATGACTTTGTTATTTACTAGATTATCTAAATATAATAATCTAACATTTTTGAATTTCATATACGACATGTTAAACACTAATTTTTATTAAATACTAAAACCTATAAAATTTAAAAATAATTTTAAAAAAAATCATAAATGAGTGACAAGCCAAGTCCAAACTTTGTTTTTTTTAACAAGGCCAAGCTCAAACTTTTAATTAGGCTCTTTTAAATAAATGAGTCAAGCTTGAGCCATCAATATTTTTTACAAGCCAAGTTCAAACTTTAAGTGCTCGGCTCGGCTCGACTCATTTACACCCCTAATCATCATCTATCCAATATCTCTCATCTCTTTCAATTTCTCTCTTTTTATCACATCATATTACCTATCACATCCATTACTTTTTCTCTTTTTTATTTCTCTGTCTCTCTAAATATATATACCCCAATTGGTGTCCACCAAACATTTTTCTAACTAGAAGCAATGTGGTATGTGTATATATATAGCTTGAAGGGAAAGATAATAATCATGTCATAGTGAACACCACGTGAACTACCCCTCCCCACAACGTGAACCACGCACCCCCTCCGCACATCGTACGCATGCACTTGTGTCAGCATATACACACTGCCAGAGAGATGAATCCAAAAGTGTAAGTGCCTATGAAAGGATTGCCAGACTAATCAAATTCCGAGTACTGAAACACGAGCTACACTTCCAACCTCTGTTTGTCTCTTAGATATCTATTTTCCTATCAATAATAAGGAGACATATTCTATCTTGTACGTACCATATGTGGGCTCCTTCAATTGACTAATAAAAGGAACTAGCTTTGCTTTAGCTCTGAACTCATCCATATCCATATCTTGTTCTTCTACCAACCACGCGGGATCAGGGATCTTCTCCCCACCAAATACTAGGAGTGTTCAAAACCAAACTGATCCAAAAAAATAATCAAAAATTGATCCAAAAAATCAAAGACCGATCAAAAACCAAATTTTTTGGATTTTTTTTGAATGATTATTTTAGAAGACCGAACCGAACTACTCGAATTTCGGATCTCTTCACTAAAACCGAACCGAGTCGAGCCGAACCGCAACTTATAATATTATTCCTTTTATACTTACATATATAAGTTACTAATCAATTGTTACATTGTGTATTTTTTTAGAATTGACTTTTGCAAGTAGTATTTGTGTTAAATATTAATTCACAATGACTTGTGTGTGTTAAATATTATTTCACATGTTTCATTTCATTTGTTTAGAATATAATTTTGCAAATACTATTTTTCTATAATACATTTTTAAAAAAATGACATATGTGTGTTTAGAAATTGGCTTTATAATTGATAATCCATCAAGAATTGTTAAAACATATGTCATTGAGTTGTACTCGGAAATATATTAAAAGTGAAACGGAAGCGAAATCACTTTGGTTGATATTTATGTTAAAAAAAATTATAACCGCAAAAAATCAAAAACTGATCCAATCTAAACCATATTGTTGCGGATCGGATTAGATATTTTTTTGAAAACAAACCGAGCCAAACCGCTTCCTATTTTAAACATTAAATCGAATGACTTTTTACCTCAAAATCAAACCGAGCCAAGCTACAAACACTCCTACCAAATACATTATCTAATCAACCTTATGTCTATTGAAGTGATCAATGCTCAATTGTTTGTCAATATATAAATGGAGTACTACTTGGTTGAAGAGAAAAATTTAGTGTGCCCTTCATTTAGTACAAATAATCATTGAACTTGGATCACTAATTCCAAAGAAATGAGCAAGACCTAACCTTTCTACTTCAAATACTATATTACAATGAGACTGACCTACTGTTTCTCTTGTGGTGTCATTCTAAAGTCGGATTAGCTCTCATGTCCAATCATGAGACTTCTCGTGAGTCGTAACATATATTGATAGTTATTTTTCTTCCATCTTTTCTTACATGGATTGTTCACTGATGAGAATTTATTATTATTATTATTATTATCGTTGTTGTTGTTGTTGTTCCAAGACAGATCCAACGGAAATTTTATTTTTTAAAAAAAGAAGAATCATGCTCTTTTGAAGCATATGTGTACGAATTTGATGCATGCTTATGGGGAATTCTATTTTTTTTTTGGGGAATGATGCATGCTTATGGGTCGTGGCTTCTTATTTTTTTCAAATAAAAAAATTGAAAGAGTAAAAGTAAAAGTAAAGTGGTTATTGATGGAAATTAGACTAACTAAAATAAAAATACTCGGGGAGGAAATGGGAGAATGAATGGTGTTATAAAAAAAAATGAAAAATGAATGAATGAAGATCCAGTCCACTTTAAGGATAGATGAGATGGGCTGAGCTAGTTAAAGGACAAAATGTTAGGAAACAATTGGGCTTTGTGCTCTTTCGTTTTGGTCAACTGTGCTCTTTCTTTTGTGTTGACAAAAAAGAACGCTACATTGGGCCAATTGTTTAACAAAAATAACTAGAATGATGACCCGTGCAGTTGCACGGGTTGATAGGCCGCCTTGGTTTTTTATTCATGATATAAAATAATTTATTTATATAGTAATAATTTGATATATGATATTTGGTCAAAAAAACTTGATATATTATTTTAAATTAATAACAGTGTTGGTTATGTGACATGGACATTTTGTATCTTAATTAAATATGAAAACTCCATGTTATAAACAGTAAACAATTGCTCATATAGATGAAAATGTAGGCCAAATCAGATGAATAAAATAAATAGAAAAAATAATTAAATAATTTTCTAATCCATAGAGAAAACATAAATGAAATTCATAAACAAACACTATTTTATTTATAAAAAAATTTAAAAAAAATAATTTTGCAACCTAAAAATTTATAGAAACATAATAATGAATTAAATCTATAAGCAAAAATATTTTATTCATAGAAAAAAAATTAAAGGAATTATAATGTTATAACCTGAAAATATATAGAAAAAAAGATTATAAGCAAACACTATTTTATTTAAAGAAAAAAAAAAGAAAGTTTAACCATTACCAAAACTCAAAGCTTATAGTTTTTTTTAGATAGAGAAATGTTAGTAATTATCAAAACTCAAAGCTTATAGTTATATAATATAATCAAATAAGACATAGCAGAAATGGAGAAAAAAGGGGGAAGCTATCAAAGTCAAAACACAAATTGTATTAATTTATTCTCAAAAGAGTCAAAACAGAAATCCAATAAAGAAACACAACCCAACTCCTCACATCCGTTTTTCCTCAAAACAGAGAAAAGAAAACACAGGCCACCTAGTAGAGGGAAAAAAAAAATGGAACCCCAGACAATAGATCCAAACATCCACTTTCAAAAATAAAATGTAGCCTAGAGGCAAGAGTTGAACCGCAGAGGATGTTTCCCTCACCATTTGCCCGCAAAGAAAAGAGGAAAAGAAACGCGTGTGGGTACGTGTACGTACAAACTACGGAAGGCAAAAATAGATGTACAGTGGGGACCACACGGTGTTATTGTCCTGTCCACGGTAAAAGCTAGTAGCTACAGTGATTTAGCTTATCATAGTCATAGAGATAGATACCTTGGCTTAGAATAATCAATCGAGATAGAGATAATACAATAGCGTTTTACCCAAAAAAAAAAATTGATAATGCAATAGGGCATTCATTCTTCTATTCTCCATTTTACTTTTAGGTGGTATCTAGGGTGGGCATGCTCTTAAATGATCCATGGTGAACCATTTTTATTAACGGTTGGATCAATCTATTTATCATGGTCTTACCATACACCTACAGTACTGTATTTTTCCCATCAATCCATCACTCTATTCCTCCACCTATCGAACCCAACAACCCAAGAAGCCACCTTAATTTTAATAATAACTTGACAAGAAAATACTAAATTTGAGAAAAACAAATGAACCTTCAAGTCCTAATTCAAGTAAGCCACGCATCGCAAACATGGAAACTTCATGGTAAATAATATCCCAGAACCAGACATAAAACTGAGACTTTGCTGCTATTTAGTACTCCTACATAAAATAAACAGCAAAAGCAATAAGGAAGCACTCAAACAATACTCTCTCTCTCTCTCTCACTCACAGTCTCTCTCACACACAGAGATAGTTAGTGTTTGTCTATATTCCGGCCACCGTAGATGGAGGCGGAGTCCAACAGCTGCTGGTCGTGCTGTTCGGGCTTCATATTAACAACGGGCCTGACGGCCCTATTCCTATGGCTGAGCCTTCGAGTCGACGAGCCCAAACTCTACATCGACCACATTTACGTTCCTGCCCTCAACAAATCCCTCAATACCCACTCATCAAACTCCACACTCCTCTTTACCCTCAAGCTCGCCAACCCAAACAAGGACAAGGGAATACAATACGACGCCGTTCTCCTCCGATTCGGGATCTTCCACGACCTCAACGAAACCTTCTCCCTCGGCAACGCCACCGTCGATGGTTTCTACCAGGGATACCAGAAGAAGGCCTTCAAGCCCGGTTCACTCGCCGCCTCCGGCAACCTCACGGCCACCGTCAACGGCGGGGTTCACTTCCGTGTGGATTACTCGACGGCGGTGAAGTACAAGGTCTTGCTGTGGTACACTAAACGGGACCGTTTGTGGGGAGGGGCAAATGTGGAAATTGGAAATTCCGGGGAGAAGGTGCACCCCAAACCCATCAGGCTTGGGGGGAAGTCACCACCTAGGATCGAGTCCGGCGCACCCAGCCTCCGTGGACGCTATCGTGCGCTTCTTCTCTCATTTTTAGTGCTCATGGCTTTACTTGACCAGTTGAGTTGACCTTGACTGACTGACTTCATGTGGGAACTTTTTTGTTTGTATTTTTGTTATTTTATTTACTTAAATTAGGTTTGTGTTTTTTCTTTCTTAGTTTAATCAAGGTTTTAATTTCTTTATGTAATTTGTTGTTGTTGTATTGATCTTGTATTGTATACTATTTTTACACATTTAAATTTTATTTTTTTTATGATTCATGTGTATTGATCAATATATTTTGTATCAATTTCAATTTCAATTTCTGTTGTTTTTAATCGTTAATTTATTTTTTTAATAATGATTCGTTCTAATAAAAAAATTTGACACGTATAATAAAAAAAAAAAGTCATGTTGAGCTGAATAGATTCTTGCGAGAGGGTAAAATTCTCCCATAATCTATCATTTTCATTTACTAGAATCTAAAATCAAAGAATAGTCTACGTTTGCTTGAGATTCTTCAACTTCCGTTTGGGCTCTAAAATCGTATTTAGGATTCAGAATTAATTTTGGTGAAAGAAGGTTATGAGTTATTTTTCTATTTGCAAAATTACGTTTAGGTGTGGGATCCACAAATTTTTTTATATTTACACATTAAAAGTAATTCTACCTTTAGCATCTAAACGCAATCAATTCTTCTGAATATATTTTTAAAATATCATTACCAAATACAAATCAATTCTTTTCAACATAATTTTTTTAAAATTAATTCTTTAAACACAATTTTATCAAATATAATTCTACCAAAATCTAAAACAAACGGACAGTAAGAGGAAAGAATTTTGCCACTTAAACTAATCGGCGTTAATTATTTTTTTACTATTACTAATTTCATTATATTGTATAAAGGGCAATGGAGGATTCGGATTACCTGCACTCAGACAAATCTCGAATTCATGCAGCTGGGTAATTTGAATATATTTAGATTCATCCAATGGTCAACATCAACTCATTTTTAGCTTCTATTTTTTAACCTAAAAAACAACATAGTCCATTTTTCACCCTCTTCACACTATACCAAGGTAGTTAAAATTGGATCGGTCATTGAACCACTGAGGACAGGGGTTTAAGGTTCAAAGGTTCAACTGAGGTATAATAAAATACTATTATTTTAATTATAAATATAATATATAATATTATTTTAAACCCTAAACTTATACAATATTGAGCAAAAATTAACATAAAAGTCATAACTTTATAAAGAAAAATTAAACTTTACTACTAAATGTCATAATTCATAACATAAAATATTTAAAATTACAAATAATTAAAGAAAGTGATATCCATTTCTTTTAAAAAAATTAATTTTTGAATTTTTTAAAAAAATAATAATAAAATATGAACCGGTTCAACCCGATTTTTAGCCGATTTTTTCGGTTTTGACCAATTTTTGACCTTTTTTTTTCTTCAGTTTTTGACTGGTTCTTTGGTAGGGCGGTTCTCAGGCTGTTCTGGACCGAAAGGGGTCTGGTTCCCGGTTTAACCGGCCGGTCGGGTCCGGTTTTGTCAACACTGCACTATACTATATCGGGAATAATCATCATTTTCTTTCTCTCCCATTTTCCTTCTAAATTCTTTTAATTAGAGAGATTTTCCCATCAATGAAGTAATAGCTGAAAAAATTGGAAAATAATTTACTCTCAAGAAACGATGTTTTCTTGTTTTCTATGTCAATTGCTCCTTGAGAAGAATATTTGTGACCTTAAGAAGAATAAGCATCGGTGCTTGAACATTACATTTCTTCATGATGTTATATTAGTGCCTATACCTAAGGCATTTAAATAATGTCAATGTGCAGTAAGAAGACCATAAATTGTTTGAATCATTTTAGGTTAAAAAAGCACTTAATGCATCTATCCCATAAAATATCAATTACCGTGGAAGTCGCACCAACAAAGTTAGAAAGGTGTCTGCGAGATTAGGCGTAAGTAATTAATGTACTTTATCTAAAGGCACGGACTTGGATGGTACCCAATTCAATCTTTGGTGACAAAACAATATGTTGTCAAATTTTATGTGTCTCTCAATCGAACACAAATTAATTCAGAGATTTTTTTACTCTTAGGATACTATGGGTGATGACAAAAATGTTGATGAGGAACTTCCATTTGGAATTCAACAACCCAACTCAAGAAGTAGGGTCTAATTCATTCACCACACACAGTCTCGTTCACAAAGAACCCAAGTTTCAATCTCCTTTTGCTGCTCCTAACTCGCGGCCAACCCCCGCACAAGCTCACCATGAACGGCTGTGCAAAATTGATGCTACATTGCGCTGCAACCGCAATATGGTGAAAGCCAAGTCATTTTCACAAAGTCCGACTACATCGTTTTAGGGCTGAAAATAAAAAATGGAAGTCGATATGGACCATTGGATGAATCAAAGGGTGTCCAAATTGCTCGACTTCATGAATTCAGGAGTTGGTTGTCCATATCCTAACAATGGATAGGGTTTGAGTTAGAGATACCAAAGTGAGTTCTAGCTCGCGAGCCAACCTGGCTCACCAGTGGGGTGGATTAAAAAACACAGCTCACTTGTACTGAGTTATTTTGACTCGGTTCAATTAGCCTGCGGGTTGAGGCGCGTCGGTCCGTGTTGATTTTATTTTATTTTATTGAAAAGTTGGTGTATTGTGCACCAGCATGATAGAATTTGCCGTTTCTTCGGTTGATTTTTGTAGTTGCATGAGTTTCCACTCATCTGGCAAAAGCAAACTGGTATAGCGCCAAAGGAAGCAAAATTGACATTATGGTATAAGCTGGCCACAGAGAAGAAATCGTTGCGTGGTTCCATTTTCATTTCCATAGTAGAGATTTGTGTGGCAGTTCAAGTTGATCATAAATTGAAATGCGCTACTTCCACTCCTACTCCTACGTTAGAAATCTATGCACTGGGTTCCGTTCACGTTCACACACTGAACTCAACACTTGTAACCCTCAATCTTCTTCAACCCCATTACACCTTTCGGAAGTCCTTGACGATTCTCCACTCTCAAGCCTCAAGCTTCAACGACACTCTGATTCAGGTACTTCACATAACCCTTACCACCCTTTTCACTATATGCCATAAAAAAAGGAACAATGACCGAAATGGTTTCTGGGTATTTTAGAATTGGACTCGTTACGTTAATGGGTGTTGTTTTATTGGAAATTGGGTATTGTTGGATGGTTGGAGGCTTGAAAGTCACATTTTTTATTGTGTGTGGATATTTTGGTGCAGGTGATTCGTCTGATGTTGCGTTTAAACGGATTTCTTCTATCTTCCACGGTAAGTGTTTGTTAAAATTTCTATGAGAATATATATTATCTGTTTTCTTTAGGATAACGAGGAAAACTGAAGAAACTCGAACTAGGCCGTGTAATTTCTACATTTTAACTCATATTTTCCACTTTTTATTGACTATTCTTTTTGCCGTTTTTTTTATCTCCTGTGATTTGTGAATAGATATGAATACATTACCTTTAATTTTTGAGCTTGTTTTTCTCTGTCTAAAAGGGTTAAGTAATATTGGTGTATAATTGTTTCTTATTTCAGCTGGTCAGTCAGGCAAGAAACCTAATTCTGAGGAAATTGGTGGCGCAAATGAGTTTGATATGTCGTGGTTACCAAAAATGCCTTCAAGGGTATCGCCACAGCATGCGCATTCTCGTGAAAGGAAACAAAAATTTGAGTTCCAAATTGCACAAGAAAACCGTTTTCACTGGTTATTTGAATTCAGTGCGAAGAAACTAGGAATTGAGGCTACCCTTGACTTGTTTGGTAAAGTGGGACAAAAACTGGGTATGAAAGAATACAATGCATCGGTAGAAATATGCGTAGATAAAGCCAGGGGAGCTGATGACGAAGACATTGCATTAGAAGAAATGGGGAAGGTTTTTTGCCTTTTCAAATCAATGAGGGAACAAGGTTTAGAGTTAAAAGAGCAGACATATCGCCCACTTCTTTTGTATATAATTGACATGTGTATGGTTGAAGAGTTTCAATTTTTCTGTCATGTTATCAAAGATGAGAATCCCAGTTCAGGTACAAGACTGGGTTACTACGAAATGATGCTGTGGCTAAGAGTTAATAACGAAGAAAAGATTCAGGGTCTTTGTAACTATATTACCGAGAATGATGGTGAGGACACTTCTGATTTACGAGGTAGGCAAATCATTTTTTTTTCTCACATGCATTTTTTCTCATAATTTGTTCCTCTGAAGCTATGTTAAAACTTCTAGCTTTGGATTTTAACTGTAACAGATGTTGAGAAGTTCATCTGTGTTTTTCAAATTACACAGACATAATTGATGTCTTTTATGACATTTTTTTGGGATCATTTGAACTGTTTGCCCATGGAGTTTGAATACCAAGTGACATTGGTCTGTGCGGCTAATTGCATCAGATTATTCTAATATGAATGTTTTATGCTATTATATTGTATTGCAATCAACATATCTATCTGAGATTCTGAATCCACATCTATGCTCAATCAGAAACGTTTTGAGAGAACAGAACTTATGCTAAATTATATTCAGTTACACTTGTGTTATTCATCTGATTATTAGAAGTATTCATGCCAAACATGCATGTTCCAAAATCAGTGCATCCGCGATCTGGTAAGGAAACATAACTATTAACATTATGCTGCTTTTTTGCAGGTTCAATAAAAACAGAAAATTTTGCTTCATGTAGTGTATTAGAAATTTACTTGATTCAACTTATGTTGCAGAAAAGTATTTATTGGCTCTTTGTGAGAGTGAACGGAAGGAGAAGATTTTGGAGGTGTTGGAATTTGTAGACATAATGAAGCTTTCATCTGCTGAATCCATAGAAAAGATATTTCAGGCATTAGGAAGGCTACTGTTGGAACCTGTTGCGGAAAAGTTCCTTTTGGACTTCAAGACAAGTAGTATGATTATGATTTTTTATCTTCTTATCACCTGTGTAGATGATGTTAGGCATGGTGCTCAGTTTGGTTCAGAAAAGAAAAAAACATTTTTCTTATGCTATATGAGATTTTGTATGTCTTGGAATCTGTACTCTTATGTTTTATATGTTTTAACTGACAAACTAAGATTGCAAGTTTTTTTTGGTAATTGTAAATGTACTGAATTAAGGATTTTTCTAACTTTCTACCGGTGTGTATCTAAAGTAGTATTATGATTGTACAGAAGGATTAGGAGCTGCCTTTCTCTGTAAATTTGACCCTTGTGTATATTTTACTGAGATTTTCTTACATTTTGCAGATCATGAAGCAGATAAGATTACAAACTTCATTGCTAGTTATGCTGTCAGCATTCCAAATTTATTGGTAAGAAAATTCTCATGCATGGTATAATTTCCTCAAGGACATGATACTGTTAATCACTTTGCTTTATGCAGTTTGCTTCATCCTAGAACTATATCACCAGTTTCACATTTTTATGTTACTTCAAACTTTAGTCATGATTGATGTTGTACGAAACCCGGTTTGCTAGTTTCTATCAGCATACTTTAGTGATAATTTCTTGATAATTGATTTTGAATTCTGAATAAAAGTTGAACAACATAGAGGCATTTGTAGGTTATCGTCTATGGTGCACAGAGGTGAATTTTCAGGGACAGATGGAATTGGTTTCTTTGAAGTTTGTACTGTGTGGTCCAGTTCCATCTAAAATAATATTTGAATCTCACACCTCTGTAGTGGTAAGAAGACATAATATTTATAATGAATCAGTAATTTTTGCTCATCACTCATTTACTTCGTTAGACACAATTCTTTATCTTTTTCCTTTCATTCTTATTGTTCTTTTGATTTCATTCCAAGTAACCCAGAGCAGGCTTGGTGGATGGCGTAAGGTTTGTCAAAATGGCTTGTATTGTAGATTTATGTTGGAAGCATTCAATGCTGAATATTTTTTGCTGGTTTATTTTTAATAGAAACTACTTAATACGTGTTAACTGCAATGAGGTTTTACTGCATTGTGTTTGTATGCTAAAAAGTGCATAGTTGCATGTGAACATTTGGCCACAATCAAGTATGTCAGTAGGTGTTTTAATTCATACATGTTCTTTGGCATAATAGTTGACTATATTACTTGTCTGTTATGGACAAAAAATATATGTTTTCTGTCTTTCCTCTCATTTGTTGTTGGTAATATTGAAGGTTGAGGATGTCATAAAAAAATTCAATGATTTGCACCAAGAACTAGAAGTTTCACCTTCTCCCTCGTCATACGAGAAGCTCGTTTTACATAGCTGTGCATTGCTCAAGGTAAAATATTTGGTATAGGTTACATCCATTATAGTTGGTTTTCATTCTTTTTTCTGAGTCCCTTCAGTTCTACTGATTTTGTATGTTTGGAATTTGGAGCCTGGGTCTACAGCACCCAGTTAAAGTTCTCCTCACTTTGTCATCCTGGAACACCCCAGCTACAGAGCATGTGCATATCCATAGATCAAGTTCCTACACATTGGGATACTTAAAAAGTTTAGCATTGGATTTTTTTGTTTAAAAAGTTTACCGCTACCTTCTATTTTCATAGGGATTCAATTTGATTTTACATCCAAATATTGGTAATGGGAAAAAAACTGACGTTCTGTTGATACTGATGCCTACATTCTAGTAAGCTACATAAATATAGTTTTGATTATGTAATTAAGATTTTCTGTTCGTGGATGTGTAGAAAGGTTTAGATTTATATTTCAGATTTCAATATTATGCTTGTAGAATTATGAAGAACTGAAGCAATCTGAGTTCAAAGCTACAAAGCAAATTTTCATGGAACTTATAAACACATATGCTGCTTGTGGACAGTTGGAGAAAGCAAAACAGGTATGGGTGCAAGCAGCTAATGCTTGGGTCATTATATTCTCCTCTTCCAGACCAAAATCGTTGTTAGTAATATAAATATAAATTGTGAATACAAACATGGCTACGTATCTCCCTCCGTCCGCAATTGAATACTTACTGTAAATGCTTTCAACCTATATAACTTCCTTTCTTCTTGAATATGTGAATGCATCTTGTTTTGTTGTACTACCTAGTGTATCTTCCTCTTTTTCTTTCGTTTTTTGATACTATAATCTCAGTGGTCTTTTGGATTGCATAACAGTGATAGGCTTCTTATTACCAATCTTTTTGCTATATATAATATATATACCTTGACTAGAGCCATCTATTATTTGCTTAAAGCACTAACCTTTGTGGTGATCTCATTAATCCTTCATGTCGCAGGTAACCTTAGATCCGTTGATACCAGTGAAGAGCTTGAACCAAATCAAGAGTGTTCTTGTATCGGTCCTTGCATCACATGGGCAATTGTCTGAGGCTCTTCCTTTTTACAAGGAAATCAAGCAAGCTGGACTCAGCCTGGAGCCTAAAGATGTTATGAGTCTCATTGTAAGATTTTGTGAATATATTAGTAAATTTATAATTCTTAACTTACAAGCATTCCATTCATAACCAAACCCAATGGACATTTGTAGGAGCACACCCGTTCCGATGGAGAGTTGGATCGGTTGCTTCTGCTACTTGAGGAATTGAATAATACATCCTATTGGATCTATGCTTGCTGCAGAATCATCTTGTATTGTATTTGGAATAAGCATTTAAGGTTTAGTTCCTTTTTTTTTTCACTTTCATTGAATTTCTTTGCACTAAAAATGGTTTCTGCAGTTTACTTATGTTCATTTTATTTTGGATCAGTTCTGCTGTTGACTTGTGTAAGCTCCTCAAGGATAAGCTACAAGATAATGAACTAGTTATGAAAGTTCTCTTTGATAAGGTTAGCTCTGGCCTTCTTTTTTACCTAATTTGTATAAACTTGCAATTCAATGTTTCTAAGAAGCATGGCTATGTTGTTTCTGAAACTCTTTCAAACTGCTATGTGGTATGGATCATAAAATATTGCTAAATGGGTTCTGGAAAAACTTTCACTTATGATGTTTGTTCCATTAGCCCACGTGTTGTTTTGACAACAAATTTGTCTCTGTGTAATAGGTATTTTCTTCAATTGAAGAGTCAGAGTCCAATCATTTGCATTCTTGCGTCGAGTTGATTTCAGAAATCAAGGATAAGCTTGGCCTTTTGCCTTCACAGAAATGTTATGATTCTCTGCTAGCTGCTCTTGCCAACGCCAACAATTCACATAATGCTGAATGAGGCTCCTTAATAAGAAGGGCATGTCTACAAATTCAACTTTGCTACTAACAGCAATAGGTGCTGATGTACATACAAATTGGCCCCACTAACAAATTTTTACGAATTAACATACTATGCTTTCTCGATATATATGGGTATTTTCTTTGCGGTTTGGAGGTGCTAGTAGAAACTCAGAATTAAATGTGCATATTCAAAGGCTAGATTGATGCGCAGACTCCATAATCAAAATGACAGATTTGTCAAAATGTTTATCCCTATTTCTCGGATGTTAAATTTGTGTTTCACTATGTTTGGATGATAGAGGAGCACTTGATCTCCACTTGAACAAATTTAATTATTAATTTATAAATTTAAATTTGTTTAAAATAATAAAACAAATAACAGGGAGGTGTTCCGTTAACCTATTAAACAATAATTCAACACATATGTTGATTTGCTAAGCATCACTATTGTAACTTGCCCATAAAAAAAAAAGTGATAGATAAGTCATTTATATCATACCATTTTGGCTTGTAGAGAAGTTATATGATACCATTAACACAATAAATGTTTTGATTAAAATTAGTAAAAGAATAACAAACTTCATAAAATATGAAAAATATGAGATTCAGGATTACATTAATGTATAGAAGTTGAATATCCCTTGCACTTCTAATCTCGCATTCCCTTTATAAGTTAAATATCGTTTTCGACTACTACTATTCTCATCATTCAAATCAAGAAAGAATCGATTCCTTACTTAATCGATGAAAAAACTTCCAAGTATTTTGAACTCCCTTATCTTAACATTAAATAATTTCTTCTTAATGAAAAAATTGAAAGAAAATTTCTAAGCAAAAGGTAGCCGACTGCACAAAAAACATCAGATAATGAAAACTGTGTATAATGTCTCATATACTTTTAAAGAAAAATACAATGTAAATAAAATCACTATTAGATAATGAAAACTTTGTGTAAGCATGAGGAAGGTACGAAATCCTGCTATCTCATGCATAAGTAATCCTTGCTTATTCTGATGTCCATTTTAGGTAAAAGAATCTTATGGTTATTACTTATTAAAATATCAATCAGGCACTTGAGCAAAATGTTCAGGAGTAATTTGAAGCTCTTATTACATTGTATTTTCAATGATGTCATGTCACATTCCCATGAAGAGTTTCAAAAGGAATAAGCAACAAGTATGGCTTGCCTGCACCTTGCCCTGGCCTGCTGAAGCCTCTCACCCAAAGTTTCTTCCTTCACAGCAGCCTTCACCATGGCCAAGTCCATTTCCATCAACCTCAACACCCTAAACAGTTCAGTGACCATTCTCTCTTCTACTTTCCCTTCCTCCCTCAAAACCTCTGCCTCCTCTCTTGCCCTCTCAGCAACAATCTCTCCCACCTTTGCCAACAGTTCCGTGGACCCAAATTCCTTCCCCATGAGATCCTCCAGCTTCTCCAAGAAGTCAGCTATGACATACCCTATTGGCTTCTCAAGGTTAATCTCTTTGGTCCTCTTCCAACCAATTTCAAAGTTTGGTGGCTCAGGTTGTACAAGGTCAGTACTTGGCCTTCTTTTTCTGATTATCTCTGATCTCCTTCTTCTCTCAATGGGGAATGTCTCTGGACTGTTCATTGTACTTGAAGTGGGATCTGGGGTTGGAAATTCAGGAGGCTCAGGAGTGGAGTTCAAGGAAGTACATCTTATGGAGAAGTGTTGTTTTCTGGGTTGGCTGTGAATTTGACATGAAAGCTCTGAGGGGTTTGGTGATGTTTTAGCAGCTGGATAGACATTGTGCACATGATGAGGAGGAGTGGGATATGAGAGGATTGTAGAAGCCATGCTAGTTTTGAAGCAAAGTGATATAAAGATAAGGCTCTTCCCTTTTATGGTTGGTTTCTCACTTTTCAGATAATTCAGTTGAATAATAGTCCAATGTAAACAAATTATATCTCAAAATATCTGGTGAGGAAGAATTTACCAAGTCAGGTTTGGTTTCATTGGTATTATGTGTGGAACCGTTAAATAATAGAATTACAATGCTAAGAATTTACAGTAGAGCACTATAGAGAAAGTTCCAAGAAATTGATACAAAATTTATTGACCCATTGGTATTATTATTAAAATTTTATTATTCATTTTTAATTTTATAAGATACATTATAATTATATGTTAATGTTAATTTTAAATTTTTTAAATTTTATCTTTGATAAGTTTGTGAGTTCATTATTTAAGACTTTATGTAATAAACTTTAATTATTATTAGTTCAACATCAGTGAATGAATCAATAATTTTACCAGTACCAGTTTAACTTTTAAAACAATGATTACGTGCACTCAAATCTCAATGTTGCTAAACTGTTCTTTAATAACAAGACATTCTCCATCCTACAAGTATATTATACTGTATAAGTCGTGTAAGTATGTTTCCTCCGTCACTATTTAATGCCAAGATGAATCACCGAATTATAGTCACAAAAATTATGATATCCCTTTCACCGTTTAATTACATGGTCGTAAAATGTTTTCAAATCTGGATTTTTTTTTCCCGTTACGTCATGAAACTGTCAAGACTACCTCACAACTCTTGAGAATTTATATTACAACTTTTGCTCAAGGGAACAAAATTTTCTGTTACACCAATGAGGAGACTCAGCAGTCTGCCGAATTTGTAGAACACTCAACAATGATTTTGTATATCCTATATACACAGGATCTGTAACCTATGTGATTGAAAATCATTTGATTATACAATTATACAACAAAAATGGCAGAAGGACCTTAGAGTTGATTCCGTAATTGCATCAATAAGCCCTGCATAGTCTCGATCTTTTGACTCAGTTTGACGATGGTAAGGTGTTGAAAGGAAGAAGAATCTGAGGTACCAGTATCACTGATTAAATCATTAAGTTTAGCCTGTGAATCCATAACCGCTTCCTCAAGCAATGTTAATGTCTGTTCCGTAGTTTTTTGTGGTTCTTGGTTTATCAGGGTTGGTAATGGAGAAAGTCCTCTACTACCAACACTACCGTCTCTACTAAACTTTTCAGCAGAGAAAAACTTGTCAATGCCTTCACTTCCTGTAAGTCATCGTATCATTATTAGAAGATGATGACAGTTCACAGAGGGAATAAACAAGAGTGCATCAGCAAGCTAACTACTAGGAACAATAATAGTCTAGGCAGGCCTTATGCTGTGTTCAAAATTACAATTAACCACAATTACATCTCCAGTTCATAAGAAACTCACAGACAATTAGTGTTATACCACTATAAGGTGCTTATCTATGAATTGAAAATTAGTACAGTCTAAATTCAGCATTTTCCCAAATTTGTTCAAGTGCCACAATCAATATAATCTTCAACTTTCGGTATTGCTCCATACCATTAGTTCTTATCTTTCAGGGTTTATACAGACTATTTTTAAGTATTATTATATTGGGCATACAGCTAAGGTAGTCATCAATTTACCAGCAACTTGGATTCGAGACACCTTGTTTTGAAGCATTATCCATTTCCTATAAATTTTGTTTTTGAAAGAAACGAAACGCTAATAAAATTCTTGTGGCTACTAGTTTTGTGTACTGCCTCTCTTTGATCTATATACCACCACCAGTCAAAAATGCTAGACTTCAAATATTATATCCATCTTCTGCCCTATAATCTAAAGATAAAATAATCCCATCACTTCCGAACTTTAAGGTAAGGCAGAAGGTTCCACCAATAGCACTTAAAAGAATAAGATTTTATGTATAAAAAAATCAATTCAATGCATAAGAAACTTTGGAAACATACCTAGGTTGCCTAGTTGATCTATTACAGACTGACCAACAGAGCCTTCTAACTTAAGCAACCGTATAATTGCAGCAGTTATCCGGCCAACTGAATCAATTTCAGATTTGCACAAAAAAGTGAGGTGCTGAAGCTCATCCTTGGTTACAACTGCTTCAATCTGCATGGTAAAATCATCATCACACACAACATTCTTGTGGAAGAGACAATGATCTGTACTTAAATGTAAAATTCTCATTACCGGCTGTTTAACAGAGAATTTTAGATTTTCCACTTCCCAATTAGTCATTTCATCATCAACATTCTCCTCACATAATATCAAGCCAACTTCAAGACCAATTCCTCCAACTGTGTCAGTAAATTCTTTAACCCCATTTGCAATTACCATTGATGAAGGAATGTCTTTTTGGGTATGAGGCTTCAGGATTCGCAACCCTTGAACTCCAATCTGCACGTGCAGGCTCAAGATGTAAGATGTACGATAGAAGTAGAACATATCTTAATGGACGAAACAGAAATGAGAAGATAGAAAAATAAAACCAATTAATAACAATATCTAGTTTAACATATTTAAACCAAAAGCATATAAATCAGATATAACCATGAATAGCACATTTAGCATTTCTAGGTTAAGTATATACTATGTTTTGATCATTAGACATCAAGTCTAATTCATAACAAAATGAGAAGAAAGCCTTCTAGCCCCATGTTTGTCCATTTAATCCAGGTAAGAAAACCTTCTCCTCTGACTTTGACAACAATAAATGAGCAGCAGCAAACCACTAATTCCATCAGTCAAAGGTTGTGTCTGATAAGCTATTAGATACTCCTTTGAGAAGTAGACCACCTTAAAAATCACAACAGGAATGCTAATTGAGCTGACAGGAGAAGTCACTGCATATCTTAAGATCATTATCCAAAGATCCTATTTAAAACATTTAGGGCGTGTTTGGGAGGGGGTTTTTGGAGGGGAGAGTTTACTCCAATATTTTAGTTGTATAGATAGGGGAAAAGGATGGAGAAAACATTTTGAAGCACTCCAAAACCCTCCAAAGTCCTCCCCTCTAGTACATTTCCAAAAACCCTCCAATTTTGGGGAACTCAAAAAATGCACTTGAGAGGTAACTTTGGAGGGTTTTGGAGGATTTTCACATACTTTTTAAACACTCAAATAGGTAAAATATTGATCACAAACCCTCCCCTCCAAAACTCCCAAACACACCCTTAACGTTGTTGTTTCACCATTTGGTTCTTTCATGTCCAAATCATAGACTTAAAGCCCATGTGCATGTATTTATACAGATTATAATTACCGGATTCTAAAGCTAACCAAATCAACATAGAAGTCTTATTAACCGTAAAGAAAAAAAATGAATTAGGAAAGGTAGTTCAGAAATGAGAACAAAAACAATTATATACTGGAAAATTATCAACTTTAAGCATGAGAATTAAGTTCTTACAAGGTATTTTATTAAAACCAAGAGTCTACATATGTCTTCAAGCAGATGTTTGGTTAGTTTTCACAAATGAGTCGTTTCTATATAAAAATAGCAGTAGTTACTAGTCAACAGAAGAATGCGTAGCAGGTCTAATGATCACTTTAAGCTCCCCCACCTCACCCCACGAAGGAAAAAGATATTTTCAGCCTAATTCTAGTAGTTTGCCAGGTTTTCATATATATGCTGGTAAAATTATAGCATGGATGATAGAATGGAATTATGGAAGTATGAATGTGGCATTTCGTGTTTTGCAATTCCTGTTGATAGGATGCCTGATGCTGAGCTATTTTTTTAGGAAGTGTTAATCTTGTTTTCCCTCTGTTATAGTGTCAAACAATAAACATAACTTCATTCTTGAAAGCAGACAATAAGGGCCTGTTTGTTTAAGCTTTTGAAGAAAGTACTTTTAAGATTGTGTAAAAAAGTGATTTATTTTTTTAGAGATTTTATATAAAGCATAAGCTATTTTTTGTTTTGTCACAATTATAAGAATTATTTTTTATTTTAAAAAAGTAGTTATAATTATAATGTTTTTCAAAAGCTACTCGTTATAATGAGAAATCGATTTTTTTTTCTTCAAAATATGATTGTTTTCAAAAGCTTAAATAAACACCTTACAAATTCTAAAATGATTTTTCTTTCCAAATAAAAGTGATTTTTTTTATGAAAAAACAGAAACATACGGACCCTAAATCTTTAATTCTGAAGTAGTTTGGAGCAGAAATTTATACACCCAAACATTAAATCTTGGAAAATCAGAAAAAAGCTTGTATTTACCGTAACCAGTTCTACTGGATGATGCTGTATTCTATGCAATTGTCCTTTTCCATCTGAAACATTCTTTGGCCTATTTTTTGCATTTACTTGTAAACCATGGAAGGATGTGTGCCAACACCTCTCTTCTCTGCCTTCATTTTCATGGCTAGAGAACCACCACCTTTCAGCCATATCCTGCGCACCTTCAAGAGCAAATAACCAGTCTCTCAATTCTATGGTTACATCCACATCATCTGGCTTCTTCAAGTGTGGAAAACCAGTTTCTTTCCCTTCTCTCATGCTTTCAACTGGTAAAAAAATATTGAGGAAGACAAGTGAATTTAAACTTAACAAGTGAACATAAGGAAGATGAGCATAGAACAAATTTATTATGTATTAAGCAAATTAATCAACTACAGAAAATCGAATGACATTATTTGTTTCATACCATCTTCTGAATCATCAACAATTAGAGTTGTCTTAAAAAGTTTTGACAACGGTCCTTTTTGTAAGTGTTCCAACCCTTTACAAAGACCCTTCCCAGGAGCTCCATCAGGCCCAAGTATTCCAAATCTATGCAGGAGGGCTTCAGCATAGTTCATTCCCCCACCAAGACGAACACCAGATATATAAGCTGAGACATTCAAACTATGAGACTCCAAATCTTGTTCATACAATGGTATGACATGCACCATGCTTATGTCCAGAAAAGGGAATGAATGGGCATTTCCATTCAATAGATCTTTCTCGTTCTTATGCACCCAGAAAACAGCTCTTAGTTGAGGATATCCATTATCACCAAGTGAGGGAGCATTTTTGGTAGAACTCAAGGAGGGGCCACTTTCACATGCCAAGTGCTCCTCAGCATCCACACAATCTATCTCAACACTCTCCCAACGTAAAGTAGATGAAACAACAATAGCCCCACCAAGGGTTCTATGAGTGGCACTGGTGAACAGATCATCTCCAACAAATTGCACTAATGGCATTCCCTCAACATTCATTGATGAAGACTCCAGAAATCGAAGTCGGAGGCCTTTCACTGCTAAACTCACAGCAGTGTCACTAGGAACCTTGTCCATAAGATTTCCACTAAAAGACTTGTCCCCAGTGTCCTCCAATTGTTTCCTTTTTCCAGCCATTGCTATCTTTTCACTAACTCTCCCAAAATAACCATAGAGATCTAGGACAAAAAATAACTGCTCAACAGAAGTGTTAGACAAATACTGTTCACAAGCAACTCCAGCCCTGACTATACCCCCTGGAGGAGGAACTTTTAACAATGGACTTCCATCAGCAGTTGCCATAGCTACTTCAATACAAGCATCTTTCAGATCAACACATCTCCACAATCCTGCAGTCTGACATCCAGTTGTGCCCATACATGCTTCCAGAGACAAATTAAGCTGGGATGCTCTGATAGTCCACTTCTTCTGGCTAGCATCAATTGGTTGACCTTCCCAAAGACAGAAGCAAGCAGGATCCTTCTCAAGGTTCAGCATTCTTAGTTTCAATGAGGGCGAATCTAAAAAGGAAAGGCTTTCAATATGAAGCCTTGCTCCAGCAAAGGAGGTCTGGACTGTATTGTCCATGTCGCTTCCAGAAATATCCAATTTGGCCTTGTCAAGAGGAACTGTAAGATCCAGTCCCTTGAGAGTGAAAATAAAAGATTTCACTGAGAAATCTGGTAAAATGTCACCAGGACTGACAACAATACCATCAGCTAAGAAAGAGGATATCCTCAGGCATGATTCTTCTTGGAGATGGATCTAGAAAATATAAAAGATGGTCAAATAATATAATTTCCAAAAATAAATAAAGATGTTGCACTATAAATCTATAACTATAACAGGGCATTTATTGAAAGAACCTGCACATACCATAAGAGGCTGACAGTCAATAACAGTTTGAGAAGCAAAGGATGGTGGAAGTGGAGAAGGCATGATCTGAAGAGCGTGAAGGCATATTAAAGGGGTTCCCTCAATCAACTGCCACTGTTGTTCTTGTAGAGGATATATCGGAGGACAAAAGCCTCTGGCTGCCAAAAGAAAGGATAGGAAAAATAATTAACGAACAACACATAAGCAATGCTTAAGTGCATTAATAACTTAATACCAAATTTTGGCACATGAAAAGCATCTCCTGTGACAGCTTGCATTGATGGTTGCACTAAGGTACATGGTGGGGAAGAAAAGGTGTCCCTGCATTCCAATAAAAAAAAAACTACAATTTAGTTTCACTGTAACAATTACTGCAGTCAACTCAAGACGAAGAAGAAGATTATTATTTCAATTATCAAGAGTCACCAAACTGATTAATCATGCAGGCCATATTGCTACTCCTTAAGAATACAAGAAACTCATTCTTTTCTTTTTCCCCTTTCTAATTTCATTAATTTCTCCAATCCAACCCAGAATATCTAACAACAAAAGCAGTGGGTTCCCTACATAGGCCACAACATATTGCCAATATATTCAGATTAGTTGGCTCCTGGTTTCCATTCAAATCCTATGAGCAGAGACTACATTGACACAAACACCTGCACCCACACACACACACACACAGCTCACTTAATTTTTTCAATAGTTGTTATTCATACAGGGCTGAAAGACACAAACCTCAAAAATAATCCACCAATTGTAATCCTGGTTAAGTTCTTGTCATTATCTCCTTCAGAAAGACTGGCCTGCAAGGACAGTCTCATATTTATCCAATCAAACAGTATAACTCTATTGCCACTAAAAGCCTGACAGTTAAAAAAAATCATGATGCCAAAATCATATAGACCACATGAATGTAATGTTTATATTTTTATTTTATTTTATTATCTTATTTACGAATCATTCACATAGATTGTAGCACACAGGTATAAGAGAGGGTTATCTGCCACCTTGCTACCAATGAGCCTCTAGTGGACCTAAGAAGACTATATATAAAAGGCATCTTAAGCCCCCTCCCTCCCCCCAAAAAATATAAAAGGCAAATATAAGGTTCTGTACTATTTATTAAGTTAGGCTTAAGATATAATCAGTTCTATAATTCTATTCTACCTATTACATACGGCCACAGTAGTCTCACCAACACTCGTATTGAGAGTAACATGGACAACTACCCAAGAAAGAAAGAATGAGTGCAAGAACTTATGATGTCAGCCAAAAAAAACATCAATAAACTTACCCTAGAAAAAAAGAGGGACTGCATCAAAAGCTCAAGCTGGAATTCTGCAAGTTAATGCAAATTGTTGGATCATTTTGCATGTGAAGTTATACATAAAACTAGTAGCCCTAGGATATTTAATAATAATTAAAGGAGATATAGATCAATATAAAAAATTATGCAGAGGCCAAAGACAAACCAGTATCTTTAATGCAAAAGAATATATGATCTACGACAATTGAAACAAGAGAATGCCCAGCTGCTTCAGTGGATCGCTGTCACAATTCAATTACAGACAGACTCAGAGAAAGACATAATGAAACATGATTTTGTGCATTAAAATCTACTGATAATCGGTGTTCTCAAAGAAGGGAAAAGTTAAGACAATAAGAAACCTGCTGAGCCTTGAAATCAACATCACCCCTGTTTAGACAAACATATACTCCTGTCATGAAGCGGAGAAGTGCACGAAGTCCTGCTCATATATGTTGTATTAACCTCATGTCAAATCCATGCTATGTATATCAATTGAATATGGATCCAATAAACACAAAACTTGCCCTTTTACTTACCTGGTTCACTTAATGCAGGGCAAACAGCTTCATTGATGTGTAATTGAACCTCAAGTCCAAGTGGACTGTTCAATTCAGTTCTCTGAATTGTGATCTGGTAATTACAAATCCAACCTATATTTCATGACTCATAACATTCTATATTAAAACAGAATATGTATAAAATAGCTTGAAGGAACTGCATTCATTACATATGCTTCTCCTGATATTCCTTCCAAAAAACACTCTCCTCCAAAGAACACCCGTTTTGCGCCATCATCGTCCCTTAGATTTGATCCTTCTTGAAAGTGGCCTAATGCAGCCTCTGTGAACATGTCCGGATGAGGCAAAAGATCAATAGACAAAGATTGCCATTCCAGTTTCTGGACAGGCCAAAAAAGTGAGAATCACTAGATGGTAATGTGCATAGAAGCAACATTATCCTCATCATTGAGAACAGAAAATATTTTTCTATTAAAGAATCCTATAAGAAAAGAAGAGCAATAATATAGAATAGCAATATGAAGGAAAGAAAATCATATGAATGCAGATTACACACATATATTAAAACTAGTGAAGGGAGATATATTACCTTGAAGACATATATGTACTTCTTGTTACTGGAGAATTCCCGTGCTTCCTTAAGATTTACAACCTGATAAGGAAAATTCATCAATAAAATGCTATATTGAACAACATTCAGAAATTATTGTAGCTTGAGTTTCGAAGTAATTACCTGCCAGTTTTCATTTGTGGTATACAGCAAAAGGTTGCGTATTGTGATAGATGCCATAGGTGGTGCCCTTCAACCAGAGACAATGAATAGAGATGCTTATATATAATGTTTGAGATAAACTTATAGCATAGTCTTTGAGTCAAAACAAAAGTAAAATTCATCACCCATCAGGTTTTCGCTTAGAGTTACCCCACAGAACCACCTAATATATTTTATTTTAACTCCATTACAAGAAATGTAGCTAGATATGCATCAACCCCAGCAGAAAACAAGATACTAATATCAACTTCAATTTATGGATATTCATAACACTTGGCAGTAGTGGTAGAGCATAAATAAATTAAAGAAGATGTCAAATTTGGAGTGTTGGTAACAGAAACTTACCATGTTGCTCCCCCTTGGCGTCGAGAACCACCGCGAGTTTCGAGTAATAGATTAACCGTCTGAATTTGTATAGTCATGCCATCTGCAATCTAATGATTTCCCACAGTCAGTATGATGGACATTCAGACAAGATATTTGGGTATGTAGGACAGGTGATTGGCATTTGCTAGGAACTACCAAACCAAAAAGAAAGGAATGAGTTAAGCTGGAAGGCATTGCAACAAACCATCTTTCCACTAGGATTAAAATCACCTTCCCCCTTTGTTTGACTATTCCTCTATTCTTCCAACAAAAAAATGACACGTCATTAAAAAATTTCCCCTCTCTTTTAAACATCAACATTACCTCTCTTAATGTTAATTTTTATATAAGGTGTTATCATTTAATTGGAGGGACAATAAAAGGGACATGCAAAGGAGACATGCGATTTATTTCCCTTTGCTCGATATTTGTCAAATATTCAATAACTTCCAAATTTATCATTGCTGACATCTTTATTCATGTCACTAAAGTCTCCCAACAACCACTGGCAAAGAAGATAGCTGTTCAAATTCAATACCCCCAACCGGAGTTAGGATCCTCTCCATTTCCTCCATTATTATGCTTTTGGGGGAAATAAATAGCATAAATGTGATACATGAGTGTCATTTATTCCATTTATTCTCCCAAAAGCATAGTAATGGAAGAAATAGAGAGAAAAAGAAATGGAGAGGATCCCAACTCCCCCAACCGTGTCCCCTTTTCCCATTGTGAAAACTAAATCACAGAAACAACCACGGCACGGTGTTTCGAGAATATCATACTTCATCATCATTCATCATGCATATCAACTCAGGCTTAGTAAAGATCAGATTCAAATTCAAACCTTATCAGCAAAACCATAACCGCTACCCTTGGCGGAGGCAGTCGACGGCGTGGAACTGCACACAAACAAATGGCACCAACCAAGAAAAATCAATAAAACAAATAGCAAAATCAAAAGGATTAAGCATCATTTTCAATTTCAAGCATCACTAGTTTCGTTTCGTGTTGTTTACCTGTTTGGACTTGAAGATGCATCAAAATCAGAATTCTCCTCGAGAACCAGATCGAGTTTGTCAATTTGCACAACGATTGGCTCCGTCTGCACATAACTCACCGACGGAAGCTGGAAAAAAAAAACACGAGCAACAGATTACGCAACAAATCGATGACAAGCATAAAAAAGAAGTTGGTTAGCAAGTAACTCGAACTCTAACCGTTATTTCCAGTTTGCCAACTTTGGCGGTGGCGACGTTCAGCGCCGGCGGCAATCCAACACTGCAATGCAAAGCGTCGCCGTCGATATCTGAGAGCGAAATTCAAAGTCGGTGAAAACGGAAAACGAAATTGAACTTGAATCTGAATGTGAATGTGAATGTGAATTTGGATTTGAATCTGGATTTTGGAGGTGATACCTAAATTGGAAAGGTGAACGGTGTGGCCTTGCAACTTGAACTGTTCGCGGGAGAAGGATTTGAGCCAGTACTTGAGTGTGTACTCCAGAGCCCGACCCAGTATCGACTCCATTGACCTGATAGATCAGGTTTGGATCGCCGGATTCGGGTCGGGTTTTGCTGTGAAGTGAACTTAGCTGAGCTCAAATGGAGCGATGGCTAATTCTTTCTTGTGCGGTCATGCCAGCCATCGCTGAGAGGGATTATAGAGTGGGGGAAAAAACGGGACCTCGATTGCGGCGAGAGGACTTGCGGCACGTGCGAGAGAACATGGGTCTATGTGCTATTTGTCCTTTTTCTCTTCTTTCTGCTCTGCTGTCCCTGCGGTGACAGTGTGACTTAGAATTAATGCAATGGTAATATATGATGATGATAGTTGATGATTATACTATTACTATTAGGAAATTTATATGGTAACGTAAAAAAATCAACGGTTTTATTATACATTTAGTTAATTATCTGGTTTTGAATAGTATTATCATATTTTAACTAGTTTTGTAATCAATTTTTATTTTTATTAACGTTAAATATTTTTTATGAAGATTACTTTTTTTTTATCTCTTCTCATCTCATCCCATCTCCTAGAAATATCAAAAATTAATACTAATGAATTGTGCTATACAAGAGGAATAAAAACTTACGGAGACCATACCTTATGCTAGTTTCATGCAATACTCATCTTGAGATTGGTACGTCATGAGAAATAATTTAATCTCACTTCACACATCAAACAAAATGCTATTATATATGTTCATATTAATTTTCTATTTTTCTGTCAACAATACTAAAATCATTGATTTTTTAACGATACTATAGAAGCTCTCTAATTATTCTTATGTCATCTTGATAGTGGTATCCTATTTTCTAAATAATTTCTGAATAACTAAATCAAATCTCAAAATACACACTTTCATATTCCTTCTTTATTTTCTCACGTACTCTTCTGCAATAAGCTATTAGCTAGGTGAACACTCGAATTTATGTAACCTTTTAAACAATTCGAAATATTTGAAGTGAATTCCATACATGCCTGTCCAATGTCCATGTATCATGGGCAAAAAATAGAAAAACAATGAAATCTGACATGAAAAAATAATAAGCAAGCAAGTGTGGAGCACATGCCTCGGCGCGCCCTCGGGATTGGTTTTGATGACACAGGAATAAGTGTGGCAGAAGACCGTACAGTATGTAACATGCTTTATTTTTTTTAATTTAATTTGATCTGTATCTAGTGTAGCGTTATTAGTTGTACATGTCTACATGAGAAAGGCTTGGGGTATGGCACCATGCAATTCAGCTGTGTTTTTCTTTTTTTGGTCAAAGCAATTCAGCTGTGTTTGCGAGGTCTTTTGCGCGAACAGTGACAAGGGTTGAGACATACCTAGTGACTCTTATTTGTCAGTCGAAAAAAAAGGTCACATTACTTGTGTATCCATAAATAAATTCCTAGCTAGGCTCCTGGGTTTGGAGATAATATTTAGGATGTGATTTTTTTTTAAGGATGGATTGAAGCCTTTTTTCTTAGATTACTGGCCCACGAATATTTTTCTTTATTTTTTTACTTATCTCTGTCCTAGACAACTTTGCTACTTTATTCCCTTTCCAAATGATATACAGCTAAATGGGACGAAAGGAGAGCTGAAAAATGATAGGGGATAGACTGACACGAAAATTATGTTTGAATAATCCTAGATTTTTGGTCAATTTTTTACTTTTACTAATTGGGAAATTGAAGTTTCAAATTTCCTTTCAAAACGCCGGTTCTTGTGGCTTCCATGTTCTCACCAAACCGCGGGAGAGAAATTGGCTCCTCCAAAATGCAAAACTCATGAGTCATATACATTGTTTAAAAAGAAGATATCGGGTACACAAAAGTTTGATGGAGAATAAATAAATAATAGAGTATATTATTTTCTTTTATCTAGTTACAAATTTACACCAAAGTTTTATCTCTTCGATATCTATTTACTTATCTCTAATCTAGTATGTATTTTATTTTATATTTCTTCACATTTCATTAGGAATTCAAATATCCCAATGAACAGGGCAGTTTTGGCTGGGTTTCATTGCAATTTGGGGTCTGCCTCTTCGGTACTTGCTGAATTATGGGGGGTTAGTCCTTGGCCTACGATTGACAAAAGCTAAAGGTTTCTCGGTGTTACTGGTTGAACTTGATTCAAGGGTGGTGGTTTCTATGATTGAAAGGCGCAGATCCCTTTGTTCTCATCTACAACCTGTGCTTGCTAAGGCGTTACAGTTGATTGAGGATCATGATTGACACCATCTCTCACATTTACCGTGAAGCTAATTGTTGTGTGGATATCCTTGCTGATATGGGTCACCTTGGAGGTTTCCAATGGACGATTTTGCAACATGCTCCCTTCCAGCTTAGTTTAGCCTTAGATGTCGATGCTAGAGGCGTTGCCTTGGCTCGTATAGTTCATTAAGTTGTTGTTGTTTTGTTGTGTATTTCTTTCCCTTTGTATAAAAAAAATACATCAATTATTCATTTTTTCTCATTTTCTATCTAGTAAAATAAGTGAAAATAAAATTGTATTTCTCCTTTTTTTGTGTATTTAAATAATATATAAAATTTACCAATTTTCTCTTCATATTTTCTCATTTTTCTCTATTTTATCTTTACTCAGCTTTTTTTTTTGCATTCTTTCTAAAATAAGAAAAGTGTATGTAGTCCCTTTATTTTATTTTGATTAACCATTTTTTTATCAATAAACAAGTATCAATTCAATTTTATATGATTAGTTTTAAATATCCCGTGCTATCAATTTATTTCCTTTTCCATAACAATATACCATCTTAATCAGAGCATATATATTATCATAGTATAATTAAGAAAAAGAAGAAAAATTAATTAGGGAACAGATTTAGGTTTTGATGAAAAGCATATATCGTTTGTAACATTAAAGAGACAACTGGCGATGACCAACATTGAAGATGGCAAAGAAAGTAAAAACAAAGTGTACCAACACAGCAATTGGAGCCGACTCGTATGTCCCAAGGTACCTATCTATATGCTAATTTTGGAGTAGCATTTCTGTCTTTGTTTTATTGTTACTGTTTTTTTCAAGTCAAATTAATTTAAGGATGAAGAGCATCATCAAAGACAGATTAAAATATAATAAGTATAAAGCACCAGCTGAAAGTTAACGAATCCCTTTATTCGGGGAGAAAAAGAAGAAATGTATATCTTGCAAAGTCTATATATGTTTGTTTGCATCTCATCCAAAACTCTTTAGAAACTTGTGGAGAAGGAAACAAGGACAAAGGGAAAGAGAAAAGCCTCCTTGTATAATAAGTCAACATAACTCTCCCTTTCTTGTACTCCAAGCCAGCATTTTATTCTTCATCTCATATTTCTTTTGTCTTGAACTAGCCAGTTGACCCGTGCGATGCACGGGTCTGCTGGTTGGTTTTTATATATAACATAAAATGATTAATTTATCTAATAATAAATTAATAAATGATATATTCTAAATTTATAAAAGTAATGATTTTGTGATATTAAGCATGACAGCTTACAGAAACTAAGAAAGAAAAATAGAACTCATAAACAAAAACTATCATATTGATCAAAAATAAAATCGAAAGAAAAATAAATTTATAACTAGTAGAAAGTTGTTGAAACAAATAAATGAGTAAAATCTGTAGGCAAATAATGTTTGGTGATCGAAAAAAAAAATTTGAAAAAAAAAATTATAGCCTGTAGAAAGTTGTTGAAACAAATAAATGAGTGAAATATGTAAGCAAACACCGCTTTGGTAATCGAAAATAAAATCGAAAGAAAAACAAATTTATATCTCGTAGAAAGTTGTTGGAACAAATAAATAAGTGAAACCTGTAAGCAAACATCGCTTTGGTGATCGGAAATAAAATCGAAAGAAACATAAATTTATACTCCGTAGTAAGTTATTGGAACAAAAAAATGATTGAAACCTGTAAGCAAACACCGTTTTAGTGATCGAAAATAAAATCGAAAGGAAAATAAATTTATAACCCGTAGATAGTTGTTGGAAGAAATAAATGAGGAAAATCTATAAGCAAACACCGCTTAGGTGATCGGAAAAAAAATTTATAGCCCACAGAAAGTTATTAAAAGAAATAAATGAGTGAAAATTGTAAGCAAACACCATTTTAGTGATCGAAAAAAATAAAAAAAAACAATTTATAGTCCGTAGAAAGTTATTGGAAGAAACAAATGAGTGAAACTTGCAAGCAAAAATCGTTTTCGTAATCGAAAATAAAATCGAAAGAATAATAAATTTATATCTCGTAGACGATTATTGAAAAAAATAAATGAGTAAAACCTATAAGCAAACACTATTTTGGTGATCAGAAATAAAATCAAAAGAAAAAAAAATTTATACCCTGTAGAAAGTTATTGGAAGAAATAAATGAGTAAAACCTGGAAACAAACACTGTTTTGGTGATCGAAAATAAAATCGAAAGAAAAATAAATTTATAGCCTGTAGACAATTATTGGAAGAAATAAATCAATGAAACACCATTTTGGTGATCGAAAATAAAATCGAAAAAAAAAATAATTTATAGCCCGTAGACAATTATTGGAACAAATAAATGAGTGAAATTTGCAAGCAAACACCGTTTTAGTGATCGAAAATAAAATTGAAAGAAAAATAAATTTATAATCCATAGACAGTTATTGAAAAAATAAATGAGTGAAACTTGTAAGCACGATTTGGCAATCGGAAATAAAATCGAAAGAAACATAAATTTATACTCTGTAGAAAGTTATTGGAAGCAATAAATGAGTAAAACTTGCAAGCAAACACCGTTTTGGTGATCGAAAATAAAATTAAAAATAAATAAATTTATAGTCCGTAGACAGTTATTGGAAGAAATAAATGAGTGAAATCTGTAAGCAAACATCGTTTTGGTAATCGAAAGAAACATAAATTTATACTTTGTAGAAAGTTATTGGGAGCAATAAATGAGTGAAACCTATAAGCAAGTACCGTTTTAGTGATCGAAAATAAAATCGAAAGGAAAATAAATTTATAACTCGTAGATAGTTATTGGAAGAAATAAATGAGTGAAATCTGTAAGCGAACACTGCTTTAGTGATCATAAATAAAATCGAAAGAAAAAAATTATAGCCCGTAGAATTTTATTGCAAGAAATAAATGAGTTGAACTTGTAAGCAAACACCGTTTTGATGATCGAAAAGAAAATCAAAAGAAAAATCAATTTATAGCCCTAGATAGTTATTGAATGAAATAAATGAGTTAAATTTGTAAGCAAACACCGCTTAGGTGATCAGAAAATAAAATCAAAAGAAAAATAAATTTATAACCCATAGAAAGTTATTAGAATAATTAAATGAGTGGAACCTGTTAGCCAACACCGTTTTGGTAATCTAAAATAAAATCAAAAGAAAAATCAATTTATAACCCGTAGAAAATTATTAAAACAAATAAATAAGTGAAACTTGCAAGCAAATGCCGTTTTGGTGATCCAAAATAAAATTGAAAGAAAAATAAATTTATAGCCCGTAGATAGTTATTGAAAGAAATAAATAAGTGAAACTTGTAAGCAAATACCGTTTTGGTGATCGGAAATAAAAAAAAAATTATAGTCCGTAGAAAGTTATTTGAATAAATAAATTAGTGGATCCTATAAGCAAACACAGTTTTGGTGATCGAAAATAAGATCGAAAGAAAAATAAATTTATAGCCCGTAGAAAGTTATTTGAACAATTAAATGAGTGAAACATATAAGCATACACCATTTTGTATTTTGTTGATCGGAAATAAAATTTAAAGAAAAATAAATTTATAGCCCATAGAAAGTTATTGGAATAAATAAATGAGTAAAACATGTAAGCAAATACAATTTTATTGATCGAATATAAAATCATAAGAAAAATAAATTTATAGCTGAGAACAAATAAATGAGTTAAACCTGTAAGCAAACATTATTTTGTTTATCGAAAATAAAATTAAAATAAAAAAAAATTTATATCCTAAAAATCTATATCTACACAAATAAATAAATGAGTGAAACCGGTAAGCAAACACTATTTTGTTGATCGAAAATAAAATTGAAAGAAAAATAAATTGATAGCCCGTAGGAAGTTGTTAGAACAAATAAATGAGTAAAACATGTAAGTAAATAGTATTTTGTTGATCGAAAATAAAATTAAAAAAATAAATTTATAATCCATGAAAAGTTATTGAAGCAAATAAATGAATGAAATTATTATAGTGATTGCTGCAGCGATTGACTATAGCGATTGCTGTAACGAAAATAAAATTGAAAGAAAAATAAATTTATAGTACGTAGAAAGTTATTAAAACAAATAAATGAGTGAAATATATAAGCATACACCATTTTGCAGATTTAAAATAAAATCGAAAGAAAAATAAATTTATAGCTCGTAGAAAGTTATTTAAAACAAATAAATGAGTGAAACATATAAGTATATACTACCTCCGTCCCTAAATATAAGAACATTTTAACCAATTCACACTTTTTAAGAAAATTAGTTAAGTTAGTTAATAACAATAAATTTGTCAATGATTTACTATATTTTTTTAAAACTAACCCTAATATTTATTACTATCTCTCTTCCCCCTCTCTCTCATTACTTAATTAATGCATTGGAAAAAATAGAATAGTTGAGTGATCATAAGGGCATTTTAGTCAAAAAATAATTAATATAACTAATTTTTTGGAAAAATTCTTATATAAAGGGATTTTTATTTTTTTGTAAAGGTTTCTATATTTAGGGATAGAGGTAGTACCATTTTGCATTTTGTTGATCAAAAATAAAATTTAAAAAAAACAAATTTATAGTTTATAAAAAGTTATTGAAATAAATAAATGAATGAAAGATAAAAATCTATATCTACACAAATAAATAAATCAATGAAACCTATAAAGTGTTTGTAATTCTCCGGCACCAATTTGCGCTAACTGTAGCGGAGAGATACTTTCCCAGCAATTTTTTCAATTAGTAAAAAGCAGACACGTGGAGTTGTAAGAGCAAATATGCCAAAGTGAAAAAAAAAAGTGAGGCGGCAGAGAGCACTGGAGCAGGTGGAATTTTAGTTGAGCGGGAAAATTTTGTAAAAACTTGACAGGTGGGAATTAATATTTGGAATATTGTACATCTGTCCATAAAAAATCATCTTTATAATTTACCCAGTAATTTAAACAATATGATCTTTAAAAAATTATAAAACTAACATCATTATAAAGACAGCTATTTAGCACAATATATAGTGAATACAAAAAGAAAAAAAATAATTATATATAATGAATCTAAAAGTTAATTTGAAAATAATTTCATTCTCTTATTTTCCACACTCAACCAATTACTCATTCTATATTTTTATGAAATTTTTTTTATGACAATGAGCATTTCTTTTCATAATAAAGAAATTAAATACCCCCAATAGAAGAATGATTGCATTTTTTTGGGTGATTATTCCTCTCGATTTGGCACGTCATGATGGAAGCATAGCTACATATATATTATATGAAAGTTGAAAAACACTAGAATTGGAAAAAAAAAAATTGAAGCAAGAATTGGAAATTTTGAGAGGTCTGTTTTTGTTTAGACTTTAGCTCTTTGCATCACATATTCTCATGCATGAGCGGCGAAACGGATCTTTTTATATACTAATAGAATGTCCAATAATTTTTACATGTGATGGGCCATTTTCCCTAATTGGGTGGCCTAATTTTTTTGGTCCCCCCACCTTTCTTGTGACGTGGAGGGGGTGTGACGATTAATTACGCAATGTAACATATTTTTTTAGGAAATATAACTAAGTTAAGATAATCAATTGGAGGGAAACAAGCTAATAACAAAGTCTTATATATACTATAACTAATATGCAAGCATATGGGAGATTTTTCTCTGCCATTTTGGGCAACTTAAACTTTCTTTCACATTCCTGGCTAATCTGTTTCAACCATAGAAGAAAAGGGCGTAAAGGCGAACTAGCTAGGGTAGTTGGAAAGTGAAAACGCGCAATTTTGATAGCATAGTTGAAGATTTATTGCTTTGTAGATTAGCGATGCAAAGTCATACATGTGCACCTCATATATATGTCCGTGACAAAACCACCCATGTTTGCCTAATTTCAACTATTGCATCCATATCGTTCTTATTTCTTTAAACACCCCAGAAGGTTAATGTTGGTTGTTTTTCACTTATATATGAATTAATAAGATTAGTTTTATTTTTAGGTAAAAGAGAAAAATGCCTTGTGTGTTAGTTTATACAGAAGCTGAAAAATTAGAGGGAAATGATCCGTGTGGAAAAAATGTTATGATCCAGTACTTAATTACAAGTTAAACAGCCAATTGAAGATAAGTTTTGTTCATGTGCACTTTTCTTTTTTTTTTTGGTCGAAGAAACATTCATCGCAAACGGGTACTGCCCGAAGCCCCTAGGGCAATACAACAGGCCCAACAAAGTGGCCACAGTCAAGCTTAAGCATTGTCCCAAAGCATACATAATACAGACCAAGGACAAGCACCTGACAAAACAATCCTAACACTACAACAAACCATAATCCAACAATTACACAAAGACAACAAACACCAAAAACAATAGAACAACCACACCCTAACCAAGAGCAACTAACAACCAGCAAACAACAAACAAGTAAAAACACAACAAAAGGATCACCAACCACACAACCTAGCTCACATCTGACATGTCCATTTTGTTTTTTGTAGAGAGGGTTGGATTTGCCCATTTGGGGCACCCAGACCCTATTACTACAACACTTTCAGCCCACATGTCAATTTTTTTCTTTTTTTTTTCCATCTCTTTTTTTCCTTTTTCCTGTTTTTTCCAGGATCTGAAAAAACCTTCACCCGAAAACCTCATGGAAGACAGCCACCTCAACACCAGGCCATGGCCAGCACCACCAGAAGGCAAAAGGACGACGCCCAGCTATGCAGTTGAGATCCAGACAACAGAAACAACAAATGTACAATAGAAACCCACAAAACAAAAACAACAAAACAAGACAGAAACTGAAAACCAGAGACCTAACCTACACAACATCGCGGCAACCGCGAACCACCGCCACCACACATGGCAGCAACCAGCTCTGAACGACGAGACCCATAGGACTACAACCCACAACAGGCTCCAAGCTTGACGAGGGAGAAGACGACGCAGCCCTATCAAGGGACGACCCGCGTTCGACCCGAGCAACTGCGGTTTTTTTTTGTGGGCAAGAGGGGGAAGGCCCCCAAGTCAACAAAACAACAACATATAGAGACTAAAAACCCCTGGGAAACATAATCCCAATCAAGTTTGCCCGAATAGGAACTGAGAAGAATGTTGGCAAGTAGAGCTGGCAAAAAAGGTTTGGCTTGGCGGGCCGGGCCGAAAAAGCTCAAAAAATAGAGAGCTCAAACACACAAATTTGAACCCGTATTCAATCCGGGCTTTTTTGGCTCGGCCTGATAAAGCTCGAGCCCGAAGTGGGCCGGCCCTAAAAAATCCAAAAAATGGAAAGATCGAACACACAAATTTGAACCCATTTTCGAGCTGGTTTTTTTTGGCCCGCCCCAATAAATACCAAACCCGATGCGGCTCGGTCCAAACTCAGCCCAAAAGCCCATTTTGCCAACTCTACTGGCAAGTCTTCAACTAATTCTGATAATGTCTAAGTCGAATTTGGCTAAGGCATCAGCCACTTGATTGCGCGCCCTATTGAAAATGTGGCTGAGTTGGGCGTCTCTCAGTCTTTGCATGTTAAATTAATCTCCATGACAAAGTTGAAGCAGGGGTGCAGGTTGGGGCAACCCCCTTAAAAAAAATAAAAAGTATTTAAAAATCACATCATTCAATACATGAATAAATTTTAAAATTACACCTTTTGATAGAAAAACTGTATTTTCAATTCCTTATACCATAATGAAAATCTTTAAATAATTAATATAGAGAATAAACATTACTTTTTATTTCCAAATATGACTTATAATTAACTTAACGAAATTGCAAAATATTATAAGGTTTCTTCTTTTCCTTCTTTTCCCCTCTTCAAATTACATATTTTTTTTAATGAACCCGTCCATATAAGTGCAGGGCTAAAGTTATTTTTTTTAACAAAATTACATTTTTTATACAACAACAAAATTACATATTGCTCCCTCAACTTCTAAAAATATTTTAGTTTTGTAGTTAATTTGTTTTTATTTTAAAACTATTGTTTTCTTAAAAATTTAAGATTTGGTCAAATTTTTTAATCATACTCTTATTTAATAATTACAGGAATTGTCTCAACTAATCATAATTATATTCTTCGTTTCACCAATCATCTTCCTCTTCATTATTTCTCTCTCTCTCTCTCTCTCTTTCTCATTATGGAGTGCAGTTACGAGAAAATATTGAGATTTATAATTAATATATTTAAATAAAGTTATTTGAACTCAAATCTAATTATTAATTTTTGGAAGGAGTAAAATAAATTTAGTAGTAGTGATTCTCTTTGGCCTTGCACATGACATATCTCTCCTTGATCTAAATTTATTTGTATAAAAAATTGAATAGAAATACTATATCCTTTTACAAATTTTCTTACATATTTTCTTACTACTTTATAAAGTAAGAATGAGAATATAACTAATATCTTGAAAATATAAAAAATATTTAATACTTTCTTTATTTAGTAATTAAGAGGATTTATTGGAATAAAAAGTACTCCATCCGGTCTCAATTATAAGAAAAAAATTGATTTTACGTTAATTAAGAAAGTCAGTTAATTAGATTTTTTTTTTATTTTAGCTAAAAAATAAAATTTATTCCAAAATTGCCCTTAACGATATTTAATGTATATGACAATGTTTTTTTCATCTTTCCAATATGGCTAGTGACTATCAATTAAAACTATTCATTCTACCTCCCTTACATTGAAAATACAATTTGAGTTAAATAAAAATATTTTTGGAATGGACTCATTAAAGAGAATAAAAAGTAGTTAAATTTGTTTATAATTGAGACCACAAAACATGAATTTTTTTTTTTGTTTATAATTGAGACTAGAGGGAGTAGGAGAATTTAAAATTATTCAAAATTGAATAGTAGTAATTAATAACAAAAACTTATACGTGAAGTTCAAGTTACACATTTGTTGTTCCATAACCATAGCTTAACTCGGGAGAAGTAAAACACGGTTGTAAATAGGGGCTTTTTGATCACTATAGCACCATTTTATTTATTATTTCTTAATCTAGTACTTTTTTTTTTATTTCTCAAACTAGCACTTTTTTATTAAAATATTCATTTTTATTAATTATCAAATAATTAAATATTAAATATTAGTTTAAAATTGTAATTAAATTGTTAATTGTTAATTAATTGAATATTTAATTGTTAAATATTTATTAACCCAATTTGTTAACTAATTAATAATATAATTATATAAAATAGTTCATATTGATTTAAAATTTAAAAATACAAATACAAAAGTGATAAAAACAGAAATAATATAAAAGTGAACTAAATGCAAATTATAGAAATTTTTTACTGCTGTGTATCAGCTCCAGAACGGTAAGGGCAATTTTTTTTATTATGCCCTTCATTTCGACAGAGTCCACATCTCTTGGGATGACGGCTCCTTTCCGTTTGATCCATTTCAGTACGAATCCTTCTGGATTGTGGACGACCATTTGGATCTCTCTGCATTGCTGGATTGTGGCACAACTTAATTCCATTGTATTCTGGCCAATATGAACGGTGAGGCACCGGTTTGAACTCTTCTCGGTAAACATTGTATATATTTTGCAATGTGTACTGAGGAGGCACATATATCATGTAGTCGTGGTGAATTTGGGAACAAGCAGCGATGACATGCGAACATGGATTTTGCAATGTGCCACAATCCAGCAATGCAGAGAGATCCAAATGGCCGTCCACAATCCACAAAGATTCGTACTGAAATGGATCAAATAGAAAGGAGTCGTCATCCCAAGAGATGTGGACTCTGTCGAAATGAAGGGCATAACAAGAAAAACTGCTCTTACCGTTCTGGAGCTGATACACAACAGTAAAAAATTTCTATAATTTGCATTTAGTTCACTTTTGTATTATTTTCGTTTTTATCACTTTTGTATTTGTATTTTTAAATTTTAAATCAATGTGAGCTATTTTATATAATTATATTATTAATTAGTTAACAAATTGGGTTAATAAATATTTAACAATTAACAATTTAATTACAATTTTAAACTAATATTTAATATTTAATTATTTGATAATTAATAAAAATAAATATTTTAATAAAAAAAGTACTAGTTTAGAAAATAAAAAAAAATACTAGATTAAAAAATAATAAATAAAATGGTACTACAGTGATAAAAAAGCCTCAGGACTGGTAAAGCCGTAAATAAAGGCCAACTTTAATTGATCAATCATTTAATCACATAATTTATTACACTAAGGAATTGATTATTAATATTAATTATTAACTATTAATGATTAATTATTAATTATTTGAGTAAAGATTAAAGATAAAAGGTGCTGATATGTGCTAGAGAGAGAGAGAGAGAAAGAGTGAAAGAGGTGAAAAGGAAGAAAACTGTTTGACGGTGTTTGATAATGGACAAAACGTGTAGTTAGAGAGAGAGAGAGAGAGAGAGAGAGAGAGAGATGAGGAGAACGAGGTCAGTTTTTGGTTGAACTGGAAGGAACACAACTTTGAAATTCCAACACACCAACAACACATAAACACCAACACCAATCTCAAACCCCAAAAACCAAAAACAAACTCCATAAGAAAAAAAAAATCCAATTTGAAAAAAAAGTAATTAAAATTTTGTAGAGAGAGAATCAGAAATCTGAAGAAGAGAGACGTAAACGAAGACTCCTTTTATTTTCCCTATTTCGTTTTGCTTCTTCCTTCCTTTCCTTCCTTCGTCATCCAATCCAAATCCAATTACCAATTCAAATCTCTTTCCCTTTCTTCTTCCCTTCCCCGTTGCTTTCTCTCTCTAACTTTTTTCTCTCTCTCCTCGGTTCTCCGGCGATTCCTCGGCGATTTTTTGTTCCCCCAACCCGAAAACCGAAGCACTCACTTCCCCAATCCCCCTCTCTTCATTCACATCTTCATCGTACATAACATGTGTAACATTTTCAAACCATAAGGTTTCATCCCTTTATTTTATTTTATTTTGTGATTAGTTGAATATTTGTTATTTCATTTGTAATTACTAATTTGCATCAAAATCATTGCTTAGATAGAGAGAAAACAAAAAAATAATAATCGGTTGTCGTTTGAAGAAAAATCCGAAATATTTCCCTCCCTTCTTTGTCGTTTGGTGTTTTTTTTGTGCTTCCAAACAAAAATTGAAAAAAAAAGGAAGAAATTTGATCTGGGGTAGTTGTGGTTTTGGTGGTTGTGATTGAAATTTGGAAGCTTTGTGACGAGTTGTTGAAGGAGATGGAGACACGTGTGTGAGGTGGTGGTTGTCGATGGTGGAAGAGGGTGAAGAGGTTGTTCTGGTGGTGGATTGAGAAGGAAGAGAACTTGTGGGGTGTTATGATTGAAGGTGAATTTGAAGAATCATTGATCGTTGTGTTGTGGGTAGGTGCTATTTTGGTTTCTCTGGTGATGGGGATGAAGAATGATGGGCAAAAACAACAGGTTCTTCATCAGGGTGTTGGTGGCAGAACCAACGGCTTCATTCCTAGCTCCTTTCGTGCTATCTCCAGCTACCTGAGGATCGTTTCCTCTGGTGCTTCCACTGTTGCACGCTCTGCTGCATCGGTTGCTTCATCGATTGTGGATAGGGATGATGATGCTGACCATGATCAGGTATGTGTGAGTACTAGTTTTACGTAATTTTTGGACATTGTTGCTTGCTTGGTAAACTTGTGGTGTGTATTGGTCTAGATTTTGATGATTCTTAAGTGCTTTACATTTATAGGGTGTTTATTTTTGGTTAAAAGTATAATTAAATGTTTGCTTTTATGGTGGAGGTAAAATCTGATTGCTTATCTCACCGCACAGTTTAAATTTCTACTAATTTTAGAGAATAGGTTGTAGAAGTCAAATTCAGTATAGTTGCTGTTACTCTGTTTGATCATACTCGGTATTTGAGGCTCGGTGAGTGTTTTGTGGTGTTTCAATTCTTTTAGTAATTAGTAATTTAATCCTAATTTCTATGCCTGACTTTGTTGCATGCAAGTTTTAAATTAAGGAGGTATGGTGCATTTCTTAGTGAAGTTTGTAGTATATTATGTGCAATTTATTTTGGGGATAAGGATGTCATGGTTTGGCCAAGTAGGCCTGCAGAGTGCACTTGATGAGTTGCTGGTGAAGTTTGTAGCTGCCATTTCGTGAAGTTCTTGAGCATGCATGTCTTGTTTATCATGCAACGATGCTTTGTAGAACAGGATAATCTGAAAATGCTTAGTTGCTAATATTTAGATGCAGGCTGTATTTAAGAAAGAAGTGTAATGCAATCTGGTGATATACAGGTGTCTTGTCAGCTTTAATATCTAATTTATGATTCTGCTAATCTCTTTGCCACTTGTCTAGTTCTCTTTGATTGTTTTATGTTACGAGAGTTTTTAGCTGTCAGTTAAGATTTTGTTCATATTGGCTAGAAATGTGAGTATATTTGTGTTTGAGCATCCTGTATATAAAGGAATAATAATGTTTGTTGAATACAAGCAGGGACATATTGCATAGTCTAATATTATAGGTTAAATATTGGTCAACTTTTTTATTTTTGTCATTTGAGCTATTAGCAAGGGTATCATTTTGTTGGTTGGACGGCTAATATATTTTGCTGGACCTGGATCTGGTATAGTCATGCTAGAATATACGATTTTACAAATTTTGAAATATCTTTTAGATCACTAAATTGTTGTATACTTGCACCTGATCATGGATATCTCTATTAATTTTCTATTTTTCATTAACTTTATTTGTTTGAACTGAGCACTGTATGTTTCTTGGCAGTTATGTTAGCCATGTGTTGTTAAGTAGTCGAAGAAATATGGGAAGTCAGTGATGGAAACATTTTTTTTTCCTGTTTGGTGACAAACATCTCATGTGTTGCATGTTTGGTGGAGCTTATGTGCATGCATCTATTAGGAATCCATATTAACAATGAATTAAGTTATTGCGTGTGTGATTTTGATGTATATATTTAATTGATTTGAAGCCAAAAGTTGAATGTCAAAACCATTTGGAAGGATGGAATGCTTTTATTTCCACGTTAATGGAGTTAATAGATTTCTGTATGTGACAAAGTGATATACTTCTTTTTCTTTATACAGGATTCATTCAGTTAAATTAAATGTGATGTGGCCTTGGGGTTTTCTTTTGCAAACTTTACACTACAATGAAATCACATTCTAATTTTTTGTGTAGACTTATAAATTGTAGGTCTAAATAATAAAATTCACTGTGTGATATTGTAGTTAATCTTGTCGTTTGATGAATTTGCCTATCAAGGAGTGGGTCGTTTGTTGGGAAAGGACTGTAAATTTGAATAGTTCAAGCCATAGTGTGGTGTCTAAACTTTAAAATTTTACTTTCATTTCTTACATAAACATCAAGTTCTTGATGTAATTTTATAGCAAAGCTGGATCTGATTTCTTGTTTGGTATCTGTGATTTCTCGTTGTTTTTTTTTTTCCTTCTTACTCATTATTTTTTATTCCATTTTTTAATGTTTTTCAATTTGTTGTTTAAATTGATGACTCGTTTCAATGCTGAATTTGTATAGGTTATCTGGGCTGGGTTTGATAAGTTGGAGGGTGAGGGTGAAGTCATTCAGCAAGTACTTCTTCTGGGATATCGGTCTGGCTTCCAGGTTTGGCATGTTGATGAATCAAATAATGTCCGGGACCTAGTTTCCAAACATGATGGTCCCGTTTCTTTTATGCAAATGGTTCCAAATCCAATTGCATCAAAGAGATCAGAAGACAAATTTGCAAACAGCCGCCCGCTGTTGGTAGTTTGTGTTGATGGGTTCTTTGCAGGAGGCAACAATGTTAAGGACGGGTTGACTGGCCCTTGCAATGGGAGCACTTCAAACTCCCATGACCAAATGAATGGCAACTATCTGCCAACTACTGTTCAGTTTTATTCTATGAAATCCCACTCATATGTTCATGTAATGAAGTTTAGATCAGTTATTTATTCTGTAAGGTGCAGTTCTCGAATAGTTGCTGTTTCTCAATCCACTCAGGTATACATTACTGTCTAATATCTTTACTAATTATCTTTATTACCCGCTTTCTTGAAATGTTTAATGGAGTCGTTGTTTTGCAGATACACTGTTTTAATGCGACCACATTAGAAAGGGAATATACTTTACTTACCAATCCTATAGTCATGAGTTGTCCTGGTTCTGGAGGCATAGGCTATGGACCACTTGCAGTGGGTCCAAGATGGCTGGCTTATAGTGGAAGCCCAGTTGCAGTCTCCACTTCTGTGCATGTCAGCCCGCAACATTTGACACCTTCTGCGAGCTTTCCTGGTTTTTCTTCAAATGGGAGCTTGATTGCACACTATGCCAAAGAGTCCAGCAAGCATCTTGCTTCTGGGATTGTGACCCTGGGAGATATGGGATATAAGAAACTTTCCAAATACTGCTCTGATAGCAATGGTTCGTTACAGCCTGTAAGTTCCGGCTCAAAGGCCAATGGAACCATTAATGGCCATTCAACAGATTCAGATAACATTGGAATGGTGAATACTGTTCTTTTTTATTGTGTTAACTTATAATTCAGATTGCATACATTGTGCTGGAATTTATATATATATTTTTGGCTCAAGTAGATATGATAGTGTAGTCCCTGTCTTAAGTTGTACTTGGCTGGTTTTAGAATTGAGATTATGCACAATATAATATTGTTATTAAAATTGTATCCATTGTCTTCCTGCATTGTTGGTTCAAATCTTGTTTTGAACAGAGTAATATTTTTCTGGGCATAGAAGTTTGTTGCAATTTTGTGATTGCTTATGAGGCTTACATTATGTTTTATCTCAGGTTGCAGGGAATCCAGGGATCATTATTTTTTGTATATTTTGGTCTATGTTACTATACTTCTGCAATAAGGCAACTGGTATTTTTGCATTTCATACTATGGTTTTATGTGGGATAACCTTGTTTTTGTTCTCTTTCAGGTCATTGTCAAAGATATTGTCACTAAAAACGTTGTTGCCCAGTTCCGGGCCCACAAGAGTCCCATTTCAGCCTTATGCTTTGATCCTAGTGGCACCATATTAGTGACTGCTTCTGTTCAGGGTCATAACATAAATGTTTTCAAGATAATGCCTGGGCGTGAGAATTTGTCAGCATCTGATGCTGGTCCTTCTTATGTTCATTTGTACAGGCTGCAACGCGGTTTTACAAATGCAGTGAGTGCTTGTTCTTTCCCACTTGCCCTTTGGTTTAATACATAATCATTCTATATTTTTCACAATATGTGTACAAGCTACTGAGACCTTTATAAATCTGTATTTGACTTCTCAGGTTATACAAGATATCAGTTTCAGTGATGACAGCAAGTGGATTATGATTAGTTCCTCAAGGGGCACTAGCCATCTATTTGCGATAAATCCTCAAGGAGGATATGTAAATATTCAGTCTAATGATGATAGTTTTGCTGCAAAAAATAATGGATTAAGCACTGCGACTAATCAAGCAGTTCACTGGTCTCATAATTCAGCCGTACAAATGCCTAAACAGCAGAGCCTGTATGTGGCTGGCCCTCCAATCACACTTTCTGTTGTAAGCAGAATTAGGAATGGAACTAATGGATGGAAAGGCACGGTAAGTGGTGCTGCTGCAGCTGCAACTGGTAGGAAAAGTTCCCTTTCTGGGGCTGTTGCTTCGTCTTTCCGTAACTGTAAAGGAAGTGGAGCCTTGTATGGTGAAGGGAACTATTCCAAGGCAAAGCATCACTTGTTGGTCTTTTCACCCAGTGGGTCGATGATACAATATGCTCTGCGGACATTAACTGGTCAAGATTCAGCTGTTATTTCTGGTGGATTATCCCCTGCCTATGAATCCATTCCACAGGCCGATGCAAGATTAGTAGTTGAGGCCATGCATAAATGGAATATATGTCAGAGCCATAGTCGGAGAGAGCGAGAAGATAATGTTGACATATATGGTGAGAATGGAATTTCAGACAGCAATAAAATATATCCAGAGGAAGTGGAGGAGAACATCATTAGACCTAAAATAAAAAATGGAGTCGCGAAAGTGAATCCCTGTCTCGAGGAAGTGCATCATTTGTATATTTCAGAAGCTGAACTGCAAATGCATCAACCTCAGGTTCCGTTGTGGGCTAAGCCAGAGGTATGTTATCTTGAAATTAGAAATTGTGCTTTTAGTGTCTAATGTCCCTTCAGTTTGACATTTAAATACATAATTGTGTTGCCAACCAGATATATTTTCATCCAATGTTGAAAGAGTCTACCATAATGGATCAAGAAGCTGCTTCAGGAGGAGAATTTGAGATTGAAAGGATTCAAACTTGCATGATTGAAGCTAGACCAAAACACTTGGTTCCAATTTTTGACTATATTCAGACCCCAAAATTACAACAAACAAGGTTTGATTTGATGACAAATTGATTTAGTAATTAGATTAGATAGATTAAAAGATCTAGGTATTGGGTATTTTCTTCTTAATATTGTATTTATTATAACAAATACCTCAATGTTTGAAGGCTGGACAATTAAAAATTGATGGGTTTGGTTACCTTAATTGATGAAAAAAATCTGAAAATACCTTGGCAAGGCTTGTTTGAGCCTTTTTGGATAAGCTTTTCTATAAACACTTATAATGTGAGTTTTCTAACTAATAATTTCTCATATAAGTTGAAAGCAACTTCTATACTTCAATTTTTTCAATCTCTCATTTAACTTCTCCATAAGCACTTTTATATTTAAAAGTGACTGTTTAACAACCTTTTCTCTTTTCTATAATATTACACTTAGAAACATATATGAGAAAAATAAGAATACAAAGCAAACCTAAATTCTTCATAAGCTAGAAGTGTGGATATTGCTTGCTTTTGCTTGTGTGCATGCATGGATATTGCTTGCTTGTGTGTTCACGTGCGTGCCTGCATGGATATTGCATGCTTGTGTGGGTGCGCATGTGCATGTGGATGTTGCTTGCTTATTTATGAGAATGAAATATTATGTTTGTCTTACAGGACTCCTGCTCCACATGGCAAGATAAATGAACAAGTGTTGCATCACAGTTCTCAGGTGTCTGGAAATGGCAGGATTTCACCCAGGACTAGTTCTGGTAGTGATGTTACTGAATTCAAAAGCGAGGTGGAAGGAACCGAGTGGGATAATCATGTGATGCCGTCCGAAACTATGGGCTTTGTAAATAACAACAATGACACCCTTAAACCAAGTACTCAGCATGAGATTGTAAATAATACAAGGGAGCACTTAAACATGGAGGCTCAGCTCATGCCTGTAAATAGTGACACAACAAGGCCTGAAAATGAGGAGAACCATTTTGAAGAAAATGAAGATGAATTTGATTGAAGAAGGTAATTTATTCATTTCTGATTTATAAATTGTCAAGTGTCTGAATTTTTTTGTACACAATCAAATCATATTTGTGGAACTGCCTGATATATTTGCTGATCAGTGAGTAACTGTACATGTTGCTTGCACATTTGTTATAATATTGGCCTGTGTTTGTAAAGTTGTATTTGATTTTCCTTTTCCTGTTCTCTTTTCTCATTCAGGCCTGGAAATATTCTTTCATTCTCGCAGTGGAGGCTAAAATTAACACTGTTAATATAATATGGTTGAAGAGGTAGAGAAAAGCTTGAGGAGTAGGGGCTTGACTACGATGCAAATTAAATTGTGGATACTACGTTGGGTTTCTTTTTCTGTCGACATTGTAAATAACAGACAGATATGTATATCAATAATTAGTTCTTAATGTGTACATAATAGAATCACCTTGTATCTTCTTTTCTGTTTATTCTATTAATTAAATTGATTTCCCTATCATCGTCATCATCTGGTGGATTTATATATAATAGTTTATAGGAAGACAAAAATGATGTAATACAATTATAACAAACCCATCTTTAATGTGTAGTTGTGTACTGCCTGCAGCTTGTGCAAAGTTCAAATATCTAACTATAGCATTGGTTATTGATAAAAAAAACTATAGCATTGGTTTAAAAATAGATTTTGGCAAAGTTCTGTTTCATAAAATGAAAATGAAAAAGAGATGCAAGGTTAAAATCTCAGTGCCTCTTCTATCAAAAAAAAAAATCTCAGTGCCTCCTTCCAGATTTTATGCGGCTTTATTCTCTTAATGTATTTTCATTTAATCCATTCTTAACCAGTTTGAAACTTTTATCATTCATTCTTAAATTTCCAGCTATACACTCTCCAATACACTATTTTTAACATGTTCTTTATTGTTAGATAAAATTTATGTGAGATATATACTAAATCATATCATGAGTCTCGATCCTTATTTGGAGAGTCCGAGAGCCACTTCCTATTTCACAGGACCCACATAAATTTTATCCAAAACTGAAAAAAAAATTGGATTCAAAAGAGTGTGTTCTTGACATTATTTCTCTAAAATGCAACTACCTTCAGCTAGAGCTGGTAAAATGGGCCGAGCCCGACCGGGCCAGTCCGAGCGCTGAAAAAACAAAAGAATTGGACACACAAATTTAAGTCTGTTTTCAATTTGGGTTTTCTGGTCTGACCCGATAAAGACTGAACTCGATTTGGCCCGCCCCAACCGTGCCGTCCCGAAAAATACAACGTAAAAGCCCAAGCCCGGTGCGGTTTGGCCCTATGCGGACCGGGCTTAGACAACTAAATGTGAGCTCATTTTTAATTTGAGTCTTTTTGGCCCAACATGATAAAACTTGAACCCGGTGCGGCCCGGCTCGATGCGAGCCGAGTAGCCCGTATTGCCAGCTCTACCTTCAGCCTCTACTATTTTCTGGCCAAGCAAATAGCTAGGAGGCCAGCCCATCCTTATTTAGATTAACATTATATATCAGGCCTAATTCCCCACCATCTCAAGGGTTTTGCTTCGCTGATGATAACATAACCAACAACAAGAATAATGGGCCCAAAGGCCTTTATAAATGCCTCAAAAAAAAATAGGGAATTTCTAATAACACATACATGGTTTTCTATGTGCACATACGTCTCTGTAGAACTATTAGTTCCGCGGGTTTATTTTTTTTAACACACACATGTCCGCGGAACTATTAGTTCCGCGAGTTATAATTCTTCGCGGAACTATTAGTTCCGCATAGAATTATAACCCGCGGAACTAATAGTTCTGCGGAGAATTATAACTCGCGGAACTAATAGTTCCACGGACATGTGTGTGTTGGAAAAAAATAAACCCGCGGAACTAATAGTTCTGCGAAAAATTACAACTCGCGGAACTAATAGTTCCACGGACATGTGTGTGTTGGAAAAAAATAAACTCGCGGAACTATTAGTTCCGCAGATATGTATGTGCATATAGAAAACCATGTATGTGTGATTAGAAATTCCCAAAAAAATATTGCTTGTTCTACACAAGAGCCATACCTGAAGTGGTTGAGAAATTTAGACCAAAAAAAAAAGAAGTGGTTGAGAAACCAAATTTTAGGAGTATGTACTTATTATCATGCAGTAGACGTGCAAATAAAGTACTTGAAAATATAACCACGTGTGCTTCTCGAATTTGTGATCAACAAGGCCTAGAGCTCCTCTGTTTTCGACATTTTACAGGGGAGGGATATTTATCACATCCCAAAAGATATTAAGCTAATTTATAGGAGTGTACGTAACACCAATATTCTGATGCTAAATCTCGTGCATTAGATTTTCATTTTCTCGATGTAAATTTTTATTATTAGTGGCAATGCGTACTTATCAATTATTGTCAGTACTAATTTGTTAGTACATCAACTTCAAATTAAGTTGAAATGATGTTTAATCAGCATTTAATTTCATATACAATAACGTTTGTTAGACATTATAATATAATGTTTCAAAGCTCTTTTATATTTATAAAAGTGACCACCACGTCAACGTATAGGGGTGAAGAAAAATATTTGTAAGACTTTTTGTAATTAAATCATAGAAACTAGATAAAAATAAAATCATGTGCGTGAGAATAATGTTATCCCTTTCGTATTTTCACGGTCTACATAAGGATTCACATCAGTATTGAAAGGTCCCTTGAATCCGTTTATGGAACTTTTTGTTACGTATCTGCCATATCAATATATACCTCCTTTTCTAACTGAAAAAACAGTGATATTTTGTAGAACTATCAAATTTCACTTAAATTTTTTATTTCATGTTCGGGGGGGTTACCTTTGGTGCTTCAATAAGAATCGGGGAAAAGTAATAGATAAACGAGTAAACGACTACTGTCAAGATATTTATATGTACAAATCTGTTAATTGCTTTGAGAAAGTATTTGAACTTAATGGTACCAATCAATATAAAAAGTTTGGCATGTACCCTTAATATAAATATTTTTTACCACCATTAATTATATGGACAATATTTTAAGATATAATTATTTATTATCTTTATTTTAATTACTGAAGAAATAATGTTGTACTATAAATAACGTGTCAAAATATTTAATAGATGTCAATATAATTTTTATATATTTATAATTATAATACATAGAAATTAAACTCATGACTAATTATTTATATTATTTTTTTATTATACGGTAATGATATCTACATGACAGTTTTTGCATCAGTCGTCTCTCTCCGGATGTTTTTATAGGCACATCCCCACGTCATTCTGAGATAAGTTGTTATATGGAAATTTAGTATAAGAATCTGTACATAGATATATTTACTTATTTAGGAGTTACATTATTTGTAAAGTTTTAAATTCAAACTGAGAAAATCACAAATTGTAACAATTTCACCTGTATAAAAAAAAATCAATTAAAACCTTGTTATTTTAATCTTCCAGCCTATTTGGTTTATGAAATAAATTATAAATGTGTTGCTTAATTAACAATATGAAGACCTCTTCCAAATACCGGTTGTTAAGACAAATCAAAGTTCATTATAATATGCTATGGTGAAAATTTCCAAGTTCCTGCCGCCTCAGAAGTTTCCAAAAATCATCAACAAAAACATGTATATTCCAATTTTTGTAATCTAGCTAGTTGCATTGCAAAGAGGCTTTGAGAAGCAATAAATTAGTATCTGTGGAGCCAAATACTGAGATATAGCAACACAGGAAGGTAGAATAAGGTGCCAATACTGTGATGTCCATTGAACCAAGCAGAGCAAAACTAGCTATATAGCTATGGAATAACAGTAATCAACAAGAAGGTTTTCCCTCAAAAGCATGCCATGCATGGCCAATTGAATCCACAAAATTTGCCATACTAGGTGAGGAAATCCCAATGTCCTTTTCCTTTTCATTAATCTTATTCTTGTGTTATCTCTTATATAATTAACTGTAGTAAGTAATATGAATATGACAACAACATACGAATTGCAGCGTATATATATATATATATATATACACCCCTCAATTTCAGTTTCTTGAATTGGACAGGGCAGGACTTTTAAGCCTATATGGGTTCCCTTTAATTTGTTGACCTTAGAAACAACACCAACTGTTTCCTATGTTTCACTTCTAAGAAAGGGTGGTGATATCTTCATAGAACAGGTACCAATCTTGGACTATCTATCTTCATCTGTCTACCATATATATGAAATTATTATGTTCAACACCTGATACCCCGGCAGTAATTTTAGAAGGGTCAAATTTTCTTGTATTATAAGAAATTATATCTACATATTTAACACATTTTTTATTTTCCGAATTAATATTTAGCCAAAAGCTGTGACAGAGTGTAGCCTAAAAAATGAAGAAAAAAATAATTATATTATCATATGAGAAAGAAGATTGAGATAGAAAACTGAATTGAAATCATTGATTAAAGAATAGTACATTTTGTTAGGAAATATTTTATTTCCTATTTTATTTATGCACAACATATTTAATAACAATTATATTGACTATTTATTTTAGGACAAATTCTATGGTACCCAGAGAAATTTAAGTGTTTGAGTATCTTGATGAGGTGGTCGAATAGAAACATGACAAGTGGAATAAAATTAAATATATAAATGCTGATTCAAAATTTACCTAAATTTAAATTATATTTTTATTATTTATATTTATATCCCTAGGAACTTTTAATCAAATACTCAAAATTCAATAAAAATTTTCATATCACTTGTTACAAAGACGTGAACCCTTCTTTATCGCGCAGAAAATCCTTCATACTCTGGTTGTTGATTGATTTCATCCTATTTTATTTGTATATAATAATCATGGTTTTTCAATTTTTGATTTATTTTCGTTTTTATTTATGGATAAAATTTTCAAATAATGATTTACTTGAAATCGAAAACTGAAACCTTAGAGCTCTTGTAGAGAAAGATAATACAAATCTATTGACATTTGTTTCGTGAATTTTCGTTAACTGTAGAGAGAGAATTCGAAAAAAAATAAGGAAGAGTTAGGATTCATGTAGACCGCAATTTGAAGCTTGATTTCTCATGATTTGATTTTTATAAATTGGGGCTTTCGTGTTATAATAGTCATAAACATGATTCTATATAAAATCCACAAAATAATTGCATCAAATCGAGTTGAATTAGAGCTTGAATGGTACAAAAATGGCGCTCAACCAATAATTATTTTTATTTTTTGGTAGAAGAAAATGCTTAAAATAATCATGATCCCCAAATCCATGGCCCACGGCAAAACAATTGACAAGAGTTTTGGGTAGTGCCGTAGTAGTTAGCAAATTTCAGTTATTGCTATTTGGTTGAAGAAAACAGACAGATACTCATTCATGGTTGTGCCCTGACGAGAACATGGTTTGGATGGAATAAAGTTATATATGTTTAACATTGGGTTATTGTATGGCAGTTACCTGCGCATATACACATCTAATGGAGTCTCACAACATTAGTTGTTCATCTCTTTATCGAAAGATCGGAGGTTTTCTACCACTGATAATGGTGACCTTTGCAGCATATGTGAAGATGGAGGGGATATTTTGTGTTGTGATGGATGCATATGTAAATAAATAAAAATAAAGGGATGTATTTATAAATAAATAGAAATGAAAATAACAAGATGACATAGCAAAGGAAGTACACATGGCATCTTATTATAGGTTAGGTATCGATACCCATAAAATTTACAAGGGTACCATAGCAATCACCTTATTTTAGAGGCATGTATTTAAAATGATCTGAATATGGTAAGCCCGTAAGATTATTGTAAGGATTGATATGGATTTTAATTAGTAGATGTCAATATTGGCCCATTAGGATTTTATGGGAATCCTCAATAGACAATATATTAAGGGTTTATTTGTTATGGTCCCCAGCACACCAGATCGCGCACAGTTTTCCTTCTCTCAATCAGGAAGCCAAACGAAAGTCCCTTGAGAAATAAAGAGATTTGGTTAAGGAAGAATCAAATAATCACCATGGGTCCATGTATATATTTTTAAATCCTTGATAATCCGACTTGTTGTAGATTATATGCCATACGGGTAACAAAAACGGTTTGTTCCTGATATATGCATGATATTTTTTATTATTTGGCTTCCGCATAAAGAACTTTTTTAACGCATGCTTTTAAAAAAAAAAATTATTCCAACACATGCTATATTTATAGGTGGAGAGAAAGCTAACCACATATCTAAACAATGGTAACAAACACTTAATCTAATAAACTAAACGGTAACTAACTACTGTAACAGAATATGTTAATTAATTCTGTTTTACTATCTAGTAGCAGCAAGTACAGGTTTTGACAATTTTGGCTTTTCCACCTTTTTCTTTGACTGGGTATAAGATTTTTGTTGCAACTCTGTTTTTTCTCAGTTGCTATATTGTGGTACTAGACCCCATAAACTTTTTAAATAGTTTCGATGGTTGTTAGTTAAATTTTCTCCTTTTTTTAATTTTTTTTTTAATTTTTCCAAGAGTGTAATTTTTATCTTTTTTATATGAATTACAAATTTATATATAATAATTTTTAGTATATAATCACAGATAAATTGTAACTTTAAACTTTTTCTTTTATCATAACGCAGGTTAACATCTAAATGTGCACTTGTTCACATAAACTTTCCCGTCCTCATACCAATGTCAATATTGCATTTAGGATGGCTGCAAAACAAAGCAAGGTTTGTAATTATATTAATATAAGATTCAACTAGAAGTCTGTAGATTATTACACTTATTTATGCTTTATAAAATACTTCAAGGAATTTAGTGGTTGCTCTTTTGTGAAAGAAATGAATGAAATTCTGGCTATTACTTAGGGATATGGTCGTAAGAATTTTTCTTCAGTGTCCAGCAGATTAAATAGGTGAAAATAAACTTGGTTAATGATAAGACAGAATTTCTTCCACCTAACACCATTCATTAATAGAGACAAATGATAAAATCAATAACATTGAATCTAGTCAAAGCAACTTTTCCTTATTGTTAATTAACCCCTTAAGATATATCTTTTCCCCAAACCCCCCCCCCCCCCCCCCCCCCCCCCCTTTACTTACTAGTAAAAGCCTAACAAGGGTTTGAACTACCTTATATTTCCACATGCTTCCAAGAGAAATAGAATTAGCGTTTACTGAATTTTCACTCCAAGAACCACGTCCTTAACCCCACCCCACAGAGAGAGAGAGGGTCATTTTCCATATAGAAGTTCTATTTATGTGTCATAGTCCAAACTCCAAACTCTATGTTAAAAAGCTTCATGTGGAGGCAAAGCCAAGCATAGATACACCAAACAACCCCAAAGTCCAAATTCTAATTTTTTTTTTCTTCTTCCTCAACTTCCCTCCTTCAAAACCAAGCCAATACAATACACAAAACTTGAACCAAACAACATCCTCCTTCTTAGTCCCATGTCTCTTTCTCCTTAACAACCCCCAGTTCACCTCAAAAAAAAAAAAGTATTAAAACCCTGCCCCTCAAAACACCATTGACATGCCTGACCCAAATGCTAAGCAAGGTTAGGTGAAAGATAGCAACCTTGTACACTATCAAAACCTTCCTTTTACAGCATACCCTGACATGGGTTCTTGCAGTTTCTCCTCTCTGTTGTTGATCAGGCAGTGAATTTTCCAAATGAAATAAGGAGGAGGAACTCAAAAGTCCTGTTTTTTTTTCTTTTTAGTCTGTTTGGTTTTGGTGTATTTGCCATTGCCTCATTGTGTTGGTGTTTTTGTTTTTGCATTTGGACAAACAAAAATGCAGCTTCACATATCTCCAAGTTTGAGGCATGTGACTGTGCTTCCAGGGAAAGGGCTAAAAGAGTTCATCAAAGTGAAAGTTGCATCAAGGCGTCTCTCTTATCGGATGCTCTTCTATTCACTCTTGTTCTTCACTTTTCTTTTACGGTTTGTGTTTGTGTTAACAGCTGTGGATGGCATTGATGGAGAAAACAAGTGCACTACCATAGGTACACACTATCATTCTCTCTCTCTCTCTCTCACATACACACACACAGTAACAAACATAAACACATGCAGGCACAGACAGAAAGACACAAAGTGGTGTGCACTAGAGGAGGTACAACAAGAATGTGAGGGTGGATAGGATAAGGCTTCAATTTCCCATATATCAAACCATGTTTTTTTTAACAAATCAATTTTTTTTTGGCTGCATTCCCTTCCTCTCCTTGAACAAATCAACAAAAAAGTAACCGACATTTGATTTAAAAAGTTTATAATTAATGAGACTATTGATAAATTAATAAGTGAACTTGTAACACAAACGGGTGAAGATGCATATGCATTAGTTTGTTCTTTTTTAAATCTTGGGGTGGTGTTTATTTTGACCAAAAATGTATTTTTTTATACCTCCACCCCAGCCACTACAAGATCCATGTGAGAACTGTAAATCTGCAATAAGAAGAGACACATCAAACAAGAATACAAATATCTAATAAGAGTTTCTTTATATTAGCCCTTCTGTCAGAACTGGATTTTTAATGTATCTTGTATGAGTCGAATAGGATTTGTCAATAGTTACTACTATTGAGGTAAACTTGATCATCCACTTGAATTTTCCTTTACAAAATAGATAAGGTATTAAAGTACAAAATTCATATGGACACTTGATATATTTATGATCTTATCTTATAATTCCAATGATAAAGGATGAATTCCAGAATTAGCAAACCTCAAATTCTGGACTTAATGTTCCATAATTAAAAAAAAAAAACTCTGACTCTGACGTTTTAGAGCAAGTTCAAGACTTACTATTACGGCTTGAAATTACAGTTCTAGTCAATATGTTTATTATATCAGTATATATAGGACATATTGATTAACTTCAAACCTTATTTGCAGGTTGTCTAGGAAAAAAATTAGGGCCAAAGATTTTGGGGAGACGACCTGAATCAACTGTAATCTGCTGAACTCTTTTAGTTATAATTATCAACTATTTTACTTTAATTTTCTACTTGTGGCTGAAAATGACATGGGCTTTTGATAGGTCCCAGAAGTGATATACCAAACTTTAGATGAACCCCTTAACAAAGATGAACTAAAGGGAAGGTCTGATATTCCACAGACTCTAGAAGAGTTCATGACTGAAATGAAGCAAGGTGGATATGATGCCAAGACATTTGCACTTAAACTTAGAGAAATGGTACTACTCACTCTCCTCTTCTTTTCAAGTAGAGGAAATAATTCTTTCTAATGCATTTTCTTACAGTTTTCCATGCTGAACATTTCTTAGGTAACCCTTATGGAACAAAGGACTAGGATGGCCAAAATCCAAGAATATCTATATCGCCATGTAGCATCAAGCAGCATACCGAAACAACTTCATTGCCTTGCCTTGAGGTTGGCCAATGAGCACACCAACAATGCAGAAGCGCGCCTTCAGCTACCGTCTGCAGAACTAGTCCCTGCCCTGGTTGACAATTCCTACTTCCACTTTGTCCTGGCCTCAGATAATGTGCTGGCTGCCTCTGTGGTTGCAAAATCACTTGTTCGCAACTGTTTGCGGCCTAAGAAAGTTGTTCTGCACATAATTACAGACAGCAAGACTTATTATCCCATGCAGGCTTGGTTCTCATTGCATCCTTTATCACCTGCTATAATTGAGGTCAAGGCATTGCACCATTTTGATTGGTTCACAAAGGGAAAGGTGCCTGTTCTGGAAGCCATGGAGAAAGATCAGAAGGTACGGTCGCAGTTTAGAGGTGGTTCATCAGCTATAGTTGCAAATACCACTGAGAAGCCAAATGTCATTGCAGCAAAACTACAAGCACTAAGTCCCAAGTATAATTCAGTGATGAACCACATCCGGATACATCTCCCAGAGGTAAAAGGGATATCATAGCAAGTATATCTTCTATTTCATAGCTTATATAACCAAGTAAATTTTTTGTGCTTGTGATGCTTATTGCAATGATACTTTTTTTTTCTTTTCATGACAGTTGTTTCCAAGTCTTAACAAGGTGGTCTTCCTCGATGACGACATTGTGGTACAAACTGATCTTACACCTCTGTGGGACATTGACATGGATGGAAAAGTCAATGGAGCAGTGGAAACATGCAGTGGAGAAGATAAGTTTGTGATGTCAAAGAGGTTGAAAAGCTACTTGAACTTTTCCCACCCTCTAATATCCAAGAATTTCAGTCCCAATGAATGTGCTTGGGCCTATGGCATGAACATTTTTGATTTGGAGGCTTGGAGGAAAACCAATATAAGCAATACATATCATTATTGGGTTGAGCAGGTATGTGTCTTCCATTCTTACATAATACAATAAAAAAGGGGGCAACCTGACGTTATGTAGTTCCCATCATATTGGGGTCTAGGGAAGGGTCGGATCTATTGCAGATCTATTATAGGCAGCCTTACCTTTTATTATGAACAGATCTCTGCAAAGCCTTAGATAGCTATAGAAACCAAGAACAATAGGGAATAGAAGAGAGAGTTTGTGGGAATACATCAGCTTCTTATTGCATTGCGACTAGAATTAATTACAAGCCTTATATAGGCTTTATCAGCTTCTCTAATCTCTAACTAACTCGGTTACATTCTGTTAAAGGCAAATGACAAAAACTATACTAAGCTAACTTCTCAAACCATAAAGTCCTAAGCCAACTATTAACACCCTGCATTTGCAAGAGGCTAGTTCTATAACTTGAACCCGTCACCTTCTGTCACACAACATCAACTTCAACCATTGCACCAAGGCTCCCCTTCTACAATAATACAATTATATACTTCAAGTATGTCATTAGAGTTTCCATAAAAGTGATATGTCTATTTTTTTTCTTTATGCAGAATATTAAATCAGACCTGAGTTTGTGGCAGCTAGGGACATTACCTCCTGGACTGATAGCATTTCATGGTCATGTCCACACTATAGATCCTTTCTGGCACATGCTGGGATTGGGATATCAGGAAAATACAAGTCTTGCTGATGCTGAGAGTGCTGGTGTCATCCATTTTAATGGCAGGGCAAAGCCATGGCTAGAAATAGCTTTTCCACAACTACGGCAATTGTGGACTAAGTATGTTGACTTCAAGGATAAATTCATTAAGAGCTGTCACATCAGGGCATCATAGCTTAATGTGACCTCGTTGATGAGTTGAAGAAATGGTGTTTGTATCCAAGGGAAAAAGGAAATGAGAGAGTTCTTCCAAGCATAAGGCCTTCCATGACAACAAGGAGATAACAATGATATGGCATAATGCTCCCTTTCTTGCTTTAAAATTTTATTTTTAACTCTCATTCTTCAGTTGAATTCCTCCTATTCTTTTTCTCTTCAATCCATGTTGTAAGTATGAGTAATTGTAGATCATATATGTACTTACTAAGACAGTTTTTTCGAGAAATCAAACCTGCGGCCTCAAGGTTTAACAATAAGCTTTTTTAAGATGAAGAAATACTGAAATAAGAGTTTGTCTACTTTGAGAAAACGTTTTCTGTTTTCATTTTTTGTTTTCACTTATATTTACTAAACTGTCACCTTGTTTTTAATCTGTTTCTTGATTTGAGATATTTGTACAGGAAATAGAGAAAATAAAAATAAAAACAGAAACAGGGCATAAAATTTCTGGGAAAAAGGGAGATCAAAGGACCATTTTATGGTATTTTATTTCTATTTACATAAAATATATCAAACTGACAGGAGAGCTTCTTATCATGTATTTCATATGACATCAACAGTTATATAGTTACATGGATGTTTAATTATACTGTATGACTGTATGTAGAATATCAAGAACTTAAGGCACAGTACTTTGAAATTAATCTGATTTCTCAATCAAAATTATCGAGAACTACTACAATCTACATGCTTTCTTCATACAATGGTTATAGTAGTGCCCTACATTCACCGGGACAAATTAAAAAAAAACATGTTATATCCACAATTCATGTGAATCAAATACCTTGAAGATCAAATCTTCAGCTCCATTTTACTTTTTCCCTGTCACATTGGAAACCAATCCCCTAATGAACTTTGCAGACTTGGTTATAGGCGAATTGATAGCCATCAGATTGTACAACACATTCTCAACTTCACCAATGGTTGGCCTGGCCTTGAAAGAGGAAACCACCTTCAGTTCCCCCTCTTCTTCTACAAGAACATTCCATCTCTCTCCACTCACAACCCCATCTCTCACACACTTAAAAACCACACCTTTCCTTTTGCTTAAGACCCCTCTCACCTCCAACCCCATGAAAGAATAAACCACTTCAAAAGAAGCCACAAAGCCACTTAGATCACCAAAGTTGCTCTCTTCCTCAAATGCCCATTTTGGGTTAAACATAACCACTGGCTTTGGATACAATGCATCACTCACCGTTTTCATCAGTGACAATTGGGACCTCTCTGGCACCAAAAATATTGCCACATCAGCAGAAGTCAAGATTCTGGGGTCAGTTTTGGACACTGAGGGAATGTCAATGTGCTCAACTTTGCTACCTGAAAGAGACTTAAAGGCAACAGTAGCAGCTTCTTTCAAGCTAGGATTAGGCCACAAGATTAAGATCTTAATGGGAGAACCTTTTCTTTTGATGGGTATGTCCCCAAAAATATCAAGAGCAAGTTGGGAAAGTGAATCTGGTGAGTCATCAATGACTGGGATCTCAACCCTGAACTTAGGTTGCTTTAGTTTCTTGACTTTGCCTATTAGTTTGGGGTTGTTGATGGGTTTCTCTAAGGTTGTTGAAAGGGATGTTTTGGCCTGCAGTATAGCGTCCTCCTTTGAGATGGGTGGGTTTGGAGAAGAGAGTGAGGAGTGGATGGATGTGGATGATGTAGCCTTGAGGGGAACAATGGGACTTGGTGGGATGCATGATATATGGTAGTGTTTGCATAGATAGTGAGGAGTGTGAAATGGGATTGAGGTGAATTGGGTACTGGAGTGTGCAGGCATGCATGATGGTGGCTTGGAAATTCGGATAGATTGTGAATGAGCCGTGTGAAGATGGGATGATGCCATTCAAGCTTTTAAGTGGAGGAGAAAGGTCTGATAGTTTTGATATGAAAACAGTTGGTCCCAAAGCTGTATCTGGATAAGATATCAAGATGTACTGCGTGTTCACAACCTCACAATAGTTTCAACAAGAAGTGGAGGATAATAAATATACCTTAAAAGAAATACTTAAATATGTTTTTAGTCTTTATAAAATTGACCAATTTTGATTTTGATCTCTATCAAAATTTTATAGATTTGTAGTCCCTAAAAAATACAAAAGTTGTATGCTTTTGGTCCTTGGTGAGGGAGCTAAAACCACACTATTTCTGTTAAATATAAGCTTTTATAACTACCGATTCTTCAACAATTCGCATTTCTTTATTCACGTGCATCTCCTTACACATCCATCGTTATAATGGAGAAACCTCCATTAGTCTGAATTTAGCCAATTTTTTTCTCCTGCTGAAAAAAAAATTGTTTTCTACAAATTTAAAACTATAGCAGCACTCATGCTTCTTCAATAGTAAAACGGTTTTGCAAGAATGCATTCTTCCGTTACCACAATAACTAGTTGCTGTACTTGACCTTGCGCATTATATCAAAACCGGTAACAAACATTAGAGTCGAGAGAAGACAGCCAGACAAGCTTATTGACATTTACATGCAAATACCAGCATTACTTCATAATAGTATCAGATGCCAAATACAGTCTGAATCCAATTAGAATACTTGGTTGGTAAATAACTAAAAGGCAAGAAAGGTATGGGAAATGAATACAATTTTTTGGCCCCCAAAATGGAAGCCCAAACAATTGTACAATGCCAACTTAGGCAACTGGCGGACGGAGTACGTGATCCTGTGAGGTATCCACGGCGGCCGGTGGCATGAATTGCCACATGGCAACTCCTGGATAACCCATAAAAGGCACCAACTTGTTGCCCGGGGCTTGGCCTTGTGGAGCAAATGCTGCAGGGATTGCAGGAGGGGGTGTCAAGAAACTAGGTTGCACATTCATTGATTTCACCTGCTGCTCCAACTTCTCTTTCTCAACCTTAAGCCTCTGTTTCTCATCACGAAGTTCATTCTTCTCAGCCTACATAGTAGATAGAATTCAATAGTTAGTGTTACATAAGGTCTACCTGATGTTTTAGTCACTGCGGCGACAAGGTACTAGTGTTAAGGCATAGAATTAAGGAAAATGAAATGATCTAGAATACAGACCTCCCATCAAGTCCTTCCATCTACAAAAGAAAATTGCTGAATACAAAATTGAGGCCTCACCTTTAACTCTTTAATCTTGTCTTGAAGACTTATATTTGAGTCCTTCAACTTCTGGGCTTCACCCCGCAACTGTGTCACCATTCGGACAGCATCCATCAGAATGGCAGCCTTGTCTGTTTTGGGAGGCCTTCCAGGCTCCAAGATGGAGCCTAACTCAACAAACCTAACCATGTCAATCATATTAGATATATACATGCCCCAACTACACATTTACACAGAAACCCACCAGGTAAGGAGAAACAAAAGAGGGAAGGTGGTGGGGATCAAAAATTTTACTTGTCATTCAGCCTATCCCTCCGCAACTTCTCTCGACATGCCTTAGAGCTGGAAGCAGCACATGAATCAGATCTACCCCTGCAACAGGAAGTAAACAAGAGATATGGTATAACTTTTTTTTCCCCAATAATAAGTATCTGGATTGGATCCACTCATCTTTAAGCGTTGATGTATAAAGAGCAATCAAGGCTTTAGACAGGGAAAGAAGATGTAGGGAGAGTATGTCAAAAACAGGAAAAAATAAAGTAATGTCATACTTAAGCAAGATAACATATATGCAATAGGATTTATCAGGGCAATTTCTTTATTGATGCTGCTGAACCTGAACCAATGCTGCTAGCGCTTATTTATCTTCACTTTAGAAACCATGTTGAATTGCCGTTTGACCCAAATTATAGTTATTATACTACTTCAAACCTGTAAGTTAATTGATGCTAAGTGGCTACACTACACATGTTCGATTATGTGTTTTTTTTTTATTTGTTAATATAAAATAACTTGTTTAATGAGAAATGAAAGGTAAAAAGAGATTGTGTACCTCTTCTTCGAACCAGGATCTTTGAGACCATCAGAATCCCCCAGCGAACCATCAATTTCAATACTAGGAGCAGACAGTAACAGAAGTGTAAGTTAGTAATATTATGCAGAACAGAAGTTTTAAGAACAATAGTAACCAATGCAAAAGCTGCAACAGTGAGACTTGTAAGCCAAAGCTAGCTCAAGTTCTACTAGAAATTCATATACCCAACTAGTACACAAAACTGCAACAAATCCTGAAAACTGCAACAATTTTTTTTTTTTTGTGATTTTGAGAGCGAATTAAATTAAACCTAACAGAACACTTCTCCTCCGAACACGCGAATTTGCAAACGCGTGCCACATGGGTGCGCTAAAAATTCAAAATTTACAAAAGCAAACGAATCAGCGACAGCGCACGCGGCGAGATTCCCATAAGGGGCTAGAACAACATGAAGTAAAATGGAAACCCTAATTGGGAACCACCATGACAAAAGGGGGCAAAAATCATACATCAATTGGGGAACGGTGGGAGGAGTACCCGACATTGGAGGAAGGGTGTGGCGAGGGCCACGTGAAAGCGGAAGCAGAGACCGCGAAGGAGCCATCGGGGACGGGAATATCGTCCATCAACGCGTAATCGAAAAGCCAATTGGTGTTTTCCGGGGGAACCATTTTCCCGGCGGCGAGGGAGGTGAGTTTATTTTTCTTCTTTTTTTTTGTATTTTTTAAGTGATTATTATTATTTTGGTGAGGAAGGGAATGATGATTGAAGGAGTTGGTTGCACCACGTTTGGGGGTTTTGAGAAAAACAAAGAGAGTGTTTTTTTGCGTTTTTATTGTTTTTCTTTTTCTGAGAAAAGGGGATCTAATGCCTTGTGCTTGTGTGAGTGAATGATGTGATGTGACGAGAGACGAAGAAAAAATGGAAATTTTGGTGACAACAAAGTGCGAGTGTTCGTCAGATTCTTTCCCGAGTAAATGGTGCCCAGGCTCGCGCTTGGCCTTCAAAGCCTGTTGCCCAGTAATTATATTACTCCCCTCAAGTACTTTTTAATTATTTTGACAAAAAAAGTACTTTTTAATTATTAATTTTTAAGAAAAAATTTGTTTTCATTTATATTATTTTGATAATTTAAGGTTAAATTTTATCAATTATTATTATAATTTTTTTTTATTAATTGTTTTATATATTTTAATGTAGAGAGAGTACATGATATAGTGGAATAGCAAAAAAACGAAGGTATAATAGGAAAAATTATCAATTAAATGATTCTTTGTTCTTGTAAAACAACATTAAAAAATAGATAAAAAACGGATGAAATATTTATTATTATTAATTTATTATAATGAACTTTTTAAAGCAAAAGGAGGACATGTAAAAGCATCACTATAGCAACAAAAGTTGCATGCATTTAATTATGATGGATTGAAATTTTATCTTTTCTCATAAAAATATAATATTTCAATTTTTACTTAATAATAATACTTCACTTGATTATTAATTTTATTAAAATTAAGATATTACGTGTTTTAAAAACAATAATATGTGGCCAGATTTTACTTATCTCTCGACTGAACACAGATTAGTTCATATGTCATTTCTCCATGCGATACTGTGATTGAAAAAAAAAACAAGGGTTAAATATATTTTTAGTCCCCGTAAATAGGTTAGTATTCATTTTTAATCTCTCAAAATTTTTATCTCTTTTTAGTCAACCATTTTTGGATATGTATCATTTGTAGTCTATGTTGCCATTTTTTAAATATAGAAATATTTTTTAAAGTTCATTTTCATCCGCCTAATTTTCAATTCCTAATTTCCACACAAATCTCCTTTTCCAATCCTAGAACTGTTAATTTCGGCCCGACTCGACAACCCGACCCAATGGACCCATGTTTTAAGCTATGTTGGGTGCGTTAATTTCAAGCTCGGAAGAAACTGGGCCTGCATTTTTGTACTTTGAGCTATTTTCTTTGTAAACAATTCGGGCTCGACTTGTCCTGGTGTGTTTTAGGTTGGAATGAGCCAGAAATGTGTGACCCCAAATGGAGAAAAAGAGTTGGGTGAAAATTGAAAATTAGATAGGGCAAAAATAATTTTTTAAAAATATTTTTTTAAATTTAAAAAAAATACCACAAGAATTAAAAATGATATATTTCTAGAAATGGATGACCAAAAAGAGAAATTTGTCTGAGAGACTAAAAGTGAATATTTAGATATTTGTGAATTATGAGACCAAAAACATATTTAACTCTTAAAAAAAGTAAAGAGATGCAGGGGATCGCCCAAAGCACGTGCCGACTTGCTATTGGATAAGGGTAGGAGTAAAAATCATCAAGGCAACCAACCAATGACCCTCAAGGCTCTACAAAAAGACTAAGGCTAACCAATGGAGAGGGCTCAAAGTGGACGTCTGTTTCCGTGCGCACCACACCAGCAGGCAGCAGCTCCAATGTCACCATCACGCCATCTCATCTCTTCTTCCACTCGACTCTCAAGGCATTTCCTTGCTCAATTTGAGACGAAATGATCTTTGTTGAAATTATAGGGTTTCAAGTAAAGGAAGAAGAGAAAGAATAAACTCTTAAATATGATTGATAGTATTTGATAATAACTTGATAATTTAATTATAAATGACTGATCACGAACCCCTATATATAAAGATAAGAGAATCCTAATCCTAATCAAATAGAGTAACAAATCATGATAAGATAACTAACTAATCTTAATCCTATGAAATAAAATAGAGCAACTAACTAATCCTAATCGTATGAGATAAACTAGTGATAAGATATACTACCTCCGTCCCTAAATATAAGAACCTTTACAAAAAAAAGAAGGTCCTTTTATATAAGAACCTTTCCAAAAAATCAACTGTATTAATTATTTTTTGACTAAAATGTCCTTATTAATTGTACAATTTTATTTACCCAATAAATCATAAATACTATATATTTATTGTATATTATTTCTCTCTCTTACAAAGATTGGTGAATAAAAATAAATCACTCAACCACTTTACTTTTTCCAATATATTAATTAAGTGAAGAGAGAGGGGGGGAAGAGAGATAGTAATAAGTGTTAGGGGTAATTTTGAAAAAATATAATAAATTATTGACAAATTTATTGCTATTAACTAATTTAATTAATTTTTTTAAAGAGTATAAATTAGTTAAAATGTTCTTATATTTAGGGACAGAGGTAGTAATATCTTGCATTCTAATAGTCTTTCCTTATTTCACGTGTTCTCATACTTCCATGCTCACTGTCAATATGATGCAGTAGTAATCAATCCGTTATGTTAATGTCATAGGTACCCGATAGCCGATAGAGTAGTGTTTTTTTTAAGGTATTCTCCGTACACAACAGTAGAAACTAACATCTTTAAAAATTAAAAATTTAAAATACATTTTTGGGTTTTTCTTTTCTCGAAATGATGCATTTTCATGCACATTAAATTATTCTCGAGCTATTTTACGGACACGCAGGAATTTCATATTGAAATTTTCCTCTAACTGAATATTATTAAAATAGTAAAATGGTATATGAAAAATATGATTTATATTTAGTATTAAAATTTACAAATTGTACATGAGAAATAGATACAGAAAAAAAAAGTGAAACAACACTTGCAAGAGACTTTATAAATATATTCACACAGTACTTCTTTTACGTGTTTTTATATAAATTATTAAACACTTACTAATTAACTTAATTAGTTCGATCTAATTTTTTACAATACTTTAAATTATACACTGATATACATATGACATATATATAATCTGCGTGAATCATTATCTTAAAAACAAAAAATTAATGTGAAAGTTGTATTAATTGATTACAGTGTACATCTTTTATTTAATGAGGATTAGATGCACCTAATCTATCCCAAAAAACCCGTAAAAAAATCTATCCATTAAAAAACATTCATCTTTTGTTTTCAAAGGCAGGCAGCAGAGAGACCATTTGTTTGTTTGGCATTTATAGTTTTGAAACGTGTCTGGTGATTAATATTACTGGGAAAATTAAATTAAAAATAAGTGATATTAAAAAAAGTTACTTATAAAGTGAATAAATAAGAAAAAATTCATGATTCCGTTTTAATGAATTAATATTATGACACATTTCTACTTTAGAGATATATGCACTTAATTATTTTGTACTCATTAAATAAGTACTGGTTAACAACGCTAGTACGTATGCTATACTAAAATAGAAGAAAATAATTTTATTTTAATATTACACCATTTTTAATGAAACCAAAATCTATTTTTTTTTCATAATATCTGTGGTTGTCGTTTGTGACATATGAAAGCAAAATTTTTTTTTTTGGTGGGCGACATGTGAAAGCAATTGAAATTGGAGCTTTTTCTTTGCATATGTTGCACATGGCAAAACATGAACCCATAAAAATAAGCCGACACATCATGCCATGATTCACACTGATATTTAATTAAGGAAAAAAAATATTTAGTACGACTACGAAACCAACCAATTCACTTCTACCCTTAGATAGCTTTTATCATAATTTGTTTTAATTTATATTTATTTCAAAATTATAAATCTACGGCATGTGTCCATTCGTTGTGGATCGTACTTTATCTTTGTCCTGCTAAATAGCATCTCTCACGATGCGAAACTCTAAAATGCTGTCACGAGTAAGAATTTTTTCGTTATGGGATACTAATTTGTTTTATTCTTTTTTTGACAAAACTAATTTGTTTTATTCTACAAAATACAAATGGTGGCATATTTATATTTGAACTTTTGATTTAATTTCATGTTTATTATCTAAATCACTTACCACTCGGGATGTTAATCGAGGTGGGGTGGCTATAGATATATCAGATAGTAGTGCCCCGTTTCCCACCCTGTTGGGTAAATTTGCCCATACCTGCCTCATATTCGCTGGGTCGGGTTTTAGCGGGAAATCATGGAATTCGTGGGCATCCATTGATACCCAATGGATAATGATATAGCATATGTAAATAAATTTTAAATTAAATATACTTTTTATTTCACCATCTTACCATATCATAATATTACCTTTTAAAATCTAATTACATTATGACAAGAGTTACTGAAACATAATAGGATGTCTATATAAAAATTAAAAAGTATTTATATTATAAATGTATAGTTATTAAACTTTAAAAATGTTTATTTTCTCCTTTAATCTTTTTAATAAAATAGTAGAAAGACTATTAACGAGTATATATATATATATATATGTATATCATTACTCTTGAATGATCCAATCTGGTAGAATGCTTGGAATACAGTAAAAGAATATTAAATTTCATTGAGAAATGAGAAATTAAAATACACACTAAAATACTCATTTACACTCCAGACTTATCATGTCCAAACCATCACACTCACATGGCCTCATGACCAAACATTTACAAGCAAATTTCACAGAACAACCAGTACTATTACTAGGAATAGAAAACACACATGAAATGATGGCCATTTTTTTTTTTATAAATAATGATAAAGAGTTCTAGGTCCTAGTTACAGCTTTGGTAAACTCCTTGTTCATGTTGACGGTTCCCACAGATTTGTACTAATTCAGGGGTTGAGTGAATAAAATCATCAACCCTTTTCCTTATTTCATCAGGATTTGCACCCACAATTTTGTCCACAGGATCTCCTCCCTTCAGCAACACAAAGGTAGGCATGGCTTTAATTTCCAATTTGGAGGCAATTTCCTGAATAGACCCACACAATGGTCATTATGGCAGTAGAAACAAAAAGGGGTTCAGACAGAGACAACTATGAATTCCACTTTCATTTAGAAATTATCTGGGTCCTATATAATATGTAGTCTGCAATATGCCAAATATATATAGTTGGAAGCAGGCTAACCCATCTTTTAATTTGGAGGAAAAATGGGAATGGGGATAAGAGATCTAGAAACTGCAATTGCAGGTTGCAGGTTTAATCACAAATGCATTAGACAAATAATTAAAGATTATCTGCAAAAAAAAGTTCCATATGGTATATTTATAATGAATAGTTTCATTATTATAAGTTGAGCACATATTGAAGATTAGATTAGAGATAAGCTTTAAGTTATACTAGGATATTGTTTATGCAAACAAAGACCATGTGATAGTGGGGTTTGGAATCCTAAAATGAACACTTTGGATGGATTTGTGTGGACACTTTTTTTGTTGATTCCCTCTTGATAATATTTTGCATGTCTCCACAAATCAAAAGGCACAGCATAGAAATATAGATAAATTGCAAGTTGCAGATATGTAGTTTAAAATAGGAACAAATCAAGCACAGATTTTTTAACAAACAAATGTGGGTTTGTGTGGGAATCAAATTACCTTAACCTCATCCACATCCAATGTCAGAAACAGAACATTTCGATAGGTGGAGGCCAGTTGTTGAAAGAAAGGATTCATAACCATAGAAGGCACACACCAGAAAGCAGAGAAATGAACCACAACCTGCAAATTTTTATAGACGAAAAGAACAAAGTTTAGAACAAATTACCGGTACTCCATGTCCATCCTTAAGGATCTCAAAATCTGGTTCCTTAGTTAATCAATTGTGACAATAACTAAAAGCAAACTGATTTATATTAAATGAATTCCCATAAACAAAAAGGAGACTAACAGGGCAGCTTTGTTTGGTAGCATAAGAGATGTGATGTTCCCATGATTTTTGTGAATCTATTTTGATAACCTTGGATTTCTTGAGCTGTTCTTGGCCCTCCATAATTCTTTCTGTTGCTTCTGCTTCTGCTTCTTCAAAAGGGTGCCATATATATAAAAGTACTCTGGGAGGAAATATGATTAACTATATAGTAAAATTGCACACGAAAAATGTTGATTTTACCTTTCCCTCTTTTTTACTTTTTCTTTTTTGAATAGCTAAAGCAATTTTACCTTTTCCTCTTATTTTCTTGTTCTTTTGAATAAGACTTTTTTTTTCGCTTGATGTATACAGGTACAACCAAAAAAATGCAGCTGGCGCCTGTGCTTTGGCCAATTCAATGGTTATGATCACGTGATTCATGCTTTGAAATGATTGAATTAAAAAAATAATATAAATCTAACTCGCATTTTCTACCAAATAAATGCAAGTGATAATATTTTAAAATAAATATTATATATAAAATCATATAAACATGTCTTCTTTATGTCATTTCATATTTACGGTTAGCCTATTCAACACTTAATTTTATCAAACACTTCAAATATAATTACTTACTTTTTAAGGTGCGCCCTAGGGTGAGAGACCGGTTATAACCGTTGGATATATAATAATTTTATATTAAAGTGAATATCTGTCACTTATAAAAAATGAATCTCTACCACTTAAACTATGACTAGGTCTTTCACAGTGAGCGACTTACACATGTCTCTCACCCTAGCTTGGGTCTTTTTTTTTTTGACAAAAGGAAGCTTAGCTCATTTCATTAATAATAATAGAGGCAATACAATTAGGCAAATAACTAAAAGTCTGAGAACAAGCGATAGTAGTAGAAACTGCCACCCATGCAAGAGAATGAGCAGCTCTATTAGCTTGTCTCTTCACATAATGCAAAATACAGATCCTATTATTGTTATGATTAATTAATATCTTACGGAATTTCTTATAAATTAGTTTATATTTTGGTTTTTTGGATGTTAAAATATTCAAGAACCTGATGAAATTGGCCAAAATGCATTTAAAGAAAAGGGACCAATCTTTTGCTTTTTGAAAAGAATAACATAAGTAATATTTAAAATATAATTAGTTGAGAAATTAAAATAAATAATTTTAATTTTTTTAAAAAATTGATTATTATCTTGATATATTTTGAATTTAAACTTACGGATCCTCTCCCGCGGATGACTCCGTGCAGCTCCCTTTCGCAGCACTCCCAGCCGTTAGATTAATCTAACGGTTGGGAGATCTAAAAAGCAAATACAAAATGCTGCAGCCAAATTTTTCTTCCCGTGCTCACATAGTCCTATTTTGTCTTTCACGGTCTCCTTTTCCGTGCGTGTTTAGTCTCTCTTTCTTGTGATCGATTTTTAATTTTTCTAGCGAAGATTAAACAATTATCCTTTTGCTGCATTTTTCAAAAAAACTATTTTACTTTTTTCTCATTTATTATTTCGTATCATATAATATTTGCGAAAAGTTTTTCCTAGGAAATATAGCACTTTTTTATTTACAAAACAAAAGTTCTATTTATCATGATAAAAATTCACAAAAATTACTATTTATGACAATAAAATTTCATAAAAACACATAAGTTTCTTATACATATACAGGAGTAATCGATGATTGTTTAATTTGATTTTGAACTTTATGTGACTATTTACAAGTTTCATTTGCACTTTTTGGTTTCAGTAAATTTTAAAGTTGTAAAATTATTTTTTAATATTACTTTTTATAAATAATATAGTGTTTATTTATATGTTTTTGTTCGTATAAACTTTAAAGTTACAAAATTATTTTTCTTTCAAGTTTATTTTTTATTTTGTATAAGTAAAATGTTTTTGTTTATATGTTTTATTCATATTTTTTTTATCCCATAAATTTTCATGTTTTAGAATTATTTTTATTTATTTTATTTTAGATAAATAAAATAGATTTTGATAGTATTTTTTAGACAATATATAAAGGGAGGTTTAAAAATTAAAACACTTAATATACTTCGCTAAAAAAATTAGAAACTTTTTTTTTTGGGTAAGAAAAAAGAAATTGGCTATGAAAGATGGGACAAAACACGCACGGGAAACGAGACCATGAAAGACAAAATGAGACTGTGTGAGCACGGGAAGAAAAATTTGGCTGCAGCATCTTGTATTTGATTTTTAGATCTCCCAACCGTTAGATTAATCTAACGGCTGGGAGTGCTGCGGGAGGGAGCTGCACAGAGTCATCCGCGGGAGAGGATCCACAATTCTACTAAATATAAGTACTTGCTCGTTCAATTAATTAATCATTTTCCAGGTTGTAAGATGGAAACAGCCAACAAAATCTTAAATCTTGTGGTTTCTCATTCATCTAGGAAACTTGCAATTTTGAGATATGGCTCATCATGTCATTTTCACAGCGAATAATTATATCTTCAAGGTCATCGATCTCCTTTTTTTTTTTTATTAATTTTTACCAATAAGAGATGAAAGACAAGTTGCGTATTTTATGAGGCACGCATGAACATGACTTGGGGTTGCGTCATGTACGTCATCCTTGGAACAGCCATGCTTTAAACAATTTTTATCATATGTTAAAGAAGCATTTTATGAATTCATTATATAATATGTAAAAATAGGATACTTTATTGCCATAATACATTTTCATTTTCCGTCAGATAAATATCATACCATCTAAGGTCGCAGCTTTATAAGAGCAATAGTTACATATGAATCAATTTTCAATTTGCTAATGTAAATTGCATATTTTTCATGCCTGAAACCGAACACGAATTCGGAAGATGAAATTTAAATTGCAGTTAAAGAAATTTCAAGAGTTAACTATCTCTTAAGCTTAAACATTTTTTTTTTTATGATTTCCTCTTAAGCTTAAACTATTGCCTAAGTATACATGAATAGTTTTACTATATTTGGTAATACATCACCTCCCTCAAATATTCTCTTAATTTCAAGTATGCTTGGTGCAGTGTGGTTCATTTTCATTATTATATGTTAAAATTTAATTTTTATTTTGAAGGACATTATATAACGAGTCCCCGTTTTCTTTTTTCTTTTTTGGTTCAATTGCGTATGGTGGTCAGAACTGGCCCAAAAGAGAAAGGCTCGGGCCACAGTGTAAATTAAGCCCATACACATCACATGAAATTACCAAACCATCCTCAGTAATGATATCCTTTCTTGGTGTCACTCAGTGGATAGCATTAGCATAGCACTTTCCAAATGGATATGATGACAATACAAACTTCTTATTCCCAAGCTTCCATGAACTAGCTATCTTTGTTTCTTTCTCAAAGCTCAAACTCCTTTTGAGTTCCTTCACCACAATGGCTCCTCTGACAAACTTGCATGGAGTCTCCAAAACTTTAACCCCCATCACATGCCTTCAAAATGCACACAGGACACCACTTAGGAGAGGACAAGTAGTTGGGTTTCATGGAAGCAGCAACACACAGGAATTATCAGAATGTTCAGTTCACACCACAAGAAGAGCAGCAGCAATAGGCCTTGCCACTCTAGTCCTTACAGGGCAATTCAGTGACAAGATATCACTAGCTAAAGATAATGGGTTCTGGGTTGAAGGGCCTCTTCCAGAACCAACTGTCACTAACAGTAAGCTTTAATTTCTTGTATAACTAATTTACAAAGGACAAAAAAACTATATGTAGTTCTTGCATGACATGCATTATGCATACATGCATGGCTAATAGAATGAGTTGAAATTTGGGTATCATTAATTGCTCTCATATTTGATTGACACTACTAAAAAAATTGGATTACCAACAAAAATTAAAGACAAAAATAAAATAAAATTGGTCTCTAATTCTAATTTGGGTATCTGTAACACTTAGAGATAGAATCAGAGACGCATTTTATTTTTTTTTATCTCTAATTTCTGTCAGTAATTCAATATTTTTCTATTTCACTACTCAGTGGGACAATTATGATTTTTTTTGGAATCATTTTTATGTGAATGTATTTATATATTATTTGGTTAGAGATTGCAAATGAGAAAACGGGGACTCGTTCATTTATTAAGAAGAGACTCTACATGGCAAATATTGGGGTCAGAGGAAGCGTGTTTAGGATAAAGAAATATGCATTTGATCTTCTGGCAATGGCGGATTTGATTGCACAAGACACACTCAACTATGTGAGGAGGTACCTGAGGCTCAAGTCTACCTTCATCTACTTTGATTTTGACAAGGTTATCTCTGCTGTTCCAGCTGATGAAAAGCAGCCACTAACTGATATGGCTAACAAATTGTTTGATAATTTTGAAAAGGTATATATATTCTTTTATTTATCCCCCCCGCTCCCCAAAAAAAAAATGATGGGGGTGTGTTATTATGAATAGCTGCTTGATTAATTAATTCTAATGCAATGACAGCTTGAAGAAGCTACAAGGAAGAAAGATCTACCTGAAACACAAGCATGCTATCAGGAGACTGAAGTTATGCTTAAAGAGGTCATGGACCGGATGACTATAATGTATAAAACAATTTGAAATGATACTAATCAAGCTGTGTTACTATTGCTCTTAAAAAAAAAATTGTTCGTTTTTTATTTACTCTGTTGATATGTACAGCAATTCTGTTTGGCAAAAATGTTTCATGTGGCATCCAAATCCTCTGAGAAACAAAACTAGATATTATGCTCGCAGGACATTTGCATATGCTTTGGAGTTTGGACCAGTTTTAGGAAGTCCCACAAATTTGACTTGAAAAATAATATTATAGTTTTTTTAGTATTATATATGAGGAATTGACATTTTAATTACAAGGCACGGCTTAATTGACAAATTAAATACCATGAAGGTGTGCCTTAGCTACAGGTAGCAAGGACTCAAAATCTACTAGTACTACCATGTAGTTAAGGGTGAAACCAATTATGCTCGCGTGTGAGAATCAATCTAACACTTTAAAAGGTATCGAAACACCTAACCCTGAGACTGAGACTTATCACCATCATCAAGCTTAGCTATGTTGCAATGTGACATAAAAGTAAATAAAAAGCATTCTTGAGATAACGACTAACATTTTGATTCTTATTAACACCATAACATAACATGTCTGACAAAACTTTTAATATTTTGAAAACTTCTGAGACTGAGAAATATGTCTACTGATAATGTATAGGGTAAAATGCAATGATATTATGAATTTATCCTTATATAACATTAAGCAGAATTGCAGATGGAAGAACTAATAGAATAGGAGACTAATTTTCTTTAACTAAATGCCATACTTGGTAACTTGTTCACTATACAAACTATATGGTATGATGTTAGAATTAAAGCTATTTTGGTTATTGTAGCAGTAGTCCACACAGGCCAGGCATTTGGTTGCCACAAATAGGTTATACAATATATTCATGATTTCATGAGTGTAAAATGATGATTAGAAATAGCTCAGGCGAGACTCTGTAGGGCGACCGTTGGTGTGTCGGCGAGGTGTCCCAATTTCACAAGCATTGACTCTTGAAGCAAACCGGAGCGAGCAGAGTGACTCACCAGCTGAAGCTTGGTCAGGAGAGATGTTTACAAACATCAATGTCTTTGAATCCCCTCCTAGACAAGGCTGTTTCAATTCAACATTGCAGAGAACAAATTAGATCAACCTCAAATGATTAAAAAGATAGCAACAAAGATACCATCAATATTCAATATTGTAAAAATCAATCTGCTATATTGCAACATTTTTTGTTTCCCCATATGAATTACATTGAAGGGGGAAGTCCTTCATGTGCATTCAAGTAACTGACTTTCTGAGTATAAAGATAAAACATCAGTTTTGTTTTATCACTACTTATAGATGCTTATCATTCATCAAGGTTAAGAAAATTGCAGCATTATTGTGGAATATAATGTATTTAAGACTATAAAAATATCTTAAAATATGAAAAGAAAAACGAAAAATCACCTGAAGTAGGTATGTAAGCTTTGAGTTCCTGAATGGGACATGATCCTCCTTCTTGGCCAAAGCAAATATAACATCACTTAATGATGACAGACTTTTATTTATTGCCTAAGTTAAGTGAAAGAAAGTTTAGATTATTAAAAATGAAATAAGAACTATATGAAATGAAAAAACACCATGGCTTTACACACTTGAGTTTCTTTCAATCGGTCCCCGGTTGAGCCACTCCTTGAAAGACGCTCACTCCCAGCAAGATCAATGAGGTTTAGAATTCCTTGTACTTGTTGGTCAGTGCTCTGACAGTAACAAAGAAAAAGGTTGCCATTTGATGCATGTTAGATTGGTTAGTGTTTGCATGTGAGATCGGGACAGAAACTGAGAATGAAGCATGAGGAGAAACATCCATACCTCATTTACACCATATATTCGGAGAGTGAATACAAAATGACTCCTTGAAGATTGTTCATTCATCTGAGTTTTTCCCACAGATCTAAAAGGAAATAAACAGAAAAACAACTATAGTTGAATTTGACATCTAAAAGCAAAGTATTTTAACTTCTAGGAGTAATATTTTGTTGCACTAGAATTTTGTTAACTTCGATCCCATATAAAGCAATATAAAGATACTCTGAATCTGAACACATTGGGAAGTGCAAAGTAGACAGCCACATAGAACAAACACTTGAAGCCTATAAAGGAACCTTATGAAGTAATTACCTGCTATTTGCCGCTTGATTTAAAAGAAACGCGACCTCTTTTACACTCTGAACATCCACTACTGTAAGATCAGAAACATGTGTATTTCCACTGGCATCATGTTTGATTGTGTATTGCTTTCCAGGAGTACCATTTTCTACACGTGTCGCATCTGATGGTGACCTATTTGTAGATAACAGATCACGAATTGTTTCATTGTATATCTCCAACATTGACACCTGGACATTTTCATGAGGGAAAAACCTTTATAGATCTCAACATCATATTTAAAAACTTATAAACATTGCAATGATGGGTGAACTAAGGGGGCAAAAAATAATCTAGATCACCTGCATTTCATATTTCCAGCCTTGGGGTTGCTGAGACTGTCTTGTTTGAAATATTTGTTCTAGCGAACGAGGTATCAACCCCTTTTCTTCTGGATGTCCAGGCCTGCCCATCATTGTATAGGTTTTCCCTGACCCTGTCTGACCATAGGCAAAAATGCAAACCTGGAAAAGAAAATGTCCTTCATATTTGCATACAATCCTTGGTGCTAAACATGTATGCATACAAATTGATAGACATGCATATTATGAATCTAAAGCCTTTTAGAATTCCTGTGTTTTTCTTTTTTACTGTATGACTGACTAGCAAATTAGCAATTGAACAATAGCTTGCAACTATGCATATAATATAATTTGAATTTGAAATGATATACAGGGGATAAAAGATAAAGTTAGGAATTACCTTATAACCATCAAGAGCACTTTGCACAAGCTGTGAAATTTCTGTAAAAACTTCAACTTGGGATGCATCAGGTGCAAAAACTTTATCAAAGGTAAAAGAATGTTTTTGGCCTAAAAAAACCATGGCAACATAAGTTACAATATAATTAAATCATAAACTACAACAAGTATACATCAATTAGAAGATGAACTGCAATGACAGCTGACATCATGGGATATACCATTTTGGGTCAATTCAATGCCTCGTCCAGAAGCTTCCATTGATGTGGGATAAGAAATAATCTTGCCTTCTGTGCCGCAACCTTCATCAGGTAACAAAGGCCGCACTCTACAGAACACACGGATGTTCCCTTTCAGTTCCTGCCAAAATGGAGATTAGTAGGGTGTGGATTTTACTTCATTGTTTTTTTGTTATCAACAAATTTTGGCTCAGGGAGTTACCAAGATGGTATTATGTAATTCTTTCCTCAGCTTCTCCCCTTCTATAAGTTTATATTCTGCATCTGCCAATCGTCTTTGTAACTCATTTACAAGTTTTTGTTGCCCTTCAAATTCCGTTCTTGTCTCAATTGCAGATATATCAGAAACCTGATAAAGAACAAAAACCATTATATCATAAGTCCAAAGAGACATTCTTTTCTTCTATCTAAATTTATGCCTCATTACCTCCAGTTTCTTCTCTGCAATTGTTAGCTTCTCTTGTAATGCATTTATCTGGTTATCTTGCAAAGTACATTTTGCCTGTGCAGGGAAGTCATAATCTCATGTCTACATAACAACAAGAGGATGTGATATTTACCAAAAAGAAACAGGATATAAACCAACCTCCAATTCATTTGTTTTCAAGGTCAAGTTGTTCAGTTCAGAGCAGGACTTTTCTGTAGAATCTTTAAACTTCACTAATTCAGTACCTAAGGTTTGCACTTGAGATAATTGGCGATCCCGGTCATCCCTCACTTGTTGCAACTCTACTCGAAGGGATGCAGCTTCACTAGCCAAAGCATCCTTCTGTTTTGTAGCCTCTTCTTGAGAAGACTAATAAAACAACCAATGAAACTATGTAAGATATCCCAGTGTTGCATGTTAATCAGAACAGTTTCTGAAATTCCACGAAGGATAGTAATAATGAATTCAGAACCCACATTTACTTATGGTTAAAATGTTAAAAACATAAAACACATCCATTATATGCTCTTAAAAATCCACATTTTTTGGATAAAAAATAGATATACCAAGCTTGCCAAGATATAACCACTTTAAGCTCTCTAATTCTTCCCATTAAGGACAAATATGAGATCTTTAGGGCCTGTGATTAGTAAAACACTTCTGCTCATATACCTAAGATCAGGTGGTTTCTGCCAATGTCCAACATAACAAATGAAGAACTACACAGCATCATCAACAAAATGTTGCTGTCCAATAAGGTTTTGCATGCAAGGGACATTTCTAATTGATTGGGGAATATATTTGTGCAAGTTCAAGGGACACAGCAACGTCAAGGAGGGTTTGCTGTCCAACAAGATTTGCACTTCAAGCATTTCTGTGCTTATTATAGGAGTTGTAGGTATCTGCTAAGATTCTAAGTATTTCTTTCTTACCCACGACTACTTGAATTCCAAATAGAAATAGAAACAGTTCACACACCAAAGCAAACTCACCATAGACAAAGTAAGTTGACCTTTTAACATGGTAAGGTTCTCCATTACAGTAGCTTTCTCCTTCTCTACAAGCTTAAGTTCATCTTCAACTGAAGAAAGCTCGGAATGAAGCTTTCCATTGTACTGCTGTAAGCTTGTTATATAATCTTGTAATTGCTTATACATGTCATTGAGTGATGATATCTGTGGAAATCCATTGATATAGACATTTGAATAAGAATAATTCCTCACATGACTATCAGTAATAGATAAGAAGTGCATAGAACTTATTGAATTTGTATTGTATTATTATTTTACCTTCTGATTTGCAGTTTGAAGCTCTCGTTGAGCTCTCCCAAGATCCTCTGTTAGCGTAGTATGTGACCTCTCAAAGTCAAGCCTAGCCTCTCTTTCTTTAACAAGAGATTCCATCGCCGCCTTGTGTATTCAAAGATAATAAAAAGTAATAAATTTATCATCAAACTCTCCTTGCATTTTTCACCACAAAACTCACTCTTAAAATTCCACTGACTTGAAAATCTCACTTACTGATTTATCCGATTCTTCCTTAATTAATTTCTCTTGCAAATTAGTGCAATTCCTTCTCATTTCCACAATAATTGAATTCAGTTCTTCTTCCTTGATTTTGAGCAGCATCTCTGCAACAATTAAATGAATCTAACCACATTAGTACACAAACTTGGTGAGGGTTTTCCAAAATCAAAAGGAGAAAAAAAATGAAAAAATAGCCTCTACCTATTTCCATGCTTTTCTGCTGGGCTAATTCCAACGAATTCTTCAACTTCTCTTGCTCTAGTGAGTAGCTCATCTCAAGGTCTTGGAACCACCTGATGCAAACCTTAAGCCTTTTTATATAATCCATCATATTTTCACATCTTTCCTAAAAACACAAAGTTCTGATGTTAATATATGGTAATGGTAGTGGTAATCAAGCAGTAATTGCACATAGAACTTAATATCCCCTTTGATCTCAAACATAAACAGCCAAAACAAGCAATGAAGAAATATATATATAATAAAATATCATACAAACTCAATAATAGTAAAGCCATAAACTTTAACTAACCTTATAATTAAATCTGTCCTTCCTCTTGGATTTCTCATTTAGCAAGGCCTCCACATCCTCTCTTGTGAACTCAATGATACCATAATCAGACCCAGCATTGCTTGCTGGAGTACTACTTGGGCCTAGATCATGCCCACCATTTACATCTCCAAAAGCTGGCCTTAATCTTCCGTTAATCGGAGTTCCCACCATTTTTTCCCCTTTTCCCTTCTGCTTCACTCTATGAGGAGCTCATTACCCGCATTAAAAAGGTCACTTTTTTAAGCGTGAGGTTTCATTTCCACTGAGAGCAGATGTGAATGAAAACACCCCATGATTGAAACTGAGGTTAAAATGGAAAACAAATCACGGGAAAAGAGAAAAAGGGGTACCTTTGAACTTTGAAGGGCTTGGAGGTGTGAATGTGAGTGATGTTATAGGCCAGTTCTAGTTCATTGTGACCATTTTGAAGCTCACAGCTAACACTGAAGTGTGTGTGAGGAGAGAGAAAGTGAGACTAGTGCTGTGGGGCCATGGATTGTGTTCAAAGCTAACAACACATCAAAGTCAGTTGCTTTAGGAAGAAGAGATGGGTGATGATCCACACAATCACACACACAGAGAACTCAAAAGGAAGAAGAGAAAGAGAGATTGATACTTAGAAAGAGGAAAAGAGGTGAAAATAAAATAGGGTTTCCTTATTAATATTATCCTCATGTTATCTTGGTAACTGGATTTCCAATAGATTGTAGATCTGTTTGTGTTGTGTTTGGGTACTGTTTGTCAGTTAGGACTTAGTTTAGATTTTTACTGCCTTTCATTTTTTTGAACTTTTAAAAATCAGCTGTTGGCTATCACGTGTAAGATTCGTTCTCCCATGCAATGATGCAATTCATTAATTATTACCAAACAAAAACACAAATGTTTTATAAAAAATAAAAAATATAGTAATGCTTATGTTCGTCAGAAAAAAATAAAAACTTTAGTTATATGAAATATGAAATTGAAAACAAACCAGAATATTGATTTTTTAGTGACATAAATTAACCAGAACATTGATTTGATTTTACTCTAATTGCATATATAGTTTTTACTTTTTAATTAACTATCGTCTGTCATTACAGTAAAAAAAATATATCATTGTTGGGAGTTCCACATCGGATGATTTGGGGGTCTGTGCAGTGTTTATAAAGCTGGAGAGTCCTTCTGGTGTGAGCTGTAAGTCCATATTTATTCCGGTGGTGTGTGGATACTACCACTAGTGCTCGCATGTGATAGACTCATAACTCACACTCAAAAGCTCCCTCATGGGGGAGGGACTCCCCCAATTAATCATCTAATCAATTTTAAATATTAAAAATCTCATTAAAACAAAAAAAAATCGCAAGCACGTACTGTCTTTATTATAACTTGGGTTACATTTTAAAAGTATATGTAACAGACACGGCGACGAAAATTATGAACTCCCCCAATTAATCATCTAATCATTTTAAATATTAAAAATCTCATTAAAACAAAAAAAAATTCGCAAGGACGTACTGTCTTTATTATAACTTGGGTTACATTTGAAAAGTATATGTAACAGACATGAGCGACGAAAATTATGATAATAATAGTTTACCTTAAGGAATAAGAAATGCGTGTTCATTTATTTACACATGGAAGTAGAAATATGAAAAGTACTTAACCTTTATGCCCATTTGTTGTTTCATTATTTACTTGACCATGATTTTAGATAGATAGCAATGATATATAATAAATTGCTGCATAAATTGTTGAGTGCCACATGATTAATGACTATCAGTATGATTAATGACTATCAGTATAAACAAGCAACAACTTTGTTGAATCCTTGGTCTGACTTGTATCTGGTTACATTTTTTTTTTTTGATGAATCTTGTATCTGGTTACATTAATTTCTGTATAGGAAATTAAATGATCTCAAAATTATATTCCAAAATAATCTGCAGGAATTGGTGGTGACACAAATAAAAGAATTGTTCTTTATCTGAAAAACAGGAATAACTTAATTTCCATTATTCCTCACACACTGCTGTGCCAGGATCCAACAGAACTTCCTCCAAAATCCAAACTTTGCCAACCCCTGCTTAGCAATAATAAAGAACTATTTTTCAGTTGCGTCAGAAGAGGGTTAAGAATTTTCCCTTCCATTTCCCTAAAAAAGTTAATTGAGTTAGCAGAATGGAAACAACAGTATGAAAGCAAGTACCATACCATCCCACATGATACAAGTAGTTGGTGTCTCCAATTCACTTCTTGGTACTCAGCTGCATTCCTTGTCCTTGTCCTTTTCCTATGACCCCTTTTTTTCTTGAGACTTCTAGCTTATTCCACTACGCTTGTGGAATTGACTTTTCGTCCTCTCTCTATGCACCAGAAACAAATTAGTTTTGTTCCATGCGTGTTGCATTACTACACTAATAGTGGACATCATTATCCATGTTAAGTAGAATAAAGCTCAAAGTTCTTTGTGTCACAATCTCACTCTAAATGTTCGGATCTTGCCCTTAGGATCCAATGGACTGTCGGCAAAAAAGTTCCAAGGGACCAATCAAACACCATTTAGTCTTGCAGGTTACTACTCACTATGCCTCCGGGGGCTTGAGTGAGATGGCATGGGTCTCTCCCAATTTAACCAAAGGTCCTGTGTTCGGATTCAGATCATGGGAAATACAGTAGCCTTAAATCTCGTGCGGTAGAGCTTTAATTTGCCACCTATAAGGTCCTACCTGGCTCGAAGGAATTAGTCTCCGCACACTCGCGGAGGATACCCTGGTTTAGACCAAAAAAGGTTACTACTCACTATAGATTCTATCTATCTTTCTTCTGTATAATATGTGGAAATGGGTAGGAAATCTTTCTGTTGATTTTTACCAAAATTGTAATTTCTTTTGCTAGATTGTTAAGCAATGCAGTGCTTTGTGCTTAAGCATGTACAAAGGGTCATTTCTCATTCTAGCAAAAAAAAAGGGTCATTTCTCAGAGATAATTAAATTCCAAGCCCCCCTTCAGATGCAGAAACAGATATCAGTTAGGTGTGGTAATTAAATAATACCTGCATGGTTGTTTTGTTAGTATTATTGAATCTAATAGTTCAATAGATTTACTGATCTACCAAAAACAATTCCATAATATTGACATTGTAATTATCATTTGGGTGTATTTTACAAAGCTCTTGATCATAAAGAAGTCATTACATATAACAAAGGGTACCTTTCAATTTGTTGTTACAGAAAAAAAGTACATGTATATGGTCCAGATACATGTACTTTTTTTTCTTATATTTGAGACCGGAGGGAGTAGAGCATTATTTGCTTGATGTGGCTAGTTGATTTCCACCTAATAGATTAGGAGATGCTTGGATAAACTGTCCAACTTAAAGTGCTTAATCAATAGGCTATTTTAGCCAGAGAGTTTAATTAAGCGAATATTCATAAGTTATTTAGGAGAGTTTATCCATATAAGTTAGCTTCCCAGGTTCCTGTTAGCTTAGCATGAGACAAAAGGAGTAGAATAATTAAACATGCTCAACCACAGATTATTCGCTTACCCAGCAGCACTAGCAGGCCTGCAATGCAAACATGTGCATAGTGGTTTCTCTAGGTGTCATATCATGAATGAACATTAATTATTCTGGAATGTAGTACCTTACAATTAAAGTTGGATGATCATTGGTTGACTTAACTGAGTCTAGCAGTTCAGTACTACCTGAATGTTTTGGCATGCTTGGTTTTGGGAAGGGCCTAGAAAACCTGCAAGATATATGAAATTCTCTGTTTGTAATTGTTTTGACTTTTATATATTCCTGCCATAAAAAAGTTGCCTATAAGACATTTTCCCGATTTTATTTTTGGATTTTTTTGGGTACAATGAGTCTTTTTTGTATTAACCCTTGGTTTAATCCAAGTCGAGTCGGGTGGATCCATATAAAAGGACAAAACTTAGACATTGATTTTTGGGTACAATGGGTTAACCGTATGCTTTCTCTTAATTTATCATAAATAATATCTTTACATCTTGATAAATTATTAGTGCTATGACAGCTTGCACTAAAACATCTAAATGAATTCATGAGTACTATTATAATTAACGGTTTCTAGAGTAATTTAATATTAATAATGACATTTGATAAGAATGCAAGAACCAACAAATAAATAGACATATTTATCCTTTATATATATGTATCAGCTTCCTTGTTAAATTTATCAAAGGACAACTACCATGTTGATTTGTATATTCTTATTTAGTTGTCCCATAAACATCACTTATGACTTCATCAAAAAAAAAACATCACTTATGAAATAAATTTAGGCGAAAAAAACAAAGAAAGATTAAGTGACACATCACATTTCAACCCACTCCCGTTTATTTTGTATTTCCGGTTTTTAAAATGCTGTGGTTATCAAATTACGTTAATATATTTAAAAGTTCGATATGGGGATGTAGCTCAGATGGTAGAGCGCTCGCTTAGCATGCGAGAGGTACGGGGATCGATACCCCGCATCTCCACTTTTCTTTATTTTAATATTTTTTTTCGAAATTCAATTTTACGCAGAACAGTTGAGTTGTCTCTGTCTCTCTGTAATTATCAAGCCAAAGTTTAAGGCTTACACGAAACCATGTTCAATTAATATCAGCTACTTGTTTGCGGGGGGTAAAAGTCTCTAGGACAATTATATTTCATATGTGACTTGACTTGGTTATTTTTTGGGTTTTGGGATTGATAAGGATGGGAGCATAGGACACATCTCATTAAAAGCTTTGGTTGTTTTTTTGCTCAAGAATTGCTACATTGCGTCTAATCCAGTGCCTCCCTGTTTGTTGAACAAATGCCTACATAAAAGATGGAGTTTTATTCTCCTCTTGGCAGTGCAAGTCTTCTCTACTGGTCAAGTTTTAACTGAGCAACAATGTTTCAGGTCCATTTGTGCCATCCCCATTTCGTTATACATCATATGTATGATTCCTCTTGCTCTAGAGAAGTGTCATTTTAATGTTCACATATGTAGTGTGCTTCATATAATTATTTGAAGCAGGTAAAGTTAAATTTCCTCACAGTTTTTCTTTGCTTCTATAGTGTCTTGTAGTTCTTGAGAGGTTTCAGGATGAGTCAATTCGGGCCGGGTTGGTAAAAAGTGAGTAAATTTAACTTGAATTTCTAGTAAGCAGTCCAAAAGTGAGGTTCACATCTTTACCCTCTTTTTAAAAAAAAAAAATCTTTACCCAAAATCTTAAGATATCATCCTCAAGTGTGACCACAATTGAAAAGTTAACTTCATATCTTCACCCAAAATCTCAAAATACTATATGGGTCTGTTTTTTTTATATTATCTTCATTTAATTCATTCTTAGCCAATGTCAAAAAATTTTACCACTCCTACTTCGACTTACAATGGTTCTTTCATGGTAATTTGGTCCAATCCTTCTCAAAGTCAGTCATTATCACATAATATGTCAAAAGGGTCAAATTAGTGGATGAGAGTTTGCCATGGGTAATGCGGCTTTCTTGATGGCTTATAGTGTTTTATGTCTTTGTGTTTACATTGTTTCCACTTGCTATGAAAATGCAATTTTCAATTCTTTCTTGACCATCATAAGGAATTATTCACCCATGTTCAATGAGATGGAGGCTAGAAAATTGCATGACAGAGTTCAAAAATTTTGGTGATGTATTTATTAACTAGCCAGTATTCAATATCACTTAATGAAGTTATAAATTATTGGATTAAGAAAGCAAGATAATGCTTCCTTTTTATTGGGAGTATGGGGATGCAAGGGGATAGGTAGAACTAGACATGAGTTGCTGGGTTGGGTGGCATTGTTCCATTCTCCCTGAAGCCAATAGCTCAATACAAAAGATTAGGAGAAGAAAAAAGATGTGTCTATGGTGCTTAATCTTGTTTATTTACACCGGTAAAACAGTTGTGGGATTATAACTCCTTTAAATGTCACGAGGCTAACATTCAACAAACAATAAATATTTACAACCACTTATTAACTCAAACATGAATGTCTTTTGAAACATGCATGCGCAATTTAGTTTTCTTGACTAATATGTTATTGGACTTAAAAGCACCCATTGCATCTAAATATTGCATCTTGTTTTCAGTATGGTAGGTATTTGGGACAGCTTGTAAAAATAATTTATTATATGTCGATAAGCTATTTTTCAATAAGTTTTCCAGAATAACTCATGAAAATAGCTTATAGCTTATACGAAAGCATTTACCCCATTCCCTCTTTGACTTAGAAACAGTTTATTCAATAAGCGCTTAATTAAGCTGTTTGTCCAAATGCATCCTATATGTGACTTTGTTGCCTTTTCTTCTGGAAAGTGGGGAAGTGGGGATTGGCCTTGACGTGTGATATACAGTATAATGTCTTCTTTGTGGTTTTGCAGATGACTCTATTCAAACAAGACCAACTTTTCTAGTGAATTTTTAGATATAGCACTGAAACGGTATGCTTTGTTTTCCTGGCATGTATCAGTAGGGACATGTTCAACTTTTTACCATATATTTTCTCTGAAAACTTGAAACTGCCAATAGAAATTTATGCTTTGTTGGAAGAGGATGGAGATCAGGAATTTTAGAGATAATATTGCATTGGTTATTCTTCATGTTCCTCCCTACTCCCAGTATAATCCTTTGCTTTGTTCTTTGTTGATTACTGTCAATCAAATAACAAATGATAAACAGCTCTAATATTTTTTTGAAAAATGCATTGCATCTTATACACAATAATTTTGTTTTTATTCCCTTCTTTTTTGTATCTATATATTACATCACCAGAAGGCCTGCTCATACTTACTGATATTAGGTTGAGACTTAAAAGAGTTATAACTTTGTTAAATGTTTGGTATCAATTGGCACACAAGTTGCTACTAGATGGTAACAAACTCACTCTAGTAGCTCTACCTGTTATTCAAGCTCAAGCCACAGCCTTTCCCTGAGGAAGATCACAACCATGTTGGCTCTTTGGTATCCGTATTTCTAAAAATGTTTCATTGTATATGTAAGCTTCTATGTTCTTCCAATCTGCATCCTCTGGCATCTCAAGCCTTCTTACATATCCGTGTTCCCACCAATGGCCACACCTCCAATCATTTGCCTTTGAGTCTCTTTGCTGCTTCCACTGTCCACTAATTTCCACTACTTTCCCTTTATCAACGTGGACTTGAATGTTATTTCTCCCAGTTCCTGTTTTGACAAACCACTTTTGGGTCACAGAAAATTTTGACTAATAATTAAGCACTTTACTAATTTGAATCTAAGGAAATTAGGCCTCATCAGATCCAACAGACTCAAGTCCATTTAATTGGTTTATTTGATTGAAAGATCCACTATATAATAGGTTACCTGTGGTTATCTAACCTGGTAAAGAAAATTTTTGATGCAAGGTGATGGCTCCACTTGTTTCAAATAATGGTGCCTGCAAGTTTAAGGAATAGTTCCTCCAGTTTTGAGATCATTTCTACTTTGTTTCTTTGCAGGCCTTAAAAATGATTGAGGCAGTTTCATTGTTTCATAATTTGTTTAGCACAGATTCAGTTTACAAAGAGTACAAGAAAGGTGATATATACATGTGTGTGTGTGTAAAAAATAAATTGTTTTCACTGTTTTCTGTACAAATTTTTAAAAATAGGAAATAGATTGAGAACAATATTGCAGTTTTGTAATTAATTAAAAGTAAAAAACAGAAAATAAAAACAGAAAGCGTTTTCTCAAGCTAAACGGATCATATTTTTCTTACCTGGTATTTCAGCTTTTAATACATAGCCTTCATCTGTCTGGCGCCAATCCACAGTGCCTTGGCTGGAGCTGGAGCTCCTTAGATGAGATAACAAGATATCTGACTCAAACTCCCATAGAGGGAAAGCATCAGAAGGATCAAAGAACTTCCCAAACAACATTGGACTGAAAAGTGACCCATCACCAAAAACCTTATGCACTGTTGGATTAGTCTGGCTGAAGAATCTCTTGAAAGTTTCTTCTCCCAATGAAACACACCATTTATGTGGAGTTTGATCATCTGTTTGAACCTCAACCCTCTTGTTAGAACTAGACATTTCTTCTCAGAAAGACTGAGCAAAATTTGTGAGGCTTTGGTGTGAGAGAGTTTTTGTGGCCTTTTCTCTTATATTGCAGGAGAAGCCATCTCATAAAAGTAAAACAGAACAAATTCCTTTGGCATAATTTTGAGGGCTGTAAAGCTAAAAGGGAATATTTTCTCTTCTTGACCTTTCTTTTTTCTAAAGAGAAACCATGTCAGGCATATTATTTTCTGTTAGAAATAACAATATAAAAACCATTCATGTTTTTTTCACTCAACAAATTAAGCTTTTGGAATAATTGGTTCATTATTTCCACGTGATCAAGAGTTCGATCCTTCTTGTTCCCATTCTTCTAATAAAAAGTTGAATTTAAGCACTAGGTATATGGGCCAGCACATTGTCCATGTTTCAAGCCCAAAGAGCTTTTGCGTGAAAGAACGTGTTAGATATGGAATGCACAAACCATTTGCGTGTCTTCACCTAATGGCTTAAGCTTTTGCGATCATTGGTTCATTCATCCTCTCCAGTCTCCTCTTCTTGTTTGGTGCATGCAAATAGATGATTATAAGGAATTCAATTCAACCCTCATTTTCTATGCTTAACTATGAATCAGTATTATTCTGACAAGAATTTGTCAATTTTCCAATCACACTGGACTAGACTACACTAAGTGGGGCAGGCTTTGTTCTATTCAATGAATGTTTGTGTTTATTTTCTGTCCTTTAAAACTCTTGTTGAGAGCAATTACTGTTTTCACAGATTGAGCGCAAACAACAAGCATCAATTTTTCTGTCACGAGATGCTTTTCAGCTGATGACTTGTTTAGCTGTTTGTCACGTGCATGACAGGCATGGAGAATTGATGCTTTCCTGTTGTAGATTGCTTGCACATGATAAGTGAAGATAAGGATTTTTGCCATGGTGATAAATGTTTTAAGAAGATCATCAAAGATTCAAAATCGGTGGAGTCAGATAAGGAGTAGTACCAGTTTTGCTCTGGGAACAACAGAACTTTCCTAAGAAGTAAAACTGTTGTCAATGCAATTGTAAATTTTCCTACTGCTATATAGATGTTGCACTTTGTGGATGATCTATGTGAAGATCCAATGATCCCTAGTAATAATTAATCTATTGAATAGTAAATAATTTTTAAATCTTCTCAAAAGAAAGATAAGTCCTTTCCAATAATTCTGTTATTGGCTTTTCGGTTGTGAGTTATCACCAAACTCCATTAACTTCCTAGATTCTTCATGATGTGTCTCTCCACAAAGCAAAGCTGTGGGAAAAGAATCTTGCATGCCTTGGAAGGAATGGATGACTATTGTCCTGATGCACGCGCGCGGGCGCACACACACACACACACATATATATATATATGAGATGTAACAAGCGAGATGAGTAAATCTAAACTATATATAGATAGTTAATATTAAAAATTATTCAGTGATGATATGACCACTTAAAAAAGTCACATATTTTTATATTTTTAACAAGCATTTGAATGAGCTTTTAACTACTGACAATGAAGTTTAAGACATTGTTAATAATCATTATAGGGCATCTTAGGGACTAGCTTGATTTTATTTTATTTTGGAGAAATCAGGTTTGGTATCTACTTAATGGACGTTAGAATATATTTCTAGGCCATCGAGTAGTCAAGCCACTTTAGACAGTGGGTCCTTTACGAGCATACTGAAACTTAAAAAACTTTGGTGTTACGGTCCCAACTATAACTATGGACCATACTTTCTTTTCCCTAACCCATCGTGAAAGCTCTTCACAGCTCCCTAAAGATGTGTTTTGTTGGAGTTAAATATGAGTCCCCTACAAGCTTACCATATGTTGCCAACTGAGTCATATATATTGAATTGTTGTAGAGTGTAAGTCTTTGAATTTAGCAATCAGGGGTATTCCTCATATATATGGACTAAGGCAAAAAATTAATAAAAAAAAAGCTAAGTATGTCGAAGAGATTATTGTTTTGTCAAAATAAAAAAAGCTAAATATAAAAATAATATATTATAATTTAATGTTATATTAATTATTTTTAATATTTTATAAAAGTATTAAATAATATAGTGCAGAGTTTGAGGCTCTCATATGTTCAATACAAACACAGATCTTTTCCTATTATGTGTGTCCTTCATTTTGAAGCATGGCACCACTGCATCCGACTGCGGAGGTCTGAAAAAAAAAACTTTTTTGTTTAAGGCAAATCTTTCATCTGGATTATAGAATGATTTTACATTATTTTCATAACACGTATTGGAAGAGATCTCGTGCCATTTTCACCCATGCCTCTAGTGTTTATTCAATGAGTTTAATAATTATATATTATAATATTATTACTTTTTTAATTTTTTTACATTGTAATAAATAGGTAACAATTACAGTAAAAGAGTATATCTATAATATAGGATTAGATATACTCTTTTACTGTAATTGTTAAACTCATATTGTCAATGAATCTCAATGAGTATAATGCCTTTATTATTATGTTATGAGTGACATAGCCAAAGATAGAGAAGTAATAATGAATCTCTGATTTTACAATGCTATGGTTCATAAATTTTCACGTAATCCCTCACCAAAAAAAAAATTCACGTAAAAATTAGAAAATTCTCCAAAGCAAAAAAAAAAAAAGATTTGCAAGGAGAAAAAGCAACAAAAAGAGAAAGAAAGGAGAGAATAGGAGAGAGAAAGAAGCTTAAAAGGAAAAGTTTGTGTTGCAGAGTAGACGCCAATGTCCTAATCCATAACAATTGATAGGACGGCCCTTTGCGCGTTTTCTCGCACCCAGAACCTGTCCATCATCATAATCCAAAACACACACACACACACACACACAAAAAAACCATTCATCAACAACTTGATCACTATATGACTCATCATTGTTACCACCTTAAAAAAAAAATACATTGCTACATTTTCCAACATTTCATGATCGACGACAACAACAACAACATGGTCTATTTGCATTGATCCAGGAGCACGTGTTCTTTGAGCTGCAAAAAAGAACATTTTTCGAATTTTTGCATTTGAAATTTCAGTTTCGGGATGTCAATCTCATGGCTTGAACTTTCTTGGTGTTATTTTTGATTGCTTTCTGGTGGGTTTTCATTTATTATTATCATCAATATTATTACATGTAATTGAACGTGATCCAATTCAACAATAAATTGACAACTTTGGAGAGGGTATAGGATTTATTTATTTTTCTAGTTTTGTTCATTATGTATGATCCTAGGATTCTTTGATTCTTCCTGCTGTATCCTTGGTGGGGATTGTGGAATATTTGTGCTTGGAAACCGGTGATAGTGGTAATCTGTAGAGGGATAGAACTTGGGTTGGCGGTGGATGATGAAAAATGACATTTTTTTTGGGTTGATGGAGCACAATGTAGAGACTTGTGTGGTTGTTAGGTTTAGGCCTTGATGTTACAAAAAGCATATGAAGCACAATGGCAATTCAACAATATATGGGTGTCATAAAGGCTATCTTTTGCATTGTTTTGGTTCTTAATATTGTGGTAGCCTTCAGCATTGAAGAAGAGAAGGAAACACAAGAAGAATTCCTAAGCCAACTATTTGATCCTGCATCTGGACTGTTAGATGAGGACACGGTGAGACTCATAGTTATTTGTGTTTATGAGGTAGCTTTTTTAAGTCCAAACATCATTTAACACTTGAAAATTTGAGGATTTTGAGTTTCCAATGACAATATTAGTTTTGTGTTTGCGTTTCTTTCTTTGCTTAGGGGATTCACTAATCTTTAAAGTGTCACAATTTTAGTTACAATTTAAGCAGCATGTTGACTACAACACAATACATGGTTTTGATACAGAACTTGCATGTTGCCCTCTTGTTTGGCATTCTTTATGTGGCCATTGTTTGTGCTCTTATCTATTAGTTCCATAATCTTACTCTTCCAAACATCTTAACTATCGCTAGTTAGAGGTTATACAATTGTAAAGTTTTGTTGTATAACATGATTGCATATGTTTTATATGAATTAATTGATTGATATGGTTTTTTAAGCATGTGCTTTTTTTAATGTGTTTTGTGACAAATTAGGCACACTTGAGAATATATCTATGCTTCTATTTCAACTAGATTTAAAATCTGAAATTAATTCAATAAACTTTAATAGGATGAGAATGAGCATTCACTCTCATTAATAAGTTTGAACATTTAATTTCCTCATGTAATAATTTTTAAAGATCATGTGTCACTAAGTTACAATGCTTTGATTATTTTATAATTAATTATTTGTCAGATTTGAGAGCACACACAAAGGTTGACATTAATTGTGTGCTCAATTGCTGGTAAGAACAGATGAATGGACTCTAAAACTGGTTATAGTTTCATGACTACAGGCAGAGGCACTATGGATCACTTGCATGGAAGATTTGATTGATATAAAGAAAGAAACTAGAGATCATGGCTTATGCCTCCCAGAGGAATCACCCGGTATCACCAATGACATTAGTTCAGAAATTGGATCAATAGCAAAAGAAAACATCCAAAGATTGATTAGAACTTGCCATCCTCAGTTGAAGGAAAATTTTCTTCACTGTTTGAGAAAAAGCAATATTCCATTCCAAGTCTCTCGAGAAGAGGGTGAATCCAAGAACTGGAATGCCGCTTATATGGGATCACTTTCTTCCAGAAGATACTTGGGTCATGTTTTCCCTCAACACATATCAGAGAAAAAAGATAATAAAGATAACGATGGTGATGATGGGTCATCTACAAAAGATAGTGGTCGTGATTCTGATAAAAAATCAAAAAAAAAGTCCTCTAAGTCTTCTAAGAGTAAAAATCATAAAAAAGCAGTTTATCGTGCCATAGCTATAACTGCATTGGTGACATTTGTAGGTGCATTACTAATCTTTCTATGTTGTTGCCGGTGTTGTGGGAGTGGTAGAGTTAGACAAACTGATGAGAGGCCCCTTCTCAGCGTGAGCATGAGTGACTACTCTGTTGGTACATATAAAAAACAACTTTCATTTCATTCTCTCACACACACCTTGTTAATGTGATCATATACAAATATATATTGACACAAGATGTACTTTCAATAATCTTACAGGTTCTTCTTCCAACAATAACCAGTTTAAAAATTCACTAAAAGAGGAGAAACATGGATTTCAATCACCAAGTAATATTTTGGTTAGTGACATGAAGAACTCAGAGGAAGAAAGCCAAGTGGTAGTAGGTGTTGCTGCTGCAAGACCATCATTTGAACTAAAACCTCCTCCTGGCAGGGTAGGAGGAGCTGGAATCCCTCCTTTGAAACCTCCTCCTGGTAGGCATGATCCTCTTCCACCCGAGCCACCATCAGTTAAGCCTTCTAACAATGTTATTGATCCTTCTCCACCACCTCCTCCTCCTCCTCCTGCACAATCAGGGCCTTGTAGTGGTGGCCCTCCACCTCCACAACTTCGCAGTAACGGTCCTAGGCCTCCTCCACCACCACCACCTAGTGCCAAACCTGGTCCTCGTCCACCACCACCTCCTAAGGGTGGTGTAGGTCCTCCACGAGCTCCTCCCCCATTTGGCAAAAAAGGGGCTAAACCTTTGGCTAGTGGACCAAAGGCTCAAGGGAAGGTTGAAGCTGAATCAGAATTAGGTGAGGCTGGTGCTCCTAAGACCAAGTTAAAGCCTTTTTTCTGGGATAAGGTTCAAGCCAACTCAGATCAAAGTATGGTTTGGAATCAACTAAAAGCAGGATCATTCCAGTGAGTGATAAATCTCAAACTTCTTTTTTGTTGCATGTAAAGAATAATTTACAATTGGTTGCTAATATTTTTAGTGATGAATATTTGACAGGTTTAATGAAGAAATGATGGAAACGCTTTTTGGCTATAGTGCTCCACCGGGGGATAAAAACAAAGGCGCACAGAAGAAAAACTCTTCCTCCCATAATGCTTCACCTCAGTATATCCAGATCATTGACTCAAAGAAAGCACAAAATTTATCAATTCTGTTGCGAGCATTGAATGTGACACTGGAAGAAGTGTCTGATGCACTTCTTGAAGGTGATACTTTTGTTACCTCAATTTTTATCCTGAAATTGATTATAGCTATAATAATAATATCATATTCTTTTGATATAACACAAATTGTTGGTTTAAAGAGCCCGCATGTGTACCAATAAATACCTGGATTATCATAGATTTGCAACACCAAGTAGACTCTTTGAGACTAGCATTATTTTTATGCAGTTGGGGAGGATTTAATATGGTAGAATAGTTCTTAGTTTCGAATATTAATCTTAAACTATTTGATTTACTCTATCATGATGCTGAGGATTAAGTGTTTCTCAAAACAATTTTGAAATTTATGTCAAAAGTAAATTAATCTATGTAGAGGTTGAACTTGAATAAATTCCTTTTTATTTAGGGGGTTACATCAGTTAAAAAAAATTTAAAAGTTGAGTTTAGACAGGGGAATTATCTAAGATTGTTTGATCATGTGTTGTGTTACAAGTGTACATGTACAAATGCCTTGATATGGAAGATTGAAGTTAGTAGAGAAGTCTCAAAATTGAACTAGTGCTGCAACTGTATAAAATAAATTGACTGTATAAAATAAATTGAACTACTTTATTATTACCATGACCAAGATTTCCTGAATAGATGCATGGTTTCCTTTGGAGCTCTCTTGATAGCTAAAGAATGGGATATTTATTTATCAGGCGATAGTAATACATAGAAATGCAAAACAAATATAGTTTATTATCTCTAGTTCTACCTATATGATAGCTTTAAATCTATCTTTGGGTGATCAGGAAATGAGCTCCCTCCAGAGTTTCTTCAAACCTTGTTGAAGATGGCACCAACATCAGAAGAAGAACTTAAGCTTAGACTTTTCAGTGGAAACCTTTCCCAACTTGGACCCGCCGATCGGTTCCTAAAAGCCCTAGTTGAAATTCCATTTGCTTTTAAACGATTGGAAGCACTGCTTTACATGGGTACTCTTCAAGAGGATCTCACTACTACCCGGGAGTCTTTTGTAACTTTAGAGGTAGGACCTCTAAATTTCATCAATATTTTGCCTCCTAGCGTTGTACTACTTATACTTTTAGCCTTTATCTCACATATGGTGATCATGACACCTAAGATTTGTTTAAGCTAATGCAAAACAAGATCATGGAATGACTTGAGTGTGATATGTCATCCCAATTTTGCATATTGCCAATCTTAGAATCATAAAGGTTATCCAGTAAACTTTAATAGTTGGGTAGAGTAAGACATTTGTTACAGAAGTAATTTCCAAATTGATGTAGTAAGTCTTCTGCAAACAAATTTCCTAGCAAAACATAGTCATAATGCATTTTAATTTACTTCAAGTATTCATTTGTGTGCACACATTTTCTCCCTTTCACAAATGCACATGCATGCACACATCCATTCTTACAGATGTTACATAGTGTTATTCAATTTTGTTCCTTCATCTGATGTCAGGTTGCTTGTAAGGAACTAAGAAGCAGTCGACTGTTCCTCAAGCTTCTTGAAGCAGTTCTCAAAACCGGCAACCGTATGAATGATGGGACATTTCGCGGTGGTGCACTTGCATTCAAACTTGATACACTACTAAAACTGTCTGATGTAAAAGGAGTTGATGGAAAAACTACCCTGTTACACTTTGTTGTTCAAGAGATAATTCGCACCGAGGGCATAAGAGCTGCGCGTATGAAAAAAGAGAGCCTCAGTTTCTCCAGCATAAAAACTGATGACCTTCTAGAGGACATTGGTAATGAATCAGAAGATCACTATCGTGAACTTGGTCTTCAAGTGGTTTCACGTTTAAGCAGTGAACTCGAGAATGTGAAGAAAGCGGCAGCTCTAGATGCTGATGGCTTAACAGGAACAACTGCTAGACTAGGATATGGTCTCATAAAAACAAGAGACTTTGTAAACAAAGACATGAATGACACAGAAGGAGGTGATAAAGGGTTTCATGAGACGGTTAAGAGTTTTGTGGAGAAAGCTGAAGCAGATGTCACGAGTCTTTTGGAGGAAGAGAAGAAAATAATGGCTCTGGTGAAGAGCACTGGTGATTACTTTCATGGGAATTCTGGAAGGGATGAAGGGTTGAGATTGTTTGTAATAGTACGTGACTTCTTAATAATGTTGGATAAGGTATGTAAGGAGATTCAAAGAGCACCAAAGAATAAGCCAACAAAAACAGTGAAAAATATTGATACTTCTAGTAGTTCTAAAGGTTCATCTTCCTCGGAACCTCATCCTCCACCCCCTGATTTTCGCCAGCGGCTTTTTCCGGCAATCGCGGATAGGAGGGCGGATGACTTTAGTTCAGATGAAGAGAGTCCATAGGTTCAAGTTGGAAGTAGTGGTGTAACTATTTTTTTTTCTTTGGCCATGTCCTTACTAACATGTCCTTGTATAGCATTGTTAGAGAGACATGACTAATTACTTGCTTACTTGTCTAATTTTGAAGGGGTTGATCGTGTTAAGTTGATCATTGATAATTTTAGTGCATGTAGAGTCATGGTTTTGTTGGCTTTCCTTTTTCAGAGGAATGATTAATTAGATTGTCTCTTCTTGAGTGGTTCAAGTGAAATAGCATTAATTCTCTTCAAAATAAAATTGTCAAATGTATAGGTCTAGTTGGAGCTTACATCATGCAAAGCAATTGTTATTATCATCATTGTTGTTGGCCCCATTGGGATTAGCTTCGTAGTTTATGAGAGAAAAGGCCATTTCTATATCAGTAGTGATGCAGGTTCTCGGACTCTTGGTTGTTTTTTACTATTGTTTGTTTTTATTCAATTTAATTGTCTTTGTATATTAGTCTTGAAAGGGTGGGATAGGGTGTACACTGTTTTTTTTTTTACAAATTTATAATTTTTTTTAACCAAGAAAAATTCTCATCTCTTCCTTAGCTAAAGATAAATTAATAGAGTTTTAGTTAACAAACTTATCACTAGTTCAAGTTTTCAGATTTATGATAAGTATGATGCCAATGTCTTTCTCTTGTGAGTCCTATGCAAGTGCTTACACATCCAGTGCAATCAGAGAGGAGGAGGAGGAGGAGCATTTTGATTAAGATAGATATATAGCCAGAGAAGTAAATGAAGGCTATTTAAACCTGTCTTTATAGAAAAATAAACTAATTTTGTATCAAAAAAATAAAAAATAAACTAATTGATAAGTACTGCCTCATTTGTTTAGTTACAATTGTTGGGGATTAGTGATCCTTTTTTATTTCATTCATTTTTTATTTATTCAATAAAATATAATTGACAAATCAGTTAGTTTTTAATTTATTTGTCTTTACTCAAAAAAACAAATTATTTATTAATTTTTATTCATTTAATCATTTTAAAATTTATTGTATTTATTGTATTGTAGTCCATTATTATTATTATTATTAGTTACACACAACTTTTGATGCCCCAAGAAATAAAAGTCCTTAGTAAAACAAACAAAACAAAGATGTAGCAGCACCCAGAGATGTCAATAAATCCATTGCAAGACACGTCAAACGAAAGCTGCGACTCCAAATGCATTTTAAATCTGTACATCCCAATCAATCTTAACAGACAGAAATATTATTATGGAAACATCACATAACCACAATAAGCGAACACCAAATCCAGCATTTAAGATTCCCTTCCCATGTTTCACCCAAATGCCTATGTTACTTACCATTTCAAAAGTCAAAGCACAACCGTATACACACTCCGCGATTTCGAACAGCAATGCACATGTTGAAGATCTAATATAAATTTGACTGTTGTCATTAAACACTAACTAGATAACAACGAATATATCAAAATTGAAAGGATAAAATTTTATGAAATTTCAACAATCTCTCGTTGGAAAGAACAAGCTGAAGATCAATCATTATATTCACATCACTAACTGAAACCCTAACTACAGCTACAGAACACAACGAAGCAAAACCTATTTGATCTTAAAAAAAACAAACTGAATTTGGTAGCGATTCATGAAAAAACAAGCTCAATCTAAGAGTCATCGTCGGCAGCAGCACCCTTAGAGGAGGCACCGGTCTTCTTAGGGAGTAAGAGGTTGTGGATATTTGGCATCACACCACCGTTGGCGATTGTAACATCTCCCAGAAGCTTGCTCAACTCTTCATCGTTCCTAACAGCCAATTGAATGTGGCGAGGAACAATTCGCGTCTTCTTGTTGTCCCTTGCAGCGTTTCCAGCCAACTCAAGAACCTGAACACACAAAACCAAATTCCCCACGTTGAGTTGAAAATTAAACTGCAATTAAATCAAATTCAGCTTCTAGAAAACACACAGAACTAACAAAAACAAATATGCTCCAAAAATCCACTCGATAGACGAAGAATTGTTAGCTGAAATTGAGGAAAGGTAACCGGATTTCGGAACCCTAGATCTAGCAACATAGAGGAAAATAAACACGAAGACGAGGGCGGCGAAGGTAAGTTACCTCGGCGGCGAGATATTCAAGGACGGCCGCGAGGTAAACGGGAGCACCGGCACCGACACGCTCGGCGTATTTGCCGGCTTTGAGGAACCGAGCGATACGACCGACGGGGAATTGAAGGCCGGCTTTGCTGCTCCGTGAGGTGGCCTTTTTGGCGTTAGCAGATCCTAGGGTTTTGCCTCTACCCGCCATTGATGAGCTGCACCGATTCAATGAATGAAAAAGTTTCGAAGAGTGTAGATGGAGGAAGCGGTGCCGGAGACAGAGAAAGCGTAGAAAACAAAGTAGTAGATAAAAGATTATACCTGTTGCGAAGTTTATATAGTGAGATGGATAGAAATTGGGCCAACGAAATTGAACGACGCGGATCGATGATGATTGCCGTTAGATGGTGTTGTCTATGGACGGTCAAGATGAGTGTGCGGTGTGTAAACGGGGCATTACAACCGGGTTTGAATGAGCCTCGTTTTGGCCCAAATCAAGTCTTGATTTTTTCTCTTGAATCACATTATGATATTTATTACTTTTATATACTAAAAAAATAAGATTTATTACTTTCACATGAATTATGCGAATACTCCCTCCCAGTGTTATTAAACTCGGATCAGACCGTCTGGTCTGACCGGTTCAACCAAAAATCGGACCTATGACCGGTCCGGTCAGCTTATCAGATCAAATGTGCATCTAAACAGGTGCTGACATCATTAACTCAGTCTTAAACCGGTGGACTCGGCTATGAACCAGCGACTCGGCTCGTGTAATAACTCGGATTTTCAAGTTTCTTTCCCGCAGTTTAAGACGTATTTTTCCAAGACCTACTGATCGCACAGTTCAAGACACTTTTTCATAGCCTGTTGTTGCAATGTCCAAGGCCTGCGCACGAAGCCCAAGGGAACGTCATGTCACCTGTAGGCGCTGAAGTGCACCTCACATCATTTGTACATTTAACTTTGAAATGAAATCAAATTTAATCGCAACAAAAGTTACGAAGAGTGTCTTCTAAGTGATTCGAAGGCATGTACTCTGTGGATGAATTAAAAATGTACTACCACTGCACCAGAAAAATTGTTCGGCTTTTGTAGGACAATTATTTTATATATACATTACATAATACAAAAATTAAAAATCCAAAATACACCGGTTCATACGGTTCAACCAGTAACCCACCGGTTGGACCAATGATCCACTGACCCAGTACCCTGTCCGAGTCGATGACTGGTCCGAGTTTAAGAACATTGCTCCCTCCGGTCTCAATTATAAGCAAAAAAAAAACTGATTTCACGTTGATAAATAAAGTCAGTTAATTAGATTAATTGTTCTTGATTTTAGCTAAAAAATAAAACGTATTCCAAAATTACCCATTATGGTTAGTGGCTACCAATTAAAACTATTCATTCCACCCCCTTACATTGGAAATACATTTTGAGTTAAATAAGAATATTTTTGAAATAGACTCATTAAAGAGGGTAAAAGGTAATTAAATTTGCTTATAATTGAGACCACAAAACATGAATTTTTTTTTACTTATAATTGAGACCGGAGGGAGTATTTAGATAAGTATTAAAGTGAATAAGATTTATTACTTTTTTTTCTGAGCAAAAAAAAAAGATTTATTACTTTTATCAAACAAGGTCTCGTGTTTCAGCCTTAGGTTTGACAAAAAAAAAATCGTTGCGAGGGATAGCCTTAATGCAGCCAAAGTCTCGAGGGAGATTAATCTCTGTACTAGTAGTCGAATGATACTCCCGCTAATGTCATGGTACCCAAAAAAAGATTGTTTTAGTATATACTCACGTAAATATGAAACTCATGTCAATATTAAAATAATACTATTAAATAAAAAAATTACAAAACATCTCTTTTTCATTTTTTGAATGAAAATGAGCATGATTGTCTATTCCCTAGTTGGAAAGCCATATATCTTCGCCATTGAAATATGTAAAGAATTCAATATTTAAAAAAAAAAAAAAGATAACTATACAGTTTTCAAAATAATTGATAACAATAATCTTATCCAGGAATTTGTAACACGAAAGTTTTCATTCACATTATTATTTTATTTTGTTACAATGTTTACATAATCTATTAGATAAACAATACTTACATACTTTTAAATGTAACAAACATCTTGAAAAAATACCATCCACCACACTCTAAAGTGATAATGTAAACCTGTTTCTTCTTAATGTTATTGATTTCATTCGTCAAATTCACTTTAATTCACAATTATTTCAACTGTACTAATTTTTCTTATTAATCGGAAACTGGTTCAGCCATAACTGAAAGTGAGAGAGATAATTGTACTACTCATGTCAATTATGCTTACAAGATGAAAAATCTATCGTCAATATTAGATATGGATTAATTATAAAATTTAGTAAACTTAAACAGGAATCCCAGATACTTATACAGTATTTAATATATGATGTGATTATTTGATCCACAGTGAGCCAAAATTTTACAGTTAAAAGTCCAAATGAATTGCATTTTGACCCGAACAGCATTTAGGCCATCTCCAATGGAGATTTTAATATGAAGATTTTATTAAGCATTTGGCTAGATAAGCATGGGTGCTTAGTTTCATGCATTGGAGGGCATTGCTTATTTGGTTTCATGCATTGGAAGGCATTTTTAAAAGAATGCTTATGGAGCATAGATGCATTTCATTTAAAGATGAAGCTCAAGTGCTAGGTCTCATTGTTATGATGATAACATCACATACCGCCATAGAAACATTCAAAATTCCAACAAGTTGAGGAAATAAACACACAGAAGAGATCTCAAAGAAGAAATTTGAACCAGTTCCATAAATATTCAATACTAACTAGCTACGAAAGGTACACTGTGCTTCAAATAAAATTGAAAAAAAAAATAATCAACAATCTTTGCTTAAAAGGAACCAAGCGGAATATCATGATATTCACATTAACTAAGTTAAAAACCTAGCTACAGCTACAAGTGACAGGAACCAAGCCCTGTTTGAGACAAAAACAGATAAACTGTGTATGTGAAAGCGAAGCTAAATCAAGCGCCTAAGAATCATCATCGGCAGTAGCGCCCTTGGAGGAGGCACCAGCCTTCTTTGGGAGTAAGAGATTGTGGATATTGGGCATCACACCACCATTGGCGATTGTAACATCTCCCAGAAGCTTGCTCAACTCTTCATCGTTCCTAACAGCCAATTGAATGTGGCGAGGCACAATTCGCGTCTTCTTGTTGTCCCTTGCAGCGTTTCCAGCCAACTCCAGAACCTGAACACACAAAAACAAATTCCACGCGTTGAGATAAAAATGAAACTGCAATTAAATCAAATTCAGCTGCTAGAAAACACACAGAACTAACAAAAACAAATATGCTCCAAAAATCCATTCGATAGACGAAGAATTGTTAGCTGAAATTGAGGAAAGGTAACCGGATTTCGGAACCCTAGATCTAGCAACATAGAGGAAAATGAACACGAAGACGAGGGCGGCGAAGGTAAGTTACCTCGGCGGCGAGATATTCAAGGACGGCCGCGAGGTAAACGGGAGCACCGGCACCGACACGCTCGGCGTATTTGCCGGCTTTGAGGAACCGAGCGATACGACCGACGGGGAATTGGAGGCCGGCTTTGCTGCTCCGTGAGGTGGCCTTTTTGGCGTTAGCAGATCCTAGGGTTTTGCCTCTACCCGCCATTGATGAGCTGCACCTATTCAATCAATGAAAAAGTTTCGAAGAGTGTAGATGGAGGTAGCGGTGCCGGAGACAGAGAAAGCGTTGAAAACAAAGTAGTAGATGGAAGATTATACCTGTTGCGAAGTTTATATAGTGAGATGGATAGAAATTGAGCCAACGAAATTGAACGACGCGGATCGATGATGATTGCCGTTAGATGGTGTTGTCTATGGACGGTCAAGATGAGTGTGTGGTGTGTAAACGGGCATTACAACCCGGTTTGAATCAGACTCCTTTTGGCCCAGTCTTGATTTTTTCTCTTGAATCACATTATGACATTTATTACTTTTCTATGCTAAAAAATAAGATTTATTACTTTCATACGAATTATGCGTATATTTAGATAAGTATCAAAGTGAATAAGATTTATTATTCCCAAAAAAAAGTGAATAAGATTTATTACTTTTATATGAAGTTTATTGTTTAAACTTTAAAGCATATATTTAGATAAGGGGTACTGCTAGGGTGGAATAGTTTTTGAGTGGTGTATTGGTGGAATAGTTTTTGAATAGTTTTTAGAGCCATTAAATTTAGTGATAAAAAAATTTAATGGTCCAGATCAATTGAAAAAAGAATGAGAACAAATGCATCCTTCCTCACCCAATCACTACCCCACCCCACTCAATCTTGTTCAACGCATTTGGTTTCTCCGCTGCAACTACTTCTTCCTTCCTTCTCCAATCACCACCGTCATGTCTTCCTCTTTCTCCGATCACCCAGTCTCTACCCCACCCCACTCAATCTTGTTCAACGCATTTGGTTTCTCCGCTGCCACTACTTCCTCTACCCCACCCCACTCAATCTTGTTCAACGCATTTGGTTTCTCCGCTGCCACTACTTCTTCTTCCTCTCCATCTCCGATCACCACCGTCATGTCTTCCACGAAAACCTTGACCTCGAAATCATCACTCACTTCAACGAAAAAGCCTACCTTTTTTTCTCCCTTTTTTACCTCTTTCTTCTGGTTTCGGTGAAGAACATGCCAGATCTGTGAGTCATTGACTGGTTTAGGAAACAATGAATGTGTGTTGACTGTTTGTGATTTTGACTCGTGAACGATTTAGATAACAGAGTGAAATTTGAAGCTCCAAAAATGGAGCAAACAGAGAGAGGGAGATTATTTTGTGGAGGAGCAGCCACAGCCGCAACTACCATCGGTGAAGGGAGTTGTCATCCGCAGGTGAAAGTACTGGTGGTGGTTTGGCGGCGGTGAATGACGTGAGGATGTCGTCATCCCCTTCGCAGGGCAATGCGGAGGGCGTTTCGCGGACGGGAGAAGGATTGGGACGCTGTTGTCAACTCATTGTCCTTTTCCGCTGTCACCCCGCTCACGGAGGAGGAGCTTGAAGGAGGTGGAGGGCGGTTGTGCATAGTTTCCCTCCCGGTCGTGCAGGGAAGGTGAGGAGGAGTAGGGATTTCATGTGGTCAAATGTTGGTGTTATCATTTTTTGTCTATCCTATCCAGCCATTCATTATTTGGGACAAATATTGGACGCGTATTAAAACTTCACCCAAACTATGCAAAACTCTCTCAAACAATTTCACCGGTGCATTACTTATAAACATTTCCACGGTAGCATGACCCGAAGATAAGTATTAAAATGTATAAGATTGTTTCAGTATATACTCCCGTGAATATGAAACTCATGTCAATATTAAAATAATACTATTGAATTAAATAAAAAAATTTACAAAACAAGGATAGCGTAGAGATGGAGTTCATTGTAATATAAAATTAGCAACTTATAATATCAAATAGCAACATCAACTCAAACCTATGGTAGAATCAAGTAAGAATATAAAGGAAAAGAAAGCAAGATCTAAATATGCTCCACAAATAAGTTAATCTCTCTCTAAACTTAAGATTTTTCGTATCTTTTCATATATGATGTGTGTCGAGTGGGTTGATCTGGTTGGTCAAAATCTCAAGTAAATACTTTTAAATCTTTCTCGTATTATATGTTTATCATGTATCTCAATCTTAATGACTCTCAAAGATATTCAAGTCATTATTGGCTTTTGAACCTGTCCCACGTAAAAATTCTAGTCAAACGTGTCAAATTTAGAGCTTTTTCAAATATTTCTCATTCCCCATACATGACACATGTTCAAATCTTAGAGTAAGTGTCAAATCATAAAACTTTCAAGTCTATCTTGAGATTCATGTTACGACAAATGTCATAAATTTAATTAATAATATAAAATAAATTACTAGATTTTTTCTAAAATTTCTAAAAAGATTTGCTTGACATATTGGCCATACACTCCTTCACTAAGCTCTGGAAAGGTATGATTCCTTATCTCTTAACCATTTAGAGCAATCCCTACAACATGACTATAATCACATTTTATTTCAAGAGGAAGTCCTTTGGTTCCAAAAGTCTAGAGAACAATGGGTGAAACTGGGAGACAAAAATGCTGCCTTCTTCCATGCTCAAACAGTCATTCGAAGAAAGAGAAATAAGATTCATGGCCTTATTCTCCCAAATGGCATTTGGACTTCGGATGATGAGGTGTTACAGCAAGAGGCACTTTCTTTTTTCAAGAATCTTTTTTGCTCTAACCATAACTTGCAGGTTGCTGGCTTCCATATAGCTAATATGCCTTGCATCAATGAGAAAGAGAGGATTCAGTTGCTTAAACCTGTGAGCAGAGAAGAGGTTTCTAGTGCTCTCAATACCATGAAACCTTATAAAACGCCTGGCCCAGATGGTTTCCAAGCAATCTTCTTTAAGCAATATTGGCACATTGTTGGAGAAGATATCTGGAAGATGGTTATAGATGCATTTTGTTATGGCAGTTTTGACCCAGCCCTCACTGAAACGCTTATAGCTCTTATTCCTAAAGTTGACACTCCAAAAACTTTCAAGGAAGCATAGACTCCTTAACAGGGCAGGAAGAGTGGCCCTTGCCTCTTCTGTCCCCTCTGCCATCCCGTCTTACTACATGCAAATCTGCTGGATGCCCCAATCAGTTTGTGAGCATATTGATAAAATTACCAAAGATTTCATTTGGAAAGGGACACATGAGAAGGGTGTCAATTTGGTTAATTGGCAGAAAATTACTCAGCCTAAGACTAAAGGGTTTGGGTATACAAACTGTTAGAGAGGCCAATATTTCCTTGTTAGGAAAATTAGTGTGGGATATACAACAGAAAAAGGACAAGCTGTGGGTTGAGATCCTAAGTCATAAGTACTGCAGAACTGATAACTTTATTTATAATGAGAGTAAATCAGGGTCTCCCATATGGGTTTCTATCAACAAAGCCAACGAGCTGCTCAAACACGGGTACCACTTCAGACTTGGAGCTGGAGATTTGTCCTTTTGGTTTGACACTTGGGCTGATATTGGTCCCCTGCATCAGCTCCTTCCTTACATAGATATTCATGATATGGACCTGAAATTAAATCAGGTATATGATAACCAAGTTCGGAATTGGAATCTTCTTTACAGTTCTATCTTGAATCAGCTCAAGGCTCATCTTCAGAGCACAACTCTCTATCTTAATCCGAATGTGAAGGACCTCTACATATGGAAAGGTAATGCAAATGGTACCTATTCTACCAAATCTGGGTTTCAATGGCTGCTTAATCAACGATCGAGTACTCCTACGGATCATTCATGGTCTTGGATTTGGAAGTTTCCGACCCCGGAGAACATGAATTTTTTTTTCTGGCTTGCCTTTCATATTTCTGTTCCAATCATGTCAATTTTCCATCACAGGAACATTGCTCCCACAACTAGCTGTTGCAGATGTCAAGGGGAGGTTGAGACCTTGTTACATTGCATGAGGGACTGCCCTTCAGTGAGAAGAATCTGGGAGAAACTGGGCTTTACTGACGACCCTTTCTTCCAGTAAACTGATGTGCACGTTTGGCTTTAACAAGGGGTTATTGGGCAGAGAGACAAACTTTTTCTAGCCTGTGTTTGGTGGTCATGGAGAGCTAGGAATGCCAAATGTTTTAATAATGAGGACCTTCCTTTCCCAAGATTATTGCTATCCATCCTAAACATGGCTGATACATTAAGGTTTTGCTTCAGCCTTGATCAAAACCTTCCTCAGCCTATGATGAATCTCTACAATTGTATATTTTGATATGAGTTTTAATGGATTAATTGGACTAAACAGTGTAAATATTAGTGCAAGTTTAGGTTAGAATAGATTATTTTGCATGAGTAGAGAGTTCTGTCATAGAAAGTTTCTTTTTGACCTATTTTTGGTGTTAGGTAGTTGGCGCTCAGCTCTGATTCCTGACGCTCAGCTCTCGGATTTTGGTATGGACTGCGAGGTATTTCTCCTGGAGGGCAGAATGCCAGCGCCCAGCGCTCATATCTCAGCGCCCAGCGCCCTAAACCTGACCCGAACTTAGAAAATTTGATCTGGAAGGCAGAAACTGGGCGCTGGGCGCCCATACTAGAGAGCTCAGCGCTGCAATGCTGCTTTGGTTATAACTTGGGTTGTACTTATCCGATTTGAGTGATCTTGGTGGCGTTGGAAAGATAAGAAGTAGACCTACAACTTTCATGTTGACACAGAAGCCCAATTCAGATGTTTTGATGGTAAAAAATGCAAAATACCAAAGCTGTCCAGATTTACACGAAAAATTGGACCTGGAAGACAGAATATCAGCGCCCATGACCAGCGCCCAGTGCCCCAATGCTGTCCCTGACTGTGCGTTTCAACTTCTAAAGGCAGAATTCCGGCGCCCAGCGCCCAAGACGTTACCGAAATATAAATGTTCACATTCTGACCTATTTTGGCATATCTTCTGGACTTGGAAAGTGACGAGACAGCCTCCAGAGACCTCTCTGTGCCTCTCCAATGAAGATTCAAGCCTTGGGAACAAGACTTGAAGATTCAATGGATCCACCTTCTTCATCTTCTTCGCTTTACGGTTTTTCTTGTCTCTTTGCCATGTTTGGCTGATTTGTTTTGATTAGGCTATGATGAACTCTTTTGGATCTTGATGTAATTTGACTATTTTGCTCTCCAATTTTAATTCAATTCATGTTTTTAATCCTTTGCTTAATGCTTTTCCTTGATTGGCCACCATGGAAATTGTTGTGATGGTCTCTTATCTAATGGAAGTTAGGTATGAGATTCGATTTGGATTGAAACCATATGAGTGCAGAGATCTAGGAATAGACTTTGGTTCATGTGCATTCTTCATGAGTTCTTAATCTTAATGTTTTTAGTTAATTGAGTTTCACCTAAGGAATTAGGGTTCTAATTAAGAGGAAAGGGGTTATTCACCAAGGGATTGGGTTTAACCAATTTTAGAGAACTTGAATGATAATTGAGTGAGATTGGTGATTGCATCTAGTGACAATTGAGTGATTCTTATGCCTAATCTTCTTTTCATTGTGTTTGCATTTGTCCTTCATCCACCAAGTGTTTGTTTTCGTGATTTGTGTTATATTGTGTTTGCATTTTATCTTAACTTTCACAATCAACTGCATATTTTTTTTCATAGTCCAAATAGTATAGCAATTGGTAGTAGTTGGTACTTGACAATTGATCCTCGTTGGGAACGATAACTCACTCATCACTCTATTACTTGTACAATTCGGTACACTTGCCGAAACGCCTAACAGCCTATTAGACAGATTTCTTAGCTTCAAGATGGCAGAGAAGGAACTATTCTAAATGTTGATGGGAGCAGTCGGGGTAACCCGGGTCCGACAGGTTTTGGGGGTTTGTTTAGAAACCCAGATGGTAGCTGGCTTTTTGGCTTCTGTGGTAACATAGGAGTCTCTGATGTTCTCAAGGCTGAGCTTTTAGGGATCTACAATGGTCTAAAGCTTGCACGAGAGAGGGGGTATAGTAGCTTAATTTGCTACACAGATTCCCTAGTTGCTAGGACTGTGATCGTAGAGCAGGGAGATTATTTCCACAGATATGCATCTATTGTCCAGAATATTAGGGATTTAATTGAGTTACCTTGGCAAGTTGAGTTCTCCACATCCTCCGAGAAGGGAATCAGTGCGCCGACCACCTCGCCAAGCTTGCAGTAGGATCTGTTGCACAGCTTTAGATCTTCGAGAGGCCTCCTTTGGAGTTGAACATCAGTCTGGCTGGGGATGCTGCTGGGGTTTCTTTCCCTCGTGGCTATCCTCGTTTGATTTCGTCCCTGTAGCTTCCTTTTTCTTTTCCCTGTTTCGGGTGTTTGTCCTTTGCTTTGTTGTTTCTTTTCTCACTGTACCAAAAAAAAATACACTCCTTCACTAGATTATAGTATTTTAGCACTACCTATTTGTTTATGTGGCATAAAATGTCGGCCTAGCATTTGTTTTTGATTTTTTAGACCTCGTTATTTAAACTCGGTCCTGTTAAAACTCTTCATTTGAGTTATTCTCCTTAATCATGCAACTATCCTTTATGAAATGCCAAATTTTTATTTTACAATCTACAAGTTTATTTATGTAATTAATCCATAAAATACTTCCACTCTTTTTTTTTCAACAAAATACTTCAACTTTTCTCTAATTTTATTGGGATTGGGCCCTCCATGAAAGTCATTAACCTCCTCTTATTGGGCCTAGCACTATTCATCTAGCCCATTTGCTATTTCTACTTAGGGAATTTGTATCGATACATACATAGTTTTCTATCCACACATACTTCAATGCAGAATTATTAGTTCCGCAGGTATATTTTTTTCCGAACATAGACATGATGCAGAACTAATAGTTCTGCACGTTGTAAATCCATGCGGAACTAATAGTTCTGCATGTATTTTTTTCTAAAAACATACATGATGCGGAACTATGTAATTCAATGCAGAACTAATAGTTCCGTAAACATTTTTTATTCGTTACGCATGCTTGCGGAACTATTAGTTCCACATTGAATTACAACGTGTGGAACTATTAGTTGCGCATCATGTATGTTTTCAGAAAAAAATACCTGTGGAACTAATAGTTCCGCACTGCATCATGTATGTGTTCAGAAAAAAAATATACATGTGAAACTAATAGTTCTGTATTGAACTATGTGTGGATAGAAAAATATATATGCGTAGATAAAAAAAACCTTATACTTATTCAAAAATTTGGTTGTTATTGGACCAGAAAAACTTTGGTTGGTTCATGTTTATGGGTCTAGGATTGCGCACAGCCCATTTGCTTTGGGTTCCAAAATTAGTCAACAAAAAGTTCTCTGGACTATTGACCAAAAAAAAACAAGTTCTCTAGACTTAAATATGAACTAGAGCATTATTGTCTCCTACTACTTGCTCTCTTTCTCTTTGTTTCTCTCTTTCGCACACTTCTCACGCTCAATATAGGGCTGTGATGTGAGCGAGTTTTTTTTTTTTGTTTCTCTTGTGACTCCTTTTTGGCCTCTCGTACACTCTGAAATGAAGGAATAGGATTTTCGTTAAGATTTGATGCTAATGATTGCTCTTATTTGATCAGAACTAAAGTTGCATAAAATCAAGATGTTGGATCCAGTAGTTCATGAAGTGGTTTTAATCATTACACCTCTAGTGCTCATGAACCGCGTAATATTTTTAGAGTCCAATCGTCCATTTCCATGTTTTGGTTCATAATTACCCCACCATTCCCCAAATTAAGGGTAGGAGGTAATCTAATCTCCAAGAGTGGCTTTTACCTATGTTCTTATTTTTTTATATTATTGGAGCTCGCTGACGTAGAACGGTTTTTATATAAAAACCGGTTTTTATATATTAAAAACAAATCTTATAAAAAGTAAGTTATGAACTCAAGTTGAGGATCTATATTATTGAAATGGAAAACGGTAAAAATTCTAAAATTTTATGTGACTTTTTTACATAAAAAAGAAATTTAAGAACTCAAAATTAGTTCTATTATTGAAAATGCTCTAAAGTTAATCGGAACTCTCGAGAGACCAGAACAAAAGCTCTACAAATAAAGTAGTTTATTAAAAACTAACCGCATAGATTAACCGCATCACTTGTCTTCTTTTGTCCAATTCTCTTTCTAACTTTATTTTTCCTTTTAATTGTTAAACCTTTTCCACTTAAATAAACAAAAAGAGGAAAGAAAATTTTCAAAATTAAAATTTTTACATTCTATTTTTTTTATCAATGGGAAAAAAATAGAAAGAAAACTACAATCTAACACGTTCAATTCCTATGACATCTGCCAAAAGGGTTGAAGAGAGAGCAGGTGGGCAACTGGTCCACGAGATGAGTCCTTCTATCATGCTGCTACCATATTTAACCAGCCAATCGGCGCAACTTTGTTATAAGATAGACCGAATAAATTAATCACATTATCTAATATTGAAAGTAAAATATTAGAATTACTTCGTTATAAAGTTTTCATCAATAATTTTACAACTCAAAAAGTTAGAACATAAAATAGAAAATATTAACGAACAATATATTAGACTAGACCTCAAATATAATTTTTATCTAAAATCTCAAAAAATTTAGACATGTCATGGTCCCAAATCCCAAATAGATTAATGACGACAAATAACTACGAATAATCTGATAATTAATTAAATTGGTAAGTTTTATGAAGTGAATATTAATATCATTTTCACGAAGGCTGTGCTGTACAGGTCGAAGTATACATACATGGATGTGTCATGTACAAATCACAGTGAGGGACAAATTTTATATTTCTCTCTTGGATAGTTCCACGATTTACTTATTTATTGGACCATACTAATGAGAAGTCCATTTGTGGTCCACCTATGTCGGCACATATAATTGCATGTGGCCCTGCAATAGGAATACACATGAAATCTGAATGAACCAAAATTACCTAATCTTGTTGTACCCATTTAATTTCATTTCGAAAAAGAAAATGAATTTAATTTTAACTCATTCATAATGTATTCTTTAATTGTAATATTTATTATATCATATTATATGCATTCTGTTCCGGAGTATTAATTCCTGCAATTGAGCCTGGCCCATTATACTTGGGGCGAGTCCAAAGCCAATCTTAGGTCCGGCGCCTGCCCCATAACAGGCACGTAAGCCCTAGTCCCCACATTTGATAGTCGTACCTGCCAATAACGACTGCATCCCCACGCCTATGATCACCCATACCATGGCATGCACAAACACGCAGGGGGACAGGAGAATCGTCATATTGTACTAAGGTTGCACGGCTTCGGTACAATGTCCCCTGGGAGAGACCACAGACCCAAGTACAAATAGAGGAGACTCCCCCAACCTTAGGTATATATTCATTCTCACCTTAGCCTTACTCTGCTAGAATCCCTCTAACTTAAGCGTCAGAGTGCCATTGCATGTATCCGCCTCGAGTCCTACCAGAACCCAAAGGTCCGAGACTATTTCAACCCAAACTCGACACGTCCGAGGTAAACAAAAGAACACATTCCTTTCAAGCGAATAGGCAATGGTGTGTACGCAATGAGATTGATCTAATAGAAACAGTAACATGCTATATCTACAAGTGGAGAAAAAATATACAAAAAAAGTTTTTAATAATATCTTATTGACTTCAAAATAATTATCTCCGAGGATATTTTACAAAAAATAAAAAAGAGAAGGAAATATGTGAGTGGGCTACTGAAACTTTTATGACTTTTTATTCAAACAATCATCATAATCAAATCTTCTATAGAATTAAGTAACAACACATACATAATCAATTAATCATGTAATTTTACACCGTGAAATCAGTCAAAACTAAATCCAAACAAAATAACCTTCTTAATTACCACCACAGTATGACATGACTTCTTTAAGGCTTATTTAATGGCGCCACTGAACACGGTTTGGTCCAAGTTAGTTTGTCTGTTTGTTTGTCCCAGTCCCACAACTAAGAGCCAAAGATCCTTTATTTCTCCAAACACCACTCTTTTTTAAATTGTTATCCATGTTCTATGGATTTGATTTCCTTTGTTGTCTCACTTCCTCTCTAATGTGCTCGCTGACACCACCCTATTCAAATAGCAGCCAAAATCCTCTTGTGTGATGCAGGAGGAGTGGCTTTCACAAATGCCCTTCATGCTGTCTTTTGTGTACTTGACAAGAATCTTTTGAACTTTCTTCTTCCTCCTTGTTGAAAAAACACTTTGTGTGAGTGAGAGATAGTCTCTCTTCTGAAACATGATTTGCCCTTAGCCCTTTGAAGGGAGGGTGTTTGCATAAAAGCAGAAAGGTAAAAGGAGCTGGTAAAGGGAAATGCGGAGCCTTTTAGAAGTGAACATTCCAAAAGAGTGAAGTTGAAGACATTAGAGGCTTGGGACTTAAAAGAGTTTAGTTGTTGAAGAAGGGGAAAAAAAAAGTGCGAAACAAAAAGTGAGGATAATATGCCAACTGTGTGGTTCTCTCTGAAGAGGTCTCTACACTGCAAATCAGAGCCATCAGATGTTCATGTCCCAAAGACAAGGAAACATCACTTGAGCACAATCTTGACCAAAAGAGGGGCAGGAGGAGGTAGTACAGGGAGGTCAGGGTGTTCAAGGTCCATAGCTAACCTCAAAGATGTTGTCATCCATGGAAGCAAGAGGCATCTAGAGAAGCCACCAAGTTGCAGCCCAAGATCCATAGGGAGCAGTGAGTTCCTCAACCCAATAACCCATGAAGTCATCTTGAGCAACTCAAGGTGTGAGCTGAAAATCACTGGCTATGGAGGAGGGTTCCAACAAGAAGGGGTTGGAAGTGATGGTGGTGGTAATAATAATGGGGTTTGCAATGGCAATGGTGATTCAAATTCAACCTTTGTGGGCACTTTGAGGCCTGGGACTCCTGGCCCTGGAGGGCACCCTACAATGCACTACTTCAATAATCCTTCTTTTAGGACTACTTCATCCACTACTCCTCCAAGGAAATCTCCTTTCCTTTCATCATCAGATAAAGAAGGGTCTGGCTTCCATGGTGTTGGACTTCATTCAAGTAATAGGTTGCCACTTGAGACAGATTCTAATGGGTCTTCTACTGTGACTTGTCACAAATGTGGAGAGCAATTTAACAAATGGGAAGCTGCTGAAGCTCATCATCTCTCCAAGCATGCTGGTAGGTAACCAATTTTTTTCCATCTTCAAGTGGATAAGGTCCACACTATAACCCCCTTTTGTGCTTGTAACTTTCACAATAGCATTGGCTGTCTGTTTTTTCTTCTCAGATATACATAGTTTCTAATGTTGTGGTGAGGAACCTTTTTTAAATTAAAATTTTTCAGTTTGGAACAACAACAAAAAAAAGGTTCCTTTTTCATTACCCTTTTATTTATAACTATTCTCTTGGGATTCTCCTTCAACTTTACCTTCAAACATCTAGGAGAAACAGTATCTCCACTATTTCTATTTCTTTATTTTTTATGGTTTACTCTGCAACTAGCAATTCACCATTACCCTGAATTGTTGAAAACAATCCAAACTTAGTGAGTGTTTAGTGACTTCAACTTTAGATGACATTTTTGGTCTTGGTTTTTTTCCACATATTTTAAGAATTAAAAGAGCCAGTTTTTTGTTTGTTTGACAGTTACTGAGCTTGTGGAAGGTGATTCATCAAGAAAAATAGTGGAGATAATATGCAGGACGAGCTGGTTAAAGTCTGAAAATCAATGTGGGAGAATTGAGAGAGTTCTAAAAGTCCACAACATGCAAAAGACTCTGGCTCGGTTTGAAGAGTACAGGGAGATGGTGAAGATCAAAGCCAGCAAACTCCAAAAGAAGCATCCTAGGTGCCTTGCTGATGGCAATGAGCTTTTGAGGTTCTATGGCACCACTCTTGCATGTTCCCTTGGTCTCAGTGGTTCTTCCAGCCTGTGCCTATCTGAGAAATGCTGTGTTTGTAGAATCATTAGAAATGGCTTCTCTGACAAGGAGGAACTCAAGGGTGGAATAGGTGTTTTCACTACTTCCACTAGTGGAAGAGCTTTTGAATGTATTGAGATTCTTGAGCATGACCCATCATCACTAAGGAAAGCACTCATAGTGTGCAGAGTAATTGCTGGGAGGGTCCATAGGCCTCTAGAGAACATTCAGGAAATGGCAGGCCAGACAGGTTTTGATTCATTGGCTGGTAAAGTTGGTCTCTATTCAAACATTGAGGAGCTTTATTTGCTCAATCCTAGAGCTCTTCTTCCTTGCTTTGTGGTAATTTGCAAACCTTGAAGCAAAGTAATATCAAGGTTGCAAAAAAAAAAGCCAATATTAATTGTGTAGTCTTTATGGTTCCCCTATTTTGGAGGTTCTTTGCCCAGCTTTTGAAGAATTTTGACTCATCTTCCAAGTCATGTGTGCCTCTTTTGTTTATTGAATGAACCTCCTATTCATACATTTGCTATTTTTTTTCCAATGTCACTGAAAATTTTCATCTGCACAAGGAATGATGAAGTGCCTAAAGTACATATTGTAAGATAATGACATTAAACTAAGTCAGCTTAACTAATTAACTATCCATTCAACAGCATTTTTTTCCACTCGAGTCAATGGTCATTGCTGTGTTGGCTGCAGATTATAATTCTGTGTATTTGAAATGGGTAATAACCAACTAACATGATTATATATTGTTAATATCAAATTGCAAGATATAGAAGAATCTTACTCAGTTAGTTGTGTGCGCATTTAATGAAGTGGTAAAGCCTAGGACAAAAATTACGATAACTAATTGCTTTAGTTTAATGCAATCGATTATTAGATTCCATTTTAAGTGTTCATTGAATGACTTAAATTGACTCACCACCATTCATGATGGACGGTGGGTTAACTACTATAATCAGTTCCATCTTTTGGGCACTCATTAGCATTACTCACCTATATCTATATACTCCATCCGGTCTCAATTATAAGTAAAAAAAAAAACTGATTTTATGTTGATTAAAAAAGTCAATTAATTAAATTAATTTTTCTTTATTTTAGCTAAAAAATAAAACGTATTCCAATATTGCCCCTAATAATATTTAATGTATAGGACAAGGTTTTTTTTATTTTTCCAATATGGCTAGTGGCTGCCAATTAAAACTATTCATTCCACCTCCCTTATATTAGAAATACAATTTGAGTTAAATAAGAGTATTTTTGAAATAGACTCATTAAAGAGAGTAAAAGGTAGTTAAATTTACTTATAATTGAGACCACAAAATATTGATTTTTTTTTTGTTTATAATTGAGACCGGAGGGAGTATATTAGTATAACAATATAGTGTTTAATCAGGCAACGTGTTTGACCTTAGCTTAAAAAATTAATGGATATAAAGTGTACCTTGAGCAAATATTGCAAAAATGTCCCATTTTTCCCATTTTTTTATTTGGGTAATGAAGATTAAAAAATAGAAAATAAGCTTGTGGTGCTCGTTGAATAATGAATGGTTATAAATCAAATTCAGACATAGATGATTCCAATCATTCGGACAAATATAAGGAAGGATAGAGGTATATGTTCACAGTCGTGGCATATATCCCTTGTCTCTTCCTAATGTATTTATTTATGAGCTGTTTTCATGTCATGCAGAAATGATTGTAAATATGGTAAGTTTATTGGTCACTTTTAGGTGGTCTTAACTCCAAATGGGGCACATATTTGAGTGTGGGTTGGTTGGTAATGACGTTTCATGACTGTAACATGTGTACAAATTTCAATTTCTCATGGCACATGCACCTCATAAATGTGAACTATCCCCTCATTACACCACCTCCCTTGTTTGGGGGATGGAAGATCATTGAATGAAATCAATCTTCATTGGATATTTCAAAAATTTTGAAGACAAACATTTTGGAAGGAAAAAAAAAATCAAAATTGGACTTGGAAATGAGCCTAGGTGTGTGCAGTTGGCATGAGACTCATAATTAGGCTGCAACAACTACACACAGCTATTGGAAGCTTTATATCAATTTTCTTCTGAATTTTCTGACAGTTGTATGAACCATTTGTGGTTTCTCTCTTAAATGTTTGATGCAGACTTCGTTTGCTGATAGACATGCAATTTTGAAGGACTTTCCCCTCAAAGACAGTAATAAGACACCTAACAGCTAAACCCCTCCCCAGAAAATGACCTTTTCCCATTGTGTTTACCCTTGCCTATAACTATATTTCTTAACAACTTGCTCTTAGCTCTACCTATAGGATTGCATTTACGTAGAAATGTTCATAAAGATTGCAGACTTCTCAGTTGGTCAAAAATGCACTTCAAACCGGAACACTCAATAGTCTGAATGAACTACATCCTTGAGTTTGCTTACTCAGCATGGATTATAAAAGTAGAGTTTGGCTTTCCGAAGAAATTAACCAAGTGTGTGTTTGGTTTTAAGGTGAGAAGTACAAGAATTGATTTTGTCTCCTATCAAGTGCGATTTTAGTGCAAATACATATGTTTGGTTACTACCAGCAAAAATTGATTTTGGTTTGGAGGCAAAATCACTTCTAGCAAACGTTCCTCCAAACACACACCAAAATGGACATTTTTGTGAACCAACAACCAAATGAGGTATAAATTAAGCTGGGAATCAAAACTTACTTAGATATATAAATCTTTCAAAGTGATTTCTAAGATTTTTATGTTGAAATGTCTGATCAAATTATTTCCAAGACTTAATTAATCACTGGCATGTTGTGTTGGTTCCTATTATAGACTCAAATTCTATTTTTGCAAGTACCGTGAGTTCATATTTGATTCAAGAGGTTTCACTTTCACTCAATATGAACCGACCACCATTTAAGTCTGTTGAATCAGATGAGATACAATAATGATTTTCTATTTCCTGGTGTTTTTGAGCTCATCAACATCTTCTGATTGGTGTAATTGCCAAATATCACGCTTGAAAATTTTGGGACCAGTTATCTACTATTGACCATTAATGATGGCTAATTGGCTATGGATTCTTGCAACAAGGTTAAGATTAAGATTAAACAACACAATAAATATTCAAGAAAAAACTTGGTGTTTTAAAATATGACTTTATTTATTGTTTGTGATAAAAAAATTACAGAAGTTCAATTACTTAAAGTCATCTACAACAGCATTGAAAGACTATTGGCCAATAGGAGGTAAATAACCACAATCTAGGCAACAAATAATTGTCTGGTGGATTATATCTTCAATGCCATACTTATAACTAAAACCCAAATCCTTTAATTTCTTTGAGGATATCTCAGAAGGAACTTTATCATGATTTTTCTCAGCAATCCTGCATATGTACATAAGCATTACATTAGCAATGAAAAAACAAAAATCGATATAAAAGAGAAGAGAAAAACATTACTACCTTTTCATATTTGTGTACGAATATTCTTTGGCAAGAAGATTAACCAACGCAGACAAGGGACAACTTTGGCTACTGCATATGTATCTACCTTCTGCTTTAGCATGTTCCATTAAGAATATGTGGGCACTGCATATATCTTCAATGTGAACTAAAGAAATTGATCCCATTCGTGCATTTACAGCAGATAATATCTTGAAGAACTCAGTTTCACCTACATATACATAAAGATCAATATGCTCAAACATGGTGACATGATAAATAACTCATAAACTTGAGTATAATTTTAAGCACACATGTTTTTTTTTTATTAACATTAAGCACACATGTTTAATGCTATCTATTTTATGATGCACAATGAAGCATAGAGATTCAGTATTTTTTGGTACTTGAAAGATTACATATACAATCCGCAGTATATAAAATAAAAAGTTCATGCGCATGGATAACCACTCATAAGACCAAATTTCTGGAAATAAACAGAAATTCTGGACTCTGATGATAATACTTACTGCTGATAAATTTGTAGTAATATGGCTTTCAATTGAGATACTACTAAAGGAGTCCTGGTTATTAACATAGTAACATTATGTGGATTGATGGTAAAAAATAACCTGTTAATGGTGACAGTAGGACTTTAACACTTGATGGTACACTAGCAGTGAAAAATGGGCCTGCAACAGTGGTTGTTATGACTGACACAAGATCAATGCCATTCTCTTTTGCAAATTTAAAAGCTGCTTCTTCTGTTAAAAGCTTTGAAAGTGCATAGACCTGCAGCCACATTGAAGAAAGGCTCAAGGAAGGAAGCAACTTTGTGTATAAATGCAAGTGAGCCAGGAAATCATTACTAATACTTACCCATCCACTTGCTTGTGTATTCCACACATGTTCAGTTTGGATTTGGCAAGACTCATCGATCAAAGGTTTCCACTTCCCATCACTGTCTTTGGCAGTAATGGTACTTATTGAAGATGTGAAAACAACCCTTTTCACAGAGTTGGACTTCAAGCAGGACCTAAGCAGGTTTAAGGTTCCTCTGATTGCAGGGTCAATTATATTTGCTTGAACAAAGGCCTCTGCATGTTCAACACAGTGCACAAAGTCTCATTATTAACCATTCCATAGATTGCCAAAAAAAAAAAAACTTGTATATACTTAAAGTTTCACTGAAAGCATTGACCATGGATGGCATTACCCATGTTTTCTTTCTCAACAACACTGAATTGCATTGAAGCTGCAACATGAAAAACACCATCACAACCTTTTACAGCCTCATCGAAGCTTCCTTCTTCATTCAAATCCGCTTTGAACAATCTCAATTGGTTACCTCCCCTCCACAGTGACAGAAGGTGTAATGACTTTTCTGTTGCATTAAATTATTAAAACAAGATTTTCGATTAATACGATTTTTTAGACAAAATTCACTGTATATGAATATGAAATATTCAGTGTTCAGATTGGGAAGAAACTGATTTGAATCTCAATAGTCCATGGAATGCAGTCAAAATCAAAATACACATTGATTTCTTTTCATTTGTATTAAGAAATGAAAAGGAAAGGAAAAGAAGAAAATGCAACTTTTTTTTTTTGGGCCAAAACGACACTATGAATGGCACAAAGTAAATAGATAGAGGGATGGAAGAGAATTATGGGCTTTTAGTAGGGCCCAAGTAGTGACCATTACAGCCCAAGGCACGGGACCACGATGACAAAATCTGAAAATGTAATTAGACCTTTTTATATAAAACCTATTTATACAATAAATATACAATTATTAAACTAAAAAATTATTATCTTTACGATTTAAGTTCCAGTTTTTTTTTTGCGACTATATGAATAATTGAATATCAAGACCCTAGTGTTTTTACATTTTACCAGAGCGCTGCATCCATTCCCAACCATAATTACTGTGAGCTCAGAGAAGTACGTTCTTTTTTGTTTTTGCCTTTAATAAAATTCAAATATGTAATAAATTACGTTGACTATTTAAAAAAAAGGCTTTATCATGTTTTTGGTCCCTCTAAATATCGGCGTTTTGAATTTAGTCCCTCTAAAAAAAGTCAAAGTTTTTTAGTCCCTTAAGAAATCATATTTTTGAATTAGGTCCCTATTGCGCGTTGACCAGTGACATGGCTGCTGAGGTCCCTGTAAAAATGCTGATGTGGCCAGTATACATTGCCACGTCAGCTGACACATAATTTATGTTTTTTTGTACATTTTCTGAGGTGGAATTACCCAACCCATCTCATCTAACCATGGTTAAGTGATTTTTTTTCACTCAACGTTACCCCACAGTAATTACCTGGACATCATCGAAGAAGCTGTATGAACCCAAAGCACCATAGACTAAGTTAATCACTCTCCCTCTCCCTCTCCGTTTCGTGCTCTGTGAGCCTAAACCAGTGCTTAGAAAGACGAGGACGAAGCTGAACCAGTACTCGCGATTGGAGACGACGAAAAGGCTGGTTGCTCGCGCCATTGGAGACTACGAAGAAGGCTCGCGAGAACGAAGAACGAGAACGAAGAACGAGAACGTATACGAAGCTGTTTCTGTTCTCCATTGAGGTTAGCTTACTGACTCGGTTTGGATTCGAAATGGGATCCTCTTGCGTTTTTTAGGGTTCAAATTTGTCTGTGTTTGTTGTTTAAGTTAATTTGGGGATTTAGGGTTCCTAAATTGTTGTTGTGGCGTGATGTTTGAAGTTAATTTAGGGATTTAGGGTTGCTAAATTGCTGTTGTGGTGTGATCTTTGAAGTTAATTTGGGGATATAGGGTTCCTAATTGTATATGTTGTGTTCTGCTGCTTGATGTTGTGGTGTGATGCTTTTTGGGGTTCCTATTTTTGTTTGGATTTTGGGGTTTCTGTTTGAAGTTAATTTTCGGATTTGGGGGTCCTATTGCTGTGGGTTGCTTTATCTGTATCTGGATTATTTGACAGAAACATAATAAAAGGGATAGTGTGGGGACCACATAATATTATAGGGACTGATATTGTATTGCAATTACCATTTTTTCAGAGATGTACTTCTCTGTGACCTTCCACCATAGGGGTGAATTTGTAAATGCCCCTGCCAAACATTATGCTCCTGGAGAAATACACACTGTTCACAACATAGATGAGGACAGGTGGTCATATTTTGAAGCCATTGGAATATTAAGGGATGAGTTTGGGCACAATGGTAATTTCAAGATGTGGTGGAAGAAGTTTGAAGATAGTTTTGAAGAAGGCTTGAAAGAATTTATGGATGATAGACATGCGTTGGAAATGGCAACCTATGCACTTGGTAGGGATGGGATAAAAGAGGTTGACGTGTTCGTGGAGCATTTTGACAGAAGTGCATATGCAGGGATCCAAAGACCAACTGAAATGAATTTGGAGAGCATGAATGATGACATTGCTCTCGGTGACAATAGTAGTGATGAGTCACTGAAAGATGTGCACCTCAACGATAGTGAAGAGGATAGAGCAAAAGACAATGATGATGGGTTCAATCTTGATGATAGTGTAACAGAACCCACACCCACATCACCTAACATGGCAAAAGCGCATTTGGGAAGAAGGAAGACCATGGCTCGAAAAAGGCCATGGAGTGCAGGTGAATCATCAAGTGAGAAAGAAAATGTAGGTCAATCAGGGGTTCTACCTACAACAATGCCCACAAGGAGGAAGGAGAGGGTTCGTATAACTGAACATCAGTTTCAGTGTGAGGGGGATGAGGGTGTTGAGGGTCATGGTGTGCATGGTGATGGTGTCCAGGGAGAGGGTGTGCAGGGAGAGGCTGAGAGGGGTGATGCAGATCATATAGAAGAAGGATACGAAACTGAAGAATTGACAAGTGGTGAATCAGACCGTGAGGGTGATCAACCTAAAGCTATAAGGTACAATCCAGAACATATGTGCAAAGATTTTAAGTTCAAGTTGCGAATGCAGTTTGGGTCCTTATCAGAATTTAAGAAAGCCATATTAGAACATTCAGTTCTAAATGGCCGAGAGATAGAGTTTGTAAAGAATGATAAAACCCGAGTTAGAATGAAATGCAAACATCGTTGTGGCTGGGAGATATTAGTCAGTAGGGTGGGAAAAACTTATACTTACATGGTGAAGACATACAAGTCCAAACACACATGTTCTAGGGTGTTTAACAACACCAATGCAACCAGTGATTGGGTTGCAAAAGTAGTTGTAGAGAAGATGAAATCAACCAGTGGTGATGTTGGGCTGAATGATATTATGGCAGATATCAGGACCAAGTATTCAACCGGTATCACAATGCACAGGGCTTGGAAAGCAAAATGTATGGCTAAAAAGATAGTTGATGGGGATGCTAACAAGCAATATACTATGCTATGGTCATATGCAGCTGAGTTGAGAAATGCCAACAGGACAAATACATGCAGACTGGAGCTGGAACATCCAGCAGGTTTCTTGCATCCAAGGTTTAGTAGGTGGTACATGTGCTTAGAAGGCTGCAAGAGTGCTTTTAAGTCAGCTTGTCGTCCATTTATTGGTGTTGATGGATGCCACCTGAAGTCCAAATATGGTGGACAGCTTCTAATTGCAGTCGGTAGAGATCCAAACGACCAATACTTGCCTATTGCATTTGCTGTGGTGGAAACCGAGACCAAAGATAGTTGGGGTTGGTTTCTTAACCTCCTGTTTGAGGATATTGGAGATTTGTCTTCTAACAGATGGGTCTTCATTAGTGACCAGCAGAAGGTAATGCCTTTTGTAAATGTAAATACCATATTTGTCATATACTTATATTTACTGTGATTTTTTACAATGTCATACAGGGGTTGATACCAACATTTGATGAGTATCCAGAAGGAATGGAACACAGATTCTGCCTAAGACACCTGTACAATAACTTCAAGAAGAAGTTTGGTGGAGGTACACAGATGAGAGATTTGATGATGGGTGCTGCCAAGGCAACCTACATACAGGCATGGGAAGAAAAAATGGCTGAGATGAAAGCACTGAATCAGCAAGCGTATGAGTGGTTGATGGCTATTCCTACAAGGTCATGGTGTAAGCATGCCTTCTCTCACTATCCTAGGTGTGACATTTTAATAAATAATTTAAGTGAAGCATTTAATAGCACCATACTTGTAGTGAGGGATAAGCCCATTATAACTATGTGTGAATGGATAAGGACATATTTGATGCAAAGATTTGCTAATCTTAGGAATAAATTATTAAAGTATGAGGGGGACATAATGCCTAGACCTAGAAAGAGGTTAGATTGGGAGATTGAAAAGTCAGGCAATTGGTTACCCACATGGGAAGGAGGAGAAAAATTTGAGGTCACACATAGGCTATTTACTGAAAAGTTTAAGGTTGATTTAGAAGTGAAATCATGTACATGTAATTTTTGGGGGTTGGTTGGCATCCATGTAGACATGCAGTGGCAGCCATTTCATTAAAGCGTGGGAAGCCGGAATCATATGTTCACAGATACTACAGTAGAGAATCATATGCATTATGTTATGGACATGGGATATCCTCCATAAATGGCCCTAACATGTGGCCCAAAACTGATTTCAATGAGGTGCAACCCCCAAAATATAAAAGAGGACCTGGCAGACCAAAGAAACTGAGAATAAGAGAGCTGGATGAGGATGCAACTAAGGTCAGAGTCAGAACAGTTACCAAAGCATATGGGTGCAGGAGATGTGGAGAAACAGGGCACAATATTAGGAAATGCACCATGCCACCACCCCCTCCTCCTGAAGCTGAAAACGCCTCTACTCAACAATCAGCACCTGTACCTCCTGCTCAACAACCACCTGCAGCTGCTCAACAATCAGCACCTGCACCTCCTTCTCAACAATCAGCACCTGCACCTCCTGCTCAACAACCACCTGCAGCTGCTCAACAACCACCTGCAGTCGCTCCTCGCCCACCTACAATGGGTGGTAGAAAGGTAATACATGTTTTTGTTTTACTTGGTGGTTTTCTGTTTTGAATGTGTTATTGATAACATTTTAATTTACACATGTAGGCTGGTACAAGGGGTGCAAGGGGTGGAAGTAGTGGGGGAAGGACAGGAAGGGGGGAAAGTAGTGGTAGAAGGGGTGCAAGGGGAGCAACCAGGGGAAGAAGGGGTGGAAGGACAGCATTACAGGCTGGATCTGCTGGTGAAGAGTCTGGATTCGGTTCTGCACATGTTGGATCTGGTTCTGCAGAAGCTGGATCTGGTTCTGCACAGGCTGGACCTAGACCTGCACAGGATGGATCTGGGCAAGCACAGGCTGGATCTGAACCACTGCATAAAAGAGTAATTTTTTTAACTTACTGAACTGTGTTGATGTATGGATCGATGTGGGTTTTTTTTTCCTCAAATTTGAATGTGTTGCATACACAGACACAATTGGAGACACGACCTACCACAACTGAAAATGTGGTTCCAAGATTCTCAGACTTGCTCACAGCCTTCATGATAGAAAAGGTAAGAAAGTTGGTGGGCTTACAAATATGAGTATCGATGTTGCTGTTGAAAGTGTGATTCATTTGACTGAATTTTACATATTCTTCTTACCTAGGGAGTTATTGCTAGCATCAGAGAAGGGAGTGAGACCACCAATGCTGCTGGGACTGGGAGCACACAGCCAGAGTCTACAAATGACCAAATTCCATCTCAATTAAGTTCCACTTAGAAGAAGGGGGCACATGGGTCCACTGTCCAACAACACTGTTCACATGAGGAATATTTTGGAACTATCGAACTTTTTTTTTGGCTGTACTCTTTTGTATGTAACAGGCTTTTACACAGTATTTTTTGTAAAAGACCCCATCCCCTCTGCTACTTGTTTTTAGGGATGTTTATGATGCTTTGTATATGTCACCTACCTACTAGACTTAACTAGCCTCTTTTGGATGGAAGACTTGTATTTATGGCACATTAATATATAGCCCAGCTTAATGTTTGATAATGGTATGGTTATGTTTATGGAGCTTCAAAGAAAATTACAGGGACCAATTTAAGATGTTTATATTTATGGGGACTTCGTGTTGAGTTTGCAATTTAAGAGGGACCTAATTCAAAACATAAATATTTTATGGGGACTTTAACCAAATGCATGGTATTATTTGTAGGGACTGGATCCAAAATCTTATATATTTGTAGGGACTATATGGCCTTTTTAACAAAATATTTATAGGGACTAAATTCAAAACTTAATAAATTTAAAAGGACCAACTGACACAAACCATAAATTTAAAAGGACCAAGTGACATCAAACCAAGCTTTACTGTGATTCAGTCATTCCAATTTTGGTACAACACTGGGAACAGAACAAAAGAAAACACACGAAAATAAGGAAGGAACAGCTCCATTCAATACCATATCACTTCCTTGAACAAGAACATGTCAATGAAAATACCATATACATGCCAATAATAACAGACAACAAAAACACAATGACCCATTTCTTTCATCACTAAGCTTCCTCTTGCACTTGCACATTTTCTGATCTTTCTTTTGTAGTTCTTGAATGTCAACAACACCAAGAAGTGGACCAACTGAAACCACACCACACGTCTAACTTATCATCCAGATCTCTGAACTGAACTTGGAGTCTTCATTCTCTTCAAAGCTTTGGAGTTGGAGGGATGATGGGTGGCGATGGGGGATGATGGGTGGCGATGGAGGGATGATGGGTGCTGAACTGACCCTAATACTCCTCGATCTGTCTGAACTGGTCAGGTCTGGGTGGTGATGGAGTTGGAGGGATGATGGATGGTGGGTGGCTATGGAGATGATGGGTCACGATGGAGGTGGAGGGGATGATGGATGGTTGGTTTGAAAAAAAAAAATCACTTAACCATGGTTAGATGAGATGGGTTGGGTAATTCCACCTCAGAAAATGTACAAAAAAACATAAATTATATGTCAGCTGACGTGGCAATGTATACTGGCCACATCAGCATTTTTACAGGGACCTCAGCAGCCATGTCACTGGTCAACGCGCAATAGGGACCTAATTCAAAAATATGATTTCTTAAGGGACTAAAAAACTTTAACTTTTTTTAGAGGGACTAAATTCAAAACGCCGATATTTAGAGGGACCAAAAACATGATAAAGCCAAAAATGAAATTACATGAATCCAAAACAAAGTTACATGAATCTTTCAGCCCCTCTTCGATAGTCAGCTCTATAGCCTGGCCTAGTTATTTTGTTTTGATTTTTTTTTTCGCTTTTGTTTTCTTCCTTCTACCCATTTTTTTTAATAATTAAACATTATTTTAGTTTTAAAATAATTACTCAGTCAAAACAGTTTTAAAATAATTATTACTAATTAAAGTTTTACACAAAATTAAGAAAAGTTATTAAATGCACGTATACGTTTATTTGACTGTCACCTTTTTATTCAATAACTGTTGTCTCATTCTACTTGATAAAGAAATATATAAAAAAGATTTTTTTTAAAATGCTTCTGAATTTTCTAAAGCAAGTATATAATTTTAAAAGTGGTCAATTAACATTTTTAATTTGATACATGTTCATAGTTAATTTTATAAGTCTTTCCTTCAATCCAAACTACACGCTTTTCCACTTTTTTTTATGAATACGCTTTTCCACTTATAACCACGGATTGTGGTTTGCTAAACTATTTCGGACCCTTCTGTTTTCAGTTAATGATTTGTAATTACAAGAACTTAACATCCAATTTCACCTTTCATCTTTTTTTTTTTGGACAAAATTTCACCTTTCATTCATATCCATAATCGTTTGTTCCGTCACCCCCAAATTAAAAGAAAGAAGAAAATTATGTCAAGATCGATATATATGCATGGTCCCTGCAGCTAGCCTTCAAATTAAATCAGTGCATTCTCTACAACTGCTACAAGCGCAAACTATATATATATGTACAGCCAGTCCAAGTCCAATTTAGAATATAGAATCAAGAAAATGGATGCAAAAATTATAAGAATCTAGAATCATCCCCACATGACATATAAATTAAAGTACCCAAAATTTAGAAGCGCCTGTAGAGAAAAATAGAGATAACTACAAATCGTGTCTCTCAGTGTCGTGTACTAGTTTCATTGAATAAATTTGTAATGATACTAAAACAAAAAGAAAAGGAAAGAAAATACTACTAAGAAATATATATATATATATATATATATATATATATATATATATATAGGTTATTATATTATATAATATTACTAACCAGGATCTCTGAGGGTGGCATGAACGTTGTAGCCTCTTTCAAGAAGAGCCTCTACCAACCATGAACCTATATACCCTGTGGCTCCGGTAACGCAGTACGTTGTAGGAACTTCTCCTTTGCTCTTCAACGCTTCCTCCATTTCCCTCTACCAAAGCAAAACCCAGTAAATTAAAACTAAACCAATAACCTCGATCAGTATTTATATACTATGATATATATATGGAGCCCTAGCCTATTAGATGAGGCTAATTAGTGGGTTTTCTTAACAACCGATCATTCTCTCTGCCGTACGTGTTTGTGCAATTGCATTATTATTATTATTATTATTATTATTATTATTATTATTATTATTATTATTATTATTATTATTATTATTATTATTATTATTATTATTATATGGTAGTGGTTTTTAACACGTACGTACCTAGCTAGGTGCAATATATATATATATATATATATATATGTATATGTAGTGATTTTTAACACGTACGTACCTAGCTAGGTGCAATAAATTTATCCTAGAGTTAGAATGATTTATATATAGGGCATCTTTGAATATCTGTTGAAATAATTATTAGTTCACCTTTTTCAAAATTGTTCCGTTTCTATTAGTTTAATTATAAGTAACGTTTCGCTCGAAGTAGAAGGATAAAGAAAAGAACGAAAAAAAAAATTTAAATTCTGGAGAGTTTTTGTAAAAATATAAGTGGACTTGAATTGATGACAGTCTATGAATACACGTAAATCTAATAACTGATGTGGACGATAAAATTAAAATATTGATGACAGTATATGCGTGGAATATTATGGATGACCTTCAAGGCACAATTGCAAATATTCTGGGTGTGAATGTTACCTTAGGAACGGGGAAGTACCTTGGGTTGCCATCTGTGGTGGGAAGGAGTAAAAAATCTGTTTTTGCTTTTATTAAAGACTGTGTGTGGAGGAAAATTAATTCTTGGGGTGCTAGAAATTTATCTATGGCAGGGAGGGAGGTGCTTATTAAATCTGTGGCCCAGACAATCCCGTCTTATTGCATGAGTGTCTTCCAAATCCCCAAGTCTCTTTGTGACGATATTCAAAAAATGTTTAATTCTTTTTGGTGGGGGTGTAGTGGTGGTAATGGTAGAGGTATAAGGTGGATGGCTTGGGATAAGCTTACTATGAGAAAGGAGGATGGAGGGTTGGGTTTCCGTGATCTTTATGCTTTCAATTTGGCATTGTTGGGAAAGCAGGGATGAAAATTTATTTCAAACCATGATGCTCTTGTTACTAGAATTTTCAAAGCTAGATACTTCCCAAGAGGGGATTTTCTAAACGCAGCTGTGGGTCATAACCCAAGCTTTACTTGGAGGAGCATCTGGAGTTCCCAAGATTTGTTAAAAGGTGGTGTGCGTTGGATCATTGGAGATGGGGCCAAAATTCCTCTTTGGGGCGAGCCATGGCTAAGGAATGGGGCTATGCTCAGTAGTGACTCTAATACGGCTGCAGATTATCCCAATCTGTGTGTCCGTGATATTATGTTACCCACTAACCAATGTTGGAATGTGCAGGTTGTCGGTGCCATTTTTGATGAAGAGCAGGCTGCGGATATTCTGAATGTTCCTATCTATAAGGAGACCCATGTGGATAGGAGAGTTTGGAAATTTAATAAGCAAGGATTATACACTGTCAAATCTGCCTATCGGTTATATATGGACCAATTTGCTGTTGTTGATGTGTTCAAGGTTCAAGGTAATTGGACAAGATTATGGGATTTGAAGCTACCACCCAAAGTCAAGTGTTTTCTTTGGCGGTGCTGCAGGAATTGTTTGCCTAATCGTACACGTCTGCAGTCAAGAGGTATTCCTTGTTCTCCATTATGTGTCATGTGCGATGTTGATATGGAGAACACTTGGCATTCTTTGCTCACTTGTCCAATGGCAAAAGAGTGTTGGATTTTTATTGGCTTATGGCATATAATAGAACAACAGCTGTTGCTTCATGACAGTTTTGCTCAAATTTTTTTCTTCCTGGTTAGCGCAATTCCTCAAGAGGATGTGTCCAAATTTTGCATGACACTTTGGGCCATTTGGTCCAGGCGCAACTCCAAGCTTTGGGATAACAAGGACGAGACTGCCCTGCAGTGCATTCATAGGGGTGCAGTGATTTTCAATTCTTGGAGTGCTGCAAGGAAGAATTTGGATCAAAGGATTAAAACACAAATAGCTACTGCTTGGTCGAAACCTCCTACAGGTGTGTTAAAGTGCAATGTAGACGCCTCTTTCCATAAAGCAACAGGTGCAACCGGGTTTGGAATTTGTATTAGAGATCATGGGGGGCAATTTATTATGGCTAGGACATGTCACTCTTCACCAATGTTGGGAGTAAGAGAGGGTGAAGCTACTGCTGTGTTGATGGCTATCAAGTGGTTGCATCAGTTACAAGTGGACTTTGCTATTGTGGAGACCGATTGCAAGCTAGTTGTGGACAACATTAAGTCTTCCTATAAAGATTTAACTGAGTTTGGTGATTTAATTTATACTTGTAAGGATTTGCTTAGTATGAAACAAGGATTAACTATCCAGTTTGTAAAGAGACAAGCCAATATGGTTGCTCACACCCTTGCTAGGAGAGCAGCTACTCATGCTTGGTCTCAGACCACTAGTATCATTCCAAGTTGTATTGCTTCAATTGTTTTTAATGAAATGAGTTAAGTTTCCTTTTGTCAAAAAAAAAAAACTTATGTTTGATGAGAAGGCCAATTAGGACAATATGGGAAGAGGAAACTGGATTGTTAAATTCTGGAGTGAACGCAAAAAATATCAGTATGTAACTTTCAGTTTGGATTTGAAAAGGCATAAATGAAATGTTCGGCCCATAAATCGAAACGGATTGTATTAAGATGCAGGATAAGGATTATCTAGCTTGAGCATGCATGCGCAGGAGTTTTTTAACAGAATTATAGAAATTATAGATAATCAGGAGATTATAGAAATTATCCGGTCTTGGATAGGACTGAAGGTGGTGATCACTCAAGAGTGGTTGCTTGAGAAATTAATATTTAATATAAATTACATTTTAATCTATTTTAATGCAAATAGTTTTTCTTCCTTTTCAACTCTCTAACATCACTAGTGACTAGTTTGAATTTTTACCAACTTTGAGACTTCAAAAGATAAAATGCTCAAAACCTTATATCACCTTCTAAAGTCTCAAATTTAATAATAAAAATAGTTATCGGTCTAATAATTGCCAGTGAATCAGTGATACTGAGAGTCATCCTACTTACATAATCAAATCTTCTACTTTAGATGTTGAATGAAATTATAAAACCACACTTTTTTTTCCAAAAAAAAAAAGATGTTCTACTTTTGAAGGTGGTGCACATGAATAGTGTCCATATGCAACATTTCCCAAGGTGGAAACCTGAACATTTTCTCTTTAAAAAGGTCACAACCAACAGATAAAAAACCAAATTTAATCACTCGGGTTGTGTATGGAGATCAACGGACATTACAAAAAATAATAATATAATATATACTAGATAATAAATTGCAAAAATGATTACAAGTACAGGTAGAGTTACATTACTACTGAATGCATGATGCATAAATTAAACCAATAAAACTAGGCAGCAGCAGCTTCTTCAGTTTTCTTCTTATTAGCTTCCTTCAGTTTCTTCCAATTCTCTACACTATCAATTATCTCTCCAGTTTTTAATAGGTAGCGGACTTTTTTACCATTTTCAAGGACTTTATGACCCACACGGCTTGCTACATTCTGTTCTTTGGAGTAGAGCATCACATTTGAACTGTGGATAGGACCTTCAATCTGGAATCAAAAAAGGGCAAAGGTATCTCAAAGTATTAGTCGATGAGGATATACACCAACACACAGCATGCACATCAGCACATGTTTCTACTTAATATGCCAAAATGTAATTAATATGCACATCCATGCTTTCTAAGCAAACATAAAAGTTACTTTCATTTCTTGAAAAACATGCAGAATTGGAAAAGAATTCATAATTATGTTTTTCTAGCAAGGGAATAACCTTAAGAATTTGCCCCGGTTCGCCTTCTTCTCTACTCTTCACATGCTTTGTCTTCAAATTTAGGTCTTTCACAATAACAGTGCTGTTGTGCTTGAAGATTTTTGTAATCTCCCCAATTTTACCCTTTTCATGCCCAGATATGACTTTCACTGTATCTCCAACTTTAACATGCATTTTGTGGACAACAGGAAGGCTGTTTGGTTTACATTCCTTTCTCTCCCATCGGTTAAGCTGCCAGAGGATAAACAGAAAAAAAAGTATTACAAAGAGAATTACTAAGGCTATCTAGGCAATATATTTCAGTAGATCCATGACCCATAAACCATGTCTTTTTATGCTGTTTCACTATATTAAATTAGAGAAGCTTCAAGGTTTGTTCTGTTTTCATTTTCTTAAGAATATGAAAAGCTTGACTGTAAAGACAGTTTTAAATATTCTTTGCCAGTCTAGTTCTATATACTTATTTGTGAATGGGAATGTTTCATAACTATGAAATAGTTAAGGTACCTTATTACACTTATGACTTAACAGGTTTTATAATACAAGGCAAAATAAGGCCCACAAATTTTCTACAACTTTGTATATTAACTGTGGATGAAATTTGTATCCAAAGCATTGACTGGATAGAGTTAAATTTTGGTCTCATGTATTAGCAAGATATTTTTAATTATGTTGGATCTTTTTTTAAAGATCTACCAAGTTCAACACATAACAAATTTCAAATGACTGCAAAAGAACATGCTCTGCTCTCGTTTCACTAGACTTAACTTTTTGGTCCATTTTGATTTTAATTTAACAAAATCTGAAAAGAATAATCATATTAGTCATGGATGAGGCAGGAATCTGATACTAACCTTCATTACAATAAGACATTGCTTCTCTGTTGACTTACCCTGCATATCACGAAGATAAAATTAATATCAAGTTAGTATATTAAACGTTTGAGCACTGAATCTGTAAGAATTAGATATTTTATCCTTAATAACCAGTCCAATCTTAGTCTGAAAAAATGTAGATGTTATTTTTAATGAAACGTTAAGCATTCTTGCAAGTTGCAAGAAATGATGGGCAAAAGAAATTAAAAGAATCTCAAAATTGCAGGCTGATAAAAAAAGGTGGTTCCTTAAATGCTAAAATTATTTTTTTATATTAAATATGACATTTCATATGTTGGAGACATTGAGAAAAGAAAAAGGATCAAAAGAGTAAGGAGAAAAAAATCATAGCTGCAGCATGGATTTAGAATATTCCTTAAAAAATTGTCAGCAATCATTCTCCGCAGTGCCAAACTTTGTGGGAAATAATATAATGGACAAATAAAGAAAATAAAAATGTAAAACTCATCCAAATTGAAAACGAGCTACAACTTTAAAGTTTCATCCATGTCAGTAAAAAATGTTTCATCGGTATAACAAGGCAACAACTTCAACTGAAAAGGTTGCTGAACCAATTCCTAACTGCAAAAGTACCACAAGCACCAAGAAAATGAACATAGTATAGTTAGAATTACTGGATCTTCCATTATAGGTGTTAATAAGGGAATAATATGTTGTGATTTGTTTCCTATTATATTTTGTATAAATTAGGAATAGGATACAACTCATTAATGTAAATATTTATAATTCCTAATTTAGGTTGTACAAATCAGGAATTAGAATATTTGTCATTAAGAGTTGTAAATGCGCCTTTACTATTTATGAAGGAAAATAGAATGAAAGGAGGCATCAAGCTAAATTTCCTGACAACGGGTAGTGAGAATATGCTTTGAGAGAGGTGATTACTGATTAGTGAGGTAGGGTTTAAATTCATATAAGTAAGAAAGATGATACTCTGAAATTACAGATGTAGCAATATCACACTATCATAGTCAAATACAAATTCAATTTTGGATTATCCGTGCATCATAGGTTACATCAAATAGTATAAAGCAGAAAATAATCAAATATTCTTTATCAGTAATATGTAATCCAAAATTGCAGATTCAATTTAAAAATGTCAACTTTTTTTTTTAAAAAAAAAAAAGGCATGACATAGAATTCTCATGAACAGAGTTATGAGTTAAACACTAGATAGGCAGACTCCAGACTCCAGAGTTTGAAAACACACAACTTGAGTAGTGGTGTAATGTAATCCACTAATTTTACGAAGATAATACTTTGATCGACCCATACAAAGTCTAGTTTTCTCTAACACTAAAGGAAATCTAACCAAGGAAACAGTTTGACAGATAATAAAAAGACATAGAAGGTAACACGTATTCCAAACTGAGAAATGATACATGTTCCACTGCTACACGTGTCTGGGCTTATTTTCTAATATAGTAGTTGAAATAGAAGTAACTGATTGATGATTGATAATTTTCTCTAACAATATCACCACAATTACAATGGAAGACCAATAAGAAAATTTGAAAAAAGAAGAAAAGAAAGAAAAATGAAATCCTAATACCCGTTGAGCTTGTGGACTCGTTAATAAGCACATCTGCTTAAAATACACTTGGATTAAAAACTCATGTGGATAAAAGGAGAAAGTGAACGCGTGGAATGGTCAAAATTTAAACTTGAATTGAGAAAAGCACATATTTGCGAAATAAGTGGATGGAGGATGAGAGAATGGCGTACCGGAAGAAGAGGGGAAAGAGTGACGGGAGAGAGAGGCTGGCCGAGGAATGAGTTGGAGGAGAGTGAGAGTGATGTCATGGAGCTCTGAAGAGCAGCCATAGCTGCAATGGTTGCTGTAACCTCTTCTTTCTCTCTGCTCCCTCGTCTGATAACGATTGTGGATAATGCAACCTGAGAACAAAGAGCGTAGAGGCAAAAAAGAGGAGAAAAGGAGCAACTTGTTCTGAAAATGGATCATGGGCCCCAAGTGAGTTAGTTTACTTTTGTAAGCCCAAATTCTAACACCCATTCTGAGATTGGCCCAATTCTCTCATTTTTAAATTTTTCTAAAATTCTTGTGTTTTTATTTTGATCTATTTAATGGGTATATTTTTATCAAACATTTTATTTTTAAGTTTTTATTCAGTATTCTAACAGTACTTATTAACATTTGTTGTTGTTGTTGTTATTGAATTCACGGGAAAAATATAAATATTAAAACAGAATACTTACTTTAGAGAAGAAAAAATAGAAGAAATGTTGAGGCTAAACACATCTATAGAACAAAATAAAAACCGCACCACTATACTATACTATTTGTATACAGACTTGCATTTGATAAATTCATATCAAGTTAACTTATTTTTGTAGTTGAAATCCTCTATAGTTAAGTTTTAACGGTAAAATATCATGATCCATCTCATAAATCATAACTGCCTAACACTTTAGTTTTTAATCCTACGTAATAATTTACTGCAATGGCATTTTTTTAAATGATAAATTATGACCAAAACAAAAGGATCAATCTCGTTTATTAGTAGTACATAACTACATATTATTATTAATATCTAAAATTATCCCGTCTCCTTTCCTTACAACCTTCCAGTTTAGAAGTTGAAATGTATGATTTCTCTCAATTTTAATTCTAGAATCGTTTGCAAATCAATTAAAGTGAAGAAGAAAATGATTGTGGGCATGAAAGGCAACTCTTTCTCACTTCAATTTCATTGGTGAAAGTATTAATATACAAATTTTGGAGTGTCTTTTCTGCGAGACAACAGAACATTAGCAAAAGAAGGAAACAATAAAGGTAAGAAAAAAATGGAGAGAAAAAAATGTTACACCAAAATTACAGAAGATGATGCCGGGCACCATTAAATCACTCAAGCCTAATGTCTAGTTACGAGGCAATATTATATCCAAAGTCAAAAGCCAAAAATGAAAATTTCACAAGAAAAAAGAGCTAAATGTAATAAAACCATCTTCTACACATCATACATGTCAGCTGCACTATCTATGGATTCTTCTCTTCGGTGGTCAGTAACAGAAGACTTGGTTTCTAGCTGATCAACATCAACTGAAACTTCCTCTGCTGTGGCTGAAAGGGATTTGTTGTGATGATGATGATTCCTTTGGTGCCTTGATTTGAGGATCCGTGTCAACACTTGCACTATGTCCCTCATGGAAGGTCGCTTCTTTGGGGCACGGTTGATGCATTTGTAGGCAAGTGCTGCCACTTCATTGAGCTCTTGGAAGTCACATTTTCCCTCAAGCCTAGAATCAACAATCTCCTCCCAACCAACTTTCCCCTCAGTATTCATTGCTGCCTATTCATCCATCAATACCATTCATCAATCATCAATTCAATTATTATTACTTTACTATATAAGAAAAGTAAGTCCTGGTCTCCCAAGTTATGACAGATGTCACCTCTCAGACTGTGACACATGTCACCTCTTCAACTCTTTTTATTTTCAACTAAAATTGTTTTGTTTGTTGGATTGTTTGTTACTGTTTTGTTAGGGAAATACCAGTACTTTATACGGGCCGGGTCTATAGACTAGTTAAGACTAAAAAATGAGTGTGCATCATAGTGTGTTATTACAACAAAAGCATTTTGATAGGGCAATGTCATGAAATATGAGTCATCAACCAAAATGCTTTGCAATGACTTGTTTTGATATGCATTATATATAACCCAAAGGGAAGGAAAAAAAAAATCAACAAATACATTTTATGTAAGGGGGGAGAAATCTTACGAGCTCAACATATTCCATAAGACCCTGCTGAGGATTTCGGCCTGCTATAAGTTCAAAGAGCAACACCCCAAAACTGTATACATCACTTTTCTTGGTGAATGTCCCTGAAGATATATACTCAGGGTCAAGATAGCCGAAAGTACCCCGAATAGCTGCATGTTTATCCACCATCTCTTCTCTTGAAAGTCCAAAATCAGCAACCTGTTTGGTTCAGCATCAAGAACTACAGCATGAGAAACATCCTAACCAACAATAAATATCCTTGTTCATTCAGCATTATCTTATATCATACAGATTAGATATATAGAGGGAGAGGTGAGTCATAAGAAGTTGATACCAAGGTCATCCTTAGACAGAAAAGTCCTTTTTCTTTCTTACAAGCTATATTTTGTTATAAAGTTGATGGTTAACAAGGACATACCCTGGCTCGCATGGACTGGTCCAAGAGAATATTGGAAGATTTGATATCTCGGTGGATCACAGGAGGAACTGCCTGCAGTGACATCACATACAACTATAATAACTAAATATACACAGCAGAATTATGAATTATCTCAGTGCAGATCGCATGGTAACTTACCCCATCATGAAGATACTCCACGCCACGTGCTACATCTAAAGCTATATGAACCCTCAAATCCCAGCCTAGTGTCCCATTCTCTTCACCTTAATATGGAGACAAGTATACATGTTTCATTTATAAATGCATATGCAAGTTGAATTTGAAAGAAAACACCAAAATCAAAGTAAAGCTGAAATAACAAACTTGAGTCTTAGCCAAAGCCTTGACTACTTTAATCACTAAATTCAATTTAGAAGCCAATTCATAAAGTTTGATAGTTGCCAATTAATCCAATCCAATGAGCTGCCCCGAACAATTCGAGCAGCACAGGGAAGAATATAGAACTTGAAGTTTGTCAACCAAAAACGATGGATAGCTAACTTACTATACAAGTGGGAAGCCAAGCTGCCTTTACTCATGTAGACATATACAAGCATATGTTGCCCCTTTTCTGCACAATATCCAACCAAATTGACCAGGTTTCTGTGGTGTAACCTTCCCAACAACATAACCTGAGAAAAAAATAAAAGAACATAAAAGGTTAAAATTGATAAATTACTCTGGTCTTGAGTGAAGCAGAAAGATCATACCAAAAAATCAACAACTCCTTCCATTTTAAAATAACTGTCGTTTAAGGTTTTGCGTAAGGATTAAAAAAGTCATTAAATACCCTTAATATTAGGAAAATATAACTTTATTTGACTAAATTATCCTTTCATTCCATCAATGCTCTCTCTCACTGCACTTAGTGGAGTTACCAAGACACAAGAATAAGTTTGGAAAAAATAATTAAGGCTTTATTGGTTTTCTGAAGTAACAAACAATTTGAAAGAAACTGGAACTTCTGAAGAGACAATTACTTTGAAACATAAGGGGTACAAGATACCTAAAGGTTGCACCACTACTAAATTACCAATTGCATTTAATTAGTCTAAATGGAAACATGTCAAGTTGCCAAGCATTTATATCAAGTGTAGCACACAATAAATCTGTACCATGGTATTATGATTATTTCTGTATCGTTCAGGATAGAGTAATAATCATATTTCAAATATTTTGATTTTGCAAAATGATATTTAGACATCAATACTTATACTCCTCTGCATCCCTCTCCCTCCTTTATTTTATTTGTTAGTCAGACTCTTTCCATAAATTAGTTACAGCATTTAACATACATTTTCCTCTGAAAATGTCTAGAAACACAGACTAATTCTATTAATATCCTTGCCAAAGTAATGAGAAATGATTGTTGGTAACCATCTTCACCTCTGTCTGAAATTCTTTCTCCCCTTGTTTAGAATTAGTTGCAAGAACTTTAACTGCAACAGTCTCGCCAGTAGACATCTGAGCTTTATAAACAGGACCAAATGCACCTTGTCCTATGAGTGTTGTAAAATTGCATGTTGCCTTTTGCAAGTCCCTGAAGTGTGAATATGAGAATTAAACAAAAAATGAAGAAGAAAGAGATGAATAACATGGAAAAAAAAAACAGTTATTCCATGGAGTTCAAACAATTGTAAACTTCACTTCACTTTTAAAGACAATTAGTAATCACCATAATTTTCAAATTTTCAAACAGTATATAGTTTTTGGTTGAATATGGAAGGAAAAGATATACGAGTCAAGTGCCTAGAGGTAATCAAAGACTTATTTTAATAAGTACAATGGTATAATGGTGTTATGGTGGTTTAATGCCAACTTTCCTTAGTTTCATCATCTGATATTCAAATGTTCCAGCAAATTTCTCTTCAAAGAACATAGACCATGAAGCATTTAAGTTCTATTTATAAAGGACCATTTCATATCCCACATAAGAGAAAAATAGACAGCTAATTATAGTTCAGTCTCAAGGCATGTAAATGAACAAGAATTTAGAGCAGGTTCATCTGAAAACAAGAAGAATGGCCCATCAAGGTAACTCAAATATAAGAAAAACTTACTTGTATGAATATTCTGGCATTCCAGATGCAGAAACCATGTTACTCTTCTTGAACCCATCAATCCAGAAGGACATGCCATTACGTCCAGACCTCACAGGTGAATCAGGACCTAAGGTTGAGTCTGACAGAATAGTACAAGAATCAGCACCATTTGCACGTATAGGTATGGTAGCTGCCCTCCGGGAACTGCTATTGCCTATCTGCGATCGCTTCCGATGGTATCTAAGACAGAACAATGCAGAGATTGCCAAAACAACTCCAATCACCACACCTATGGAAATCCCAATAATTAGTCCTGTAGACTCCTCTTTCATCTCTCTCTCCCTCTTTTCTTTTTCTGCTATTCCCTATTGATCATCCAATCCATTGACAAACCTGCCAAAAGGTGCATCAGCCAATGAAACAAATTATAGTAAAAGACCTGCCACTGGTAATAGCTTCCATGGACTTTGAATTTGAACCGGTCAATTATAAGCTTTTACCCTTCACTTTCAAAGTCATTCACAAAAAAACTCGTCAGAATTATACAACACGCCGGGGGCTAAAATTTCAGGTTTGAAAAAATCAAAGTTGGACAATGACATCAATGTGTTGAAAATTAAAATAAACAACCAAGCATATTGGATCAGAATAATATACCATTACCAATTTACTTGTCACCACCCATCATGTCTACCCAAAAGTCAAATTCTCCAAAACCACCGATTGTACACAGAATAAGAATTGAATTTCTCCACAAAGACCCAGATTAGAAAGACAGCAGGATATCCAAAACTAACACAAATGCAAGCAAATCCCCTCCTCTATACCAAGCTGAAATGTATAAAGCTTGAAACTTGATTTGTTTTTCTATTCACCCAATCCTAAAGGGCATGGAGGGGGGGGAGAGAGAGAGAGAGAGAGCAAGATCAGAATCAGAATGATGCAAAAAGTCCAACCCAGTAATGAAATCTCAATTGAGATTACTATAGGCATTTGACAAAATGCAAATAACTTTTTTTTTCCTACTATTTTCATTCATCCTACTCACCTTTTTTTGTCAGCAACCAAACAAGGGTATACGAGAATTTATTTTATTTTATTTTTTTAAAAAAAAAGGATAAACAAGCACGAAGCACCCTTTCAGTTAAGCAGCCAGGTACAGACACAAAACGCACTTTCAAGGAACAGAGGCAGACAGATCAAAACATTGACAGCAAAGATGGTTGACCATTTTGGAAACACGTTCTGGAAAAACTATGTAACGTGCACAAGATAGTAGAGAACAGAAACTCACCATTTCACACCAAAAGTAAAGTTTTTTATTTTAAGAAAAAGCTGAACTGAAGCCAGTTACGTGTTTTGCGGGAGCGTTGCCAGAAGTGAGGTAGTGGGGAGGAGGAATAAAAAGGGAAAGGATTCTGAATGAGATTCCAAGAACAGATATGAGACTTGAGAGAACAGAATGAGAGAGAGAGAGAGAGAGTTGCAGTTTCAGAAGAACAAAATAAAAGTGCGTGTACATTACTTACTGTACAGACAAGAGAATAACAACAACAAACAAACACAAAATTGGCAAAGTCGCCGCTAAAAAATAATACTAATAGAAATAATAGAATTTGCATTTAATAAAAAGTAACTATGGGGTAAGGAGGAGGGTGGGGATAATTTACACTTTTTTCCTCCAAAGTAGCTTTATTTTGCTCTATTGTGATATGAATGTAGCAATACATTTTTTAATTTTAATACTCCCTCCGCACTCGAATATGACAAAAAAAAATTATATTTTATGGTCTAAAATATAAAAAAATTTAACTATTTTTATTCTCTTTAATGAGATTATTCCAAAAATACCCTTATTTAACTCTAATTATATTTCCAATGTTCCTTTGAGAAGATACAAAGACACACTCCTCTTAATCTTAATTTACTATTGGACTATTGGTTTTAATTGTCCTAGTACTAAATATCTACTAAAAGGTAAATTTGGAATAAAACTTCTTTTTTAGCTGAAATCAATAAAATTTAATGTAATTAATCAACTTTCTTAGTTAACGTGATTCAATTTTTTTTTTCTTATATTCGAGTCCGGAGGGAGTATATTTTTTCTAAACATATTTTTTTGTTATTGAGTAAAAATTTTATGAGTGGCCTATTAAATTATAGAGGTTTTGTTCCCCAATTGGTGGGATTCATTTAAAAAGTGGTGAATATAAATAAATGTATGGGACAGAGAGAGTGTATTATTGTTAAGGTAATCTTTGGGGATTTCGAAATTGTGGTTGGAGGGATCAAATGCGAACTGAGCCCAGATTTATTTAAGATGGAAACATGGTCTCTTGATGGCCGTACATTCATACTTGTGATTTTAAAAAAGAGCACTTCATCTTGACCCAAAAATAAATAAAAGGAGCACTTGATTACTTTTCTTTTGTTGAGAATAAATAAATAGCTTCAAACTGAAAATAGTGTACATGATTATACAGGTGCGTATTAAACGAAGGTATGAAATTTTATGTATTTAATCATGAAAACAGATATATCTATGTGACATTTTAAAATAATAAAATCATTTTAACAATTTATATATATTTATCTTGCTTTTCATATTTTTTATTAATTTAGATAAAATCTCATTTATTTTATATTTAGAAGAGAATTTATTCTCTTTAAAATTGAATTGATCAAGATTGGCAACTCTTATCGTCGTATTCTCAACTATTTTTCCTGTGTTTATTTATGCGTGTGATGTTTATTAATTAAAAGAGAGAGAGAGAGAGAGAAAGCTAGTGTAGCATCCTATGGTTGCTTGAGCCGTGCACTAGTCTCCCGTCTGCTTTTCCATTATCCACATGGTCCACCCGCCAAATGTACGATTAAATAAAAGTAATAAATTGTTGGTTTTCACAAAATTGAATTTCGAAATAAAGAAAACTAATGCATGAAAAGAAGTTGGTTGATTTTGGCGGATAATAGGTATGGGGAAAATGAGAACGAACGGGAGTGATCGACTATCAACCTATAACTAACACACCTAAAACTCACCCAAAAAAAAACACACCTAAATGACCTAGGGCTTTGAATTGGTTTATGCAGAACTTATGAACACAGTTTATGACTGATTCATAAGTTGTTTTGGGTTTATTTTTTATAAGCTACCCAGGATAGCTTATCAAAACAGCTTATGACTTATATAAAATAAGTTTCACTATAATTTTTCTTTAATTATAAAAATAGCTTATACAGCTTATGCCATAAGCAGTAGATAAGCTTGTTATCCAAACATGACCCTAATGTGACATCATGAATTAAAAGAAAACTGATGAATTCAAGCAAGAATGCAATTTGGGGATGAAAACAAAGTGAAGCCCACGTCTGAACTTTATGAAAATGACTTCTGATTACTTCTCCTGACTGTGATGACTACTAATTAATTAAGATAATTAAGATTAGATAATTGAAGTCTCCGCGCCATGACGAAGAACAAACAGACGTATAATTTCGGGTTATCTCTCTCCTTATGCAAAGTTCTACCTGAAAATCAATACAAACTTCTTTCCATGGGCATGGCGTAAGCTTATGAAAAAAAATATATTGAATATTTAAGATTTCTTTACAGTGCTGGCTTATATAGTTAGAAATAGAGATATAAATTAAAAAAAAAGAAATAGAGAAATAAAAAGGTTTTACGATCAATACTTCAATTTATATCGGACATTTATAAAGTCCTAATTTAGTTAATATTTGCTTATATTAATTTTAGAAAATATATTGCATGTCAAAATTAAATAAAGTTATCTCATAAATATCAATTAATTTTTAATTAAATTTTATAAAAAATTTACTCTTAATCTAGTTAATAAGACTTTTTAAATTTGTTGAATTTTTATTGTACAACAATTGTACATGTGGAATAAGTTGAAAATGATATGTACAAATAGGTGTTGTTCTACACCAGAAATCGAATACGTTAACTAAGTCATAATTAATCGTTAAAATTTGGATTAATTTTTCAACTAGCTGCGTGTTTCATTGTCATCTTTCCCCGAAACTAACGTCAATTGCCCTTTCATTTTAAATATATCGCTCTCGTTGTGAACTTGTGAGGATCAAAGTGCTGAAATTTAGTTCATATAATAAATTAATATAATTGGTGCGCTTGGTTGGCTATTAATTCCACGGCCTTGAAAGGGCATTTCATTCAAGTCCACTTGGTTCATACTTCATATATGTGTCTCTTGCTTAACGAGATGAAAGATTTTGCCTCAATATATCAATATATTTCCTTAAGAAATGGAGATCTCCAGTCCTTGAAATATAAAACTGACACATGGAGTTAAAATGAATCAATGGCTCAGATTTAAAGTTTTATATTTAAATTTTAAAAACATTGTAGAATCAGTAACGACGCAGATGTTGAGAACGACGATCGAGAAAGTGAGAAACCAAGCCACACCCATGTCCTCTCCCGCCCTCACAGTGCGGCGGCCCTCCTCCGCAATGGCTCGGTTGCTTTCGTCCTGGGACGACTTCGCCCTCTAGCTGCCTCCTCGATGCCGGCAAGACGGGTGACAACTCCGCCTTCAAGAGTCTCCTTGACTCCGGCGATGGTTGTGACGTCGACGTCGAGAACACCGACAGTCAGTCAGCGCTCCTCTTCGTGGCGCGACTACTGGCGGAGGCCTGTGTGCGGCTGTTGGCCAATCTCAACCACCGTGACAACAGCGGGCTGGTGGTGCTTCACATGGCGATGGGGTACATGAGGCCCAACAGATCTCGGGGTGACGGACGACCAGTGAAAGATGTCGCTGAGGAAACCCGAGGTGGCGGCGGAGTACGGTCTATAGTAGAGTTGTCAAAATGGGTCGCCCGGCCCGTCGGGCAAAATGTCAAAACCGGACTGGGGTCGGGTCAGCCCATGTTTCTCATAGGCTACATATTTAGTGGTCTAGCCTGACTTAAAACACATCGGGCCGAGGCACAAAAGAAAAAACACCAAAATACCATGAAAGTATAAAAAAATTTGGGTCTAACCTGTCCTGACGGGTCAAAACGACCTAGTCTATTTCGGGCCTATGATTATGGTGCCCAGTCCGGCCTAAAACACGGGTCAACCGAGTCGGACCAATTTTGACACCTCTAATCTATAGACCTAATCCGTACAAAATACGGGTTCTAATAAAAAATATCTCATAAACAAAACAATATTACTTAAAAATAAAAATAAATATGAAAGTATCACATGTCACTAATATGTGTCACAACATGGTAGATAGGTATTAATTTTCTTATATGCAAATAAATGTTTGAAAATAGTAATATGTTAAGTAGAATTGATGATTCTCCGGAAAATACACGTGGGAAACAAAAAAATTAGACGAATATATTGTGAGAGTGCATCAGTACTCATTTTGGCAGCAGAAGTCGAAGTAATTAACCATTTCCCCAAAGTCTGTCTTCCGGCTTTTATGATTTTTTTTTTTTGGATTAAAGTTCCGGCTTTTATGATGCTGCCATGGAAATGTCCCCTTGCATATATTCTTTTTTTATAAGCAAAATTAAATTAAAGAGAAAATAAGAGGTACTCCAACCCTTATAGCAAAATGTAAGCCCCCTTGCATATATTTTATACTATAACTCTATATATAAGGACGATATTATATAAGGATACTCTTCATAAAACAAAAGGGCTTGATAAGAACCTGGGACCAAGCAGTTGGCCACTTGAAAACAAAAAAAAAAATACAAACAGCATCTTATAAATTATAATTAAATTTATTTGGACTTAACCAAGGGCTGATGCAAATGGTAAATGGTTGGTAGTAGTTATTTTTGAAATGGGTATATGTATTGCCAACTATTCCCATTTTGTGCTACCCACATTTAGTGTCTGACTGTGCCACTAAAAAAATTGTCTCCAACGGAGAAGAAATATGTGGGAAATCCAAAAAAATTATTTCACCTATCATTAAGTTATTTAATATTTTTGACTCTTATGAAAAACTTTTAACTTTATCTAAATTAAAATGGAGGGAGTAATTTGTTTAAGTAAACCAGAACTTTTTAAATATGTCTCAATAAATTCATTTTTCTAATTATTTCATCCAAGATTTTTTTCCGCTTTTATGAAACATTAAAAGAAGGGATATTTTATTTTTAATAAAATAATAATGATGCCTTCTAGAGTTGCAGTGTTATGTTGTGGCATGGGAGTGGATATGATCATCTTGATAAGAACTTTTTGGTTGGTTACGTTAGCTACCAGAATTATTTGTCAGAAAATGCCCAATACGAAGCAGGGAATAATCTCTCTCTGTTATGAATATTTGGTAGATATCTATTTTTGGAAGATATCAGATCAAGATTAGATTAGATCAGATTCTATTATTAAGATAAGATCTCAATTATATTTATCTAGAATAAGAATTAAAATTTTCGGTGGTTATAAATACCACTTTCATTGTACATGGTTTGATACCTAAAAATAGTAGCAATAAAATATTCTTTCATTCTCTCATCTCTCTTTCTCTCTATTCTCTTGTATCTATTATTCTATGTCTCTACGTTTTGTTCTCGTTTCGATTATTTTATAACACGTTATCAGCACGAGACTCTAACCAACTGAGATTTGAAAGTTTTGAGCATAGTGTTGTGCGAAAGGAGAAGATGAGGCTTCCATGGTCATTTGGTACTATTTCTTTACCTGTGTTTTTTAGAATTGCATTTTGAGACATTTGTCAAAATGGTATTTCAAGACCCAAGGTATGTATTTGAATGTTTATTCTTTATATGGAGAACGAAGATATTTTAGAAAATAAAATATTTTTCCATTTTTCATACATCTCTGGGCTCCTGCAGTAGCAATATCAAGAAAGAAAAAGATTTAAGAAATATTGCGAATTGACTGATTTCTTATCTTCTTGCCGAACAAAATAATGAATTTTTGATCACAAGGTCCCTCCCACTAGCGCTGCTCCATTCCCAGAAGTGAATGTAGCAATATACAATTATTATACTTATTGGAAATATTAAGATCCATCCCACTAACACTGCTTCATTCCCAGAAGTTCACGTGATTATTATAATTATGGGAAAAGAATTATTTATCTTGTTAATGTGTATTAAAATTCATTTAGATGCAAATGATCTTGCAGACATTATTAAAGAAGAGAATAAAACATCTAATCAATATATGACCAAAACTATGATATTTTTCCCTAGAAGTGGAAAAATAGTGAAAAGAAAATAAGGCCAAAGTTATGACATTTCTCTCCGGAAGTGAAGAAATAGTGAAAATAATTAAAAAAAAAAAAGTGAGCAGAATAACAAACATATTGTGGATGCAAGGGTCATTGGTTGCATACCTGTCGTATGCCAAAGCATCTTGTAGATCTTTAATAAGATTCAAACAAATGAAAAAAATATAGAAATAGATTTTGCTTATGAAGATGATGACTATGATTATAGTCATATGAATATTACTTACTCGCTTATTTCTTTACTAATCCATATATGAAAATTGATCTCCTTATTGAAGGTAAAAGTATTAAGAAATAAATTATATTTTAATGTTATTAAATATCAATTTTAGTATTTTTTTATTCTTTAATTGAACTTTATGTTTATTTCTTATTTATTTTTAATTTCATTTGTGAAAGAATAAGTTTTGCACTAACATGAATAATGAGAATAATTGAATGCTCCGAAAGAGCTAATATATTGTTAGTATTGCAAAAAAATAGATGTTAGTATATTTAGTACTATAAAAATAAATGATGTGGCTCTGGAAGAGCTAGTGTATTGTTACCAGAAGTAACAAACCAATGTTAGTAATATATGTACTACAACAAATTAAGATAATTGGAGGCTTTAGAAAAGCTAGTATATTGTTACCTGAAGTAACAAACCAATGTTAATTACTACTATATCTGGTGCTATATATAAAGATAATTTGAGGCTCCGGAAGAGCCAATGTATTGTTACCTAAAAAGAGTAGCAATAAAATATTCTCTTATTCTCTCTTCTCTCTATTCTCTTGTATCTATTATTCTATGTCTCTACGTTTTGTTCTCGTATTGTTACCTAAAATAACAAAGTTAGTTAATATATTCTTAGTAATGCAAGAAACCAATGTTAATACCATATCTGATACTATAAAGATAACTGGAGGCTCCAAAAGAGCTAATGTATTGTTACTTGAAGTAACAAAGTTAAATATTGATATTGTATCATATTCTTTAATTTATAAGTTTCTTAAGTTTCGATCTGTTCAAATGGTCGGATATCATAATGAAACAAGAAATAAAGGAGATATTGAATATCTTTATAGCATTGAACTACATATTGTAAACCAGAAGTTTACAAACTATGATAAGTATGTTGTTGGCATGTGACTGGTTGGGTCATCCCGGTCAATTATGATGCGAGAAATAGTTGAAAATCCATCTAGACACACGTTGAAGAGCCAGAAGATTCTTCAATTTGATAATATTTTAAGCGCTGCTTGTTCCCCAAGAAAATCTTAGAAGTTGATAAAGAGAATGATTCTCTCACACATTTAGCGTATACAAGGTGATATTTGTGAGTCAGTACAGCCACCATGTGGATCATTTAGATATTTTATATGATTTTAATTGATACATCAACTAGATGGTCACTTGTTTGTTTGTCGTCAACTCGCAACCAGACGTTCACGATATTACTTGATTAAGTGCTCATTTTATTGAAGAAAATACACCTTGATAATGTAGCATGTAACATATGTTCATATGCAAAATGATAATCCTGCAGATTCATTTATTAAGTATCTAAAGTTAATTGCAAGACCACTACTAATGAGATTAAAATTTGCAATTTCTACTTGGGGATATCTAATCATGCATTCGCATCACACCAACAAATTTTCACAAGTCCTCCCCTTTAAATTTGGTTTTTGTCAGAGACCTAATATTTTTAATCTCAGAATTTTTAGATGTGTTGCTCCATCACAACACACTAAGATGGGTCTTCAAAGAAGGTTGGGAATATATATGTTGGTTAAGAATCTCTATCTATAATAAAATATCTTGAGCAAGCAAAATACATTGAGCCAGTATATTAGAGATTCATTTACAGCTTGGTTTGCTAATTGTTAGTTTTCCCAACATCAGAGGGAGAGAATAAGCAGCTGGGAAAGGACAAGTTAGAATGAATTATCATCTTGATCCTCATACAAAACTATGTGAACCAGAAGTTCAAAAGATAATTCAATTGCAAAATTTAGCAAACCAATTACAAAATGCATTCACTGAAAGAATGACTAAACCAGCTGTTATTGCTCCAATTAAAATTGATGTCCCTGTTGGACAATCACGCATGAAGCGTGGTAAACTATCGGTTTCAAAGATAAAAATCCTCAAACAAAAAAGGAGCTAAAAGGCAAGATGACCCAATTGAGGATATTGAAACTCCAGAAGAGTTATCAGACATAATTGATTTTGCAGTCCAAGAAGAGACTAATCAAGTACCTGAAATTTGTGAAAATAAAGAGATCTCAATAAATTATGTCATGAATGGAATATGACGGAACCAAAATAAAGTCAACGTTGACGATGTTTTCTTCATAATATAGCGCTAGATGAGATAAATGATAACGAGGATCATGAAATAAAGTCTATTAAGGATTATAGACAAAGCAATGGTTGGCCAAAATGAAAAGACGCTATTGAAGCGGAATTATACTCGATTTGCTAGCGAAAATTCTTTGGACTTGTAGTCCGAAAACCTGAAGGTGTAAAGCCAGTTGGATACAAATAGAATTTTGTGCAAAAATAAAATGAGAAAAGAGGAATTATGAGATATAAAGATCGATCTTGATTTTGAAAATCGCAAAGACCTGGCTTTGATTTTGACAAGGGACAATGCTAGTCTAGTAGCATATGAATGGCTCAATTTATATTTGATGGATGTTGTTTGGCTCACTTGATAATGACATTTATATAAGACTCCCTGAAGGATTTAATATGCCTGAAGCATACAATTCGAGCTCTCGAGAAGAATACTCAATCAAATCGAATAAGTCTTTCTATGGACTAAAACAATTTTGGCGCATAATCGCCTCAGTGAATATTTGAAAAATGGAGGATATAAAAATGACTCCATTTGTCCATATATTTTTCTGAAAAGATCTTGAAATGATTTTGCTATAATTGCTATTCACGTTATTGACATAAATATTGCTGGTCGGAACTCCTGAAGAGCTTCCAAAACTAAAGATTGCTTAAAGAAATAGTTTGAGATGAAAGACTTATGAAGGATAAAGTTTTGTTTGGAATTACAGATTGAGTATTTGGAGAATAGAATTTTTGTGCATGTTATTTTATTATGATCATTATATCATGTATTTATCCTTGTTAAATATTGAAGTTATTTAAGATAATTATCTGAATTATATTTTCCTTAGATATTCTTAAATATTATATAATATCTTATATTTCTAATCTAATATGACAAATGTGCTAAAGAGGTTCTATATGAACAAGTCACGTTCATTGTGCACTCCAATGGTAGTAATATCACTAGAAGTGAACAAAGATCATTTTAGACCTCAAGAAAATGATAAAGAACTACTTGGTCAAGAAGTACCATATCTTAGTGCAATTGAGACACTAATGTACCTTGCTAATTATACACATCTTGATATATTATTTGTTATCAGCAAGATATAGTTCTTCCCTAAGTCATGAAGACATTGGACTGAAATCAAGCATATATTTTGTTACCTTATGGGTACGATGGATATGAATTTATTTTATTCAAATGTATCCAAGTTGGGCTTGATTTGTCATGCAAATACAGATTTTTTGTTTGACCCTCATAATGGTAGATCACAAACAAGTCATGCGGAAATTTTGGTACCACATGAGGCAAGTCATGAATGCACTTGGTGGAAGTCTATGATTCAACACATACAAGAGACTTGTGGTTTATCTTCTGGAAAAAAATAAGTGCAACTATCATATATGAGGACAATACCGCATGTATTGCTCAGATGAAGGAAAGATCTCTATTCAAAGTCGCTATTGAGTAAAATTTTGAGCAGCTGGTACAACAAATTGGTCTTCGTCGTCTTAGAGATGATTGTCTTCATGAGGGGGAGAAATAGATACGTTCTGCACTCTTTTTTCCCTTCGTCATGGTTTTGTCCCACTGGGTTTTCCAGGCAAGGTTTTTAACAAGGCAAATCTTACGCAATGGATATTGTATTCTTTTCCTTCACTCAGATTTTTTTTCCCATTGGGGTTTTTCTTAGTAAGGTTTTAATGAGACAAATCCTTAATGGACATCCAAGGGGGAGTGTTATGAATATTTTGTGGATATCCATTTTTGGAAGAGATCAGATCAAGATTAGATTAGATCAGATTCTATTATTAAGATAAGATCTCAATTGTATTTATCTATAATAAAGATTAGGGTTTCCGGTGGCTATAAATACCACCTTCATTGTACATGGTTTGATACCTAAAAAGAGTAGCAATAAAATATTCTCTCATTCTCTCCTCTATTTCTCTTTATTCTCTTGTATCTATTATTCTATGTCTCTACGTTTTGTTCTGGTTTCGATTATTTTATAACACTTTCTCTATTTTTAATTTTCTTCTTTATTTTTGAGAGAGGATGGCCATTGAACGTGTTTGCAGCCTGCAGTCCCTTATATAATTCGCAGGTAATGATTTAATGCCATTTATGGTTGCATGAGATTGAAGGAAGCCAGAGTGCTGAATTTTTTAATATTACAATATCTTAGGGCAGGATCCACAGGGCAAGTGCCATGTGCACATGTGGAGCCATGGAGGCATGTGCTTTATGTGTTAATTTTGTTTTCTATGTGGCTCCACAAACTCCACTTCCGGTTCCATCTTCATGAATAATCTGTCTGAGTCTAACACAAAACAAATCTTCTTTTGTAGGATACATATAATAACAAGAGTAACTTTCCCAGTCAAAAAAAGGGAGAAAAAAAAACAAGAGTAACTTTCTAAATTTCCTAAAACCATATATACCATATATGTGTCGTGATTCGAATTTTTCTAAATGAAATATGAAATATTTTATTATTGAAATCCACTGCGAAACTCCAACTAATTAATAAAATGAGTATCGTGCTACTTTTTTTTTATTATATAGTTTAAAAAGAAGAGCAAAATTAACTAAAAATTCTCATAATAGTTAACAGAAGGGTAAATTCATTCTATTTTATGAATTAAATTCCATGACAGACTATCAAAAAAATTAAATAAAAATAAAGATATTTATAAAATAATATTACTTATAAAAAGTTATACATAAATAATGATTAATTCAAAAAAACCATAAAAATTAAAATTAAAATATCAAAATTGTTTAAAATAAAATATATGTGTGTGTGTTATTGTGCAAGAGGGTACAAAAAAGAAAGAAGTAATTTAGATTTGATTTACCATTGCCTAGCTATTTTTTAGCTTACATAAATGAATGTATATGGATAAATATAAAAAGAAAGTGAGAAAAACCTATATATAAAAGAAAATGAGAAAAACCTTTTTTTTTTTTGGTCCAAAGAAAAACCTTTTGAAGTCAAACACCTTTTTGAAATATTGACAAATTTTCACGGGCGAGCATTGAGCAATTCCTTTTCCCTGCTCTCCAGAAGTTCCATGGTGGGCTTCTACTAAACCATTTATATTGGGCCGTACTCTCTCTTTTGTTTTTGGGCCGCACTCTCTAAGTTCCCTTTCCAATCCACTGTTGGGCTAACTAAACCAACATCTGGCTTTGACCAAAAAAACCAACATCTGGCTTCGACCAAAAAAAACCAACATCTGGCGTTGACCCAAAAAAGAAAAATATCTTAGTCTTCATGCAAGTATAGTTTCCCATTTTATTTGATAGAGCTATGAGAGTCTGTTGCAATATTGTTTCGATTGAATTGGTTGACTGCAATTATTGATTACAGAAAAAAACAAATATTTTTTACGTAATTGAATAGAAAGAATATTGGAAGGAGAAACAAATTTGGAGAAAGCGTCAAGATCAGAGTGCCTTTCTCTATCTTTGACTTGATCTAGACATCATATATCAAAGACATAACATGTAAAAGGGTAGAATTTGGAATATAAAATATTATATAACAAAATTTAAATAAAATAATTAAGCATTAATCAGAAGTTTTTTCCAAAACATAATAAAGGAAAATCATTTTTTTCATAAAAATCACATCTATTATTATAGTTTAGTTGAAAATCAACAATTAATATATATTATTAAAAATAAGACATTATTTTTTTTTATATAAATAACCATAATAGTTACCCTTTTTATGGAGAGGGTACTACGCCGAAAGAAACCTACACTCACCTACTCACACACTATTTATGTGGCGCATAGACAGATAGGTGTGGTATCCGTACGTCCACGTTAACGCCTGCCTAGGAGGAATTATATGAGTTAATTGTCACTTTAGTCTATGAAATTGTGAAGTAGTCTTATTTAGGTCTCTGAAACTAACGAAAAGACAATTTAGTCCCTGAAATTATAAAACGTCAGTCAAATTAGTCCCTAAAATTGTAAAACGATGGACTAACTTGACCGTCGTTTTACAATTTTAGGGACTAATTTGACCAACGTTTTACAATTTCAGGGGCTAAATTATCTTTTTGTTAATTTCAGAAACATAAATGAAACCGTATTACAGTTTCAAGGGTCAAAATGACAATTAACTCGGGATTGAATCGGACAGACAGGTGAGAAATGGGAACACAAAGTAAAATCTCGTCTCTCCCAAATTCCCACGTGATCAATTATTATGTCCTCTCGTCTCTGATCTGACCATGTCCAATGTCGACCGCACTGCCACCTAACAACAACAACATAACATTCTTTTGAAGTTTCAATCCATTCCAAATTTCTCAACTTAGATTAAAGGCAGCTCACTCGTTATAAAAAAAAAAGGCAGCTCACTGATTAAAATAGAGTATATTTTTTTTTCTTATTAAATAACTAAAAAAGTTTCTTAATAAATTGTAACATGCTACATATGATTGATAGAGATTGAATATTAACATAATTAGGACCTCCTTCTTCTATTATGATGTTCTTGCATTTTACTTTTGTTTAAAAAAAACTAAAAAAATATATTTTTATTTTTTTCCTATTTTATTTTATTTTTCTTTTCACTTTCTTTTATTTCGTTTTCTTTCTCAAATCAAACACAATGTTTGTAACAATAAAAAACATTTTAAAGAGTTTATATAAATAATTTATGAAATATTCATAGGCCATTTTTAGTTTATTTTCTCAAATTTCTCACGATAGTTTATAGAACCAGTTTATGCAGAGTTTAGACATGTTTACTCTCATAAGTCTTTGATTATAAAAATAATTTATAAGCAAGCACATTCATACATGTTTATTCAATAATTTCTCGCTTAAGTTGTTATCTAAACACATTAATTACCAACATTACGTTAGTCCGAGTGGCACTGAACTCAGATCCCTTACAATAGCATGGTTAAAAAAAATCTAAACACATTAACTGTTATAGTTTATTGTGAAATATATTTTTTTTTATAAACTTACTGTGAATTATATTATGTATCAATATCAGTTAATTCTCAATTCTATATATATATATATAATATAATATAATGCAGTTTAACATTCGTCATGTATTCGGTTTTGGATCATTTGACTACCGATTAATTACAAATTAAACATGCCACAAATTATTTAACGAAATATCATGATCCATGGCCATAAATTACTTATTTAGTAGTTCATTTTAGACAAACTCATTAAAACAAGAAATAACTTATAGTTTTATCATACGCTAACAAATTCCACATTGCGATGATAATAGGGTTGTGCGATATAACATAAGAAGTTTGGTTAAAATTTTGAGTTTTCAAAATTAATTCTATTGTAAATTAATTGCTATGAATTAATTAATAAAGAGAGAATTTGTTTTTAACTTTTCATAGTAAAATTATTTTTAAGAGTCAAATTCACAAAATTATTCATATCTATACTTCTAATTTTAATTTACCATTCAAACAAAATCAATTCTTCTAAATTTACTTTTAAAATGCTATTCTTAAATACAAACTAACTCTTTTAACCTCGTTCTTTTAAAATTAATTAGTTCAATATTAATTCATTAAAATTCAAGGTCTAATTGCACTTCTGATCTTCTAAGTATTGCGATTATGTAATTTTGATCGCAAATTTTAATTGCATTAATTAGGTCCCTTAAGTATCTCAATTATTATAATCAGATTCATTCGTCACTATATCGTTTAATTTTTAACACCAAGATTAACACATGTAAAATTGATTTGTCATGTTACAGATTTTATTTTTCAATCTCCATAGTTTTATTCACTATTTAAAATCAACCATGATACACTAACACCTCTTAATTTTTAACACTCATCCAACACCTCTATTTCTTTCTATCTCTTTCTTCTTATCACATCACTTATCTATCACATCAATCACTTATCACTCTTCTATTCCTATCTATCTCTAGTGGTCAATTGGGTGTTTGGGTGTCAAAATATCATTTTTGATTTAAAATCCTTGTTTAATTTAGGGGAAAAAAGCATGCATAGTATCGTACCGACTCAACATGGAATTGTGTGCTAAATCAAAAAGCTGCGGAAAATTAACCACGTGGGGATTTGTATAATCTGGGGCCATACACAAAAATTATGGAAAGGTTATTCTGCAAGGCGCAAGCACGTGAGTCGAGGAATCACATTATCCATGAGTTCATAATTTTATTTTATTTTTTGATAAGAAGAGTTCATAAAAATTTAAGACCACAGGCTCTTTTTGGGGTTATGGGCATCCGAAAATATCAATCAATGTACCAAAATTGACAGGTGGTGTATACTTGTATATTCGATTTGATGACCGACTCACATAAAGTTTGAGATTTTGTTTGACTGTATTAATCACATTAAATGGGGCCGGCCTCACACATAGTTGACTGGTTATTGTTGGTGACTTGATGCTATTCCTTAAAGATGCAAAGGGATATCTCTTCAAACCTGAAATTGAATATCTTTAATTACGACTCTCCCAAATCACTATGAGGATTAATGTTTAGCTCGTTTTAAGATTTTAACAATTTAATTTTAGTGTAAACTGCTTTATATTAATAAGTTTTATAATGTAACTTAAAAGTTATTAAATTTGAATTAATAGTGTGTGTATATATATATAAGAACACGATCAATTGATATTAGGTGTCAAATTCTTAAACTCATATCAATTAATAACTTTTTGTAGAATAACCGATTCAACCATTAAATATGTGATATTATAATCACGATTATGTAATCTTGTATTTATTTCTCCGTCCTCACACCGCGGGTGGGGTTTTTTCCACAGTTGTAAATGGTTTTGCTCTGCCTCGGTGTAGTTTTGATAGGTTGAGGTGATTTTATTAGATACTCTTATGGGTTTGACGTGCTGTAAATGATAGATAGGGTCTGAGGTGCCAACTTAGTTGGGATGTCTTTCCCTGTAGTGATATCTTTGCACGTTAGTTCTATTGTATTACAGTAGGAGATCGCTCGTCTTTTTTACTGATGACAATATTGTTATTTTCTCGTAGCTAAATCTGAGCATATCTTGTACTCTAATTTAATTGTTTTTTTTAATAAATTTTTGCTTATGAAAAAAAATAATCACAATTATGTATATTAAATTTCAGATATCACCGGCCAAACAAGGATAAAAAGGCTTCTTGACGGAAAAAAAAAAAGGTAAAAAGGCTTTATTGTAAATATATGTATATATATATATTTTAATTATACACAACTAATTAAAAATTAATTTAATTATTTAGATTTAATCATATGTTTATTTATTATATGTGGGTGTATCTTTTTTTTTTCGATATATTATGTGGGTGTATCTTTTGCGTTTGGAACAAGCCAACTGAGCCGCCAATTGGGACACATCAATAGATATATAATAAGTGGTTAATGTCGAATCAGAACTTCCCGCCCAAGACCATCACTGTGTGTTTTGATTTTTTTTATTCTATTTTAAAGAATAATAATTATCCTCCTATTATAATCATAATTATAATCATAATAATATAATCTATTATATATATATATACTCCCTCTGTCCCATAATAAATATAGTTTTAGCAAAATATATTTGTCCCAAAATAAGTGTAGTTTAATGTTTTAAATTAAATATTAATTAATTTATTTCAATTTTATCCATAATAATTATAGTACATCAGTTTTTGAATAACAAGAATTAAATATCACTATATTATTTATTGCAAGGTTAATTTGGTAATTTTGCCACTTTCATTTATTTATTTATTGCATTCCTTAATCTATGTGAAGAAACCTAAAACGACATTTATTTTGGGACGAATATAGTATATATTATATAATCCATATATCTATATGTTATATAGTTTAAGGTTATTTCATCAAAAAAAAAATATAGTTTAAGGTTAACTATCGGCACAATATTATCTCACAGTAGCAATCTTTTTTGTTTTATTTTTTTAATTTTTTTCTTTATTAACTATTATTTTATTACCTATCTATCTTACCTATTTAAGAAATTTGAACCCGTCGGAACATGTGCCAAATTTTGCATCTCTCAATTTCTCACTTTTTTTTTTCAACATTACATTCTTGCCTCAATATGACAATATTGTATATGGTCATTTTTAAGATTGTAAAACAATTATTTTATTTTATTTTTAATGAATAAAATAGTACTTACTTATATGTCAAATTCAAGTTTTTTTACCCATAAATTTTCATATTACAAAATTATTTTTTATTTAATTTTATTTTTTGACAAATAACATATTATTTGTGTCACGACCCAAAATCCTCAGCCATGACCGGTACACAGACTGATACTTCTAGCGTGGCAAGCCTAACAATCAAACCTGACAAACAACAACATTTTCTATCTATCATTTATTTTCACGATATTTTACTGAAATTTCGACAGAGTCTCCTCTATATTTTTAACATTCCCAAACATCAGAAATCTTGTATCAATTATATATCACCAGCCAGAATCTAAAATAGAATAATAAATCTCCAAAATAAGTTAAAAACATATATCATCCCAAACTACGTTTATAACTACTTCCTATAGCTGCAGAGTTCACATAACACCAAAAGACAACAAAAGGGCCACCAACCAAGGAGGCCTACCAAAAGTGTGATGACGCTGAAAACTTGATCTGCTAGCAGCCTGCTACTCAGCTGCCTGAGAATCTAGATGGAAAAATAAGAGAAAAGAGTAAGTCCTAAAGACTTAGTGAGGAGACAACAACCACCATGAATTAGAAGGGAACACATAATTTACGAATATTCGTTCTACAGACCTCATAGCAAAATTTACTAAAATCACTTAATATTGTAGACTTAAATAATCTCAATAAAACGTACATATTAAGATAATTAAACTTGTAAATTTATCCATCAAGTAAAAAAAATTCAATACCAAATTCATTAGAGAAATAGAATCAGAAAAAAAAAACTTCTTTTAAAAGAAAACATAGAAAAATCTAAGATAGTAAACATATGGTAAACCACACATGAGAGAACAAGAGGTGGCTTCATCTCGCTGATAGCCCTCTCCTCCTAAGGGTGGTCGTTCCCCTAGGGGCGGCTCCATCTAACGGATAGCCCTCTCCTCTGTCCATCACATCAATCACAATCATATCAGCACAACGGGGGTAGCTACATCTCGCTGATAGCCCTCTCCTCCTAAGGGTGGTCTTTCCCTTAGGGGCGGCTCCATTTAACGGATACCCCTCTCCACCCGGAGTCATATAACTAGGTGCACCTAGGCCGTTATCCCCGCTAACGGCTATGGTTTATATGATGGATTCCCAAAAACATACATCTCAAAATCAATTTCTTTTCATGTCAAAAGCTTGAGTCAAGAAATGAAATTATAAATCTCATATCAAAGCTTGTGTCAAGGAATAAAATTCCAAATATCATATTTTTGAAATCCACTTCCACATCATATAAATATAACCCAGTTTATGGCTTACAATAAATCAAATTCAACTAAACAGTGATATCAATGACCCAAAAATAAATAAATCAAAGATAAGAAGGAAAATTTTATAGAGTATGTTTCCCAAATAAAATCAAGAATAAATAAAGTAACTATTATAAATCATTTAAAATATGTCATAATGATTGTTATCTACTCACAGCTACGTGGAATCAACTAATTGGATCTCCAACAACTCCCAGAGAAGCAGACGGGGCACCAACTAACAAATCTGAGCATCAACAACATTTCAAGATTTTAGACAATTATTCTAGAGCTCTACCAGCTATGCATAACTATACAATCCCCCAAATATATGCTCTAACTCCAAAAATAATTTCTATTCTAAGCTAGCAAACACCAAAGGCACATTCTTTGAGTTATGAGTTGTGGATTTACCTCAATGAGTCCCAATAAGCAAACTTTAAAGTGTGAGTACCCTTTTCTTCACTTAGGGTACAAACCCTAAACCCCAAATCTATGCCCAATAGCACTTGCAAGAGATGAGAAGCTTTTATTGGAAATACATGTACATGGGTTGTGTGGGTAAGCTTTGGGTGACATGAAATTAGAAAAAAAAAAATTGGATGAGAAAGGGGGAACGAAGCTGATCAGAGGGGAAGAAAAGGGGAAACGTGAGAAGTGGAAAAATGAGAGTGGAAATAAAAGTGGGAGGGGTGTGGTTTTAATTAATTGAAAGTGTTTCTTTTTTTTTTAAAAAAAATGGAAACGGTGCGTTTCAATTTGCTCACGAGTTTCATTCAAGTTTGTCATTTATGTAAATTATAAGATTGGGAAACCTTTTTTTTTCTTTTGATTTCATTTTATTTTTTTCTTTATTAAATATTATTTTATTGCCTATCTATCTTACCTATTTAAGAAAATTGAACCCGTCGGAGCACGTGCCAAATTTCACATCTCCCAATTTCTTACTTTTTTTTCAACATTACATTCTTGCCTCAATATGAAAATATTGTATATGGTCATTTTTAAGGTTGTAAAACAATTTTTTAATTTTATTTTTTAATGAATAAAATAATATTTACTTATATGTTTAATTCGATTTTTTTTATTCCTATAACTTTTTAGGTTGTAAAATTATTTTTCATTTAATTTTATTTTTTGACAAATAACATATTATTTGCTCACGAGTTTCATTCAAGTTTGTTGTTCATGTAAATTATAAGATTGGGAAACCTTTTTTTTTCTTTTGATTTCATTTTATTTTTTTCTTTATTAAATATTATTTTATTGCCTATCTATCTTACATATTTAAGAAAATTGAACCCGTCGGAGCACGTGCCAAATTTCACATCTCCCAATTTCTTACTTTTTTTTCAACATTACATTCTTGCCTCAATATGAAAATATTGTATATGGTCATTTTTAAGGTTGTAAAACAATTTTTTAATTTTATTTTTTAATGAATAAAATAATATTTACTTATATGTTTAATTCGATTTTTTTTATTCCTATAACTTTTTAGGTTGTAAAATTATTTTTCATTTAATTTTATTTTTTGATAAATAACATATTATTTGCTCACGAGTTTCGTTCAAGATTTTTGTTCATATAAATTATAAGTTTGGGAAACTTTTTTCTTTTTATTTCATTTTGATAAATAAATTAGTGTTTATTTATGAGTTTCATTCATGTTTTTTGTTCCAGTAAAATATCAGTGGCACAATTATTTTTCTTTTAATCTTATTTTTTACCAATAAAATGATATTTACTTACAAGATTAATGCATGTTGTGTTCCTATAAATTTTTTGATAACAAAATTATTCTTCTTTTAATTTTACTTTTGATAAATAAAATAATGTTTGTTTACCAGTTTTATTCATATTTTTTAGTTCATGTAAATTTTCGTATAAAATACTTTTGATTTAATCTTAGTTTTTGTTTACGAGTTTTATTCATTTTTTTGTTCCCATAAACTTTTAGGTTACAAAATTATATTCCCTTTAATTTTATATTTTATAAATAAAATAGTATTTGCTTACATATTTTGTTTATATTTTCTGTATAAATTGGAAAATTATTTTATTTATTTTATTTATATGATTTGGTCTTCAATTTTATAGATATGAGCAATTGTTGATTACTTATAACGTGAAGATTTCATATTTAACTAATATACAAAATGTCAATGTCGCATGACCAACACTGTTATTAATTTAGGATATTTTTTGGGTGAACTCGAGTATCATTCATGCGCAACTGTGGAGACTAATCTCTATTTCTATTTAAGGGATTGACTTCTCCCAATATATGTTTATCCACACATATGACTGATGATCGAACCCCCCAATATTATGCTTGAGAGACTCGGGTGTCTACCACCCGTGTTACACCATATTGGTGTTTAGGATATATCATATATGAAGTTATTACTTGATAAATAAATTATTTCATATCATATATAAAAATCAATATGACTTTTCAACCCGTGCGAATGCATGAGTCAACTTTCTAATTTATTCAATTTATATTCATTCTTATCAAATACGTGGCATTCCCACTACACTTCTCATTCTCAGACAAGCGATAATTTCGACTTAAGCATCAAAACCTTTGTTTTTTCCTTTATTAATCTGATTATGATGCCACTAACTACATTGATATTGATGCAAAAGGAAAGATACCATGATGCTAATGTACAGCTTTTGAAAGTCCTTTGTTTATTAAAAAATTAGAAAGTCCTTAGTTAATTATTAGTTATGCTGGAAGAATTATAAAAACTTGATTTAAAGGGAAAAATATAAATAATTGAATATAATTTTTAAATTTTATGTTATATTATTTAAACATTTAAATTTAATTTATTAAAGTATACAAAATTAATAGTATCATGACATAGTTTTCATGTCCCTGTATGATGCATCTAGCTTGAGGTTGACGCACGATTTTCTGGATAAGGAGGGCGTCTAATGTGCCACGCTAAGCACGCTTTATCGTTAATTTTAGACCAAATCAAACCATGTTTTAATTTAAAATTAAAGCAAAAAACACGTTGAGAATTTCCTGCATATATATATATATATATATATTAAAATACAAAGGACAATGCTTAAAAAATTAAAAATATACAGATGAAAACAAAACAAATGGCTTGAGAAATTTCACTGACACTTCCAACAGCATGAATGAAATCTCATCACAAGCAATACATTTTATTTGAATAAATCACAAGTAATACTTTAATATTAATTATATTTGACTTGATAAAAATAAGTTGATTTCGATTTGAATCGTTGAAAAATCAATTTCAATTTTTTAGGGCCCTTTTCTCCAGTTTTTATTTTTTATTTTTAATTACAAAACTGTTATTTTATTTTTAATTTGTTTTTTGTTTCAAATATTTATATAGAAAACAGTGAAAATATTTTTTTTGTTTTATCTATTTTTTGTATAAATCTCTAAAAACAACAAGAAACAAATTAAAAATAAGGTGTGGCTCATAGTGTAGCTAGAGCATTGTGATAGGCCGGTTTCTTCTTTTGAAAACCGTAAGGTGAAGTTTATTCAGAGAACAACAAATGGTGTGGCTCATAGTCTAGCTAAAGCAACTCCTTTTGATGTTGGCTCCACATTTTTTTATCATGCACCTCCTTGTATCTTCCAGTTAATTATTAATGAAATGCAGTAGTTTTTTATTTTCAAAAAAAATTAAAAATAAAATGATAATTTTGTAATTAAAATTGAAATAGAAAATGTTTTCTAAAAGTAAATGACTCCTTACTCAAGTTTAGTTCATAACATTTTATAGAGAATTACTTTTTTTATATATTTATATGAATTGTCAGATAATAGCTTGAATAAATATATTGTGACGTTAATAAGGTGGTGTTGAACATTTCTTGAGTCATAGAGTGTGGCAAACCATTGATGCTTGGTCTGGTTTAAATGGTACGGCTAACACTGCTGGGGTTGAACATTTTTTGAGTTTTGCAAGAACAATAAAAGGTAAGAAAAGGCGTAGGAGCAGACATATTATTTAGATGGCTACGGCGTGGGTGCTTTGGACAACACGTAACAATGTCATTTTTAGGGGTGAGTCTGCAAATGTAATAGATGTAATTGCTAATATAAAGGTTTGGTCTTGGAACTGGTTTGTTAATAGAGGGGGGAGGAACAGAGGGATTTTATATTCTGATTGGTGCTCTAATCCGTTGGGTTATTTTGGATGAGGCAAGTTGTATGTAATAGTGTTGATTATAAAAGTAGTACCTAGAAATTGATGGATTACTGGGGAAATATCCTCCATTTGATCAGACCCCTTTGAGACCATGTAGGTTACTGGGGAAATACCTTATGGGTACCCCTTTGAGACTGATGGGTTACTGGGGATTTTCTGGCATGGTGGGTACCCCTTTGAGATCATGTAGGTTTCTAGGGTTCTACTTTTTTACTCAACACTTGGGTCATCGTATGGGATATAGGGAACACTTAACCTGGTCCTTGTATCGCTTGCTTTCGGAGTGGGCACGACTTGTGCTTCCACGTCCGCTTTAATACATTTTGATTTATCAAAAAAAAAAATAAGGTGGTCATTTTTTTTTGGGAACACATTGGTAAGGTGGCATTTGCTTTGGGTTATCGAAATTTATTATAGTGAATGACGTTCCCAGAAATACCAATGATTGAAATATTATTCTGGGGTATTTTTGAAAAACATGTTTATAAGTTGATTTACGTTCATGGAAATATTTTATAAAAGTGGGGATGTAGAAGTTGTATAGGAAAAAAAAGAGTAATGCTCAATGTTATGAACGGACCGCATGAAAACACACACGGATAATATGATTGGTTCATTTTATACATCTAACCCTCCATGTATTCCGTCGTACGGATGAACGCAGATTAGTCTTTCGTTGAAAGTATTGTAACACTGCATGAGTAGCGGGTAGCCAGCGATGATCCTAAATAAAAAAAATACATCTAACCCTCCATGTATTCCGTCATACACAAATAGACTGTTTTCCACTTCTTAAAAAGTTGCAGTGTGGTCATTCGTTCATTTCACACAATAAATCATTCGTGGCAAATAATGTCACTAAAAAAAAAAAAAAGGAAAAAATGCTAAACAGCCGATTTTTTTCCCACAAAAACAACGATTGATTACGTGGCTGGTTTATGTTCGTTTGATATATCTCAATTATACTGTCTGTGTATATTTACTTATCTTTTATTGGTTAATTGTTGTTCATCGGTGTTTCATGGGATTTTGTGTCGTGTTCAATAGTGGTGCTGTAAAATTATGAAAATAGAGAAGTTATTTTTTCCTGTAAATATTTTAAACCTTATAACAAATATAAAAACATTAATTCCCTATTTATATATTCTCGGAAATATATCAACATGCTTGGAACAAACCCCCTTGAGGTGATTGAATGGAAAGAAAACACGCATATTAATTTATTTTAAAATTATAAAATCTCATTGATAATTTCCTAGGACACCCCCCCCGGCCACCCACAAAAAATACGATGTCTTCTATTCTATCTACCTTTTTTTGGGGGTCAAATTCTGTCGACCTTTTCTATGGGCTAAACATAGCCGCCCTACAATTGGGCCCTCCCCTTGAATGAGAACTTTTTAAATAAAGTTATGATTACACGACATTTGATGAGTCTTGGACAATTTGGGATTTTGGATAGATATCTCTTGCTAATTGGTCTGTTCTGTTGCTTATTAGTTTATCGTCTTCGTGTAGTTTGTTTTCATGTTATTGTTAGTTTCCTTATTTTGGATTAGGTTTGGTGTAGGTTTGTTAAGTTTATAGTAGTGGATCTAGATTATGTATTGTTGTATGTGGATGAGACTTTGTTTATGCAATTGGTTTGGCCAGTGTTGGCCACCTTGGTTGAGTTGCCTGATTGCGTCTTGTGTTGTATGACCTTGTGTCTTTAGGTTTTATCACCTTAAATAAATGACTCTTTCGACAAAAAAAAAGGGGTTATGATTACATTAGTGAATGCCAAATTTATTATCATTTTTCTTCACTATTTATCTGGATAAGTATAGAAATGGAGGCCATTTTTAGGCCACAACGATAGTTTCAAACTTTCAATCTAGTTTTTCCCTTCCAATATAATCACTGTCAAATCATATATTCGATCAAATATTGGGTGCTGTTGATCCTGATCGAGATGTCATCTCCGCTTTTTAATTACTTCGATGGATTATTATTAATAACCCTTGCATGAATTCTATTCTTGTATGTAATCTCTAAATTTTCTAAACAATTGACGATTATACCCTTATCATACAAATAAATTTTGCATAAATATTTATTTTATTTTATTATAATGCTATTCTTTTAAACTTGTTTCAATTATATATAATAAGATGATAAGATATAATTAAATATTGATATAAAATTTATTTGGCCCAATATAAACTGTTTTTCTCAACTGCGCACTTTTCATTTTTTTTTGGTAGGATTGCGCACTTTTCATTTGCAGCTACACAAAATATAACATGATGTTTTGAACTTATTTTTTTTTATCAGCAAAGTAAAAATATAATTAAAAAGAGTATAAAGGTATTCTAACCCATATACATCAAGATTATGTTGATTCGAATAGAACATAGACTCAGATCTCTTAAACAATATATTGGGTTCGAGTCTTGTGGATAAAAAAATGTGGTCAGGAGAGGGACCCACTAAAGATGGCCAGCTAGATCCCCTGCAGAGATTAGTCAGATCGGCAAAGCTGGTAGATACTTCGCACCAATAATATGGTGACAAAAAAACCATATACAAAAAGTCACCAAAAAAGATCATCAACAAACTAAAGAAAGAAGACCAACAGCGAACTAAGACTCTAACCAACAACAGACTCATCAAACTAACAACTAGAGGAGATATTTTGATCTTATTGTTACTCCATAATATTTTTTAAATGATCTAATAAATTTACTTTAAAGTTTAATTATAAAAGCTTTATAAAGACAAATAAAAACAATAAGACATATATTATCTTTGCCGGAGTGCTGTGAAACTCTGTTTGAATCAATAGACAAATAATTACTGCATACGAATTACAAAATCACTAGCTTTTGACACGTGAGCATTCAAAATTAATAAAATGGGCATTTTCTCATGTGAGAAATCAGCCGCCATGATGCAAAGCAGGAAATTAGCCTCATGATACAGAAAGCATATAGTACGAACATAGCCGCCAATGCCATGCCATGTACCCTTTTTCTCCGAAAAAATTAAGGTAACAACAGATCAGATCAGAGGGGCTGTGAAAGTGGAAGTGTGAAATTAAATCACTAATTGCTTAAACCACTTCTAATTAAGTGACCACATCCAGCTGCCTAATAAAAAGGTGTCTCGCATAGCTATTATTGTTCTAGCTCATGTTCGCTAATGTTCATCTACAAATCTTCACTGTTTGAAGTTGCTGGCTAAATGCATCGATAAAATAATTAAACCGGTTTGATGGTTTGATCGAAAATAGATAAATGGATTAGTGTCCCTGTTTACTCAACCTATAAAATAATAATTCGTTTAAAACTTAGAAAATCAGTCGAAATTCAAAATTGATGGAATATCATGGCGTGTAATTACTAGTTTAATTAAACTAGTTAGTTTCTATTTTTTTTTCTTGTCAAAAAATAATTATTTTTTTATTCAATGAATTTTTCTTAATTAAATAAAGATCCAATATTGAGTTATAACACTTATATATTATTTTTATTATTTATATAGTATATATGTTCATTTTACATTAATTTATCACTTAATATAGTATATAATATTAAAAATATATATTTTAATTATATTCATTCAAACTATAGTTCAGATCATGACCAAAAAAAAAAACTATAGTTCAGATAACATGAATAAACTTCAAACTTGTATGTGTTTCTAATTTTATAAATATAGGGCAAATGGGAGACAAGCTTTGACATATACAACGTTGCAAAAAATTATCCATACTGGTTTGTAGATGACCAACTTATGCAGCACCAACATTTGCCCTTGTTGCAAATCGAACCCACAAATTAAAAAAAAAACTTATGCAGCACCGGGCAGTAGCACATCGAGATGTCAAATTTCTTTCATCTTTTTTTTTTTTGAGATAAATGGAGGGCCTAAACCCGAAAAAGTACAATTACACATAAACTAAACAACGAGAAGCGGAAATCAACATGTTCTTGCATGCGCAGAGCTTGCCCGACAAGAGCAGGGGCTTGCCCAAACACAATCATCTCTCTCCCCAACTCACAATCCATGCTAGCTAGAATATCCACACATGCATTACTCTCACGATAAATGTGAATAATGCGATATTCATGTAACCACTGCAGAAGAGCATGTATCCTCTAAAGGAGACTTCTTGCTATGCATGTCAGATTTCTTTTTGTCTTTGTATTTTTATGTCCAAACTCGATACTCGACCCAATCCAACCCATAATTATTGAATAGGAAAATTTCTCATATGAACACACCATAATTAAGGTGCTTCATGTTTGCTATTAGTTTAATTAACTAAAGATTGTTATAAATGATGCTAAGCATGTGTCTAGTACCGGGCTAATTTCTTTTGACCGTGCGTAAAACGACACTAGTGGATAATATGAATTTAATAAATCAAACGAGAGTTTAACAGCTGGGTCCGGGTAAGTATGGGATCCGAATATAGGTTACATGTCGTGGGCTACCCACAGAGTTGGAGATTAATTAATTAATTAATAATTAATGCGGTCTACAGGCATAGAAAACCGTTGGAGGGACCGGGTGAATGCTTGCCACGTAAGGTCAAAGGAGTCAGAAGGGAGCTTATTTGATTGACACGTGTATGACCAACCGGAAAGATTAGTGTCATGGCGGTCGTGGCATTTATATTTTCCCTCACGCGCTTTTGGAATGCAGTAGCACTGTAACCACTTGCAGATTTAACAGGAGTAATTCGTAAAACGTCACGGATGAGTCATGCATCGTCCAGACTCCAGTTCAACCCTACCCCTGTAGCGCGTGTGCACTCATCATCATTATTCATTGCATTATTTTCCTCGCTAGTCACTCCTTAGTCCTTAGACCAAGTCTTACCTAATAGGATTTTTTCGAACACTCCCTAAAAATTTTTGTTTGAATGAATCATACCCATAAATAAATTTTCGTCAAAAAAATGACTGAATTTATATATGAAACTAGTTGACAAATCGTATCGTATAAAATACAAGTCTTTTTTTATAAAAAAGTATAAGTTTTTTTTTATAAAAATAGTAAAAAAGTTTTAACAAAAATATAATTTAAATTTAAATTAAAAAAGAATTGAAAGAAGTAATACATGTCATAGTTTATAAGTGGACTATTGAATTGCATAGACTTCATTTCATCATATTTCATTCTATTATTAGTGGAATCTAAGATAAATGTAATAATCCTTAATAAACATTTTTTTTGATAAATGAGAGCTAAAAAAAATCCTTAATAAACTTAATATATTTATTAATAGTTAATTAGTTATTATTAATGGTCCACCTATTTAGACAGCACTATATTTTTAAAAGCCCAAGTATAACGTAATCTCAATTTTTAACTATTATATTATTATTTCCTTCTAAAAAACTATTATTATTATTATTATTATTATTACACGTACGGAGTACTTTGGTACATTTGAGTATTTGCCTGATGAGGGTCCTATCCAATTCCCCTCAAAACACTTTTGCTGTTGTTATTATGTTGTCCACGCTTCAAAAGAGAGAGTGGGAGCACGGCCCGCGTTGATCTGAGAGTTGAAAAAGCCAGGAATGTTCTACAGCAAAGTCCCAACGTGTGGTCGGCTCCGTTTATATTCCGCGCCGTAACTTACCCCGTCTCCTGCTGTAAAAATCTTCTCTCACCCCCGTCACCGTCACCGTTACCGTTATCTCACTCGTTTCTCTCTATATATACATTTCATCGAAACACCCAAACCCATTTCTCCAAGCCACGTTCGTCCCAAAACAGAAATAGAAATAAAAACAAAACATTAATACAATCGAAGCTGCACGAATTCACACCATAGTAGTTTAAACGAAGCCCGATACTCAAGTCTCAATCAGTGGGCGCTGAATTTCGTCGTTGATTTTCTCATTCTGAGGTAATTTCTTTTTCTTTTCCTCAGCAGAGATGATTTTCTTTTATTTTCCCTCTTATCATTCTCGTTCTGCTATGACTTACCAAGTAAATGAATCTGTAATGAATGGAAATGCCCTAGCTGTTCCATGCCATGCCAGTTTCCCTTTCTTAGTATTCTCGATAATCCAAAGCAATACGAGGTCCATGGTTGTCTGAAACAAACATTTGCCCATGTATCTGTTTTCTCTTTTTTTTTTTATTAATTCTCAATGATTCAGCTTTTTGAGCTTTTTCTTGGTTTGGATTACTTTTTTTATTTTTTTCCTTTCACATCAGGAAATTTGTTTACTATTATTTTTATATTAATAAGCTAAGCCCTTTTTCTAAATTGATAATTTGGTTTGATGTGATTGATTTGTAGGCTCGGAGTTAGGAGAGTGATTCCTGGGTTTGAAACAATTTTTCAGCTTTCATAGATACAAAATAGTGTGTATGCTGTTTCCATATGAAACTCACATACAAAATAGTGAAGTTTACTTGATTGCATGGTTCAACCACGACCCTCTTGAGTTTTTGAGCAAATGTTTTTGGGGATGCAATCAGGAAATATGATTTGAGGTCAAAATTAGTGTTGTGAGGCTAGACAGTTTTTGTATTGCTTTCAAGGGTGGTACTACATGAGAGGATTTTAACTTGCTGTTTTTACATTTTTAGATGGAACCTTTTCCCTTTTGTTTCTGAAATATTTTGGGAGGAGGGCCGTTGAAACTACTTCCTTTTGAATAAACTTGTGACAACGTGTATTTTCCACCAAAGAAAGTATGCTTTAGTTGACTGCTATTGTTAAATGCTAACAATATTAAATTTTGGGTGTTGTGTCTCTGGGCGTGTGGCTATGTGTTATCTTTCATAGATCTGCTGCATCTGCACCATTGAGACCACAACCACACCCAACATAGGCATTCCTGCCTCAATTTTGATTACTTCTACCCTCAAATTAATTGTATGCTTCAAAAGTATCATTTATCTGCTATAGTAATAGTATTAATTGCCTTCCTCTTCCTGCTGAATTAGTCATGCCAAATTCAGACTCTGCCCCACATTACAGTGAGGCAAAAGAGCAAGAGTGAATTTAATTTTTAAAACTGTGTCAGCTTGGATTTTCTAGTGTTTACTCAGTTTCTTTATTTGTTGTGTGTATGTGCATATTACTTCCTTCATATTTATGAAAATATTCATTCATGTCTGTCGATTTTGTCATTGCAGGTTTAACTGCTTTTATTGAAACTATTGGAGTAAATTTGCCGCGGCTGGTGCTTTTCTTATTTTTGATTTGTTAGTCAGATTATTAGGATCTCCTCTCACATGAAGCATCTGAAGCATCATTATAGTATGGACTCGCAGCAGCTATACAGTTTCAGTATGACTAGCGCAGAATTACCTTACATGTCATCTTTCCCCACTATTCCATCAGTACCCAACAGGCTGCTTGGATCCTTGAGAGTTGACATGGGAAACTCACCCAATTCACCCTTCTCCTCTCACTTTGATTCTGATACAATTTCTGCATTTAGTGACAGCCAGGAGCAACCCAGCTCAGGAGAAATCCTATCTGGTGTCAGCCCCTCTTATAACACTTCACTTGAAACCAACCATTATATGTCATCTGTGAATAGTCTCAAAGACACCTTGCAACTATATTCTGCTAGGAGCTCTCTTCTGCCAAGTTGTAACCAGAAAATCAGACACGCATTGCTCGAACTAGAAACCGCTCTGATGGCCCCTGATGATAACGAAGTTACCACGTCTAATACTTCGTTGGCTGATAGCATCAGGCAGATGACATCCGGCCCAAGATCAAGGTCCTGGAGCCATGAGCACCAAGGGTCACAATATAGTCAAAGCCAGCCATCACATGTTGCAAGCAGTAGACAGTCAAATGAAGTTGTGCATGTAGAGAAGCGGCAGAAGTTGGAGGAGGAAGCATCGCCATCGCCACAAGGGTACCCATCAAGCAATTTGAAGCAATTGCTGATTGCATGTGCCAAAGCCTTGGCTGAAAACAACACGAAAGATTTCGACCAATTGATAGAAAAGGCTAGAAGTGCCGTGTCTATCAATGGGGAGCCGATCCAGCGGCTCGGTGCCTATATGGTAGAAGGGCTTGTTGCAAGGAAGGAAGCATCAGGGAATAGCATCTATCATGCCCTTAAGTGCAGATCAGAGCCTGAAGGCAAAGACTTACTCTCTTACATGCAACTGCTTTTCGAAATCTGCCCGTACTTGAAATTCGGTTACATGGCTGCCAATGGAGCCATTGCCGAAGCATGCAGAAATGAGGATCACATACACATCATAGACTTTCAGATTGCTCAGGGAACTCAATGGATGACTCTTCTTCAAGCTCTTGCAGCAAGACCTGGTGGGGCTCCCCGTGTGCGGATCACGGGGATCGACGACCCCGTCTCTAAGTATGCCCGTGGGGATGGACTAGAGGTAGTTGGACAAAGATTGGCCTCGATGTCTGAGAAATTTGGCATCCCAGTTGAGTTTCATGGAGTGCCTGTTTTTGGTCCAGATGTGACAAGAGACATGCTTGATATCAGGCCTGGAGAGGCTTTGGCTGTGAATTTCCCCTTACAGCTCCACCACACAGCTGATGAGAGTGTTGATTTGACTAACCCAAGGGATGGACTTTTGAGATTGGTGAAGTCTCTTTCTCCCAAGGTGGTCACACTGGTGGAGCAGGAATCAAACACAAACACAACCCCTTTCTTCAACAGGTTCATAGAGACCTTAGATTACTACCTGGCAATCTTTGAGTCCATTGATGTCACCCTCCAAAGAAACAGCAAGGAGAGGATTAATGTGGAGCAACATTGTTTGGCAAGGGATATTGTGAATGTCATTGCTTGCGAGGGAAAGGAAAGGGTAGAGAGGCATGAACTGTTTGGAAAGTGGAAGTCTAGGCTAACAATGGCTGGCTTCAAACAATGCCCTTTGAGCTCTTATGTGAATTCTGTTATCAGAAGCCTTCTGAGGTGCTATTCAGAGCATTATACACTGTTGGAGAAAGATGGGGCCATGCTGTTGGGGTGGAAGAACAGAAATTTGATATCAGCTTCAGCCTGGCATTGAAGAAAACATAAAGATAGGAAGTAGTGTAGTGGTTGTAGAAATATGGTATGTATCCGTTTTATCACTGTTTTAATAGGTCTATGTTCATTAATGTTGTCCATAAAGAGTATCTTGTACTGGTGACGTAGTATATTGATTCTTTTATAAAATGTTTAGGTATGTTCACTTTTGTTTTGTAGATGCTGATATCTGGAGAGAAAAAATGCTACTTTGCTTCCAGTGTAAATTATCTGAATCACAAACTTCTGAACGGATAAGCTTATCTTGTCTAATAGGATGACATGGTTTTCGATAACTTAAAAAGATGATAATTAATTCACCAAAAATGAAAAATTGACTAACGACTGGACATTATGGTGGGTTATCCATGTTGCTGTGCTGTTTGATCATAGACGTCATATCTGATTTTATTTACTATTTTCAACAACTTGCTATGTTTATGTTTTGTTCTGGATATGGTATCCTTTTTTTTTTTTTTTTGATAGAACTGGATATGGTATCCTTGATACTTTGGGATTGGGAGTCACAGACTCAACAGTCTTTGGTTGCTTAATAGATTGGAGATTATAGCAATATCTGTGGGTTTTTCCCCCTCTTTTTGGGGGCAAATTGTATTTGCTCAGTTTTTTTCTTTGGTCTGCAGTATTTGCTCAGTTTTATTTTTTTTCGTCAACCAGTATTTGCTCAGTTCTTTTTTGGTCAATTCAGTATTTGCTCAAAATTTTTTTTGTCAAAGCATCATTAAAAGAAAAGCCGCACTTACACAATCATAGGACGCTAACATGAGAGTATTACGGCTTAGTTTTTTTTTTCGGTCAATCGGCTTAGTTTCTTTTTTTTGGGTCAATCGGCTTAGTTGAGTATCGCAATTTCCTTCCTTATCTTCTGTAAGCTTTTCGGCTTGTCCTTTTCTTTGGACTGTGTTGATGCATTCAATCTTGACCCAAGGAAAAAGTTCAATGTTGGCACAGGGTGGGGACTGAGGAGTGATCCATCTCATCAATGCTAGCTGGATTACATGTGCTTTGCACGATTTATCAGGAAAATAATAGGGAATTTTTAACTCTCATTTTGATATATTATATTTTTCATTATATATCAATTATGATAAGATAAATATGATAAAAAGCTATATAATGTATTTAATGTGATGAGAAATAATGAGTAAGAAGAATAAAAAATTGCATCGTCAAAGGTAAAGGTGCATCATCAAAAGAAGACTAAAAAATTGTCTATAGAAATCCTTAAAGTGCATAATAAGAAAGTGATTAACATAACAAAAATTAAGTTTGAGTGGGAAAATTACTGTATAGATTTTAGACATTTTTATAGAAGTATATAAATTCTTCCAAGCAAATGATTAGCTTGTACAATTTTTTTTTTGTCCTTAAGTAGGTTGATCTTGTACAGGGCTCGAGTCCAATGCAGAGGCTACATTTTTTTGGGTCAAATGCAGAGTTCTAATTGAAAAAGTGATTTGGGTGTTGGTAAATACACTCTCAAATTTGGCCATTTACTCGACTTTAAACTTTAAACTTAAAATTTCAAAATTATTTTTTTTTAATATCACGTTTTGTTTTCTGAAATCCCAAAATTGCAAATTTTTCAGAAATTCGAGTTTTTGGATTATAAAATTTGAGTTTCCGGAATGTAATTTTTTTATTCTGAAAACTTCAATTTTTGAAATGTATAAAAAATCAAATTTTCACATACTCCTGGAAACTTGAGTTTCCGGAATGCAAATTTGTATTCCGGAAACTCGAGTTTCATGAAAATATGCGATTTTGTGATTTCAAGAAACAAAACGTAATATTAAGAAGGAGTAATTTTAAAATTTCAAATTTAAAGTAGGATGGATAGCCAATTTTAAAGATGTATATACCAACACCCAAGTGATTTTGCATTGTGGATTGTGGCATCATTTTGGGTTTGCCTAAAGTTATTTCAATTAGAATCTGATTCCTTTCGTGGCCTTTCTGAATCCATTGATTTCAACCGTGATTTTAGACAATGACAAAAAAAAAACATGATTCAATATTTAGGTGTCATTTACTATGGATCACCTAAAAACCAGTCCATGATGCCCCGATCAACCCCTATACCATGGATATATATATAAATCGAGTGGTAGAGATTAAAGAAGGGTTACCTGAAGGACTGGTTTCTTAGTAAAACTTTTGTAATAGCTGAAAGGGTCCTAGGTATATCAGTAATTAAATTCTACATGTAATCTATAACCTATATACTTTAGACACCCGAATTAAAAAAAATAATGAAAAAATTGAAAACGATGAAAGGAAAGGATTAATTGTGGGTGAACTCTGCATTTCGGTGAACAAATGCTAAAAACCAGAAAAAAGGAAAAAACAAAAAGTCCTTGTGAACGCCATGTGCATGGCATCCGCCATCAGCAAGGCCCCCATCGCCGATGGGGGGAGAGCTGGTCCACCCTCTTTTGTTGTTGGCTCCCCCCAATCTTCGTCAATCTGTCAGCACTTCTATCTCCTTCGCGTAAAATATGAGCAAGCTCCATATCCCAATCGAACTCCATAAGGTCCTGGATCCCTGAAATCAAGGTAGCATCACAGTGGGTGGAGACCACCACCTGCTTCAGTTTACATTTTAAGTGTAAATTCAATCTGATTTGTTCATATTAATTTCTTAAGTTGGAGTATATTTCTTAACTTGGTGTATATGCTCAGACCTGTTCCCCTTCCATGGCGGTGGTGGAAGTTGGAAGATGATGATGTTCTTTTTTTTTTTGAAACAATTTGTTTTTTGGTTTGAAGAAAAAAATATGGGTATGAAAAAACGTGTACAAGGCCCAGTGCGCAAGGTATGAACTTTTTTTTTTGGCAATGGGCGGTCCATCTACTTCCACGTTCGCCATTGATGCCACCAAATTGCACTGCTTCGGTCACCAACCTGCACTGCCATTTTCTCACACTAATCAGTCACCCTCAAAACTAATAGTGCAAAAACATGGTGTAAAGGAACGAAATTACAGAATGATATAGATGGACCCTGTACAATGCAAACCTCAGGTGCAGGTATTATCTTCAAAAAATGCCAAAATCAAAACAAAAAGAGGTCTCTAAAACCAGAGAAGTGGCAACACAGTGAATGGCAAGGTCCCTAATTGGTTCAAAACCAACTTTTTTGATAGGTGAGTTATTAAATCTCTCAAAGAGATTTGGTTCAAATGCGTCAGAATTGCATTTAATGAAGTGGGGTCTAATTTATTTATTATAAACAACAAAACTGGCTTTCTTTACATATATACAAACATAAGGGGTTTTTGCATTATATGTATAAGACTTAAATATATTTTTAATCTTTTAAATTTGGAAAATTATTGTTTTTGGTCTTTTAAATTTAAAATGTCTATTTTTGGTTTTTTACTTTTAAAAATGTGTCACTTTTAGTCTCTGAGATCATATTTTAAATTTAAAAAGTATTTTCTAAGTTTGAAAGGGGTCAAAATATAAATTTAAAAAATCTTTAGAAGTTAAGGAAAAGAAAGTAAGGTGAGAATAAGAATTTAAAAAGGGTTAAAATATAAATTTTAAAAATACTTTTTAAATTAAAAAATAGCCCCATGGACTAAAAATGACATATTTTAAAAAATAAAGAACAAAAAATAAACGTTTTAAATTTGAGGGACTAAAAATAACAATTACTCAAACTTAAGAGATTAAAAACATATTTAAGCCTATGTATAAAATCGGTTTAACCTTTTTGCCAGGGGTATAAATGGACTAGTTCTAAAATATTACTATGACTTATCAAATCTTATGAAGAATGTTATTGACTTGTTACTAATATTTATTTATCCAAGTGTTTTTTTACCGACCTAGAATATTTGAGCATCTTAATAAGCGTTGTAATATAGATTAATTTTTTCTAACCGTAAGGATAAAAAAGAAGAGACATTGAATAGAATGACATAGAATATATTTAATTTTATTTTAAATATCCCATGTGATAATAATTAATTTCATTTTTTCAGTATTTTATTTCATTCTTTTTCATCCATTTAAAAATAACATATAAATTGCCAATTGGTATACACATGATTACGTGTTAAACACGGTTACTTCCACAACTCCAAAGTGAACATTTTTGATAGACTATTGCTTAATATGATTCGCATTACCAAAATAAAGTATTTGATTATTAAAAAGTAAAGCGGAGACGAAGTCTTTGATACTTTTCCAAAATTTAGTGCTCAGGTGAAATCATATATATCAATTTTTTTAAAAAAAGTTAGTGACATATCCACATGTACCGCATAGCACACCAAACAAATCCTATTTTTATGAAGGGCTTAAAATTTTTTTTAGTCTCTCATTTTTATTGAATTTTATTTTTAGTCTCTAAAAAATAAAATATATTTTTTTAGTTTTTTATTTTTAAAAAATTATCACTTTTAGTCCCTGAGGCCATATTTTAAATTTGAAAAATATTTTTTAAATTTATACTTTGACCCCTCTTAAAACCTGATATTTACCTTAACCTGTGTTTCCGTTCTCCTCCCCCTCCACTGATGCACCGTGGCCCCCATCCCGGCGTGACCAAGGGAGGAACTCCGCGTGGGCAAGGGAGGTTGCGCACAATGGCGAGAAGGGAAGCGGCCACCGCGATCACACAGGAAGGAGAACAAGAGAGAGGCCGCATCTCATGGCGGCTTCGAGGGAGGACGTTGGAACTACTTCTAGCAGGGATGGGGTGTCGCGGTGCATCAGTGGAGGGGGAGGAGAACCGAAAAATGGGTTAAGGTGAAAATTAGGCTTGGGAGGGGTCAAAGTAGAAATTTAAAAAATATTTTTAAAATTTAAAATATGGCTCCAGAGACTAAAAGTGACAATTTTTCAAAAATAAAAGACTAAAAAGATGTGTTTTATTTTTTAGAGACTAAAAACTAAACTCAATAAAAAAATAAGGGACTAAAAATAGATTTAAACCTTTACGAAGAGTAATATTTTGTGAACACCTCTCAATTTTAAATATTTATCTAATTTGTTTTTATTTTTTTTCTTATCACATCATTTATCATTTATCTAATACATTTATCACTTCAAACAAACACACTCTAAGAAAAAATTTGATCTCGCCGACAGAAATCAACGTATATTGACTTCCTTCCTAATCATGTACAAATTAATCTACACATGCGGCTTATATGCCAAAGTCCAGTGTGCGCCAGCCAAACTGCTTCATAGGCCGCAACTCTTCTTTTACAAAACATTCATAATATTCAACGAAAATTTTGAAACAATCTTATTTTCTTGTATTCTTTTTGATTTTTTTTTACATTTTTTATTTTTCAATCTATATGTAGTATTTTTTATTACATATTACTAATTACATTTCTTATTTTTTTTATCACTTTTCTTTATCCCATACACTACTAATTAATTAATGGAATGTGAGACAACTTTTATTCATTTTGAACTTTTTCAATTTGATTATCTATGTTATCCCTGACTTTTATACTCTTTTTTTAACAAACTTCAAAGCAGCACGCCTTGCATCTTCCCGGTGGCGGAGCTTGCATGGAGCGAACTTTAGAGGGCCAGAATAAAAGGGGGATGGGGTGAAATAGGGGAGATTGAAAGGTGCTGTATAGGGTGGACCAGCTTTTTAAGTGGTCTATCACGGAGAAATAAAAAGAAAATTTTCATAAAATTTTGATAGGCATTGGATTTAGTGATAAAAAATCAATAGCTCAGGTGAGTTGAAAAATGGAAGAGAACAACATAATCTTTCCACACCCAATCCCTACACTTCATCCCTCCTCCCTCATCCCTCTACCACTGCCGCATCGTCTCCAAGTTCTTTCAGCGACTTTTGGTCAAGCATTTCTCCTCCGGCAATGCACGCTGTGTCAGCAACTTCACCAGGTACCCGAAGTCATAGGCACTGTGGAAAGTCACCCAGCTAACGGTGTCATCGCAGATGAGACCGGACGACATCATCAACTCGGCGAACTGGACCGAGTCGATCCCGTACTCGCGGTTCCTATCAAAATCGATGCCCTGGCGTTTCAGCAACTCGACCGAAAGTTCAATAGAACCTCGCGGATGCGGCGGGTGAGGTCCACTGTCTGGCCGAATTCTTCGAGGAAGATCGATTCCGGCGCCAGAGACGCCATCTTTTTCGGCGAACCGGACGAGAGGATTGGGGTTTGCTATGGTGTTCGATTGTGCATGACAGATGATGATGCTGTTGTGATGGATTTACAAGTTGGCGGACATGGAAGGGGGAGAGAGGGAAGAAGAGGAAGAAGAAGGTGGTGCAACGCCAGTGAGATGGGGGAGGGATGAAGTAGGGATTGAGTGTGGAAAGATTCTGTTGTTCTCTTTCATTTTTCAACTCACTTGAACCATTGATTTTTTATCATTAAATCCAATGGCTATCAAAGTTTTGTGAAAATTTTCTTTCTACTTCCCCATGATAGACCACTTAAAATACTGGTTCACCCTAGACAACACCTAATTGAAAAGGTAAACATTATAAAAAGCTAGAACAAAAGTCACATGACTTAAATGTTTATGATGGCTGGTGTGTTGGAAATTGGTTTTAAGTTATATTTAAACTATTATCCCTTATTTTACTTTAGATTAAGCCAATGATTTCCCCTTTTTTCTAACTACTCTTTATAACTATGTATATTTAACTATTTTTGAAAATGTTTGGGGGGCCATGGCCTGGCCACCCCTGTCCCTCAAATGATCCTCCACTGCATCTTTCTAGATTATTCAATTTTTTTTAAGAACTAGACTATTCATCTCAATAATGATATTGTGTTTACAAATATTTTGAAAGTCATAACGTGGTTTGGTGATTAGAAAAGTAATATAAGAGTTAGAGTAATAAAAAGGTTGTGGATTTAAATTTTTTCACTAACATAATATATCAATTATTAATATTTACCTATTCAACAAAAAATGCTTACAAAATTTTTGACCACATTATCAAGTGACAAGACCCCCGCCCCCACGACAAAAACAAAAACAAGAAGATCTACGTGATCTAAACGTGTCACTGGCCATTGTCACGCGTTTTTCTTTAAATTAAGATTAAAACATTTTCAACATTCATCATTGTCCGGACTCCGGAGATGGAAATAGATCATACAACTGGATACAAACTGATTTAATTTATGTCAAGTTGGATAAGACTTTTTTATAAAATAAACTAGATCAAAACTTGAAATTAAGGTAGTCAAAATTGGATCAGTTGGTTCGACCGAGGACTGGACTTCTGTTTGGAAGATCCTACAAATTGGCCTACGTGAGAACCGATTAAGAATCGAGAAAATTGGTCAAAAATTGGATAAAACTGAGAAAACTGGTTGGACCGATTCGTACCCTTTTTTTTTTTATTTTTTTTTAAAAAAATAAAAAATAAAAAATTTATTTTTTTTAAAAAATAAATATCATTTTCTTCAATAATTTGTAATTTTAAATATTTTATATTATGAATTATGACATTTAGTAGTGAAGTTTAAGTTTTCTTTATAAAATTATGACTTTTATGTTAATTTTTGCTCAATATTGTATAGAGTTTAGGGTTTAAAATAATATTATATGTTATATATAGTATTATATATTATATTTATAATTAAAATAATATTATTTAATTATAACTCGGTTCAACCGGTTGAATCCCGGTCGAACCTCTGAACCTTGAACCTCTGCCCTCACCGGTTCAATGACCGGTCCGATTCTGACTACCTTGCTTGAAACTCTATGTATAAGTAGATCAATAAGACAAGTTAGACTTTTAAAAAGACCAACCGACCAGACTTGAGCTTTGAAATTTTTTAATAAGCTAAACCTATTTAAGCAAAGTCTTACTCAACCTATGCTATTTCCAGCCCCTCCCTCTCTTCCGTTCCCCATATATAGCCCATTTGGGTTTTAACTTTTACACTTAAAATCAATTTTAATTAATGAAAATAAGAAAAACTTGTTTTGATAAAAAAAAAATACTCAGAAAGCATTAATTTCTCATTTACATTTAGAAGATTGGTTAACCTAACATCCTCTAGATCTAAGCACTAATTTTCCATTTCCAATCCATAAGCTTTACTCCATTATAATGGCCAACAATTCGATCCACACTATCTCCCTTGTCACCCGCCTTATCTCATCAAATTAGTCGTCGTTCAAATTACAACCCACTTCCATGCAAATTAAAATATATTCTCCATCACACACATTACATGACCCAACTATTAACCACTTCATCGGATCATGCCATGCACAACTCCTGGTTTTCCTGAACAAATTAAATGCAAACTCCTCCAATTAATTCCACGTTTGAATATTCCTTTTTCCACCTCTAATTCCACGTGCCATGCAGCTACCCCACGTACAATTTCATCACCAGTCCTGGCACGTGCGTGAACACCATATGGCTCCTTATATAAGGCCCAATGCACCATATTTATATAGTCCCAACCAAAAGATTGCTCCTCCCCACAAAACATACCCTTAGGCCCTTACCATCACCCACTGATAAAACCTCCCATATCAAAGCCCTTAAAGAAGTTTTTGTTGTTGGAAATTTAGCTACATATCTCATTATATATAACATAAGCCACCCTTTTTCATAGAAAGAAATCTGTTGAAAGTGAATAACCATGTCTCTTACAGCTCCCACAACTTCAACCCAACATCCAGCACCACCTGACTTCAAGCGACCTTGTGTAAATTTTCGTCCTAGCATAATTTGGGGAGATGTTTTCCTTCAATATGATTCAGAACCACCGGTGGTACTATATTTATATATGCAATATTTAATTTATTTCCCTCTCAATTCTCTGGATAGTTTCTAGTGGTCTATGAGGTTTTTCTTTTAGCATGATACAAATGATTGATAGAATCTGGAATGTCAACTTAGTTGGGATGTCTTTCTCTATAATAATGTTCTTGTATGTTTTGTTGGTTTTTAAGGTTCTCAGTTGGAGAAAGACTATCTTTGTACAATAAACTTTGTTCGTTCTTTTTTGGTTGCTAAATTTGGACATATTTTGTGCTCTGATTTAGTCCCTTCTTATTAATACAGGCATTGAATTATAAAAAAAATTAATTTATTCTTGATTCTTGAATGTTATCATTTTGTATTTTTTGAGCTGCCTAATTGAGGGCACATTTTATGCTCTGGTTTTGTTTGTGGATTTTATTAATAAATTTTCAGCCTATCCAAAAAATATATGCAATATATATTAAATACATATTGGTACTCTTCATAATTTATGTTGACAGACGTTATATATGTTAATTAATTGGAAATTTAAATGCTCTACAAACATTTCATTCCTTGTGACGTCTAATTGCAGGAAATCATTGACAATATGAAGCAACAAGTACAAATCCAAAAAGAGGAAGTGAAGAAGATTTTTCTATCTTCAACCAATAATAGTATCGCACAAAAGCTAAACTTCATTGACTTATTGCAACGGTTGGGCATATCTTATCACTTTGAACGTGAAATTGATGACGCATTAGAACAAATCCACAATACTTTTACCAACAATGAGGTCACCACTGAAGAAGGTGGTCTTCACTTCCTTGCGTTAGCATTTCGTTTGCTTAGGCAAAAAGGACATCACATTTCATCAGGTATATATGTAGAACAAAGATTCTTAATAATCCCATTAAAATCTTATAGCTCATATGTGAGTGAATTTTGTCGACAGATATATTTAAAAAATTCAAGAACAATAAAGGAAACTTCAATGAAAACCTTGCCGAAGATGTTGAAGGAATGTGGAACTTGTACGAAGCATCACAATTAAGGATTCATGGGGAAGATATACTTGCTGAAGCACTTGATTTCACATACACTCACCTTAATTCCTTGACCAATGATCAATTGAGTCCTTTACTTGCTGCACAAATAAGTCACAGCTTAAAGAAACCTCTTTACAAGGGAGTTCCTAGGTTGGAGACATGGTGTTACACGTCTTTCTATGAACAAGATCCTTCCCATAGTAATGTTCTTCTGGACTTTGCAAAATTAGATTTCAATTTGCTACAGAAATTGCATCAAAAAGAACTCGGCAGTATCACCAAGTAAGTATTACTACTCTATAACGATGGAGTACTTTTTTTTAGAAGAATAGTACTGCTAGGAACGTATTCTTTAACACACTCTTTGAGTTCCGTATTCTATTTAGCAAGACTAATTCCCAAAGTAGTGGCTGGATTCACATAAATTTTGTCTAATCATAAAGAGTGTGTTGAAAAGGGTATGTCAAATAGTATGTTTGGCATATCGATACTATATATAGCTAGACCATGAAAAGGGGAATATGTAGTTCATTTAATTTTATAATTATATAATTATATATTTACATTGCAGGTGGTGGAAAACATCAGACTTTGCAACAAAGGTGCCTTACGCGAGGGAAAGAGTGGTTGAGGCTTACTTTTGGCCATTGGCAATGTCCTATGAGCCTAAATATAGCACTGGGAGAAGGATACTGGGGAAATTGATTGCATGTATCTCTCTTCTTGATGACACTTATGATGCCTACGGCACAGTTGAAGAACTTGAACTCTTCACACAGGCATTAATCCAGAGGTAATTGATCATTTGAGTCCAACTAGGATTGACGAATTAATTTTACATTACCATTTCACAATGGAAGAATTATAATTATAATGACTTAACATGATGAGTGATGATGACCTTCAATTTTATATTATTCTTGCCATTCTCCTATTTCAATCTTGTGATTTTTTCTTTCTTTTTCTACAGTTGTGGGCCATATATTTTTTTGGATACACTAAAATGTTATTAATAAGAAGCAACTAATTAAATCAGAATACAAGATATGTCCAATTTTGGGTCATATATATCTTTTTGTTTGAATTTCAGGTGGGACATTAGTCTCATTCAATCACTTCCAGAGTGCATGAAAGTGGTATTTAATGCAATTGTAGAACCGTGGGATGAAATAGAGATGGTGATGGTAGAGAACGGAAAATCGAGCTTGGTGTTGCAAATTATTAAACATGCTGTAGGATTCCATATCCATATATTTTGAATAAACTTGATCAATAATATTGCTGCTTTGAATCGTTCTCTTAATTAATTAATCAATATTTTGGTTATTTGATTTGCAGTTTTATAAGTTGGCACGATCCTATTTCGTTGAAGCAAAATGGTGCCATGAAGGCTATATTCCAACATATGATGAGTACAAGGCCAATGGGGCTGTGTCTTCTTCATTACCACTTCAAATAATAATGTTTCTTTGCCTGGGAGAATTTTCAACCAAAGAGTTGCTTGATTGGATTTGCACTGACCCAACAATCATCGAAGCTCTATCAATTATTGGTAGACTCATGGATGACATATCCTCACATAAGGTACTAAGTCAATGTTTTTGTTAATTTAAATTTTTTTGATTGGTTTTGATATAATTTTTATCACCATTGTTTTTTGGATAAGTCGAAATTTTTATTGAATAAAGAGCTAATAAACATGAATACAAGTGGTGACCAGATAAACTCCCCCAAACAAATAAATTAAGAAGCAGAAAAGTGCTGTACGTACATACCCATGAATGTCCAACATATTAAACCTTCAAGAAATAAAAATCAAATTAAACAACAAAGCCCATTTGCTGCAGCCAGTCGAAGCCCTGAGAATCCAAAAGCATTGGGCCGAAGAGTCCAGCTGGCCCGCTCAAGATTGTAATAATCGGAATTTGTTAGGTAGATGTGAGGAAAGAGCAGTGCTTTATTAATAGTCGTGGGGTTCTGTAGGCCCCATTGTCTTAAGCATATTGACCAAAAAAAAGAAAATAAAATGCATACCAAAAAAAAGATAGTAATAACCAGAGAAGTTTACAGCTTTGAAAAAAACCACCCCCTTTGACCAAAAAAAAAAACCACCCCCCAATGTGAAGAGCGCTGCTGTCCCTGAGAAAAAAATAAAGCTTCCAACATCCAGAATTGTTCACAACTGTGAAATTTAACACACCCTTATGGTGAAACTTGCAGTGACTAAGTGCGAGTGTGCGACAGAAAGACTTTTCCATAGCACCTACTCCACATCTGTGGATTTTATCGCACCCTGGGTGTAGATCCGTCTGTTTCAGCATCCACATAAATTCATTAAAAAGACCCCCAACCATTATCTTAGTTATAGATTATAGTCTACTATCGCAATTGCAGCTTCAATATTAAAGTTTTTGGGTACCTGTGACCACATTGTAATTACAATTATGGTCACATAAGTTGTCTTTGTCTACAATTCTTTGTAAAATAAAAAATCAAGCATCATAACATAACCACAACTGCAATTTAAAATGTTATCCATTATTAGTTCTATAACATGCCACAAGAAGGGAGCTTTAGCTTAATTTCATGTATGACTTATCTAGCTAATGGAGCTTTTATGATTGCTTTATTTATATATAGTTTGAGCAGCAAAGAGTACATGTTGCTTCAGCAGTTGAATGTTGCATGAAGCAATATGATATGTCAATCGAAGAGGCCTACAAACACATTCACGAGGACATCGAAGATCTTTGGATGTCCATAAATGAAGAGTGCCTCAAGTCAGACGGCATCCAAATTAGGCCCGTGCTTGATTGTATTCTCAATGTGGCGCGAGTGACTGAGGTTACGTACGAAAACTATGAAGACAAATACACAAATGGGGAACTGTTGAAAGATTACATTGTGAAACTGCTTGTAGATCCAATAAGCATTGAGTATTAATTAACGCGAGTAGGAGAAGCAAACTCAGTTATATCATCACAGTCTACCCATCTTTTTATTGTATTGGTAATAAAAAGTTTCTATATTACCACAGTTTGAAATCTAATTATTCAAGTAAAAAAAAAAAAGAAGAAGTCTAATTAGTTACCTTCATAATTTTAAATTTGCCCGTACGGAATTCAGGGTGTTATTCGTAATTGTAAACCGAAATGAGTTGGTGCGCAAGTAAATTTATACCAACTCCAGTGAAGTGCCTAATGTTTAAAAGTTGGTTCATTATTTAATAAGAAAAAGCACGGCTGCCCACCCAAAAAAAGAAAGAAAAAGCACGGCGGTCACCTTTGGTCGACCAACACTTTTGGGTTGAATTGAATTGGGCTAACTTATATACACAGCAATTTAACAAAATTATTTTTAATTATGATATACTAAAACTAAAATATAGAAGTAATATATTATATTTTATATTTTTATATAGTTGTATTAATAATATCAAATATAATAACTTCCAATGTTGTGCTATAAAATAACAAGATGATCCACACACGTGACACAAAACCTAAAGTCATTAACCTTATTTATATAATATTATATTGAAATTTCAAGTCCCATTCTAATTAATATTATGTGTTTTTATAGTTTTAAATGTTTTTAGTGTGATTTTAAATTTTATTTAATTAAATTTAAAAATGTTTGAAGTGAAGTGCTATAGTATAATTTTAGGAAAAAAAAGTGTCATGAAAGACTAGATGTTGGCATGTTGCTCTAGTTCCTGTCGTCTCTTTTCGTCATCCATTACCTAACGTTGTGTAATTAATTTCTATCCACATGCAACCAAAAGTTGATGGAGAGATTTCACAGAATATTCTTCAAAGAACAAAATACAGTCTTACAGTTTGATGCAACGACATGATAGTTATGACAGACATGCTCATTGTTTTCCGATTGATCAAAAAAAAAAGACATGCTCATGTAACCAATGTAATTAAGCCCCACGAGGACCACAGCCACATATGCCTCTAGCTAGCTCTGTTCGGTATACTAACATTACTCCATTTAAAACAAAATTTACACTAACAATTCGTCTCGTCAATTGCTCCCACGCTCAATTTGTGTTATTAAAGTTTGTTTCTTGGTTTTATAAAGGAAAGAGAGAAATGCGAAAAGCAATTAATAATAAGGAATTAAAGGTCTTAGTTACACATATAAAATGATTTTTTTTTGGTCAAACACATATAAAATGATTAAATAACTTGAACACCAAACTCATAAGATGGTTTCAACTGGGCTTTTAATTAATAATATTAAAGGTCTTAGTAATGTAAATGATGTTACTAATGGATAAACCCATTTATCTAGATATCATAATATATATAATTAAATAGATTTTTAGGAAGGCGTCATTGTTCTTTGTAACCCTCGCTTCTGGAGTTTTTTATTTTTGATTGGCCGCTTCTGAAGTTAATCGTCTATATATCTATGTGTATATGATATATGGACGACAACTAAAAGGGTGAATGACAACACACTACTGACAAAAAAAAATAAAAAGAGTTTTTAGCATGCTAACCATTAAAGCTGTGTTTGATTGAGTAGAAATGGGAGAGAGAGAAAGAGGAAAAGAGAATTTTCCCGGTTTGGTTTAGGGGAGAAATTGGGGATAAAAAAATAATAAGACCTACACATATTTTGTTTCTCTAGCTCTAAGGGTCTATTTGGTTCAAAGGAGGAGGGAGGGGAGGGATTTTAATGGAGGTAATGGAAGGGGAGGGAAAGGGAGAGAAGAGATTTAATTAGATATTGTGTTTAGTTGGGAGGAGAGAGATTTTAATGAAAAAAATAGACTAATTTATATTTTAGACCTTTATGATTATTTATGTTAAATTTAATATAAAGTTATTTAAGTAAATATATTTCAAATAATTAAAGTCTTCTTCTCTTCCCTCAAAGTCTCTCCAATATTGGAAAAGAGTCAAATCTCTCTATTCCCCTCCCTTTCACTCTTTAAAAAAATAAACCAAACATGAAATATTTAAAATATTCCCTCCCCTTCCCTCTCCTTCCCTCCATTCCCCTTCAACCAAACACAATATAAGAGTGAGAATAAATGACATGGAGATATTTTTTTTCACTTTTATTCCTGGTACTGAGAATATGACATCTTGTTTGTAATTCCAACTTTGATATATCGAATGGATATTTTTATCTATTAAAAAATTTATATAATTTCTCCTTTAAGATATTTTTTTTTCTAATACAAAACATTAAATAAAATCTACTCACTTTCTCATCTAGTTCTCTCTTTTTTACATTTTTTCTCACCTCTTTCTCTCTTCTCACTTTCATTTTTCAATCAAACATCATTAAAGTGAGAGAAGTACTTTATTTGTTGCCAGTATTGCAAAAGAAAAAAAAAGAAAAAAGGTCCACCAGGAAAGTAGATATGCAAGTAGACGAAGATTTCGTTTATTTAATTCAGCATCACTTTACCATGCTTATAAAAAAAAACTACATCACTACTATAATAATAGGCTTAAATATAAATTAGGTCCCTGTAAATATTCGAGTTTTGAATTTAGTCCCTACATTTAAAGTCAACTTTTTTTAGTCCCTCTAAATTTCGAGTTTTGAATTTAGTCCCTCATTTGCGTTGACCTGTGCCATGTCATCCGAAAAATGCCTACGTAGCACACTGCTGGCCACGTCATTTGACACGTCATTTATTTACAGGGACTAAAATCAAAATATATAATTTTTACAGGGACCTCCACCACCACCCCCTCTTTCCCCCCCTCCTCCTCCTCCTCCTCCTCCACCACCACCACCCCCCCTTTCTCTCAGAGCTTCTCGCTCCTCCACCACCACCCCACCCCTTTCTCTCTCTCTCTCTCAGTGCTTCTCTCTCCTCCACCACCACCACCCCCTCCACCAACGTTAACAACAACAACACCAACGTTAACGACAATGAAAACAACAATAACAACCGAGACGCCGACGACATGACCCCTAGCGGTGGACAGCGGCCACATGGTCGGCCGCCGGGATCGAAGAACAAGCCGAAGTCGCCGGTGGTGATAACGAAGGAGAGGGGGTGGTAGTGGAGGAGAGAGGAGGAGGGGGAGAAAGAGGGATGGTAGTGGTAGTGGAGGAGAACGGTGGAGATGGGAGCAGAGAGAGGGTGGTGGTGGAGGAGAGAGAGGGGGTGGTGGTGGAGGAGGAGGAGGAGGAGGGGGAGAAAAAGGGGTGGTGGTGGAGGTCCCTGTAAAAATTATATGTTTTAATTTTAGTCCCTGTAAATAAATGACGTGTCAAATGACGTGGCCAGCAGTGTGCCACGTAGGCGTTTTTGAGGTGACATGGCACAGGTCAACGCAAATGAGGGACTAAATTCAAAACTCGAAATTTAGAGGGACAAAAAAAAGTTAACTTTAAATGTAAGGACTTAATTCAAAACTCAAATATTTACAGGGACCTAATTCATATTTAAGCCATAATAATAATAACGAATCCCATGTGAGCCATTAATCTTGAACAGATCAACTCCAGAGTCTTCTTCCGAGTTCCGTGTGTCTTATCACTCTAGCAATCACACGTGAATTTCAGTATTTCACACACCCAGCTATCATTCTATGACCCACCAGTGATAATTAAGAAAAAATGATATAAAAGTAATAAGTAGTAGCGTTAGCATAAAATAAAGTAAGAAAATAAAATAAAAAATTTAGTATTTTTTATCATATTAAAACAAGTATTGTTTAATATTTATTTTATAAAGAATTAAAATATTTAATAAAATATATTAATTATTTTTAATAGCAAACATTATTTGTTAACAAATATTTTGATATAATGATAACAAACTATATTCTGTTAAATATTTTTAATTACATATAAAATATAATAAATAATTTTTGTTATCAACATAAAAAATATAATACATGATCTTATTTTTTAAATATTTTTATTTTTCTCTAATAACTTAAGAGCATTTATTATTTTCATATGTTTAAATTCTAGCTTAATATAAAAATAGTGATTATCCCGTATAATGTATGGTGTTTTTAAAATTTTAGAATATAAAATAAAAATGTTTAAGAGATAAAATATTTATAATTACAAAAAATATATAAAAATCTCAAATTGAAAGAATATAATTACGTCAATTTCTAATATGTATATAGAATATGATAAACTAAATTTAAGAATTTGTATTTAACAAGAATGAAAGTATTAAAAAACAAAATTCTTAATATAGATAAAGACATCTTTGATGAATAAATATTAAAAAAAATAGTTTTAAAAAGGAAAGCTCAAATTAATTGACAGTTTACCAAAAAAAAATTAATTGACAGTGTTTTGGCTGCGAAGGAACAAAAAAAGACATTTTTTCATTAATACAAAAGAATAAAGATCGGTGTACACCCTTGAGGTGTATATCACTATAGAGAGATAGAGTGAAATGAAAAATAACATAATAAAATAATAAAATATATAATATGATAATTAAAAAAAAGATAAAAAGAGATAGAGTGAGATTGATTGAATTTTTGGGTATATATATATCATAATCATAATTCAATACAAAAACTAATCTGGGAATATTCTTAAGCTAGTCTATATACATTGGACTCCATACTCTCTGGCTCTGCCATATATATATATATATATATATACACATCACAGAAACTGAAGCAGAAGCAAAAAAGAAAAGAAAGCGAGAGAGAAAAACACACACACAAATGGCGGCCACATTGTCCTCGGATTCCGATGACCTGCGGTCGCCGATCCTTCCGCCGGCGGAGAAGAAGGCAGCGACGGAGAAGATCTGCATCGACGAGATGCTGAAGAAGTACTGCGGTGAGTTCGGAAGGTGGCAGTTGAAGCACTTCATCCTCACCAGCCTCGCCTGGGCGCTTGAGGCTTTCCACACCATGGTCATGATTTTCGCCGATCGGGAACCTGACTGGAGCTGCGTTCCCGGCACGTCCTGCGCCGCCGCCGGTGGAAGCGTCTGCGAACTACCGCCGGACTCGTGGGAGTGGATTGGCGGCGCCGCCGCCTCCACCGTGTCCGATTGGGGTTTGATTTGCGGTGACAAGTTTAAGGTTGGGCTCGTTCAGGCTGTGTTCTTCGCCGGCTGCATGATTGGTTAGTAGTTCACTTATCCCTTATCTCGCTGCATCCTCTGTTTTTTGCTTTCAATTTCAGACCTAGCTTCTAGATTCATCTCCTTAGCCATCGTTTCTAATCCGCATAATAATTTCATCATAATTGAACAAATAAAACTCAATGAGATAAGGTTATTAGGTATTCGGCAATGCTGGAGAAAGTAAATAAGGAATAGATGATAATTTTTAATAAATTGCATCGAAAAATATACGGATAACATAGGTAGTTTTGTTAAATGTTTCAATCACAAGGTTTATCAAAAAAAAAATGTTTCAATCACAAATTGTAACTTAGGAGTTTTGCTAAACAGACAAATTATTTATTATATTTATTAACATAATGAAAAGAAAATCCACAATTGTAACTCAAGGTTTTGTTTTGTCATTGTACAGCAAAATAAAAAAAGGGTTTTGTTTTGTCCTGGATCAGCTTCAAATTTGTTTTTAAATAATTAAGAGTGAGCTGTGAATGAAGGGTTTACAAAATTTATATAATTTTCATTTTTTTTCTTGGCTTTTGGCGGTTCTTGTGTAGAGGAGTATTTTTTAGGATGAGAATATGAATAAAGAATGAATAATGATCTTGAGCCACCCGATAGACGTGACTGACTCGCACATATTCGTGAAACAATTTTAAACTTTTTAACACTTTTTTAATATATATATATATATATATTATTTTTACTATTATATTATTGTCCATCAGTATCACATTTTTTGTTCTTTTTTCTTCTTGGCCTTCAGCACTCCATCGAAGGAAGTGTTGGGGCTTTATCCTATCCTTCTGCCAAACATAAAATATTCTGTTACGGGGGGATAAGGGCATGGAACGCGAGCGAAAGCCTCTGGCATGCGTAGATTAGCTTATGCAGAGTTTATAAATACAGTTTATGATTAATTTATAAGTTATTTTGAATTTATTTTTTATAAGCTATCCTAGATAGCTTATCAAAACAGCTTATGACTTATATAAAATAAATTTTATATAAATAAAATAGCTTATAAATTTATTTATATAGTAAAATAAATTTTACTATATTTTTCTTCGATTATAAAAATAACTTATACAACTTATGTCATAAATAATAGATAAATTTGTTATCCGAACATAATCTGTATGTAAACCCTGAAAGAGAAACGTCAAACGGACCACAACAGACCTTTCTTTTTGTCGTTTTGCGAGTTTGTCATTTCGGTGGGGTTCATGGCTGTGGAAGAATTTCGCATTAACAAGTGGACGACAACTTTTGAGTCATTTATTTATGTAGTACCATCACATTTATTTTACACCTGCTCACTTTCTTCACATTATTTTTCTAAGCTTCTTGATCCAATGGAATTAGATAAACCAAATTTTTTTTCCGATTATTATTATTACATAAACCAATTTATTAATATACACATACACTTTTTTTTATTAAGAAAACAGATGCGTAGGCCGTAGGCGCTCCATTTTATATCAAGATGTTCATGAATAAAGCTTCCAGGCTAGAAATTCATAGATAATATGGATAAAAATCAATATCAAAGTATCAGATAAATTAAACCAAATATTGTACCATAGTGATTAATGGTTTTAAAGTAATTTCATCATTGAGATTACAGAACATGAACTCATAATATTTACAGGTTGTGCTGTTGATGTACATGAAAAACGAGAATACACACACACACACACACACACACACACATATATATATATTATAAATAATAAAGAATATAATCAATAAATAAGTAGGGGAACACGTGTTTTCATTAATTGGCATATTCCTGATAAATACCACCACCTATAAATGATTCCCTACTATTGTTGGTGAGACTTAGAATATTTTAAAGAAGAAATCCCTGTGATTGTCCAAAAATTTTGGATTGCACAAACTTTCAACTACATCCCTCGCATACTTTCATCCAGATTTGTCATATAGTAACTTTTTATAAATAATTCATGATATATGCCCTCCAATCTTTTCCCTTACTAAAAACTCCTATTGGACAAAAAATATATTGCTATATATACTCTTTTTAGCAAAGTTTAGTAAAAAGCCAAAGTATATAATTCGAATTTTTAGTACTCTTTCCAGCTTTCTGTATTTATTATTAGTATGTATTATAATTTTTTTATATTATATCGTAGTTCTTAATCTCTTTTATTTTACAAATTTGTCCGTATGGAAAAGACTCATAATCATATATCATATATCTACAAACAATTGATTGTATTGAGGCATGAAAGGGATGCGCATGGGAGAGATAGGAGATACATTGAGTTTTGTCGTACTCCGTGCTTCGAGGGAGAGGTGGGATTCATGAGAGAGAATACGAGAATTCGTCAGTTATCCATAATTTTAAAATAAAATTTGAAATGAAAATAAATCTAAAATTTAGGGACTGAATTGTAAAATATTTTTACCAACGGTACCGAAATCGTTGTTTTTATAACTTAAAGAGAATTTCTACAGTCCCATTATAAAAGTAACGGTTTCGATATCGTGTTGTAACTAAGATTTTTGTAAATATATTTCGCAATTTAGTCCCTAAATATTTTTTATTTTTCAACTTTTTATTTAAAATTATAATTATCTTATTTAAAATTTAAAATTATGGATAACGAAGAGATTTCGATTTCAATACGAATTTGATAGTGTTTGGCTTAGTTTTTTTTTTAGCTTTTCTTCTCCTTAAAAGTAAAAGCTGGTTCAAACAATGTTTGCAAAAAAAGCTCTTAAAAATAAGGAGCTTATTTTTAGCTTGCACGGAGCTTTTCTCATACAGCCTGCCTTCGAACCCCACTGCACTCAAATCCTTTTTATTATCTATTTTGTAACCAAGTAGCACAAGCGACTCATTAACTGTAGCGGCCAACACGTACCAGCACGGGCTCTTAGCTCACGTTGCCCATGTCACACGTTCCTCACTCCCTAGCCCGATATCCATTGTAGTACGCTTGTTTTCTTACTCTTACAGAAGTTGATTTAATTGTTTTATGTTAATCATTTCTATATTTTAAACCATCTAGTAATGTAACTATGAAAGCTTCACCAATCTATACCCAATTCTCTTTCCAGAAAGATTTTTTGGATGATGTATCATAGTAGAGATGGGATGCCATACATAAGTTTTCATTAGGACCCTTCTTATGGGCTATGGAGAATAATACATTAAGTAAAGAAAAAATTTAATCATCATAAAAAGCATAACATTTTTAAACCTATGACATCTATATCCTAACTTGGGAATGAGAATCGATAAAATTTTGAAGTTAAAAGTCTTTTAAAAAGAAATAATGAAGTACTTAACATGCCATAAAAGAAATAAAACCTATTTTTTCATAAAAATATATTATCAAACATGTTTTAGTTTAAAAGCTATTTTTAAGCTAAAAAAAATAAAAAATTACCCAACAACTTTAGCTTTTTTCCTAAAGTTCTTATTTTTTACTTTAACTTTAAAGTAGCTTTTAAGTTAAGAAAAAGTTGGGCCAAACGCAACCGAAGTATGGAATGTCTTGGTATTCTATATTAGGTAAGTAAGTAAAACAATGCAAAAACTGGAGAGAGTAGCCATAAAATGAAAGAAATTAGGGACTACGAAGTAATATAAAAAAATTGTAGTCCTTCAAAGAAATAATCTGACGTGACAAAATTATATTTTAATTGGTTAATAAAATAACGATTCCAAAACCGTTATTCTATCAACGACATCATAGAAGTCCCCTTTCAAGATACACCTAGGAGATATAGAGATATATATGAATAGAAGAAAGATGATATATTGATATGATAAGAAAGAGAGTTACAAAGAAAATTAGGTGTAACAGATGGGTGTTGAAAAGATATGACTGTTAAAAAATCAGGCTTTTAAATTCAAAACACATGTTGCGAATATAAACCGTCCAATCATACATTCGTGTTACCTCAATGCCATATGGTTGTCATCCATAAACATTATACTACAACTCCCTTTTCCATTTCCTAAATAATTCCAGGCATATTCATCAAAACGTATATTTACGAACATGATTCTGTTATTGAAATTTCAGGAGCCGGAGTATTTGGCCACCTCTCGGACTCATCTCTAGGAAGGAAAGGCTCTCTCACAGTGGTATGCGCCCTAAACGCCATCTTCGGCTGCCTAACAGCATTCTCCCCAAACTACTGGACGTACGTCCTCCTCCGCCTCCTCACCGGCTTTAGCAGTGGCGGCGTGGGCCTCTGCGCCTTCGTCCTCGCCACCGAGCCCATCGGCCCAACAAAGCGCGGCGCAGCGGGGATGTCCACCTTCTACTTCTTCTCTGGCGGCATTGCGATCCTCTCATGCGTCGCCTACATCTTCCAAACATGGCGCGTTCTCTACATCGCCGCCTCCATCCCCTCTCTCCTTTACATAGTCCTGGTCCTCCCCTTCATCTCGGAATCCCCGAGATGGTACCTCGTTCGGGGGAGAGTAAACGAGGCCATGAAACTCATGTCCACCATTGCTTCCTCAAACGGGAAGAACCTTCCCGAAGGTGTTCTCCTTGCACTCGATGAAGAAGTATCCGAAGAAGCAATAACAAATGATATAGTAAATATAAATATAAACTCCACGGGCTACAACCACCTAGTAACATGCAAAAACGAACGCTTGGAAAACAAGGATGCACTTGTTGGGTCCATCGTGGACGTACTCCGCTCCCCGGTTACTCGTATTAGGTTGTTTCTTGCTGTGGCACTTAATTTCTTAGGCGCTGTGGTGTACTATGGTCTTAGCTTAAACGTGGTGAACCTCGAAACCAATCTCTACATGAACGTGCTGCTGAATGCGGTGGCGGAGATGCCGGCGTTCACGATAACGGCGGTGTTGTTGGACAGGTTTGGGAGGAAGCCGTTGACGATAGGGACGATGTGGTTCAGCGGGTTTTTCTGCTTGATGGGGAGTTTGATGGGTAACGTTGGGGTTTGGAAGGTGGTGAAAATGGTGTGTGGCGTTTTGGGGATATTTGGGATGGCTGGGACTTATAACTTGTTGTTCATTTACACTGCGGAGTTGTTCCCTACGGTGGTGAGGAATGTCGCGCTTGGGAGCACAACGCAGGCATCGCAACTTGGGGCCATATTGGCGCCGTTTGTGGTCGTTTTGGGTGGTTGGTTGCCGTTTGGGGTGTTTGCGGCGTGCGGGATAATGGGTGGAATGTTTGCGTTTTATCTGCCGGAGACGCTGAACCTGCCACTGTATGATACATTTGGTGGATTGGAAGCTGGGTTAATTGCATGATGCTTTATATATACAGCTTTCTTGTTGATGTCAAAAAAAAAGGGCTGCTTGTTATTATTACTCTTTTTATTTTTGGTCAAGATTATTATTAGTCTTAGATTAGACATAAGACATGTTCTTTGGTGATTGTTATAGGATGGGTGTGGTGTGCCAAGTCTCCAACAGAACATGCAACAAAGACAGGTTTAGTTTTGGGGTCTCGATCAGTGCTACCTAGCTTTATTTCCCTTTTCTTATTTTGTAATTTTGATTTGGTCAACTTTTGTACAATAGAAAGAAAAAAAAAATTGTAGGAGTTTAAAACAATTCCGATCAAGGCCATGTTTGGATAACAAGCTTATCTACTGCTTATAGCATAAGTTGTATAAGTTATTTTTATAATCGAAGAAAAATTATAGTGAAACTTATTTTATATAAGCTATAAGCTATTTTGATAAGCTATCATGGGTAGCTTATGAAAAATAAGCCCAAAATAGCTTATGAATCAGTCATAAACTGTGTTCATAAGCTTTGCATAAGCCAATCCAAACAGGCCCCAAGTGCAGCGCTTCATGGGTTAATTAGGCTTATTTTGTGAAAATGGGGTAATGCTTAAAGGATAAATTCTATCTTTTTTTGTTGTGTAGCGTCACTCATGTAAAAGGAATGAAAAAATAAATTGATTATTGTCTTGCCGAACCCCTCTATGAAGAGTGGTATTGAAATGCTTCTTTGTAAAAGAAAATACCGATCACGAATTGATGCGAAGTGAGACATGGCACTGGATGCTACTTTTCTCTCGTTGTCTCTAATGTATGATCACAAATCCTGATTGGTTAGCTTTTGGTCTTTCTTTTTTTTTTGTCAAAGTTGAGATATATTGAAAAAGGGCGTAGCCCAAACATTACACAGAAATAGACTCTGAATACAAAAGTCCAGAACAGATATGCGGTTAGCTTTTGGTCTAATAGTAAATATATGTGATCAGAATTCAAGATATGTACTCACCAAAACAAAAAACAAAAGAACTCAAGATATGTGGGTTTTTTTTTTGGTCAACAGATATGTGGGTTCATATCGTGGTAGTTAGGGGTGTAAACGAGTCGAACCGAGCCGAACACTTGAAGCTTGAGTTTGGCTTGTGAAAAAAATGGACAACTTAAACTTGGCTCATTTATTTAAACGAGCTTAAACAAAAGCTTGGGTTTGGGCTTGTTAAAAAAAGTAAAACTTGAGTTTGGCTTGCTAGCTCATTAATAACTTAAATTTTTGCATTTATAAATTTTTTCTTAAATTATTCTTGAACTTTATTGGTTTAGTATTCCATCCGTTCCATTTTGTTTGTTGTTTTAGCTAAATTTTTTTGTCCCATTTTGATTGTCATTTTACAATATCAATGAAGTATTTAATTTTTCCCCTATTATACCTTAAAGCACTAGGTTTACGTGAGAGAGAGAGCGAGGGGATAATTGATTGTCAACTACTATGAGAGAGAGAGAGAGTAACATATGACATATTAGAAAAAACAAAAATAATTTTTATGAATTCTAACCTATTAATTGTATTCCTTAGTTCTTGCGACACAACCTTAAACAACAAACAAAATGGGATGGAGGGAGCATTTAATAAAGATTAGTGTTCAATATGTGATATATGAAATTTAAAAATTCTAAACTATTACGTTTAGATAATCTAATAAATAAAAAGTTCATAATTAAACTTCTTGACTACTACAAAAAGAAAAATATTTTTATACAAAATGTAGGATCTATGCAATTTTAATTTTTGATTATATATATATAAACGAGCTATTCACGAGCCCTTAATGTCGAGCCTTTAAGGCTTGAGCTTTGCTCATTTAAATATTCGAGTTCAATCTTGAGCTTGAGTTTGACTTGTTTAATTAAACAAACGAGCTTGAGTGAGCATTTAACGAGTCGAGTCCGAATAATTCACGAATAGATCGACTCATTTACACTCCTAGTGGTACTGCACTTCACTTTCCAGGGAAGAGGATATATACCTTTTTTTTTGTTTTTGGTCCAAAGAGGAGATATACCTGAAGCATAGCTTGATTTGATCGCAACTGGTGGGCCTGTCATTTTTGGGGTCATGAAATCAAGAAGAAGGCTTAGCCCATAGGCTAGAAACAGATGCATAGAAATGGGCTAAACTAACCAGACCCATGTCAGCATGATCTGTATCAAAGGTTACAAGCCTGGGAAAAGGACACCCTGCTGAACTGGTGGGCCTGTCCTCAACTGTGCTTCTGCTTTGCACACCCAGCTTCTTGGGCTTCTCCCATGCATGTAGAACGGAGCTCCCTCGAGACAAGATGTCCCTCGCTGTTTCCCTCTTGTCCTCCCATGGGCCATAGTCTAGAATTGCAGCTAGTCCAAAGGCTCCAGAGTGTCATCCCAAACGCACGTTGCTGGTCTGCGCAAGGCATTGGAGCTGTGGAGCATTTTGAAGGAGAGGCTCCCAAACCTATCACAGGTCAGCAACTGAGTAATCGCTAAACATCAGGTGGAGGAAAAAGCGTTGCAGAACCGAGAGATTAAATAATTAATCTATTATAGTTTGATATATTCATAATTTCATATGGTACATTGGATTTTGCAGCTTGCAAAGAAAAATATGAGTAATGATGAAAGAATCAGTTCACTCTCCACTTTGAGCTATTTGGACTGTCTTATGCAGAGTTTATCTATTGATATAAGTACTTGTTACAGTGTTTGAGAGAGCTTATAAAAATAACTTATGACTGGTTCATAAGCTGGTTTGAGTTTATTTCCATAAGCTCTCCATAATAATTTATCAAAATAGCTTACAGATTATAGAAATCAGTTTCATTACATTCCCACTTTGATTATAGAAATAGTTTATACATAATAATAGCTTATATATTAAGTGTTTATGTCATAAGTACTTAAATAAAACGCTTATTTAAATAGGCTCTTTGGGTATTTTTTTCTTAAGTACTTCATTAAAAAAAAAAGCAACATAAAAATATGGGGAAAAAATATAGTGAAGTCGGCATAGAATTGACCGGTATTAATTAAGCATGGCATTGGCAACAAGACAGACGGAAAACAGTTGTCCCACTTTATTTTATTTTGTTTTTGCTAATTATATAGGAGTATATTATTTATTAAATACATTTAAATTCAAATAAGATATATTAATATAAGGAAAATGCTTTTTGGACAGACATGGGTACTGCACGACAATTTGCTACAAAATCTAACCGTCCATATATAATACCAACTCACCTCATGTATGGTTATGGGTCCCACTATATAATTGTGATTGGCTGATTTTGACTTTCGTAACCTTTCGTGCATTATTTTGTCTTGCCATATAGCATTGTTGAATCCAGTGAATACTCACGGACACGAATTTAATTGATGAGCTTGAAATGTTGTGAAAAGCAAACCAATAATAGATATGAATTTAATTTCATCGATTACGCTAGCCATTCATCCAATGAAGCCAACTAAGGCTGTTTACGGGCTGGTTTGGATCGGATTTGGCAAAATCTATTATCCGAACCGATGAAGACACTGCGGGTTGGGTTGGTTTGGATTTTACATTTTTTTCTTTTCAAATCCGAACCGAACAAATTTGTACATGAACGGGTTGGATCGGATTGGACCCGTGGGTCCATGCTTTATTTAAAAAAAATTGAAAATTGAAAAAAAAAACTATTTTTTTATGGATTTAAATGAATGTTAACAAGCTGGACAGATCCAGTTGTGTTTGAAATCATTAAAATTGGAATCGATTGCCAATTCAACTCAATTCGATTCCAATAGGAAATCAATTCTCATGTTCAAAACCTCATGTAAAACCCTATTCTTCGCTCGAAAGTAGAACACATTGTTTCAATAATAATTTCACTTTCTTACCCGTGATTATAACACGTAGATTGTACAGACAAACAAACAAGGCGATTCACTCAAACAATTAAAAATCAAAATGCCTACAAGCCCACATCCCGAAACCATCTAAAATCCACTCTCAGGTTAGAAACCCTCAAGGCATCCGAAAGGAGAAGACGGCCAAGCTCCCACAGCGGTTCCACCATGCGCACCATCGGCCAAGCTCTGGATTGTGAAGTGCAAAAACACCATAAACAACCAAACATGAGAAGAAGGAAACACAGATCGGATTTCATGACAGAAGAAGGAAGTGAAGCACAAGATCACAAAAGTAGAACAGAGGAAGGAAGTGAAATAGAGTCAGAGGCTCACAACAACACAGAGACCTAGGACGAGAGCTGGGAGGCGTGGTAGTGATGCGGCGACTACAACGAGTTGCGACTGAGAACTAACGAGGATGGGACGACGCGAGGATGAACTGACGAGGACGCGATGACGAACTGACGAGGACGCGAGGATGAACTGAGGGGCGGCTGCTTGTCCAGGCAAGGCAGCCGACGGGAAGCGCGGCAGAGATGGAAGTCTGGATGGGGTGGAGGCGCAGTAGAGGGAAGAAGAAGAAGAACACTAGCTTTTTTTTGTCTCTATTTTAGTCTCTCTTACACGTGAAGTAAGCAGGCAGGGTAGGGAAAAAAATTAATTAATTATGTGACACGTCATTGGTTCATATTGACGGGTTCGCGAGTTCAAAATCAAAAACCCGTCATCCGAACCAAACCACTACGGGTTTAGACGGATTGGATTGGATTTGATTCAAACTGTGAAAAAAAAAGAGCAAAAATCAGGTTAGATCGATTTGGGTTGGTTTGGGCTTGTGAGTTGCTCGCACCCGTGAACAGCGCTAGCCAACCCTATATTCCGCAAGGATATTCTAGTACTTAGATTAGAAACCAATCAAATCTCATTCCTATCCTATGCAATTCATTAAAATCAGGGTCGGTCAGAAATTAAACCACCTAAACCACCTTTACGCAAAAAAGTAAAAACTGTTTTTAATTTTTAATTAATTGCATTTATTATGAATCATTTCTTCGACAAATTATCTCTCACGTACGTACTACTGGACTAAAACTAGAAAAACTAAAATTATAAAAATAAATACTATTCATTAAAAACAATGGTGAATGAACAACTGTAATTTATAATAATAGAATATTGGAGAATTTTTTATAAAAAAGTTCTCATTTTCATACATTTGTAACTAAAATTATGTCATGAAAATGAAATCTAGGAGTAAATCACCCACTTCTTCAGGCAACTTCAATTAAAAATTGTCCATCTTTAAATTTCCACTCACCCATAGGGGTAGCGGTAATTACGGTGGCGAGCCTTAATTAGCTAGCGGTTGCGGCGGCGGTGCAGCTCGTGGTATCGAAGTGGCCACCGCCGGACGCCACCATGGCGGTCCTGTCTGTGTGGGTGTCCTCGGAAATGGATCTGAGTGTGGGCCTCCAGTGGCGCATCTCGCGGCGGAAAGTCCGGGAAGGGAGAGGGAAGGGGGGATTGGTGGGGTCGGGGGAGGAGCCGAAGCAAGAAAATAAGTTATCTATGAAGAAGGCGTTAAGAAATTGAAGAAAGGTTTCCCCTATGGTGCTGTAATACAAGTTCAGAGGATGGTTTTCAACTTGCATTCTCATCATCGTCATAATAAACCTCTTGTTTTTTTTTTTGATGAAAGATAATAAACCTCTTGTTAGTATTTTGATATCAAGGATAGGATATCACTTTATAGGACTAATTTTGATTCTCTCACGCTACTCCTATCATCCTATGGCTGTGAGTGAGTCACATTCCTGAACACGTCTCCTATACACGCTCACTCCAACGGCTGTGATCAATTGTGTCTTAGTGTTGTGTGTGGTGGAACTGCCACATATATTAACATAATCCGTGACCAATGACCTTTCGAGTTTCGCCCACCATTCTTCTACTATTTACATTTTACACCACTGTTTCAGAATCCATGGCGGCGGCTTCTTTTTTCCTATTTATTTTCCCAACCTTCCCTCTCACCTACCGTTGCCATGCATGTTGATGACGTGGCATAATACTGGAGGCTAGATAAATCCAATGGTGCACATTCTATTGACTGCAGCGACTGCGTGTTTAGTCGACTGCAGCCAATCCATATCCTTAGTGGCTGTGGAACTGCCGCGTAATATTAACATAATCCGCGACCAATAACCTTTCGAGTTTCGCCCACCGTTCTTCTTCTATTTACATTTGATGCCATTGCTTATAAAATATCTTTTTTTTATCAGCATTGCTTAAAAAATATATCTATATACCGATTACCGACATGCGTATATACACTCCTGAAACCATTTCATTTCATCATTCTCCAATACTTTTTTATTAATAATAAAAAAGGATAAATGTTAACCAATGTCCTGACACTATTCAAGAATCAAATATAGAAAACTTTATTAAAAATACAGCTTTTAAAAATAATTAACATTGTACTAAAAAATACTGGTACTAGGTTTTTAATAAATTTTTTTATATAAACTTGTTATAAAATCTTGTTCTAGTGTGACATAACATTCATTAGAAAATATAATTTTGTTATTTCAAAAATTTCAGGTTGTTTTTATAATTTTTATATAAATCCTTTAAAGTAAATAAACAATAAAACCAAATCAATTTTTATGATATTTGATCGATCAATACAGAAAATAATTTTTTTTCCTCAAACTAAACATATATATAATTTTATTCTCCATTTCAATTCTCAAAATAAACTCGACTATATATGGTGACCAACATTGCATTCGTCTTAGTGGATATGAGTTTGGATTCATTAAAAGAAGTTTTGGGTTCGAGAGAAGATTAACATAAAGGTATCACACAATTTCATATAGCTAGCATGTGTTTGTAACTTGACTACTTGAGATGTATTTCAGATTTAGCACGTTTCCTCTATATATAAGGTATGCATTAATCAGGCAAAAGATGAAACATATAAATCAGTGCTGATTAGAGAATTCAACAAACTGTAATATAATTCTGCCTATAGAAGTTTAATTAAGATCGCTTCAGCACTGCCACCGTTACCACCAACACTGCCAATCCCATAAAAGTTCCTCCCACAACGATATGATCCATTAATGCTGTTGTATAATTTCCAGTAGCATCAGCAGTACCAGCAGCAGACCATTTCTGATTATCAGATGAGAACCCAAATATATATTTCTGAAGGCAATTCGACACAGTACTGCTTACCATTTCACCTACGGAAAGCTTTACATCATGGAGTACACTCCACAAATCAGCATAACCCTTTCCTGAGTCATCAAAATCAGCTATAAACTCTCCCACTTTTTCAAGATCTCCCAGCTCTACTTCAGAACCAGCAGCAACTGCAACTGCAACACAACTAAATTGTGTTAATTAGCATCCGTAATTCAAGATTAGAAGCGTGATCGATGCATGGAAGGTGTGAAATAGAAAAAGGGAGAGCTCTTAAGTAATGATTTACCTGTGAGTTGTTGTGACTGGAAGAAATCCTGTAACGCAGGATTTTGTAAAATTGCATTCCATATATTCGCGTCACAAACAATAGAATCCACAACAGTCTGGTTAAGGCCAAAAAGCACAAGTGATTTCTATTAATTCAATAAATGAAGTACGTACATCCTTGATTTACTAAACTTCTTCTTTAGATCTTGCACAAATGAAGCATGCTTATTTTCAAATATCGTTAAGCTATGTTATAACCGAAGAAGACAAAAAAGGAAACGATACTTAATTAAGCCATGCAGTACTATAGTTCTTTATTTACCTGGGCCTCAGGACTTGCGCTAAGCAATTGAAAAGCTTGGAGAGCATGGTAATTTGGCACTGAAGGATTTGAAATAGGCTCAATCACACAAGACTTGGAAGGAAACTGCTGAACAGAGACTTGACTACCCTCGCATTCTAAAGAATTTGAAGACAGGAATATCCTAAAATGTGACAGATATGATATAAATATATATAGAGAGAACCATCAGATAAAGGACAAGATAATACGCCTCATAAGACATAACGTTGGAGACTTGGAGCACATGCAACACAATTGTTAAAATGTTGAATCATGAGATGTAAGATTTTGATCATATATGTGTTCAAATCACATGAGAATTGTATATACTTCGTATTTTTTTTATAGTAGTAAATTAGTATGTTATGTCAGTGGGAGTATATTTTCTATTCTAATAAAAATCACTATTTTAATAAAGATTAAATGAACGATACATACTATCAAATTAGTTTAAATCAATATTTGGAATAAACTAATTGGAATTATAAAGTAACGATATGTAACGCATTAGAATCTATATATATATATTGGTGTTTCTTCCTTCGTTTGGCGCCGCTATGTCCCCAGTCCCTAGCTAGTAGAGGGAGTTCCAATTGGCAATTACACAAGACTTCATCACATATTTTAACAAGATCAGTGAAAAAAATCATATAATTTCTTCTGCAAAATATTTTTTCCCACTTTTCTGATCGGATTCATCATAGATTGTTTGTATAAATTCAAATTGTCATAATATGAAGGGAAAGAGAGAGAGAGAGAGAGATTATACTCATCAATAACACGTTTCAGTCCCGGCGGCACGCCCTTGATCCCGGCGAACTTGGCGGCCGTCTTCAAAGCTCTTCCGCCACCCATGAATAATATGCTAGCTAGCGTGCGTGCGTCGAGTATCTGAGGAGGCAAAATGGGGTAGTAGTAATAATATGTGTTTGAAGTGTCTAGTGGGTCCCGCAAGGTTTGACGTCGGTGAGGAAAGAGAATCAGGTGACGCTTCATCTTTTGTTTTTATTGCGGTTGCTACCCTACCGGCTACCGGTTAGTTAGATCCTGCAATTTCGGGTGCATCTTCCACTTTTGTCCTGATTTGTAAGCCCCAGCAAAATATCATGTTCCCACACACGTTCCAAAACAAAATGTATATTTTCGTTTTTTTTTCACAAAGGATGATTTTAACTGTTTTATTATATGAAAATTGTATTTTAATGTATAAATTTGATTGGTTATTATATACTCATTTATATCGATATGTTAACAATAATATGTTGTACATAATTTATGTTATATGTAGAATTAATTAAAAATAAGTCTAAAATAGTAAGTATTATAGAGAGTGTGATGGAAAGACTGTCTAGTAGAAGCCATTATTTGCAATTAACTTTCATATCAGTAGTACCCTAACAATTTTTTAAATTCTGTAAAGAACCCACTCTTTTGTTTAGTAGAAACCCTTCTTGATCTACAGTTAATTTTCATATCAGTAGGCACCACAACATATCAGTAGGATTTTTTATTGAATTACTCTATTTAAGGGTGGTTTAGTCTTTTAGTTTTTGTATATTGTATATATATTTACTCTTTCTTTTTGTATTCCCTAACTAATTATAGTTTAATCAATACATTTGGGACATCCATTAATATTAATATAAGCATTTTAATAAAAATTATAAATACTAATAGCAAATAATATAAAATATTTTTTTTGGTCTTAATATCAATTATTTTATGAGGCCAACATTTTTTTTTGTTCGATGTGAGGCCAATTTTTTTTTCTAGTCATTGGGGGGATTTGAGGAGGTGGGGGATCGAACCCCCGATGTGAGGCCAATATATGTTTTCCAAAGTTTTTTTTTTTTTTTTGGTCATGAATGTTTTCCAAAGTTCAAAGCAATACACTGGTTGCAACGGCCTGGATAATAAAATGGACCGAATCAAAACTTTGGATCAATACAGAAAATTTTCATGGTGATTCTTTTTTCTCCGACAAAAATATGCTGTGTGTCTTTGATCCAACGAACATAAACTTAATGGAGCCTAGACTCTAGGTCCCTATACTGGGCCATATCTTACTCACACTTTTCCCCCAAAAACAATGAGTCCAGACTCTTGGTCCCTATACTGGGCCATATCTTACTCACACTTTTCCCCCAAAAACAATGAGTCCAGACTCTTGGTCCCTATACTGGGCCATATCTTACTCACACTTTTCCCCCAAAAACAATGAGTCCAGACTCTTGGTCCCTATACTGGGCCATATCTTGGGCGCATAAGCCCAACAACATGTTTACATGTCCTTCGGGACAAAGATATAAATCCATGGCCATACAATAGTTGGACCAAAAAAAAAGGGCCATACAATAGGAAACTATTTAAATTCCTGTATTCGGCCATATATATATATATATATATATGTAATCCCTGGCTTATTTCAAAACACCCGAACATGCAAAGTCCCGTGTATTATATTATATATATATATATATATGCATAACAAAAACCAAATTAAGACTTCTTCAGATGCAGTGAAAGGTGGGTAAGAGAACAAATTAACCCAAACACCTTTTAGACGGTAATGATCTTCTAACACTTCACAGTTCAATGTCTGTTAGAAAAACACTAGATGATTAGAGTTGGCAGTGCACTTAATTCAATATTTCTGATTAAATAATAATAATAATAATAATAATAATAATAATAAGGCATTGATCTGAATCCTGAGGGGTTGTTCGGATAGGTAACTTAATTATCCTAAGCATATTAATGTATCTAGTAGTTATTCATTTGTCTTGTCCTTTTAAAGACGCATCTATTGGCGTGGAGGAGATTAAATTGGTTTGGTTGAATTTTTTTGCAGTTTTAGTTCTCTGGAGGACTTTGACTGAAACGCTCTTTCAATTTGGCTGAGAATTGATGTAAACTTCTCAACAGCAAACAGGAATACAGGACAATTAGGAACACGATTATATTTATAAAGCAAAATCTATGACCAAAATTTTGGAAAATCAAAGTCCAAATCCAATTTAGCATAATATAAATCCAATGATATTCCATTGATCCAATGTTGGATTTAAGGCACAGTTCATGTTTACCGAACATGCCTATACAAGTAACCAAAATTGATTCATGAATTTTCTGATACATTGAAAGCACACCATATATACTATCTAAAAATGTACAAACAAATTGAATGAAATATTCCAAGGGAGGTAGGAACATAAATCTCTGGCACCCACTGTGATTGTCTATTTTCAATTAATACATGCTTAGGAATGTATTTGGTCCACTTTCCATCATTATTTGACTAGAGTATTGGAATAAATGCATTAAGAAGAAAAATAATAGAGAGAATGGCTTTGTTCTTAAACTAAAATTAGAAAGTAGACTAAACAGTAAAACAATAATAGAGATAAGCTTCCAGATACTGTTAGTTGAAATAGCATTCTAGGGTGACACAAACTCCAAGGTAAATAAGCATGACCAAAATGAGATCACGGGACTTTAAGACTTTTAGTCTTTCAAGTGTTTAAGAAACCTTTTGAGCCTAATGCTCTCAAAAGCTATACTGTTTCAGAAGAAAGCAAAGATGTGAACACTGGGGCTTTTTATTGGTATAATTGCTCTATTCTTCTTTTGATCTCTCTTTGGTACTTTAACAAATACAAATGTGGGATTATGGTAGGTGGAACCTTGAAGGTTGCAATAGAATAGAAGATTGCCTGAAACTCAGAGCGATTATGCTTGTATCGCTTTCAGGGTTCTGCTTCTGCTCTCATTTTTAATTACAAGAATCTGAATTAACAGGAAGATAAGCACTATGGTTAAGAAAACATAAACATTACAACAATCTCTACTTTTAATGCAGAATCATTATACTATCATCTGGGCATGTGGAATTAGTTTAATAAACACATGTCAATATTAGCCCACAAGTTTTATTGAACAAGTGATATTATTATTAGTTGCTACTAGTATAGTATGAGGTAGATGCTTTTTGAAAATGTTCTGTTTCAGTTGGCCAGTGGTCCTGAAACATTGGAGACAAAAGGAGTAAAATGAGGCTCACGAGTGATATATATGGGTGGTAGTGGTATATAGTTATGTCTTATCTATCCTCTTATCAACATTTGTTTATGATTTTATTTTATGTTACATTCAGGACAATCAACATCTTACTGGTGCGCGTGGTTCCAAACAAATTAATAGCTACTTTAGTATATTATATTTGATGTGTTAGATTTCTGTAGCTTTCAGTGAAGTGGGAACCGCCCTGTCTCTAATGGCTACATGTTAGGAAAACATTAGGCAAAAACCCTTTCCTTTCTCTAATCTTTTGTAAGAGGATAATAAAAACTAGTATTGGTAATTTGGTACGGTGACCAATACTAATTTTTTTATGACGAGGAAGCCATTCTTTTCACAGTTGACATTGATGCGCGCGGTGGTGTGTTTTGCAATTGGCTGGTGAAAAAATAGCACATGCAATGCTTTCACACATATATAAATGCTGGATATAAATTGGTTGGCAAAGAAGAATATGCCAAACAAAAGTAACCAATATAATTAGTAGTATTTAGTTACTCTGGGTGGGGAACTGATGCAACATGTGTAACACTGAAACATGGCATTGCATTCATTATACAAAAGTACATACTTTGTTGAAAGTTTTAACAGACTCCCCCCGGGCCCCTGAAAAATAAAATATATATAAAAAAAATCCCATTAATAGTCTACAAGTCACCACTTAACAAATTAACAAAAATTAATAACAATACTAATCTTTTAGTCATACCATTGGCACAACATACTAATTTTACACACAAGCCGCCAGTCCCAATTGTGATTGGGTCAAACAAATCATATGCAAAATAAATGTGTTATATGTAACAGAAAAATATTAGTGACACACTATATGATGATATACTCTTTTTAACATACCTTTTATTATATATTAGTTGAAATTCATGTAAGACTCCCCACTTTGAAAATTGATCTCACCAAATGAGATATATAGAATGCACATGATTTAATCAAATTTGATAAAATTCATCTAACAATAAAGAAGTGTGTTAGAGAGTATATTCGTGACAAGATCTTGTATATATGATGGGTGGGAAAAAAAAGTGAAGAAGCATTCTTTACGAGACAGAACGGGTGGATCAAGATGACGGGTGGGTGCACTTCCCTGCTCGTGTTTCCAAGTACAAGAGATTATTTTCTCCAATAATTGGGGGGAAAAAACATAGAAACAAGGGGTTGCAAATTAACTTGCAGAGAGAACAGATTTTTTATTTTATTTTGTTGAAGGTAAATGGGCCCAACCCAACAAAGGAAAGAAAGAATATATATATATATATATAGCTTATAACGTACGTGTGTGGGTGGCAGGGTGGGGCTCCATAAGAAGGGTGCAAAGGGGTCATGGAAAATGAAAATACCTGAAGGCCAGGCGAATGAGGTGACACCGTAGCCATCCAACAACCATAGCCTTATACCTTTGCAATTCCACGTGATTTTTGGACCAATTTGGCACCCCATATTTGAACTTCTCTCTATTACTTAAAACATACAAGCACAGTCTATCAGTACCAAACTCTTGTTGGTTCCCTTTTCTAAATTAATTAGTTGCACGTATTCTTTACAGCAAAAAATTTAATTTAAAATTTTATAAATTTAATTTAATGATGTGTATAATTATACAACCCATATTTCTTTGTTAGATAACCTAAAATGTCACTTAATATGATATATTTTATATGTTAAAACATTACCTATTTTATAATATTGTTGTTTTGACACTAAAATCTTTCTCTCTCAAGCACAAATATAGCTAAACAAGTGTTACCGTCAAGTTTCAATTCTGTCAAACGTCTTATTCAGTTATTTGTGAATTTCATTTCATGACCTCTCAGCCTCCGTTTAGGTTACATCTTTCTTCGCATAGTTTAAATCATCAACTGGCTACATGTTCAGCAGAATAAATTAAGTAGGGCTCACCGTTGATCGATATCAAGCATCTTGCTTCTCCTAATTAGTTAATTAATTATGCACAGTCTGGTTGTCTTTCTGATTGTTTCACAGCATTTTCTATTCTGAGATTATGTATAACACATATTAGTTGAAAGTCCATGCGTGCTGCTTGGAGAACTTCTTATTCTTTATTTCACCCCCAATAAGAAAAAGGAAAGGAAGAGATCACAGAAAAGATGGAAAATGATTTATATATATCTTTCGTTTGTTAAAAAATAGAATAGAATGCGCGCCCAATAAAATTTGTTCTGTTTGATATCAGGGGAGAACAAATTAATATATATATGAACCTTACTAATAGGTTCTATTCTAATTTTAATCCCAGTTATCAAGCAAGAGAACGATTTCTCTCGTGCTTTTTTTCCCCTTTTTTTCTCTCTCTTTATAATGTGTGATCTAGTATCTAAGGAGCAGCTAATTACTCTCTTATCAATAGTAGTAGAATTTGATTTCAGATTAGTCACATGCCAGAGAAAAAAATAGAGAAAACAGGAGATATGAATATAAAAAAGAAAAAAAGAAAAAAAAGCTATAAAAGGTTATACAAATCAGTGTAAAAAATTAAAATTATTTATTAATTATTGATTTAATTAACTAGCTTGACCATGACACTTCTGAATTAATGTACAGCATGCATATAGTGTTTGGAAGAAATGAAGGCAACCCATAGCTATCTATCAGTATTGTCGGCACATATATATACCCAGGACCTGGATTGTCTTATGCAGTTACTGCAATCAGTCCAATCTAGGTCATTGATTTTGTTAAACATATAATCCAGACCATTAATTTATTTTGCTCAAAAAAATTTTAAAAAAATAGAAATGGAGAGAGAAAGATATAGGTGAATGTAGAGAATCCAATCCATATACCCATCATCATCAACATTTAACATTCACAACTTCTTTTGCGTTTAACTAATAAATATATATTTCCATCTTCAATACTATATGGACAGAATGAGTGGCCAAATTCACTACAATCAAAATTTATTATGTTTCAATGTTTCATATATGGTACTCTCTTTTGTCTAAAATATAAGCAACAAAAACACTTTTTTTGGGTTCAAAATATAAGCAACATTATCAATTTTCATATAAATGTTAGTTTTTCAATTATACCATTTATTTATTGCAATATTCATATTTACGAGAAACAACAATTAAATGGGGTAATTTTGAAAAAAATTAAAACTAGTAAGTATTAATTAAGATTATCCAATTTCAAAGCATTATTTGGTTTATGTGTTTTTACTACGTTACTTGTATTTTGGACCAGAGAGAGTATTATTATGGCATATATGGTTGTAAACAACTGGACTATTATTAAACACCGAATGTTTAATGCAAATTAATAACTTACATCACCCCTTTGTGTGGAACTCCATCCTACGTTATTGAAGGGGGAAAATTACACTAGAGAGATTGTCATGCACAACCGCATTATGTGTTCATAAAACTCAAGCAATTTCAATATTACTATATCTTATATCAAATATTCCTTGTTTTTATTATTTCATTATAAAAGAGATTAATTTTATAATACATTTTATGAACATTTTCAGTGACACAAATAAATAAGTATAAAATAGAAATTTTATCCTTATCTTTATATAAAACAATATGAATAACTAATAAAAATTTACATTGATGCACTTAAAAATAGGGTACAAAATACAAAAGAAATTGAAAAGCCATCTTTTTGTTTAACTTATGATAAAAAAAAGTTTTTCAGTAAAATATCCCTATTAATTAGAAGCATTTTCAAATACATACTGATCAAATCTAGTTTTAAAAGAATAATTATGTTCCATGAAATGACTATCCCATCTAAAATTTAAAATTTAAAATTTCTTTTAATTTTTTTTATAACAAAAATTTCTTTTAATTTTTAACACCATACAGTAAAAGAAACTAAATAATAATTTTGAAATAAGCAAACCAATTAACGCATTGAAACGGAGTTTTCCTAACATTCATCCTACTCACTTCGTTTTATATAATTATTTTATATTTATATATTTTAATTACTTAGTTTTTCTTAGACTATTTTAATTATTTAGTTATTATAATGTTATATTAGTTTATGTATATTTATGTTGTGACTCTAGCACATGATTCTTAGAATCTTAGTAAAAAATGATGATTCTAGCATATGTTCACGTGTGAAGTAATTTATGGTAAAAAAAAAAGTGTGAAGCTTTTATATAAAAAAAAGCGTGTGAAGTTACTTTTTTTTGACAATAAGTAATTTGTTACTACCTCCTTCCCATTTCTATTGATATTTAAGACCTTTTTTTTTTCAAAGCAATTGATGTTTTAGAAAATCAAAGTCTCATTAAAAATTTTCTTCCAAAATACTGAGAGGTTTTCTCTTGAAAAAATTAATCTTGTATGTAAAATTTTTTTAGATAGAATAAGATATGTAAATTAAATGATCAACTGGGCTACATTTTGATTCTTGTTACAATATTCTGTAATTATAAAAGTATTGTTTTATTTTTCTTTTAAAATATTTATATAAAAATAAGAAAACAAGAGTTATTATTTTGATTATTTTATCTATAATTTTAAAAATAAAAATTAAATAAAAGTAAATAAATTTTTATAACCAAAAAAATTATTTCCCATCAAACAAACATGTACTGTGTGAAGAAATTGAAATTTGGTCCACACGAGGGAAGAAGCAACGTCAAAATGGAGGACAGTCGCACGTGGGTTTCTGTGTTTCGATTGGTGTGTCTTGGTAAGGGTACCGTTCCCATCCCTTTTGTCTTGTACCTTAACGAGGAGAAGAAAGAGACATCGAGTATTTATAGTATAAGTTATATAAGTTATTTTTATAATTAAAGAAAAATTATAGTAAAATTTATTTTATATAAGTTATAAGCTGTTTTGATAAACTATCACGGGTAGTTTATAAAAAATAAATCAAAAATAATTTATAAATCAGTCATAAATTATGTTTATAAACTTTACATAACTCAATGCAAACAGACCGTCAATGTTTGACAGTCATTGCATGCCGTACGTCAAGTCAACACTTCTCTTGTTCCACGTGGCAACAATCCGGTGGTGGTCTCTTCCAATCGGAGCATGGCAGCCCAATCATCAGGTTTCCGCCTCCTTTATTTCCGGAATCTATGCTCCTTGGGAACAGTGACCATTACTATATGGAAAATGTTTTGGAGACCGCCACTACCTCTATTCCCTTTTTCTTTGATAGGCATTCGAACTCCGGTGTAAGGATTAGGAAATACAAAAGCTTTAAATTTTGTGGGTTAGAGTTTTATCATCTATTCCTTCTATTTCTAATTATAAGAGAATTTTTGTAAGTTTATTTGTCATTTTTCATAAGAGATTTTTGAAAATATGTCATACATTAATTAAATTTTACTCAAATTATTTTATTTATTGAAAAAGAGATGTAGTAATGCATTAATTAAATGAGAGATAAAAAGTGAGAAAAGAGAAATATCATTATTAAGAATAATTTTGAAAATACAGTGTAAATTATTGACATATTTAATACTATAAACTATATTAACTAACTTCTTTAGTGAAAGAGAATTAAGTAAAAATTTCTTATAATTAGGGACAGAGAGAGTATAAGATTTTATCTGATTCGAATGAATTAATCTTTACACGTATGCGAGGACAACTTATTCTAGACAAAAAATAAATAAATTCACGGTACATTCAACTACGTACAGAGTTAATATATCATCGAGGTGAATTTACCCTTAAGAATTCTCATAGAATGAAACAGAACAGTAGGGAAATTGAAAACGATTTGAAGAAGAAGAAAAAACATGAATGTAAACGTGCGTACCTTATCTCCTTTGCCACATCTCAGATTTTGTGTAGTGCCAAACACATTTTCGCACGCAAGGCTATCCTATATTTATATGATTTTTATTATCTATTTATTTTTAATTTTGCTTTATCTTTTTCATATTTCACTTTGATTTTGTTATCTTGGGTAAATACTCCATTTGGTCTTAATATAAACAACAAATTATTTGTTTGATTCATTGAATAACTCATGTATCTAGTCCAAAAAAGTACCTGATAATACATGAGTTATTCAATGAACCAAAAAAGTAACTTATTGCTTATATTAAGACCGGAGGGAGTACCTGATAATTCTTTCATCTTATATAAACACGAGATGAATTAATGAGTCTTAGCATAAGAAATGCGGCTTGTGTTAGGTGGAAGTATATTATTATCAAAAAAAGAATTATTATATGTAACGACGTACGTGAGATGATGTAATTAAAAAGAAAAATGTGGACCAAGCGTGTTTTCAACAGGATACTGATGCTTTATCCGTGTAAGCAGAACACAAATTTGTCTCTGAAAACTATTGTCTGTTTCTTCAGAAATTGTCGGGAGGGCTACATGATTATGTCTGAGAGACCCCTTGAAAAACAAAAGCAGTTCTTGTTTGTTTTCACAGAATATAGCAAACAGGGAAACCGCACTCTGAGTCCTCCCTTATCTCCTCTTCCCCTTTCCCCACTACAATCCAACATCTTCTGCTCTCTGTAACTGCGATTTCCCAGCGATCGATCGAGTTTATGTGATCAGAACAGAGAGATGGGGGTGGTGGTCCTTCTTGGTGGGTACAGAGTGGGACACTCAGATCATACATATGTATACGGCAGGGATTATCATCACACAATTTGGTTTCACGAAAAAATTACTAACCTATGTTATGTAACAAGCACACGATTTTCTTTTTGTTTGCTTTTGTAATTGCAAGAGAAAGTGAGAAAACAACAATGTCGATCTTCCACCTTGAACAAAAGACTTCCTCCCTGTTCATTTAGGCTATATTTGGATGGAGGTTTTTGGAAAGAAAGAGAGGGGAGAAAAAAATTTATAATCTCCAATTACTTTCTTTGAGAGTTTTTAAAATTAAAAAAAAGTTTTACATTTTGGTGTCTGCTACCTTTTAAAATAATATTTTTTTTATCCTATTAAAACTAAACAAGGTAATTAGAAATTATAAACCCTTCGTTTCACTCCCCTCCCCTCCCCTTCTTTTCCCTCCAAAAACTCCATCCAAACATAGCCTTAATAACTACACATGGTTTTAGCTCCTTGATTTAGTGACACAATCTCACACGACAACTATTTGTCAAAGAGACATCAAGAGGGGATTGTACTCATTCTAGTCTATTGAAAATAATAACTTATCAAGATTTTTAATGCTAAATGTATTTCTTTTTTCGAAAAATGTTTTGTAAACACTCTAATTAATTATATTATATGATGTGATAAGAAGAGACTTAAAAGAGAAATAAAAATACATCTTGTTGGTTTAAAAAAAAATGGATAAAAAAATCATATAAGAGTTGTTGAATAAATAGTAACATCATGGCCTGCTATCTAACTATATATCACTACTCTTTTTTTCCTCTCACTCTATCTTTGGATATGGGTTTCAAAAACATGATTTTAAATAAGTTTCATTAAAGTGAAGTAAATATATTTAAAATATTTTTAATTTAAAAACAAGATGAATATTTTAATCTAACATCATCTAGTTAAGTAGAGATTTAAAAGCAAAATTAGTTTTTATCCAAATCAAAAATCTAAGAGCCTGTATGAAATTACATTTGGGTTGGAAATTGGAATGATAATTCATTCATGAAGTAACATTTTTGTTACTTTTGTTAGAAAAAATATATTACATATTTAATTTTTATTAAAATCACATTTAATAAGAGACAATATCAATTCAAATACTCTCTGATGTATGTCCAAACACAATAATTTGGAATTATCTACAGAAATCTCACATGACAAGTCTCCATCAAATTGCAAAGGCCTAGCCTGTTCATCCGGCAAAGCAAAGTGAAGCAGGTTAATGTTGCATGTTATTTTCAATAATTTATTGTTTTCACTGTGATTGATTGATGGGTTAGATCATAGCTGGACTTAATTGTGTGGGGAGTGCAGGTTAAAGTTGGCATGCTTTTTCCTGAAAACTACATATAGAAAAAGAAAGTTCAGAAGTGAGGGCTTTCTCGTTTTCATTGAGGCTATGTTTGGATGGGAGTTTTTGGAAAAAAAAAGAGGAGAGGAAAAAATTTATAATCTCCAATTATATTATTTGGGAGTTTTTAAAATTAAAAAAAAGTTTTACACCTTTGTGTCTCTTATCTTTTAAAATAATATTTTCTTTATCCTATTAAAACTAAACAAGATAATTAGGAATTATAAACCCTTTCCTCAACTCCCCTTCCCTCTCTTTCCCTCTAAAAATCTCATCCAAACATAGCCTAAAGGAAATAATACCCCCATGCCACTTCAGCCGGCAACTGGCCATGCATGATTGCTGCCTACAATTGTAAAAGCCATTTCCAACCAATCGATATGATATTGGTAGGATGTAGGAACACAATAGCATATTAAATGTGATTAGGAGCATCATCACATAGTTCTTAAAACTTAAAGTGTAATGAGTTAATTTCACATTGGAGTATATATGGGTGACATTTACATGTAAATGTAAGTAACTCCTAAGGTGTGTTTTATGTATAAGTAATTAGTCCTATTATATTGTATCTAAGTAACTTTTACTTGGAGTGAAATTTAGTGGATATTTTTAATTCTTAAATCCAATGTTGTATTGTAAGACCCCACCAAAATGAGTTAAAAAAATATGCAAAGGGAAAAGGAGAATAAGGAAATAATAATAATAATAATAAAAATAAAAAAAGCTATTCAACTTGGTACAAAGAAAGACAAAAGTTTTTTTAGAACACTAACGTTATTCTAACCCCATAATATACCCATGTCACACTCTCATTTTTCATTTTATCCATTGTCATTGGGTGTTGTGGGGTGGGCTGGGTGTCCGTGTATCATCATTGCTTTCAGAAACGGGTGTTGCTTTTTACAGTGGTTGAAAGTTGAAAACCGGGTTTGCACTATGCATTATGCAAGTTAAAGCACCAACTGAAAATTAGACAGACAAGTGGTCTAAAGAAGCTTTTAAACACAGAGACTTAGCCTAATTACAGTAATTATTTATAAAAACTTTTCCCTAAGATGTCCATAGAAACAAACAGTACATGTGAAACCGCCAAGAATTTAAAGCATCAACCAACCACATACATATAATAATAATGTCCATGTTTAGATATTCATCATCAATTTTGATTGAACCACTGCTTGTGTCCTGGAACCCATTTAGGACATTTGGGACTGAAATAGCATGATGTAACCCTTGAGTTCAACAACTCCACAACTGGTGCAAACTTCACACACCTTGGTGTCTTGTACTGGTTTATTGAAGCCCCCAAGCTAATGGCATAGTCCATGAGCTTATCAAAAGTCCCCTGCTCCACAACTTTGATCTCAAGTGGCCCAATTGATTTATCTGAGACACGGCCTTGGCGATACACACTGTTGAGCGACTCCTCAATGGTTAAGCAACAATCCTCGTACACACATGGAGGAATAGGTGTTGACCCTTTGAGGTTGACTTCCCAGTACAACACATAGTGACCTGGGATTGTTGTTGTGGTGTCTGCATAGCTTGTGTACTCGGCCACGTGTGCATCGAATGGCACCAAGTGTTTCACCGCATTCTTCATTGCATTCTGAAGCTCCACCTCGTCTGTCTTGTCTGAATCTATGCTCAGGACAACGTTTTTCCTGCAGACGAAGTTGAATTGAGGTGCCTTGTTCTTGAATCCTGCCACCCTCAGCACATCCCCCACTTTGTACCTATAAAGTCCTGCAATTTTTCACACCCATATTTGTTATTAGCAAACCCATCTTCCAAATTTTGTGTCTTTGATAGTTAAAAGGTTAAAAGCCATATAATTACATATTCACCAATGACATGTTATATGATTATATCATTCAATAGTAAGGTCATGTTTGAGTTTAGAAATCCAACTTCTAGCTTATCGAGAAGATAACTTAGTTTTGCATTTTTATTTTTTTCATATATAGAAAAGAAAAAAAATTAAAATGAAACATGTCTATAAAAAAGTTAAGAAAAGAGAACATTTGAAAAAATTGAAAAGTAAAAGCTAATTTTAACTTACATGAGAAGTATTATTAGTTACGAAACTCAAATTATAAGTGTTTATAAAAAAAATTATCCAAATAGGCTCTAAATAAACTACTCACCGGCATAAGTTGTGACTACGAGCTCATATTCTTGGCCAAGCTTGACATCAACAAGGTCCACCAACTCTTGCTGTTCTTTCTCATTGACAGATCCTTGTGTTGGGACTGAACCATTGATCACCTCATTACTTCTGTTAACAGGTAAGAATTCATAGTAGCACATGGTGGGGATGAGGGTGTAACAAACTTGGCTGGGTTTGCAAAGAGGGTTAAGGTTCACCCCAAAGAAGCATTCACTAGAAGCATACATGGTGCAAACAAGAGGGAGTCCATTGCTATAATAATCCAAAGTTGGAATGTACTGCGACATTGTCCCAGTCACAATAACATCAACATACTTTGTATTAGGCCAAAGCCTCGTGATGATACCTTGCCAAGAACTCTTGCTACACTCACCTTGTACAAAATCAGCAAGCTCTGGATCAGGCTTTTTGAGAATCTTCATCACAGCCTCTCTCACTGTTGTGTCAGTGATGATGCTGTTGTTTACGGTTCCTGTTCTGATATCATTGCAAAGGAGGGACCAGTTTTTCTCAAGGAAACGAATGGCACGAATGAAGCCAGAGGCAAAAACAGCACCTACACGAAGAACCTCATTGTTCTGGCAAAGACCACAAAGCAATTGGGAGTACATGCTTTGGTATGAGTCAGGGCAGAGGACAGCCTCATTTGGGCTTGTATAGTTTGTGTATGGGTCATTGGGTGATCTGTCTCTGAAATAAGAGCTCTTGTAATAGTTGGTTAGAACTGGGCTAGCTAATATTCCACCAGGTGTTTTGGACTCACTCTTTATGAACATTAGGTACATTCCTTTGCCCTTTTCTAGGTCAGGAACAAACTGGCTCATTATTGGCATCAATAGGCGATACAGCATATACCTTCTCCCAAGTTCCTCTTCTGTTGCTGGCATCAACTTTCTCTCACCCCCAGATGTCCCTGAGCTGCAATACATTACCCAAAATAACCCAAACAAGCCCATTAATTTAATTAGTTAGCAACAACCAAACCATGTATAATAAAAGAAAGAAAACAAAATAAAATAATCAAAAAAAGTATTTTTGGACATTCAAAATACTATTTGACACCTAGAAAGAAATAAGAATAGAAGACAAAGTAATGATAGGAAAAGTTTGATGGATACCCAATCCACTTGATCTACACCTTCTTAATTTCAATCCTTTAACTCGTTGTAATTTTCACTTGGCAGGTGTTGGAGAGGGTGGACCGAGCGTCCAAATAGCAGAATTCATGTGATAGATGAATGGTGCGATAGAAAAGAGGGAAATAAAATGAGAAAGAGGTGTTGAGAGTGGATGAATGTTCAAAAAATAACAAACACACTAAAAAAAATATAATCTTAAATTTTCCAACTTGCTAGCTAGACCAAAATAAAAAACAAGAAGAAAGGAAATTAATTAATTGAAAATTATGGGGGCATTTACCTAGTGAGAAACTCTGAAATGGGGTTTGAGGCGAGGATTGGAGAGGTGTCACCGTTGGCGATGCGGTTAATGTCATGTTGGATGTCTTCATAGGTTATGACAGGGAGGAGTTTCTTAAAGGTCTCAGGGTCTGTGTGGCCATTGAAGCCATGTCTCTGCAAGTACTCAACGTGTGCATTGCGAGACAGGATTTCAGCAAGGACCTTCTTTTGGATTTCATCGGCGTTTGCAGTAACATCTTCTATGAAGTCAAGAGTTTTCTTGTTCTCCTCTGAGAGGTAGTCATAGTCTATGGGAGCCTCAGGCATGATGCTTAAAGAGAAAGGGAACTATATAAGATTAATTATTATATGAGAATATTGTGTGTTTAGAAAGTGGGGAAAATTAGATCGATGGGTGTGTTATTGGGAGTGAGGTGGAACGAACGAATGAGAAAGTGGTATATATAGAAGCTAGCACATGACATATGAAGCGGGGTTCGTGTAGTAGGGGACCATGAAGTCAATACACAAGAAGAGTAGAGGGGTGGAATCAGATATATATCCATTGTATGTATCACTTTCGTTTTCCTTTTCTCTACATCAAACACTTATGATACATCTTTTACATTTTTTTTTAATTAACTTTTTAGTACACGACTAGCTAGGGGATCGATATTCTTCTGCATAATTCGTGATGATTTACAGTGTGTACCCTTGTGATGTAAGAATAACAGAACGGTTTATATCATGCCAAAGCTTACTGCAACTTTCATTTATTGTCATGTTGTGAATTAAGAACTTGAATTTCTCGCTAGCTAGAAAAAAAAAAAGTAGGAAGAAATACTGAGAAGATAACATACACAATTTCAAATGAAAATGACGTAACAGTTTATGTGGATCGAGAGAGCTAGAAATGATCCTTGCACGTCTTTTTTTTTTTCCTCTCAATTTTTTTCATGCATTTGTCTGTGAAAAAAATATTTTTGAAATTATATTTATTTTTTTATTACTAGAAAATAAGATAGTGAAATAAGATTAGGTATAAATAACATTAGAATAATTCTAAATTTTCCTACCTTTTATTCCTACAAATCCTTTTAATTACTAAATGAAAAAAATATTAAATATTTTTTTATGTTTTCAAGATATTAGTTGTATTCTCTTTTTTACTTTATAAAATAGTAAAAGAATATGTTAGAGAATTTGTAGAAGCCAGAAGGATATAGCATTTCTCATAACATTAATTTGGTGATTTCAAGATACATACCTTCATACATTAATTGCCGGTTTTATAAGATAGATAGGATGAAAGAGTTTAATACCAAAACAAAAAGGCATGCAGATGCAATGCAATCACTTTGAAATACCTTGTAGCTCTGGGACCCTACCAGATAATAGAATAAGACAAAGCCTATATATGACTATATCCTTTGTCTCCTTGTAGGTACCATGTATTAATTCAGAAAAATATCAAAAAAAATTCAAAGATAGATAAAAGAGGATCCGTATAGTTGTGTTAAACTCATTTTTATTCTCCCAACCCACCGTCCGGGGGAGTTTTGGTTTGTGCAAAGTGTAGATCCCCAAAAAAGTGCAATTATATAGTATAAGACTATAAGGAAAATTTTGACAAAAAAAAAAGACTATAAGGAAAACAGCCAAGCCATTAAAAATTAAAAAAATGAAGAAAATATATAAATATTTTTAAAAAAAGTGGACCTTTTGAAATTAAAATATATTGAATAGTATGGGTTTAAATAAAGACTTATTATTTCGTGATACCTTAATCAGCGTCTTTAAAAATAGAAAAAAACGAGTTGAATGGTTTGAAGTTTGAACTTTATTTTTTTGACTGAAAGAAAATGGTTTGAACTTAATTATATGTAAGCTTGAGTTTAAGAATCGAGTAGTTTTCGTTATAATATCTGACGCACAGGCTCGAGGGTGGAAGAAAATATTTGTGCTAAGAAATAATAATTTCAAAACTCTAAATAATTATTAGTCTCCTGTATCTAAAATTTTTGTAGAACAAATGAACCGGTAGATCCGGTAAACACGGGGTTGGGGTACGTCCCATGACCTGCGGCCTTGTGCTGCGGATGTCCCGCAAAATACCGGCAACTGCTTACTTAATTAGTATTACCGGTAACAGGAAAAATAACGGCGTTAATGGAGTTCCCCGCGATAATAAGTCATGTGCCTGTTTAGATATAACATATGTTTGAAATATTTTCCATTCAGTAAAATTAAGTTATGTAACAGTTAAAAGTTGTTTGAGTGATACTTTTCCTTCACTGAAATTATGGGAGTAAAATTAATTTGAGGAAAACAAAAGTTTAAGATTTTTCTGTTAAGAAAATTTCGTTTAGGTGTGGATAATTAAGCAAAATTTACTTATATTTATACTTTAAAAATAACTTTAAAATATCATTCTCAAAGTACAAATTAATTTCTTTAGAATCACTTATCTCAAAATTAAATTTTTCCAAAATTTAACACTACTATAAGCTTAATTGTATATATTAGTGTTTGACATGCATGAACACTAGCTAATTATATGTAGTCAAGATATAATTTTCTGTAAATAGTTGGGCTTTCTTGTTGAAGTATCCAAATGGGACAGGCCGGCCAGCTGGATGTCAAACTAGTTAGGTTGACACGTGGACCAATAGGAGATTATCCTTTGACAAACTTATTTTAATGGGGAACAAAAACTCTTGTGCAATTGTTTTATAATACTTTTCTTCCTAATAATTTTTTTTTATGTCGGTGATTTGTTTCTTACTATGTAGTGAATTCTCAGTGTAATAATTCGATTCAGACCAAATGTCTTTTTATTTTAATTGAAAGAGAATAAATTTATGTGAAAAAATAATATAAAATCAGGACCATGAATTATTGGTGTCCCGTATAGGCACGGAATTCCAATTAGGCTAATGTGTTTGTTTATCTAGCAATACTAGGAAAACTAATGTACGTTATGAATTATACATATTTATCCCGTGTTAGTAAGCATTCCATATTCAAGAAGTTTAACAAATTTAATTACGTCTTATCTTAATACGATTTCTATACAATTTAACCCTTAATGTCATATCATGACTGGTGAAATATATAGTTACAATGAGATATTTATTGTCTTCAACAAAAAAAGAGATACTTAATTGTTATTTAGAAAATAAATATTTTTTAGGGAGCATTAAATAAGTCTTATTGGAGTAAAAAGAAAATTGAAATTGAAATCTGATCAATTAAAATGTACGCGTGCTCAATTATGTCACGTAATTATGTTTAATGAACAAATATGTAACCTGATAGTGATGACCGTACGTGATTCTGCTGAGATAATGGAGTAATGTTTTACTATTTTCCTTTTTATCGTCTAATGAAATTTGAATCGATATCTGTGGTACAATATGTGATGCTACTACGTACGTACTGTGTCCCAGTCATTATCCCAAACAAGGTGTTTTTCATTGTTGAATGAGGACTTAGATAAAGAGATGAGTATGGAAGTAAAATGAAAGGAAGCTGGTGAGTGTGAAGGCAATAGAATTGTTTTAGATCAATAATAATAAAAGCTAGCTTGTTGCTTTGTAGATACAGCTAGTTCTGACTAAGCACAACATGGATCTTCTTGTTTTAGTTTGATTTGCATTTATAGACTTTGTTTACGTGAAATAGTATGGTTTACCCGGAAAGTGCCGGCAATTCAGTTGAGCTTTTGTTAAATGTGTTGGTTTTTTAGCTTCATATTCAAACCAAAGTTAAAAAGATTATCCACACGAAAGTCTACAATGCACCAAATTCTCTGTATGTACGTATTTATCTTTTGCAATTTTACTTAAATAAGTAACAGTTAGTGGGTAAGCCACTAACTAATAGTAATCCCCCCCCCCCCCCCTTTTTTCTTGTGTAGGTCAATAGTTAATTTTAGCAATTTATTGACACCCAATAGAAGAAAAACGCTGCACAGCTTATCTTCTGGTCCTCCTTCAAAAAAAAAAAAAAAGCTTATCTTCTGGTCCCTCATAATTAATCAACTCCATTAATAATCGTACTTGACAAGTTAAAAGTTGAAACTGAAAGTCTGAAACACGTAATCTGGTCAATTTCTTAAAGTTAAATACATATGCAAATTTCCAATATAATACTATCACATATAATGACCATGATATGATGATGATAAACAACAAATTAAGATGATGTATGTATATTAAGAGTTTAATTATTATGCACTGACAGTGTAAAATAATTTTACACAGACATCCACTAACATTTCATCATAGTGTCACCTCGTAATATTACTTCATAAAATATCGGCACAAATATTTATATATATGGTGAAATATGATTGGATGTCCGTATAAAAAAAAAGTTTACACTATCAATACATACTAATTAAATTCATATAGTAATTAATCTTCGTCAAAATTTAAATGCCAGATATTTATATGTTCCGGTGTCCAAAATTTTAGGATAAGAATCCGTGAGAGTCATTAGATACGAGACCTTGTCTTGTTCCACTCGATCATCTAATTCTTAATTAAAGGTTAGAGGTTTGTATCACTTTGTACAGATCGAATTTGAATTCCCAAGAATCCGCATATGATGATAATGACACAGAAGCAGATCATAACGGATCTGGTGTCCGAATAGAAAATATACAAAGAGAGACGAAGATACATGTGTAGAGTGATGGAGGGCTGAGAGGAAGTAACATATGAAGCTCCATATATCTCGAAATTCGGTACAAAACATATCCTTTTGAGTTTCCATTTCCGGTCAACCTTGCACACCACAATTTGTGTGCTGCACGCGTAAGTGCACAACCAACGTGTAGAAGGAGTGTTCCCACCCAGTACACTACACATGAGCATGCGTGGATAATACTCCCTCCGTCCTTAATTATAAAAATTTTTTTGCAAATTTATTTGTATTTTTTTATAAAAAGCTTTTGAAAATATGTCATGTATTAATTAATTTTTATCCAAACTATCCTTATTTATTGGAAGAGAGAGGTAGTAATGCATTAATTAAATGAGAGATAGAAAGTGAGAAGAGAGAGGTACTATTATTAAGGACAATTTTGAAAATATAGTGTAAATTATTGACATATTTAATGCTATAAACTATATTAACTAACTTCTTTGGTGGAAGAGAATTAAGTAAAAACCTCTTATAATTAGGGATGAAGGGAGTATTTGCAATTCAGCACCTTCTTTGGCGCTTTGTATAAATTAAAAATACAATAGTAAATTGGCAAGAACTAAATTTATTAACACAATTCTACCTCCCAAAACCACCAGAGATTTGGGTGAAATGACACAGGTTTCTGTCTTGGGTTCACATCTAAGCTGTGAGAATAAAATAGCCTTAAATTATGCGTGGTAGAGCTATATCACTCTAACATGTCCTATCTGATTCAAAGAGATTAGTCCTACACGTGCATGGGAAAGAAGAAAAAATCTACCTTCAATTACCCTTCAAAGAGTCAACCTTATCTTAAAGGACTCAATTAATTGGCGTCTGGGTAGTAAATTTTCTAGAAGTTGCACCATTAATGGAAAACTCTAGAAATTTGAAATGGAAAATGCCAATGTTGCAAAATAAAAAAGAAGCCGCCTGCATTAATATGTTATCAACGTTTTTTTTTTGGTCGAATATGTTATCAACGTTGATTGATACCAAACAATTACTATTATTGGAATTAACTTTTAAACCCAACTCAAGTTTAAAACTTCGCGAAATAGCTTTTAGAGCCCATAAATTGGCCCATCTAGCTTCTCCTACCAATATCGTGTCATCAGCATACTGCATTATCATCCACCCAAAAACCAAAGAAAATTGTGACCAAAAAAAAAAACCAAAGAAAATGCCTCTTTGCACATTGGAAAACAAAACAATAAAAACAAATTTATTAACAAGCACTCAAATATTGAAATAGAACTATTTTTCTTGCCGCATAGGATTTTTCTTGCTAACAAATATTCATGTGAGGCTGTAAAAGTAAATAAACTTTTTTTTGGAGGTATAACTATTTTTTTTTGGGAGGAAATGGAAGTGTAAGTTGTAACTACCAACTAGATACTCCCAATATATTACGCACATATTTTTCAGGTTTATTGTAAACTTTGGTGAGCAAAAAAATCCATGCCGTCAAACCTGCAACATTTTTTTTTCCTTTTCCTTTTTCTTTTTTCCTTTCCATTTTTTGGGGTCAAGTTTTCCTTTTTCTTTTTTTTTGGTCAATTTTTCTTTTAAAAATATTTTATTAAACAGGGCAAAGCCCAAAGGAAACAAACAGGCCCATAAGCGGTCACACCAAAGGCCTACAACAGCTAAACAATCACCTTTTTCTTCGTTTTCATAATTCTACATTGTGACCCAATAATCGGGGCTAAAGCCCGGGACTCGTCACATTTCACCTTAGAAGAGAAAACATATCTTATTGACCAAAAAAAAAACAAGAGAAAACAGATCTTTAGTTTACCCGTGATGAGGGGAAAAAAAACACTGTCATAATTCAAGTAAAGAGTTCAATTTATATATGTAAATTGTTTTATTTCATGGGGTTGATTACATTTATGATAAAAGTTTTAAGGATTTTTAAATGACATTTCATAAAATCTTCGTAGGTCTTTATCTTTTAACCATATATTTTTTTAAAATTTTATATTCACATTTTAAGTGGAGTCTCTATCGATCTACTTCACACAAGACCAAACCAGTGAACCACCTTAGCTTTTCTCATCTTAACTTCAATAAGTATGTATAACTCCAACTTTCTCCTGGATACATTCGTTCATAATTTTCGTTTTTTGATTTATATTCATCCGCTCAAATTTTTTTTTTAAACTTTTGGTGGTGCTTCACTGATCTCAACATTCAATACCATAAAATTAAAGCTAATTTATTTATTCTATATATAGCTTCATCTTTTTGTAAAGTAAAAATGTTTTCTCTCAAACTTTTCTAATTCTTCAATGCATGCATATGTGATCCTGGCGCAGGTATAATTTTATTTTTATTAGGTTGGCCTTGTCGAAAAAAAAAAAAGTGATCCTGGCGATAAATATTGTAGGTATAATTCATGTGGTTCTGTTTAGCTTACGCTTTTTTTACTAGATTAAACTAGTGGGAAAAAAGTTCAGTGTAACTTCTAATTACCAAATTGAAAAAGTTCCAGCATATACCAACAAGAATAATTGGACAGTTGTTTAGCAATGCCATATGACAACGGCCTCGGAGGGAAATAAAAAGTTTCATCTCTCAGTTTGATTTAAGAACGAATGCAGTTCTGGCTTGTTTGAATATAGATATATGAGATTGGCAATAATTACACGAAAGGAAAGGAATGTAAGGAGAAGGTCCACTGTATGTCGTCTTCATATTTCCATCATGATTTATAAATATTGAAGGGTCCTACGGTCCTTTTCTTGTTCATCTATTCTTAAATAAATTGATAAAGATACTAAGCATTCTTTTGTTTTCTTTTATTCTCTTTTTTTTTTTTTGAGATAAATAATGATGTAGAAGTGAGGTCATGCTGTATGTGCACTTTGGTAGCTGGCACTAGAAAGTAATCCATGACTTAATGTCAGTGGTCGTATCTTCTAATCACAGATTAATTAGTTTCATTTTTCATCAATAAGATATCACATGTGCTTACGACTGTGAAGACCAGAAATATCCTTGCAAATAGATTGCTGCTTATCATTTCCTCTCAGACTCCTAGTCCTCTTTTTTACCCATCTTGAGCTGGAGTCATAGTTAGTTAATGATTAATATTGTTACATTAAATTACTCAATTAGATAAATATACTAAGCGAAAACATTTTAATTAAAATTAAGAAGCTCTACTTATATGGATGTTGTTTCACACACACACACACACACATGATCAATTGATCTCTAAAACATAATTCCTTTTTATTTAAAGTGACATCTAATCTTAAGTTAACAGAAATGTTGAGTGTTATAATGAATACATAGTGATCACCATTAAATCACACGAAAAAAAATACATGGCATTTGTCAATTCCATCAATGATTAATTTATTATCATTTTCCCTTGAATTTTCTCTTTAAACTGTGATTGGTTATTTCATATTTTGACATCATTTTGCACCAATAGATTCTTATATACTATTTAGCAACACTCATATAAATATAATAGACTTCAGTGTATTGAGATATAATAATTAGGATAAATTTAGATTAAAATCTAATTTAGATATGGCCATTATATTAACTTTAAATATTGAACTTATAAGTTACTAGAATCGAATTAGTAATAAGAGATTTGAATACAATCTACATAATCATATGTTCAAACTTTATATTGTAAATAAAACTTCTAATATCGAACCTCACAAACTAGAAATTTTACCCTTACATGTCAAATTAAACTATACCATTATTTTTTTAATTAAAACTACTAAAGAAAGCAAGAAATAGTGATGATACACGTTTTAGAAAATTGTCGCATTATATACATGGGTCAGCTTAAAGGCACTCTTTAATTAATCGGCAAAAGATATTCTTGTATAAATATCAAACCGCCGGAGACAAAGTAAAGAAAACACAAGAATGGTTTTCTAAAAAGAGATAGAGTGAGAAAGAGAGAAAAGAAAAGGAAGAAGAATATTAGCTCACAAGAGGACAAGCAAAGGAACAGCTTTCAAAGGCAGTTCTCAAATATTGTACGATTTTAAGGAAGGTTAAGAGATGAGTGGGGGCCAAATAATGACTTGAAGGAATGTTTCATCAAAGAGGGTCAAGATCCATGTCAACCCCACCCCACCATAGCTAGGGTGAATAATAAAGAATACTCATATTTTGGGTGATGAGACACACATGCCACTAGCTTGCCTTGCTAGTCAAATTCTTTATATTTTTTCCTTCTTATCGTCACCACCACCATCATCATATATATATATATTCTCATCATCTTATAGCTAGCTAGCTACCTCAGGCGCCTGCCTTCTTTACGGTTGAAATTCCACGCATTACAAATTTTTAAATCATAGAATTTCGACCCAAGTCAATGAAAAGAGAGAAGGTTACATAAGGCACACATGAGTCAAATCCAAATTTCTTCTGCCGATATCAAATCAACAGAGGGGAAAGCACACTAAAAATTATAATACTACCAAATAGTTGCATTATTTGTGGGTGATAGGATTGGTAGGATACCGAGGATGTAGACAGGTTTAATGACAAATTAATTAAAAAATTTGCACACTCAAATTACCTAAGTATTATTGTGGCATGTTAAAAGCTAAGGTATTTGTTTAACACAAAATAAATATAATCAACCATATAATGGTGTGGCCATTCTGAACCTCGAGGATATTGGTTTCTTACTCTATAAAAGTATGTAGTAGGATGTCACTAAGCATCAAGTTTAATTGGAAACTATTATTTTAGTATTTGAAAGATGAAATTATATTAATTTTTAACTTATTATTTTAAAGATTAGTCATATTAATAGGTTGACAATAATAGGTAAGGGGTACTATAGGACGAGTCCTCATATCCATACTAAAAAAAAAAGGATATTTATACTCAAATTTAAAGATATCGATATAGATTATGGCTGATGAATTAATTCGGCCCAATCCAACTCACAACTGAGTGGGGTTGTAAAAATCTGGACTTACTTGTGAGTCAAAGTAAATTTGAATCAGGTTGACTCATTTTTTTGCTTATTTTTTATTTTTAGTTAATTATTACAAATAAAATATGACTTTTTATTATTTATCTTTTTTTTAACATAGGTGAGCCAATTCATCCAATACACTAACCCAAAATGGGTCGAGTCAAATTGAGATTTTCTTAGCCTACCTAAAAAGTGGGCCAACCCGCTCAATCCATTTTTAAGCCAACCCTTCGTGAGTTCGAATAAATAATCATTTATTCAAAGATAAACAAAAAATAATTAATAAGACTGCAAAATTATTTTGTTAGTCATTGAAATGTACATATTAAAAAAGGTAGAAGAATAAATATCTCTTATTTTACAAACAATATATTTTTAACATTGATGATTGGTCCTTATAGACGTTCCAACTTTTTCTAAACACACAAAGAGTTGATATAGATATACGGCTGTCCTGCTGAGAGGGAAAGTGGAAATCTTAGTTGGTTTCGTCGGATAAGTAGGTAATTGGTGGAGAGAGAATTTTTATTCCATATAAACTAAGCAATAATTCCGTTCTTGGTGGGTGATTATTGAGTAAGCAGCATAATATTAAAAGAAGAATAAGAAGAATAAGAAGAATATGCGTAGAATTAACAAACAGGATGGGCCAAATTCAAAGGATAAAGCAATATTATCACAACTATCAAAATAATTAACACGTGTATATATATATATATACCTCAATGCATGTATAACAAGTGTTTTTGTCAATAGGTGCTAGCTGAATTGGTAGTGCTTAATATTTGTATCTCATGACATTCGAGTTGAATCCCTCCTTATCCTATAAATAAAAATGAGTGCTCTTCTGAAATTTTTGATCAAATTAAACTTCCCCTCAAATCTCAATCCATTGAGTATTAAAAAAAGTTGAATTATTGACAAAAATTAGACATAGAAAAAATAATTTTGGTATCTAATTTTGTTGTCTCTAACACTTAAAGACATGTGGAATTATAGACAAATTTAAAATTATATAAAATAATATTTGAGGTATTTTCAGTTTAAAGTAGCAACGAATGTAAAATAAAATAGAACTTCTAAAAAAATATTTGAAAAATAAAAAATATGAAGAAACTAAAACATAAATTTATAGGAAGAAAAGTCTAACTTCAACTGATAGTGTGATCCCGAATTCTTTTAAATACTTATTACTACGGACACCAAAATAATCTTCGTCGTAATTTACTTAGGTCTCACGAACTAGAGTCAAAATCAGTGTAATTTATTTAAAATAAAAAAAATGACTTGCAAAGTCCTAATTGATTAATTGAAGTCAACGGGCATTGATTATAAGCCATTCAATATGCACCCGAAGGTTCACGGCTAAGGTAGTCAAGCTCCAAAATTATATCAATTGACTTTGTTAAAAAGGGTAAAGTTGGTTGACTTATAGCGAGGCAAGTACTCCTAGCAAACAGTGAAATGGTCCATTCGATGATCACTAACAAGAATCTCTCACATCAAACTATGTAAGCAGGTTAGTGAAAACATTAATCACCCAATCTACATTGGGTTATTAATTAATTAAAGCGATTAATTCAATTTAAAATAGTTCATGCTGGTTAATTTAGTGATATCTCCTTGATGTTAACAGAGACAGGGGTTAGACAGAGTTTGGTGAAGATGTTAAAGAAGTAAACCAAGCAATTATGAGTATTTGGCGTCTAAGGCACTGAATGTTTTTCCAATTCAATATCACCATGCCTGTTAACTTTGTGGCTGACTTGACAAAGTTTAAAAGATATATGTATACAGGAAACACCATGAAGTCAAACACATTCGTTCCTAGTTGGGGTGGCAGAGAAGGTTGGACTCGACGGGCTAATTTGCCAAACCCACAAAAAATGGCAGAGGGTTAGGTCAACCCATCCAACCTGCCTAACTCGCCCCAGTCTAACCCATCAATCAGACGGGTTAGTGCGGGTTGACCCGCTAGGTCGATAAATTATTTATTTTTCATTTTTAAATTTTTTTATAATTTTTTTTGCTTTTTTTGGCATATTAACTAGTCAGTTGGTCTATCTAAATTCACAAAAACGGGTCAATCAGCCAACTCACCCTTACATTGGATGAGTTACATTTTCCAACCCACTTTACTTGATGGGTTAACCAGCCCGCCTCGCTTAAGGCAAATTTAAAGCGGGACAAGGCAACCCGTTTTGTCACCCATAATTGCGAAATTCACAATAAAAAAAACACATGGACCAATAGGCCTCTAAGCCCTCAACCAATAATAGAGGTCTTGCTGGTTTAATCTTTTTCTTCCCAATGTTAATCGATGTGACACACACACACAAAACAGAGTCCCCAACATGGTTCAGCTTGTACTTCATTACTCACTCGTGTGGGTTTGCCCTCATTATTTCTTTACTCACGTGTGGGGGAGGTCACCCCTCACTACTTTTTGTCTTCACAAATTTAATTCCCTTACTCTTATGATGCAGTTTGTCAGTTTGCACACCTAAAGCTTACTGCATAATGACCTTATATTTTCTTATTGGTTTTTCTCTATTCTGCCACATAGGATAGTTATTCATAACATTGAAAGTGCAATTTAATTTGCCGAGATCCCAATTCAAAATGATAGCATCATGTGACTAAATAAATCAATTGCATGTTTTTTGTTCATATGTTGATCATAGCTACTGCAATTTTCACTCGTTAATGATTTGCTAAATCACAGCAAATAATGAATCTGATAATGGCTTAGCATGCATACATACAATAAGATAACTGTGGCTTAATTAGTAGGTTTGTCCGAGATTGTTTTCTTGTCTTTCCTTTGGCGTTATACGAGTCATTAAGTGGAGCCATCCATCATCATTCTGCTAATCATGGGGAACCCCTGCTTTGGCATATCTTGGTGACTTCCACGCTATGGCATAATATACTCTATGTTGGATCCCAATATCCAAGGGGTCTTGCGCCAAATATTAAAGGATCTTGTTGGATTCAGTTAGGCTATTTGTCAAAAGACAAATTACTGATAAACTCAAATTAGTAAACAATTGGGCAAAACGTATCTTCCTCTAATAAATTACGAAGTTGGACTCAAGTAGTTAATGAACTCTATCCAAAGTGACAGGCTCGGCTGGTATCCGACTTCAATCTTATGCATAATAAAACAAACTGTGGTCAGACTTTATTTACTTCCCATCCAAATATAGATTAGTCCACACCACTTTCCACTTAAATAATGTGGTTGAAAACCAAAATATCTCGATTAAATTAATTAGTCCAAATGTAATTGTGATTTGTGTACCCCTAATTCCTTGCATAGATGGGGGATATACAGGCACATGTATGTGTCATGGTTTGACTCCTCAATTGTCAACCAGTCCCACTCATTGCAGAAACTATGCAATTAATAATCAATCAATGTTGTACTGCTAAATCCTAATTGAAGAGGAGCTTTCAGCTTTTTGGGGAGTTTCATTCAGCTAATGGATTGGCAACCCGCATGCTTGGTAGATGTGTTGAAATTTTAGTAGTAGTATTATTATATAGTGAATGTGACACAGATTTTAAAAGTAGGAAGTGGTGATGGTTCGGTCTTGGATTATTTTCAGGGGGTGCGATTATAGTCTATAGATTTGATGATAGGAAATTGAGGGTATAATAGACCAATAAGAATGGCCATTGGGCAAATGATCAAGACAGAAGAATGTTCAAAATAAAAAAATATTTAAAAAAAAAAGGACATGACTCTCATGACTATGAGGGTCACTTTCAGGGCTCTGACTCTCAAGAGAAGGGATGCTGTTGGCAGCCTACAGCGGACTGCAAGTGGGACCCAAATGTCGACGCACGCCTGCACGCCGCGTGGGTCCTACTCGTTGACCCATGTTTCCGAATTGTCATAATTTTTTTTATTTTGCTCTTCTACTTGGAACAATTTAAATTTCAAAGTTTACTTGACAGTTTTTTTTTAAAAAAAAATAAAACTATTTTTTTTTTAAATTTAAGCAACTTAAGAATATATACTCAAAAAAAAATTTGACAAAACCCCATCTGTTAGATTCAAAAAATGATATTATTATATAGGTTGAAGTAGTAAAATTTTATGAATTAATAATTAATAATATTATCAACTTACTTTAAAATTGATATCATAAACAATAAACAATTTTTGACATTTAGTACCATTTTTTCCCTTTCCCTTTTTTTATTCTTTTCTAGCATTTTCTTCATGATGGGAAACAAGATCACAATACCAAAATCACAATAAATAGAACAATAATATGCAGCGGAAATAATTTCCTCCAATTAATTAACTTGCAAGGATATATGAAGAACAACAAGAAATATATGGGAGGAACAAAACAATACAAACACACAAGAGAAGATTTTAACGTGAAAAATCCCTTAAAATAATGATAAAAAACCACGGCTCATTTAGACTAAAGAAACTAATCTAATATGCTCAAATATGCACAAACCGTTCTAACAACCAGTCAAAACAACTAAGAATTAATGCTTAAGCACAAATGAGAAACAAGTATTAAGATGAAAAACACCAAAAAGCAGAGCTACTGTGCAAGCGAAATAGTTTGCCTTATGGACCTTGAATCACTGATCCAATCGTTGAAAATGAAGAACCACACGTATGTACTGAACTTGCTACGCAAATTTCAGCTCGATCCATTAATGTTGAATGAATATTCAATCATGATTTTACAATGGCTGCCAAATGAGTATACTAGTTTTATTCTATCTCTTTTCTTCTCTTCTCTAATTGCTATCAATATATTTAAACTTTCTGACAAAAAAAATCTCTCCCCACTTAGATAAGTTACACATAAAATAGACTTATATATTTGGGTCTTTCTCCACGTAGAAAAGAGCCCAAAACCCAATATTTCCTCTCATACTTTCTAACTTGTTTTAAGCATAAACAAGCATTTTGACCAAAAAAAACATAAACAAGCATTGGCCTTATGTAAAAAATGTAGCTGGGTAGTTCTGTTTTTGTTTAATAAATTTTTAAAGTAATAAAAGTTAATTATACAGTAGATAGAATTAACTAAATTTGAAAAGATTGGGAATTTTCAACTTTTATGGTAAATAGAATTAGTTTTAGGTATGAAATTCAACCGCGTTTATTTTTTATGGAGATCAAGAATGGCCATCAAATAAGGAATTGGAAGAGCTAAAAAGAAAGATGCTTTAATTGGACTAGGAGGACCTTTGATTATGGCCAGGGAGGCTTTACAACAATTGATAGCCAATATATTCAGCCTCAAGCAAAATATGGAAGAAGAAGAACCAAATCTGGCACAAAGTCATTTCCACGCACAACATAAGAATTCCCACACTGAGAGAATCTACAATGGAGCATTATCCACTTTGGGGTGCTTAAGTGGATCTCACTAGTACACATCACCTATTTTTACCTTTTTAAATCTAAGCATCTCATAAGTATTCTACTTCTCCAACCCAACACTTCTAAAAAAAATTCTTAAATGGACCCCACCAATACCTCACATTATTACATTTAACCAATAACAACTTTTAAAATTTTTAATTTGACTTTTTTATCTATAAAACAAGACATGACCCACCATGCATTTAATGGAAGAGTGTTTAGGAAAAGTGCTTAACTAAGTACCTATGCTTAATAAACACCCCAAAAGAAATGCTCTCCAATACATAGTTCTTAATAAACATTTATGCTTATTTGGTGAAATATTTAATAAGCACTTCCATTGGAGATGCTCTGAGCGCCCACTTGCTGTCAATATATCTGGGTAAACGCATAAAGAATAAAATAAAGTATATATTTATTTATTTATTTGATGAATGTCAAAGACCATATCGATCTAATTAAATTTGCAAATTAATTGGGGGTCAGAAAGAATTTACAACTCCTACTTTTCCATGAAATTAAAATGGTTAAATCTCACGAAAAAAGTTAACAAAACAAAATGGAAGATATATATGAGAAGTGTTGAATTATAATTAATTATATAGTCAATTTGAGCCTTATCTAATTTTGATATTATAGTCACGACAGAGTTCAGGTATTAAAATTCTTCTAATCCCCCTATTCTAGGAAAGTTTCTGATCACACAAAGATCATTGTATTTTATTTTTAAAAATGTTGATCCGTGATGCTTGGTTGGAGCTCAAAACCGGCAATCTATGACATGATTGAAATATTTGTAAATAGTTTTCTTGAATTTTACTTTAGCAGAATTGACAGAAAATTAAGAAATCAATTGTTTTGATTTCATATGGAAAGTTAAATCAATGTGGTTGATGATGTAGAATATTATCTTAGGAATGACACAAGAAATTACCTATTTGACTTCCAGACTCCCTTGACTTATGTTTGTGTAGCTATACTATTTTCTAAATGATCCTATCCCTTGACCCCAAAAAATTCTATTCGGTGTTGCACGCAAACCATTCAACCATTTGATAATCAAAAGACGACTTCGGTACCTCACATTCACAAATGAAATAAATTTACGAGTCAGTCGCTCACCAACAAACTTAGGGTTTGTTTGTTTTGAGATACTAATTTCTATTTTTATTTTTTATTTTCACTTTTAATTAACTATAGAATTGTCGTACTATTTTTAATTTGTTTATTGTTTCTAAATATTTACACCGGAAATAGTAAAAATAATCATTTTTCCATTGCTTCCTATATAAATGTTTAAAATCAGAAAAAATTTAAACATAATATGATAATTTTGTAATTAATTAAAAATTAAAAATAAAAACAAAAATAGAAAATAATCTTTCAAAGCAAATGGATCCATATCTTTTGCAGCCAAAATATTATAATTTACCAACAATGTAAGAGTCATCAGTAAATATTCGTAAAAAATATACTTTCTTTAGTGATTGCTTACATCAATCCTACTAATTGACCTAATTCTCATCTCATTGATTAGATTAACTTTTTTCCCCACACAAGCAGCAATTTCTACCTTATTTTTTTTTCACCAAAAGCAATTTCTACCTGATATAAACGATAAATTTTGCTAATTTTTTTTGGCAGGTGATGAAGCTGATGATACACAAATAATCAAATACTATGGCTCTTTGGTATAGGACTCTATTAATGTTTCATGCGGATATGTACAAATGATGATATATTAACTTATTAAACTTTTTATATTTTCACTTGATATTCTTTTTTAAAAAATTCATTAATTTGAAACATGCAATGGAAGAAGGTATCGTTTATACGGGTGTTACGTTACCGTTACCGTTACCGAAATGCATAACATAGACGATGTTAAGGGGAAATTTACAAAGAAAGAACAAGACGCTAAAAAAAAAATTAAGGAAAAAAGTGGACGTACTGGCCTAGCTAGCATTGAAATAATCATTGGCAAGAGCGTTTTCAAAATTTTCCTTTTCTTTTCTGCAATGTAATTTGATTTTGCCAAAAGAACTAAAGAACAAGTTAACAACATACATATACATTTTTGGTTAAGCAAATAATTTTTTATCAATAAAAATTAAAAATATGTTGAAAAATAAAACATAACAAATAGAATCGTTGCAAAAAACAAAAAGGAAACCTAAATCAGAAAGACAATTTAAAGAAAAAGGAGAAATATAATCCTGAGAAGCAACTAGGATCGATCATCGATGAACCGGGCCAGGCGCCAATAATACATGCTTCTTTGTTCAATTATTTGCAAAAGGAAAGTAATAGCCATTCCAAACACTTCACATGATAAAAAGGATCAACAATGACACTTAGGGTTTGTTTGTCTTTTATAAAAAGCCAAAAATAGATATAGTATTAGTAAAGAAAGTATAAGGCCTACTCTATCCGATATACAAATTAATTAATTAATTAAGTGTCAACAACAACCACCTAACACAACATCAAAACATAAAGCTAGCCTCAACTAGCTAGCAACGACGTCCAAACTAAATCCTACGGATACATTCACTCTTCCTAAAATCCATTCCCGTTAGATATATAAACTTGATCCGACCCAAAAGATGAGAAGAATCAACAACCATATCGGAAAAAAATAACATCATTTTTGTGTTCCCAAAATGACCAAAGTGTACCAAATTGCCAAATCATAGCCAAAACCCGATTATCCTTAGACGCACAATAGTTGTACTCTAAGCATGCAGGTTGACTTGATGGTTCTTGAACAGAGCGATTTCAAGGGTCATCTAGACTGGTTCTCGGCTCGACTGGCCGAATTGACCGGTCCGATTCAGTGATATCAGCAACTCCCGTGCATGGAGATGAAAAAGTGAATTTTTTTTATTAAAAACATTTATTATATCTTACTCCCTCCGTGCTTGATCTATTGAAGTTTAAGGTTAATGTGTATTTAATAAAGTAAAACATTGTTGTATTTAAACTAAAATACTTTGACTTAATATTATCCCATTATTTATGATACATAATGAGATAGTAATTGTTGTAGCAATCGTTAAATTGGGTTAAGATGGGAAAAAAAACGAGACTTTAGAATTGTAACAGGTTAAGTTAGAAAAATACCCTTTTCTCTAATATTTTTTATTTTTAATCCTTAAATAAAATCGAAAATATTTTTAGATTAAGGCTTTATTTTGCAAGTCCAATCCGCTAGCGATTAACAGATTTGACTAGCGGATAGCGAATTAGAAAAAATAGAGGTGTTTGGTAACAGGTAGCTTATAACATTTTTTTAATAGCGTATATCATTTTTTCAAACGCTATTTCAAGTAGCGTTTGATTTTATAGCTTATAACGTCTGATTTTTTATCTCGCTTTTATCATCATCAATTTTATTTAATTTCTTTTCTATCTTCTATTAAATAAAATAAAATATTATTATAATGATTATAAATAAACAATTAAATAAATAAATTATTTTAATGTTAATAAGTAAATAAATACAACTATAAATAAATTAAATATAATATTTTTAAACAATAAAAATTATTTTAATGAGGTTGGAAAAGATAATAAATAAATAAAGTAAATAAATAAATTATATTAATAAAATATATATTTTAATATTTTAACTTCTAAATATCATAATAATTAGTTTATTATTTATAAATATTTTACCATATCCAATATTGATTAAAGAAAAGTAAGCAATAATTAAAAATATCCTTTTATGTTATTTTATATTTATCAGTTAGTTTAACCGCTAATTTTATCAAACACTCCAAATTTAATTTGATAGCTTATCCACTATCAGCTTTCTGATCCGCTATCCGCTAGCTTATTCGCTATCTGCTATAAGTTATCCACTATCTGTTACTTTTTGCCAAACAGAGTCTAGGTTTTAGAAAATCGTGTACCCTTTATACTATTAACCTAATGTATTTAAGGGAACTAATTCTCTTAAATGTTGATCCTCATCAGTTTTAAGTCTAAGTTTTTATTGTTGAAACGAAAGTTTGCGGAAGGCAAAGTTTTTACGTTCCAAGGAAAAAAAAGTAATATTCAAGGGTAGAAATCATGCATAAAACTCCTTAAGTATTTAATTATTATTTTATTTTTTATTTAACCTTTTCAAGGATGTGTCATTTTCAACAAAATTTTCAATCTTATTGAAAGAAAAAAAAAATCTGAGACCGCCAACAGCTGGAAGAAGTGAACTAAAACAAAACAAAAAGATTATAAAAATGAAACCTTTGATTTTAATTCCAGTGTCTTATCAATGACCCCTTGAATTGAATTATCAAAGTGTCAACCATATTCCGGTTAGTCGGTTACTCTTCTCACTCTTTCATTCATTCATTCATTGATATTTCATTCTTCTACTATCTCATTGTCTCTCTCTCTTCAGCTGCCAATATAAATACTGAGAAGTAGCGAATCGTTTTCCATTCATTTTTATCAAACTCTCTCACTCATTTCACAACACACACACAAATAGATCATTCAACAATCCGGTGCACCCACCCAAATAGCAGCAAAATTTTATCTTGCCTTCTATATCATTTTTTATTATAATTTATATAGTGAAGGCTAAACCAACCAACACCATCAGCATACATAGGAGAAATTGTTGGGTTTATCAACCATGGCAGATGATGATCAATTTCAGCAGGGAAGTGGAAACTGGTGGGACTCAGCTACAAGAAACGTAGTGAGGTTTGAAAGTGGGGCATCACAGTCTTCTTCCTCTGGTGGCATCACCAACTTTGCTTGGCAAACTCCAGAAGATCACATGGCTGCAGACATGAAACCAACAAGGTCTTCCATGGATTCCTTCTCAGCAGCAGCCCCAGGTAGTTCTTCTGTGGTTTTCCATGACACTCAGAACCAGAAGCAGCTTCAACATGCAGATTCTTCCACTAATTCCAGTGACCCCAACTTGCATATGATGGGTTTAGGCCTTTCCTCCCAAGTCATGGATTGGAATAATCAAGCATCTTTGTTGTAAGTGCAATTTGTGTCACTCACCGACAAAAAAAATTGATCTTTGATTCCCCCCCCCCCCCCCCCTCTCTCTCTCTCTGTCATTTTTTTTATGATAACTTAGCAGAACAGAATAATAATAGAGTAATATCTTTGTTGTGTTAATTTGTTTGATGGTGACTCTGACACAGAAGAGGTGGTGAGAAGGCAGCAACAGAGAACAGTTTCAGGTCGATGCTGCAAGAGTCATCAAGAACCAATTTTCAACAAGAAACTGTGATGGGGTTGTCTCAAACTCAAGTTCAATGGACTAGGGGAGCAGAGAATGATCATGAATTCAAGCAAGTAAATAATATCAACAGGGGTTTCTCTTTGGATCAAAACCAATTCAGCCCTCCTCAATATAACAGCTCTGGGGACAGTCACAGCACCGTGACCTCTACTTTTCAAGTGGATTCCTCTTCTTTATATGGTACCACCCCATCAATATTAATACAAGGATTATTGGGAGGAGGACCTGATCACCACCACAATAATCAACAACCCCACCAACCCATGAGTTTTCCATACCCAAATAATAGCTATGGTTCTTTAAACTCTAACAATGATCACTTGATGCCTTCTTGGTCTAATAAAGTACCCCCTCATTTCTTGAGAGGTTCACCTCCAAAACAATTACCACCCAATAATATTAATAACCAGTTGCATTTCACCAACAACGCCCCATTTTGGAATGCTTCTGAGGCTGCTACTAATTCCATCAAGGATGTTCGGTCTAGCTTCTTCCCCTCCCCATTCTCCACTCCAAATTTTGATGTACAATCAAAGGTACATAATTTATATACCAAAATACGTATGCATTACTATTGAAGTGTCTAAAGTTTTTAATTTTATAAAGTGGTTGATCATATATGGTTGGTTGGTTTTGCAGAATGTATCTGAAGTGTGCAGGGACTCGGGTGGTGGTGTGGTAAAGAAAAGTGGGAGTGAGGCAGGAGCAGCAGCACCAAAAAGGCCTCGTAACGAAACCCCATCTCCTTTGCCAGCTTTTAAGGTACAATAAGTGCAACTAACCTTTTAACAAGAGAGAAGGGGAGGAACCTTTCAACTTTTTATCTTTATCTCGTTTTTATTTTATTTTATGTTTGTTTTGTTTTTTCTTCCTTTAATTTGATGAGTTCATAAACATGGATATATGAAGCTGTGTATATATGTAATTCTACTTTCTTAGGTGAGAAAAGAGAAGATGGGGGACAGAATCACTGCACTCCAACAATTGGTGTCGCCTTTTGGAAAGGTGTGTGTGTGTGTGTGCGCTTCTGATAAAAATGATCTTCATATATATGCTATCTATCTACCAAGTGAAGTGATGAATTCAGATTGATGTATCATAATTTGCTTTGTGAATTCAAGTTCTATAATAAGTGGGGAGAGAAAGGAAAAAAAAAGCAAGATTATTATTATCATAACAGTTTTGATACTGATGCTGCTAATTTATTGATGAAAGTTTTTAAAAATCTGTTATTTATGTTGTGTCAGACTGATACAGCCTCAGTGCTCTCTGAAGCCATTGAATACATCAAATTCCTCCATGAACAGGTTACAGTAAGTCCCATTACCCCATTAATATATTCTTATAATCTGGGAGAGCTATGAACAATAGCAAAACTTTCATCTTATATGGATATATATAACGTTTTTGATATCTTCAGGTTTTAAGCGCCCCGTATATAAAAAGTGGAGCTCCAATACAGATTCAACAGGTAGCATTTGTAATATTTATATATTTCCATGCACGTTAAAATATCCTATATATGGTAATAGTAATAGTCACTAATAGTCTAATAATTATTACGCATTTCTCTCTAAATATTTAAATAATTATAGTTAAGTTTTTTTCTCTGTTGTTTTGTAACACAATGCGCTTTTCCTCTAAGTTGTTCTTATTTTTTGTCAAGTTGTTGTCGTTATTCAAGCGGAGGAATAAGGATAGAAATAGGAACATTTGATTCCCATGCATTGATGCTCATGACTTGGCTATGTTTGGATTTCCATTCCAAGTCCTTTAAACTCATTTTAGTCTACAGAATACAGAATATGTTTGATTTTCAGTCATAAAAGTATGTTTAGGTCTAAAAATGCGTTTTCTTAGAAGGAACTCTATAGTTACTTTAGTTCCATATGTATTTTTGTAGTCTTTCAATGAAAACTAAACATGCACTAAATTAGTTGCTTCTCACAAACTCAATTATTGGAATTCACGCAATGTACTTTGAACCAATAACAAAACCAAGGTTTTCAATTTTGGTCCGCAACCGCGATTGTGGTTGCAACATCAAAGTTTTCGGTGTCTTCAAAACTGCATCATGATCGCAATTGTGGCTGTATTTGTCTGCAATTTTCCACAATATGAAAGATCGCAACGCAACCACACTACGACTGCAATTTAAAACCTTGAGCAAAACATAATCCTTTTATTTCAAGATTATGATCAGTTATAATGCTATTTTTATTTTTTGCCTTTTTAATGCAGAGTTCTGGTAAATCAAAGGAAGCTGGTGAGGGTCCAAAGCAGGACCTTAGAAGCCGAGGGCTATGCTTGGTACCAGTTTCGAGTACATTTCCAGTGACTCATGAAACCACAGTTGATTTTTGGACACCAACATTCGGAGGGACTTCCAGATAGATTGATAATGGGATGATGGAGAATTGGGACACGGAACCAATACCCTGCAACTAGGACTATTTGTGTATGTATTGTACCTTATCAAACCTGGCCAAGTTGGGGAATGATAAGATGAAAGAAAAGAGAAAAAACAGGAAAGAAGACACGGAAGCCCACATAAATATGTAAAGTTAGTTAGTTCTAATGAGGGATATTGTGGAAAAGATAATGAAAAAAAAAAGAGAGAGAAAAAGGGAAGGTGGTGGGGGGAAGAGGAAATTGTGTTGAAAGAGAAAGAAAGGGAAGTGACCCTTCAAAAGATGGCTCATTTTTGGGCCAACTACATTCAGAATTATGCAGGGGTTTGGGGCAATATTGGGACCATAGGAAGCACAATAAGTTGTTGTAATAATTGAAAGTATATTTATGCTTACAAGGGTGGGATTAGGAATGACAAAAATTAAAGTTGCTGATTATAGGGGAGGTTCTTATTTGATAGACTAAACAAGAGAGAAAGAGAGAGAGTTGTTGTTAGTACAAGATAAAGGAGCTTTATTAATTTCTTGTTGCTATATTGTGAATAGAGCTGGCACTACCTTTAGTTTTCACAAGAGGAAAAAGAAAGAAATTTAATTTGCAAGGAATCATTGAAATATAGAATAGAAGAGTGAGTGAGTGAAGGGATACTTCATTTGATTGGAAATCTCACTTTTGATTTGTTTATGTCTTTGGCACAAGTAAGTGGAAGTCAGAGGATGGCCCACATTCTCCCCTTTTAGGTTTCCTAATTATTATTTTTTTCCAAATCAAATGTTTTGTTTAATTAGCAGAAAGATTAATTAATTAGAAAGATATTTATATTTTGGCAGATGCTTTTTCACATGCTTTTATGCTTTATACCGAATGGCCACACAGAGGGGCTTCCATTGGAAGTATGTGTATAAAGAAGAGAAAAAATTCATAAATATATTTATATCCTGCGCGGACTTCTGGATTAGGACACATATGGTCCTCATTTTGAATGAAAGTATATGCCCGTCATTGTCTATTTTTTTTTTTTCAAAAACAAATGAAGACTCTGCAAGAAAGAAAAAAACCCTTAGATTTAAAGAAAGTATATTTTCTTTGGTCTAGATCATGGTATCCCCGCGTGCGTGTGGGGACTAATCCCTTCAAGCCGGGTACGACTATTTTCTAGTTTCTACTTAGGATCATCACTAAAACAGTAAAACTTCATTAATTAGTTCATCTGTTCTTTCATAGTTGAGTGCGGGATTTTATATAAACCCTTTTTCTAAGGTTCAACATAATTTCATATTTTAATTTCTTTTCTTATGTTATGTTTGACAAAAAAAGAAAGCAAATTAATAACAACAACAGCATTGACAAGAGAAGAACAGAAGAGAATAATTAGAAGCCAGTCTTAAAATTTAAAATCTACATGATTGATCAGAACAACTTTACCTGTTTTTGGCTTTGCAGATATTGGCCAGAGACTATTTCAAAACGATTTTGTTCTGGTCCAGGTGGGTGCGGGCACCCATCTGATTAAAAGTACTTTACCAAATCTCACTTTCTGAACTTCTCTATCAAGACTTGAACATAGATTAATGCAAAGATGGGGCATCTAAGGGATATTAGTCATTATTATGTTAAATAAGCTAGCCTGTCATGGGGCTCCACGCTATTTCACTAGCCTAAATCACTTTCTACAAAATTTGTCTTCACTAAGATATTGTCATTTGTGATTCAATATATTGTTTCTTTCTGTGTTATCTCAGCAAGCTGCGTTTATTATTTATCTTAAATTAAATAATAAGTCGAATTCTCTATGTGGAAATCATTTGGCATTAAGGTATATAATTTGAAAGTTATTAGAAGTGAAAAACAGACAAGGGAAGGAAGCAGCAAAAACTATTTTTTTTTTCGTTTCGATTTTTATACTCCTCATATATATAGCAGCAGGGTAGGCTAATAGGAAGAAAAAAAAAAAACTAACCGTTCAAGCATATTTATTTTGAAAATCATTTATACATTATATTTTTCTCACTGCTTGATTAGCATCTTTTTTAGCGGTGAGGAAGTTGTTGCCATGAATATGCTGCTTTCGGATCATTTATGCATCGTTTCCTTCTTTAGCTAAATAAGAAAACTCGTTTTTCATTGTTTTTATAATTAGTTTTTGTCGTATAATTCTATAACAATGTCTGCTAATCAACGAATGATCATTGATACCAAAGTTGATATACATGGATGAAAAACAGAAGGAATATAATCACCAAATTATTTTAGGTCTATATCATTTGTCTTAAGATTCCATACTTTCATTCCTACCCTTTTCTCAACTCTTTATGCCACCCTTGAAAAAAATATTTGCTTAACTTTCACTTATAGCTTTAATAATTAAAGCATTTACAAGCTTATTATTATTATCACTAACCAAGCAAGATTCCATTCGAAGTTTTTTTCTTCTTCTTAGCATCATGTGTAATGGCAGGCTTCTTCATCATGTTTGAGAAGGACCATGACATTGGAATCCAAAAAAAAAATGAAACTGCTGAAATTCATGAGCGTGGCTTAGCTTAGGTAGTTGAGAAAAGAGGGAGAGATGGGGAGAAAGAGAGCGAGAGAGAAAGGGAGAGTGAGAGAGAGGGGAGGGAAAGAGCGATAGAGAGAGGGGGGAGACTCAGGGAGAGAGCGAGAGAGAAAGGGAGGGAGGGAACGAGAGAGAACGAGAGAGAGGATGGGAGAAAGGAGCTAGAGAAAGGGAGAGGGAGAAAGAGAGGGAAAGATAAAGGGCGAGGGATAGAGAGGGAAAGAGAAGGAGAGGGGGAGAGAGATAAAGCGAGATAGAGAGAGAGAGATAAAGCGAGATAGAGCAAGACAGAGGGGGAGGGAGAGAGCGATAGAAAGAGGGAGATAGTGAGAGAGGGGGAAGAGAGAGGGAGAGAGCAAGAGAGAAAGGGAGAGAGAGAGGGAGCGAGATAGAAAAAAGGAGAGGGATCAAGAGCGAGAGAGGGAGGGGGAGAGAGCGATTGAGTACGAGAGGGAGAGGTTTTTTAGAGATAGAGTGTGAGAGAGAGAGATAGATATTGAGAGGGGAGATTCAAGGAACAAAGTTGTTTATTGAAGCTCATCAAATAATTATAATCATTAATAAAAGAATAAGTTTTTTATTAGAATAAAAAAAATTAAACTTCAACATGGGAAAAAAAAGTCGTTTGGTAGTATCCACAAAAACACTAAACTTATGACACATTTTGTAATTTGTGTATTAGTAATATTTGTATTTCAAAGTACCATTTCTACAAATACCTTAAAATTAGTTGGTAACCTTATAAGCAGGTAACCCATGTAAGATCTGGACCCTTCCACTATTTAATTATTATATCTATGGTCAGGATTGGATTGGTCCCTCATGGACTAATTTATGCATTGGTTCATATGAAGTGCCACCTATTATTATTATCACTAACCAAGCAAGATTCCATTCGAGGTTTTTTTTTTCCTTCTGAGCATCATGTGTAATGTCAGCTTCTTCATCATGTTTGAGAAGGACCATGACATTGGAATCCGAAAAAAATAAAATGAAACTGCTGAAATTCATGAGCGTGGCTTAGCTTAGGTAGTTGAGAAAAGATAACAGGGCAGACACTTTTTGTCATGAAATGATGGAACTAGACGCTGCAAAGCCAGAAGTAGAAACTCAGTGACACAAACTGATGTTAAGAAGGAGAAGAAAAAATGGGACAAAAATAGATAACATTGTGAAAAAAGCTCTGTGAATCACATGACACTGGATTTTCTTTCACAACAAAGAAAGGAAGACCAATGTGTATCAGAATCTTTCTTTCCATCACTTGCCTATTTACATTGCATGGACTGTCTAATCAGCAATTGCATATATATAATTCAACCAAACATGTGACAATTTTGTTTCATTTTACATACCAAGTGAAAAAATACAACAACAACAACCAAGTCTTGTGGGATTGGCTACATAGATCAAACGATGCCATAATATTCCATTATACCAGGTGAAAAAATAATGTTAAGAAATCATGGACAAACTTGTAGGTCAAAGATGAGCTTGCAGAATTTGCTCGTGGTAACCAGATCAAATCCACTTTCATTATTGAAGATATTTAGAGTTGACCTATCTCTAATATAATCCAAACCGACAAGATATATAAAATGAAGGATTTGAAGGTGTGTGTACTGTATAGTAATAGTCATGGTGTACAATTGTCCTTTTCAAAGTATAAAATAAGCAAATGTTTGTTTTAAGTGGCAGAGTAAACAACATTTGCTTTCGGCACCGTTTCAGTAATAATATATGACTAACATCAATATAGCTGATAACGATTTAAATCACCTGCAACTTTCATTTTCATTTTTCTCCATTTATACCCCTTTATTTTTCTTTATGCCTCAGCATATACAATTAATTAAGGCATTTGTTTAACACACACACATACACATGCAAATTAATTTCTTCAAATATGCAATCTTATTAATTATTGTATACGAGAGAATCGTAAAGATGATGCTCTACCAAACTGTTCAATGCAATGTACACGTGCTTGCTTATTGGAATTAAAGTTCATTAAAGGGGGAATAATACAAAAGATGGGAACACGTATTTTTCTTAGCCTAATACAAAAGAACAAGACAAACAAACTTTCACCATTCAACAAATTGCAACGACAACTGCATCCTGTAACACACATACAAAGCATTTTCTTTTTGAAAAATGAAAAAAAAAATATAAATACTTGCAGCCACAGAAAAAATATATAACTCACTATATTCCAAGGCTAAAAAATGGGTAATATGGATTTCAAGCAATATTCTGGTGTACTTTAATAATAGTGTGTTTATATGATCTCAAACATTATGCAGCTTCCTTGAGCTTCTTTGTGATGGTGGCAATATATTTCCCTTGGTGGAATGCTTGCTCCAACTCAAGCTCACTTGGCTGTCTTGAGCCGTCGCCGGCATAAGTTCCTGCACCATATGGACTTCCACCTTTCACTTTCTCCATCTCGAACATGCCAGCACCGAAAGTATAACCAATGGGAACAAAAATCATTCCATGATGAACCAGCTGAGTAATAGCAGTAAGCCTGTCATGGATTCCAGAAATTTCAAAGCATTACTATATTTGTTATACTTGGTAATGGAGTAAGAAACCGAACACTCGCATAGAGGCTCTCTTACGCTGTAGTCTCTTGTCCGCCACCTTGAGAACCGGTGCTGTAGAAGATTCCTGCAGGCTTGCCTGCAAGCTGTTGTGTTCTCCATAAACCCCCAGTAGCATCCAGAAAAGCTTTAAATTGAGCAGCCATCATTCCGAATCTTGTTGGGAAGCCAAACACAAAGCCATCGGCCTCAGCGAGTTCATTGGGGGTGATGACCGGTACATCACTCTTGGGTGGTGCACTCATCTTCCCAAGCACCTCTTCTGGCAGTGTCTCAGGTACCTGTTCACAGGTTGAATTAAGTCAGCAAGTAAGCTCTGTTTTTTAAATGATGAAAAATTGAAAATGTTTATAACCTTCACTGACAAAACAAAATAAGTTTACATTCCTTCTCAAATTTAGCAAGAACGAATTTGGTAAGTAAAGTCTTACTCCTAGCCAGGATATGATCACAACAAAGGAACTTAGCCAACAGAACATTTAAAACTTGGCAGGAACAATGATATTGAGTTGAGAACTAATCAATATTAACCTTAAATAACAGTGTAATGGGTGTTATGCAAGCAGTTGTTTTATTTTTTTTAATATATTTATCTGCTCTATGGAGGAATGAGCCGTGGCTCTGGATCTGATTTTGCTCCATATTTTCAGTTTTATGCTATGACATTATGGAATGCACAGGAAATGTAAATTACGTAACACAAATTACATGCCTGCCATAATTTGGCATCAACACCTTCCACAGAAGCAGCTCCTTTCTTTATTTCCTCTGCTAGTTTCTCTACATGTCCATACATGGAGTAGTACCTGTCAAAGCAATGTAAAAATCACATTTTGTAATCAAAGCTTACAGAAACATGTTCAGGAATTCACTTTATTGGTGAAATGAAAGGAAAATTGAACAAAATTCTCCGCGGCAATAAAAAAGAGAGGAAATGCAGATCAACAAAACAAATGGCAAGTAGTTTAAACAGAAAAGGTTATAATTTCCCGGTAGAATTAAATAAAAACAAGAGTGCATAAGATTATATATATATATATAAAGATTATTGCACATTAGCTAATCATTTTAGATAGATCTTATGTGTGATAAAATGAGGACTTGTATGTAATCTAAGACTTCTAATTTCGATCAACAATCAAATACTTGACTTATCCTACTTCATCTGTCCTTTAGGAAAGACAGCCTACTTTCATAAGTTAGCTTGGAAACATAAACCCCATGTCCTTAGTTGACCGAGTAGTCAAAATTGAGTCAGTTCAAAAACTAACTGCAATGAATTTAACACTGCAGTGTATACAATAGGAACTTACGACATGAATTGCACTCATGCCTATGGAAACTGAACTTATAAAAGTAACAAGTAAGGGCAGGCCACTGAGAATTAATAAACATAGACAAAGACAATAAAGCCTTAGACAAAAACACCATGGCTGAACCAAGAACATAGGATCAGAAGCAGTATATCAAGGCAAAGCCTCTGTAAGAAGTTAGAATAGGGCTTTATATGATCGAGCAGGAGAGAAATAATTATGATCCTCATTCAACTTTGAAAACATCAAAATAGCATAATGAAATATCAATAATCTATTAATCATTAACAAGTAAAATTTTGCAATCCCTACTTCGAATGACAATAAATATACTTGAAAGGAGTGGAATTAGTTGATTTAAAAACCGAACAGAAGGAGTTCATGGCTTCCTTTTCTAATTCTATTCCCTCCATTCTAAATTGAATGCCAATTTATCTAGCTAGCATCAATAAACATATTTAGAAGTTGAAAATTTCGGAAGATCAAGATCAATTTACACTATCAATCCTTTTTTTCTCCATTTGATAACAATCATCACCAAACAGAGTGACTAATGAATAATTGGTATTATATAAAAGTCACTTTGCTCTCTGGTTTTCTCCACTTATTTTATTTTTGACAAAAATAGCAGCCAGATATAACAAAAGAGGGTAAAGTACACCTCATGAGGATTTCTGTATCCGTAGATTTCATGCATATATGCACATGCTTATGCATGTATCTTAACTACTGTTCTAGCATTGCTTGCTAGATCCAATAACTATTGTTTTAGACTTTCAGTATTGCAATTAGAGATCCATAGTGCCTCAATGAACAATTTCATTTTCCTTCTTTCTCTTAATGTTATATGTTGACTACAAATGTAAACAACAACTTTGCTACCTCCTTCAGATATATAAATTTGAGATTTTCACACAATACAATTGTGTGAATATAATTTTGTCTGGGGTGATAACTGTTGGGTATTGCAAAAGAAAGGATGAACTATCATTAAAACAAGCTATCTATTGGCTACAAATACTAACCTAAAAAGAATACAGAAAATAATGAAAGTTTTTATTAACCAAGCAATTGGGATGAGGACATTAACATCAGTGCTTCAACTCATTACTATTCTTCATTGTAGCAAGCTAAAAAAACATTTACACTTTCTTGATGATTTGAACCAAACTGCAATGGTTGATAAATTTGTTGATGTTGATTTCAATGCAAAATTGCAAATCATCAAAACTTGAACAATTACCAATCAGCACATTCCAAAATACAAGTTGTTAGTCTATAAATTGAGAATTGACCAACTTAGGTGAGAAACCTAAATGACAACATCAGAAATATTTAATCTTCATTTTGAAGGTGTTCAACTCAATAAATCTCAGATAAATGAATAACATAGCAGTGTTGCAAAATTAGATACATAAAGAGTCAGTAAATATCCTAATTCTATTGTCTTCTTTTTTTTTTCCCTGTAAAAATTCCAATTCAAATCAGAAAATGAAAAATTAAACAAAGGAAAAACAGTTTGGAAGTGTGCTTTTTTGGCAGAGGATGATTCTGATTACTACCAAACAAAATGCAGAACAAGTCAAACGCCAAAAGGGATTCTGTGTCATCAGCACCATTCTTCAGACACAGGTACTTCTTCCCCCCAACGATCAAACAAACCAATAATCTACTACAGAGCATACAGAAGAAGACCACAGTCAAACCAAAAAACAACAATGCATCAGATCAAAGAGAATTGATACACTCCCAGATCTTCAGTGAATTTTCAAAAGGCTTGAAATTTAAGAACCCATTCAAAAAGTAAAGAAAACCCAGTAAACAAAATCCCATCTTGATCAGCATGAATGGCAAACCGCGGGACCAGAAAAAAAAAATAAAGCAGCACTAACGACAAGGACAGCACAAAATCAGAGATTAACAGAGAAGATAAACACAGTTTGAATAGTAACGAAACTAAAATTCATTATTACAAAAATTAAGTTTAAGAAAAAACATACACGATATAAACTTTGACAGCCATTGATTAAGTCTTCAAAGGTCTCTGTGTGTGTGTGTGTGTGTCTCTCTCTCTCTCTCTCTCTTTGTGATTCGAATTTGTTTTTTTTATTAAACAAGGCACTGAAGTTGACGATTGCGAGATGGAGGTAGCACAAGCTTTATATATACGTGTTTATAATTATGGTGTGTACTTGCGAATTGGATTGATTGGATTAGCTTAGCTTGCAGAATAATAATTTTTAATTAGGGGCTAATTAGTTTCTTCTTTTTGTTTGGTAGATGAAACGACACCGTTCCCTCCAACATGATTAATGATGACAGGATGGTGTCACGCTCTTCATCATCATCATGGTCTTCGTGTACTAGTGCGATTGCTCTAGAAGCCGTCGATTTTTGGAAACTTTTATTACGTCATTTTATTTCATTAGTCATCTATAGATATATAATTTCTGGTTAATTCATTAACAGTGTTCCCGCCAACTAATTTTGCATTTTTTAATCTAAGTGTTCAGGCCACGGGGCAGAGGAGATGCGTTGAGATGAAAAAAATCTCCAGCATAAGTTTCAATTTTAAAGTACGTGAAAAAGGCCACATCTATCAAAGTAATGTGCTGTAACATAATTTGATTATTTAATAATTTCAAAATGTGCAGACCTTTGGACTTTGGGGTAGGTAATTTGGTATCCTGGAACTGTGTGCATAGTTATTATATTTTAAAAAAGCAATTCGCACCATTTTATTTTAATTAATTATTTCAAATATTATATTTTGTAAATGTTACCGTAATTAAATCCATTATTTTTCTTTGAAAATTATTTCTATAAACAAATTAGTATTTTATTTTAAATTTCATTCATTTTTTATATTAGTGAAATTTAGGTTGCAAATTGTTTTTTGATAAATAAAATTTTTGCTTAAGGTTTTTTTATAATTTTTTTGTTTGTGTAAATTATGAGATAACAAACTTATTTTTATTTTATTTTTGAAAAATAAAATAGTATTTACATACAAATTTATTTATATTTTTTATTCCTAATTTAAAAAAAGTAAAATTATTTTATTTTAAATTTATTTTCAATAATTAAAATAGCATTTGCTATTAATGAATTTATTCATGTTTTTTGTTCATATAAATTCTCAAGATTCAAGATTATTTTTTTTAAATAAAACAATATTTGCTACCTGGTGCCAGTTTCATTCATAGTATATCTTTTTTTGTTATGATAAATTTTGGTTACAAAGTTATTTTTTATTTTATTCTTGATAAATAAATTAGTATTTGCTTGCAGGTTTTATTCGTACTTTTTGTTCATGTAAATTTTTAACTATTTTTTCATTTTATTTTTTATGAATAAAAAATTATTTTTAATGAGTTTTATTTATTTTTTTGTTCAAGTAAATTTTTAAATTGCAAAATTATTATTTATTTGCTTTATTTTTTATAAATAAAATAATATTTTCTTAGGATTTTTGTTCATACTATTTTTTATTTGTGTAAATTTTCAGGTTACAGAATTTTTTTTTGTTTTTATTTTCAATATATAAATAATATTTTATTGCAAGTTTTATTCATGATATTTTCATTTAAAAAATTAAATTCTTATGGACTGAAAATTTATTTTATTTATCTAATTTGTTCTTTATATATTAAGTTATTATTATATAAATAAATCATTTTATAACGTGTAAAGATTAATCCAACCCGTGCATCGCACGGGTCCACTTTCTAGTTAAATTAAATGCTAAGCTCGAGCCTTTCCGATTTCATAGGTTATAGGTATAGCTAGCAAAATGGACTTAGCCCGCCCAAAAAACACTGGGCTTGGACACACAAATTTGAGTCCGTTTTCAATTTGGACCTTTTTGGCTCGACCTGATAAAGCCCGAACCCGTAAAAGCCGAGTTCGACCCGAAAAAACCAAAAAAATAAAGGGTTCAGACATACAAATTTGAGCTCATTTTTAATCCAAACTTTTTTGGCCCGGCCCGATAAAACCCGAATATAGCCCAAAAGCCTGAATTGCCACCTCTAGTTACAGGTAACATTTTTTTTGACCGGAGGTTATAGGTTGCGTGAACTAACAACGATAATTACAAAAATAAATCAAAAATGGAAACTGCGCTTTGCCCCTCCTTTACATAAAAAAATAAAAAATAAAATAAAAATAATTATTTTATTGAAATAAGTTTAGTTTTCAAATTCATTTTGTAAACCAATCCAATTTTAATTTAAACCAAAATTATGTTTTCTAAATATAAATTTCTAATCAATACATTTTTTTAATAAATATAAACTTAAAATAATATTTAAATTATTTATGAAATTAACATAAGTAATAAAAAATTTAATTTCTTAAATTAAATCATTTAAGAAATTATCAAAATATGTGTCATTTTTTTATTATATAAAAAAAAGTCATTTTTAAAATTTTAAATAAGTGAAACTTAAATTCATTTATAGAATATTTAAGATAAGTTACAATATTTGGAATTCTATTAAAAGAATTTTAATAACAAAATAGTTTTTATCAAAATTTAAGCAATAAAATTCGAACTTGCACTTGAGATGTGCTTTGAATGAGATTTATAATAATAAAGTTAAAGAGTGTTGTCAAACATAAACGTAAAGAAGGATGATGAACCACATCAATGATGGGATTTTTTCTAATTGTATTTGAAATTAGGAAAACCAATGAGTGATGTGGGGGGGCAACTAGGAAGGGAATGGTTGCACTTGGCGAGATCAGAACCGTTGAGTTGGTTTGGTAGGTCTAGTGCAGGGCATGATCATGGTTTCTGATTGGGGTCCACAACATATTGTCAGTTCCTAAATAATTGGTCAAATTTAGTTTTGGTCTCTATGAAAAATTTATACATTTTAGTATTTATATTTGACAAAAATAATGTATTTTAATTCTCTACCAAAGACTAAAAGTATATACTGTTTATATATTTCAAGGAATAAAAACCTGTAAAATTTTTCTTATAAAAAAAAACCTGTAAAATTTTTATAGGGACTTAAAAAACATATTTAGTTGAAATGAAATAGAAATTGGAAGTGTTTGAACTTTGAAGAGTTGCAGCAATTGCTGAATAATATGGTTGGCATTTGACTTTTATTTATTTATAATAATTCGGTGTTTGGCGTCGACAAGAGGAATTAGATGACGTATAACACGCTGCATGCTGACCAAAATTATAATAACAATCACATAAAATTACAGGTTGCGACTCGTTTTAAAAAACCTCCAAATGTGTCTGGTGTTACATTAAACGAGTCAAATTGAGCCGAATATTTAAAGTTTGAGTTTAATTTATGAAAAAAATTAGCGATTTAAATTTATCTCATTTATTTATACAAACATATTTAAAAGTTTGAACTTGAGTTTATTAAAAGAATAAAATTTGTGTTTGTCTTGATGACTCATTTATAACATAAATTTTTACATTTATAAATTTTTTCTTAAATTATTTTTAGACTTTATCAGTTTAGTATTTAATAAAGATAAATACTAAACACGTGGTATATGAATTCAAAAATGATAGACTATTACATTTAGATAATCTAATAAATAAAAATTTCATAATTAAACTTATTGACTACTATAAAAAGAAAACTTCAAGATTAACACTCAATAAAATTCTTCATATTTCCATAATATCAATATAAAAAAGACTGATAAAATTCTCATCATCAATTTATTGATAGAATAGTCTCTTTCAAAATGTTATCCACCTAAATTCACATAATACAATAATATATAAGTATTAAATATTATAATTTTAACTTAATAATAATCTTAATAAACCAAATAAAAATGTTATTATACATTTGACTTCTTTACTGATAAAAAAAAATACTTTTGGCTTCTTTTTCTTGCCATACTTACGACGTATCTAATAAACTTCACAAATCAATGCTTGGACAGCAATATTTTTATACAAAATGTAAGATCTATGTAGTTTTAATTTTTGATTATATATATTATTTTATATATATTTATATAAACAAGCTATTCACTAGCCTTTAATGTCGAGCTTATAAGGCTTAGACTTGACTCATTTAAATATTCGAGTTCAATCTTAAGCTTGAGCTTAATTTGTTTTATTAAACAAACAAGCTTAAGTGAGTAATTAATGAGTCAAACCTGAATAGTTTACAAATAGTTCAACTCATTTACACCCCTAGTTACATCCCTTCCTGCCGAGTAAACTATCAATTTGGTCCATGAAATTGTAGAGCGCTGTCACTTTGGTCCCTCACATTAAGAAATTGGCAAATTGGTCCCTGAAATTGAGAACCGTTCGTCAAGTTAGTTCCTCCGTCAGTCTAGTTAACAAACGGCGTTACAAATGCTGACTTGGCACCCACGTGGCCTCACATGTGGCGGCCTAATCATCTGGGACCAAAATGAAATTTATCCTAACCTCCCCTCTCTTTTTGAAAATTGAAAAATGAACCCTCACTCTCTTCTCTTTCCTCCGTCTCTGTAATTTCTAAGAGCCTCATCAGCTGGGCTGCATTCGCCAAGGAAAAAACTGAAGAATATTGATAAAAACAATTTTACACCAAACTCTTCACAATCAATAGCCAAACTGCCCCCATCCAAAGGTAGAAGCAAATATAGGCATGATGGAATTGGGATAGTTTCAAATCAAATGTGACAGCCTAAGAATTGCTCGCTCACTGCAACGATTAGGGTCACAATAAAGCAATATATATAGGAGGGTGAAGAGAAATAGAATGGAATTGTAGCAAATCAAGGAAAGGAATAAATAAGTCGTTCATTGATATTAATTATAACAGTTCTCAAGTTGTCCATTGTTTGTATTTCAGCAACCCCAGCACTGCAACCTCAAGACAATTTTCTTGGTGGTTTTTGCCTAATTGATTCACACAAAAAAATTAAATAAAAAAATAGATAACTTGAGAAACTATTCAATTACTAATTAGCTTCTTTTTAATAGATTAAAAATAAGCACAAGTGGAGTTTGAAGGGCACAGTGGCTTCCTTCGAATCCATAATAACTTATTAATAAGATATCTTTTGTGGAAGATAAGCTTGGTTTGACCACCATAACTGGACTGTTTGAGGTCATAACGGTGCTTTCCTTGGGCAGCGATGCTATACTTACCCTTCTTGTATGGCTACCTGAAAAGGGGGAAAACATGAGATTGGAGCCCTATATACAATAATAGATTGGACATTACAAAAGGAAATTAATGGAGAAACTAGCTCATGTAGATTGTGCGTGCATTATTCGGCCATGCTTCAAGTGACTAGTTTTTTCCTTGGAGAATGCAGGCCAGCTGGTGAGGCTCTTGGAAATTACAGAGACGGAGGAAGGAGAAGAGAGCGAGGGTTCATTTTTCAATTTTCAAAAAGAGAGGGGAGGTTAGGATAAATTTCATTTTGGTCCCAGATGATTAGGCCGCCACATGTGAGGCCACGTGGGTGCCAAGTCAGCATTTTTAACGCCGTTTGTTAACTAGACTGACGGAGGGACTAACTTGACGAACGGTTCTCAATTTCAGGGATCAATTTGCCAATTTCTTAATGTGAGAGACCAAAGTGACAGCGCTCTATAATTTCATGGACCAAATTGATGGTTTACTCCTCCATGCCACTTGGAGATCTTCGGGTCTACTGGCCATCGATGAGTAATTTAGGTGAAATATTTAATTAACTGAGTATTGTAAAGGCAAATTTGGGTGAATCTTTACCAACCCGCGTCAAGAGCCTATGTGAAGTGATGAGTTCAATTTTTTTTTTTAATCTTTTTTAAACTAAAATTTTAAATGTTAAAGTGACAGTCCACCCCATTGCAAATTTAGCTGTACCCACATGCACATGCCTACATTGAAGAGAATCTAAGTCAGGGATATTATACATATATTGGTTTCGCTCAATGCAATGACAAAGTCGGGGCCTTACGTAAATCAATGGTCAAAACTATGAAATATGAACGCATGTAACTTTATGTCTTCCCTATGTGGTGGCAAGGTTTCCAAAATTGGTCCAGCGCCATCATGCTGTTACCCAGGTGCTAGCCTGCTAGGCTCTGAACTCACCTAACAATATGTTGATTTGTTTTACATTGATGAACCTGAAAAAAATGTACTTGAGCCTGTGTGCAACATGATGAGTCTTATGCTTTTCGCATACTATTTAAATGTACCCGTGAGAAACATCTGGTCGCAGGGCAAGTAATCTTTCATGTTATTTTTGCAAGTAAAAAGAAGCAACGTCGCAAACTTTCCTTCACAGTTTCTCAATTCGACATTGAGATGACCATGTCATGACACTTTCCTATCGCGCCATTATTAATGGGATTATTATTATTATTATTATTATTATCATCATCATCATCCTTGCTTCGTGATTTCTAAGAAGAGTAGCTAAGCAAAAAGGTCACAAGCCATATGCACAAAGATGAAAACTGGCTTTTTCTTCACGGATTCAATGTCTGTACCAGTTATGTTCAAACATCAAAGTCATTTGGTTGCTTATTTACAAAGCTTACTGCGCCCCACTCCTCACTTATATTCAAATTGAAATTTTACTTGTCTCTGTCTGTCTTCTTTCATGTCTCTCGAATCAAAATATATAGCACTTTAATTTTTTTTTATTCAGATTAAAATTACTCGTAATTTTTCTCTCTGTATAAACACCTCATAAAAGAGGGAGAGAACAAAATATTTTTTTTGGCCAATGAACAGAATATTTTTTTTTGGTCAAGGAACAGAATATTTTTTGAAATATTATATTTTGAAATTTTTTGGTCTATACATTTATTTTTTTTGGTCAATATATTTTGATTCTTTTTTTGGTCAAAAAAATACATTTTGATTCGAGAAACAAAAAAATTACATAATATATATAAAACGGGCCCAGACAGCTGTGTGGGCCAACGTAGCTTATCGAGGGCGGCCCATTACAAAGTCTAACAAACTCGATTGCTAAAAATCGTAATATTTCTGTTGACCAAATTTTTTTTTAATATTCGACCAAAAAAAAAATCTTAATATTTTAATACACATTTTTAGCAAACTGCATATTAATATTATCCCTTATAGGCCTATATATACCTCCTCGTATGCAATCTTCAAGGTTTGCTACATGCAAATATTATAAGAGTTTTCTTCCGTAAGGTTTTTGGCTTTGCCATTTGTTTGCACAAAATAAAACTGTAAATTATAGGTTGCTTTGGGCGTAATGTTTAAACGCGTTTTGTTTCTGCGTAGGTGTGGATATATAAATTACCAAAGATTTTGGGGAACTTATGATTTGGACTGGACCCGTGAAAGATGGATAACACCTAATTCTACAAGATAAGGACAGCATTCTAGTTAGTGGAGACTTTGTTGTCCTTCAAACAAAATGTGGTCCAAAAATTAAAAACTCTAGATTCTCTATCCCTCTTTTTCTTTATTTGCTCTTGCCAGCTAACTTGGTTTTTTTTCTTCTCTAAGATTTCCGGTCAATTTTAGGCTATGATCTTAACGTGTGGACATGGCGTTTTTGATTTGGATTTCAACCAACGAGAAATTCAACGGGATTAACTGTAAAGTGTATGGGAGATCTGAACAAGTAATGGCGTCCATGCTAAGCATGAAGGTCGAAAGCTGACTATAGTGTTCACCTTTTAAATTGCTTTTTCATTTTTAAAAAAGGATATGAAAAATGGTGGCCCAGTTGAAAAAAATGGGAACTTGCGCAAATGAGCAAATAGGATAGATCAGACTCACCAGAGGATATTAACATCTTATCCGGTTATCTTATGCTAGCATTTAATAGGATGTGATTTAGGCTCCGATAGACAAAAATAGTTGATAAATTAGTTGATATATATAGTTGATAAGGTAGCCGATAACTAATACTAATTATAAGGAAAGAAATTAAATGAATTCATTAACAATAGGAACATACTTTCTCATGTTATTAACTCCTGATTCTTGCCCATATTTCTTGTTATTGACTCCTGATTCTTGTCACAATCTAAGGAACTTGTTTCTTATTTGCTGCTGTCATATCAATCTCATAATTAGCATTTGCTGAACTCTTCCTTTCCATAATAATCTCACAATCAGCATGACTGAAGAGATTTGGATTTGTTTCCTTATTTGCTGCTGTCATATTAATCTCATAATTAGTATTTGTTGCGGTTTTCCTTTCCATGATATTCTCAAAAATCAGCATCATTAAAAGGGTTTGGATTTTGTTCCTTACCTCTAAGCAATTTCATTAGAGAGCATATCCTGAAGGGTATCAGAATAGCATCATTTAAAGGGTATCAGAATATATAAATTTCTACTTAAAGATCAATGAACTTTAAGAGTTTTCTGGCTTAGTTTAAGAGCTTAGAAATTTTGAAGCATTGCCGCAATTGTTATCTGAACCTAGCTAAATTTTTATTCTTTTGATGAATAACATTATAACAAAGAATGAAGCATAGTAAAGATAAATGAGTGAATACCTGATGATAATATGTTGTTATCTTCTCCTCAAACAAGATTACTTAGATACAAAGGAAGAATTCGTGGTGTCATTGACTAAGATGTAAGAGTTTGACCCTACTACAGGGTATGGAAAATAGAAAACCTCAAGTTGGTTTTCTTGGTTAGTTTTGTGACCCATTTATTGTTTTTTGTAATATCATATTGGCAGCTCTTCATGCATAACCAAAATTTTGGTGTTCTCTATGGATTTAATATGCTTAATCACTGCTTCACACACAAAGAGGAAAGAAAGGGAATGGAAGAGTGAGAGAATATAGTCCTTGATCTTAATTTCTACTACAATATTCTACATATATACAACCATGATGTGCTTGGGAAAGGAATATCATCTGGCTTCCAATAGGGTAATAGTGATCTCATTTGTTGAACTTAGTTGCTGCTTTCTTGTGGAGGAGTCTGTTTCACTTGAATATTTTCCAAAGAATCCTGGCTGTTTAGGTTCAGGCAATTCAAACTCACTCACTAACATTAGGAGCACACCTGCCATCCCTGGCCTATCCTCTGGATGCTGTTGAACACACAAGAGACCAACATGAATGCAATGCAATATTTGTGATAGAGAACAAGAGTCTTCTTCTAGGTTTTTATCAATCAATTCTAGTGGTCTTCCTTCTTTCCAGAGTTTCCATGCCTGAAAAGACATTAAAAATTACTTGTCATACTAGATACACCTGTTTGATACATGTGAGCTGAGTAACAATTTGTTTGTTATACTTACATGGCCTATGAGATTTTGGCTGTGGTTCTTATTATAATATCCTCTACTTCTCTTCCCAGATATAATCTCCATCAACAAAACTCCAAAGCTGAAGACATCGGATTTCACTGAAAATAGCCCATCAGTTGCATATTCTGGTGCCATGTAACCACTGCAGAACACATTTTAAAATGAAACCCTTCAGAAAGGAGAACATAGATGTTATGAACTCAGCTTGATTGGAAAAACACTTGTTTACTTACTAAGTCCCAACTATTCTCCTTGTGTTTCCTTCTTTCTGATCTCCTCCAAAAATTCTTGCCATGCCAAAATCTGAAATCTTGGGATTCAACTCATTATCAAGCAAAACATTACTTGCTTTGAGATCTCTATGAATAATCCTTAATCTGGAATCTTGATGAAGATAGATAAGGCCCCTAGCGATTCCAGATATAATGTCGAAACGCTTTGACCAGGCTAGTAATTCACTTCTCTGCTGATCTGACAATTTCCATCACAAAAAAATAATGAACAAACACAATTTGATTATGTGCTGTAAAAGAAACTTTCTAGTGTGAAAAGCTGTTAAGAGATACTGAAATCATTTAACTAAACTTAATAATCAAATAGACAATTTATTGGATCCATACCAAAAATAAAGGTGTCCAGGCTACCGTTAAGCATGTATTCATAAACCAACATTTTTTCCTCTCCTTCAAGGCAACAGCCAAGAAGCTTTACGAGATTGCGGTGCTGAAGTTTTGCGATCAATTTTACTTCATTTTTAAACTCGGTCAATCCTTGGCCTGAGCTTGTTGAAAGCCTTTTCACAGCAATCTCCACCCCATCTGCTAGAATTCCCTGAAATTTTAAAATTTCAAATTGATAGGAATGTTCAGTCTTTCCTTTCTCCTTCTCAATTCTTAATGTCATAATAATCTATAAGCAAATTACCCGGTATACAGGTCCAAAACCACCTTCTCCAATTTTGTTGTTGGTTGTAAAGTTGTTAGTGGCCTTTGCTATTGTTGACAAGTTAAAGACTGGTAGATCCATATCATCCACTTGCATTCCACTGTTTTGATCTTCTCTGATACTGAAGTCTGGTTTATCTGACAAAGTATAAGTGGGTGATTTTAGATTTGTGATCAGCATGGCATCATATATGCACTGCTGGAACAAGTTCTTTTAATTTTGAAAAGACTAAAACTTCATATTTTCATTAAATGAAAAATTCCTATATCCTACTCAGAGTTCTTCCATTTAACCTGTCCTCCCTCCCAATCAAAAGAAATGATAAAGAAAATGAGAGGGCTAGTACCTCCAAGTGGATGCAAGGTATTAGGAAACTGAATACAAGATAGAAAATCGAAATCATGCACATTAAAAGGTATTCCAAGCTTCCAATTGAAAGTTCATGCTAATTTACCTTTTCCAACACTTAAGACAAACAAAAAAGAAAAGCAAAAAATTTTGCCAACAAAATGATGTGCCAATTGCTGGTAATAATAAAAGTGACCCAAAGGAAAGGATTTTGATTTGTCACTGTATAGATTTGAGGGCTCTGCATTGTTCTGTGATTTTCTTAACTGTTATATGTATGATATTTTCTTAACTGATGATTATGTTAAAAACCCTCTGCAATAATATGTTACACCTTTTTATCAAAAAAAAAAAAATATGTTACATCTAATGTGATGCTATGAACATTAGCACAACAATTTAGACTTCTTATTTCATTTTTAATTTTTTGAGAAGGGGAACTGAAATGTGAATTTCACCTTTTAAATTGGTGCGGGATTTCTGTCTATAACACCAACAAAGTATGATTATACCGGAAACCGCTGCCACGGCCAGAGAAACTGTTACTGCTACTATGACTCCTTTCTTCTTGTGGCCCTCATTGGCGTGTTCTGATTAAATTTGACCAAACAGAAAACCATGGTTAAATCACAAACTCATAAAGGGAATTCAAATATTCAAAGATGAATATGGATTCTAGATAAGAATTTTTTTATGAAGAAGGACTGATTAACAAGTAGGAAAGCTATCGTTCCTACCTAATTCTGAAGCATCTATTCGAACATATAGGTCCTGGCCTCCAGCTGAAAACTGTCTAATGTCAATTAGATCACCAAACCACAATGCACAGCCACTCCCTTGTCCAGTGACATCTGAATTTGCATAGGCCATACAAGAACAGTTATCCAAGCACTTTTCTCTGCATTCCTCTAAACCAATTGTCTGATCAAGCCAACTATGTGTAGTGTCAGGAGCTTTCAGGCCAGTCAATTTGACAAACCCATCCTTTTGTTTGTCCTTGCAGCTCAATGGCTTATCGCGGACACACCCGTGAGACCAATCCATTGAGTACCATGCCTGAGGTGACTTAGGCTTGAAACCTTCCATACATTGGCACACTGGTGATTCTGCGATAGCACAACTTGCATAAGCTCCACAAAGTGCATAAGTGTCACACAAGTCCAATGGCACTGATGTGTATGTCTCCCATCTCTGTGCTGATTCGATCCACACGTAACGCCTCCGAACATTGGCCGTTCCATTCAGCACTAACCGCGTGATCGCAGACAAGTTCTTGAGGCTATAAGTGTAGTAAAGCTCATCCTTATTGAAAACAAACCTGAAGTCATAAATGGGGTTGGGTTTTACTTGTGGTGAGCCACTTGAGTGAAGGCCATTCCATGGTCCACTTCTGTAGAACTTTCTCTCACCCTTCATCATATATGCATCAGGATAGTTATGTGGCACCATACCAAAAGAGAAGTCTCCAGGAGAAGGATCATCAGGACTCTTCCAAGCTATTAGCCTCCTATTGAGACCAGTTCTGAAGTCCAAACCAAACTTCATGTCTGGTAAGAATGTGTCAGTTGGGTAGTCAAAGCTTTGCCACAAGTAGGACTCTTTGTTTGCTTCTTTCTCATCTATTACCACAAGATTGCCAGAATCTAAAAGCATGGCCACTGGACTCTGTGGTTTTCTAAGAGAGGTTGAGGTTGTGGACCAAACAACAACAGTGTTGTTGTTGCTGTTGTTGTTGTGGGTGAGGACAAGGTTCCCACTGATGTTTAACCTTAATGTCCCAGATGAACCATTGATTGGATTGAGCCGGTTTGCAACCCAAACCACTGTTTGAATTGGGATTTTCTTGTACCAAATCCCCAGGTAACGTTTCTGGGAATTCCCTGGGGTGAAGAACCCAAGTTCAAAGGTTCCACCTTTGGAGACCAAGGTGTTGCCATCATCTATTAGGGACAAGGACTGAGATATGGAGTCAACTGCTAAAGAGATTTCAGAGAAACAGACAAGTATATGATAGGCAAGGAAAATGATGCTCATGAAAGACATAACTTTCATCAAGTTGTTAACTTTGCAAAAACCATGCATTCTAGGTAGCTACATATATGGTAATTGATGATGGACCAAAGGAAAAAATATAAGAAACAACATGAGAATGTTTTTTATCTGGTTAATTCTGTTGCGAAGTGTGAACACAGGACTCGCCATGATGCTTTTTTTTTCTTCCTGCATGTGGGGGCACAGTTTTGCTTGTTTATATGATCTTCTTCACATAAACAAATAAGGAAAAATAATAAAGACTCAGATTTAGTAAGTATTTAATGCACAGAGTGAGGTTGGTTGTGGAAAAGCATGTTTCTTGCTTGTTATAGATCAGTGATAATGTTGGGGGTGGTTGTGACAATAACAGTAGAAATTAAAAACCGCGTACTATTGAACACACTGGTGGTGCACGTTCACCATGGTAGAACGTTAAACACGATTGGAGAGAGGGGGAAAAAATAGCTGGATCAGAAACACTTTTAGGTAGGCGGAGCGGGAGTGGGAAAGAACAATTTGCAAAGGTTTTATTTTTTATTTTTTTGGGTTGAAACATTGCTTAAGCAAGTCTAGTGATTGGAGACTTCGGACTCCCGAGTCAAGGTCTGGTAAATTGATCCTGAAACGGTAATCCTATCACGTGGGGAAGATTTTTCTTTTGGCCAAAACTTTTATTAAAAAAATTATCCTTATTTGTCAAACTAGATCGTAATACGTTTACTTACAAAAAAATTTATTGATTTTTTATTGTACTCTTTTTAAATAGGATTAAACGTGTTTATGTCCACCAGTGACGAGGGTAATAGACACTCAAATTCCTTAAGCATGATATCGGAAGTTCGATCATACACTATATATATGAAATAACATCTATTAGAGAATTTTAGTTTTGGTTCTTATAAAGTTTTTCATTGATTTTCATATCTCCAAAATTTGAAATCAATGTTTTTTATCCTTATTGTCATTAGTGATCACTAATTAAGATATTTCTGAATTCTAGTTGTTGATGACTTGAGACTTGGAAGTTGAGAGTTTCCTTAACAACTAAAATGGAGGGGGTTCACTGGTCAATGTTACTCGACTCAAAATCAAAAGGGGTATTTGGCAACATTGATTAACCAAAAAAGGTTGGTGGTGCCGGGAGATTGTGGGAGTTAGTAATGAGATGACCAATTGAAATTGACCATATATTCTACCACTATTGGTGTTCGATGACTTGGATTTCGGGGCAAAGAAAATGGTGAAAGCCCTGTTATCTCACAATGTCCGCATCCGCCGCCATCTTTATTCATTGCTTTGTTTGTTTATGATATGTTTGGGTGGTTAGCAAAATTTGCATTTTTTTTTGGAAGACGCGCCCCCGGGGGAGAAGAGAGAGGAGAGAAAAAGGGGGAGGGGGAGGTTCCACCACTTATTTGGTTTCTCAAAAATGAGTAAAATGTAAAGTAAATAATCTTAACCATTAATGAGAAAATTAAGAGATAATATTCTAATATATCTATGATTTGTTATGCATATATATATAATATCAACTCTTAATTTTCTCATTAATGGTTGAGATTAATTACTTTACACTATAAAGTGAATTGGTTACTTTAGAGAAGTTGGATCCTACCGTAACTATTCGTGTTTTGGATAACATTTTAGATTTTTAAAATATTTGCGGTAAACAAAATTAATTTTGAAATAAATAAAAAAATAATTTCAAAATCAATTTTAAATGTAAGATAGAAATATTTATTCTTAAATTTTAAAAATAATCATATTTATCATTTAAATGAAATTATTTGTCTTAAAGTTATTATTCAAATATCATTTTCAAATATAAATTAAATTTGTAACATATTTTTTTTAAGAAAAGAGTATAAATTTACCTTGAACATTGAGCCTTTGCAAATTGTCATTATAAACTTTATAATCTTCCTGATTAATTCTTAAACTAAGATTATTTTATTAATCAATCCTTCCATCCAATCGTCCTTAACATCCTAAAAGAATTATGACATGGCTTAATTTCAACCTTTTGATATAAAATCTACATAATATAAATTTAAAATTTAAATAAAATTAATTTTTAATTTTTGAAAAATAAATACAATAAAAACTCGAAAAGTATTCTTTTCTTTCAAAAAGAAGACGGATAGAACAAAACATGTGTCATAGATAAAACGTGGAACAAGCCACTAGGATTTGGTCGCATAGAGAAACTTGGATAGGTAATATGAGATCATAAATTCAAACTTCACTGAAGTTGTTGTACACTAAAAAAAAAAGATAAAACATGGAACATAGTGACATTAGAATTGAAGAGAGAAGAGAATATGAAGTTTCTCCACTTGTTTGTGACATTTAACATGGTAAATGGTGATGTCCATGGTTTTAAATTGCAATCCATTATCACAATTGCGGCCATGTTGAGGTTTTTGAGATCTTCACGCCACAATTAAAGCCACATGCATTTTCTCACAATATCTTGTATTGCAAATTAACCATTATTGTGACTACAATTACAATTTAAAATCTTGGTGGTGTCTCTCTCTATCGATGTGTTTGGAAAATACTAATATCGCGTCCCAAGGTGATTTGGACGTGGAAACTACAGAGTGTAACTTTACAATGTGTGACACCCTTAGACCGACGAGGGCGGGGAATGATCGCCGTGCAGAGATGCACGGATAAGAAGCGGCTCCTGGCAGGCTTCTGCGCGAAGGGGTACATGAATAAACCGAAATCATTCCCGAATGAGAGGAATTTCAAGACTGTACAAGTATGAGATTGTCCAGTTGAGGAAAACTTAATAGAATTGATTGATACTATTCATACCAACAAGATGCATCTTCTTTTTGGTAGCCTATCACTTAAGAACTCCACAGTTAAGCATGTGAGTGAAGACAAAGTATGCTGAAAAGACCCGTGTTAGTATGTGGGGACAGTCATCAATCCAAAAAGCAATCGGGGCGTTACACAATGGATGCGTAGTGATGGGATTCAAATGCAAAACTAAAATAGGGTATTATCACATATTGCAAATGGTTTTAGGTTTCGTAGCAAATAATTTTAGTAAAGGTCCCTATGTCAATGCATAAGTGTTTGATATTTGTATAAAGAAATGCAAGTAACCAACAAAATGTGAATATAGAGTGTCATCTAGTGATGGACTTGTCCAACTATTGTGCTTTAAGACCAACCACTTTTGAAGAAAAGAAAAATCATGGAAAGACATGGAAGTAGTAAACGAAAATTGAGTAAAGGAAGAAATGTTATTAGGTCAGTTTGGATAAGCTTCTTCATAAGTGTGTTCTAGTATGTGTTTTTTAACCAACATTTTTAAAAAATTATCTTTTTTAATTTCTCCAAAATCACTTATCTATCTATTAATGACTATTTAACAACATTTCTTCTTTTGTATATATGAGAAAAATAAAAAGACTAACTTCTCCATAAGTCAAAAACTAGATCTTTTACATCCAAACAGGACTTTACACAATTTAGCTTACTTAGCGAGTGGAAAATACTTATCCAAAAACATTGCGGAAAAGTTTATCCTAGGTAGTTATAGATCTAAGATCTTCCAGGTAATGACTCCAATCACTGCTTGGCTTCGCTCCAAGGTATCATAGATTTCAAGGAAAACATTAAGATGTGCATGGGGATTGCCCAACTGGACAGTAGATTAGACTATTAGAGCATGCTTGATCACATAATTGTTGGCATTTGCTAGTGACCTTGTAATACTTCTTGTGACACCGGTAGTGGTTGGCTTGGCAAAATCCATCATAGTCCTTTGCTGCAAATGCAACGTTGAAACGTCAATGATGGCCAAGTAAACGAAAACAAATGTGAAAAGTGATTTTTTGTTTGATTCAACAAAATTCAAATATTGATGACTATAACAACTTTAATTTAAAAATTGCTTATATAAAATATAAATTGTCCTGACCTCACCGCATGAAGTGGCGTATCTATAATATATATAAAGACGAACCCTCTATAGACACATTTTTACAAGTGTCGCTTTGAGAGTATTTCAAGGATCAAATGAATTGAGTTGATTTGAAAAAATTTTATTGATTAATGATTTCATGATTCATATTTAATGTGCCTTATTTAAAATTGTATTGATTGCATTTGAAACAATCAATTTAAAATAGTATTTTCAATTGCCTATTTATTAGAGAATATTTGTATTTCTTATATCTTTAACTATTTATTTTGCGTCTGGAAACATTCGTGTTTCTTCGGCCTCTTCATTCTCTGGTATGATTTTTCTATCATCTCTCTTTTTGTTAATCTTCTCTCATTTCATATACATTTTCTTCTCATTATTCTCATCCATTGCGGTTACTAACACTTGAGACTTTCGATTAAAGGTTAGTTATTGTTTTCTTTTTCATGATTAATCTTTTATATGTTTCAATTTTTGGATTTTTAATTTTAAATCCTAATATCTGCATGCATTGATAAAATTTATTTGTTTATTTTGTTTTAGTTGGTATTTCTTTATTCATCAACACTAAATTTTTATCTAAGGTGAGTTCGTAATATTGCTATTTTTCTATTTTACTGTTAATCATTTTTACTTATTATTTTTTTAGTGTTTATTAATATTCTAATAGCCTCCAAACTATCGATGTTGTTTGATTTTTGTTCTTTTTCTCTTAGGCAAATTTCTCCTCTAAGACAAATATTTCTTCTAATTTTTGATTAATTTATTTTTATTTATGGATTATTTTTTGAAATTAATGCTTATCTATTTTACATTGTTAAGTTTTTTATTTTCGATTTCTATTTGTGATTAGCTATGCAGATACAATATTGTTCTCTCTCAAACAAGAAGAAGCATCATATGTCACAAGATATTAGTTGCTTATTATTTTTTCAATATTTTTCAAGAAATTATGCATGGAATTTCAATAATTATATATATTACTGTGATTTTTTGTATCTTTTAGGATATATTTATTTTAGAAAATATATGTAATAGTTTATTAGTTGTTTTAATTTAAAAATACATATAAATTACTTAATTCCCGAATTCAAATTTTGTACTGTGAAAATTTTGGTTTGATATAAATGTTATGCCCTTAAATTTTTTGGAATGTCTTAAATTAATTTAACTTTTTGAAAATGTATATATATTTTTATTTTTATACTATTGTAGTTTTTGTGAAATATTTAGGCATTAGTAAAAGTATTTGAAAACAATTATATAGATTTTATAAATCTCTATGATAGAAATAATTATAAAATTTATGTATCAAAAAAATTAATTATAAAACTTTCAATGTACAAATGAGACAAATTATATTTATAGAGATTAAGTTGAAATTCAAAAAATGAGCATATTTATCATAGGAATCAATTTAAAACCGTAATTGAAAGAAATTATATCTTTGTGATTGGAATCGATTTTATAAATCTCTGTGATAGGAATAGTTATAAAATTTTCAAGTTTGAAATGATTCAAAATGCATCTCTAAGGATTACGTTGAAATTTATAAAATGAGTATATTTATTATAGGAATTAATTTAAAATCGTAGAAAAAAATTCAATTTGTATGATAGAAACCAGTTTTCTAAATCACTATGGCAGAAATCATTATAAAATTTTAAATTTTAGTTTTCTTCAAATTGTATCTATAAGGATCAAGTTGAAATTCATAAAAGGAGTGTTTATTATAGGAATCAATTCAAAATGGTAAATGAAAAAAATTATATCTTTGTGATAGAGATCGATTTTAAAATCTCTATAATAGGAATAATTATAAATTTTTCAAATCTCAAAAGATGCAAATTATATATATAGAGATCATGTCAAAAAAATTGCTGCAACAAATTTAAAATCGTAGTTGAAAAAATTGATAGGGACCGTTTTCATAAATTTCTATGATAGGAATCATATTAAATGTTTCAATTTTCAAATAATACAATTGTATCTTTATGGATTATGTTGAAATTCATAAAAGGTATAGGTTAATTGTAGAAATTAATTTAAATTGTAGTTAAAAATATTGTATCTTTGCTATAGTGACTGTTTTTATAACTCAAAAACTTAAATAGTAAGAAAAAATATTTTCTTTCATCTTAATTGATATACGTTGTAATCATTATTTCTTTCTCATTTAGCATTTTTTACTTATTTAATTTATTAAATATTTTCTTTTGTCCAACTAAATTTGAATTTTTCAATAATTAATGTCTATAAATAAACTGATTAAAATAAATAGTTTGGATAAAACATAACAAATGAAAATAAATATTTTTTTTCTTTATTATTACATTATCATCTAACTAATTTATTGGACATGTTATTTTTTTGAGAAAATTAGGAGATTTTATACATTAATATATAGGTGTAAATTGGTTAATATAAAAATTATAAATAAAACATAACATATGGGATATATATTTTACATTAAAGTATACAAGAAAATATTACACATATAACATTGTGCCAAATATTTTACGTGAAATCTAATCCACATGTGAATTACTTAAAGAATTAAATTTTAATATATAATTTTAATAATTTTCTATTTCACTTTATGATAACTTAACTAATTTGTTGAAGTTTTTTTTTATATGAGCAAATTTGAATTTTTTTGGACAGTATTATCTATAAAATAAAAAACATAAATGTTTCAATTAATAGTTTACAGATAGTGAGTGATTTTGGTAGTAATAAAAATAAATTATTTATAGTGCTACATGAGAAAATAGATTATGAAATAAGTTTCTACTAATTGAATATGCACGACAATTGGACATGTACTTGATAGGTATAATTGATACAAGTACGTAAAAATAATTTATGATATATATAGATTTATAGATAATTGCAGTTGATGGGTTGTCCCGTCAAAGTCGGGATGAGATCAAGTGGGTATTGCAATTTCAAGTTTTTTGTCATGTCTACTTACAATAACTATTTAAACTATTTTACTGCTTCAACTATAATTTGTGTTATTTTTTTCGTTGTATTCAACTTTTAAGTTGTGAACTAATCAAATAATTAACCAACTATTTTTAATAGATAACTATATAATTTATAATTTATTATATAATTTAAAAAAAACTCAAATCCTTTATAATTAATATTCAAATATATTTTCTCATAAATTTTTATAAAGTATGTCATATATCCCGTGCATTGCACGGGTCACTACACTAGTTCTTTTAATGGGAGACTGAATATATAAATTCATAATACTACTCATAATTCTAGTTTCTACACTACTCTTACTCTGTTTCGAGGTTACAATTAATGAAAAGATTATGATCCTATTATGTTTAATTTTCGTTTTCTTTAAAAAGTACTTTTACCGTACATTTGATTAAATGTTAAAATTTAAGAGACCCAATTATTTTCTTCAGGTTCAAATTTTCAATATTTTGATCTGTGCTCCCAAATATTTATCATATCATGCATGTAATATATATATGAAAGATCCAAAAGAATATAACTTTACAGCCACATTACAGTTTGTGGTAAGTTGTGACTCCAACGTTTGTGTGACTAAAATTATTTTATTTTTTAGTATTCTTTATCTAAGTGATTAGTATTACTTGTATTAACCTTTCCTTTCAAATTGCAAAATATTATAAGAGAGATCATTATAGATAAATATAGTCCGTCAAGAAAATTAAAATTATCAATCAGTCACAAACACACTTTTTACTTCATGGTTCATAATGTTTCTTGAGTCTTGACAGAAGCAGCAAGCATATAAATATAAATATATAAATATAGAATAAAAGTCTTGGAGTCAAAGAGTCTAATTAAGAATGCAAATTCACTAATTTTTTTATTCACATATAGTTTCAATTAGCCGGCAAAAGCAGGCTTGGCCGGCTATGTTAAAGGAGTGAAAGCTTCAACTTGGCTATGACATGCTTTAGTAAGTTTGGTATATATAACACTGAAACTGACACTGATAATTATTCAGCTCAGAGTATCTCAGAGATTTCTCTATAGTTGAATAGTTAAACACAGATAGAAGAGAACAATATGAGACAAGCTGGTGCATATTCAGGGTTGTTGTGTGGTGGCATATCAGGAAGGACAGGTCCTCATTCACTGCCCTATGCAAGGATCAAGAAGATCATGAAGAAGTCTGGGGAGGATGTGAAGATGATATCAGGGGAAGCTCCCATTGTGTTCTCAAAGGCTTGTGAGCTCTTCATTGAGGAGATCACAAGAAGGTCATGGGTCATGGCCATCCAAGGCAAAAGGAGAACTTTGCATAAAGAGGATGTGGCCTCTGCTGTTATAGCCACTGATATCTTTGACTTCTTGATTACTTTGGTTTCCAATTCTGGCACCCCTTTGGTTGTTGGTGATGGTGCTGCCACTGATCACACCACTGTCATGCAAATGGAAACTGTGGATTACTCTTAAAGCATAACCCTTGATGCATGCAGTGCAAGCATGCACCATAGCAGTCACATATTCGAGTTACATTTGGCTATGTAATAATTAATATTGTAATATAGGCATATAGCTAAAGTAAGAACTTTATCTGTTGGCTATGCACCCTCTTGCTCAAATGAATTTGTGTCCGATTTCTTAATACATTGTTTTTGTTATTTTTAGTTCATTGACAGAATAAATATTTAGTGTATCCCGTATATACAGGGCCAGAATAAATATTTATTATAAAAAAAGAAAGAAAATACACCATATATATAGTGTCCAAGTTGAACTGCAATCTGCAGGACACCATACCAACAGTACATGTAATTTTATTTTATAATTTATACCTTCACACCAGCTAACAAAGAAAAAAAAGGAGGAAATTACACAGCTTTTAAATATGCCATTCTGCACAGATTTTGCTACATATGCTGTGAAGGCTAGACTTATGATTGGGTAATGTAACGTTTCCTAACGAGCTTCTAAAAGTGTAATACTTAGTTCATTGACAGAATGCAACTCATTCTTATATGATGAAGAATAATCCTTATGCTTATTTTCTCCAACAAATAGAGCTGGTTGTTTGGGCTGAGGCAAGTCAATTTCACTGCCTAACATCACAACTACAGAAGACATGTTTGGCCTGTCATGTGGAAGCTGCTGCAGACACAGAAGACTGATATGGATGCAGCGCAGTGCCTCAGAGAGATTGCAAGAGTCTTTGGAGTATTCACCAATCAATTCTAAAGGCCTCCCTTCAATCCACAGCTCCCATGCCTAGAGCACATCAAGTTATGTGTCATTCAAAGCGATGTCAAATAAATAAATAACATTATGAGAGTTGATTTACACTTACATATCCAATAAGGTTTTTACTTTCTTCTTGATGATGGTTTCCTATATTTTTCTTTCCGGATATTATCTCCAGCATCAAAATGCCAAAGCTAAAGACATCAGATTTCACTGAGAAGTTCCCATCTATTGCATATTCAGGTGCCATGTATCCACTAACAAACAGATATTAACACAAGAAAAACTGTTAAGAAGAGAGCTCAGAGACTATTCACTATATGATCAAAATTAAGGAATATGCCAAGGATCCATACTAAGTTCCAGCCACCCTGTGTGTGTTTGCTCCACTCTGGTCTCCCCCCAAAATTCTAGCCAGGCCAAAGTCTGAGATCTTCGGGTTCATCTCACTATCAAGTAAGACATTACTTGCTTTGAGATCTCTATGAATGACTCTGAGTCTCGCGTCTTGATGAAGATAGAGAAGGCCCCTTGCAACCCCACAAATTATATGGAAGCGCTTAGGCCAATCTAAGAGCAGTCTCTGTGTTTGATCTAATGAGTTGTTCATACACAAGTTAAAAAATACAAGTCATATACTCATATTTAATTCAAAAAATCAAATAATTATATAGACTTAGAAGGACTACATTACTACTACAACTACTTTCAACAATTTTAGTATAGATCCAAGTATTCCATACCAAATATAAAGAAATCCAAGCTTTTGTTAGACATGTATTCATATACTAGCAACTTCTCTTCATCCTGAATGCAGCATCCATGAAGCTTTACAAGATTGCGGTGTTGAAGATTGGCTATTAATTTAATTTCGGTTTTGAATTCCCTGATCCCTTGTCCAGAACCTCTAGAAAGTCTCTTAACAGCAACTTCTTGTCCATTTTCCAATGTTCCCTGCAATTTAATAGGCAGATGTGCCAAGTCACACAAGTGATTTGGTTTATTTATATTTTTCCCATGATTCTTAGATCTTAGTTTATCATACATGATAATAATATAATACCTTGTATACAGGTCCGAAACCACCTTCTCCAAGCTTGTTGCTGATTGAAAAGTCATCAGTGGCTCTAGCAATAGTCGATAAGTCAAACAATGGAAGCTCCAGTCCATCCTCCTCCTCTTCTTTGAAATGGTCCACTACTGCAACATTCTCTGAATTTTCTGATCATATTAACCATACTAATATAATCCAAAAGAAGATATACTTACATATATCAAGATGAAAAAGTATTCTTACTTTTTGTGGTGGCCCTTCTTCTGCATGTGAAATAGAAAGCTAAGAGCAGGCCACATAATATCACGATGGAACTTCCAACTGCAATTCCTACCTTGACCTTGCGTCCATTGTTTGTCTCTTCAATGGTTAATTTTCCACATGAAACAAAACATTTAGCTAAACTTGAAGGTAATGGGAGAAATCACAACATTTGATATAGTTTAATATATTAAGCTGTCTTTGTGTTTCCCTTTTCAAAAGAAAGAAGGAAACAACCATTATGAAGAACACCAGCAAAATGTTCAGTTCATGTTTAGGACACAGTTTAGGCTTGCAAAACTTAGTTTGGATTAGAAGCAACAATTGGGCATGCTTGGTTTTCCATGAGGAACCCTGACTTATTTTTGCAGAGCAAAACTGTTGTTCTTTGAAAAATGGTGCTTTGGAAAGAGTGAACTTAAGGTTACACAGGAAATCCAAGCATGTATGAGAATAGTGTAGGAAAAAGAGAGAGAAAATAAGAGATGTGATTGGATGTTGTGTGTGATAGTAAAGAAAGAGTAAATGTAAAAGTGAGGCGAGGGTTAGTGCATGTTTGGTTTTCAGTTAAAAGATTGTAAAAGTACGTTAAACTTAAAGTAACTATAGAATTCCTTTTGAGAAAAACGTACTTTTAAATCTAAACGTACATTTGCAATCAGAAACCAATCATGCCCTCAGGGGTGTGAAAAAATATAACTCATTAACAAAGGACTAAGACCATACCTAATTCAGAAGCAGGCACTCGAACATACAGATCCTGCCCTCCATCTGGTTGAACCCTCAAGTCATAAAGATCGCCAAACCACAAGGCACAACCACTGCCTCCTCCCCTAACATCCGAGTTCGTATAAGCCGTACAAGAACAATTGCTCAAGCATTTCTCTTTGCACTCCAACAGAGTCATGCTCTGGTTCAACCAACTATACTCAGTATCAGGCACTTTCATCCCAACATATTTGAAAAACCCATCACCACCACCACCCTGGCACCTCAGTGGCCTATCACGCACACACCCTTCTGAATACCTCATCCCATTCCATTCCCCTTCTGACTTAGGCTTAAACCCTTTCAAACATTCACAAGCACTCGGTAACTTGCTCTCATCACAATTCCCATTGGGACCACAAGCACCATACTTGTCACAAAAATCTCTCGGCAATGAACCATACACCTTCCACCGTTGCTCCTCTTCCAACCACACTAAATGCTGACGCACCAAGCTGGTTTGGTTCACCACCATCCTTGCCTTAACAGAGTTGTTCACGAGACGAAACATGTAGTAAACTTCACTCTCATCAGAGAAGTATATGAACTCGAAAACCGGGTGGCGCTTCAGGGTTGGTTTTCCACTGTATTGAACACCATTCCATGGACCACTGTTGAAGTACTTTTTTGAACCTATCCACTGCATGGGTTCAGGGTAATTGGTTACATACATTCCCCATGTCAAGTTCCCAGGTGAAGGGTCGTTTTCGTTCTTCCATGCTGTGAGGTGTCTATCAAGACCAGTTTTCAAGTCCTTCCCAAGCTTCATCCCTAGTATCGGGAAAAAGTCAAGTCTCACATCGATCACAGATAAGCCATAAAATAGAATATATAAAGCTTAAAAAATTCTCATCGTACAAGTCAGTTTATAAGATTGAGTTAAACCCACTAAATCTAAGATACAAAATCTAATACCTGGCAATAGTGTGTCACAAGGGTAGTTAAAGCTCTGCCATAGATACTTCTCTGGATTCTCGTCATGTTGTTCTCTCAGCACAAGATTCCCAGAATCTAAGAGCTGCAGAAGAACTGGGTTCTGAGCTTTTATTTTTTCTGGGATTATAGACCATAGGACACTTTTGTTCTGATTAAGGAGAAGTATGTTTTGGGTGGTGGTGTTTATGAGCAAGACAACGGTTGAGTCCTTGGTGGGTGTTTCTCTGTTTGCAACCCATACAACGGTTTTGATTGGAATGTTTTTGTACCAGATGCCCAAGAAACGGTTTCCAGTGTTGTTACCGGGAGCAGTGAAGAGACCCAGCTCAAAGTTTCCGTTTTTGGACACCAAGGTTTGGTTTTCACTGAGGGGCTGCGACTCAGAAATGGTATCAGTTGCAGCAGCCATGGTTTTGGGATTGAAAACGAGAAGGTAGAAACTAATTGGTAATAAGAAGCGGAAAATTCCCATTGCTTGCATGTTTTACGATGTGGTGCAACAACCTCTTTGCAGAGGAGCTCGAATTATAAGCATGTAACAATTGAACTAACTCACACGGTGGTTGGCTAGTTAGCTTGTTTTTCATTTTATTTTTCTTTTTAATATTTTTTTTCTTGGCCATTTGCAGTTGACTAAAGTGTAGTAAATGCCATGAAGTTACTATTGTCGTCAATGCTCATAATATTTGTGCATTGACTCCAATGAGTCTACTGGATTATGCAGCGGGGCAATTTTTCTTCAAGCTTTAAGACTTAAGTGGTTAGGAATTGTCCCAAAGTCCAAAAGTCTTAACATATATGATTTTTCTCTCTCTCCAGTTTTTCCAATATAGGATCCAATGGTTCACATGGAAACTTCTTCACATGTAGAAATCCCAACGAGTGGGGTAAGGTTTGATCAAGGAAGATTTGGCTCCTCTAAATGAAGGGTTTTAGAGCAGGAAATAAGACATCTCAATTATTAATAAAAAAATTTAACAATTAATATTGTATCACATTTATTATTTATTGACGTATATGTACATGATATTAACAGTTGATTTATTCGTCAAGGGAAAAGAAAAACTCATACTCGAATTCAAACCTATATAGGTAACAACCACCTCGGTTGAAAGTTCAAATGCAGAGCCATTAAACATCTACAAGAACTCTTGTATATATAATATATAATTTACAATATTTCTAGGTAATGAATGAGTGGAATGTTGTGCAGGAAAATATGGGAGTCAAATCTACACAATCTCTAGCTTAATTTACAAAAACAGAGATGTATTGATAAATTTTCATGTACTACCCAAAACTCAACAGTAAATATCTATCTAAAACTATTTTTCATTGAAATGAATATGTTGTACAAAAAGATTAATGTTTTATCAAAATTTGTGCCACTTTATTTTACAAAGTACATGGTGTTTCTTATCTGGCTTCCATCACTGTAATGCTCAATTTATTTTTACTAGAGGAGGAACTCGTGCCATCAGAAGGTTCTCCAATGTAAAAACTAGGCAATTTTGGTTGAGGCAAATCAACTTCACTACCCAACATTAGAACCACAGATGACATGCTTGGCCTATCTTGAGGATACTGCTGTGCACACAGCAGGCTAATATGGATGCAGCGCTGTACCTCAGACAAAGTCCAAGACTCCTTCAGGCATTCATCAATCAGTTCTAAAGTCCTTCCCTTTTCCCACAAATTCCATGCCTATCACACAATATTAAACATGTTATTGACTTTCTCTAAATTCAGCATATTAATTAAAGAAACTAGTTTCATCACACTTACATGTCCATATAGGTTAACATTGTCATTTGGATAATAGAGCCCTCTATTTTTCTTCCCACTTATTATCTCAAGCAACAATATCCCAAAGCTAAAGACATCAGATTTCACAGAAAAGTGTCCATTAACAGCATATTCTGGGGCCATATATCCACTGTATAGGTAAACATCACAAACTCAACAAAATGATTGGAAAATATGAATAGTTTAGAGTCTTTTCAACTAATTGATGGAGTAAAAAAGGAATGTTAAAGGAGAATAATAGTACTTACTAAGTACCCACTACTCTATTTGTATTTGCTTTGCTCTGATCACCTCCAACAAAACTTCTAGCCAAACCAAAGTCTGAGATCTTTGGCTCCATCTCACTGTCAAGCAAAACATTACTTGCTTTGAGATCTCTATGTATAACCCTCAGCCTAGAATCCTGATGAAGGTAGAGTAGGCCCCTAGCAACCCCACAAATTATGTTAAACCGTTTAGGCCAATCCAAGAGTTTTCCTCGTGTTTGATCTGGTCACAAATACAGTGATAATTAATGTCATCACAAATAGATTATTGTCATAAAAAGGATCATATAACAACTATGTCAACTAGAGAGTTTACATTGACAGGTTAGGTTAGCATAATGGATCCTGACCAAAAATGAAATAATCTAGGCTTCTGTTAGGCATGTACTCATATATCAGCAATTTCTCTTCCTCTTGAATGCAGCATCCAATAAGCTTCACAAGATTACGGTGCTTGAGTTTGGCTATTAGCATGACTTCATTCTTGAATTCATTTAGCCCCTGGCCAGAACTACTTGAAAGCCTCTTAACAGCAATTTGTCGCCCGCCATCTAATGTACCCTGAATAACAATAACAATAAGTTTCTTAATTGCAGAAGCACTATCCTTGTTAAGTTTATAAAATCTTGAATTAGCATGTTTGAAGTTCACCTTGTATACAGGTCCATAACCACCTTCTCCAAGCTTGTTGTTGATAGAAAAGTTATCAGTGGCCACAGCTATTCTCGATAGGTCAAATAATGGAAGCTCAAGATCTTCTTGATCTTGTTCGTGGGTATGACTAACTGTCTCTGTCCTTGTATTTCCTAAGACCATTTATTCAAGAAAATGATATGAGAAAAACTCATTATGAAATAGGACAATATATAAATGAACTATATATACCACGATTATTATGATGTTTGGACCATCATCAAGCAACAATTAAAACAAAATCCGAGAAAAAGAATACATTCAAATTAGCCCAAATTACTTGGCTAATGAGTTGTGGAGTCAAAACACTAAAGTGTAGACTACAATGGTATGAAGATATTACATGAGTCACCATTCAGCATTCCCAATTGATTGAGTGTGTGGCCTACTGCAAGCGTGTAATGAGGGTTATCTGAATAAAGGATCTTCTGTGTTTTAGAATTTCATGTCAATTAACATATCTTTATAATGTTGCCCCCCTTTTTTATTAAAAAGGATAAGATAAATTTATTCCATACAATGGCTGCATATAAGAAATGAGAGAATTGGTTTCAGTCAATCAGAACAACTGAATAGGTAGTGAAACTCTTTTTTTCTTTAGGCAACTAAACATTATCATAATCATCATCTAAGAAAAGGAAAATGTAATCAGCACTCAGTCAGCATAAGCAATCTACCTTTTAACTTTCTCCTTTTCCTGTGAATGTAACAGCGACAAAAGATCATCCCAGAAATTATAGCAACAGTACTCCCAATTATTGCTCCCACTATCTTTCTCTCATTGTGCCCGTGAGTTCCCTCTTCAGGTTCTGATCATTTTCAAGCAACATTGAAAAGAAATAGACGATTACCAATAACAAAGCCATTATTCACAACCCCAAATAACAATTATTCAATATATGTGAATGATTACAACAAGAAGTTGAGAACAGGAAGAAGAACTCATACTTAGCTCTAAAGCAGGCATTCGAATATACAGAACCTTCCCTCCTTCTTTGATGACCCTAACATCAAATAGATCACCGGTCCACAATTGGCAACTAATCCCAACCCCAGTGGTAGTATAACTATAAGCCACACAAGAACAGTTACTAAAGCATCTTTCTTTACAATCCTCCTCTGCCAAGCTTTGGTTTAACAAAGAATATGTGCCACTGGGCAATTGGAACACCCCATATTTGAAGAACACATCTGTTGTACAATTCAGAGCCTTTTGGCGCACACATCCCTGTGTATAGTCCAATGAATCCGAACCACTTGGTGACTTTGGTGTGAACCCTTCTAAACACACACAAGCTGGTGCCTTGTTGAGGTCACAATTCCCATTTGCTCCACAAACTTTATGGTAGCTACAGTAGCTGTCATCTATCATCATCCCAGAACGGTTATAATCAGATGAAGCTGCTAACACACTTGTATAGGGAAAGACAATTGGATGAAAACTGATTAACACAAGAGTCATAAGAAACATGTCCATCGTGTGCCAGTAACCGATGAGAAAATAACAAAACCTGCTGGTTAAGTTGGACAAGTTTTTCTAAAGAGAGTTGAACAACCTATGTACGGACAATTTTGTGAGAAAGGGAAGTCTGTGTCATGGTGCACTCAGAAGCACGTCAAAGCAAAAATCAATTAATTTGCATGACATATCCCATAGGCAATTTTATATATTATTTCCTTTTAAAATAATAATAAATACTGTATAAACATCTGGATCTTCTAGAATTATAAGAAGATAAACTGCGTAAAAGTTAAAATTACATTTGCAAATTTTGTATTTTATGAAGCGGGGTGATTTTTCGATTGGACAGCTTACCCTCATGAGTGGGCAGGTTATTAATATTATGAACCAATAGGAAAAAAGTCTAAAATCTCTATTGCTGGTCAAAGATGGCCGGAAGAGTCTCATATCCCCGTCATAATCTAAGGCTAAGGCGATAAGACATGGGAAGGGTGGTTGGAAATATATTTAATTCGGGCTATGAAAAAAATTCTCAAGAAGAAGAATATGCATACATAAGAATAAAAATGACTTTTTTCTAAGTAATTTCAACTCAAAATTATCACATGATACCATGTTTGGTTTACACTTACAAATTAATATTTGGATATAAAATTACGTTTGCCACAAAAAAACTCTATAATTCCTTTGGGTCCAAACGTATTTTTGTAATTTTTTATCTGAAAACCAAACATGCACGAAGTCCTACATTAATTAGAATGAATTAAGATTTTGTTTGGCAAAAAAAAAGTTGATAAGTTAGCCGATAGATAATAAGATTGCTGATAGCTGAAAAACTAATTTATTGAATTCAAAGTATTTGGTAAAATTAGTTTGTTGAACTAACCGATAAATGTTAAATGACATAAAAAGATATATTTATATAACTTTTATATAAAATTTATTTTTATTTTTATTAATTAATTAAAAAGAGTTATCGATTTATTTTTTAATCATATTATTATTTTTAAATATTTTTATTAAATAAAATGAGATAATATAAATAAAATTAATTGATGTGAGAATTTATTTATAAAAAAACACATGTAGACTTTTTTTATGATTTCTTTTAAAATAGATTACTACTTATGTGGGAATAGTGGTTAAAGATTTTTAAAAAAAATTAAGAGAAAGTAAAAGGGATAATGAAATAGATTACTATTTGAAGTATTTTCTTAACAAAAGTTATAAACTAATGAAGTGTGTTCATTATCGAATATCTTTACTTTGGTCAAACTAACATATAAGCTAATCAAATAAAAATTTAGATTACGTTTGGCCCAGCTTTTTTGAGCTTAAAAGTTACTTTTAAGCTAAAGTTAAAAAAAGAGCTTCAAAAGTTAAGTTAAAGCTGTTTGGTATTTATTGTATATTTAATCTTAAAAGCTACTTCTAAGTTAAAAGTTGTTTGATTATTTATTTTATGAAAGCTCTAATTCTATTTAAAACTACAATAAATTAAAGAATAGGTAATTGTAATCTTATATTTAATAATAAAAATTGTTATAATACAAAATAATATATATTTCCTATAATATTAAAATGGAATAAAATATTAAAACATATATCTCTATTAATTAGACAAGATATAAATTGTTAAAAGCATAAAATTTTCAAACTTTAAAATTTGGTGATTAATATTACATTAACAAGACTACACCAAATAACAATAAAGTAGTATATATGAAAAATTAATATCAACAAATGATAAAACAATAGTAAAACAAAAAAAAAGGTAAAAGAAGATAGCTATAAATTCACAGATGCTTTGGTGGCTCAGGGATAATTGCATAACAAGGACATTGGGTGGTGGTGAAACGTGAATAATAGTTTTTTTCTGTACCTGGGCTGGAAACGCGAGCAATAGTTGATTTACACGAGAAAAGAAATAGACCATGACCATTCGTCCTTCGGTGCAACAATTAAAATGAAAATAAAATAATTTAACATTGAGTGCGATTCGAAGGCGGTGACAATGAAAAAAGCTCCGTATAAGTAAATAAAAAGCTCCTCTCAACAACTTTTGAAGAAGCTCCTTTTGCTTATGTTTTCTTCTATATATAAAAAATAAGCTCTTTTTTTTCTAAAGAGCTTCTATCAAAAATTGTTTGGCCCAACTTCTACTTTTAAGGAGAAGAGAAACCAATAAAAAAAACTGGGTCGCACACTACCTTAGACTAGTTTGGTCCTACGGTACCGAACTAGTTTGGTTAATTTAATTAGGCCAGTGGTGAAACTTTCACTGCTCTTAAGTAGGTTCCCACTTCCCCCTGATCGCATATGTGATCGATCACATGGACGTTCAAAACACAACTTCTGTCTTATTGCATTACCTTCATTCAATTCACAAACATCCAGCTCATTGAGCCTAGATATTGGACAGATATAGAGTACACAAACAGTTTCTGCTACAACAGATTTCATACAAACTGAAACACATACATATATAGGAAGTCCTACACGGACTACATATACTTGATCAAATTAAGTCTTCGAGAGACTCACTAAAGCTTAATTGGGTACCCAAAGAAGGGTATCAGTGGCAAGAAAATGGCAAACAGGAACAGTTCCAGGCTCAACCTTAAGCTGCTGCAAAGCAAGATTCCCTCGACTCCATTTCCTAGTATCAGTGTGACAAACCGCCAACGCTTCAGCCTTTGTTGTCCCATCATCAGTGGCCACCAAAGGAACAGTATAAGCCCTCGTAGCAACTTTGTGGCAATAAAACACAGCATAGAGATAATTCAGCTTATGGCACGCCACTGCTCTGTCCCCTGCTTTCTGCACCCCCTTCACTACACCGTACTGCCTCTCTGTAATTCCCTTTTCCAATAACGCAGTTGTTGATAGCAACCTTATGTTCTTCCCAAGCTTTGAGACAGCGAAGTTTACCAATGATTCCGTTGACGTGGCACAGTACTTGTCCTCTCCGTTAATGGCAGGTGTCTCGCACATGCCAAGTGTTTGTTTTAATGTCTCTGCAACGGTTGATTCTGCTTCTATGTTGAAACGGGTCAGGATTTGTTGGAACTTGCGGCTGGAAAATGGGATTGATTTTGCAACTGTGTCGGGTAAGAATTTGAACTCGTCATTGGAACGCTGCTTTGTGAGGTCCAAGTTCAGTTTTTTTCCCGGGTGAAGGTCGTGTTCGAAGAAGAAGGTGATGTTGAGTGCATATAATTTGAGTGCTGTTGGGTCACTGCCTTTGTTGGCTGCACCATAGACGTCCACGTCTATCTTCTTGTTGCCTATCTTTGGTTGAGATCCTCCACTTTCCTTCCAATTTCTCCATTCAGAATCTATTTCAAAGAAATCAATCAAATGAGATATACACTTCGTGCTTTCATTTTTCCAAATTCAGAATTGCTCATACTCATACTCTTTAGATTGAACGGACCTAACTGATTTCTACAAAATCGGCTTATAAGGTAAGGATTGTCTCTATAATATATTTTCTTTTTAAACCTTATCTCTAGTCGATGTGAGATTTTAACTTTTTCTCCTATACATACTAATATAGATAGACAGAATTTAAATTGGAAAAAAAAAAAGTTATGTGTCATTCAAGGTAGCTATTAAGAGCATCTCCATATGGGAGTTTTTTTTTTTTTGGGTCAAATTATGGGAGTTGTTTTAACTCACTTTTGTTTTAGCAATTATAAAATAAAGTGGTTTTTGTAACTCTTTATGTGTTGTACTTGGGCCATTGGAGATGTTCCAACTTCCTGCAAGTGTCTTCATTGCCAAACAAGATACATCAAATTAAGAACAGCCAAAAATAAAATAAATTAAAGTTCAAAAGTAGCAGAATTAGAATTCGGACTTTATACTCATGCTACTAACCAGACTGGGTAAGATCCCTTAGAGCTTTCGGCATGGGAGTGTTAGGCCACAGGGATTGCCAATAATCCTCAGCGGGTAGTGATTGGGCATGGCAATGGCATCCTAGGAGTGCAAGCTGCCGAGAGTTTCCAATTAGAATAAAAATGATAAATTTAATGAAAATTATAATAAAATATGCAAACAGGTACAAAAGTTTTATATTTTCAAGAATTTATTTTCTTAATTTTCTTACTAAGAAAATAAAAATTTCCCAACTTTTTTCCGTTGATCGAAGTAAATCTTTCAATTTGAAATATTCTTATTATCTAAGGAAAAAAAGTTTGTCCAATAGCTAGGAGTAAATTCTTGTTTTCATCTCTGATTTTGACAAAACTTTTCATATTAGTTCCTATATTAAGAAAACAGGAATAAAAATCCTCAATTTATTTTATATTGGTTATGGTTTTTTTTTCTTTTTGTTATGTTAATCCTTAGCAGGCCAGACTAATGTGATTGACAAAACATATATAGGTCAAGGATCATAGTGATCGAGAGAATTATAAGTCCAATACCTTTTATTCGTGTAAAAATGAGACTAAGTGGAGCTTTATTGAACTTTCAATGACATGAAATTGAGGATTAACATGTCAAATAAATAATGGCATAATTAAAGGGCTTCACTTTTATTCTTATTATTCTAGTGAAGAGAGATATAAAGCTTACACAGAAAATTAGAGAGGAAAGGAAGCCTAGGTGACGAAGCTCCATTTAGTTTAGGCTGTGAAACTGAGAGCACATAGAAGAAAACATGACTCTGAAAGATGCAATAAGATGGACAATTTATATATGGAGACTTCCAAGTTCCATCACTATGCTTAGTCCATAAAAGAGGACCCCCCATCTTTGGATTTTGTAATCATTTTTGGCTACCCTTTGTTAATCTTTCCTTTTCTAAGGCCGTCATATGTATCTAAATTGTGATATATGTCATCTTTCCTAAAAAGTCAGATTGTGACACATATTATCTCTAAAATTATAACATGTCTCATCTCTTTAACTTTTTCTTTAATAAAAATTATTTTATTTATTAATTTTTTTACGCATACTTTGTATGAATCTATCAACTATCAACTAGGAGTCAATAGATTTTCTTTACCTTTTTATAGGTTTAGATGATTTTCTCTTTATGTTGGCGTCGGCCACCAAGACTCTTTCTTGTATTCTCTTTTATTTTGGTTATTTAATAAATTTCGACGTACTGCAAATGATAAATAGCTTTAGGGGTGTCAACCTAGTTGGGATCGTTGTTGCTATTGTGATGTTTTTGCATATCACCCTTTATTACAAAAAAAATTAGTAGTCAATGAAAAACAAGGACCTCCCAATTCTATAGACTTTAATTCCACTCCTTTTCCATTAACTTCCCGGAAATTTCCTCCCCTCTTGGACCCAAGAAAATTTGTATCATCTTTCGATGACGTATAGGATGGTGACACACAAAAATGTCACCATGGGCCGGGGCATCATCCTGGAGAATTGATCTAATTATAAATGAAAGTATAAAACCAACGGCTGAGATTTTTGAAGAGTTACTTGTTTGTAATGTTAGAAGGATAACTTTTGTTATTTAAGATTTGGGGTCTATATTACTGATTACTTTTAAACTGGCCTAAAGACTAATTAAAAAATGAAAAACTTTGTTTTTGGATTTTCTAGGGTATCTTTCACACTCAACTACAGAGACTAATCTCTTGACCACATATTTAAGGGATCCGAACTCTTTACCACTTAGACCATGCCAATTTGGTTGAAACTTTGTTATTCTAAATCCAATTAAGCAATATAAAATGCTACTGAAATTAAATTGCTTTTGTAGTGATAATTTTTAAACTGAGATATTATAATATGAAGCATGCATACTGCATTTTCATTGTATTATCACATCATCAAAGTACATGCATAGATGGCAGGATTGTGATTCGTCAGGGTACCACCCAGCTCTAGCAAGCTAGAAAAGGTACCATAACTTGCACAACATGCACACTCACATACATACATACATACAGAAACATACACACAGTAGTACTCCTAGCTGGGGTGCTCAATTAAGGGCTAATTAATTGAGCGCATGATAACTTATTTATACAGACGGTACTCTCCCAGGGTACGTACCCAGTACTAATTAAGTACTGCTAATTAATTAAACAACAACATTGGTTTGGTAGCCACTGTCCAAAGCCAAATTGGGTACCCACAAAATGGCCTTATTGCCAAGGAAATGGCAAACAGGGTTAGTACCAGGGTCAGCCTTAAGAATCTGATGAAGCATATCATGATTCATGCCCGAAGTATCCTTGTGACAAACAGCTAGTGCTTGAGTCTTTGTTCCATCACTGGCAACCAATGGGACCATGAAAGCCGTCGTGGCATTGATTTCGTGGCAATAAAACACAACCTTTTGGAAATTCAACCTGTGACACATCACTGCTTTGTCTCCAAGATTCTGTACCGATTCCACGGTGTATTGCTGTTGGGCGTCGAGGAAAGAACTTGAGAGTGCCTGAATGTTCTTTCCGAGCTTTGAGATTGCGAAACCGATTAGTGTTCCCAAGGATTTGGCACAGTACTTGTGTTCTCCGTTGGAAGGTCCTTTCTTTACACACGCCTCATCAAAAGTATATCCCTCTTTATCAACATCTTTAATATCACGTAAATAAACATACACACCATAAGGTTGTGCAAAGGGACGCTTGCTGAACTGCACGTTCATTTTTTTGCCTGGGTAAAGTTCATGTTCATAGAAGAAGGTTTTTGGGTATTGTGTGTCGTCTATTTCCATGGGGAGATTATCAATGTCAACACCTGGGTGAGTCATAATAAAACGACAGAAAAAATCATTCAATTAATTACTTCTCACCGATTAATACTCCCTCCAGTTCAAATTTTTCGTTGTTTAAAGTTTTGACACATAAATTAAGAAATAATAAGTTGAACAAATTTTAGACTAACATGACCCTATTTATTATTCATCATTCTCAATTATCCTAATTATTTTTCTACTCAAAACTTATTAATTATACTAAGGGTATAGTTAGAAAAAAGTGATAAATTATCTCTTAAAATTCTAAAACAACTAAAATTTTGGGACAAAAATAAAAAAACTAAAACCAACAAAGATTTGGACCGGAAAGAGTACTCTCTGGTCTTTTTTATGAAAAAACATAATACAAAATGCTATAATTTTTACACCAATGAATTACATTGAAATGAGTTAATTATCATTAATGATGATATAAATTTTTTGAAGAAAAAATTATATCCTTTTTGGTATTTGTGACTTTTCATATTTTTTTATGGGTCTCATAATAAATAAGGATAAAATAATAAATATGCAATTAATATTGGTAAAAGTAAGACATTGTTTTTTATAAAAAAGACCACAAAAATGGGTCTTTTTGTTTCTTATAAAAAAAACCGAATGGAGTACTAAATAGATTGAACTTAAATATATTTTTAAGTTCAGATTATTTAAATATAATTTTAGTCAAAAGAAATGTTTTTAGGTCTCTTTTTATTTTTATTTTTTTATAAAAATAAACTTAGACCAGGGAAGACACAATTGAACTCAAGTCACGGCTAATCTGAGTAGAGCCAATCCTTATTGGTATGCACGGGCATCTCTTTTTTTAGTTTAGTCTATATATGTAAAAAAAATGTTTAATTTGCATTTTTTTGTCTCCAATTATTGTTATTGTGTAATTTTAGTGCCCAATTTTCAATCGACTGAATTGGATTCTCATTTATCTCAATTGTTGGGATCAGGTCCTTTATCACTATACCGTCCAATTTCTAACATTTTGAATCTATGTAAATACATGAGACTGATTTGATACTGAGTCATCGGAGTAATTAAAAACATATTTAAATCTAATTAATCATCTATAATTTGATGATTAATGCATGCATAGAAAACCAACCTTGAGGGCCAGGCTTTAGAAGCTCCCGAAGAGCAGTGGGAATGGGAGTGTTGGGCCAAACGGCATCCCAATATTCTTCTTCAGGTAGCGATGCACGGGCATGGGTTTCTCCTGCAAGTGCAAGCTGCAGCAACATACACCCACGTGAGTATAATCTTAAAGTCTCATAACAATGTCATTGCATTGACGATCCGTCACAGCTCCCCCTACTCTCTCATATATCACTCATCATGGGGTGTAATACTTTTATTAATTAAAAATAATAATTAATCTGTGAAAAATCCAAACAATTAATAGCCATTTTGTCGATCGGGGTCAATCTAATCGTGTTGTTTTAAGTTTCTGAGCATTATAAGGGCATGCAAATGAAAGGTTTTAGATCGATCGATCGAGCACCAAATTAAAACTTACAGAAAACAGAACTAAAATGGAAATGAGTGGGTGCCGAGAGTCCATTCTTGAAGTCAACTAACTGGGGAGAATAAGCAAGATGTGATACTTGAACAAGTCCTAGCTACAAGGTTGAGTGATTTATATAGACACTAGGGAGGACTGTGCATGCCACGTACTACTTTTTACCCGTCTTCTGTTCCATTTACCGTCTCCGTACAATTAATTAATGCACGTAATTTTATTTTTGCTGACACGTAAAATAATTGCATATGGAGTAGTAATCAAGAAGTTTGGCGATAGTGTTGTCAAAAAAAAAAAAAAAGAAGTTTGGCGATAGCACATAATTGTGGGTACGTGACTATAATAAATAATAGATTCAACGTGTTGCGCGTGGATATTTTGTAATGGCATGCATGTTGACAGGTGGGTAGCCGCGGATCGGATTTGCAATCGACATAATTGGGGGTGATAATATATATATATAGAGAGAGAGAGAGAAGGTGGTATTGAGAGGGGAAAAGTTATTTTCCCGATAGTAGGTATAGTGGGTGGGTGGGGCATATATTGGCGCATAGCCCGGAAAATGTATTGCAGAGAAGATAGAAAAATAAATAATAGAAGCGATAGATATTATAAATAATATTACGTGACGACAAGAAAAACTAAAAAGAGATGAAGAGTGTATTCCGAAAATGTCTATAATTAAACATCACAATCTCAAAGAAAAAATAATAATTGTCCTCCCGTGGGTAGCACAGCTGGTAAGCTGTTGGGATGGACATCCATGGGTGAGGGGATCGATCCCCCACCCTCCCCCTCCCCCTCCCCCTCCCCCCAATGTAGACCCAAAAAAAAAAATTAATTAATAAATGATACGATGTCACAAGGTTAGATGGAATTATTATTATATATATGCAAAAATAATAGTATTTCTTTATATATATATATATATAAGGAGATATTCGTTTACTTTAAGAGTAACTCTTATAAGAGTTGTTTCGCTTAATAACTTCCCATAATTATTAAATTTTATCAATCCAACCGTTATAAATATGTTGATTTATTTAGTACTCCCTCCGTTCTTTTTTATTTGTCAATTTTTTAGAAAAAGTTTGTTCTTTTTTATTTGTCGTTTTGATAGTTTAAGGTTATATTTTAACAATTACACTCTTAATCCTATTAATTGTTTACACATTTTTCATAAATTGATTAATGTAGTAATTGAGAAGTTCAAAGACTAATTAAATATGAAATATCTACTCCCAAAAATTATTTTACTTTCCAACAACATAAATTTATTAATAGTACACACATGTGAATGTAAATGTATCTAAGACTAATTGGATAATTGAATAAGGGGTTAAAAATGATTAGAATACTAGGACACATGAATTGATTCATCTAATCCCAAAGACTAATTAAATAAGGGTATAATAGAAAAAAATTTATTAATTAAATGATTTTTTAATTATGATAAAATAACCTACAATGACAAATAAAAAGGAACCGAGGGAGTATATTGTAGCTTACAATTTCGTCAACTTTTATGAATTCTAATTACAAATTGATGACACCGAGAGTTTTCTGTGTTCACCAATTAATAATCTGCGTCATCTAGAAGCTTTCCATATACAATAATACAAATTAAGATCTTTTTTATTTATTTTTTTCTCAATTTTTTTTATTATTATACATTTCACAAAATAAATAGAATAAATGACACTTTATATCATTTATTTTCTCTAAAAATATAATGATAAAAAAAATAAAAAATAAAAAGATCATGACTTCAATAATAAAGCCATATATCATGTCAACCTAGCTAGCTATATGTACAGGGAAATGAGGGATGAACCCCTATCTCACACTCCTCCCACACATATTATTTCATTGGGATGAGGTGTGGGAGGAGTGAATGAGTTATGGGTGTATGTGTATTATTACTCTATGTATAGCTGTCAATTTGGGTCGTCTGGCCCGGTCCGGCCCACCGGGTCAAATTGCAAAACCAAGCTGGGCCGGGTCAGACCATTTCCCTGATAGGTCACATATTTCCTGACCAAGCATGGCCTAAAACACACTGGACCGGGCCCGACCCGGCCTAGTTCGATTATTTTACAAAGAAAAAAGGCTAAAATATCAAAAGGGCAAAAAATTTGAGCCCAACCCGGCCCAATGGGCCAATTGGGCCGGGCCAAAAATGGCCAAGTATTTTTTTGACCTATAATCATCGAGCCCAACCTGACTTAAAATATGGGCCAAACGAGCTGACCCGTCGGTCGGGCCGGACCAATTTTGAAACCACTAACTCTATGTATATACGCCAAAGGGATTTGTATGGTGGAGAGCGAAGTCCTGATTTGTCCCTCCGTCAGTGTGTCGGGAAATTTTATGAATTCTTTTATTGGATTTAGGGTGTATTTAGATTGGCTTATATAAAATTTATTTGAATTTATCTACTGATATATATATTAGTGAGAGTATTTGTAAGAATTTATAAAAATAATTTATGACCGACTCATGATAAGTTGATTTGTGCTTATTTTCATAAAATTTTTAAAATAATTTCATAGCAGTTTAAAACTTCTATGAAATCAATTTAATCACATATTTTCTTGATTATAAAAATAATTTATACATAAATATTTATATCTAAACACTTATGTCATAAGCGTTTAAATAAACTATTCATCACCCTTATTGTCGATCTACAATTATTGGAGAACAAGGAAATCTTTTAACATGCATGTTGAAGTATAAATTTTAAATTTATAAAAACTAATATGTAAAGATAAAATAAAATTTTTAAAATATTAAAATTTATCTTCAATAACCCAAATTAAGTCAACGGGATTTTTTTTTGTTAACTATAATATTTGTATAAAATTTCAACCGATTTTTCAATTTACAAAACTCGAATTCACATACATCTTATTCAGAGGATTTGAGTTTAATTTCACTTAGACAAATGTAATTTTAGTAATCAATAGTTTAACACGATTTTTTTTTGGGTGAACAATTCAACACCATATTTGATTCAATTTTGCTAAACAAAATTAAAAAGGTAAAATAAATTAACTTTATTATCGATTTTTTATTTTATTTAAATTAAAAACAAAACAATCAGTTTTTTTTTTAATAATACTCTTAAGTAATAAATATTATTTTTAAGAAATATTTTTTTTTTCTAATTCTCCATTTAATATTCAATCCACACTTGTCGTTAAATACTGTTGGAGTTCCATGTGTCAATGGAAGGGACCTGAAATCTGATTGCAATAATTACATGGAAGACACATCATTTCTAAAGTGACACCTAATATTTGGGTTGGGTTGGATTGGGTTGGGTTGGGGTTGGGGTGGGTGGGGGGTTTATGGAGTAAGGATAAACGGCTATGATTTCTTCTGCCATGCGGGTAGTGCCTTTGTGGACTGATCTCCTTCACTCTCAGTTTTCGAGGCAACTTTGTTGTCAAGATCGCTTCAGGAAAAAGCAGATTCTCACACACTCATTGTTGTCGGATGCTGGAACTGACATTATTGAAAAAAGACAGCAGAACTCATATTTTTTCGGAAAGATTTCCACTGTATTTTTTTTTCTCTCTATTTCTTTTAGCTGATTTCTATTCTAATACTTGCAAAACCTGTTTAGTTTGATAACCTATTTTTTATTTCTATTTTTTATTTTTATTTTTATTTTTAATTAATTATAATATTGTAATATCTTTAATCTATTTCTTATTTTTAACAATTTAAAAAAAATAAAAATAATCATTTTTTGTTTCATTATTTTTTATAAAATATTTAAAAATAAAAAATAGATTAAGATAATATGATGATTTGTAATTAGTTTAAAATAAAAATAGAGAATGAACACAGAAAAAGAGTTCTCAAACTCAACTGAATGGATCCTAAGACTTATTTTTCCTGTATTCCAACTTTATTTTTAAATCCAATTTATTGAGATTGAAATGTGAATAGTCATTTTCATTTATTAGCGGTTTTGATGTACTGAATAAAGTAATTGCTTAATATTTTCATGGCGGAAAATCCAGGATCCTCCTTGTTAATAATCCTACCCTCCCCTCGTGGCGAAAGCATGATCTTTCTTCTTCTCATTTTGTAATTGTGAATGTTCGTCCTACTTATCTTACGTAAAATTTCACAGAAAAAAAAAATACAGTTGACAAGTTGTTTGTTTGTTTTTCCTCAGAAACATATCTTTAATATCTACACATGACTTTTAATTTTATTTTAAATCTCATGGAAAAAGTTTCTAAATTATCTTAATCTACAATTATTATGGTTATTTATTTTTTGGTTAATATGAATGGCAGAGCTCAACAATGAACAACTACACTGCAAAGTATGATAAACAGAAACGCCAGTGAGATCGCGAAGTGGAGTCTAGGAGGAGGATGATCCATAATATGGAAACTAAAATTCAATGAGTGTGAGAACGAAGCAAACCAGTCTAATTAAAAAATAGTAATTGATATCTCAGTCACTTACTCACACGTGGACGTCATTTTAGCATTTAAATGAGATCAATTTAAGTTAGGAACTAAAATGTTAAAAAAAATTAGATTTAATTGCACTTTTAGTCTTTCATGTATTGTTATTGTATAATTTGAGTTCTCTCATTTTCAATTGTGCAAATTGAGTCCTTCATGTATTCATCATGTTACGATTAAGTCCCTCTATCAAATTTTTATCCATTTACTAACGAAAAATGTTGACATGGCATAGACCGTGGCATGTAACATTTGAGTTGACATTTAATTATTGACGTGACAAATATGTGGCATATGGCATGTCATTTTTTGCTGACATGGCAGCCTAGTAGAGAGATGTTGATACGTGGCAGCTTAGTTGACACTTAGTCATTGACGTGGCAGACTTGTCATTTTATCAAACCCATGACTTGAATGATATAAGACCCAAATTTATGCCGCTAGACCAACTAGTATCTTTTGCATATTTGCATAAACTCTGATATATATTACAAAGTTGATTATTTTATATAAATAAATTTACTAATATATATTTTGTGATTATATATATTATGGTTTATATTAAACAAAATTTGTGATTATAATTTTTTCATACTAAATAATTAAAATTTAGTAAAAAATTACAATATTATTTGATAATAATAAATTTTACAATATATAATAAAAAGTCATCTACTGAATAATAAATTTAGAATTAAAATGAAATTTTTCTTATATGTAGTAAAATATATATCATAAATGTACTTTTAAATATATATAATTATATTTTTGTTAATTTTAGTTCATTATTATTAATATATTTCATATATTATTTTATTAATGTATTAATAAATATTATAATAATAAACTTATATATTAATTAAAAATAAATATGTATGAATAATCCACTTTGTAATATATGTATATTTTTTTTGAAAGGATATATATATATATATATATATATATATATATATATTTGTTTTTCTTCCATTAGCATTGTCATGACATTTGTTGTTGTTTTATTGTCAAAAACAAAAACTCTGTCATAGTTTAAGCAAATATATCAAAAATACTAGTTGGTCTAGTGACATAAATTTGAGTCTTATATCATTCAAGTCATGGGTTCGATTCTCGTGTCTTGTAACTTTTAATTTTCTTCCTCATTTTCCTGTTTGTCATGTCAGTAAAAAAATGACATATTTGTCACGTCAATGACTAAGTGCTAACTCAGATGCCACGTGTCAACAACTCTACTAAACTGCCATGTCAGTGAAAAATGACATGTCACATGCCACACGTCTGCATGTCAGCGATTAAATGCCAACTCAGATGTCAGATGTCACGGTCTATGCCACGTCAACATTTTTCATTAGTAAATGAATGAAAATTTGACGAGGGGACTTGATTGTAACATGATGAAAAGATGATGGACCCAATTTGCATAATTGAAAATGAAGGGACTCAAATTGCACAATAGCAATACATGAGGGATTAAAAGTACAATTAAACCAAAAAATTATAAAGACAAAAAATGTTTGAACTTTTTTAGCTAGGGACTAAAATGAAAATATAAAAACTAAAAACATATTTAAGTATTAAATTTATGAGTTTTATTTTTGAATTTGGACATTGTTACTCATTATTGATATAAGACTATGAAAACTATAAGACAATAAATTATGAAGATTAAATCATTTTATGAAAAAGCTACATTCTTATGAAAATAATTACTTTTTAGGATTTCTTATCTGTCTATTTCTACTTTTAAAAATAATGAAAATCTAAAAAAAAAAATACTGCTTATCAACGATTAAAAGTAAGATGCGCCTATAATATATATATCACATGTAAAAATTATAAGTACTTCCCTATATAGTATATATTGCAATAGTTCCAATTGATTTCTATATTTTATGATGGTTTCATCTTACGATTATAACAATAATATATGACTAAATAATTTTTAAAACGATTAAATGCGATGTATTAAGGATTAAATCTGAAAACATTTATGTATGAATTGTTGGAAAAATAAATAAATAATTGTGTGTGAGTCGTGAAATATAATTGTGGGACAAGTGCAAACAAAAAGTGTGGATAAAAACCATATATGAAGAACAACTATATCAACAAAAACTTTCCTTATCATCAAAGAGCTGATGAGTTGGGTTATCTTTGAGATGGATTCCACGGTGGCTGTGATGATATTGTTGTTCTTCTACGTGAGCCTTTGATGAGGTCATGGAGAACCAAGAGGCCATTCAAAGCTTAGGAGGACCAATAACTAGGGCAATGTCAAAGAGGGTCCAAGAAAGCTTAGTCCAATTCATGACTAAGACAACAACAAGGAGGCCATCAGCCTTCTTGGAAAGCGACCGTCATACACGCCTTCCGCGAAGCGAATCGCGTGCAGATTTCCTAGCCAAAAAGGGTGTCTCAGCCCCTTCATTTGATTGGGTTGTTGTTGAGTCGGTTTGTCCTGAATTGGGGCTTTTGGTTGCTGATGATGTAAAGGGTGTTGTGTTACCCCATTGAGTCTTTCTTTGCTTTGTTTTACTGTTTTCCCTGTTTGTATCAAAAAAAAAAAGAGCTGAAACAAAAATATCTATTTTATTTTTACCATTTTTCCAATTTTTTTTTAACTATTCGGGTAAGGTCAGTGAATTTGACAATATTGGTAGAATTAGCTCCTTACAATATCCAAAATAACTGAACCACGAGAACTCCCCCGTCAGGTAATTTTGGTCGGTATCCCCAAATAATTTCCTCTATGCCCTGTATCATTATTAATTTATAGAGATTTAAGTGTATATCAGATATCAAAGAACCACTATGACACTTCACCGGTGATGTACATTTCATCATGTGCACCATAGCACATCAAGTAGGGTGCTAAAGCAGTATGCAAAACATCCACGTAATATATTGGTTGGGATTAGGAAAAAGAAAGAATAAAATGATCCACTAGCGGGGCTCTAACATAGTAAAACTTATGTCATTGGTTGAAGAAAACTGATGCTTGGTAGAAGAATCTGCTTCAAACAAGAACTTCTCTGTAAGGAAAGCAGGTTCCTTAGGTTGAGGCAAGGCACTCTCGCTGCTCAACATCACAACCACACTTGGCATATTTGGCCTATCCTCAGGACGCTGTTGGACACACAGAAGACCTATATGGATGCAACGCAATGCTTCTGATAGATCACATGATGAATTCTCCATGCACAAATCAATAATCAAGTCCAAGGGTCTACTTTCCTTCCAAAATCTCCATGCCTAAAAAGGTATAAAAAAGACTTGTCATTCCCAAGGTTTTATTACTTGCAATAGAAGAAAAAAAAACAACTTAAATTATAGAAAAGAAATGTTCACTTTTGGTTCTGTAATTTTAAAATGCCTCAATTTGGTCGCTCGTTTTCTGAAATCGACCATTTATAGCTCTGTTGAGGGTATTTTGCGGAACTACATATGACCTATTTCAGAAAATGAAAGACCAAAATGAGACGATTTAAAATTGGAGACCAAAACTATCATTTTCTATTTCTATACGAGGACTGAAAACATATTCATCCCAAAAACAAAACTACTCCCTTGACTTACATGTCCAATAAGGTTTATGCTGTTATTTGAATGGGAAAATCCCCTGTTCTTCTTTCCGGTTACTATCTCCAGCAATAGTACACCAAAGCTGAAGACATCCGATTTCACTGAGAATAGCCCATGAATGGCATATTCAGGTGCCATATAACCACTGAAGAAAATCATTCAAATGTGGTTTAGACAATTTAGATCATCATTGGGTGGTGATAGATGGGAAATTACAAACTATGCTGTGACTTGTGATATTAACTAACTTACTATGTTCCAACCACCCTTCTTGTGTTTCCTTCTGTCTGGTCTCCCCCAAATGTTCTAGCCATGCCAAAATCGGATATTTTTGGGTTCAACTCGTTGTCAAGCAAGACATTACTTGCTTTAAGGTCTCTGTGTATTATCCTCAACCTAGAATCTTGATGAAGATACACAAGTCCACGGGCAATTCCACAGATAATGTTGAATCGCTTAGACCAATCCAAAACTTTACCTTTTGCATGATCTGGTGGAAAGACCAACAGTGTTACTATAACTCATTCCCAGAAAACACATATAAAATAATTGAAGTAAAAGGGCAGAAAGGGTATAATGGGGTTAGGAAAATTCTAAAAGTAAGTGAAAATTGAAATTGCAAAAGATGTCAAAGAGAGATCTGAACCGAAGATAAAGGAGTCTAGGCTTTTGTTGGGCATGTATTCATAGATAAGCATCTTCTCCTCTCCTTGAATGCAACAACCAAGAAGCTTAACTAGGTTCCTATGTTGAAGTTTGACAATCAATTTGACTTCATTCTTAAACTCATTAAACCCTTGTCCAGAACTCTGTGAGAGCCTCTTCACAGCAATTTCTTGTCCATGTGCTAGGGTACCCTATAAGTTCTCATACATAAGCAACAACATATAAATATGAATATGATTACTAATTAAGATGAGTTGCAAGTTTTTTGTGTTCATCAAACCAGTATATGCTGCATTATTACCATGTATACGGCCCCAAATCCACCTTCCCCAAGCTTATTGTCAATTGAGAAGCCATTAGTTGCTTTGACAATCGTGGCAAGATTAAAGAAAGGAAGCTCCAGGTCTTCTTTATCTCCTTCTCCATTATTCTCTACCATCAAGTGGTTCTCTGTTTCATCATCTGTAAAAGAATAATAACATTCATTCCATTAAACTATATCACCAACACATTATCTAGAATTTTTGTCTTCTGCAAAATATGCACACTCGTGTGAGGTTTTAGTCCTTTGAAAATTTGAGAACATATGCTTCTTTCTGTGCCTGTGATTGACAACAAACCGCAAGCATAAATTACAGCTTAAATTAAATTTTGAAACCAGAGAAAAAGGAAAAAAGAAACAAAATCTGTGAATGGATATTTAAAGTTTAAACTTCTTTAAAACTGGTAAGACTCTTGCATACTACTATTTATAAGAGCTTGACCAGCCAAAGCATTGTGATTAGGCTGTAAGTAAATCAGGGTGGAACATGGCATGTAATGGCTTCAAAACCCCAGGCCACAAATAATAATAATGAATGTTTGAGTATAGAATTATACTAGCTGAACTCATTAAAATTTGATTGATATTCTTGTTCTGTATATCACTGGCAATCCCTTGAATGAAAATAAGTCATAGTAGTAAGAAAGCTACCTCTGGAATTCTTCATTCTCTTGCCAACAAAGTACAAAGCCAGAATCACCATAAGAACTGAGGCAGGGATGGTGATTATTTTTACCACCTTCATGTTATGTTCTTTCACAGCTTCATGGTCTATACAGAAATGAACAGAATCAATTATGAATAATTGAAAAACATAAAAAAAAGTTATGGCAAAATCAGAGCAAATACAACAGTAGAGTCAAAAATTACTTGAGAGAGACCAAGACCTTACCTAACTCTGAAGTTTTGGTCCGAATATATAGATTCCGACCATCATCACTAGAAAATTGTCTGATATCTCTGAGGTCACCAAACCATATCAAACAGCCACTACCTCCTCCTCTAACATCTATATTTGCATAAGCTTTACAGGAACAGTTCTCCAAGCATTTAACCCTGCACTCATCAATATCCATGCTCTCATTGACCCAAGAATGTGAAGTATCTGGATATTTCACCCCACTAAATTTCACAAACCCATGTTGGCTCTTATCCTCACAGCTCCATTGTTCATTGATTAAACACCCTTGAGTCCAGTCCATCATGTCCCAATTTCCTGGTGATCTTGGCTTAAACCCTTTTAAACAGTTGCACACTGGTGAGTCACCTATGTTGCAATTCCCATATGGTCCACAGAGATTGTACAAATCACAGTTATCTCTAGGCACAGATGCATAAAGCCTCCAACTTTGAGCTTCTTGGATCCATGTGTACCTCTGGCGAGTAGAACTGGTTTGATTCATAACAACCCTTGAAACCATTGACTTATTTCTGAGGTTGTAAGTGTAGTACACCTCATCCTTGTTGTTGACGAACTTGAACTCAAAAACTGGATTTGTCTTCAATTCTGGGGCACCACTGAAACAAAGGCCATTCCATGGACCACCCCGGTAGTACTCTTTTGAACCTTTCCACATCATTACTTGAGGGAAACCTTCAAGTGAGATACCCCAAGTGAAATCACCAGGTGATGGATCATCCCAGTTCTTCCAAGCAGACACACGCCTTTCAAGACCAGTCTTTAAGTCCCAACCAAGCTTCATTCCAGGTAACAGTGTGTCACAAGGGTAATCAAAGCTTTGCCACAAGTAGTTGTTCTCACTCTCAGGGCCTCTGTCTTTATTCCCATCTCTCAGTACTAAATTCCCAGAGTTTAAGAGCTGAAGAATGGGATTGAGAACCTTCTTTCTGGAACCTGCTGACCAAACCACAGAACCATTCTTGTTAACAAGCACAGGATTCCCATCAGTGTTTATATGCAACAAGCTGGAGTTGTCTTTCACTGGGCTGGCTCGGTTGGCAACCCAGACAACAGTCTTAACTGGAATTGACTTGTACCATATTCCCAAGTAACGGTCTGCAGAACTTCCTGGGCTGAAGAAGCCCAATTCAAAGCCTCCATCTTCAGAAACTAAGGTCTTGCCTTCAGAAAGTGATTGCAATTGGGATATGGAGTCAGCTGCACTTGAGGCATGAAAAAAGAACAACAGAATCTGAGTCATGACACTCATGACAGAAAGCCTTTTTATCATTTGACAGTCCTGAAGCTCCATGCTTTCAGAGACTGCAAAAGTGAAATGTGTGGTGTGTGTTACACTTACACAACATGAAGCTAACTGTTTCAGCTGTTTTAGAATTTGTACTTTGGTTGTAAGTGTGACGTCACTCCACAATATGCAACTGTCTGTAATTCTGTATACACATTAAAATCATGAAACCTGCATATAATTATAGATAAATGGTTGTTGGACATTTCCACAGTTTCGTGTGTGACATGAACTTTTCTTTTTAGAAGTTTATGTCTGTCAGCAATTCTTTTGTGCTGGCATTGACCAATCTTAGACATACTCGTGTCTATTGTAAGAATATCTCTTTTATTAGTCCTCATGTGTTGGCAGCCTTGTTATTAGGTTCAAAAGGTCGGTCGTTAATATCATAATCCATAATACAAAGTTGATTTTTTTTTTCAGGTGAAAAGAATTGGCCACATTAAAGATGATGTTGACTTTGATTCTATAATTTTTAGAAATATGGTATGTACAGTTTGCATCTCAGTGAGCCACTTTGTTGTTAGTTTCTTCAAACTCACCCTGTCTCCATCCTAGGTGAATTGAACCAAGAATTAAAAATAGGCACACAACATGAATGGAAACATCTTGGGATTGTCCCTTTTTCTACTACTAAGGCCTATCAGGTAAATGCATATATACGCCACTTCCAGTTGCTAATGCAATCAACAACTCAAAATCAATATGCAAGGACTACTACTTCAACAAACTTGAAGGTCAACAAAGGGCCTTTATGAGCCGGCCAAATTCCACACACGAGCTTACAAGTCCTTAAGACCACAGCTTTTGAAAACAATACCTCACCTAATGAACCGCAAAAGAGTCAAGGCCATCTATTATGTAGTGACAAAAAACTTGCTTTTTGGTCCTTTGTTTCACTCCCACAAGTCTTCTACACTTTATTAGCTTTTTCTAGGCCAATTGATCCAAGACTATTATATAGGCAGCCACTAAATTGGACTAAATCACAGCCAGTTCCCAATAAAGTTTGTTTAAGGCTAAGATCAGAAAAACCAAAAACAGATTGAATCAAATTTTTAGGTACAAATCCACATTTCGAGATTAAAGAGCATTAACGACGAGATTGAGTATAAGTGGTTAATACGTTTCATGGGACGAAATTGACTATAAATGGTTAATGAAATAATCTATAGGCAGAATTCACTTACATTCCGGCCGATCATAAATTTGTTTAGGTCTTTTTTTCTGAAATACTGTGAGTAAAAATAAAAAATGGTTAACCAGCATCTGAGCATAATAATCGAAATGAACTGAAGAATATACACGTAGGAAATATCAAATGAATCACTTATGCCATTCCATCTTATTTAAAATTTTCGCTTTTTTCATTTTTCTATTTTAATTTTACACGAGAACATGGGGGAAATTGCCCAAAATGACAAATGAATGAAAGAGAGAAGAAAAAAATAGAAGGTGGTAACTAATTAGAATTAGAAATAGTCATTGATTTCTTGTTGAAGGAGTTGGTGTAACCAGAGGTTTGATCCTTCCATGAGTTCAGGGCTGAGTCTGAACATCAAGACACAGAACTCCAACTGATTGAGGGCCCCATCAGCGTCAAAGTCACCTTCCACAATCATGGAGCGAAGATCCTCATCGCTTAAGCCCTGTAACCCAAGCAGAGAAGCGGAATTCCTCTTGAGGCTTTCAAAGGTGATGACCCCTTTCTCAGAATCCTTCAAGAGATTGAACCCATTGCAGAGCTCGTCTATTAGTCCCTCCCCACCTAGCTTGTTGGCCATCAAGGGTAAGTAGTCTTGGAATTGAAGAGATTGAGCTTGGGAGTTTTGTGCAGCCATAGTTGGGTAGTGAAATATGCTCTCAAAGACAGAGTAATTAAGGAGAGAGAGATGGGTTATTGGTTATGGATAGTAGAGAGGATGATGAAGGAAACATGTGTGTGGGTTGTGTATATATAAAAAAAAAAATGAGAGGAAAGGTGGGGAGGAATGAGTGTTGGATGATTTTTCCAAGAAGGAGAGTGACCATAGCATAGATTCATTGAAGACAACTAAGCAACAGACTGGGAAGGAAGGAACTTGGTCAGACACACGGTTTACTTGGGAGTTTGGAGTGAACTTGCTGAGCCTTCGTAGAAAGCTCGTCAAGACTCAAAAGGGTAGAACCGTCCACTTGGAAATATTATATTATAGATAGTATATTCCTTCAACCGTCCTTACGTCAAAAATAAAAATAAAAATCCTTCAACCGTCGGTGTGCTCTTTCTTCTTCAATGCTCCTGCAACTTTTTTTAATTTCTTCTGCCAAAAAACTTCCAAATTATGGGCCTCTGGTTTGGACCATTAGCCAGCTGGCACGGAACCGGGCTATTCCCAACAAAATCCAATGTCATTTGGCATGCTCACTTCTGACTTTTTTTTTTTTAATGATATCATCCGTGTATAATTGTAGAGACTTTATTTCTAATATAAGAGATAATAGATAGTAAAAAATAATAATTCGGTTGGATTAATTTTCTTTTAGCAAGGTAAAAATCTCCCAAAATAAGTGTTATTTTATTTTTCCAATGAAATATTAATTATTTTTTTAAATTTCATCTCAATAATATTTTTTAGATTGTTGCATTGGTTTTCAAATAATATAAATAATAATGTTAATTTGGTAAATTTGTTACCTCACTCATTCATTTATTATATATTTTTAATATGAATATAAAAAACCTTAAAATACAATTATTTTAGGCGAGAGGGAGTATATAAATAAAGAGAAGGGTTAGAACACACACTCTTCTCTTTTATCACATTCTCTTACACTCGTTTTGTGATTGATCTATTTTTTTTAAATCAATTTATTTTTTTTGTGGAAAAAATCAATTTAATTAGTTGTCTCGTAAATTGATTATTTTTAAAAAATGTATTGACTTTTTATTAAATGCATCAATCACAAAGAATATTCTGAGTGTTTTGCTAGCCTTCGTCGTAAATAAAAAACACTTAGAATGAACAATCAAATTGGTTTGATTTGAATTATCCGAAGGAATACCTTATTATATTCTATAATCAAACCAATTTCTGACTATTGAATGTAATTCATTTCACATTTTATGTGCCATTCAATGAGCTTCAGTTTTTTTTTTTTTTTTGATGAGCTGAGCTTTAGTTTGCATATTGAGAAAATCAGACTTTTCATTTTTGGCCTATCCCCTTGGTAAGTTCAAATCAATATAGTTTGTCTAATTAGAGTACCGATGATAAGTTGGAGACAGTCAGAAAATGCCTTTTCCTTTACACATAAGTACCTTATACAGCAATGTATTTAGTTCTATACATTAAGAGGGAACCAGACTTCAGTCGCACCAAAATTTTCAAAACTCCTTATAGACTATCTTGCATCTAACAATGTCATAGAAATTTCATTGTTTGAATACGGCTTACTAGTTCCTGATGAAGAGCCAAAATGGTGTGGATAAAAGGCAGGTTCCTTTGGCCTAGGCAATGGTTTTTCACCATTCAGCATTAGAACTACAGCTGACATGTCTGGCCTATCGTCTGGTCTCTCTTGTACACATAAGAGACCTATGTGAATACATCTCAATATTTCAGGTTCAGCTAGAGCAATTGCATCGCCTAGAGATTCCTCAATCAGCTCCAGTGGCGTTTTTTCACACCACATTCTCCATGCCTAGAGGACATTGAAAAATTGAAATTGTGAGTCTTGAGTTCATTTTGCAATATATGACAATACAAATGGTATTTTTTGGTTTTGGGTTGAAAGACTGCAAATGCATGATTTGAACCCAAAATAATTATAGAGTTCCTTTTGAGCAAACATATGTTTGTAATTAAAAACCAAACATACCATAAATCCTTAGACTTACATGTCCAAGAAGGTCAAGATCATGATAGTCAAAATATTCCCTGTTCTTCTTTCCACTAATTGTCTCTAACACAATAACACCAAAACTGAAGACATCAGATTTCACTGAGAAAAATCCGCGGGCTGCGTACTCTGGAGAAATATAACCACTGCAATACAGGGGAAAAAAAGAAAAGAAATGGAGTTCAGAAAAGGGTGTTGTGGGGGGGGGGGGGGGATTTTTATGCTTTATTATAAAGTAACAAAATCAAGCCATTTAAGCATGCTTACTAAGTTCCTGCTATTCTCTTTGTTTCCCCTTCAACTTCATCTCCCCCAAATGTTCTAGCAAGGCCAAAGTCTGATATCTTTGGATTCATATTTTCGTCTAGAAGAATATTGCTGGTCTTGAGATCTCTGTGGATAATCCTTAATCTAGAATCTTCGTGAAGATAAAGAAGCCCTCGAGCAATCCCACAGATAATATGGAAGCGTTGAGCCCAATGCAGTAAACTTTTTCTAGTTTGATCTGACAAAATAATTTCAGCTTAGTTAAGAGAAGATGAGTTGGTGATGATGGTACATTAAATCAAGACAAAGTGATACACAGGGTCAAACCAAAAATAAAGTAGTCCAAGCTTCTGTTGGTCATGAATTCATATATCAATAGTCTCTCATCTTCATGAATGCAACACCCAAGTAGTTTCACCAGATTTCGGTGCTGAAGATTGGCAATTAGCTGAACTTCATTTATGAACTCTTTTGGTCCTTGTCCTGATTTATTGCAAAGCCTCTTCACAGCTATATCTTTCCCATTTGTCAATGTACCCTGACAATCATTATTTGGAAAGTTATGTAGAGAAGATAATAAATCCAATGGCAGGATATAAATAAATAATTATATGAGATCATATTTATCACCTTATAAACTGGTCCAAATCCACCTTCTCCCAACTTGTTATCAATGCAGAAGTTATTAGTTGCATTAGCTATGGTTGATAAATCAAATATTGGTATGTCAATGTCTTCATTCTCTTTGTTGTCAGTGTTATTCTTGAAACTAAATATTCGGTTCTTCCCTGTAAAGTGTAGAGGAATGATTGTGAATAAATGACAATGCATTGTAAATTCTATCATAAGGGGAAAAAGCTAATGTTTATCAAGCCTTGAAATTTTATCAGAAAAGCATATTTGAAATTGGATAATTATTATTTGTACCATAGTATAGACAAAACAAATCAGTTCAAATAACTAAATAATTACCTGGCTTCTCTAGTTTCTTCCTCCTAACCCGAGGTATGGTCACTCCCCCCAGTATTATCATGACCATGATGAACATAGAACAGCCTACCAGAATTCCTGCAAGCTTCTTCTTGCTCAAGCCCTTGTTGTGATCTGAGAGGTTAAAAGCACTATTAATCAACACACCAAATTCTGAGCAGTTCAGAAATCCAAAGGAAAGGCATCTAAAGCACTTCACAATGAAGGTTGATAGCAATTACATGCTTCCATGCAAATATTTTTCTTTTTATAAAAAGTAATAACTAGTACTGGACAGTCAACAGTGTCCTCTAATATTCATCGTATTCTTTCATGTTCTGTTTTCTACCTGTAATAAGAATAAGATTTTTAACATGCATCCCAAAAACTGTCTGCAGACTGCAATGAACATTATGTACAGCTTAGTAAGGCCTAGAAGTTATATATTCTACTTCTGTGTTTAAATGGAAAAGCAAAAACCAGGAAGGTAGTGGGAAATAAAATATGAGCACCTAGTTCTGAAGCTGCAACTCTTATGTAAAGATCTTGTCCTCCAGAGGGTAGTTTTCTCACATCCATAATGTTATTAAACCAAAGCAAGCATCCACTTCCACCATCTCTGATATCTAAATTTGCATATGCTGTGCAAGAGCAGTTTCTTAGGCAGGTTTTCTCACATTCCTCAAGGCTCATGTTCCTGTCAAACCATGAGGTTGATGTGTCTGGCAACTTCATTACCTGATACTTCAGAAAGCCATCACTGCTGCCACTGCCACAATCTAAATCAACTCTCCTAACACACCCTTCAGACCACCTTTGTGAATTCCAATTCTCTTGAGACTTGGGAAGGAAGCCCTTAAGGCATTCACATGTTGGAGAGTTACTAACATCACAATTAGAATTTGCACCACAGAGGGCATAGTTATCACACTGATCTGAAGGGCCAACAAAGAAAAGTTGCCAAGTGTTTGTCTGATCTGACAACATGTAACGTTCCACTTGGCCTGTCGAAGTGAGCATGTACCTTGAAACAATTGACTGGTTCAAGAGCTCATATCCATAGGAAACTTCCTTCTCAGTAATCACAAAAGAGAAATTGAAGAACTTGTACAGTGTTTCAGAAGGAATCCCAGATAAAATGTTGCCATTCCATGAACCTGCTCTGAACAATAATGCGTTTTCCTTTGTAATCACCACTTGAGGAAAACCATGAGTATCTATATGGTAAGAATACACACCACTAGCAGGATCCTGTGTGTCTCTCCAAGATGTCAAGGATGTATAGTTACCACTTACCATGCTACTTCGAATCCTCATACCTGGGAGCAAAGTGTCCCCAGGAAGATCAAAACTTTGCCACAGAACATTCTCTGGGTTGCTTTCTTCTTTCACAACAAGGTTTCCAGTCTCCAAGAGCTGAACAACTGGCTTTGTTCTTGCTGTTGTTGATGTATTGGAGGACCACACAATAACCCCTTTAGCATCATCAACAACAACAAGAGTTCCTCCATCAGTGACATTCAGAACCCCTGAGGAGTTTCCAAGTGGGGCATCTCTATTTGCTATCCACACCACTGTTCTTGGAGAAACACCCTTGTACCATATACCCAAATATTGGCTATTTGGGTCACCAAAGTTGAAGAATCCAGCTTCAAAAGTCCCATCTGCTGAAACTAGAGTCTCATTGTCTTTCACAGATTGTCCTGGAGAAATGGTTTCCAACGTGTTGAAGCTTGGTATGAAGTGGAACAGGAGAGAGCACAAAACTAGCAACACCTTGAAGCTTTCCATTCATTGTCTCTTTGGTTCAGGGGGTTGGTCTAAACTTTTCACATCAAATTCCTCACAAAATTTGGCTGTTCTCCAAGACTCTAACTATAAAACAATGCCAAAATTTTATAAAGTTAAAATCAGAATTGGATTCTTAACAGTTCAGCCTGTGCCTTGATTAGAGAATGAAAGGAGAAGTTGTCTGGATTAGAATGGAACAGCTGTGAATGAAGTCAAACAATTTTTCATATTTGTCAATATCATACAGCAATTAGCTCTAGCCATCTAGAACAAGTCGTACGTAATAACTTCATTTTCTTGGTTGGGGATGTTATGGATGGGGTCGGGGAGCAAACCTTTAATATAGTATTGTTTTATTGAGTCAATTCAAAGATATATCATCTTCAAGACTTCAACTTTGTGACTATTTTAATGTTTCGGGGTATGATGTTATAGCCTGGTTGTTTTGAATCAAACAGCCTTGTACACACTTAATCCCATTACATGAGATGCATAGCTGGACCCATGTTCGAATGTTCATATATAGTTTCTTTTATAAATAAACTTGGTAAAAACGTGATTGGGAGGAGAGACCTACTAAAGAAGATAGTCAGGTTTTTCGGTGGAAATTAATCATTGGGAAAACCGGTGGATAATTCGCACTTTGATCCAAAGAAGGGCATTGAAATTAATAATCATATCAATTATTGAAGCTCGCTGGATTTAACAATTTGAAATATGGTGATTTTAGATTTTGGAGACAAAAACTGAAGAAAAAAATAAAAATTACAGAGACCAAATAAGAATTTGTTGATTTTACAGTGACAAAAATAAACTTAACCCATTTTTTTGTTTGAGATCTTTTTACATTGTTTTAGGTGTAAGACATTCCTTTTTAGTGTTTTTTTTTTTAAAGTTATTTCGTAGAATTGTTTTTTGGAAATATTTTAATATTTTTTGAAAGTTTTAAAACGTTCATGCAGGATGCAGCCGTGTTGATGTCGATGGCCGCAGCCGCAGTGATGATCGTGGCGGCACCGTCAACAAAAACGGTAGCAGTAGTGGCAGCAATGATGGTTATGGAACTTATGGAAACAAATTAATGGGTGTTCTTAATTTTCTATTTTATGTACAAACAAGTGAATATAAATATAAAGAGAGTAAATTTTCAAACTAATAAAAAAACTAAACATTCAAACATATTAAATATTATAATTTCTCATTAAATATTTTCAATTTTTTAAATAATTTCTTAATAAATGCCCTTCACGCACTCATCGGGCATCAGCAAGTTTCTTCTTTAAATATTTCCTTGCAATATTTAATACTCCATAAAATGGGAGAATGAGAATGACAAGCAAAGTCAAACAAGCAAAATATTTAACCAACCGCGTAATCAATCAGTCATGGAAAAGGATGGATCACTTCACTTGCAACAATCATCGGAAGATTTCTTTTCTTTTCTTTTTTTTTAAAAAAAAAACATGGTGTTTAAAAAAACACATGTTGCTTCGCTAATCCACTCTGGCAGATACCTTTACTTCAAGCGACCATATTCAATCCATTTTATAGAGTACTCTACGTGTACTATTGAATCAAAAACGCATCATGGTTTCTAATTTTTTGTTTTCATTCCTTCTGAAATTTGTTGATTATTACAAAAACGATTCCCTGACATTATGTAAAATCACGAGTTGACTGAAATAAACCATACATTATCTCTGCATGTTTGAATAATCTATTTGATCACACACTGTAAGGTATATGATCCTTTTTACTTGTTTATATTCTCATACTCTATCTTGCCTCAAAAACTGTGTGGGAAATATCATTATTTGAGAACAGTTTTGACTTTCCAGACAAGGAATTTTTTTCGGGTGGATCTTTTTCATTGTAAAAAGCAGGAATCTTTGGTTTGGGCAATGATTTCTCACCGTTCAGCATCAGAACCACCGATGACATGTCTGGTCTATCCTCTGGTCTGTGTTGCACACATAACAGGCCAACTTGTATACACCTAATGACTTCAGATGAAGAACATATTTCTCCCAAGACTTCATCCACTAGTTGCAATGGCCTCCCATCAGTCCATAGTGTCCATGCCTAAAAGCATGGGGGATCAAATTAGTGAGGAGAATAACATGAATTTCAATAATCAGCTACCATATATATATATATATTTCTTAAATTGTTATGCTTACATGTCCTGGAAGACTAAAGGAGTGTCCTGGGTCTGAAAAACCACAGGACCTCCTCCCACTGACTACCTCTAGTACTATTACACCAAAACTGAAGACATCGGATTTCATTGAGAAATGTCCATGCATAGCATACTCAGGAGGCATGTAACCACTGTAAGTATCATTCTCAAAATAAGATAAATTGAATTAGTCAATTATAATCTCAAAGAACCATATATAAATCAAGTAGAAGCTTACTATGTGCCAGCAATCCTGTTTGTTTGGGCCACAAATTGATCTCCCCAAAATGTGCGAGCCAGGCCAAAGTCTGATATTTTTGGATTCAGATTTGCATCTAGTAGAATATTGCTTTTAAATCTCTATGAATAATCCTGAGTCTTGAATCTTGATGAAGATAAAGAAGTCCCCGAGCAATGCCGTCAATGATATTAAACCGCATATGCCAATCCAAAATCTTTCTTCGAGTTTGGTCTGGTCAATATGATATACAAATTTAGAATACCACTTGCAGTCTCAAAAATTCCATAAACAAGAGATAAGAAGAAAGAAGTGTAAACTGTAAAGGCTCACACCAAAAATAAAGCAGTCCAAGCTTTTGTTCAGCATGTATTCATAGATCAAAATTTTCTCTTCTTCTTGAATGCAGCAACCAAGAAGCTTCACAAGATTACGGTGCTGAAGTTTGGCAATCAAAACAGCTTCATTTTTAAACTCCTCAAAACCCTGACCAGAATTGTAAGACAGCCTTTTCACTGCTATCTCTTGTCCATCTGTCAGAACACCCTGCAGACCATCATCTTGAATACTAAGATATAAATAGAAAATCAACACCTGTTTGAATTAAGTTTATTACCTTATAAACTGATCCAAATCCACCTTCTCCCAGTTTGTTGGTGCTTGAAAAATTATCAGTGGCTTTTGCTATGACTGACCAGTCAAATGTATGTAGATCCAGGTCTTCCTTCTTTAGCTTATTGTAGAATATATTTGTCATCACTGAAATGATAGAAAATGAATGACAATATCCCAGAACTAGTACCATGACATAACATATCTTTTAGGGGGACCTATCTATTGTTATATCTTAGAAAATGTGCTCACCTGGCTTTTGAAGTTTCCTTTTCCATACACATAATCCAAAAATTATCAATATCATTCCCATGTTTAATATGAATGATCCAACTGTTATTCCTACTAATTCTTTAGTATTGATATTCCTCTGACCGCCAATCTCAACATAATCTGACAGATGAAGAATATCATCAGTAACCACTTTTAAGCATAACCATTTTTAAGAACAACTTTGCAACTGAAGCTAACCACAATTATAAAATGGAAATTATGAAATTCAACATCGAAGCAAATAACAAGCACAGAACTATGTCACTGGTTCAATACCATAATCTTTTAACCATCATATCCTTGTTTAAACTATTGTTGTTTTTGGTACTGCAAAGCATTTCAAAATGTAAATAGCAATCCCTTAAAAAGTTACAGTTTCATCTTGGAAATTCGTTTTCCCTTTCCTGAACCGACCCCAATGAATGAGGAATATGCAATCTGATCTAGCAGATATTAGAAAACATAAAGAAATGAAAGAAAGCCAAAATAACAATAATAATAATAGGGCACCTATGTCAGAGGCAGACACTCGTACATAAAGGTCTTGTCCACCGTGATGGATTTGCTTCATGTCAATCAGATCATGAAACCAAAGTAAGCAGCCACTTCCTCCATTGCGGATGTCCAAATTTGCATATGCTGTACAAGAACAGTTTTTCAGACATGTTTGACGACATCCCTCTAGGCTCATGGTCTTGTTAAACTCGGAAAAAGATGTGTTTGGCAATTTCATGCCCGTGTACTTCTTGAAGCCATCCCTGCTATCACAATCCAACACAGACCCTCGGACACATCCATTAGACCAATGAGACATATTCCATTCTTGTGCATTTCTGGGTATAAATCCTTTCAGGCATGCACAGACACGAGAGCTACTAAAATTGCAAATAGAGTATGCACCACACAAAGCATAATTATCACACTGGTCTACCAGGTTAGCTGAGATAATCTCCCATCCACTCCTTTGACCCCTCCACACAAAACGCTGCCCAATGCCTGAAGGGGTCAATATTATCCTGGAGAAAATGGATTCATCCATGAGTTCATACTTATAATAAACCTCTTTCTGATTGAAAACAAATTCAGATTTGTATATTGGATTTATCTTTTGAACCGGAAATCCAGTTAAATAGAGCCCATTCCATGAACCTGCCCGATACTTTACAGAACTACCTTTCAATTGAACTGCTTGCGGATACCCTTTAGGGTCTATTTGTAGTACATGCTCTCCACGACCAGGATCATCGGCACTTTTCCAAGATGATAGGAACCTATTCAGACCCGTCTCCAGGTCCCACCCCAGTTTCATTTCTGGCAATAATGTATCACATGGATAATCAAAACTCTGCCACACAAAGTGCTCCTTATTGGTGGTACCATTATCATCATAATTGCCATCTCTTGGTCTCACTACAAGGTTTCCTGTATCCAAGAGCTGTGCAATGGGTTTCTCTGCTGTTGTTGAACTGCTGGAGTTGGAGGAAGACCAAACAATGTTGTTTGTACCATTGGAAAGAACAAGAACTCCATGATCATTGAGCTTTAAAACTCCCCTTCTGTCATAGAGTGGTGTTTCCCGGTTGGCTACCCAAACAACTGTTAAAGGAGATATATTCTTGAACCATATGCCCAAGTATCTGGTTTCCAATTTCCCAGGGCTGAAAAATCCCAGTTCAAAGGTTCCTCCACCTGAAACTAGATAGTAACCATCTGCTACCGTGTGACCTGGAGCAATAAAGTCAAGGGAACTGCAAGCTCTTATAAAGGACAACAATACTAAAGTAGTACAAATAGGAATCATTCTAAAGCTCTGGATCGTTTCAGACCCAGGATCCATAAAAGGGGCTGAGAGGCAAGAACAAAAACAGACTTCATACCAGTGTTACCCCCAAGAGAGCTAGCTGAATGTCAACGGAAATAATAGCCATATTATTTCCATTTATTGTGCAGATTTGCTCGCCTTTTAAGCCAGTATATCTAGCTGATTGTATAGCTGTAAATATATTCTTGATTATGTTATCGTTAGCCTAGCTGTAGGATTAGCAGTTTAGCAACTTTTAAGGCTACAAATCAGATTGTATCAATTCTATATAAAGCAGATTTCTCCAAGAGAGAACACAGTTTTTACCCACACAATTTCTGAGTTCGACACTGAAGATGTGTTAAAATCTCACTTGAAAGGATTTATGTGTGAAGATAATGTTATATTATTTAGCAGAGTTGTACTGACACAGCATAGGTAATGCAATCTTGGAATATGTCAGGACAGTCAATAGATCCATGGAATATAGAACACAATTTAGTTCCTTTTTTCAATTCATTTCCTTTTCTCCATCCTCGCGGGGCATCTTTTACTTCCCCACGAACGCAACTAACACAATAAAATAATGAATAAAAATAAAAATATAATATAAGTGCGCAAAAGAAAATAGCAGACATACATAAGAAGACAAAAGAACTTGAGGAATGACGAATGAGGAGAGAGGATAGCTCATCCGCGTGTAGTGCAGTGGGGCCTAGTGGCTAGTAGCACACTAACTTGGACTCTGGTCTTACAGCTGTTGCTTCGTTTATAACTAGTATTGGACCCGTGCATCGCACGGAATAAATAGAGGGTTGTGTTGGTAAGTGAAAAAACAATAGTAAAGTTGTTATCAACTTTCATATTAACCTGTATTTTGTTAGTAAAAAATGAAATAAAATTATGATGGTAACAAAAATTGCATACAAACTTAAGATGTATCTCTTCAGATAGAGCATATCAATTACACATCAAAACCGGTGTATGTAGGTAACAAAATGAACAGATATATCTCATACTAAAAACATGTGAAATAAGCAAATGAATATGATAATTATAGTATAATTATAAATATGTTCTCAAAGTAAGTAAAAGTCAGTCAAACTAATAATTACAGACAAGTCTTTGTCATATAAAAAATGAAAAGTTAAACAAAAAGCAAGAAACATAAAGTTAACTCATTCAATGGCTAATGACCTTGCATAAAAGGTTTTTGCATTAAATGGTTATACTTATAGTTATACCATAAGAGTTAAACAAAAAGCAAAAAACATAAAGTTAACATATTTAATAGTTATACTATAGATTTATGATTTATTTTGAAAGTTTATGAAATATTTTTCTTAATTTAAATATAGATTTAATATAATAATTTTTATTTAATTATTTATAATATTAATTTTCTTCTATAATAACTAAAATTTATAGTACACATCATAGTAACTTAAAACTCAAAGTTAAATAATAAATATGAGAATGTGCTCCAAAAATATATATTTTTTATAAGCTAAACATTTTATTGATAATAAAAGTAAACTACCTAGAACATCAGTTATGTCCAAGATAAAAAGAAATACAATACCAAAATATTGATTGTACATAACTGAAGAAAAAAATAATTGAATAGCCTAATCTTTATACAAATAAGAGCCTAATCTTTGTATGTGACGTGAGCAAGCAGAATTGTTGTTAAATTCCTTTACAAACTCAAAAGCAACCACACTCTGTCAAAATTTTCACAGCCCTGGTGTGGATTTTGCTGATAGAAAATGAGTTGCTGCAAACAGACTCGACCACAGTTGTGAATCTACTACAAGTGGGGGTGTGAAACTCCCATTATTTTCAGAATACTAAGACCCAGCAAACCCGATAATATCACAGTTGCGAAACCTGCAACACCCCAAGTGTAAAAGTGCGCTGTCTTAAAAAACATATGCCTAATATTCCAAGTACAAAATCTGCATGTCTTTTGTCTCGAGCCACCTTATATCAGTGAAAGAATACATTACTCTATATGCAAAGAAGATTGAGCTGTCAAACATTGTTTTATTGGATGAATTTGAAGTTTAAAATTTACACATAAAACAAAACAAAAATATGAATTTAATTTGATTTTAAGTCTTGAGATTTTCTGTCATTTTGATTTATTATTAACAGCTTGAGATTATTAAAATTGTTAATTAACTAAAATAGTTATTATAAATTATCCCGCAAAGATGGTGAGTCATAATGTCTTTCGATGTGATGTTATGATATTCCACTTCATATGTCTTTACTCTTTAGACACCACAATATTGCTTCTTCAACTTTTTAAATTCTATTCATTTGTTTTTTTTTTGTGAAAAAAATTAGCATTTAAAATCTAATACTTTAGCGTTTAAGGTCTGAAGTTCTAAATGAATGCATAGAAGCAGGAGACATATGATATAAACTAATTATGGTTTGAACTGATGTTGAGAATACATGCACTTTTTAAAGCATGTGAATATAAAACACCTTATTCATATTCGCGATACTGAGAAATTGTAGTGTGCATTTTTTTTCATTCTATCTGTCATGATGCATATACTTAAATCAACTCTTACTCTTATATACTTAAATTAGTCTCATTTTAGAAATATATTCAATTCTTTGAACTTATAACACAAATAGCCCTTTGTACTAAGATTTGCAATTTGAAATTAGAAGCAATGCATAGTATACTTATTTGTTATTGTAGATCTAAGGCCTACCTGATGTAGAACAATCTCATGCAAAGAACATTTTTTTTAAGCCAAATGAATTGCATCAAAAGAAACTGACCCCTTGGCTGAATGCCAAGACCAACAAACGCAAGAGTATTACAAAATGGCATGCAAATTAACTACATTGTAAATGGAGCTTACTTTCGAATAAATAACCAACTATTATACTGCAAAACCAGAAAAATGACACCATTGTGATCATATATCTTCCAACTCTTCCCCCCTCCAAAAGATTGCTTCCCTGTAGCTAAAATCCTTCTAAATTGAGTTTTTCTTTCCTCATCACCATCACTTTACTCCAAACGATATTACCATAGTATTGAAGGCAATGAAGCCAACTACACAAAAGCTTCAAAGAAACAACAATGAGCAAACTTTGATAAAAATCTAATGATGAAATAATATGAAATATCTGAAAAGAATTAAAACATAATAATATGAACCGTCAACAATATAGAAAATGAACTTGGCTAGCAAGTTCATTCCTCCCAATGTATAGTTGTTAATAAAGCTCATCATACTGATCATAAAAGGACCTAGCTTGTTTGCTTAAATGATTCTTGTTCATAAAATATTAAAATGCATATTTTAATCCCTAGAAACTTGGTCTGTAAATGCGAGTTACTAAATCTTTCTTGACCAAGTTGATATTCAAAATGACCCATGCAACAACACAAAAGCCACCTATATTGCTAGGTCGATCAATCAATTTTTTCATACAATTATTAAACAAAAAAAAATACCATTCACAATCAACATTGACAACTACACATCATTACACTCTTAGCCTTTCTAGATGCCTTTGTGACGCAACATGAGCCATATGTCAGAAACTCAGCTCATTTTTTGCTTCTATGCTCAGACATCATTGATTATAAATTGACAATGAAAGGCTGTGTCTCAAACCTCTTTAGATATTACGAAAAACAATCTTGTTTGGCAAAGCAAATTCTTACATGCTCAGGATTTGGGTCCAAAATTCTATGTATCAGAGATTTTGCTCCCATAGGAAACCAAGGAGGACATGAAAACTCGGTTTTCTCAATTTGCAAGGGAAATCAATAGCGTTAATAATAATCTGAATTTTCATTTGAACAAAACATCTTGATAAAAAGAAACTATTAGGCATTGTAGTATTTCCTGAGCCTTTTGACACCCACTTAAAAAACTCTTTATCACCAGAACATGAAGGAACAACAGTAAGCACCTCATAAATAATGCAAGAGACATTATTCTCTGTCACTATGTCTATAACTATATGCAAGATAAATAATTTAAACAAATATTTACAACTGGGGACTCCATCTACTACACAGCAAAATATATATTTCAGATGTCTAAGTTCATGTATGAAGCTGTAGCCACAAAAGCCCCATGTATCATCTCTTATAATAGCACCCACTCCCCATTCCCCACCATGAAAAGGAAATGACAAAAACTAAATAAAGTCAAATACTTGAAAAGGAAGACCATGCCACAAAATAAGTTAAAAAATACTGAAGCCTAAGAATAATGTTGTATTATCTGTGCCTTTTTTCATATATAGTTCCATTGATTCACTCAACTCCGGACATTGAAGCTAATTACCATTGGAATGATAAGCATTTTTGGCATTTTTTGTTTGATTTTTTATATTCTATTCCTGCAGAACAAATAAGCATTTTTCATCACTGGCCAAAACCTTTACATCTATGAAACAGATGCAACATCTTTATATGTCAAAAAAAGATTGTTTATTATAAACATAAAAATAGAAATATTGATATTGATATTAAAATGAAGGGAAAGAAAACTATACCTGACAGCATGCGACACAACCACCTCCATTCCTCCATAGTCCCCAAAGCCATGTAGGTAATCTTTATTATAAAAAGAAGAATACTGTTGTGAAAAACAGTTTACGAACAAAAACATAGAGAACCAGAGATCATGATTCTGGAAACAAACCTGGGAAAGAAGGTAGGGATCAAATTAGAGATGCTTCCTCTTTGTTGCAAAAATTCTATTGTCTCAGACTTGAAACCCCAGCTGGATCTAAACATTCCATGCATCAACCAAGGAATTATGCCATATCCCTGTGATTGGAACCAAGAGTTTTAGTGTGATGTGTAAATTGTAATAAGTTAATAGAAATAGAAATTTACCTCCTAAAGCAAAATGAGTCAAGATGAAAGAAGAAGCATTGATCAATCAACATATATCAGTTAGTTTAAGAAACCTTAAATCATTTATAGCAATTTTTAGCACCATATTGTCATTATGTATTTCACAAAAGAATAACTGATATAGTAAGATAAATTTTTAGCAGCCCCAAACATGCAACAATTAATTTTGAAAAGTCTAATTGGGAACACTAAATATGTTGCCATTCAAAATAAAGGAGGGTAAGTGAAACACAAATCAAAACCTGCATATTTAATGGAACCATTTGAGCACTATGCATCCATCCAGTCTGTGGCTTATAGTTGGAGGAGTTGAACCAAATGGTTAGTTGCCTTCCTATTATCAAAGGTAATAAACACCATAAACATAAACACTATCTACACAAACTTCAAGCATTGTTGGAACCAAATTGTTTAAATGCATTTTTAATGCATAACTTCCCTAAAAGGTTTTGATGATAACAATGATTATTAAAGATTTTACAAAGTCTGCTGACAAGCTCTTGTAGGTACAACAAAGATAAGTCCATCGTCCAGTATGACTATGGCAAACATATGTACAGTCCATATGGTAAGCAATGAGTATGCGTCCATATGAACGAATATGCTTCACATGCAAATGATAAGCAAATGTATGCGTCCATTTGCTAAAATGACTGAAAGTCTAATATGTTCTACATGTTGCATCCAAAATGCAGATTCTATCACAAGCTATTTAATGCTCTTGCATTTAATATGAGACATATTTAATGAGCAAATGATTTGAAATAAATAGCTATATACAATGCTTTTTCTATGCAACTTGTCAACGTTTTTGAACGTGCATTAAATGAAAAGCATAAAGCACTGTGGAAAGTGTACTTAGAGAGAGAATGTACTCTGATCATTTATGTATCTCTCTGAACACTCTTTTTGTTTACACAATGTATTCTCTTTGTCTCAATAAAATATTGCTATTAACTTTTGTGTAATTGAGACTATGAGTACAGGTTGCTTCTGACTTAGGAGAAAGAAATGCAGACAAATACGCTGAAGTTGAACTCCTCAGAGCAACGGGAAAATAGCATCTAATGCTATTAGAGAACGGTAACATTTATGAAGGCTGAAGCTGAGCTATTCGAAGAACAAGTCTGAAGCTTCATCAAAGCCTATAAATACCGGGAACAAGAAGAAGAATACAAGATGGACAAAACCAAGCAAAAGAAAGAGCAAAAACGCTGTGCAAATATTGTCATACTCTGTCTATTGTAGAAAGTCTTGTATATTTTCTTTTTTCTTATAAAAGAGAGTTTGCTTAACTCTCGAAGTGCTTAAGTTTTTCATATTTGTCACTTGTGTGAGTTAGACAGCACTTTAAGTCAAAAAACACTCTTCTAAGTTGTTTGAGCCTGGAGAGGCTTGTTTAGAAAGAATACTTGTTTGAGCCTGGAGAGGCTTGACTGTAAAAGAATACTTGGGATATAGCCTGAAGAGGCTGCGTGCAAAGAATACTTGGGTTGAGCCTGGAGAGGCTTGTTTGTAAAAGAATATTTGGATTGAGCCTGGAGAGGCTAGGTGTGCAAAGAATACTTGTTGTAAGGCCTGAAGAGGCTGTTGAAGAATACTTGTATTCTATCTGGATTGATAGTGAAATCTCTCTAGTTTGAGAGGACTGAACATAGCTCTTAGGAAAGGGTGAACCAGGATAAATACTTGTGTTATTTTCTCTTTCCCTAATCTTTCAGTTATTTTATTGTTTATACTAACTGAGGGGATTGAATTGATCTTTAATTCAACAAGTTATTCATACTCTTTAATCGCACAAAGAAAACTTGTTTTAAACTAAGTGGACGTTTCTGCGTCCAACTTGTCTGTGCGTCCAATATCTCAAAAACGTTGTGCGTCCAACGTTTTCACAGTCAGCGTCCAACATTTGCGAAAAGTTTTAAAAAACTTTGAAACACAATTCAATCCCCCCTTCTTGTGTTTCACCTTGTTACCTACAGAATCTCCACTACCGAAAACTACAAACAAAATAAAATCATAAAAAAAACCAAAGTAATTCAACCATTTTGGAAACTTTACATTTTGGGCAGCATGCAGGCTTGCATCAATGGCGAGTTTATGACAATCCATTACATGGCAGAGCTGCTTCCTCTCATGTGAAATTAATGTTGAATGTGCCTGTTAATTTGTTTCGCAGATAGAAGTTGAAACATATTTAGCATATGTAAACTACTATTAATACTACTAATTCCTACTTATCCTTTTTCAAATGAGTGAAACTCACAACACATCAATGTAATCCTCACATTTCATTATTCCAAACAAATGAATACAACCAAACTTTTATAGAAAAAAAAATGATTGACACTAAGTTTATTGATTTCATATCTGCGATAAAGTCCAAACCACCATATATTTGAACCAATATCTTCTACTTGCTAAGACCACCTCACACCTATGAGCAGCAGGAAAATGAATTGGAAGAGTCCCGGCTTCATAGCTCGGAAATTATGGTTTTACAATGGAAATAATGTAGTTAACATATACTTACCCCCATCTATCTCCACTACCAAATCTTCATATGTCGTTCAATCAAACCATCAAAGATGAAAAGAGAGCAAACCAACAGACTTAGAAAAATCATAATCAGGTTAAAAATAGGCCACCAAATCCCCCATTCAAAATTCTTAAAAAGACAATCAAACAGCACCAAAAATAAAAACCTCAAACCATAAAAAAAGAAAACACTAATTCAAAACTGCAGAGATAGAGATGGGTTGAATAATAGCATCAACCTTGCAAAGAAGAAAAGGGAGACGAGGGAAAGAGCAATGGCGGCGAGGTCCACTACAGGGGTGTGAGGAAGATGCTTTCAGCCGTTACGCCACCGCGATAAGAGATCCCGAGAAGAAGAGCCTGACGACAGTACTGCTCACCAGTTTTGCAACACCAACTCTCGCACCAACAGCCACGAGATCTCGTCCTCCCCTCCTCCATGAATGAGTTGCGCATCTGCTGTTGGTGGCTTATGGGAAAAGTGGGAGAGTGGGTTCCTTCCTTCCTCCGATTGGGAAAAATGGGAGAGGAAAGGCGAAAGGGGATTGTGTGAGAGGGAAAGGTGGGAAACAAACAGAAAAGAAGGAAAAAAGAAGTAAGAGAAAATTTGATTTTTGAAAATTTTGTCTGGTCTTCTTTTTCGTCTCCCGCTCTCCCACTGTCTACTTTTCTATTGGGCTCTGAAAAGTTGGAGAACTGGAGCAAAGCTTCCGATGTAAGCTTGGCCAACTCCTACTTTTCAGTTAGGGCCCAAAGCTTCTACCATAAGCTTGGCCATCTCTCTCAATTTGTCAGTCACTTTTCCAAACTTTCCTTAAATGGCAAATTCTCCCAATCTTTCTTAAGAAGGTGACCGGAATTCATGAATTCCAGTTTCAAGAGAATGTGTCAAATTAACAAGTCACTCAATGACCTGATGAACAAAAGAATTTATTAAAAAATTATAAACATTTTTAAAATAGACAAAAAAATTTATTAAAAAATTATTTTTATTCTTTATTTCATAAATGAAGCACAAATAAATAGAAAATACTAGCAATTATAGAATCACTGCACCACACATCACATTATATAATATACTATCTTAAAATATAAATTATCTTTGACATTTTTTTTATAAAATATAGAATAGTAGTCTAATTTTGAAAATAATAAACAGAGAAAATATCAAATTACACCGATGTAACACTTTGGATAATGTTATAGGATATCAGTTTGTATTGAATTGGATCGATTTTCACTATGGGGTCTAAAATCCAATTCAATCCAATAAAAAAAATTCAATTTTTGATTTTTATCAATTTTCAATTTGTTCGATTCGCTATTATTCAGTTTAGTTACCGTGGTTTTGTACTGGATTTGATCTTATGAACACGTCGACTCAAAATTTTTTGAAAACGTGTATCTTGCCATTGATGTTATAACAGCTAAGGACAGGGATATTTTCAAATGGAAATGGACCACCCATGTGCTTAACTGGATGGGCTTTTAAAAGCAAGGTTCATTTTTCTCGATCTTTTACTTTTGTTTTTTTGTTTTGTTTTCTCTTTCCTTTTCCAAATATATAACGAGTTTTTTTCTAATAAAAATAATAAAAAACTGGTATTTTTGTATATGATAGTGGTTGCATGCACTCTTCGGAGGATATTGCTAGTATTTGTGCTAATTGATTATTACCATGGGGATAAATGTAACTTAAACCGACGCTATTCAACTAAACAAATGAAGAGAAAACATTTTTTCCATTTTCTCTTCAATCAATTCAATCTATTAATTTTCTGTCATTTTTTTTTCACTTTCAATCACAGCATAAATACCCGCATAACCTTGAAATTTCATCTGGTGAACCCATACACACACGCTACACGTTTGTATTGTAACGCCGCCCCCCCCCCCCCCCCCAAAAAAAAAAACCACCACACAAGAAAAACACGTTTATTTTTTTTATGTTCCTTCACTAGAATCTTCACAACTCTTTGTCTCTGGATAAAAGTTAAAACAATAGGATACTGTTAATATGAGTAAAGCGGCATTGCATGGTAATCACGTGCTCGATCGTGACATGCTGACAAGATAATAGTAAATCTAGTTTCACTAAAGTTTATGTGCTAAGCCTAAAATTGATTGATGAACAAAAATCTAGATAGCAGGACCAATAAAAAACAAAAAAAAAACTAGAGATTTCGCTTTTGTGATTAGTGGAGTAGATCATTCTGCTTTATGGTTGAAGAACAAATGTTTATTTACGCTTTTTGTTTGGAAGAAGAACATGTGAGTGGAAAGGAGAGGATCATCACATAGACCAATAACCATTCCCTCATATATTTGGTATGATTTGAAAGTAGGAGGAAAGATAAAACAAATTTATAGGTATGATTTAGAAAGAAAGTTAAGTGAAAATTGAGAATTAAAAATTATGACGGGTTAAAATGAATTTTTTTTAAAAAAAATTGAATTTAAAAAAGGTCACAACGACTAAAAACGATATATTTTTTAAAGATGAGTGACTAAAAAGAGACAAAAAAACTTAAATGACTAAAAGTGAATATTAACCTATTTACTAGGACTAAAAATATATTTAACCCATAATTTTTTATAAATAAATGTTAGTAATTAGTGGTATATTGTATTAGTGTGGGATATAACTTATGATCTTCTTACCGGTCTAACTCCTGTATATCTTTCCCAAACTACCAAATTAACCAACTTATCACTCCGTACCATCAATTAATAATTAATATCCAAATGATTTTCTAACTTTTGTATTCGTGTATGTAGAGCTGGTAAAATGGGTTAAGTTTGGAGGGTCGGGTTAAAAAAACCCAAAAAATAGAGGATTCAGACACATGAATTTGAATCCATTTTTAATTTGGGTCTTTTTGGCCTAGTCCAACAAAGCCTGAGCCCCAAAGCAGGCCGCCCAAAAATATAAACTGAAGCCCGAGCTCGGCCCAAAAAATAAAAGATTCAAATACACAAATTTGAAATCATTTTCAATTCAAATTTTTTTGATCCGATTCGATAAAATTTAAACCCGAAGCGAGCCGAGCTCGAGCCTGCCCAAAACTGTTTTGCCAGCTCTACGTGCGTGTATATTATCAGAGTCTGAAGAGTACTTTATTTTTCAAATTAAGTAAATTCCTGGTGAAAAGTGATATTTTCCAAAATTGTATCCGCCAAATCAAAAGCATAAAATAATATGTAAAATCTAATTGAACAACCCGTATGGCATGATCAAATAAAAATATATTGTTTTATTTATTCTTTATCACTTCAGTGTAAGTGCAATGGAAAAGACGAAAATAAAATAACAATTAATTATATAAAATCATTTTATACTTTTGGTGTTAAAGTGAAAATTAACATTAACATGCTACACAAGAGATTGAATTATTAATCAAATCAGGTTAATATGAAGTAAAACAGGGGATATAAGGATGACTTGGTGGTTGGGCGAGGGGAGGTAAGAAGTGAAGAGATAAGGAGGGAGTGGGTTCAATTTTCTCTCACCCCAAAAAACTAACAATACTAAGGGGATGTTTGTTTCAAGTTATAAAATCATATTCTCTGGAATGACATTACTGGGAATGTTATTACTAGGAATACGATTCCCAATTAAATGTTTGGTAAGTACTAAATATTCCCTGGAATATTTTTAAAATTTATTTATTTAAAAAATCAAAAATAAGAAAAAATATGGTAGAATGAGATGAAAGTGGGGAGTTATAGTTGGTTGAATATTAAAACTACCTATATTCCCGTGGGAATATGATATACCCACCCTTCTTCATGGGAATGAAAAATAGAGAAACCATGAACAAAATATATTCCCAGGAATTAATGATACCCGGGAATAATTTTTTAAAACTTCTACCAAACATGGAATGTTTACATTTCCAAATCAACTTTCCCAGAAATATTTTTTATTACCTTGAAACAAACACATTCTAACAATTAACTAACAACTAACATTGGCCTATAAAAAAAAAACATTATGAAAAATTGAAAACATTTGTCTACCCCTTTCACTTTTTTGTTTTAACGAGAGGAGAGAAAATAAGAGAATATGAAAAAATACAAATTGAATCAGTGAAAAATTTGCAAATAAAAAATAATTTGTAATTAATACTAGATTATAACAAATAATTTATAGAATTGAACTATTCTTTATAAAATCTAAATTCTTTTGGATAAACCAAACTCCTTTATCAACATTTTCAAGAATCACATATTTTTTCGTGAGTATATAATGTTATTTGCGCAACAATTAAATGTTACTCCAAAGCAAAAGTTTATAAATCCTCCTACTATTTGTTTCTAATAATTCTCTTAATTATTAAATAAAAAAATCAAAAATCAAATGTTTTTTTTTATGTTTTTAATATATTAAATGTGTTCACTTTTTTATTTAAATATTTTTTTTATAAAGTAGTAAGAGAATATGTACGATAATAGATGATATAACATTAATATTGTTATTTTTATGGTTAAGACTTTTTTAGTGAAAAATCCAAGTTTTATATCGACTAGACATAAAGCGAATGCAATCCTTATAAGATTTGGATAGTCTTCACTTTACAAGTCAGTTTTGTAAAGTTGCGTTAGATCCACTAAATCTAATGTGGTATCAGTTTATCCGAGCTTATCCTTGATATACATTAATTGGGTCACCCACCATATTAATTATTTAAAGGTGTCAATATGAGTTGTGGTCCGTGAGCCAACCCTACCCAACTCAACTCACGGGTCAAACGTGTTATTAAAATATTGGTTCACCAAAACCCGAGTTATTTGGACTTGACTTACTTAACATGCGGATTGAGGTGGGTCAACCCGTAGTGAGGCACGGGTCAATTAAGCTGTTCTTTTTTGTTTTTAAATTTTTTATGTCGTGTAATGAGTGTTTTTGTGATTTTAATTGTTTTAAATTTGTTCTTTTTAACCGGCTTAATTTTGGAAAAATTATATTTTAATGTGTTTAATTTTTTTCTTCTATTATTTTGTTTTATTTTGCATTTTTTCCATTTTTATCTTTTTAAAAAATAGTTGGCTAACTCGTGAGTCAATCCACCCAACCCATCAACCTGGGTGGGTTGAGCCAGATTGTGTATTGATATATTTCCTGGCTCACCAAAAAAAATAAGCCAATTCGACTCAGTCCACTTTTCTCCAAATCCGTGATGAGCTAACCCAGGTGAGCCATGTTTACTCATTTTGATACTTCTATTATTATCTACGCACCAACTCCAAAATAGAGAATATATTATATTACAAGCCGGCCGGTTTTTACTTTTCTTCCCTTGTTGTAATAATGTTTTTGAAGTAACAAACAAAAAGACAACGTATGCCTTCTCCTTTTATATTTGAGATTTTTCTTCCTTTTGTACAGTACTATTCTTGAACCAACAAACGAGAGGACAAGGGCCAAACACATACCACTCATTGTTATTTTTTGACATGCCGGATGTTTGCTTGGTTATTGTTTAGTTGGGTTGTTGTTGTTGTTGTTGGTTAAGGTCTGTATTCTTTTTTGTATCCTTTTTATGTGTTTTCTTTTGTGCTAGTTATAGTTTTTTATGTGTTTTCTATTTTAGATGTTTTTCTTATCTTAGTTTGTTACAGCTTGGTTTATATTACAGCAGCGTGTCTTGGTTAGGATTGTTGTATTTTTGTGACTCTGCATATGCTATTTTCCTTACTGTAGCCGTTTGGCTAGAATTTCCCCTTCTATAAACGTGTTCTTATTGACCAAAAAAAAAAGTACATCATCCGAAACTAATGCGTTTGATGCCTCTTAAATAATCTATCTATTTATTCTATTATCTATCTATTACTATCTTTAAAAGTATGTTTTTTGATCAGCTTAAAACAAAATTTGTACATGTGTTAGCTAAATAATCACACAATTAGCCAATTGATCTGACAAAAAACATCCCATCAGCTGCAGTAAAAAATCTCACTCTCATTCCAATTATTTCTGCTTCCCTCTTTTTTTCTTTGTTTAATTTTTTTATGCAACATTTATTTTGTCTCTTATTTATGTTTAATATTGATATCTATTACTATCTTTAAAAGTATGTTTTTTATCAGAGTAAAAAAATTGTACACGTTTTAGCTAAATAATCACACAATTAGCCAATTGATCCGCGCCAAAAAACATCCCATCAGCTACGGTATAAAAAAATTTCATTACTATCTTTAAAAGTATGTTTTTGATCGGCTTAAAAAAGATTTGTACAACGTGTTAGCTAAATAATCATACAATTAGCCAATTGATCCGCCAAAAAATATCCTATCAGCTACGATATTAAAAAAAATTCACCCTCATTCCAATTGTTTCTGCTTCCCTCTTTTTTTCTTTGTTAAATTTTTTTATGCAACATTTATTTTATCTCTTATTTATGTTTAATAATAATAATAATTGATCCATATATCAAATTATTTATTTAATCCATATTTTTTTTATTCTGGTAAATTTTCAGGTAAAAACTTTTAATTTTATTTCCATAAACTAAAATAGAGTTTTAATTTCCTGTGGTTTTATTTTTTTTCTTCTTATAAATTTCTAGGTTATAAAATTTTCATTTTATTTTTGATAAATAAAATAGTGTTGATAAATAAAATAGTGTTTGCTTATGGATTTCTTTCATGTGTTTTGTTTGAGTAAATTTTAGGTCGCAAGCTTTTAATTTTATTTTTAATGACTAATATAGTGTTTGTTTACGTGTTTCATTCATTTTTTTATTTTTTGTAAATTTTTAGTTGTAATTTTTTTAGTTTTTATAAATAAAATAATATTTCTTTACATGTTTTATTCATTTTTTATCTTACAAATCTTCAAGTTGCAAAATTTTAATTTTAATTTTATAAATAAAATAGTATTTGCTTACGAGTTCAATTGATGTATTACTTTGGGTAAACATTCAGGTTGTAAAATTATTTCTTTATAATCTTATGTCCTATAAATTTAGAGTATGTATATCAAATTAACTTTATAAATAAATCATTTATAAAAACCGACGCGACTCATGCAAACGAGTAATATCCCAGCTGCTTTTCGGATTGACAACTGTCCCCACACACCAACATGGGTCTTTTCAGCATGCTTTGTCCTCACTCACATGCTTTTAGGAAACTTCCCAGAAGGTCAGCCATTCCGAAATTGCTCCAAGTCAAGCACGTTTGTCCTCACAACTCACATGCTTTTTAGGAAACTTTCTAGAAGGTCACCTATCTCGAAATTGCTCAAAGTCAAGCACGTTTAACTGTGGAGTTCTTAAATGATGAGCTACCGAAAAGAATATGCATCTTGTTGGTATAGGTAGTACCAATCAATTCTATTAAGCTTTCCTCGACTGTAGAGTCTCATACATGTACAGTCTCAGAATTTCTCTCATTCGAGTATGATTTCGGTTCATTCATGTACCCCCTTCGCCTAGAAGGCTGCAAAAGTCGCTCCTTGTTCGTGCCTCTCTGCACCGGCGATCACTCCCCGCCCTCATTGGCCTCGAGGTGTCACATGCCCACCAGCTTCCGCCTGGTGCTTTTCGGATTGACGATTGTCCCCACACACTAACACGGGTCTTTTCAGCATGTTTTGTCCTCACTTATATGCTTTCTATGAAACTTCCCAGAAGGTCACCCATCCCAAAATTGCTCCAAGTCAAACACGCTTAACTGTGGAGTTCTTAAGTGATTGGCTACCGAAAAGAAGATGCATCTTGTTGGTATAGGTAGTACCAATCAATTCTATTCAGCTTTCTTCAATTGTACAGTCTCATACCTATACAGTCTCAAAATTCCTCTCATTCGAGTATGATTTCGGTTCATTCATGTACCCCTTCGCCTATAAGTTTGCTAGGAGCCGCTCTTTATCCGTGCCTCTCTACACTAGCGATCACTCCCCGCCCTTGTTGGCCTCGGGGTGTCAAAGAACGCACGGGTCAACCCGCTAGTGTTATCTATACCTCTAACTGGACAAGAGAAAATGTATATATATGAATTGTCGTAATTCGTAAAATTAGTACTTATGTGGTCGATGAAAATTTTTATCGCCATACAGCAAAAATCTTTCTTGTTTTTGACTGAAGAAGAATCTTTTTGTTATTATTGAGTTTATTAACAAGGGGATTGCTAATGTACTCCCACCTAACAATTAAAAGAAGTACATTAGCGACTAATACCTTTTTATTTTTGACAAAAATCCCATTTATTTCATTTTAAGAGCAATTAATTGATGGCTATAATTGTAATTTTGAATTTTGCATTTATTATGTAAATCTAAAATTTATACTCTCTCTCTCCACTAACCGATCTTGTTGGCTGCAACTGTGAGTCTGTGATCCTTTGCCCCTCTTTCTACTGGAATAAGAGCTTTGAGAGAAGCCATACTTTGGTGGGGGATAGACTTTGGGTATGTGGATGTGGCTTGTTCTCTTCACCTGGTGATTTTATACGTACACGAGACCTTCGGGAAACTAAGCATAGAGGAAGATTGCCCGAAAGAGAGAGAGAGTGTGGCCAAGTCACTCCCTCACCCTCACAAAATCTATGGTTTTGCACCTCCAAATAATGTTTTTTATTGATTCAGCATACTAATGGATAAATGAATTCGAAGCATGGGTTTGCCGTTTGCTCACAAATTAAAATAATGTTTCTCTTCATGACAGATTGGCATGCAGGGATATAGAAAGAAAATCAAGAACCAGAAACATTTGGTTCACTAAATAGTTCTAATATGCATTTGTAGCTATTGTGTCGTTAATACTTTGAGAATGTTGCTGGATCAATTTAATCTATGCGTATTTTTTTTAAGTGGGGCAACGAGCTTCATAAACCAGAGAAAGAGTATAAATTTTAGATTTATATAATAAATGCAAAGTTCAAAGTTACAATTATAGCCATCAATTAATTGCTCTTAAAATGAAATACTCCGTAAATGGGTTTTTTTTCCCAAAATGAAAAAGGTGTTAGCTAGTAATATACTCATTTTTTTATTTTTAAGTGAGAGTCTATTAGCGATCCCCCTTTAAATCCCCCATTAATAATGTAAGTACTGTATTTCAATTGAGACGGCGCCATGAAATATGAATAACTATGAATCCGAGACTGCGCGGGTGACACTATTTTGTACGGTTTTTTATTAATTAATATTAAATTCTTGGACGTGATTAGAATTTTAAATTTAATTGATAATCTCAATGGTCATATCAATGTATACTTACATTAACATTTTGCTCTTAAATACCGGAACTATACCAGACAAGTGGAAACTTCACTGCAACTTCCTCGTGTTTTCTTCCATTGCTGGTAAAATTGTACATGTGTGTAATACTCCCTCCCTTTGATTTTGTTTGCTGGTTAAGGTCGTGACAGAGACACTAAAAAATATAATTAGTAACTCAGAATTCATAAAAATTATTTTGATTTTTTTTAATATGTCATTTGTTTACCCCCCTCTCTCTCATAGTAGTAATTTACAATCAATTACTCCTTACTTCTCTCATCTAAACCTATAAAACTACATTAATGTTTTAAGGGTATAATAAAAAATAGTAAATACTTTATTGATATTATAAAATAACAATCAAAATGGGACAAATTTTTTTGGCTAAACAATAAACAAAATGTGATAGAAGGAATACTTCTCTTGTGACTCTTAAATTTGGGAAAAGATTTTCTCTCTCGTTTCTTTTATTACTATGCTTGTGAAGAAATAAACGATACTCTCTATTATATTTGTATCATCTCTGTTTCATTTATTTCCCTAAAAAATATATATTAAAATAGCAAATGGAAAAAATCTTTTTCTTGTTTCTCCAATATGCTTATTAGAAAATAAATGACAGTTTCAACTTATCTCTATTTTATTTATTTACTAAATAAAAGCATATAATATATTTTTTTATAAGGAAAAGCATATAATATATGGTAATAGAGTATCTAGACATATCTTATACTCTGATTTAGTTTTTTTTAATAAATTTTTATTTATCCAAAAAAATATATATGGTAATAGAGTAAAAGAAGAGAATCTTTTGACTTGTTTGCAAAGAAAGAATCTTTTTACTATTGCCTAGGACGTGTGTTCTTTTGTCTGTCGCTGCGTGTTAGTTTCCGCAAGATTAATCATAAAAGTAGAAACAGTTCCTCCTTATTTTACTCTCATAAATGATGGCAATAATATGCATTTGAATAATTCAAAATTTGCATCCCTTTTATTTTTATAAATTTTTTTAATTATTAAATAAAAAAATATTAAATATTTTTTATATTTTTAAAATATGAATTATATTATCTTTCTTACTTTATAACATAATAAAAAGATATGTAACAAATTTTATAAAAAAATATAGCATTTCTCTATGGATATGATATATGTTCAACGAACCCGGCTCATGCATGTGAAGCCAATGGAACATTCTCATTAAATAGCCATGATAGGACCATAGGCTACGTAATAGCGACTTGTTTATACTTTATATAAGCTATCAACTAGTACGGTCGATGTTATTCAAAAAAAAAAAAGTAGTACGGTCGATGATGAGTACATCGGTGATGAATTGATGATGGGCGCAACTTCCACGAAAGAGAAGGATCCACAATTATTTATTCAGTGAAAAAGAAAGCACTATTGCAATGAAAGCGCCGAAAGAAGCTCATGGACAAAAAAAATTGAAAACCATATTTAATGACTAGACTACATGTGTCATCATTTCGTCACAGACTTTAATCCAAAGAAACTCCCTTGAACTATTTTTATTTTAAAAAAATTACAGTTTCATTTATATTTATATATAGAAAAATGATTGGTGGACACCCAATGCGAATCTATCACTAGAGAGAGAAAGAGAGAGATGAGATAAAAGTGATAAAATAATGTGATATGTGATGTAATAATTAGAGAGAGATAGAGAGAAATGAGAGGTGTTGGATAGGTGGATATATTTTTTTGGTGTATGTGTATCATTGCTCTTATATATATATCTAACTAATTTAATCTAACTAAATACTATATGTACTTGTGTTAAATATGTGTTTAATCCTTAAAAATAAAAAAATGTTTGTTTTTATTTCCAATTTTAAAACATCTTATTTTGATACCAATTTTCTGAAATAGATTACATTTAATACTCCATCCATTTCAAAACTATAGCTCTTTTAGTCTTTTATTTTTGTTTCAAAACTATTGCAATTTTACAATTCTAAAGTATTATTAATTATTTTCTTCCACCCATACCCTTATTTAATAACTACTAGTGGGAGTAGTTGACATTAATAATATAGAGATTTGTAGATAATTTGTCATAAATACTCTTCCATTAAATAAGGGTATTTTAGTCTATCTATAATTATATTGTACTTCTATTAAATATTTCTTAATCTGTGTACATTAACCTTAAAAAGCTATAGTTTTGAAACAGAAAGAGTAGTAATTAAGAGTATTTTAAGAGGCTACATAAAGTCTATTAAAAGACTATATGTAGCCTATTTTAAAAAGAAAAATGTTATTATTTGCAACTTCGTATTTGCACAACACACATGGATGGTTTTCAGTAAACCCATATATCCATTGCATTTTTTGTTTTTTAAATAGAAAATGAATTGCTGCCACGTTAATGTTTAATTTGTTTGTTTTCGTATGTTTTCCATTCAAGCCAAATAGCACTGTTCTTTTAAAAAATGTGGACCAAAATGCAATGTTTTAAAATCGGGAGATAAAATATGTACATTTTTCTATTTATAGATAAAACATATTTAACCATAAAAAATTATATAAGAAATCGTGAGGGTTTTGTAAATGATTTACTCAACATACAAATATACTCCATCTATCAACAATGATATTTGAACAGCACCCGTTTATTTCTGGCCGCATATCTGTACTTTTTGGGGGTCCAAAAATCTTTTTTTATTATCTTATCATTTCACTTTTTAATTTACCAAACCCTATCATTTTGTTTGTTGCTTGTGTGTTTCTTTATCATATATATAAGAGGCTAAACTTAATACACACCCTTCAATCACAAGCTACCAACATTATCCTCTTCACTATTACTCTATAGCAAACCCTCTCTACTTAATTACTTAAAAATTCCACAGCTAAAGTGTAATTCCCATAATTTCAGCTATGGAATTGGACTATGGTATGGACTTCGAGGACTATTTCCCATCCATGATTTCACGCATGGGGGCAGAAGGGTTCATTGGGGAACTCTGCAACGGTTTTCGTTTGCTCATGGACGTGAACAAGGGACTCATCACGTTTGAGAGCTTGAAGATGAACTGTTTCTTGATGGGTTTGGAGGTTAGGGACGATGAGCTCGTGTGCATGCTAATGGAAGGAGATCTTGATGGAGATGGTGCTCTGAACCAAATGGAGTTCTGCATTCTCATGTTTAGGTTAAGCCCATGTTTGATGCAGGATGGAGAATATGGAGGACCTCAAATGTGCACTACTACTACTACTCATGTGGATCCCATGATGACATGTTAATGTAATGCATGCGCATATGCGAAAATTAATAATCTTCTCTCTCTCTATATATATATATATCTAAAATTAACTCTCTAGCTAGTTCTGTTGCAGGCTCCTCTCTGTTCTGTATTTAATTTCTCTTAACATTAATGTCATATATATGCACTCTTCTTAATAGAATTGAGCTGTTGTTGTAACTGTTAATTAATTAATCCTTGTAATTCCATGTTCTAAAAATAAAAGTTGGCTGTAATTTCTATCTTCTTAATTTGTTCCAATCATTGCAACGATGATTATTAATTGCATTTGCATTATTAATTGAGTATGTGGACAATATCCTAATATTGCATGTGCTAATTAATTACTGACATGTCATGACGTTCTAGAAAGCTATTGGTGGCGGGTGGGACGTCATTTCGAGTTTTCGAATGTTATTGGTGGGACTGGGATGTCACTAAGGAGACTGTATTTTTTTGTTGGCTTTAATATTAATTTAGTCCCTATAATATCACTGATTTTGAATTTAGTCCCTATAAAAATAGTCAAACTTTTTTTGTCCTTCTTTTATTTTATTTTTTGATTTTAGTCCCTGGAGTGAGTTGACCGCTTACGTGGCAAAAACTGCTGATGTGGCCTTGCTGACGTGGCTTGTATAAATGGCACATTACCAGATACATCCCTATAAACATATTACATTTTGAATTTAGTCCCTCTAAAAAAAACATTTTGAATATAGTCCCTTAAAATTTATATTTTGATTTTAGTCCTTCTCTTTCCCCTTTCCCTTCCCCACCCTTCTCTCTCCTCGGGCCACCACCACTACAACCTCCTCCTCCTCCTCCTCCATCCTTCATCCTCCACCCTCCTCCTCCATACAACAACAACAACAACCCCTCTCTCTCCCATTTCCCTTCCCCACCTTCCCCCTCACCTCCACTGTCCCCCCCCCATTCACCTCACTCTCGCCCCCCCACCTTCTCTCCCCATTCGCCTCACTCCCGTCCCCCCAATAGATCCCCAATTTCGAAATCGAAAACATATTCTCATTTCGTTGTTGTTGTTGCTCTACGATTTTCGTTGTTGATGTTCTTGTTGTTGTTGTTGATGATGTTGTTGTATATGCAGATCTTCGTTGTTGTTGTTGTATCTGCAGATTTTTATTGTTGTTGTTGTTTCCATTTGGTGGTGAGGGTGGAGAAGGAGGTGGTGGACGTGGGGGTGGTGGAAGAGGGGTGGTGGTGGTGGAGGAGGGAGGAGAAGGAGGTGGGGGTGATGGAGGTGGGGATGGGGGTGGTGGTGGTGGTGGAGAAGGGGGAGAAGGAGGTGGAGGTGGTGGAGAAGAAGATGGACTAAATTCAAAATGCGTATTTTTTATGGGGACTAAATTCAAAACACGTATTTTTTATAAGGACTAAATTCAAAACACATATTTTTTATAGGGACTAAATTCAAAACCTAATATTTGTATAAGTATGTGTCAGGTGACGTGTAAGCCACGCTGGTGCCACGTAGGAATTTTATAGGGACCTCCTAGTGCCATATCAGCGGTCAACGCTAGTGAGAGACTAAATTCAAAAAAAAAATAAAACGAGGACTAAATTCAAAAAAATAAATAAAACAAGGACGAAAAAAGTTTGACCTTTTTTATAGGGACCTAAATCAAAAACCCCCTATATTACAGGGACCAAATTAATATTAAAGCCTTTTTTTTTAATAAGCATTGAAGTATTATACTCCTTAAAAATTCATTAATGGCTCATAAATTTAATTAATTTAAATATAAATTCATGAGTAGGGACTGGTTGATGAACTCAGAAGATATTGTGAAGGAAACAATGGAAGAATTACAAAGAATATGAAGACTATGTCAGCCTTGTATAGAAAATGGGAGTAGTAAAACTTGTTGGGGTTTTGTTGGTTCTTTTCAGCAGTTAATTTTTGGGTTTTGGTGCTGTGGATTGCACCTGCCATTGAAGAACGGAAAGACGTACGGTTACGTGGGAAGAGACAGAAGATTTTGATTTTGATTTTTTTGGTCACCAGAGAGACAGAACGTTTGAGAGGGATGGAAATTATATGGGACACCGTGTTGGTTCATCACATCACGTTAACTTACATGTACTGTAAGTTGTCCTTCCAACATCCACACCATCTAATCTAATTAAATTAAAATATTGATATATATCAATGTTCCAGAGGTAACTTCCCCATGGTGGAACAAAAAACACATTTGTCCATCCTAAATGCCAACCAGCTGGTATGGTTAGCCCTACTTGGAGAGTGTTGTATTGCGAGAGAAGAAAGTGAGAACTGAGAAGTCACTGGGCACCGTGAATCGTGACACCGAAATTAATGAAGAGAGAGAGAGAGAGAGGGTTTACAGGTTGGCTTTTTAATTTTTTATTTTATGAGCTGTTGGAATGTGTAAGGGTGAGGGGTTAGATTTGTGCCCACTCAAGAATAGAGCTGGCAAAATGGGCTTAGTCTATTGGGTCGGTCTGAGCCCGTTAGAAAAAACACCGGACTTGAATACATAAATTTGAGTCCGTTTTTAATCTGGGTTTTTTTGGTCCTGCCCGACAAAGTCCGAACCCGTAAAAGCTCGAGCCCGAAGCGGGCCGCCCGAAAAACATAGGCCAAAGCCCGAGCCCGGCCCGAAAAAGCCCAAAAATATAGGGCTCGGACACACAAATTTGAACCCGTTTCAATTTGGGCTTTTTTGGCCTGGCCCGATAAAGCCCGAACCCGATGCGGCCGGCCCGACCCCGACCCGAAAGCCCGAATTGCCACCTCTACTCAAGAATTTCTCAGATTAAATTAGGAAAAAGTTTTGTGTATACCCAATGAGGTATATATCATTAGACTGAGATAAGGAGAGATGAGAGAAAAATAATAAAATGATAGAATATGTGATGTGATAGTTAGAGAGAGATAAAAAAAAATGATAGGTGTTGGATGAGTGAATTGAATTTTAGAGTGTTTAAGTATCATTGTTCATTAAATTATGTACATAAATTTGTACTATCTTTCTCTTAAATTGTAAAAGATTTTTTTACAAGTTTATTTGTCTCTTTTTATAAAAGATTTTTGAAAATATGACATGTATTAATTATTTTTTATCGAAATTATTTTTATTTATTATGAACATTTTTTGTCTCTCTTCTATGATAAATGGATAAGAGAGAGATAATATATTAATTAAATAAAAGAGAGTAAGTGGAAAAAGAGAGATACTATTAAGGATAATTTTGAGAACACAATGTCAATTAGTGACAAAGTTAATGCTATAAACTATATTAACTAACTTATTTAGTGGGAGATAATTAGGTAAAACATCTTATAATTAGGGACAAAGATAGTAGATTACGGTCGATTTACTCCCTCTTTTGCTGGTTTAAAACTTTGGTAGTTTTATTTTTTTTTATTTTGTTCTAAATCTTTGATTATTTTAAATTTTTAAGATATAATTTATCACTTTTTTCAACTATATCCTTAGTATTAACTAAAACGACAAATTAATGAAATTATTTTTTTACTAAAAAAATTAAGATGCATGTATACTCTCTCATATTAAAGACATTCTCTCACCAACTCAGAAAGGAATGCATGTGATTAATGAGATGCACTTATTTCCAACACCAACTCACAATTAATAATAATTGAGTATAAAGAAAAAATAGAAATTTATAAAATAATAAATAGAGATATTACGATCTAAAATTTACTCACTTAATTATTTCTTAATTTGTGTGTCCAAACCTTAAACTACCAAAGTTTTGAACCGCAGGAAGTAGTTACTAAAATTATTACTCCCTCCGATCTCAATTATAAGAAAAAAAAACTAACTCACGCTAATTAAAAAAATTAGTTAACATCTTTTAATTTTAGGTTGAGCCCATGTTTGATGCATGGATGGAGAATATGGAGGACCTCAAATGTCCACTACTACTCATCATGATCATGATCAAGACCAAAGAGCATTCCAATGGACAAAGAGGCTAGAGGAACAAGAATTCAAGGTGGGGAGGAAGAATGGTCTTCAAGGGCAAGCGTATCTTATCATAGACTAGTAGTTAGATTATGATTGTGGACTCCCAAACCCCGAATATTCAGTAGTTTAATTGTTGTTTGAGTTGATTTAATATCTCTTGCGGGTTGTTTGATTTCTGGTTTATGTTTTATACTATTAAGCTTGGTTGAATTGATGGTTCTCACCTTTTTTCTCCCATTTAGTTGATGTTGCCTCCGCATGTTAGGAAAAATGATCTTCCTCTGTTATCAAAACTTTTCCATTTTCATTCTTAACAAATTTCACAATTCACCTAATCTAACTCTTGTTTTCTTCCCTTCTATGGTTTGCCTCTCTTGTTTCTAAAGTTGGATTTTTTTTCTGTCTGCTAGGTATTTGATAAAAGGCAAGAATCTCTCTCTGTCTGCAGGTTTTTTTTTGCCTCTCTTATTTGTTTAGAATCTGTTATGGAATTCAGATTATTTGTTTAGAATTTGTTTTTGCACTTTGCATTATTTGCAAGAATCTGTTTCAGCCCTTGAGTTGCTTGTCTTTCTGACTTTTATTTTGGAGTTGCCTTAATTATTATCTTGTGTTGGCTAATGGTGAGGTGGGTGGTCCTTTTTCTTAGCAAGCGGTGAAATGACAGCGTATAATCTTCCACAAGAATCAATAATATTATCGATCTCCACTTTCAAGCATGATAACATGTTCAATATTCTTCAAACCATAATATGTTTTTTTTCTTTTTGTCCTTCGCCCTACATTATATAAAACCCAGCTCTTGAACTTCTAACAATTTGTTTATCTTATTGCAGGAGAACAATGAAGTGCTTTGATGTGCTTTGATGGGAGAATGAATGCTGATTAAAAATGTTTATCTAATGTATGATGAATTGTTGAGTTATGTTGTTATTTGATACTATGAACCTAATGTTGGATTGTTTTTGTTGTATTGTTATGCCAAATTGATGATTTGTATTGCAATTTACGGTTTGTGGTTTCTAAAATGCAAGCTAAATAGTTAGTGGTTTGTGGGTTATATAGTTCTTTATTTTCCAATACCATGCACAATGCAGAGTTCTATTCCTTTTTTTTGTTAGAATTGATTCATAAAGAATTAATTTTGATAAAATAGATGTGTTTGGGAATGAAATTGTAAAAATAAATTTAAATTTTTTTATCCAGTGAGATAAAATTAGTGATTGATTTTTTAATATCGGTCACTAAATATGTCTACAAAACAGTCACTAAATCGGTCTTTGACAAATAGATCGCTAAACCGGTCTCTAAAAAATCGATCGTTAAATCGGTCTCTGAAAAATCAGTCGCTAAATTAGTCTCTGAAAAATCGGTATCTGAAAATCGATCGCTAAATCGGTCTCTGAAAAAATCGGTCGCTACAGAACAGCGATCACCGTTTTAGCGACTGATTTTTTTTAGTCTCTAATTCGGTCACAACCTAAATTAGTGACCGATTTTGGCCATTTAGTAATCGATTTTTCGGTCACTAAAGACATGTTTTCTAGTCATGTTAATGTAGTCATGTTAATGTAATGCATGCGCATATGCGAAAATTAATAATCTTCTCTATATTTCTAATTAACTCTCTAGCTAGTTCTGTTGCAGGCTCCTCTCTTTTATGTATTTTTCTCTTATTTAACATTGTCATATATATGCACCCTTAATTGAGAGAAGAAGAATTAATGTTGTTGTTGTAACTGTTAATTAATTAGTCCTTGTAATTCCATCATTTCCATGTACCAAAAGTAAAAGTATTTGTAACTTCTCTCTCTTTCTTAATTTGTTTCAATTAACGTGTATTTGAGAGTTTTGGAAAGAAAAATTTATAGTACTATTAGCATTTTAGTTTTATAAAAAGGAAAAATGATGTAAAAAATATTTTAAAATTTTCCAAAAAATTTCAAAGCTCTTTACTTAATATATTTTTAGAATTTTTTCAAATTAAATTTTTATAAAGGTTTTAATTTTTTTATTAAAATTAAACATCTATACAAAATAAGAAAGTACTCTCTTTTTTCTTTTCCTTTATTTTCTCCTTAAAATATCAAAACCCTCCTCCCAAGATTACCAAACACACCGTGATGTAACGATGATTATTAGGAGTAATTTCATTGCATTATTGCTTATAAAAAAAAATCCATTGCATTATTAATTATGTGGACGCTATTCTAATATTGCATGTGTTAATTGATTGCTGACATGACGTTCTAGAGAGCTATTGGTGTGGTGGTACGTCATTTCGAGTTTTGGCATGCTTTTCGATGCCCCTTTCGATAGGGTAAGTCAGAGGGATCAGGGAAAAGCAGGCTTGGTGCCATTTACGGTGGACTACCTTTAAAGTGGTCTATCATAGACTACTGAGTATCCATGATGGACCAGCAGTTATCAGAATTATAGATATATTAATTTTTAAATTCAAGGGTCAAGATTGTTAAATGGTGCTAATTTTATTAAAAATAAAAAATTAATTACTCTAGTGCCCCTTGTAATTGTGGTATTTACAAAAATGAAAAAAAAAATATATTAAAAAAACTCTCCCTCTCTCTCTCTTCCCCCCTCTCTCACTCTCTCCCTCTCTCTTTCACTCTCCCTTTCTCTCTCCCCATCCCCCTCCCTCTCTGTCTCCCCCCCATTCTCTCTTGCCCTCTCTCTCTCCCCCTCTTACCCTTGCTCTTGATCGCTCTCTCCCTCTCCCTCTCTCTCTCTCTCGCTCTCTCTATGTCCCTCCCTCTCTCTTGCTCTCTCTTTCCCTCCCTCCCTTCCTCTCTCGCTCTCCCCTCTCTCTGCCGCTCTCTAAAAACCTATCCATCTCCCTCTCCTTCTCCCTCTGTCTCTCTGTCCCACTCTCTGAGAAACCTCTCTCTCCCCCTCTCTTTCTCTCCCTCTCCTTCTCTCCCTCTCTCTAGCACGTTCTATCACTCCCTCCCTCTTGTTCCCCTCTCTAGCAAGAGAGAGGGAGAGAGGGGGAGAGTGAAAGAGAGAGGGAGAGAGAGAGAGATGGGAAAGGTAAAGAGCAAGAGAGAGGGGGAGAGAGCCAGAGAGAAAGAGAGGGAGAGGGAATGAGAGTGGGTGAGAGAGAGAAAGGGAGGGAGAGGTAATTAATGAGAGATGGGGAGAGAAGTGAGAGAGAGAGAGAGAGTGGGGAGAGAGGGGGAGGGAGAGAGCGATTGAGAGAGGGAGATTGTGAGAGAGGTTGAAGAGAGAGAGAGTGAGAGAGGGGGAGAGAGAAAGGGAGAGAGAGGGAGTGAGAGAGAAAAGGAGGGTGAGAGAGTGGGAGAGAGGGGGGAGAGAGTAAGCGAGATAGAGCAAGAGAGGTGGGTAGGGAGAGAGTGAGAGAGGGGGGAAGAGAGAGGGAGAGGGAGAGTTTTTTTAATATATTATTTTTTTTGTTTATTTTTGTGAATACCACAATTACAAGGGGCACTAGAACAATTAATTTTTTATTTTTAATGAAATTGACACCCTTTAACAATCTTGACCATTGGATTTAAAAATTAATATATCTGTGGTTCTGATAACAATCTTGAAATTGTAGAATAACTTCAATTTAATCCCTAAAATTATTCATCAATTTAGTTCTTAATATAGAACATCTTCAATCACGTTATAATTGTTATCAGATAATTTTAGAAATTAAATTGAAATATCCAAAAAAATTAATATAATCAATTATTTTAATTATAAAAACTAATTTGAAAAATAATCTTGGAGATTAAATTGACATTGCCCTACAATTTTAGAGACAATTTCAGTAACTCGCATACTCCAGATTAAATTTAACAAAATATATCATTCATATTCTTAATTCACAATTCATGATTCATAATACAAATAAAAGGTGGTGATCGATGCAGAACTGTAGACGATCATAATCAGAGTGCCTGTTGATATTTCAAAATGAAGTTTCGTATTTTGATGCAAGTGTGATTGTATAATATTTTCATTTTTAAATATAATTAAAAGAATTTTGTAAGAAGGAGACGGTTTGTTTTATAAGGATTAAAGTCCCTCTTATGTACTCCTTAAAAATTCATTTAACTACTCATAAATATAATTAATTTAAATTTTAACTTAAGAATATATTGATATATAATTGGTGATATAAATTATAAAACACTACGTCAGTTTTAGCTTAACTACACACACACACACGTACATATGAAGGGTGTTAAAATTCGGCATCGGACTCAACTCAACCCTTCAAAACTGGCTTGACAAGGTACGATCAAAGTTCGGCAGCGGAACCTCCAATCCCTTCAAACCGATTTGAAATGTGAGGATTACCCTAGCTATATAAGAAATGGGTAGGCCAATTAACCAGCCGATGTGGGACTTCAACACACCCCCTCACGCTCTGATACTATGTTAAAATTCGGTATCGGGTTCATAGTAACCCCTCAAAATCGGCTTGAAAGGTTGGAACTACCCTAACTATATAAGCAATGGGCAGGCCAGTTAACCACCCAATGTGAGACTCGCAACAAAGGGTGATCAAGTTATTCCAAGAATATAACTCTTGGTTGGGTTACTTCATTCAACATTTCTATATAAATTAAATTTCATCAAGTCATTTGTTGAATTAAAATTTTTTATTGAGTAGATCAATTCTACATATTTTTATAGAATTTTAAAATTGTTTGACATTTCTTCAAATAACTTTAATTTAATATATATTATAAATTTTTTTAAGTATAAATAAATGTTGACTATGAGATTACATAACTACAAATGTCCCAATTTTATATATTTATTTAGGAATCTAAATTCCTTCCACTCGAGTCAACACATATTGGTTATTGGTCTTGTTTGGATGTAAAAACTCTAGTTTTTGACTTATAGAGAAGTTAGTCTTATTTTACTTCTTATTTTTCTCATATATGCAAAAAAAAAATTTGTTAAATAGTCATTAATAGATAGATAGGTATTTTTGGAGAAGTTAAAAAAGATGGATTTTAAAAAATATGAAGAGTAAAAGTTAATTTCAACTTCTATAAGAAGTTGTTAGTTAAAAAACATATGCTAGAAGTACTTTAGGAGAAACTTATCCAAACTTGGGCATTGTTACATTTAATTTGAATGTTTGATCACAAAATTAATTATACAAGAAAAAGTAAATGCGTGTCATGAATTTAGATATTTTATTTTCATGAGGTAATTTTTGTAGTTCTGAATATTGTGGGGGAACGGTATATATCTAATTTAATGGAAAATAAATTTTAAAAATACTTTTTCAGATTTTAATAGATATATATTGATGGTGTGATGAATAGGTTTTATCTAAATATTGAATTATATTTCACTACTTTATTATATCAAAATATTATTTTTAAAAATTTATAGTTTACCCATGTAAAATTAAAGGATGATAAAATATGATTGATATCTATATAAAAATATTTATACTATAGTAATATATATACACACACAAGGGCAGATCTTATTAAGAACTAAGGGGGGCCTTGGCCCACCCAAGTTTTTTTAATTTTTTCATTCATATATATATATATATGATACAAGAAATTTGACTTTTAGTGAGAGAAAATATTCGTCTCTAAAAGATTAATTCCGTAGCTAAATGTCCATTCTCCATTGTCGTCTTCTCATATCCATTATCACAATATGTATGATCACGAGAATGGGTTAAGATTATACCAACTGTCACTATAAGTCAATTACTTATACCAACTATCACTACAAGTCATAACATTTGGCTAGACATGACTTAAAGTTTAACCTCTGCCTACGGTCAGTAGTGTCACTAAAAACTATTACTATTTATTATAGTAAATTTATTAATTTTTGTTGCTACTATCAATTCTAATGAAAATAACTAATTTCACAAAAAATTATAATTAAAATAAATAAATTATAAATACACTTTAACTTTATTTTGGCCTCCTCAAATATTTGGTTAAAGCTCCGCCACTATATATATATATATAATTATTAATCTGTACTTTCTGTCCTTTAAATAAGTTTTATTTGCCAGACCAAAAATGACCTGCATGCCTATGACATATATTATAATGTCTTCAGAGGCAAGAAAGAATGACTCTGAACATATTGTGCAGCATTTAATTTAATATATGTTATATGAGGTCACACGGTCGATCTACCATGTCATCAAATAATAAGGTTAATGGAGAAGACGATAACTGAAACAATCCAAAAAAACATAATATGATAAAAACCTTATGTATCTATCAAAGATAAAAGGCAAAGTTCAAAAGGAAAAGGAGCAAATTGACCAAAAACAAAAAAGGAAAAGGAGCAAAATTTTGGACCATCGATATTAGTATTCCGTGCAAGCTATATGACATTCGAAACAACCCAAAAACAGGCAATACCTGAAAGCAACACAAACAGTGCGCGTCATTGTCTAAGTCACGTTAATTGGGTATGTATGCATGTCGAGGCTGTGATAAAATCAAGGCCCATTTTGTGGGTGGGATAGCTATTCCTATCTCCTTGAATTGAAGCCAGATAATTGACCCCCAAAAAAAAAACGATTGAAGCCAGAATTGACCAAAAAACAAAAGAAGAAGAAAGAATCGAAGCCAGGAAATGCGATATGGGGAAAAGTGTATAATAGAGTTTGTATAGCCATGACTGATTTCATCTCTATATATATCTAATAAATAGTAAATTTTGTTACCTTTATGTATTAAAATTGAGTTAGTGGTAAAAGAATTAGAATAATTTGTATAAAGTCATATACAGTTTCAAACTTCATTGTCACTATTGCATCCCAAAATAATAATATAAGTATAATTAAATTTAAATAAAACATCAATGCAATATAAATTAAAAGAGAAATATATCATAATATAAGATATTATATAATTCATTAAGATGAAGTTTAAAAAATGAATTAAAATATATTTTTTTTTACAAAAAAATATGTATAATTTATTCAAAAATAATGGACTTCAAATTTAAAAGAAAGTATAATAACATATATGTTCTTTAAGGCGAAGAAAAAAATATGAAATAAATTCATTTTTTAAGAGTATATTTTAATTTTGTTTGCTGAGAAAATATAATAGAACAAAAAACACCCTCAATACTACTAGTTGATGCCAATTGCATATTGAGACACCTTGACCGCCTCAGCCAACCTCGTTGGCAGAGTATATTTAATTTCATCTATAAAATTTTTGGATAAGCAAAAAATATTATTAAGCAGAAACCAACTAGATTAGAGCACAAGTTATATCCAAATTTAGCTACTTGAGAAAGAATAAAGAATTTATCTTGTACAAAATTCAATTGAGCTTTTACCATTATATAAATAGAGCTAGCGTATATAAAGAAAGGTATTCTAACTAAGTTGGCACTCTAGATCCTATTTATCATTTGCAGCACGCCCAAAATTTTTTACAAAATTGTCCACAAAAGATTTCGAACACAGGACACCTCTCTTAGACTAATTTCATCTATAAATTAAGATGAATTGATTAAAATTATTTAAAATTTAATTGAAAATATTTGACATAATACAGTCAGTATCTGCGGAAATTTATTTATAAAAATATAATATTTGATTAAACATATAAATAAGAATATATTTTTTTGGATAAACTAAATTTTTTATTACGAAGTGCAGCTAAACCATAGTACAAATAATGCCTGGAAAAGCAAATGAAAGCGAACAAGTGTTTGCTCTACATAAACTGCCTAGCTTTAGCTGCTAAACCGAAACAAAACATATAAATAAGAATAAGTAAATACATTTTAAACATAAATATAAATTCTAAAATTAAAAACTACCATACACACATACACACACACACTAAAAAAAGAAGAACGTAATAACAAATTTCAAGCAGTGAATTAAATATTACATTAGCAAATTCACAAACGTTACAGATTTCTCCATACAAATACTTAGAAAGGTTATATATGGTTTCGGGTTTCCAAAGAATCATGAACTTTATATGTCGGCCTAAAAAATGGTATGGTAATAAGCCCAGAATTGATTACGTGTCTCTGAAACTTCGAGCTGGCCCAGCAAAGGGGATTTGATTCAGAGAAAGTGGTCGGAATTTGACATGATCATTGACCAAAAAAAGGAAAATGAAATTGACATGATCCATTTTTGGGATCATAGCAACGGTAATGGAAGCATTAGGGACGAAACAATTTTAAGAGTGAAGATGAAGCAACTCCTTGTCGCTTCCCAAATCAAACAATATTAAGGCTTTATTTATTTATTTATTAAAGGTAGTTTGAAGAATGAAGTTTATTTTTTTTTATAAAATCAAACAAATTAAATGAACTTAATTAACATACTTTAATTAATACGAATTTAGGTATTTTTGCTTATATTTAAGTTCAGAAAAAGTATACTCCCTTCGTCCCTAATTATAAGAGGTTTTTACCTAATTCTCTTCCACTAAGGAAGTTAGTTAATATAATTTATAACATTAAATATGTCAATAATTTACACTGTATTTCCAAAATTATCTTTAATAATAGTATCTCTCTCTTCTCACTTTCTATCTCCCATTTAATTAATGCATTATTACCTATCTCTTCCAATAAATAAGGATAATTTGGATAAAAATTAATTAATGCATGACACGTTTTCAAAAGTCTCTTATAAAAAGGGAGAAACAAACTTACAAAAAATCTCTTATAATTAGGGACGGAGGGAGTATTAAGTAATTGCTATCAACAGCATTTGTTAAGTGGCTCAGAAGTCCACATAAGCATCCCAAATTACCAAATGACATCCACCAATGCACACATAGCCAAACAAAGTGCCACATCATAATCTTCTTCCTCTTCCACTTCCCCTTTCTCCCCCTCTCCCCACCACCCCTACAGGAGTGTGGGTTTGCGGGTTCTTAGGTTTTGCTGGCACGTACTTCAAGCAGAGTTATAGAATAGCCGTCAAGCATGGCTTTTTAGAGAGGCTTCAGAAATGTGTTGTGAATCCGACGAGAGATCCATGGTATTTCTCGTATATAGGAATTAGTCATTGTACTTTGAGCATGTTGTGCGCGTGAGGTGAATCAATGGTGGTGCTAACCTTTTGGCTCATCTCATGTAAACCAAAATCTATTTATGACGAAAGTTAAATTAGTGAATACAAGTTAGTTTAGTACAATTGATTTCATTAATAATTAAGCTAAGCATGAAGATAGCATGGGACGGGTTCGAGGATTCATGCTATTGCTACCCCCCTGCAGAGCGAAAGGGGCCTGTAAATAAGGGAGTGATTGCCAAAACGTATTTTTATTACATATAATAATAATTGTCGTCAATTTTATATTTTTTTATTAAATTTAATTCAATCTATTTCACATCACAATTAATGATTAGTTAAGCATATACAATTTTTTATTTAAAACACAATAATACTATCTTACTAAATAGAAATGCCAACTAAATGGATCCGTCAACATGGTTATTTGAAATAATCTAGTTAAACATGTTTGGTCATTATGATAGTGTGATCTCCCACACAGATGGGAGGACAATAACCCCTAAAACAGTTGAAAGGCAAACTTGTACATTTGCCTCAGAGAGTATACATATACCATATTATGGAAGAAAAAGAAAGAGAAAAAAAAAACAATACCCCAACAGCATACACGAACCGAGATCACATCAAGGCATACAAAGTCATGTTTAATCTTTCAATAGCTCATATGCAGGAGGTGCTCTTGGTACAACGTGACAGGGAAAGAAAGACAGCACTCTACAACAGTTTTGTGAATTCTTTTTGGACCAGATACATTCTGCAATGGAATAAACGCAATAAAAATTAAGAGGGGGTGGGGGAAGGAGTCAATATTCAAGAATAAAGATACATGAGACCTATGAAGAAATATGATAGAAAGGCTGAACATGCAAAAGCATTCATAGTTGTTACATCTTAAATTAGTACTTGTAGAAACAAAAGGAACATAACTTTGAAATCAACGCCTACTGGCCCAAATCCAAAAGGAAGAAATTTTCAGTACTCCTGTAGTTCGCATTTCATCCTATAATAACTGCTTTTAATTGATAGTATTCTATACTAAAAAAAATTTAAAACACGGGGAAATTTACCATACAAAAGGCCAGGTGTCATTGTGGAAGTTTGTGGAGTTTGTTCATGTACACTACATTGTTTGGTTTGGGGATTGGGCACATCTTGTGCTTTCATTCCCGTATTAATACAATTTGGCTTTTTTTTTAAAAAAAAAATAGCACTGAAAAAATTTCAACCCAAAGATAAAGAGCAGAAGATGATGAATTGACAACTATGGAAACTTTTTTATTAACACGTAAATACTAAATGCCCATAGCAGATTAGCAGAAACAATAAAAGAGAGTTTAAGTGCACACCTCAAGAGACAGGATCAAGGGATGACTTGGCTCCGGCTAATCCCCTGCTCAAAACCAACCAACAATTAGGAAGTCAAATTTCACTTCCACAACCAGTGTATATGTACAAACAAACAAAAAATGGAAAAAAGCAACAATTAATATAGCTTAGTTAAAGCATAAACATATGCTTTTAGAACATGAACTAAATTGATGAATAAACTCAATCTAAGCAATGAGTTAAAAAATTTAAAATCTAAAAATTTATAGTTTTCATCTACCATCCAAGGTTGTCTTATTGAATATGCATGATAAAAACAATCCACAGGAGCATATTGAGCCATGTGTTTAAGATTCCCGGGCAGAGATCAGCACAATCAGTGTTTACATTTATTGACAAGCCATGCGATGATGGGAAAAATGGGAAACAACACTTTAATCAACGACAATCACATTGGTTTTCTTGGTCTTTCTGGCTGAAATTGAGAAAAATCCTAATTTCCCCCCCCCCCCCCTGAATCTTACTTTAAAAAGCCACTCCAATATCACGTTTAATGTCAGAATCAGAAAGTACAAACTTGCAACAACAAACCTACAGTTGGTCAAGGATGTACTATAGATTGAGCCTAAGAAACTAAATAACCATCAGTGGTGAGAAAAAGTAAACACATACAATTGCTTATAACTCAACCTGAGGAATGCTAATGACACACTCTTTTTGACACACCTCTTTAGCACAACTTTATGATTGGTTCTTTTTTTTTTAAAAAAAAGTCAACAAACTTTTTAAAAAACATCATTTTACAAGGCAAGTGCGTTGACTTAAAAAAATGAGCCAATTATAAAGAGTGTCAAAAAGTGTATGTTGCTAGCATTCCTCAACTTAATATACATTTTCAGAAATTGCAAAGCATTGCAAAGAGAGGTTCAAGTAGGACCACGGCAGAAAGGGGATCCATTCAAGGACATGGCTCACCATGCTCACAAGAGTTGGCCACAAGATTTACACTTACCATGAAGCAAGGGGAGTACAGTGTCATATAAGGCACCTTTCTTACCTAAGCCAAGCTTTAGACAAAACCAGTGTCATCTAGTTCAAGTTTTTATAGGGTATTGGAACAATGGAACATAGTACGAAACTTAATAGAATTCAAAGTTTGGAGGGGCAGGCATAAGGGTATGCTTTTGGGATTGCAGTACAGTAAAGACACGCAAATCAGTTCAGAAAATTCATGAATAATTTCGATGCATTTGCATCAATTAACTATCAGTCAAATGACACAAAACTTCAAACCCAATATCTCAACGATATATAGCTTGGTTTGCGCAATATGCATGGTTGAATGGTTGATACTTACCCGTCACTCCTAAGTCCTAATCAATTATGAAGACAACAGAACACCCATCAAATCAATTATAAATTATTTATAATAGAATGGCCAAAGACCATCAGCTACCCCATTTAAACAACAAAAAGTCTTTTCCCAATAAGTGGAATCAGCTACAAAGAATCAAAGGCCAGTGTGTCATATCTTAAATCATGTTTGACAACAATCCATCTAAATCTAGAACTTACTTAATGTTTCGAAAAACGAAAGAAAAGAACAGAAAAAGACATAAAATTCTGAGACTGGGTATATATCATCACCAAATCAACAATACTAAATCTGTCCAATAATAGTAAGTTAATTAGTAACCCAACTCAGTGTCATACTCTACTACAATTTACCAAAGTCAAAACCAAAACCTAAGTCTATTTCAAGAACTATTCCAATTCCAATAACACACAGGACACAGCATCACAAGCAGATACCTACCTCACAGCATCAAACCACAATCTAATTCAACAAAAACAAACAAAATCAAGCACAACGCGACCGCATAAAAAGCAAACTTAAAAGCTTCAAACACAAACGACAATTTGCACAATTCACAAAAAAGAAACAAACAAACTAATAGCAAGTATCTAATCGGAAACCTTTGCTATGTTGACTCGGCGCGTCCTTTTCCTCCTCCTCCTCTTGGTTTTCCTTGGGCGGCGCCACGACGGCTTTGGCGACATCGGCGTCGTCCTTGTCGTCGGGGTAACGGACGACGACGACGGGGCAGACGCAGTGATTGACGCAGTAGTCACTGACGCTGCCGAGCTTGCCGTCGCTGCCGCGTCGTGCGGCGCCGATTCCGCGGCTTCCCATGATGAGTGCGCTGAGGCCGAGCCTCTCGACCTCTAGGCAGAGGCGCTCCCTCATGTCGTGGTCCTTCACAATGTGGATCTTAAACGGAATCTGCGCCTCCCGTAACGGCCTCGCGAGATCTCCGGCCTTAGACGCCGTGAACGCGTCGAAATCGTCCTCCACCTTCTCCTGGTTGGCTGTGGTGGGGGAGGCGGAGGTGTTATCGTCGTCGTCGGTGTTGAGGGAGAGGTGGATGGAGCCCCAATCAGCGCCGAAGAGGACGTTGGTAGGGCTGACGTGGAGGAGGATCACGGCGTCGCCAGGGCGGATGTACTGCTGGACCGCCCACCTCACGGCGTACGCGCTCTCGTCGGAGAGGTCAACCGCCACGCCGATTTTGCGGCGGGCGCCGGCGGTTGGGGTCGGCGTGGCTGCGGAGACGGGAGAAGACTGGTGGTGGTGGGTTTTGATTTGAGGAAGCTCAGGGTCGGATTCCATGTGTCGCTGATGCATATTTCTTACTCTCCGAAAGGGTTGTGTGTGTGTGTGTGTGAGTGAGAGTGAGAGAAATTGAAATAGAAACTAGAAAAGAGAAGCTTCTTCTTTGTAGCTAGCTATCCAAAGTAGGCAAGTGTGAAAACAAACAACTACAAATACAAGGTACAATGGCGTTGAGTTTGATTGATATTTGACGAAGATGCGATGCGAGTTTGGGAACAACCTTGAGAGTGAGTTACAGTGGGCTACGATTTAGGTGGGTTGGATTTAATTGGATAAGGTTTATTTTATTTATTAGAAGCTCTAGGTGGCCCATTTTTCGTGTTGTGTCTTGTTAATTCTGAGAGAAAATTTGGTAAATATATTTCATAAAAATAGACATATATCTCATATTAATATTAAAATTTTAAAAATATTTTTTTAATATCGTATTTTATTTTTTCAGATTCTATATTTTTATTAAAAATTGAAGTTTTTAGAATATAAATTTATATCTCATAATGCAAATTTGTATTCTAAAAATTGGTTAAAAACTCTAATTTTTGGTAAAAATATGAAATTAAAAAAAAACTAAGTCAATAAGGATATAATAATAATTTCACCCATTAATATGGGATATATATTCAATTTACCAATTCCCTTACGAGGGAGGAGAGGGGAATGTGTCCAACCTCACCCCACTGTACTAATGTGTGAGGCTTTTCAAGAGAGAGTATGCGTGTTGACCAGTTTGTGTTTTTGACGACAAATTTGGGAGATTCTTTTCAGGGAAAAAACCCCGGGATTTGGGTGCGGATAAATGGGAGATCGACTTTGTTTTGGGCTGGTGGGAAGGGAAGTTCCTGTCAAATTTTGGAAGAATTGAGGAAGGTGGGATAGAAGAATACGTATGATGCTTATTCATTGCATCGATTTTTCTTCTTTATGTCTTTTTAGTTTTTACCTAATCTTGTGATTATCATCATACATGAAATTAAAATAGGTAGGTATGTTATTTTTTTTTAAACTTCATACAACATCTTTATACATTTATACATTATTTTAAAATAGTAAATGAAGAATAAATTGGTTTCCAATTCGTATATACATGATTTTATTTAATAGTCAGATTACCCTTTTTATGTAAGCAATAGTTAGATTTACTTAATTTCATATTCTACTTAAAGTTAACAAATGACCAACATGGTGTGCCACGGGTGGTAGACAAGGGCGGAGTTGCAGGATTTTATCCGGAGGGATGCCAAGAAAAAATATATATAATTTAATAAAAAAATTAAATTTTTACATGTGTAACACATGTGAGAAATTTGATATATAACTACTATTTTTATAAATTAAATAAATATATAATTATATTGAGTATAAGAGATATTGAACAACAAATGTAACCAACACACTTGCAGACATCAATTGACCGGTAGTAAAATTAGCTTGTTAGAGAAACTACATAAAATTTCATATATTATTATTTTTTTTTAAAAATGCAAGTTGGGAACCATTCCATTATGATAACATAGAGAGATAAAGATAACATATAGAGAGATTCATATATTTATAGATGCTAGAAAAATATTACAAATATATAATTAATCAATGTCCAATTAGTTAAACTAAAAACAATGTTCAAGTGATTATATATGATCATTCAATTTTTCTAGGGAGACCATAAAATATTTTTCCAAGGTATGTTAAAAATTTGGGGGTGACCATGACACTCCCAGGTCACCCCTTTCCTTGGTGGTAGATACCTGGATCTCTATAAACATGATGTTGGGGGTTCCATTCTTGGCCATGTGTATTGAAGAGCATCTATTGGAAAAGGTCGATCCCTCAGTACCTCGATGGATTAGTCTTCACAGTTGTACACGTAAATGATGCCAGGTTAAAAAAAAAAGTTAATAAGTGGAATGTTAATTGATCTTATTCTGTGTGTATATAACTGTATATTAGTAGGGTTGGCAAAGTGGGTTGGGCTCGGGCTCAACCCGCCAAAAAGAGTGGGGCGGGTTGGGGTTTTCAACACGCAACCCGTTTCGCCCCGCCAAAAGCGGTTTAAAACGGGCTAGCCCGGTAGGTCCGTTTTTCTTTTTCTTTTTTTAAATTCTTTTGTGTTTTTCTTCAGTTTTCTGGCGGGTTAAGCGGGTCAACCCGCCACTTCTACAATGCGTTTTTGGTTTTTTGGGCGGGTTAGGTGGGCCAACCTGTCAACCCGTCCGCGGGCCGAGCCAAGCTAATATAAGGCAACCCACTTTTTTTGGCGAGCTAGTCCTCCCCTGTCCCGTTTTTTGCGGGTTGCTGGCGGGGGGGGCGGCCCCCCGCTTTGCCAACCCTATATATTAGTTTAGATTCGCTACCAAATTTCAAAATTGACATACTTATATCTTCAAAAACTTTATTATGTAATTAAAATGCAAATTTTAATCGAGCAAAACCTTTGAATTGAACATTCTTATTAGTAGATTAATTTTTGACATAAATTCAAGTGGATTAATTAAGTCTACAAAAATTTATATATATAATTTGAAAGTTATTTGATTTCATTTATGATAGACTTTTAAAAAATAATTCATAGACTTGCATCATGCTTGACGTACGAAATACCGGCCTACACACACTAATACTACCAAAGACACATTTTTGTTTTGCTACAAAATACTACCAAAGACACATTTACATCTGGTGCAAGTATGTTTGAAAAACATTTTGTGCCCACAAATATTTTTTATGATCATTTTTGTTTCGATTGAATTGAATTCTATGTCCAAAGGTAATGAAGTTCACCATCTTTAATTTTTTTGGTTTATACGAGATGTAAGTAAAGTCTGGTCACGGATTGTTCCGTCTTCGGGGATTGAACACGGGTCCTAATCGTGCATGTCCCTTAAACGGAGTTCATTAACCACTTGCACCTAGCCTCGTGGTTTCATCGTCTTTAATTTGATTCAGTAAAAAATAAATAATCTTTCATTTGATGGATGTGCATTTGCCATACACAATTTCAAAAATAAAATAATTAAGCTTCAAAAGAAGCTACCAATTCTCAAGAAATCAAACCAGGATCATCTCACAAATGGCATATAATCGATCAAATTGGGAGGAAGTAGCAAAGGGTTATTATAGTCAATTACATTTAATATTATTTTTCATGTTGATAATAAATTTAATCCATATAGTTTTTGTTGATATATTTTTATCTAGGTAAGATTATTTTAGTTTTGAAAAACTTTCACGAAAACATGAATAATTGAAAGCGTTATGTGTAAGCAATATTTGCATTTAGAAAAGAAATGAAGTTCTTCTTATATATCAATTGGAATATCATTTTTACTTGTGTCTAAGTAATAATTGTGTGTTTAAGTAACTAAGATAATTTAAAAAAAAAAAACTCTTACTAATTCTAATGATTATAGTAAATTAAAACTAAAAATATAAACTGTTCAAAATCTATTTGAAGTGCGGTAATCGCTTGGTCTACTAGCTATATACAAGAAGTAATTGATAAGATCTTACTATTTCATCCATTTGGACACCAACGCTTTTGACAGAGAAATCATATATCACTTTCAAATCCTTATTCCCTATGTGTTTTTCGAAAAAATCAGACCTACCTTTCAATTGGACACACACACACACACACACACATATGTAACAATTAACAACATGGCGCTTACCCTTTGATCAATTGCAGATTTTTATGATTGAGTTAACCGCGCGCAGACAATATCTAAACCAAAAATTTGTGCTTAACAACAAAAACTCAAAATTTTTAAGGCCATAGTAAGTCGCTAAAGAAGTCTTGACCCGTCAAATTTCAGTGCCTGGCTAGCTAGACACGGGTGTTTGTAATGTTAATTATTATATTATATATATTATATTAATATATTAATACCTATCTTTATGCATACCCTAACTGAAAACCGATAGAGGAGGAGTCATGAGTGGTTCAATCTTTTGAACTGTGAGTGAGAGGAGAGAAAAATAGGGAGAGAGAGAGCATTGGGAGAGAGATTGTGGTGAGCACAGAGCAGTGTGTTACCAAAAAAAAACAAGAGCAAGGAAGAGGGAAGAGAAAAGGAAAAGCTGGGGCATAAGTAGGACAAGATGATAAAGCACCCCCAACAAAATCAAAAAGAGGTTTGTAAAAGCTTCCACATCCTTACTTCTACTGACAGTGCACCTGCCTTGTTGCCTGAACATATATATTTATGCTCATCACAGAGAGAGCTGTACTGATCAGCTTGGTGCTGCAGCCACTCTGCAATATATATATAGCCCACTCCCTACTACTACATGGACAAAACAAATGAAAGGTAATGTTTAACTGTTCATCTCCTTGACATGCTCAGATATATAGTAGAGGTGGAATATGCTTATGCTTGCATCTTGTTTTCAATTTTTGTTTCTTTTTTTATGTTTCATATTTTAAAAATTTATGTTCTTGCTTTTATTTGTACCCATATAGCTAGGTGCTGCCAGTTATGCAAATTATGCCAGTGTGTGTAGGGGGCTTTTAGCTATAGCATTTTGCATCTATTCTGATGAAATCCCTTTTCACGTTTTTTGGAGCACTCTCTAAAGGCATTACCTTGACTCCCATAAACGGCAGAGATGCCAGCCATGTGTTTCAGCACTTAAAAGATGTAAATTAACTCTAGAACAGAAAGAACAACCCTTCAAACATATCAATATTATATTCAAGTAAAATAGAGACTGCAAAGCGTTAACACTTAACAGTTAATACTATGGAAGGAACGGTTGCTAGGGTTTAGAGTCCAGAAAACTAAGAGAAACTTCGCCCCTGCAGCTAATTAACCTATACAAATAGAAGTACTGTTGTTCAGAATTCATAGCGTTATATTCTTCAATGTGGATCTGTTCCTTGTTATAGTTCTAGTAAATAAGGCCTTATTATTCATTATGCACATTATTTCTCTTTGATTTTTAGTTACAAAATTGCAAAAATATATTTAAACCATATAGAGTGTACTTCTGTAACGAAAAATCAAACACGCGCTATTGTAGTACATATATTAATTAAGATTATGAATCAAAATTAAGAAGAGAAAAAGAAATAGGAAAATATTAAATGGCATAATCTTATGAAGGATAGAGCTGAGGGGGGGATTTTCCAAAGGGGGACATACATAGAATTGTTCAGCTAGGTATTTAGTTTAACAACAAAAGGAAATAAACAGAAAAAGGTTGTACTTGTTTGATGAGAAAACAAAACATGACAATAAAGAAGAAAAAAAGGGGGCCCCTCCAATCCATATGATCTGCTGGTTCTATAGCTAGCGTACTCAAAGCTTGAGAGACAAATCAACAGAATTAGAAGCAGTATCTCCATAGTAGGCTGAGGCTGTAACAGTAGTGATTATAGAAGAAGCTTCACTACTACCTCCTCCTACTGAAACTGAACCCTGCATATTTGTGGGAAATTCCAGTTCCTTGGAAGTAGTGCCCCTGCTGGCATGATCTTTTCCTGCAGGGAAAAACTCATATTCCATGAAAACTCTGCTACTCTCTGAGTTCCCCCTCCTGTGAACCGCAACAATCTCCGCACACTCACAAAAACAAAAACAACACACCCCCATCAATTTATAATTTCATTTCCAAAATCTATACTTCAAAAACATAAAAGTTAACTATGGACAGTTGGACACTATTAGCTATTAGTCTATTACATTAAATGTATTGATTAAATTGCAACCATATATATAATGAAATGAAATAAACAAATACTACTAGATGGATATATGAAATCTACCTCATCAGGATTTGGAGTAGCAGAAGCAGCATCAATATGCTTGGCCAGTTTTTTGTTATGGAAATCACCATTCACAAACCCGATAAAATCATGGACATTGGGCCATGCCTCCGAAGGCCTCTCTCTCCATATTGCATTTGAAACATTGTCCTCATTCAAACGTGTTTTCTGATCAGACAAATTGACACCAATAACACATACATAAATAAATATAAAAAACAATGAACAGAACTATCCATCATTAATCAACAGGATCAACATCAACAAACACAAAAAAAAAAACACAAAACACTTTTAATTACAAACAAGCCATTAATAAGAGAATAATTATTAATGATCTATCTATCATCTATATCTATAAACTATTATATATTCTATATGATATGTTAAATATACCTTGAGGCAAAGATCAAGAGATTGATCAGAATGCACATTTGGCATTGAAGAGAGCTCTTTCGAGTTCTCCATAGGGCTAAAAAGAGTAGGAGGCCCAGATCCATAGGGACCAACCCTGTTGTTGTGCTGATTAGGCACAACCCACCCAGCAGTAGCAACACCACCAGTAACAGAACAATGATCCCCACCACCACCAAGCACATTCAACCCAGTAGTACCACCAATCACTTGTTGTTGTTGTTGTTGATGAGGACAGTACTGATGAAACCCACCATGGGCATGATGGTAATTTGGTGATGGTGGTGCAGGTGCACCATACCTCACTGGAACACTGCCAAACATTGGAGGAGCAGGGTGACACTGAAGAAGGTGGTGGTGGTGATCATGGAGGGTTGGGATTGGGACTCCACCAGAGGCAATCCTCAACCTCTCTAACTGTTCCACACCCAACCCTCTCTGTCGTGGCTTCTTTGGACCCTTCCCATTGTTCCTCCTCCCTCTGCTTCTCACAGGTTCAGCACCCTCAGGTTCCTCACAACTACAAAGGGGTTTCATGGTTTGAAGCACCTGTTTGAAAAAAATAAAATAAAATTCAATACAACAGAAAGTTCAAGGTTGTTGTGGGGTATATATATATAGAGAAAATGGGTATGCTAAAATGCTATAAATTTTGCTTTTGGATTTAAGGGGGAGGGGTTTAGGGGGTGTGAGAGATGTATATATATAGAGATAGAGATTTATAGAGAGGGTTATTAAGTGAAAAGCAAAGCAGAAAGTGCTTGTGTGAAATGGTGAAAGGACATGGGTATACGTGTGTGTGTTTGTGTGTTGTTACTGTGTGCTGCTTTTGCTACTTCAATTCCACTCCCCTCTTGTTTATTCTGCTTCTTACACACAAAATATATGTATCTCTTCTTTTTGTCTTTTTCCTGTTTTCACTTCCACCTTAAGTAGAGATTTTGGATATTTCCTAACCCCATCACATGTGCACACACTCCACTTGTTTATCCATATAATTTTCATTTTGGAGAAATAATATTGGTTTTGTCCCAATCCAATTAATCTCAATATCTTACAAAAGGTGAGAAACAAAAAATAAATTTGATTTAATTTTTTGGATTTTCTACCATAAATGAGTGAGTGAGTATAGAAGTTACGTAAAAGAAATGGAAAAAAAATTAAATACCCAGATTCTCAATTTTGATTTGGATGAGGATGAGGATTGAAAGGAAAGGTTTTTTCTGTTACATTGAGTAGGCATTTAATTTGTTGTGAGGTGCGTACTCATGTGACACGTGTCATGCTGTGGGGACTGTGGGCCAATGTGACACCAGTGGTCGGACCCATTGGCTAGATGGTAGGAACTAGGAAGAGCCTTTGTAACAGTAGAGAGGGTGTCAGTTTTAACCAAATTAGTAAAGAATCATTAGGCTATACATTAATATAATATTAATGTTCATTTTGAAAAATGCAATATGTTTGTATAGGGTCACATTGCACACCTTTGTTGTTCCTATAGTAATGATCATATATCTGATCAAGTAGGGGATGAGAATTTTGGGCACATGATATATCACTAGCAGTTGGAAGGGGTACTGGGCATGTTATTGTGAGTCTTTTTATTGGTCTAACAAGTGTGTGGTAAGGCATTTAGAAAACGGTCTTTTATTCGGCAATCATATGGAGTAAGATTTGGTCATGAATAATAAGAATCTGCCTATATGGAATAGGCTTGCAATGATGGCCTTTCTATCCTCATATTTGGAAAACGAGAAAAAGCTGAACCCATGTGGTGCCTTCTAATGTGGAAAAATCCCTTTCCTATATACCACCCTTTCCACACAAAGGCTTTGCCATTGGGGTCACCTTAAGAATCTGAATGTGATTTCGATCCAGAAAAAAAAAATGAATATGATCTTCTATTGTTGTATCATGGAAAAATTATTGTATATATATTGGTGAAGATTCAAGTTCTACAAGTAATTTTTATCACATTTAATATTCTATTTAATAATTTTTTTATAACACAAAAGTTTACCTATCCATCTTATTTCAATATACATATTACTTCTCAAATAATAAAAAACTTAGCTAGAATTATATCAACAATAATCCACTTGACGCACCTAAATAGATAAGGTCCGTTTGTCTTATACTTAGGTAAAATTAATTTTGAAAAATTCATATTATGAGAAATATGTTTTTTTTGGAAATTAAAAGATATTATGAGAAATATATTGATTTCAAATTTAAACAATTTATTTGCTGGGTTTGTATTCTTTGGTGGCAAAATAGGACGCGTTTTGTGCACTTATTTTACTCATTTTTATTAATAAATTCTTAGCTTATAAAAAAAATGATTTCGGATGGGAATAATATTTCAATAGAGAATTTAAAAATTTCTTTTGTTTAGATAGTAACTTAATTAAATTGACGTGTAAATGGAAAAAATTCATAAATTAAAATCACTGTATACTTGATCAGTGTTAATCAAATGGGATATTTTAAATTTATTACGTACGGGTCCTTTAATTAGATTAAAGCCAAACTACAACTTTATAGCCATTGATGCATATAGTTTAAATTAATGTTCCCTTGTAGTTATTTTCTGATTAGTTTTCTGTTAGTAAATCCAAGCATTGTTCACGTCATACAACCAATAAAAGCAAGTCCTACCTTTTAGTTTTACTGATATTTCCAGTATGATTCTGGAGTTGTAATTTTCTGCAAAATTAAATCCCATTTTTTCAGTCTTCGATACCTGCAGACCTTTTTGGTCCATATCATGTGATGCGATTACTCATGCAATGCAATGTTGTTGATTTAGTTTTTTTTTTTTAATTGTAGTATCGGTGCCATGTGAATTTTATACAACAGAGTAGATGTGGCAACATTCATTTTGCCATGATTAACTATACATCAGAATTATTTTTTGTGCTATTTTCTTTTGTTGGAATTATTTGTTTTAATTAATGTGAAATTTGCACCGGATAATTAATTCCATCCACAACTCAATTATGCAAACTGAATCTCTTTGCTGTTGATCAAGAACACAATAATATCGATTGAAACATACAGCAAGTGACATTTTAAAATGTCCCTTTCACAATCATTTTTCTTTGATAAAATCTTTCACCATATCATTTTTATCACCGCCCTAATCCCTAACCCACATTCATATGATCTATGATTCTTCAATACTATCAATTAATACGTTGCGACATTTGTCTTTGGCAGCTCAACCATTAATGCCTGACCATATAGAACATATAACTGAATTCAAACCGAACATTTTATGACAGGATATATATATATATATATGCTCAAGTTAGATTACATGTTTTTGTACTTACTGCTACAAAATTAAAACACATGTACAATTAATGGAATAGTACTCAATTAAATCAATTGAATTAAGTACGACATAGTTTGAATTGAATTTGAAGTCCATCTCATGAAAGTGAAATGGAACTAGCCAATTAATTAATCTTAACATGACGCACGCCAAAATTGCTGTTGTGGTAAGTGTTTGTTACTCCAATATTCCAACACACACGTAAATCCTATGATGCCCCAGTTTTGCGAATCTTAGTGAAGAAATGGGGAAGTGTTACGAGGGACATAAAAACCCAAACTGCGTGACCAACCCAACGCGTGCAAATTAAGATTTTAATTAATTTTCATGTAGCTAGATGGTGGTCAAGACAAGAGGAGTAGAAGTAGGATATGATGAATGAAACAGTCACATTATGAAGGAGGGTAACGTACGTAGCGCCGCTTCTTCTAAATATTGTTGCTATGAGGAGGAGGATAGGTAGGTCCCAACCCAAAAGGAAGGGATGTGGTGTGGGGTGTGTGGTCCCATTCCTACGTGGGTGTCAGGGCAGGTGGGAGGCTCGGGCGGCTGATCGAGGAGAGAGAATTGGTGGCATGTGCGAAGTGAGGAAGGTTTGGAGGGAAGGAAGGAGGGTGCTGGGATTGACCAGACATGGTGGATTCTTGGGTTCTTGTGCCTTTCATTTGCATGGAAAATCATTGGCATTTGGGATGAGTTTAATCTCTCTGTGTTACTAAATATACTATCATGTGTGTGGCCTAGCTTGTGGTGTTGGTGGCCCCTCCCTTTGCTAGGGTTGCCTTTGCTTGCTAGCTAGCTGGGGACCACTCCTTCACCCCACCTCTTAGCATTATAACCTTCCAATCATCTCCATTCTCCTGCATCGTTTTTCTTTTTCCAATTAATACCCCCCACCTTCATAACCATAACATAATCTTGCACACTCATTATCTAAGATTTAATTAGTGGGGGGCTTCTACGGTCCGATGATAAAACAACGGTTTTGGAACCGTTGTTTTATCAACCAATGATAAACAAGAGTTTTGCTATGTCAAATTATTATTTTTAAGGACTACAATTTTTTTATATTATATTATAGTTCTTAATTTTTTTTATTTTACAAATTTGTCCGTATGGAAAAGACCTATATCTGTAGGTGAAAGTCCTGTTTTTCCCTCTCCTGTTTCAGTTTTATGATCGGTGATCCTCCATGCCTGATATTCTGTTCCTTATGGCCTCCGATCAACCACCGACGAAGGTTGCCCTCTCTACCGCCGATCTGGTCTCCGACGACGACCGCTACATCGCCGCCGACTCGTGGTCCATCAAGACTGAGTACGACAGTACTCTCGACGACGACCAACGCCATGCCGATGCCGCCGAAGCTCTCTCCAACGCCAACATCCGAGCTCCTTCCGACACAATGTGTGTCTCTAGATAGCTAATCTCTTTTGATTTCTTAAAATTCACGTGGCCCATAATCATATGTCTACAAACAATTGATTGTATTGAGGCATGAAAGGGATACGCAAGGGAGAAATAGGAGATACCTTGAGTTTTGCTGTGCTCCGAGAGAGAGATGGGTCGTGAGACAGAATATGAGAATCCATCAGTTTACCCGTAATTTTAAAATAAAATTTGAAATGAAAATAAATCTAAAATTTAAGGATTGAATTGCAAAATATTTTCACCAACGGGACCGAAACCGTTGTTTTTACAACGGGACCATAGAAATTGCCTAATTAGTGTGGATTAACTACGCAAATTTTTTTTTTACACAGACGTCCAATTATATCTCGTCATATAGATATTTGTGTCGATATTTTAGGAAATGATATTATCAAGTGGCACCACGGTGAAATATAATTGAATGAATATGTAAAAAAATTGTTATACTATCGGTGTATAGTTATTAAACTCTAACAAGTAAACATTTTCATTATTGGTTGATTATTTAGGTATATTATTAAGAATTTAATTACTATACACTGATAGTGTAAATTTTTTTTACACATACATCCAATCATATCTTACCATGTATTTATGTAAATATTTTAGGAAGTAATGTAGGATGTGGCACTATAGTGAGATATGATTAGATGTCTTTGTAAAATTATTTTTTACATAGTAATTAAACAATATTATTAATCACAATTAATTATAAAATGGGGAAAATCCAGATTTTTTATAATGTACTAGTGATGTTATTACTTGAGTGGTTTTTTTTTCCTCCAGTATATGTTTGTTGTTTAATGTGTCAAATTGTAGGTTAACAAATTAAGGAAGCATCTGTTTGGAGTTCATTTTAGCCGGTGAATATTAAGGATGAAAAGGAAAACTGAGTGGTCCACAATCGAGGGCTTATATATCAATATGTCCTACAAATATATATAACGAATATTTTCATAAATATAGAAGAATCCACCCTCTGAAATGAAGCCTCCCCTTGTTGTTTTCTAGCAGCAAAAAGGGGTGGTTTAATGAGGGAGAGGGGACAGTGAGAAGTGGGGGAGGGGTGAGCAACTAATACAACCTGTTTGTTTGTAAAGATTGCCATAAAGGAAGGGGGCAGTTAGAGTAACTGTTGGTTCTGGCTTTATGCAACTTGTGAAGGGCCGAACCATTTTGGTACAAAATAGCAAAAGATCCCTCCCCTCTCCTCTCCCCTACCAGTGTTCCATTGCCCTCTAATTTCCCTCATCACACATCCATACCAATAAGACAATTGCAATGGGAAGGACCACCATATGCACCCAGATCATTATTTAGATCTCAATCTGAACTGAGATTTGCTCTGCATGCCCTCACCCTCCCATTTTACCCTTCTGCCCTCACCTACCATCCTTAATAGACACTTTTGTCCCTCACACACTCACATATGACACACCCATAACCGGTGTGGCACGGGTGGCAGATACCCGAGTTTCTTAAGCACGATGTCGGGGGTTCGGTCATTGTTGATCGTGTGTATGAAAGAACATATGTTGAGAGATATCAACCCCTTAAATGGATCTCAGTACGTATCTCGATGGATTAATCTCCACACTTACGCGTGGATGATACCGGGGTTCACCCAAAATAAATAAGCAGGACTGGAGGAAAAAAGATTATCTCCATTTCTTTTTCTCTCTATTTCTTTCGTTATTATGTTTTTGAAGAAATAAATAAAATTAAAATGATACTCACATAATGGATAGTATATCATCATCTCAATTTTATTTATTTTTTCAAAATATAGAGCTGGAAATGGAGATGGTTTTTCCCCTAAGAGGAGTATAGTACATATACAACACACAAGGATATAGAATAATAAATAAATAGTACATGTATCACACAAGATTTTGATGAAAGGCCGAATAGGATCATAGAACAGCATATGTGCTGCCTGCTTAATTAGCTAGTGTTGTTATGTGGACCGTTCAGGGATATCAAAGAATTGAGAGAGAGAGAGAGAGAGAGAGCATTTAATGAGGCTGAAACAGAAAGGGGCGTGTTTTTGGGTGCATGAAGAGGTCACTGTCACCTGGTAGTTGCGTTGGTCCTGCCAAATGGAAAAACAATTACAAAACAAAAAGCCCAGACATAAAAGCAATATGAGTTCTGGTACATGTCCCACACTCCCAGTAAGTAAATAAAACCCAGACCCACTGATCTCTCTCAGCTGTCCTCCAACTGCAACCCACAACAATTTTAACAAATCATATACGTGTATGTATACACATGTATGTACATGTATATAACATAATTACATACCTACGAGGTACATTGTGGAAACCCACATATACAAAATCATCAGGACTAAATAGAGGTTATTAATTCTCTCTTTCGGTTCAAGTTCTTGCACCTTAGGGGGCGAAACCTCGTTTGGGTTTTCATCAAATTATTGACTTGTCCAAATTAATTTTGGCTTGAATACAATTCTCTCTCTCTAGAAGTATGATTTTTTTTTCATTAGACTTGATTTGAATTTTATTTGGTTTTAACCCTTCTATTTAACAAAAAAGTGTTTTTTTAACCCGTATACAAGCATGTGTTTTTATTCTAGATGTTTTTGTATGTAAGAATTATATATAAACCATCAAAATAAGGAATGCATGGAAAAAAAAAGGTCATGTATATAAACAAACACATATTATGATTTTGTTTGGCTTGATAATTTAAGTGAAAACGGAAAAACATATTTTTAGCTGAAAGCTTGTAAGCTTAAGGTAGCTAAAAGCTAGGAAACCGATAAACTAATTGATTAAATTAGAAGTATTTAATAAAAATTGTTATTGAAATAGTTGATAAATGCATAAAAAGACGACATAAATGAATAAGTTAAATGATTTATTAACTTTTAGGCAAAATTACTATTTTGGTCATTTAAGTTAATTCAATTTTTCAATTTGGTCTCTTATATTTTTTTGTAACAAAGTAATTCTTTATGTTTTACATGTAAGATTGACTGTTTGAGTAGTCCTTTAATAATATAATTAGGGATGGAAGTAGGCTGGGCTAGGCTGGACTTTGCCTAAATAGGCTTGGCCTGTCTAAAAATTCTAAAGCCTAAGTCTGGTCTGTTACCTGTCATAAGTTTTTTTTAAGCCTGGCCTGACCTTTTTAAAAGTCTGATTTTGCCTTTTAGCCTATTTAAAGGCCCGATTCCTAATAAGACATTCAAATAAGTTGTCTGACCTTCAACTGAAAAAAAAGTAGTCTAACCTACTCCTAAATAGGCTAATGAAGAAAATCGTTATGTATAACAAATTATAAAATATGACAATTAAATTCAGTCTTATTTATGATAGAGACATAAGGGTGAGTAAAAATGAAATATTTTTGTGATAAAACCTCTAAATAAATCACAATTTTATCCTTCAATAAGCTTTATAAACTTGATTATTTACGTAGATCAACATGTGTTTAAATATTTAAAATGTAAATAAGTATATAATTTTAATATATTATAAAAAATCTAATATAATGATAATATTATAAAAAATTATATCGATGTCTCCTTAAATAGGCCGGTCTGTTAGACTTAAAAAGCTTTTTAGATGGCCTAGACATGACCTTTTTAGCTAAATAGGCTTTGAAAAAAGTCTTGACCTGATATATTTCATGAAAAAACCTGACCTAGCCTGGGCCTGATATAGGCTGGGCCATAGGCCCCTGTCGAGCGGCCTGACCTATTTCCATCCCTAAATATAATCAAGTTTTTATATAAGTTGAAACAGACCAATAAAATGCTCGAATGGACAAAAGATGAGGCTAATTGAACAAAGATTGAGACAATATCCATGCATGTTTATAATAGGAAAAAAATTAATTGAAAATGGAGGCAAAATGGACTAGAGAATGCTGCATGAATGAAGTCTAAGAGTGTTCAAGGATCCTTGGATTTTTTAAGAGAGTGTAAAGAATTAGGAATTTGATTAAAATAATAGATTCCAAATTAACGCTATTTGAAGTAGCATGGAAAAACATTATAAACTAATGAGATAAACTCATTTATCAAACACCTCTTTTTTTTTTTGTTCAAAACCAAACACCTCTATTTTAGCAAAATAAGTTTATTAGCCACCCAGTCAAGTATATTAGCCCAACAATAGTGGTTGATCACGGTAGAAGTAAAACCCCAAGTAAACTTAACCAACTATTACCCCTGACCCCCAAGAGTTAATCTCCTTGTATGGTACGGTATGTATACAAACGATGATCGAATCACAAAATCTAAGTAAAGGGACAAGGCAACTCATAAATCATAATACTAAAACTATCACAAACAAAAATCTTAATACTAAAACAAAATGAGTACCAATCCCATGCACTGGAGAGTTAAGAGGCAGATCAATGAGCACGCACGGGGCCACATCCAAAACGAGAGAAGCAAATTCATCAAGGGCTTGTCTTGTCTGTCAGCAGTGTATGAATAGAACCGATCGAGCAACAAGTTTAGCGTCAGCTGTAACACAGCAAATTCAAGGGCTTTTACAAAGTGACATTTAAAGGATCTTCTCATTCTGTGTCACTTCATCCGATTTAGTTTGAGACATATCAATCTTCATGTTCAATTAGATATTATTTTGGTTGAGATCGTTTTGATTTTGTTTTGCGTCTTCATACTTCGTGAGGTATAAGACAGACATTGTACCTGGTTACCTCAGGTATGACAGAACCTTCATTCAATATATAGTAGAAGAGACTAAATTAAAATAGGTATAGATTGTGTTTAATCTCCTTTGAGTAAGGAGGGCAAGGCTATTCCACATAATAAGTCCAAATACAATAGTGACTACGCTCATTCATTTTATTTTATTGAGAAATGATAAAATGGGAAGGTTTTTTATATATACACTACTAGTATAAACCATTTTTACCGAAATATTTAATCATATTTTACTATTTTGTAATTGTAAACATATTTTAAGAAATAATATTGCAATTTAACAAGATAGTATACTATGATTAAATGTTTGTATAAAATATATTTATATTATTATCAGTATATGGTTATTAAACTCTAAAGAATTTGAAGTATGAGAATGACTACATTAAAGAGAGCACAAGTAATAGGAATCAATGATACAGAGTACAGACATTACATGGAATCAAAAAAAAAAATACAGACATTACAAGTATTTGACCTAAACGGTGTAGATCTATTGCGGAACAACTTCACTAGGGTAAAAATCAATTTCAACTTACAAAAAGCCCGGTTGCAGCTCTTACAAGTTACAATCCAATATAGGTATATTATGGGATTTTTTTTTTTAAATTCACTAATTGGTAATGCTAGAGACCTAGTACTTTAAAAAATAATGAATCATGTTAATACATACATATATATACAATATTAATTTAAGCAACCAGTGTAGGGAAACAAAATTTATTGCGTGCAATGACTAAATGACAACCTAAAAGCTGGCTAGTTATCAACTGCAGTATTAGCAAATGCAACGCTTTTCGGGAGGATAAATGATGCGCACAACATCCATTTTCCAGGTGCTACAGGTCGTACCCGTCGCATTTCTACGTTGACTGCCACTTCAAGCAGCGCAATTCTTATTCTCTGCATCGCAGCCACAGGGGCTTTATTAGAAAGTTGTCTTTACTGCAAGGTTTACATAACACTAGCCTAAGCAGCAAGGTCAAATTTTGAGTGATTTGTGAAGAGTATAATCTCTAAGACCCCACGGAAATATATATAATAATGTATCAGCAACCAACCTCATGAAAATCAAACTCTGGATCTTGCGCTTTGGAGAACCCATAAACATGGATCATTGGAAAAGCAAATTTCCCATCCTTAGGCCTATCTTTGTATATTCCCCGAAATGCATCTGCAGGGGAAGCAAACCATCCAGAAATTAAAACCAGCTATCAAGATATTATATTATGCTGAAAAGATGTGCTGGATGTATCAAATTAGACATGTGGCATGTAAAACAATATTGCAAAGAAAAAGAGTGATCCCATCAGGATAGGCAACCTAGAAATTCTGCAGCTTCATTTGGCAAGTTCATAACCACTTGGGTGATGGACTGAGCTTTATCACTGGCAAACATAGCCTTAATAAATCTTCTTCCATCCATGTTAAAGACCTAGAACAATAAACAATGACCTTAGTTGGCAGAAAATTCCATCAAGAAAAATAATGCTGCCATATGCAGATTCAAATGCAACTTCTGCCTTGGTTCTTCATCAATATGTGAAAAAATCATTAAAACAACTATAGCACATTCTTTTAACCATCAGTCACCCACAGGCCACATCCTATGAACTATGGACAGTTCAAGAAAGGAGTTGTGCCTCCCGACACATATATGGGACAGTTGTGTCGGACACAATGCAATATTTCAAATCCTAATTGGACACTTCAAATTTTACTGTTTATGTGTTGTGTTTCATGCCCGTGCTTCTTTACTCCATACTCAAGATAATCTGCAGCAGTTTTAACTTAAGCTTATAATATCTACAAAAATCCAAAAAATGTTGAACAAAATTAATTAACAATACTTTCAATATTAACCAAGAAATGACATCTACAAATCTAAAATTTGAACCCATTCCCATCATACTTTTTTCTTTTTTATCGTTCCATATGTAAAAGTTCATAAAACATCTTCAAGAAGATACTCACTCAACAAGCAATCATACCTTAATCTTCCTTTCAAGTTTGTTTAGAACACTATTTCTCTCCAGATACTCAACTGCATATGGGTTTAAGTCATTAGCAAAAACACGCTTAACTATCTTGGCTGCAGATATGGCTAAGGGACCAACTCCAGAGAAAACATCACCTGTCAATTGAATATATAATAATGTTCACGAGCAAGTCATGAATGTTTTCATAATATATAGACAGAAGGACATGCTTTAACATATCAATGACTTCCTTCTTCCATTTCAAGTGCAGTCATATCGATGAAATCCTGCTAGTATATGCAATTCGTTTCTTAGATTTAAAAGTATTCATAAAATTCAATCAGTATCTGTATTAGATAAAAAAAAGTAATTATGTTTGAAAGGAAATAATAAATTCCAGCATACATCATTCAAACAAAACAACTAATCTCTTATGCACAAATCCAAGAAGCAGATAGAGTACAAATTATCCAGTTGTCCATTGGCTTCTTAACTCACATACAATATCGATGCATGATTTAATATGCTTACATCTATCTATACCAATGAGTAAAATGACCTGAATGAGTGAGCAGTTTTTGAAGCAAGCCTATAGGTTGTGAAACAAGTTAAAATCCTCAACAAACAATATTCCAGTTCCAAGCATTTTACATTAATACCATCCTTACGGTTGTAATGCATATCAAATACCATCTATTTGTGCCATCGCTGTGCAACTCTCTTTTTTTTTTGGGGGGGGGGGGGAGGGGACTACTAGACAAATTTTTTTCTGTATTCACACCCCAACGGCAAACAAAACCAATTTTTTGTCATAAGCAAATGACATCAGGTTGCTCTGACCAGCCAAATCCCACAATCGGCATTCACGTATACAACAGACATTAATCAGAAGACATGGAAAGTGAAGTATAATATAAGTAGGCTAGTATTATAATCTAAACAAGAAGGAAGACACATACAGACAACATCATTTCGTGTAAAACCACTAAGAAGCCTTTGTCTTTCAGTTGCAAGCCTAGAGTTCCAATACCTGCATAGAAAGGAAAGAAACAAAAGTGATAAATGATAATTGATACTTCTTCATTTATTCTTTTACCTAATTTCCTCTCTAGAGTATATATTTAAATTTGAAAAAAATATATCAGAAATTGAATTTATTCCTGATTTTAGATTCATTGAATAGAGGTCATGAGAACATATTTAATAATCAATATGTGCTTGGAAAGAAACATAAGTACGGCAGGCCTTTAAACTGTTCTGCATTGGTCAGTGATGGAAATAGAGCATACACTGTTGCTAAGTCAACCTGAAAGCGAAGTCCATTTTCAACTACTGTAGTCACAAGAGAGTGGTTTCCTGCTAAAACCTCAAGCTGCATGGTCCTGTACTCATTTTGAATGGAATCAATCTTGTTCACCACTGTTTGTATCTTTGGCTTATTTTTATCTAGCACAACCTGAATATGAAAGTAGCCATTCATCTATTAACACAGATAAGAATTTGCAATATTGCAATACAATTCTAATATTACGCACTTAACATCATAACCAAAAATATTTCTAAAATAAGAACCTTTGCTATCAGCATCTTGTGTGGTAAATGTTCCTCTCTCAAATTCAAGTGCACAATATGACCAACAGTCTCAAAAGCTGAAGGAACAACCACATCCTCAGGCAGCAATGCCTCCAAGATCTGCAACAATCATACAGGACTCATAATTTTTTATTTTTTCATTACAATTTGAAGTTGAACAAAGAACATCAAGGAAAGAAAAAAAATCAAACATGTTTTTAGGCTTCATATATGAATACAAATTTAGATTTGAAAATAATTGTACATATAAATCAGCAGTTGGTTATGATTCATAATTCAATCTTCAAAAGTTAACAAAAATTTGGACTTGTGTTAAAATTGAAACCAAGAATGAACGCAAATACCATATTACTTTGACTTGAAGCACATGTTCCAGTGAAGTATATCATTGTAGTGAAAAGTGCATTTTATCATCATAGACCGACTGAGAGAGAGATGAAGGATGTAGATACACATATACATACACCCAAACACAGATTATGTATATACCAGTGTGTTTTTCAGTATAATATACCTCATTCATCGGCCAGTAATCATAAAACAGGGTCAACTTGCATCTAACTAGCTCAAAAGTCAAAGTTGTACTTTTTTCTGCATGCTCCTTCAAGACAGCCTAAAGACAGGATGAAAATATTAACCATGTCACAAGTGAATAGATGAAATGTTAGATGCCAAAAAAACAGATAGAACACATTTTCATAATTTGAAAAAAGAAAAGCAAGGATATAAATGTGATTTATCCCATTTGAAACTAAGAGATGGAACATCAAATAACAAAGAGATATCCAACATCAGATAAATAGTATCATTAGTATGTCATGAAAAGTTCAAAATTAAAGATAATTCGGTAACTGTCCAGTAGTTCACCTTTTGACTACTACTATTGAAACTCAGATAAGAGCCCCTAAAATGAGATTGATAACTGAGAATCTTGAGAACAAACAATATAATATTTCTGGCAAAATCAACATTGAGCTAAAATTGCACAAAGGACAAAAAAAGTCTTGCCATATCAATCAAAACATCATAACAGTTTGAGTTAAATGATTTCTGATGCTTTAAAGTACATCATAACATCACAATGGTTTGCATCAGTGCGGATTAAATAACTCCTTTTTACTACTAAAGGACATCCCAAATTGACCAAGGACTGAAAAAAACTAGTCCCCCCTCCCATACACTAGCTGAAGAACCACAATCATTTTGGCGATAAAATAAGTTTGTTGCTCCATTAACTGTCACCACTAATATAGCCAAGTGCCAAAGACTTCATATAGACAGATTAAGCTATTTTCAGGGGAAAAAACATTTTCCCCTAATTTAGATAAGGCCCTGCACTGACAGATAAAAAGATTACCCTTTGATCATATATAACTTCAGTTGCATTAAATAATGGATTGGAACCAACAGAAGTTACCCGCAGTGAAAGTGAACTACAACCCTAGTTGAACTTACTTGCAATGTCAACTATTTAAATTAAATGGAACTTTACCTAACCACCATTCTTGACCCAACTCCCAAGAACTAGTCTCACAAGTCACAACTGTGTCTAGGGGAATACCCAATCAAAAACCGAAAAAGTAAATGATAGATTGGAACCTCAGCAGCTCTCTCACTGAAAGGCCAAAATCAGCATGCGAAAGGAAGCGGGTGGATGACTAAACGCCCAGAGCTCAATCTAATCAACTTTTAAACCAGAAATTACCATCAGCACGAAAATATCTGCATTCTCTAAGCATTTACAAGGAAGATTGCTAAAGAAACAAGTCCACCATTACCGGTTAACAACATTATGGTTTGAACATGTTTAATCATTACAATTTACAATCAACATCTTCTTCTTCACATTAAAAACAAAAGCAAAAAGCAGCGAAGGGTTACCTTTATCGCTTCAGGCAACTCCTCCACACGACTACCCGCGTAGCGTTCATCGAGAAGCAACAACCTCGTGGAACCCCTCCACTTGCTCCTCATCCCAAACTCTTCGCCAAGCAAGTTCTTCAAACCCTCATCCTCTTCCTCCTCCTCCTCAACAACCTCAACCGCAGCAAAGCTATTCCTCCAAACGCGCCTATTACCTTCAGCTTGAACCACTTTCTCCTTCTTCTTATTCCTACTCGGCCTCGAAATCTTCGCCAGGTTCCGGAACTTCACGAATCCGCGAGTGTTGAACGTATTGGCGAGCTTGTCCCGATACAGCACGGGACTCAAAACGTCGCCGTCTCCCTCCGCTTTCCCATGAATACGGCGTTGCAACGAAACGAGAGATCCTTCTTCTCCTCCTTCTTCCCCGTCGCCGTCACCGTTACTTTGGTGGTTCCCTAAGAGTGGAGCGATGTTGGGGTCGACGTCGTCGCCGGGGACGCGAGCGATGTTGCGAATGCGAGGCCAGTTGAGGAGGTGGCCGCGGAGGCGGCTTTCCAGGGCGGAGCATTCGGCGGAAGGAACACGGAGCGCGGCGAGGTCGAAGACTCTTGTGAATGCTTCTTCGGTGAGAACGACGTCGTTTTGGTTATCATGAATTTGGGATTGGGATGGGTTGGTGCCTTTGTGGAGGGAAGGTCCGTAGCAGGAGGAGATTGTGGTGGAGAAATGTGGGATGGAGAATGTGGTGAGAAAGGAAATAGAAGGTTTGTGGTGGGTGTGAGGGAAGACAAGTTTTGAGGGAAGAAGAGGAAGAAGTTGAAGATGATGGGGCTTTAGGAATAGGTGAGCTAACATGGTGCTCAATTTTGTGTGAGGTTAGTGGCAGTGCCGCTTTAGCAGCTCTCTTCGGTCTTCCCGTCCGAATAGCGCGACGAGTCGACGACGACTATGAAGAACAAGACATGAGGCTTTATCTACTGTGCACAGTACACCACCTTCATAAGGTGATGCATACTACACCACACCGGGATCATTTTACAATTTTAATATTATTTTGGAGTACTTTAACTTTTTTAATTTAAAAAATAGACCCACTCACTTTCTTTCACTCTTGCACGTCTCATTGTTCCCTCATTTTGTGATTTCTCTAGGTGGAAACAATGGCTCCCTTTTACCTCCTTAGCCTACTTGCAAATCCATGCTCTCAAAATTTCTTCTTCATCCAAATTTGTTAACTTGTAATCCCAAATACCAAAGACGACCGAGGCTCGTAAAGGTTTATAGTGAATTCTCTATTTTAACAACTGCTTCTAGATCTGTAAAATTCTCCCAAATTGTGACTATAACAAAAAGTTTGGTTTCACACTACTGATTCCTTATCCATTCCAAAAGGACTCTCAGACTGAGAGGGACAATCCAACTGATATCTACTTTGATAAAGGAACTCAATTGAATGCTAAAGTTCAAGTTGAATGCATCCTCCAAACTGTGCTGGCCAAAATATGAGCTCGTCTTCTCAGTCCCAACTCTTCCCCCAATCACTCTCGTTGTAGGCCATCGCAAGCAAGTCGCAACTATTTCTGCCACACGAAGTCTAAGGCTCCAATGTGCAAAAAGTTGATGGTGCTTAGGGAGAGAAGAGGATGATAAGGAGCAAAAGAGAGAAAGGTTTGATAGAAGAGAAATGCCATGCCTCTTGGCACCTCACACCCCATTTTTAGTGGGCAATTCCCGAGCTCATGAAGTCCTATTAAGGGCAACACCATAGATGTAAATCTTATTGTCTCCTTGTCCTCTATAAACAAGTCCCAAATGTTCCTAATCATTACAGCAAAAATCAAAGCTGAGACACCCAACAAGAAGCTGCAAAAGAGGCCCGTGGTAGATAGCCTTATTTTTTAGGGCTTCTGGGCGCCTAGTTTGTTACCAATTCTAGTGGACGCACTAAAGCTTATTAATTATGATGGGAAATGTAGAGCAGATAAGTTGTTAGGATCAAAATGCCTATACGGTTGCTCTGGGATTTATCAACAACCCACATTGCAAAATTATGATATGATACCACAACCATTGAAGGCACATACATTGCAAATCTAGAAAACTATTTTTTTTTAATTATTGGCAAATAGGTATGGTGGTCGCCAGTCACATGATGTATATCTTAGGTGAGTTAATTATACGATATAATAATTATATAAGTAATGTACCAATACATTAGTCAAATGACTGGTTATTCGCAATTGAACCGTAATGATTGGACACCCAATTATCTCTCTCACACCCAATTTTATTGAGATAAATGGGTGGAAAAAAATTGTGTCATTCGTGTGTCCATGTAACATTTTCATTCTCAATTTAACAGAGTTTGATGAAATTGTGTATAAGTCTCTATCAGTATTTTGTTTTATTATGGAGATGAAGACACATTAGATAGAGGGAGATAGGGGTGCGCACAGGTCTTGTTACAGTTAAAAAGGATCCAAATCGAAGTAAATATTATGGGTGGGTCATGTTGGGCTAGTTTTGCATGTTTTGCGTTGCACGGCTTAATCCAAACTAGTCATCGAGTCAACCCAAAATAAAAAATAGGTTTAAATTTGTTTTTAGTCCCTTATTTTTTATTAAGTTCTGTTTTTAGTTTTTCAAAAATAAAACTCGTCTTTTTAGTCTTTCATTTTTGAAAAATAGCCACTTTTAGCCCTTTGGGCCATATTTTAAATTTGAAAAATATTTTTGAAATTTATACTTTGACCCCTCCCAACCCTGATGCTCACTTTAACCCATTTTTTCATTCTCCTCTCCCTCCATTGATGCACCGTGGCCCCCCATCCCAGCTAGAAGTAGTTCCAACGTCCTCCCTCGAAGCCGCCATGAGATGTGGCCTCTCTCATTCTCCTCCCTGTGTAATCGCGGTGGCCGCCTCCCTTCCCGCCATTGTGCACAGCCTCCCTTGGCTGCACAGAGCTTCTCCCTTGGCCTCATGGGGATGGGGGACCGCGGTGTATCAGTGGAGGGGGAGGAGAACGAAAAAACAGGTTAAGGTGAGCATCAGGCTTGGGAGGGGTCAAAGTATAAATTTAAAAAATATTTTTTAAATTTAAAATATGGTCCTAGGGACTAAAAGTGACCATTTTCCAAAAATGAAGGACTAAAAAGACGCGTTTTATTTTTGAGGAACTAAAAACAGAACTTAATAAAAAATGAGGGACTAAAAACAAATTTAAGCCTAAAAAGTAAATTAAAACATGCCACACCATCATTAATGTTAATTTTATGGAATCAATTTTGTAAAGATTAGCATCTTTCTTTCACCAATTTTAAGCACAAACTCATTAAATTTGGTGTCACAGTACAATTTCACAATCGTGTTCTAAAACATGGTCAAAATTGTTAGAGGACGAAGAAAATAGTTACAATACTAAATAAATTTTACCATCTCACAAGTAATTAAGATAAAGATTTTAACTTCCTTGCTCATGACAATATATATTATACATGATCTAGTATTGTACAATTGTCATGATCGATTCAGCAATTAATTACCCAACCCAGAAAGTTCATCCGGACAACACGAGGATGGATAATCACGTATGCAAAACTTGTATATATGCTCAACAGTCAACACTCTGTTACAGAGTTAGCAGCCTCAAATAAAATATCAAAAATAAAATAAAATAAAATAAAAGAAATTCAGCAAAATTAAAAAGAAACAGGAGGTACTGAAACTAATGAGAAATAATGCAACGATTAAAGAGGCAGTGGTATTCAATTTTTGATTCAAGAAGCCTCCTCAAATGCCTTTTCCCCCCTATGAACTTGGCGTAGAACTAGAAGCCAGAGAGACACGGCTATGACTCCTCTCGAGTAACCCTTCCATAATGATCTTCCTTTTATATTGAACCGAGTCAAACTCATCAAACTCACTCTCCGAACCCCCCTCCTCGTAATTATTGCATGGCCTTCTCCGACCAATAGGAGGCATGAGGTAGAACCAAATTGAAGTACAGAGTATGGCAACAAATTTACCCCACAAAATCAAAACCAACAAACTTATCAAAAGCATGCATAGAGCCATGTTTGAACCACTGTGATTTCCTTTCCCCCTCCTATCTTCAACACTACTATTTTGCTTATTCTGTTTCGTCGACACGTGGTCAGTTCCATTATTTAGCGTCGGTACTATCGGCGATGAGTTTATGTCATGAGAGGAAGATATACCCGACACGTAATCGGCACGTGATGAGCTAGATGATGATGAACTCAGCAAATTAGATGAAGAGGTGGAGAACGCAGAATAACTACCAAAATTAGTTGAGGAAACGTTTGAATCGATTCGACTTGTAGTTTTATGTTTGCCACCCGTTTCTGCTTCCAATTTGGTGCTTGATCTAGACAAAGAATTCTTCTTGTTTGTTCTCCATCTGCAAATAATTTTCTTCATCTGAAATAACGCCCAAAAAAGGAAAGTCAGTTACATCCACAACACTCACTAAAACAGAAAAAAATAATATTAATACCTTAATTTCTTTAGAATTTAGAAAGTTTATTATTTTAAGAAAAAAGATTTTCAAACACCTCGTCTCAATTTTAGACCCAAAGAGAAATAGAAATACAAAAGAGATGAATGATGTGACTCAAAGAGAAATAGAAATAAAAAACAGATGAATGATGAAAGAGAGGTATTAGATAGGGTGTTGGAAAATGAGATCAAAAATCACAACTCTTAGTTTAATTAACTTTGTATTGATCTTTGCTTAATTTGAATTAACCCTGTATTGACATAAACTTTGTATCGGCACTTCAAAAATTTGCAATAGTCTTCAAGTTAATTATATTGTCAAAGATAAAAACATAAATAAAGTTCATGAATATTCTAGGCACTATTTCTAACTGTACATAAGGATCATAGTTATATATATTTTTTTGAAGAGCATAATTAAAAACCATGAAAATGATCTATATCTATATGCTATATTGATTAAACAGTTTGGATTACCCAACAAGAAACCTACGTAATAAGGATGCTGTTTAATTAAAATTTAAACAGGTCAGTTTCACAAACACGAGACAATATTGGAGGGCCAACAGATAAAGAAACAAATTAATCGGTAAAATCTTAAACTCCAAAGTCACTCTCAACATGGCAACTCAAAAAAAAAAGTCATTCTCAACATTATACGATGTTGTCATGTTATACGTATATTTTATGACCATATGATTATGTTTTAAGATTGTGACAAATAAATAAATAAATAGAATAACAACGAAAAGGAAAATTGAAAAGGAATGGAAAGAAAGAAATTAAACTACCAATGCTGCCGCCCTGAGGACATGACACCTGTCCCTTCCTCTCTTTCGCCGGCGACTCCGGCATTCTTCCCAGCCGTCCTCCGCCGCCGAAGACAATACGACGCCGTCCTCGTCCGCCACCGCGAGATACGCGAGAACGGGGTCGTTAGTTGCGTCGCCTTTGCTCCTTCTGGCGGATTTGGAAGTTTCGTCGTCGATGCCGACGGAAGATTTGAAACACGTGAACAACGATTTCTTCCCTTTGTTCGCCGGAGCGGATTCCATATATATAATATAACCGGAAGAAGGCGCACGCTTCGACGACTTTGGAGAATAATCGATCAAAACCAGAAAACTTGTCGCATGGAGCATATATATATATATATTTATTTATTTATGTCCTAGAAAATTAAGGAAGCAAAAATTTGCGTTGGGTGCAACCATGCATGAAGGGGTTTTTTGTTTGGTTAATTTTTTTCCCCCTCTGATATATACAGAGGAAGAGAGAGGTGGTGCTTGGGATTTGGTGGTCCGGTTATGTCTGTTGGTATTTTTGTGTTACAAAAAGAGAAGAGACAACGGAGAAGTGCTATTTTCCAAGCGAGAAAATTAAACGGATAATAATAAGGAGAATTCTACAGTTGATAAAATAATAATTTTAAAATTGTTGTTTTATTAATTAATAATAAATAAAAAATTTGTCACGTTAAATTATTATTTTTAAGGACTATAATTTTTTTATATTATATCGTAGTTTTTAATTTTTTTTATTTTATAAATTTGTCCACATGGAAAAGATTCATAATCATATATCTACAAACAATTGATTGTATTGAGACATGAAAGAGATACACATGGGAGAGATAGGAGATACCTTGAGTTATGTCGTGTTCCGAGGGAGATATGGGTTTCATGAGAGAGAATACTAAAATCCGTCAGTTATCCTTATTTTAAAATAAAATTTGAAATAAAAATAAATCTAATATTTAGAGACTAAATTACAAAAATATTTTCACCAATGATACCAAAATCATTGTTTTTATAGCGACACAGTAGAAATTGCCTAATAATAAAATAAAATCCCGTGAAACTTGGATTAGTCTAGTTTTCTAAACCAATGAACAGTCATGCCTATTCATTTATTATTTCCTTTTTGTTTTCGAATACGAAAATATCTTTAATTGCTTACGTGTAATCTGTAATTGATTTTTTTATAAATTCTTTAGTAATTGATTTCTGATGATTGGACTTCAAGCATGGTTAATTTATTTTTTTTGATATACTCAAGCATGGTTAATTTAATTAATCTGTCTTTATGAAGTCCATCGTGTTAATGATTTACGTCAAATCAGGGAATATATTATAGTTAATTATCTGGATTAGGATGTCTGAAAGTTGAGGGTGGATCTATCCCTTTTTTTTTATTAAGAAAGGAGTATTTTTTAAAGATAAAAATAATATACTGATTAATTTTTTTAATAAATATTGAAAAACATTATTTGGTACACTAATAATGTTATATTTTAAATTTAAAAGTTCATTTTTTTTATTCTTTAACATTTGCCTTTTTAACTTGGAATATATACTTTGACCCTGGGTTTATCAGTTATTACAATTACAATTTACAATTTCTAATTAACATTGTGTTAAGTTGTCACAACGAATCAGTAAAAAAAAAAATAGAAGTTGTCATAACGAAAGGAAGAACGTTAAACAAAAGAATGAGGTCGTTGACAGTCCATACCAATGACACCATAACCCAAGTGAAAATTGTTACTATAATTGCTACAACTACCTTTACAAGATCATCTCAAATCATGGTCAAGAGGACGAGACAACATAGCAAGATCATATCCCCTAACCAGAGTAGTACATTTGTTTGCGGGAGGCTCATCCAAGACAATCTTATTGTAGCCCATGAGGTCTTTTATGCTCTTAAGAAATTAAAGAGGAAGAACTGGGAAAGAGATTGTGGCAGTGAAGTTAGACATGAGCAGAGCCTATATATGATAGGCTTGAGTGGGGATTCCTGGAAAAGGTGTTACAAGCATATGGGTTTGATGGCCATAAGCTGGTGACTTCAGTTGTTTATAAGTATTGTGTCAATGGTTTCACCAGTGCGTCAGACTCATCCCACAAAGAGGGTTCCGGCAGGGAGATTCTCTCTCTCCCTATTTGTTGATACTAGCAGTTGATGTGTTTTCAATCAAGAATCAAGAAATGGGACATATACATGGTATTCAGCTAGCAAATTCCAAACAAAGGAGGAGGTTTCAGGAGTTGTGGTGTGAGTTTGGTGCTTAGTTAGGAAGAATGAGTTTGATGGCAGACATCTTGATGATAACCAAAGGCTCGATTTAGAGAGAATGAGAAGGATTTTGAGAGGCCAGTTCCAATAGTGGAGGAAAAAGGGGAAAAGAATATGTATTGAATGATAATTATGGTTCTTAATGATATATATTAGGGAATGCGATAGATATATCATTAGAGACACAGGGAGGGGTTTAATGATTGCAAAAGTATAGAGTGCGAGTTAGTAAGATGGAAAAAGGAAAAGAGCGAGGGCATAAAAAGAAAAGAAGTTTTGGATTTTTGAATTTAGTCATGAGTGTGATATAAAGTTGTCTCCACTATTTTCAGTGGCATTTTTTGTTTACATTGTGCTTCATAACTTATTTTATCCAATTGTACAAACCATTTTTGAGATTAAACATAAGCTAATTATATTTATATTGTAATACTCCCTTCAGACTCAATTAAGGGTTGACCCAGTGTACGAGACTCCATTCAGACTCAATTATAAATAAAAAAATAACTCGAATGTGTTGAATCAAAATATAATCAAATCTTAACTAATTTTAGCATATTTTAATATTTTCTTATACAAAACACCCTTTTATTGAATGCATATTTAAATTTTAATTGCTCACTTTTAACAAGGGTAGTTTAGAGGAATGAAATTCAATTTTTGATAAATTTCAAAAAATTAAATAAACTCAATTAACATTATTAAAAAAATGCTAGTATGAATTTAAGTACTTCTATTTATATTTGATGCTGAATGGAGTATACTTTTTAACAAATTAAATAAAAGTTTAATTACAATATAATTTTTTTTACACAAATATTGAATCATATTTCACTGTCATTTCTTCTTATAGCATTACCATGGGATATATTTGTATATTTTTTAGGCTTAAATTTGTTTTTAGTCCCTTATTTTTCATTGAGTTTCGTTTTTAGTCCCTAAAAAATAAAACACGTTTTTTTAGTCTCTCATTTTTTAAAAACTGTCACTTTTAGTCTCTAAGACCATATTTTAATTTTGAAAAGTATTTTTTAAATTTATACTTTGACCCCTCTTAAAGTCTGATATTCGCCTTAACCCGTTTTTCCGTTCTCCTCCCCCTCCACTGATGCACCGCGACCCTCCATCCCCGCGCGGGCAAGGGAGATTGTGCACAATGGCGGGAAGAGAGGCGACTACCGTGATCGCACAGGGAGGAGAACGAGAGAGAGGCCACATCTCATGGCGGCTTCGAGGGAGGACGTTGGAACTACTCCTAGCAGGGATGGGGGGTCGCAGTGCATTAGTGGAAGGGGAGGAAAATTGAAAAACGGGTTAAGATAAAAATCAAGCTTGGGAATGGTCAAAGTATAAATTTAAAAAATATTTTTTAAATTTAAAATATGGTCTTAAAGACTAAAAGTGACAATTTTTCATAAATAAATAACTAAAAAAATACATTTTATTTTTGAGAAACTAAAAATAAAACTCAATAAAAAATAAAAGACTAAAAACAGATTTAATTTTTTTTTTAAACTGGGAATTGAATTGAATTCTCAAACAAAACCTTAATGAGAAAATATTATTTAATTTTTCAATTTCAATAAAGAGCTCCATTTCTATAACAAAGATACTAAACTTGGTGGGTTAGGGCAAACACCGATTCCATTCCTCTCTCCCGATCTAAAACCCTCGTTTGAAATTCTTCTCTCTGAAACCCAAGGGGTACTGCTACTACTACTAGCACTGCTTCGGGTTCGGGACGACAATGGATTTGCTCCGATCAAACCTTTCACGGGTTCGGATCCCCGAGCCTACCAATCGCGTGTACAAGCACGAGTGCTGCTTGTCCTTCGACACTCCTGTAAGTAAATTCTTCTACCTCCCAACCCCGTTGCGGTTTTTTTAATTTCATTCCATTTCAGTTGAAGGAGAAGCTTCATGATTTCACTATTCTAATTGGAAATCGAATTTGCATTTTTTTTCTCATTTCTCTCTGCATTGTTTTAATTTGATGTGGTCGTTTTTTTTTTTTACTTTCAGATGTCAGAAGGTGGATTGTTCATCGACATGTTCACTTTTCTCGCTTTTGGTAAGGACTACGTGGGTTGGAATTTTGAGAAGACCGGTAATCCGGTTTACTTGCACGTAAGGAAGACTAAGAAGTTGGTTCCAGAAGACAGGCCTTCTAAGAAACCCACTCTCCTAGCTATAGGTGTGTTCTGTTTTACTTCAGCTGTTGCTTAACTTCTCCGTATGTGTTTGTGTTTGTTACTAGTGTTAACGATAATTGTTTTTGGTCAACTGGGGTTGTGGAATCATCGGTAACAATTGGCTGTTCTTTTATGGATAACACGTTTTTATCCTTTGTATTAATGTTTAGGTGTTGATGGGGGATTTGATAACAATGAGCCTGAATATGAAGAAACTCATAGTATAGTCATATTACCTGACTATGTATCTCTTCCGTTTCCTTCGGTGGAATTGCCGGAGAAGGTATTTGTTGCCCTGCTGTTTATGGTTCTTTTTTCTCTGTTTATTCCCTTCCAATTTTGATTCAAAGAGAAGTCTTATGCTGAGACGAGTTTAATTTATTTCTCTAATTTGTTGAAAAAAATATTCAGGTAAGGTTGGCTGCTGATGCTATCTTGCTAGCCACGGGTGCTGAACGGAAGGAGCAAGTTGCAGCTTGGACTGCTGATAAGAAACAAGTCAGTGCCTATGCAATGAATTTGCAGCAAATTGACAATGGTGTTGTTATTCCTCCATCTGGGTGGAAATGTTGTCAGTGTGACAAATCAGACAATCTTTGGTTAAATCTGTCTGATGGATTGATCCTTTGTGGGAGGAGAAATTGGGATGGAAGTGGTGGAAACAACCATGCCGTTGAACATTATAAAAAGACAGGATATCCACTTGCTGTAAAGCTCGGGACTATCACTGCTGATCTGGAAGCAGCAGGTGATGCCCTTCGCAGTTATTGTATTTTAAAAATTATGTTCCTATTAATTCCAATAGTTTACTTGCAGAGCTTGATTCAATTTGCAATCATGAAGGGTTACTATTATGCCTATATGATTATTTCTGGGTGATGAGTTTGTTTGTTTTTAAGTTTTATTTTATAATGGTCTGGCCAATTGATTATGCAAGCATGATTCTTGGTGGTTCAATGCAAGCATGGAACATAAGGTTAAGGTTGAAATGTAGTGTTATAAAACATAGTTCTTGTGTGAACATGCCGAGAAAATGGAATAAATATAAGGTAGCTAAGCAACTAAGCAAGAAAGCAAGAAGGCAGTGTGTGAAGCGAGAACTAAACATAGAACAAAACTTATAGAAGGTAGCTCGTAGTATAGCTATGACTATGAGCTTAATCCAATCAAATGCTATCAATGGCGGAGGTTCCGTTATGTCACATTATTTGTTCTACTTTTATTATGTACTAAACATAGGACAAAACTTATATGTTCTGTTCTGTAACTTCTGTTTTATTTTAACTTGTCTACCAAGCACTACCTCAGAGTTTGTTATTTATGCTATGGATAACTTCTGGCCTGAATAAATCATTTGAACTCAATGTTTTAAAATATGTATTGTGAATTAGGTGCTGAATTATTTATTTTGCATTGTGTGCTAATTATGGATAATATATTGTGGCAGCTCAGATGTTTTCTCCTATCCAGAGGATGACAGTGTCTTGGACCCACTTTTAGCACAACACCTGGCATTTTTTGGCATTGATTTCTCATCACTGCAAAAGGTTAATTCCTTGTCTTAAATTGGTATTTTCCAGTTGGTACTTGATTACCCTGCGTCTCTGGCTTCATGTGATAGGATGAAATTTCTTGACACTGTCTTCAAGCATTACGTTTGAAATGGGAATACTTTTTAGAATAATTCAGAGCTGAGGTGGTGCATCTGAAAAAATGTATCACACTTCTTTCCTTTCTAATCTGATGAATGCTTTATCTGTTAGCCAAAATGTCCATAAAAGGCATATTGTGAAATAAAGTTATGCATTGGACCCCTTCTACTTGTGCAGGATTACATGCTTTATTTCCTTTCTGCGAATCACTTCTCTTGATAATGGTGAGATTGAAAAAGTTACAAATCTCTTAGATCTAGGGCTTGCTCTTTGGACTGGGGAAAGCATTTGTTTGGTCAGATACCTATGAATCTTAGGGGAGGGTATGGGTATTTATTGTCTTCACTCTGCAGTTCCCCTTACCGTGATTTATTTTACTATGTATCACATACAAACATTGAAATCCAAATAGTAACATCTCTCCTTCTGATTTTGGGACGTGACTTAGGCTAATGACTGGTGATCATTTATTGCTTGGATGATAATCTTAGAAAGGAAATTTATCACTGTTCAATATATTCCAATTACTTGACCAGCTTCTCCCCCTTCTAAGAAAGAGTTTGTGTTGAGATTTTTTATGGACCTTTAAGCAATAAAACTTTTGGTGTATTACTCTGTGTCAGACTTGTATAAGAGTATGCATATCTTAAATAATGTATTGTGCATATACTTCTTTTAAATTGCCACTTTCTGATAATCAGACTGAAATGACGACTGCTGAAAGAGAACTTGACCAAAATACCAATTTTGAATGGAATCGAATCCAAGAAAGTGGACAGGAAGTGGAACCAATTTTTGGACCTGGATATACAGGATTAGTCAATCTTGGAAACAGGTAGAATTGATTCTTGTTGATCTCAGCTTGTTATAAGTACTTGTTTGATGTTTTATTGCTTCCTCATTTTTCTTTCTTTCTTTCTTTCTTTCTTACTTTCTTTCTTTCAGTTGTTACTTGGCAGCAACTATGCAAGTTGTATTTTCAACACGATCTTTCTCTTCACGGTTTGTTCATGTCTCTAATTTTCATTTGAACCGTTTTCAACCCTGTTTGCAGTTACTTCAGTGTCTGTTATGGTTGAATCTTAGGTACTATATAAACCAAAATCTAAAGAAGGCATTTGAGGTGGCTCCTGCTGATCCAACTGTGGACCTGAATATGCAGTTGTAAGTAACTAGATTGTTTTAATCTAATAGAACACTGCTGCTATCTGTTCTCTGTTAGTCATGTTTTGTTGTTAATGTGTAATTTTTATGGGATCTGTGCATTCATGGATCTTTTGTCTAATCTAATATTCTATTTGTGGCATGGTAAATATCTATTTGGTTAGGTGGTACTTCAAAACTGGAAGTTTCTTTATTTTTCTAAACAATAACTTTAAAAGAGAATTATATTAATGATTCCCATTTTATTCTAGGACGAAGTTGGCACATGGTTTATTATCTGGTAAATATTCTGCTCCACCATTTGAGGTATGTATCCATATCAGCACATTTCTCTTGAAAGTTTGTCTAGAATCTTTCATTGTTTTTATATTTCCTTCTTTCTTCCAGAATGATGACAGGGCAAATGTTGCAACTGCAACTACATCTGCCGTAAGCTTTCTAGAACTTTGGTGACTAAAATTCCACATTGATTTATACCATCATGAATACTTTTTTTATATATTGATCGAGTTCCTCAGGGAGCAACTTGCGTTGTTGTGTGTTGGGGGGGTGGGGGTGGGGGTGGATTATATATTACATACTGCACCAGTATAGAAAATGAAGTAATTTTTTTAAAATGAGATTTGATCAGAATGGTTTGAAACTTCGAATATGCATATATTCTATTTTCATCTTATTGTTTCTTATTTTAGTTTGTTTCTTTGCCTATTTTTGTTTTTCTGTTTGCCCCTGTTCCATTCTCTTCAAACATTAGGAGCAGGAAGGGATACCCCCACGAATGTTCAAAACTTTAATTGCTGCCAGCCATCCTGAATTTTCATCTATGCGACAACAGGTATGTTTATCAACTTTTTATTTTCCAAACATAAATTATAGGTGTGAGAAGTGTATGATATTATTTCATTTGATATGTCCATGCTCCATAGTTATTTGTGAGTTCAATTGGAAATGTAACTTTAAGCTTGCATATATGAAAAGTATCTATTTTTACTTCAGCCTTAGCATATAGCCACTTGACCCCATAAAGTAGTGGAAGATGGCGCAGAGAAAGTATCAATTAAAGCTGGAACCATGTCAGCCATTGATTTCTGTTTGGTTTACTTACAATTGTTGTTATAAAATTTAGGCCTTCTGATATACTTTTTTTTCGGATTTGACTCTTCTAAAGTGAGAAGAGGGTAAAGCAACTAATCTCAACCATTAGTGAGAAAATCAACGATTGATATTTTAACACATCCATGATTTTTTTATGTATATACTTGTAATATCAACCATTGATTTATTCATCAATGGTTGAGATTGTTTACTTTACACTTTAAAATGAATTGCTTACTTTAGAGGACTCGGATCCTTTTTTTTTTTTTCTGATTTCTAATAAGCTGTGAGGTAGATAAATTTGAAGTGTTTTGATTCAACAAAAGTGGTTCCCATCCATTAATTTTAATATATTATATTGTTCTATTTAGAGACAAACATGTCTTTGCTATCTTCTAACAGTTCGATTCCAACTTAATGTTAGGATGCTTTAGAATTTTTCCTTCATTTTCTTGACCAAGTTGAACGAGCTCATGTTGGGAAAAGTGAACTGGATCCTGCAAGGAGTTTCAAGTTTGGTATTGAAGATCGAATCTTGTGTTCATCTGGAAAAGTTGCATACAATAGAAGACATGATTACATTCTTTCTCTGAATATCCCACTGCATGAAGCAACTAACAAAGGTTGGATTTTTTGTTAGAAATTTTGACCAGCTGATAAATATTAGGTTCTTATATTTAATACTTATATTATTTTTTTGAGAAATTTCAGAAGAATTGGAATTGTTTCACAAACTGAAGGCAGAGAAACTTTCTGAAGGAAAGGAAGTGTAAGTTCAGATATTTAGGAATATAATATTTCTTTCATTTGCGCTTATCCAGGCTCTGCTTATTATTTTTATTCTAATTCTAATAGGTCTGGTGATGAGATTGTACGTCCAAGGGTGCCTTTAGAAGCTTGCCTTGCAAACTTCTCAGCTCCTGAGGAGATACATGATTTTTACAGCAGTGCCTTGCAAAGGAAGACAACAGCGGTGAAGTAAGCATTCTTCTGAATTTCTAAGATATGTTAGATTACAATGCCATGCATGCTGGTTCGTATTTAGATAGAAGTACATAGTGTATTTTATGGTTCCTTTTTGCTTTAATGACAAAATTATGGTTTATTTGGTTTGGGAAAATGTTTTGTTTTCATTTCTTGTTTTCACTTTTAATTGTAAAAATGACACACTGGCTTGTTTGGTGTGCGGAAACCTTTTTTGTTTTCACTTTTAATTACAAAACTTCCGCATTGTTTTTATTTTGTTTCCTATTTTCAAAACCTATAGGAAAAATGAAAATAGAAAACGTTTTCTCAAACCAAACAGGTTCTTAGTCTTTTATTCTGTTACATAGTGTTTGGTTGGAGGGGAATGGAGGGAAGGGGAGGGGAGGGGAGGGAATATTTTAAATCTTTCATGTTTGGTTCATTTTTTTAAGGAAGGGATGGGAGTGGAGGGATTTGGCTCTCCTCCAATATTGGGGGGATTTGGAGGGGAGAGAAGAAGGCTTTAATTATTTGAAATATATTTACTGAAATAACCTTACATTAAATTTAACACAAATGCTCATAAGGGTCTAAAAAGTAAATTAATCTATTCCCTCCATTAAAATCCCTCCCCTCCCCTCTTCCCAACCAAACACAATATCTAATTAAATCACTTCCCTCCCTTTCCCTCCCCTCCCCTTCTTTGAATCAAACAGACCCTTAATGTCATTGTCTTAAGTGAGTAGATGACAACCAAGTGTGGTTAGGTGTTACTTTACTGCAAAATAATCTATTATGTTGTTTTTATTATTGGTGTATTGGAATTTGTCTTGATGCTAAAACACAATTTAATCTGTAGGGCGGCTGGTCTGACATCATTTCCTGATTACTTGGTGTTGCACATGCGGAAATTTGTCATGGAGGAGGGATGGGTACCCAAAAAACTTGGTACATTTTGTAGTTACTAACAACTATTTTGTTAACATTATTCTTTTTCTATATCTATTTTTTACCAAGAACTTTCTTCTTTCAGATGTATATATAGACGTTCCTGATATCATAGATATTAATCATATGCGTAGCAAAGGTCAACAGCCTGGGGAAGAGCTGTTACCAGATGGGGGTATGTAGTTTTTTCTTTTGTTCAGGAGGAATAATCTACTTCAAATAGATAACTACAAATTTCAACTCATCAATGTTACAACTGTTGTTGTCTCGTGTTATGTGGACTTGTGCCTCTCTGCTAAATATTTGAATGTTTTAGCTGGATTAAATTTGAAATTTTCGAAATTTATTGGCATTTGTAGTACCCATTGAGGATGATTCAGAAGGACCTTTAGCCAATGAAGACATTGTTTCACAGCTGGTTTCCATGGGTTTTAACCATATTCATTGCCAGAAAGCTGCTATAAATACGTCAAATACTGGAGTGGAAGAGGCAATGAATTGGTTGCTGTCTCACATGGATGATCCAGGTTTCTCTTAGTTTTCTTTAGTACGCAAAGCAATTCATTATAGCCAGGTACCTTGAATGCAGGAAATAATGATGCGTATTTTGTCTATTCTTAGATATTGACATTCCTATTTCAAAAGGGTGTGGCTCTGATAGTGTTGACCAATCAAAAGTTGATACTCTGATTTCATTCGGATTTCAAGATGATGTTGCTCGGAAGGCGCTGAAGGCATCGGTAATTCTCTTATAATATTTTCCCATTTCCCTTGTCTATGTGGGATTTGGTTGAATAATTGTCCAGAAATGTCGCTGACTATCTAAATGGAAATAATTGCTCTGCAGGGTGGTGACATAGAGAAAGCAACAGATTGGATCTTTAGCAATCCCAATGCATCGGTTTCCAGTATGGATGCTACTGCATCAAACACGACATCTGATCCAAATGATGCTGACTTACCCGATGGAGGAGGAAGTGAGTAGCTTCTACTTCACAATTACTTTTGTCGTTAGATAATCATTGACAGTTAATCAGCCAATAAAACAAAAATAAAATGCCGATTCTTGTTTTGGTTAATGTTGTGATATTTTATCCCTACTTCTCTAGTTGTATTCCCCAAGTATTCATATTGACGTTATTGTTTTGACAATCTGGTTTTAATGAATTTATCTCTTTTTGGGTTTCCACAGGATATCGACTTATTGGAATTGTTAGCCACATTGGAACCTCGACCCATTGTGGTCACTATGTTGCACACATCTTAAAAGATGGTAGATGGGTTATTTTTAACGACAACAAGGTAGGGGCTTCCATTAATCCTCCCAAGGACATGGGCTACCTTTACTTCTTCGAGAGGCTTGATTGTTGAGTTTTGAATTGTGTCAAGAATTGAACTTAGAAATATTTAAACTTTTAAGAGGCACACTGTTTTAAAATGGTGCAACCAGCTACCAATTTGTGCTGATGGGATACATACTTGCTGGTGGCATGGTAAACACTAAACAATCCTCATTGGCTGCCTCTATTTTTTGGGTTCTGCGGTAGTGCACCCTTTTGGGAACGGGAATGTAATCTTTATAGAATTATAGAATTTGCTAATCCGATATTACAGTTGTTCCTTCCAATTATTAGGAATTTAAATAACTAGAGTCACCAAATGACGAGTTCATAATTCTATAATCCTACAAACCTTTGTGATTCATCAAACAGCGAGTCTTTGAGTTCTTCAAATCTTAGGTTAGGATTTAAAGATTAAAGATATAAGACATTTCAAGGCTCAATAAAAACTATATAGTAAAGGAGAACATGAGACATGGAAGTAAAATTCAAACTAGTTTAAGATTGACATATAAATATATTAAAATGATAAGATCAAGATGTAACTTTGATATTAAAACCATAAAAAATACATTACTATGGGCAATTTCTATATACATATACAAATTTAGGTGATATAAGTATCTTATAATTGAAATTATATATATACATGTAAGTTCAAATCGAATAGGGATTGATTCAAATTTTAAAATTGGAAAATCAATCCAATTCAATAAAGAATTGTTTTTTGGTTTCTCAGTTTCCCATTATTTTAGATTTAAATCTTTTGATTTTTTTTATATGATATGATTTACATTAGATTGAATAATTAATGAACACCTTTACTTTTTACTATGAATAAATGTACATAGGAGTAGATACAAAAAAAAGTAAAGAAATATTATTCATAATAAATGATTTTAATTTTTTATCTTCCCTGACCCTCTTCCAGATTTTTTTTACCAAACAAAATAAGGAAGTTATATTTTAGTTCACTTGCCCTCGTATGCCTTCTCTGATCCCCTCTCCTTGTCTCTATCTTTTGAACCAAAGAGTGTGGTAATGATCGGAGCTTCATGCTAGTCATGCCCCCAACGTGTATCTGTAGTGGAAAAGAAAAACAGAATAATCTTGGCCAGATGATCATCATGCATTCTGAAAGTCAATTACGGAGAATTTAACACCCACTGAAATGGAATTCTTGGAACCACTGTGTGTAATGCCAAACCAACAACAATTTGACCAGCAGAAGGAACAACCATAACATTTTGAACTGGAAACGATCCACAGAAAATCCTAGACCACAACCAAATGAAAAGGATTACAACCAGATTTCTGTAGGATTTACAGTACTAAGAACTAGCCGATGCTGCAGCGGCTGCAGCCAAAAATATTATTCGTAGCAGGTCCGTTGTTGCCAGTACCCTGTAATGTAACAGGACCAGGAGACCGAATGTTTCCGCTTTGGGAACTGTCTATCGGCTCATCTAGCTGCCCAACTTCAATTGAGGGGACATCAATCGGCCACTTCAGGTAAAAGTTCATTAGCCTCTTTGGTACAATCTCTTCTATAGGAACAATCTCCGAAGTGGATCCCCCCATCTCAGTCACCGCTAAAGCCTTGCCCCTGTCCAGTACTCGTATGCCCACGTCCACTCCTTGTTGGATTGCATCCACAACAACCTTGGATAGATTATCTTCAAACTTCGGTCTTGGTTGGTCTGCCTCAATCTCTGCTGCTTCATTAACATGCGTCTCATCCTCACCTTTAGAAGTGTCTGCCACCACAGCTTTGCCCCTGTTCTGTCTTCGAGGGATTAACGCAGTCTCCTCATCTTCTTCACATGAATCCACCACAACCCCCGCCTTGCCCTCTCTTTGTTGCCCTTGGGGCACTGCCACGATTTTCCTTGGAGAGGAAGCATTTCCTGATGCACCGGGCTCAATCTTGATTTTCTTTTTAAGGCAAAGACGAACCATCAGCATCCAACACTCGATCAAGTCCTCCTGGAAGAACCAATATAATATTTTAAAAATGCTCTGTCCTAATTTGTAATTCTAATCAATTACGAATAACAACAGTGCATTTAAATTTTTCATTCCATATACCGAATGGTAAACTTCTTTAAACTTTGCGGGATATATGATTTGAGTAGCAGCCAGAAAAACGGACAATGCAATCTGAGAAGGCTTGTAGTGAATGAAGTTGTCTTCTGCAGAATGAGAAGAAAAAAAGTATAAAATCCCAATGAAAATATTCTCCAAGCATCACTGTTGGAGAAAACATAAAATCAACAAATTGTTCGTTATGTGAGTTTACCTCCTTGAGCCTGGACTATGATCTCATTGATGCAACGACGTTTGAAACCACCGAGTCTTTTGAAGGAGGGATAGTAGTGGTTCAGAAAGCAGAAGGCCGTGATAGATCTTGTTCGCCATTCAAGTGCATCGAGAATGCGAAGCTCCATTTTCATTATCCTCTGATGAGTGATTTTCACAGATTTGTCCTTCTGTTCAACGAATCAGTGTTATGTGGTGTATTAACTATTTAAAACAATGTGGCTTGAAATTTAATGTGGTTTTTATTCCAGAGTAAAGGGTTTACCAGAAACTGAACAACGGAGAAGGACTTTGTCCTCATCTTGGCAGAGAGAGTGAGGCAACAAATAGCAACCAAATGAGTTTTTTCGATTTCATCAGCACCTTCCACACGCTTAGGAAAACCAGAGAGTTTCAGCACAATAACTCGAAGAAAGATCGATAAAGAAACTTCAAAATCTCTAATCGAAAAGAAAGAGATATAAATTATTATGATTATTATTATTATTATTATTATTACCTCCAGTCCATTCCTGGAAACATAGCGATCAAAATAGTTCATGGCAAGATAGGGAATAAATGCATCAGGATCATCAGCCTGCGAGTGCTGTTAATATGTAGAAAAATATACAGAAGGAATCAGCACAATAGTGACACGATTCGGGAATCGAAAATCAACAGATTCATTTCACATTTGCGAGATAAATCAGAGCAAAGAGAACTAGATAGAAGCAACTAATTGAGATTTTCATACAAAGCGACACAGATCCAAAAATAGGAAAATTCAAAAAGTTGTTATATAATTAATCCGAACAGTTTTCCTTAAGTTTTCTAAGTAGCCAAACAGAGGCATCATTCTGGAATGAAAATGAGCTTTAAAACAGCCTAGTGCGTAGAAGACAGAGAGCAAGAAAGAAACTAAGGATGACGGAATAAACAAAATTTTCTCAGGAAACAAGCAGGTTCTTAATTGCATGAAAATGAGCTTTAAAAATCATCCTATAAAACAGAGATCAAAAGGAAAATAACAATGACGGAACAAGCAAAATTTTCTCAGGAAGCAAACAGGTTAGAGAGCAAGAAAGAAACTAGCAATGACGGAACAGAAAAAAAATATTCTCAGCAAACAAACAGGATAATATTGAAGTATTGAACGAAATAACCACAGAAGCATCTGAAAATGAACTTGGAACCAGAAAGCTCATGCCGCAGCCTAGGAAACAGAGCGCCAAAAGAAACCAACAATGACGGAACTAGCGAGAATTTTCTCAACAAACAAACAAATTATAACAGGTTCTTGCATGAATTTAAGTTTCTCACGGAGAATTATGAAATTAACGAAAGCGCTGCTCGAGTTTTTAAGTCACTTACCCTGGCGATTATAGAAATGGCATGCCTCCGAATATTAATGGTTCGGTTGGTTTTGAAGAAGTTCACATTGGCCATGAATTCGGTCTCGATGGCGAAGTAATCCGTTATGGCTTCGCTATCCTTCCTGGTAGGGTAGGGAAACTCAGGTTCGAGATCCATTGTTGGAAGAGGCTTTCGATTTTTTCCGTAGAGCGGAAGAGAAAGTGAGAAGAAAATCAGAACCAGAGAGCGCGAAAAATAGCAGTGTGTGAATTGAGCTTAGTTGCTTTGAGTTTCGTTTCTCTCTCTAGTTCGTTATTCGTTATTAACGGAACTGGAAGGAAAGCCCGCGAGTTTTTGAACTCTGCGGTTGCACGGCTTGCAACGACGTCGTAATGACTTGTCTCAATTAAGGATAGAAATAGGCCAAGTCGCTTAACATGGGCCTATAGCCCAGCCTACATTAGACACAGGCCAGGCCAGATTTTTTCATGGAATATATCATGCTAAGGTTTTTTTCAAAGTCCATTTAGCCAAAAAGATCAATTTTAGGTCATCTAAAAAGCTTTTTAAGCCTAACAGGCCGATCTATTTAAGTAGATATAGATATAATTTTTTATAGGTATTGTTATATTAGATTTTTTATAATGTATTAAAATTATATACTTATTTACTTTTTAAATATTTAAACACATGTTGACCTACATAAATACTCAACCTTATAAAATTTTTTGAAGGATCAAGTTGTGATTTATTTAGAGGTCTTATCACAAAAATATTTCAATTTTACTCACCTCTATGTCTCTATCCTAAATAAAATTGAATTTAATTGTCATATTTTATAGTTTGTTATATATAAAAATTTTCTTCATTGGCCTATTAGCCTATTTAGGAATAGGTCGGACTATTTTTTTTTCAGTCGAAGGTCAGACAACATATTTGAATGTCTTCTTAGGAATCAGACTTTTAAATAGGCTAAAAGGTCAAATTAGACTTTTAAAAAGGCCAAGTCATGCCTAAAAAAATGCCTATGACAAGTAATAGGCTAGACTTAGGCTTTGAAATTTTTAGACAGGTCAGACCTATTTAGACAAAACCTAGTCCAACCCAGCCTATTTCCATCACTAGTCTCAATTTAACTTCATAAAGTATTGCTTGTAATCCATGGCAATTTAAGTAGTTTCTCATATCCAACTTGGTTAGCAATATGAGTATTTACTTTTATCAAGTAACTTTTAAAATATATATAATTTTTATTGGTTTAATCTTGTGAGGAACATGTATATTTCTTTTATTTGTACGAAATGTACGTAGATTAATTTTTAAAGTATAGATTATTATATAAATTTATATATGAAATATTTATATTATAAGTTGCAAGTATATTTTCTCTGATCTACTTGTAGGAATAGAAATAGGTAAGATTGGTCGATCTTGTATGTTTAAGTCCAATTTGTTTATCAGTTAAAGACATTTAAAAAAGTATTGATATCATTTATGTCAATAAATAAATCTGACTTCTGTGTTTTATCTGTAAAACTTATCGGTTTGATACAGACAAGTATAGGGTTAATTTAAATGATGCATGATATAAGTTGATTTGGACAAAAATAATTTACAATAGTATTAAAAATTAATAATAAGCATTATTCCTTTATTACTATTAATGTAAAGTTCTTGTTAATGATGTGTCAGAAGTCTCATTTTGGAATACAGCAATGTCCTCTCGCACTTAGCTTTCACAGAAATACTATAAATAACATTAATAAATAATTTTGAAAGAGTTAATTTAAATTAGAAAGGAATGGAGTGGGCCGGGACAAAGGAAACTTAAATTAACAAGCTAACGAATATAGTTAATTGGTAATTCCCAAAAAAAAAGAATATAGTTAATTGGCACGTGAAACGTGCAGCAGAGGCAGATGTCAGGTCCTTCGAGCTCCAATTTTATGGAGGTGAAAATTATTTAAAAGTTATATTCTCAGTTTTAACAATATAATTTAATAATGTTCTATTTTAAAAAGCATATAGCTAGGTTAGTGATGTAACGGTGTAATTTGTTAGTTTATACTCACAGTATTTTAGGGAAAAAGGGACTCTTAGATTAATTTGAGTTTGGTCAAGAGATAAGTAAAGTCTGACCATGAATTATTCCGTCACTGAAAATTGAACATAGATACTAGCCGCCCCCATCCCTTAAATGGAGCACATTAACCACTGGCGTTTAATCTCGTGGTTTGTAATGGTGTAATTTACTCACAGTTCCGTGGTGATGTTGAGCTGGAAATTAGCAATGGGTCAAAGTTTTGAAGGACAAGTTGATGCGTAGACGGAACTTGGCTACCTCAAACAGCAAGCTTTCCCATTCACTGTTCTATTCAACCCTTTCTCCTCTTTCAATTTTCGCTCGCTTTCCAACTTCAAAAGTGGTCCCTTCCTAGTGTATATGCAATTAGAAAGAAAAAGCAACAAAAAATAGAGGAAATAAAAATGATACATGTCATAACTAATGACTTATAAGGGTTTATTGTTGACCAATTAAAAGAATTTATAGACTAATATTTTGTATTATAAATGATTCAAGATTGATAGCATGTATTCCCATGCATACTGAGTTTTATATATATAAATATACAGTCAGTTTTATATTCTCATAATTACAAGTAACTATTCTATAATTACACATCAAATTTTTTTTGTTTGTAAATTAAGATGTATGAACTTTACATAAAAAATTATATGTGGATAAATTTCAAATTTAAGATGTATATTTGTCTCACATTTGGCCTCTCTCTTCAAAATGCAGAGGAAAACATACAATTTTTTCTTTCAAGTGAACTTGTCTAGCTAGTACGTAAGGCGCGCAGAATCATGAAATCATAGATAAGTTAATTATAACTTATAAGTTTTTTTTTTGAAAATAAGTTATTACTTATAAGTTAAACAGGTTATTTGTTGCATTTCATATAAGCCTCTTATCAAATTCTTTTTGAAGAACTGAAAACATTTTTTAGTATAAAAATTTAACTAAACCATGTTTAATTATGAGACTTTTAATATAGCATCCAAGTAAGGAAGCACCATATATTAAACATTTTTCGGGGGTTATCTTATCATGACCATATATAATCAAATTACTTGTATGTTTTGTAATTCTTTATTCATTTAATTAAAAATAATAATACTTCAGCAAAAAAACTAACGACAAAAAGAGATAATATTTTTTTTTGAAAAGGGCGAACTTTTTTTTTTAATAATTAATGTGCCTTTTAAAAAAAGATATAAAAGGGTACAAACAAATGAAACAAGTGATAATCACGAGATTGGGTACACAACACAGACTAAACTTTTTAAAGTGAATTTGTCTTTAATATAAAAGTGTATTCATCCTTAATCAAATTTTAATTAATATAAAAGTGAATTTGTCTTTAATTTGTCTTTAATATATGAACTTGTCTGATTGTTGATGCAGGTGGTGTGTTTTGGCGTTTAACAGGAGGAGGGCGGTTCTTTGGTCAAACATGGGATGGCTATGAATTCAAAGTGTGGAAATAGTATTGTTTTTATCACTGTGTGGGGTTGGTTTAATATTGTGGGGGAATGATGGGAGTGTAGAAGTAGTGATTGCAAGGATTTTTTAGCAATTTTATATGGTGGTTGTGCTGTATTTTTTGTGTGGGTCTAATTTTGCAGGTCATGGAGCATTTTATCATAGCTAATCAACTTGTGTGTGCAAGATGGGGTGCTCTTGGTGGATGGGGTGCAGCGATATTCTCTTTGAGCAAGGGATGGCTCTCAAGATTTTTGTTAACAATGATATATTGCTTTATGTAGATTTTGTGCAGTGTACAGTGATGGGTGGTGAAGTAGGCCGAGGAGTCAACTTCTAGACATACTTGGTGCTATGGCATTTGGATATGTATCAGGTGGGGGTGGTTTTATTGGGTTGGGGTGATTTAAGTATACTTGTAAACTTGCCATATGTTGGCAATGTATGTTTTTGGATGAGTGTGCTCTCTAAAGGAAGGTCTAGGTCTCGTTATTTATGAAGTTTTCCCTTGTGGCTGATGGGTTACTGGGTTAAATCTAGCATGCGAATAGGTACCCCTTTGAGACCATGTAGGTTACTGGGGAATTGTGTTTGAGCCCCAATTCACTTGGCTGGGTTTTGGGGTTGATATGCACCCCTTTGAGATTGATGGGTTACTGGGGATTACCTTAGCATTTGATTAAAACCCTTTGAGACCATGTAGGTGTTGGGGTTCTATTTCATAAATTCGTTTTACCTTGGCCTTCTGCGTGTTGGTGTGGAACCGTATTAGGAGATGAGTTTTTTTCATTTTTGTGAAGGTTGGTCTTCTGTTTATGAACAATACCTGGTAATATTTGATTGGGCACTACTTATGTTTTCAACCCTATGTTAATACATTTTGGCTTTTCAAAAAAATTAATAGATTCAAATCTTTGTATATTTCAAATTAAATTGATAACAAGACCTTTACATGTTGTTCACTTAAAAAAATAAATATAAATAGGAGTATGCTTGAAAATAGAGTTATACACATAACTTCCTGCAGAATCCTACTTACATAGTTATACTGTCAGTCCAGTCCACTACAAGATTGCTATGTATTTGGACGTCAAAGGGAACATACAAATCGTTTTCTAAATGGATGGTACTGCGACATGCACCTAAGTAACTATTATTTATGGTTTTGGTCGAAATCAAATTATTTCTGTTAATTTCATTCCTTTTTGACAAATAGTCTCGACCTCAGTTTTAAATTTTAATAATTAACACGCTCAAATTTTTAATATGTGGTATAACCGTGTATATGATTTAATCAATTATGCCAATTATTTAACGCCATTGAATTTTATGACAAATAATTCATGTGGTTAATCATATGATTTTGACAATTAATTCCAGCGATTGTTTTTATATTAATCACACAAAGATCTTTAGAACAAATTTAACTAACAAAATTATGTATTCATATGTGATAATATATAGCTTATTCTTTTATACTATTTTATATTTTTTTTCAATTAAGTCTTCATACAAGACAAGAAATTATAAGGAGCAAGTCAGTGTATATTGTATGGAAATTAAACTGATCAACTCTAAAAAATAAATGAAATGAATAAGTTTTTTTTCCCTTGACATTAATACTGACAGAGAAACAAGAAACTTGCCAGACGAATGATATCATTTAAGCTATAGTATAGTAGATAGTACTTCATATGCATGTTAAAACAAATATATAAAGTTTGAAAACAGTCTGAACTGAAATAAACAAATTTAATTTCGAACTACTGACAAATCATATTACAGCAAAACATGGAATCTTGTTCAATCACAAAAGTCCTAGAGAGTCGTCATTCAAGCCATTTGAGACATTGTTATACATATTCAACAAGTTGCTGCCGTAAGTGTCCCTTTCATCTTCAGTGGTTCCATTGACAAATGTCGTGGAAGATGGTGAATTCAAAGCATTCGGGCTAGAAGAAGAAGCTGCAGGTGTTGTGGACGAAAACAGCGAGCTCAAATTGAAACTACTTGGCATCCCCTCGCTGTTACATAAAATCTGATGACTTTCCAACAGATTGTTGACATTGAAATTTGGTAGGGTACTGTTTTGGTGGCTAAAACTAAAAGGGGTAGAAATTGGAGAGATTTGATTCTCTAGTTTTATTTTCATGAGTTGGGAATATTCCATATGCAATGGATCAGAGTCTGACTTAGTGCAATGGTTTTCTTGAACTGATAAATGGGGCTGGTTTTGTTGAAAGGCTTGGATAGAATCAAGCTGCATTGGTTGGGAACAATATTGGGATTGATTTTGCAATAAAGGGCTACCAGAACCACCAAATTGGTTTTGGTGGTAATTATTGTTATTATTTGAAGCAGATGGGTCTCTGCTTTGACATGATAACAGAGTGGTGAACAAATTTAGCAGTTGCAGCTGGCTTGGATTTACCATCCCAAAAAGACCAGGGTTGTTAAATTGGGGTGAATTGTATGAGTTCAAAATGGAGGCGAGTTGTAGAACATCAAGGCGAGGTGTGTGAGTCACTGGATCAATCCCCATCTTCAATAGCTTTTTCTTGATGTGGGTGTTCCAATAATTCTTGATCTCGTTATCTGTTCTTCCTGGCAAGTTAGCAGCAATTGTAGACCACCTGTGTAGGAACCAAAAGTTTCCATTTAGATAGCAATATAAAATATAATTTCTCATGCTACAGAAAAAGGTGGCATTTAAATAATTTGTTATTGTATACATCATTAACTTTGCAATTAATGTTTCCTAGCTACCATTCAAACTATAAAATGAATTTTAATGCTTTCACACAATTTGAAGTCCTTGAATTAGTTGACGATTCTGCATATCATATATGCAAATTCAAAAAAGGTTCCCTTTTTTATGTATTTTTTTAGTAATGTGAGGAATGGGCATGTACCAAAACCGAAGAAAAAAAAAGTGAGGATTGAAAATTTGAAACCATATTGATTGGCTTTATCACTTACTTGTTTCCCAAAACACTGTGTAACTGGATAATGGCTTCTTCTTCTTCCAATGAGAATCTTCCTCTCTTTATATCAGGCCTCAAGTAATTAGCCCAGCGAAGCCGGCAACTCTTCCCACATCTCTTTAGTCCTATTATTTATAATGTAAATTACATCAATACAATATTTAAGATTCATGTTAGGTGCTACTAATTCATTACATAAATGCACAAGAACTTTATACATAGCAGAATGTGTTACTAAGTCCCGAATCGAGGATTAGTCCTAGAGTCGGCCTAAAAAGATCGAAACCGTGGGGAATCTGGGGATACGTACCACTGGGCCAAAGGCCCTATGGTGGTTTTGAAAGAAAAAAAGAAGAAGCAGAATGTGTGTGTGTGAAGGCAAGAAATAGCCTGGTAGCACAAAATACCTGCATTCTTGGGAAGGGTTCTCCATTTCCCATGTCCATGTTTCTGAATGTAATCGATGAGTTTCTGATCTTCCTCTGGAGTCCATGGACCTTTCTTCAGTCCGTTCTTTTCACCACAAGTAGTAGACTTGGTCATGATGAACAACTAATCAGTTCAAAAAAACTTCTTAATACGTACGTCTCTGATGGAATGGTTAATTAATTTGTGTCCTCTAAAATTAGAAAGAGAGAAGAACACGGAAATATATAAGTAAAAGGTTGCTAGCTATATAGGATAATGAGGTGAGAATAATGCGTATGTATATAAATAGTAGAGAGGCAATTAAGCAGAAGAAGGCAATCTACCTAAGAAACATGATCCAAGTCAATGGGATTCGGTACCGTCCTTTCACTTCTATGCCTATTACTTTGTAGACGTGTCTTAATGTCAAGAAAATTTATAAAAGCTTCCAAAAAGTCCCATTCTTTCACAGGGTTAGAGCTAGAAGTAAAAGTAAACAAGCTAGCTCATGAGCTAATTAATACAAATTAAACTCTCTCTCTCTCTCTCTAACTAAATTTTTCATTAAAATAAATAAAGAAAATATTACTGAGTATAGAATTGAACTTGAATAGTGAACCAAGCTTAAATTAAGAAAACAAGCTCACAAGCCAAACTTTTTAATGTTGATGAGTTGAGTAATTATTTGATCGAGTTAATTTTACTTACTATGTCATGTAATGTATTGGTAATTTACCACATCAACTAGATAAAATGAATTGGTAATTTACCACATCAACTCTAAATATTTAAAAATATTTGATAAATTTAACTATTCAATTTAAATATTTAAATTCACAAGTTTCAAAAAATATATTTAAATTCACTTTCCTTTCTTTACATTTTAAATTTATGTGTCATAAATCACGTAAGCATAATGCATGCATGTAGATTGGAGAAACACATGATGCATGCAAAAACTTCCAGCTAAAAGTTTTTTAATTGAAAAACAAAATGTCTAGGGCAAACTAATAATTTAGACTATTGCCTAACAAACTGACTAATTTGGACCACCGATTTAAAATATTGCTGCATGCACTGTCAACTTAATTTGAACCATATATCAAATGCCTGCATTACGCACAGTTATATATATCCACGTTAGCATGTAGATTTTGAGAAATTAAGAGTGAGATCGATTTCACTTATTTTATGTTAAAGAAGCTAATTAATAAGTAAAATAAAAATTCTATGTAACTAAATTAAAAAAAAATATTAGTTTGATTTGATATAAACAAACATGTGTCACAAAATATAAAAGATGCGGAGTTGCATGAAAAGAAACACATACAGATATTATATCACTGTATGAATAATCAAATTTATTATATAAATACTAACTAATGTATTTAGGTCCAAAATTTAACGTCTGATTGACTAAAATATAGTTTAGTATTTTAAAAACAAATTAAAAACTGTACAAAATAAGAAGTTGACTGTATACCCAAACATTTCTCACAAATTTTCCTCCATGATGAGAGGACCTGTTTTCTCACAACAGAATATCGCCACGTTAACCCACCGCTTACGTTAATATAGACCGTACTACAGTGAACACGTACCTTGTATGGGCACCGATAACTACACGTGTTCATGCCAAAGTGCGATGCAAATAAAACTGGCCTTTTGCTGGTGGTGTACAATATGCAAGTTTTTTCCTGTGTAAATTAAAATGTTTGAACTTCAAGGCCACCCCGTTACAGAAGTAACAAAACGTGTTTGGATTTGCCTTGCCTTGCAATTAATGTGTTGTTTTGACTTCATTACTAAATTTCTACATGTGACTGGTATGGTAAACAGTACTGTGCGCCTTTTACATTGAGTTCCCTTGGAATAATTAATTCTAAATCTTTCTATCTTTTATTCTTATAAATTCTCTTCTTTTATTCTTATAAATTCTCTTATTTATTAAATGTAGAAAGTATTAAATATTTTTTATATTTTTAAGATCTTAAATGTATTTATTTTTTTTATTAAATGCTTATTTTATAAAATAATAGGAGGTATTGTAGAAAGATTTATACCGTCAATTAATCAATAGGTCATGCCTGACGCGTTTCTATGATCCCATTAAATTCCTATTTTGTTTTTCAAGCTTCTACTTTTGGAAAATATTTCGTGATTAAACTAGTCCTCATTTACGTAAAGCGTCGTTAAAATAGTCATGATTTGTCTTATGTGTGAAGAAATGAGTGCAAGTTCACAATTTTTTTTAATTGAAAAACTACTTGGATAATATTTTTTAAGAAATTGAGAGACTAAATTGATAAAACCAGTTGAAGGATTAAACAGATGACATGTCGAACCTTTTTTATTTGTATAGCATGGGACTCACCCGACTAAAGTTAATCTAGAGGTAGCAACTGAGTGAGGATGGATCTAAATCCTTTTCGACTTCCAAATTTGGTGAAAGATGGTATATATTTACATAAACACTCCAATGTGTTCTAGTAAAACAGGGCTCTTAAGAATATAATACTCTATGGATTAAAATTGCGAGTTAGTGTTTTTTTATAAGCCAAATTGGATTAAGACGACAGGACTGAAAGCATAAGATGAGTCTAAGTCCAAGAAGGAAAGCTCCACGCAGTCAAGGGAGGCGTCGCGCACAACGACGGGAAGGAGGCGGCCACCGCGACTGCACAGGGAGAAAAACGACAGAGAGGCTGCATCTTGTGGCGGCTTCAAGGGAGGACGCCAGAACTACTCCTAGCTGTGACTAGGGGCCGCGGTGGTAGGAGATGTCGCGGTGCTGAAAGTGGAGGGCGACAGGAAGAGAAAATGGGATAAGGTGAGAATCAGATTTTGAAATAAGTCAAAGTATAAATTTAGAAAATATTTTTTAAATTTAAAATATGACTCCAATGACTAAATATGACAAATTTTAAAAATCGAGAGACTAAAAAAACTTGTTTTATTTTTGAGAGATTAAAAATAAAAATTACTAAAAAAATAAGCCATTAATATTTATTTCAATCAGATGTGTAACCATATAAATATTGGTCAATTGAAACTAATTTGACCGAACCTACCCTGTTATGCTGATTAATGGCAAATTATATTGAAAATAATGCAATGCATACCTTTCATATCATTTTACACCAACAACAGTAAATAAATTTGGACGATATAAGATAACTAGCGCACCAAAGTCTAACCGATCACAAGTGACAAGACAGGAAAGACAAAAACCCTATTCTTTCCCATCGCTGGTTTTTGACCATCTTATAGAGGTTGATACTTGATACCAGCTTGCTACAGGGCTGACCCTATGTGAACTTTAAATATAGTATCTTTATAATCATTAAAAAATTGTTTTTTTAGCTTTTTTTTTATAAAATCACAAATAATTTTTTCATAATCAAGATTTTTAAAAAAATATTTTTCAATAGTTATCAAAGTAAGAATATTTAAAAATTATTAAAAAAATAATTATATAAATTTATATATATAAATAAAATTTTATCTAGTACTGGTGCCTCTAAAAAATGAGACCCCTGTGCGGTCGCACCCCACACATACTCAGAGCCACCCCGGCTTGCTAACGGATAGTAACTCGTGTGTTTTGTCTTGTATATATATTTTTCGTGTTGGAAATTGTTCTGCTTCATTGAATTTCAGAGATAAACAAGAAAATGAGTACTGGCGCGCGCGGCTTGGGAGAGCATATATAAGTGAAAACTAATTAACTTTATTTGCTGCACAAATTGATCCACTGATGTTACAGAAACTGTTACAAGAAAGGTGCTGAAAATGGACTAGCTAGTAGGTTTGCGGCACTGATCTAACCAAATTTCCAAATATTTGCATATATCTAAAAATATTGGAGAAATAGACACATGCAGAACTCCCAACTTGGACAGTAAGAGGAATGACATATACATGTGATTTAAGTGGTTTGGTCAAGATGTATGTCTGTCAATTGGTGTTGTGATTTAACATGAATAGTGGTAAGGAAAATATTGCTAAACCGTTGAAAATCCAAATATGAATAGTTAAAAGTCTCATATTATATAGTTCATTCTGAGCTAGATGTTATTATAACATATTGTAAAAGGCTCTTAGCACTTCATTCTTACTTTTCTGTTTCTTTTACTAGGAGACAGACCAATAGGGCTGCTCATACCTTAACCCAAAAGTTTCAGGATATGATTTCAATTAATTAGGATACTTCTGATGATGACTATTATTCAGATTTTAAATTGTATTCAACGAATTACATAGCCATGATCCTTTTATTTTGTTATCTGCTACCAAACTTAAGCATATATTTTGCTTTTGAACAATTAAAGATCATATTGTTACATTAAATTTTGTAAAATCGTAGATACTTTACCGAATTAAGTTCACAATTCACAAATCACAACCTCTTTAACGACTTTTCAAGAAAAAAAAACTTGAAAGAAAAAAAAAGCAAAGAAATGATCATATGATTTTCGAAAAGCTATATCCAGATAGTGATCCATTTGGTTGAATTAATAGTTAGCAAACTCTTGCTCTCTGTTACGGTTGGAAAAATGAAACAAAAGAATTGACACTTTTTTGTCACTGTCTGCTAGCTATTGTCTGATTTTACTGTCATTAATTTTTTTTTTTGAGATGCTTTTACTGTTTTTTGAACCCCACTTGTGAAAACATAGGTTCGCCAATCGACGGAAAGGTTTGAAACATATATGGAAATTATCTTTCATTTGATACAATATATTATTAATCAAATTCGCTTTCTTTGCTGACTTACTGACTAAGAAAAAATTGGTGCCAGCAACAAGCATTTATTTCATCCAATCATGAAGCCATAACCTGGAGTCGTTGAAATCGACAACGCACAAGAGTGCAGCATGTCAGTAATTCAATATACAATGGTCAACTAATAATTCCGTATCATTGTTTGATTGATGCGATTTTCATATTTGTTTTTCCAGATTAATGAAAGAGACATCATTTTCCATTGCTTATAAATTTTTATTAAAATTGGAGAACCTTCAGATTTTAAAAAAAAAAAGTAACAGTAGGTTAAATTAATTTTTTTAATAGTTTCCACCGGTTTTAATTTAGTCTTATATTTTTTTCATTTTAAATAAGTTCTCACTTTTAAATAAGTGCTTCTTTGTAAACACTTTTAAGTTGGCTAATTAGCTAGCACATGTGTTTCTGTCCAATAAATTCCCCTTTGTTGTTTATATTTTTTCCCGCTCTCTATAAGTAGGAACAGGGGACAGCAATAATGCTACATTTTTTTAACATACTTTTATAACCTGTGTTCCATTGTAAAACCTGGGCCTTAATTCGGGCCAATTAGTTGTCTTCTGGTTCTGCTGTTATTTACTGCTTAAGCTGTTGATTAATGAAGTTTGTTGTGGCTTTTAATGAAGTTTGTTGATTCGTGACCCAAAAAAAAAAAGCTGTTGATTAAGGGTCTCATAGTCAGCACAAGTATCACTTGTTCTGTTTCAGCATATTTGTTCTGCCTTTGTTCTGCTTTGTTCTGTTATTACTAGTCATTACTCATTACAATAGTTTATAGGGCTTCAATCATTTGTTAAAGCAACATCAAATTGCAACACTCGCATCAGTGATTTAATCAAGGAGCTGACATATGAAGTGACTAAGCTTTCCTGGTTTTGTAGCACATATTTCTTTGCTGGTGTATGCTTACATTTTAACTTCTTCATTTTTCAATTTTGGTACGTGGTTGTTCTATTGTATTTGGACTCTTTTCCTTTTAATTAGCACATCTTGTGCTTTAAGTTTAGACTACATGTTCTTCAATGAGTTAATTTTGCTTATAAAAAAAACTTACGGCTATTATACATGTGACTGAATATTCTATATATCATCATCTATCATTAGCTTGCGCCATTTTCTATCTACTTAACTCACCTATAACTTTATACGCCAAACAGTATATATAGTACTTCATCTATAACTTGAGCAGTTGGCTATATACGCATTGCTACGGATAATTTATAAATTTTATTTGTATATTCAACAATTTCTGTCTAGCTCCTCTGCACCAGATTATTCTACTTATTCAACAATTAATAAAAATATCCATGAAATAAACAGAATTGCATCACATAATCTTGTCTTGCAATAAATAAAAAGACACCTAATGACAAGATTCCAGAACTTTCATATGCTACGTAATCAGCAACAACCTACAATCTAGGCTTCTAGCTTCTGCTTCAAGCATATGATATGATATATGTATCTAAATTATAAACATTAATTTGAAACTGTGAACATGCAGAAGCAGAGAATTGGAATAAAGCAAGTAACTGATTCTTTTTTTTTTTTTTTGGTGAACAAGCAGCTGAATCCTTTTCAAGTAAGATACGAATACACAAAGCGTTCGTTAACCATAGAAAATCAAACGCGTATAGCAGGTCGTCTTTAATTAGGTGAGGAATGAGGATCTCATCCACGTATACAGAGATATATACGTACACTTGTATTAATTTCAACAAAATGGCCTCTTTTTAATTTGTAAAAAAAATCGGCGCAAGTAATGAAATTTGTCAAATGTAGAGTACGATTAATTAACTTGATGACCACAAAGTCCTGGTCTTGCCATAATCATTATTCTAAATAATTTTTCTTTTCAATTTTCAATCAACAACCTTGATGGTAATGAACAGTGCATGCAAATTTCAAACAATAATAAACTTTTCATTTATGAAATAATGGCAGTCATGCACTCTGAAGATCTTCTGGCCATACATCGATCAATTTGAATGGCATGAACATCGCAATTTTAATACACATGAATTTTTAAAAGAAAATGGAAATGAAGATAATAATAAAAAGTGCAATCATTTCGTTTTATTACTTTATTGATCACTGAGATATTTGGTTGGTCTGCGTTTCTCATAATACTTTAATTGGAGGTGTTGATCGAGTTAATTAATTTATGCATAAAAAATCAATCGATATCAATTTCTTATGGTGTATGTGTCAATAAATAAATAAATCATATGAAGAACCTTTCCTGGATTATATACCCACTCTTCTTTTGAATTGGAGTGGAGTTCAATGACGTATACTGTCTCATTTGTCAACTACATATACTTTATTATCTCATATCTCATATAAAAACAAGGCAGCTAAATTTTGGGTGTCTCCATCTATTGCGACACAACCCAATGTCGACTCATATTTTCCCAAATATACACGCCTTATTTCAATCTCACTACAACATAATTAATTCTAATATTAATATTTGAAAATTACTGTTAAATTATGTTAGCAACATTTTTAGTGAATAATACATAAAGACTATGTTGCTTAACGATTTTAGTAATATTATAACTGTCAATGGAAATATTTTTAAAATATTACTAATTAACTTACTAATATGCGGATTACTATTATGCACACTCTCTAGTGGAGCAATACATATATGTGTCTTGTATGATTCTGGAATCAAGTAATTAACTTGTGCTTTAGGAAGAACAGAAACAACTTCTTTAATATATATAGTTTGTATCATCTGTTAACTAAATCTAATTTTTAAAACATAAACTTGCATTCAAAATTTAGTTATAACTAGTTTAGCAATATGCAAATGATAAAATAAATCTCATCGACCCTTTAAATAATAAAAAAAATCGGGGCAAATCTCTATTGTATTAGTAAAAAGAAAATAATTTTTAATTTCATATTTTATTACGTGAACAGTATGGATATTAAGCTAGTTAAAGTGTTTTTTTTTGTCAACATGAACAAGTTTATAAAAAGGGAAAACTCAGTCATATGACATCTACAGCAAGGAAAACAGCATATGTAGAGTCACAAGAAATAATACAACAATCTTAACCAAGACACACTGTTGTACCTACACCAAGCTATAACATACTACAGACAAGAAAAACAGCTAAAACTAATAAACAAAACAACACAAAAAAAAACTACACCTAGCACACCAAAAAGGATACAGACATGAAGGATATCCTTGAGATATCATTGAGTGGATTGGGTTTGGCCCATTTGGGGCACTTAGAACCTTCTGTCTTAACCAATATAGCTCACATGTCACAGATCCAGAACCCAACACACATCAATCAACCAGGGTCTGGCCCATACAGAACCGGCAGGGGCGATGCAGGAAAGATGTAGCAAAGGGTGGTGGTGGTCCCTCATGATGCACATCGGCGAAGACACAACAACCAACAAAACCAGAACAAACACCAACAACAGACAGCAAAAAACTCGAAAAGAAAACGCAACAACAAGAACCAAAAGGTGAACACAGACAACACCAAACAAAACACGAACAAGCAGACTCCAGCAGATTTGGAGCTCCTCCACAGCGGCGGCGGCGGTTGCAAGCATGGAGGCAGGGCGAGTGGGTAGCGGATGGTGGAGGTCAGGTGGCAGAGATGGAGACGGTGCTGTCAAAAAAAGTGACGGTGGACCAGGACAAGGCGGTGGGGTGGGAAAGAGAAGGAAGATCAGCACATGGCGACAATAGAGCGGCGCGCGATGGCGATGGGCCACTGGCACGGCGACCGCAGCGCCATTAGAAACGAAAAAAAAACACTAACAACAAAAAAACACAGGGGGCTATGGGCGCAGCGGCGAAGGACCGATAGTATATTTAGTTTTTTTTTGGGTCCAAAGATAGTATATTTAGTACCTTTTTTCCCAAGTCACTATTGGGTTTTAGATGGTGTCTCTAGAGCAACCCGGGTCCAGGCGATTGTGGGCTTTGCCCAATGCCCAAGAAAAGTTGCCCATAGAATTTCGCTTCTTGAAATATATACAGGCCTATGATAGCTTTTGCAGCGGAAATGATCGAGGTGAACTCTCATGGGTTTGAGCTTTGGATATAACCTGGCCCTGAAAGCTTGGTTGCAAAAGAATGATTGCGGAAAGTGATTCTGCGGACTGCCGCCAAGCCCCACTTATTTTATGTATGAGAGTTTCTGATTTTTGTTTTAAAATACTTTATGATATAATTTTTTTATTTTTTAAAATTATTCTTTTAATGTATAAAAAATTAAAACTAATTCCCGTCAAAAAAAATTAAAACTATTTTTTATATTTTTGTTGAAAAAATACTTTAGATTTTGTGTATAATTTTAAATGAAAGTTTTAAAATACAAACAAACGCGCCGATAACGCCCTTTTTGCTGGTTTACCGCAAAAACAATTGGCTTTCTTTTTCTTTCGGCAGCCAGCAAGCAGTGAGGATTCAAATCCGTGGGAGTCAAGCATGCAAGCATCTTCTTTCCAGTTTCATGCTTGGAATGTGCCTGCAACGTCCAACTAGACTAAAGTTGAAAGCACATGGTTGAGTTTGGATAAGTTTCTCCGTAAGTATTTTTAGTATGTATTTTTTAACTAACAACTTTTCATAGAAATTAAAATTAACTTTTGTTTTTTATATTTTTTAAAAGCCATTTTTTTAAAATTTCTCCAAAAGCATCTATCTATCTATTCATGACTTTTTAACAACATTTTTTCTTTTATATATATAAAAAAAAATAAAAAAAAAATAAAATTAACTTCTTCATAAATCAAAAGTTAAAATTTTTACATCCAAACATGACTTATATCACCTGTTACTCCTTTGTCTTGTGCATTTAACAATTCAATTCCACCTTGCAAACTCAAAACAACAAAAAAATAAAAAGGGGAATCTCTTTGACCCCACAGTCACTTTGAGACTTGTGTCTTTATTGAGTTTATTCCTAGATTCTTTTATAATTTATAATAATAATAATTTATAACTAACAAGTAACAACTGGCCTTTCCAAAATAGGATTTTTTTTAGTTACTTTTCTAATTTTTTTTAACTAATCTATAATATACATAAAGACGAACCCTCTTAAGACCCATTTTTACACATGTTACTTTAAGAACATTTCAAGACTCAATTTGACTGATTGGGTTTGAATAGGTTTATTGATTGATTTGTATAATTTAATATTGTATTCAGATTTATCCAATAAAATTTGATTTTTTGCACATTTATTGTTAAAATGATTTGAATAGAATTTCAATTAATTTATTACCAATTCAAATCAAATGTTTCAAAATACGATTTAAAATAAAATTGTTGTTAAAATGATATTTGCAAAAAATGAAAAATACTAAGTTATTATGCCTTTTTCTCATAAAAAAATTAACAATTATTTGAATCTTCGGGGCTCGGCCATATGTAAAAATAATAGTGTAGTTACTATATTTTTGCTAATCCATTTTTTGCAAATAATCTACTATACTTTTTTCTCATTTCTGATGATCATAATTAAAATTTGATTTTTTTGTGCATTTATTATTAAAATGATTTGAATAGGATTTCAAATAATTTATTATCGATTCAAATCAAATTTTTTGAAATACGATTTAAAATAACACTAATAATAATTAATAATAATAATAATAAATAAAATGATATTTCAATATCACCATAAAATCACCATAGAAAAAGGATTATATCCATTTTCACACCCATTTCAATAATTAATAAATTAATAAAATCCTAATTCTTCTTTTCCTCTTTCATTGCATCGATTCAAATAATTTGAAATATGAAATCAACCTATTCAAAATACAATTTCAAATAATTTATAATCAATTTCAAATCAACTTATTTGAAATATGAATTAAAATAACAATAATAAAAATAATAATAATAATAAATCAATGGGATTTCAATATCACCATAGAAAAAGGATTACACCCATTTTTTTACCCATTTCAATATTTTCAATAATTAATAAAATCCTGATTCTTCCTTCCTCTTTTATTTAAACAACGATTCTCTCTTTATTTTACCCCTTTGTGATTCTTCCTCTTTCAATCAAACCATTGTGATTACATCCATTTTTACTTCTACAAAAAAACTCGATTCTTCCTTTCCTTTTTTATTCCAGCGATTATCCTCAACCAACTGAAATTTTAGATTCTAATCAAAAAATAACTCGCACCCTATGTCAGCATCTATAAATCATGGGACTGGAAGGATTCTTATAAGGTCGTGATTCTATTTCAAATTAATACGACTCATTATTTTGTTCATTGCTTACTAAATTGCTGACTCTTCTGTTACCAATGGCTGCAAAATATAATTCTATTTTTGATATTTGTTGGTTAGGATTGTTCGGCTATGGAGCGTACCGAGTTTTGGAAAAATCAAGTTGCTCTACTCCCAAGAGATGATCCTTATGGACGACAAGGTATTGTTAACTCTCTTTTAATTTGTTTGAGTGTAATAACCTAAATAATACTTTTTTTGTTTCTTTGAAAAGGGTGACAAGATCCACGCGACTATGAAGCGGGAATTGATATATAAGCTTGGCAAGAGTTTGAAGGAAAATTCTGTCTATGCTATGTCCACTTTTAAAGTGGATGTGAATGATGGGAGCTATCGAACAACACATCGTTTGTATAAGCTACGTTTTTCCATCGATTCAACGATAAAATTGGTGACTACTGCTGTCATTCGAGGGAATGAATTCTCTTTTACCGAGCCAGCTGGTTTTTTGAAAAGACAATATGATTGTGATTACTTGGTTGGTGAGTGTGACTTCGATTTATTTTACTTTTTTATTTTGTCTTTTTAATCTTAGATCTTAGTGTGTGTATATATATATATTGATATTTTTATTTGTTCACTTTGTTTTATCATTTGTATTATTGTCATTTCATCAACACTTTCTCATCTAAGTTGAGTTCATAATTATTGCTATTTTTTTCTATTTTACTATTAATCATTTTTACTTATTACTTTTTAGTATTTATTCATTTTCTTGATGTTGTTAGGTTTTTGTTTTGATTTTTTTTCGAAAACTATCGTTACTCTTCTATATATTCATCAAGCCAAACTTCTCTTGTATGACGAGTATATTTATATTAATCATTTTTAGTTATTGATTATTTTTTATAATTAATGTTTCTATATTTTGTGTTATTAAGTTTTTTTATTTTTTATTTTCTTTTGTAATTAGTTTTTTTTTTATTTTTTGCAAATACATTATTCTTCTTTATCAAATAAGGGGAAACATCACAGATCACAAACATTTAGTTATTTATTTTTTAATATTTTTCAAAAAGTTATGTACGAGATAACAATAATCATAATTTATATATATTACTATGTTTATTTTAGAAAATATGTGTAATAATTTATTAATTGTTTTAATTACAAATACATATAAATTATTTAAATTTTCCATTCAATGTTTCTATTTTAGTAAATTTAGTTTGATATAAATTGTTTGTTCTTAATTTGTAATTGTGTATCAAGAAAATCATTTGTAATAGTAAATCAAATATAACAGCATTATAACAAGCAAATGAAAAAAGGAAAGAATTTTAATTTATAGAAACATAGAATGTGGAATTCAAAATGATGCCTATGTCATAAGCGATATGCTAAAAATAATAGAAATGAGAATTTACAAAGAGAAACATGAAGGAAAAAAGACAATAGAGGAATGGAACATTAAAATGATTTGCTTAAATTGGAAAGAGAATTGTGCAATTAGAAGCACACGCAATTAAACACATCAATTGATTCAAATCTTTTATCGATTTTATTAGGCTTGCAATGAGTATTTTGAAGAATCACAATTGATTGATTTCCTTTATTGGTTTTATTAGACATGCAATAAATATTTAAAAATAAAAAATAGAATGTAGATTAAACACATTAATTGATTCCTTTCTATTTTTGGTTTGTTTATTCTATTTTCGATTTGGTTAGGCATGCAATGAATATTTTGAAATGAAAAGAAGTATGTAAATTAAACACATTAATTGATTAATTGATTCCTTTCTTGATGTTGAAGTTGTTGAGCAAGTGAGAATGTGATGTGTAAAAAAATGGACAGACATAAATCATACGATGATACCTAGGTCTATGCTCTGAAGGCGACACCAGTATTGAGTTTTTTAGAGGGTAAAAAAACATTTGATGAGTTCAAATTTGATCATTTTATGATTAAAAAAATTAAATTAAAAAGATTTAATTTTTAACGTTTATGATTATATAATAATCTTAGGATGTCAAAAAAGGTTTAAGATTTGATTTTAGGATGTGAAAAAATGTTTAAAATTATATAAATAATCAAAATGATCTCTTCAATCTTGATTTGATTTTGATTTAAAAATTTGAAATTAATTTTATTTTATCTTCATTTGAATTTGATTTTTGTCAAGATTACATGATTTAATAAATAAAAGAATGTGGTGGATATTTTTTTGATACAATGTGATGGATACTTTGCACTAATAGGGTCATAAAAAAATTTATCTCTTCAAAATTAGTATGAATTTTAAATTTTTATTTTGATATATAGGAACAAGTAATAAAAGATATAAAATATTTTTTTTCATATTATTCAATGTTATAATCATTATTTCTTTTTCATTTAGCATTTTTACCTAATAAATTCATTAAATATTCTCTTTTGTCCAAATAAAATTGAATTTTCTCCCATTAATGTCTAAAAATAAATTGATAAAATAGAAAGTATGAATAAAATACAAAAACTGAGAATAGATATTTCTTTATTTTTTTTATATTACCATCTAACTAATTTATTGATCATTTTATATTGTTGAGAAAATTTGGAGTTTTTATGAATTAATATCTGTAAATTGATTAATGTAACAATTAAAAATAAAATATAACATGCATTTAAATATTTTATTTGAAACTATATCATTGTGTCAAATATTTTACGTGAAATCTTATCGACATGTGAATTACTTAAAGAATTAAACTGTATAATATAATTTAAATACTTTTCTATTATACTTTATGATAATTTTAATATAAATACATTTTTATTATTTTTTATTTTATCACCAACTAATTTATTAAATAATTTCTTAATCTAAGAAAATTTAATTTTTATTTTGCGCAAAAGTATCTATATTTATGGGACGGGGGGAGTACATTGTGTCCAAAATATATTGTGTTTCTCTTTATTAATTATTAATTCATATGCAAAAATTTATTTATTAAGGTTAATGTGGTTCTGATTATTACTTCATATGAAAACATCTTATTTATTTCTCATTCACGTACAAAAAAAAATTATCTAGCCCGTGCATTGCACGGGTCACATATACTAGTATGTTATATTCTTAAATGATTAGAAATTAAGACTACTGATTGTTGGTGAGAAAAATCGTTTATATTGTCATAAATTAAGGTTTGCTTGTACAGAATTGTTGCCAAAGAATGTGTATTGTTAGCGTTTTTATTGTTTCCAATGCTGAGAGGTTACAATCATGCATGAATGATGAAAGGTTTTATTTCAGAGTTTTTTGTCAATTAATAATATTAAGTTATGATTATATGCCTTACTGCAAAAGTAGGCTTTTAAATAAGCTACCATGAATATCAGGTTAAATCTTTAAAAAAGTTTAAATCATATAAACAACCAAGACTATGTTCTTATAAAATCTAATACCTCTATGTTATTGTTTTAATTTTCATAGTTTATAGTTTGTTATAGATAACATATTCAGAAATAGGTTATATGATATATTTGAATGCCTTAAAAGGAATCATGTATTTAAATAGTCTAGTAGGTCAAAAAGGTCAGAACAGACCTAAAAAAAAGTTTATAACATGTAACCTATGAGACTTAAGTTTTGAATTTTTTTAAAAGGTCAGGCCAATTTTGTAATGCCCCAAATTTTCACTATAAGAGATAGAGTGTTAATAGGGGAGGATTATTGCCAATATTAGGATTTCGATGAAATTAAAAATGGTTTAGTGCTGACGTGGAAAGTCAAACGGAAAAGTCTGTAGACATTTTGACTATCAGAATAAGAATATAATGATATAGAAACCCTAATTGGAGTCAGAGAAATGATTTGAGGATGCCAATAGTGATTTTATAATATTTGAGGATTTTAGAAATTTATTTGGAAATTTTCTGAGAAACGGATAAAAATATTACCGTTTTGGTCCCTATAGTTTGACTAGGCTGAACTGTGAGTTGGTTTGGAGACCAGAACAAGTTGAGAAATATTTTTGAGGATCCAAATAATGTTTTTACATTATTTTAGAATTTTAGAAATTATTTTGGGAATTTTTAGAACAGCAGACAAAGAATTTCAGTTTTGGTCCCTATAGACTGAGAACGAGATAACTGGGAGAACAGGTGAGTGTCAGAAGCTTGAGAAATGATCCAAAATCAACCAAAAGAGTAACTAATGGTGTTTTTATAATATTTATGATTTTTAGAAAATTTCTGGGATTTTTCTGAGAAAGTTGATTTTAACCCTAATTTACGGGGTTACGGTAAAACCGAAAAATTACCGTAATGCTTCTAAACTTCATTTTTATGAACCAAGACCTTTTTGGCACTTTAATTTCATGGCTTAGGACTTATTTTAAGATTCATGAGAGTTTTTACCTCAATAGGTAATTTTTGGACAATTTTTACTATGTAATACAAAAGTTACCACACTTAATTACCTTGAAAACTTATCTTTTACCATGGTTAAGGTGAAAAAACATTTTTACCCTCCTTTGGGGACAGCTGCAGCGCCAGATTTAGTGTGGAAGAGTGTGGAACATTTTGATCCATGACTCACAAATATTGGCCAATGGGAAAAATCCAAGAAGAGATATTTTGGCTCATGACTCATCAATGTAATAATAACTTAAAAAAAATCTGCACAAGAGGCAAAGGGGGAGAGAGCTGGCCGAGAGGGAGAGAAAGAAGGAGAGAGTTTTTTGTTCCATTTTTCACTTTGTTCTCACACCATAAGTCATACTTTAAGCTTTTTCTTTCCAAAATTTCATCCGAGTTAATCAAATCTCCAAGGTTTGCTCTTGATTTTGGAATCATCAAGCTACTAGGATATTTGGTATGAACTCCATAGCTTAAGCTTTCATTTTCTTCCTCATGGTTTATGAGCTTAGAGTAGAGTTTGGGTTATGTTAAGTTCATCTCTCAAGTGCTAAAGATCAACCATGGAATAAGGAAATTTAATTGGTATTTGGATTGTGTTGTATTTGATTTGGAAGGAGGCAATCAAGAAGAGGAAAAGGAGGGCTTGGAGTTAGGGATTTTCATATACTAGCAAAAGGAAGAGGTAAGGGAAAACTCTCTCTGGTAAGTTATTATCATTCACATGATTATGTTTGATTGAAGTAATTTCCTAGAGATTATCAAGTGATTTTTTTATATCTTGATGTGATGCACTTTGGAATGGATTGGTTCCTTGTGAGTTGTTGGTCATGATTTTTCTATGTGGTTAAGAATGTTTGATATGTATCTATGTGATTATGAAGGTTTGATATGTATATATATATATATATATATAGGCTTGAAGCTTGAATTTGTTCCAAAGATGAAGGTGAGTATTAATTCAAGTGGATGGATTATTGTTTTAATCTATGAATCATGTGAAATGGATGATTGTCTTGTAAGCTTGACATATATAAAAAAAAATGGAGAGATGATATGGTGTATGGTAAAATTGATATGGATGAGGGAGAGAGATTAACATACATCAATGAGCCATGTTTTCAAGAAAACCCACTCTTTAAATGCCCACTTAGTTGTTTTCCTAAAAATCAATTTAATGAACCAAAGTTCATGAGGCTAAAATCTGGTTTTGATGCTTAAAAATGATAGGAATGGATTAAAGAATCAAATCCCAAAAAGAAAATCAATTTTCGGATTTTTGTACCAATTTCCAGACTGTTCCCACCCTGAGTGTGAAGGTTTTCACAGGTGTGAACTCCTCTGCCCAGAAAACACTGTATCCGAGAATTCAGGGGTAAAAATGTAATTTTGAAAGTTTTGGAAACAGAAAGTGAAGTTGTGATTTTCGAAAATATAAGGGCTAACTTGTAAGAATATTTTTGGGCCAAAAGTGTAATTTTTTAAGTTTTGGGGCAGAAATGAAAATATAGATATTTTAAGGTCAAAAACATAATTATAGAAAATTTTCCTTAAAAAGGATTTTCCTAAGTGGTTTATGAAAGTAAAAGAAGATCTAATGTAAGTCTAGGATTTCAAGAGTAATTAACCTAGCATTTAAAAGAATGTTTTAGAATAAAACATCAGCGAAGAGAAAGCTAGGTGTTTGAGAAGGCTGAGTAATGGATGATGAGAAATGATTGTGGAACTATATGTCAATAATGGGAGATAAATAAATGATAAGTGAATTGAGAAATGCTTGGGGATGTGTAAAGTGCTATGTGGCATAAATGCTATGTGATGTGTGGAAGGCTGTGTGCCATTAAATGCGATGTGCTATGTGAGAGGCTGTGTGCCATAGGCTATATGTTATTTAAATGTTGTATGCTGTGTGAAAAGGGCTGTGTGCCAAGAGCTGTGTGCTTTGGAAATGTTAAATGACATTTTGTGCTATGTGAAAAAGGCTGTGTGCCAAATGCTGTGTGAGAAGAGCTGTGTGCTCTTGGAAATGCTAAGTGACATTTCGTGCTGTGTGAGGGGAGCTGTGTGCTCTCGGAAATGCTAAGTGACATTTCGTGCTATGTGAAAAAGGAATCTCCATGGAGTGCGGGCTAAATGCTCGTGACTGAGTGTCGAATAAATGAGGAGTTTGGGAAAAGGAATCTCCATGGAGTGCGGGCTACATGCTCGTGACTGTGTGTCGAATCTGTTATCAAGAAATGGCCAATAGAAGTGTTTTGTGTGGATATATACATATATATATTGAATTCTTATGATATGTTTCTGTGTGAAACGGTGTTACTTCTGTGTGAAGTTATCAAGGTGTGTCTATGTGACTTATATGGATTACGTTACGTTATGCATGTGGGAGTGATTTCTGCTATAAAGGGTCATGATATGATTTTGCATGAATTTCTGTAATGTGTTACTTGTATGATTATGGTGATAACTGCGAAAGAGATTTTGACCCTTGCCTATATGTTTTGTGCTCTTTGGAACATGATTCATATAGATGAACCATTAGCTGGGTGGACCTGTCAGGACTCAAGGATTGAGATGTACTCTGAAGATGAGTTAATCTAGTGGAAGGACGTACGAGTCCTGGTTCCGAGTTAGAGCTTTCTTGTTAGAGCTTCTTACAGAAGTTCTTAGTGCTTGACCAACATAGGGAGTCTGTACTTATTTAAGAAAAGGTTTCTTGTATATGATACACTCTATTATTAATAAGAGAAATTTTTTTATTTCCTATGTTGTTTTCTATTTGTTGTTCATTCATGAGAAGAACCTCTAATAGAAAGAAGAACGAATAATTGGTTGGTGTCTGTTCACATAAGTATTTCTTAAAAAAAACAATGGCAATGAAAATCCATTTGTGAAAATTAAATAAGTTTGTCAGTATTTTTCCAAAAAAAAAACCAAGCTTAATGAAATTTATTTTCCGCATTTTGGGATGGTTACTTAAGTGTGACGCTCTCCGGACAAGAGGGTGTTACAAATTTGGGTAAAGTTAGGCACAATATATTTTCATTCCTCGCTGGCCACTATTCCCGAGTCATTAACCAAACCCCACCACCACTCTGACATCATGTTTAATTAAGAGATTTGATTATCTACCACTCGTTTCACACTATTTTCTTCCACAACTATTATTTTTTTGTTTTTCTTTCTCCCTTCCTGATTTAGTCAAAGTTTTTTCCTTCACTCAAACCGTGTGCAAATACAATTACCTTAAAAAAAAAATACAGGCGAAAGGTTGCTATAGGGATTTTGATCAGCATGTCATTGTCATCGGCTGCATTCAATACCGGAAGAACAATGATAGCATATATATATATTCCCTCATTTTATTCAGAAACTCTGAAATAAAGTTTTAAAATTTACCGCAAATACAGAACATGAAAAATAACCTGCTCACAAATAGAACGCATACGATCCTCTGCGGTCAAAAAGGAACTGCACAGCGTGCAATTCTAATTCATAATTTCAAACAGCATTTATATTTCATTTTTGCCATAAAATGGAGAGAAAAAACAAAGAAATTAAACGTGAAAACTGTAGGGGATATATCCTTCCAAAATAGAAAAAGTTATATCCTTTCAAAAATTAATTTAACTTTTTCTCGTTAAATTAATTTTTTTAAATATTAAAGCGTTGCTTTACTAGTATTTTAAATTTGTTTACTAAATTATTTTTTAGAATTATTAATTTATCATTTATTTAATGAAAAAAATATTTTAAAGATTAATGTGACAATACTATCAAGGGTTTGTTTTACAATAATAAAATTATTAAAAATTTATAACCCATTTATTAATTCATAAAAAAATCATGTTAAATAAATAGCTGGTGTGTCATGACTCTTCTAGGCTCTACCAGTCCACTAATACAGGCTACAGCATGATACAAATTTTGGTACCCGGAATATACGCTTCACTTCCTAAGTCCTAACTTCCAAACATTAACTGGTGTGCAAAGATTTCAACCGCACCTGGTTTTGCTTTTGTTTTCCTCTTTCACCTAAAACTGCCTGTGGTTTCTTACCCCACACACTTAAATCGCGTGCCCAATTCTCAATCAGAGTACCGCCACATATATAAGGACCAAGTAAACCACTACTCTCTCTAGCCATCAAATTAATCAGACCAATAACTGCTCCTACCTTGACATTTAATGAGCATGAATAAAGCCAGCATGAGCATGAGTGCAACAACTAAAGCTTGGGTAGTGGCATCAAGCATTGGAGCCGTGGAGGCCATGAAAGACCAATTGGGGGTTTGCAGGTGGAACTATGTTTTGAGGTCACTGCAACAGCATGTTAAGAACAACATAAGAGCCTACAATCAGGCCAGGAAGCTGTCTTGTGCCTCTGCTGCTGCAGTTTCCAACAAGGTTAAGAAGAGAAGCAAGGAAGAGTCGATGAGGAAAGTCATGGACCTCAATTGCTGGGGTCCCAGTACTATAAGGTTTTAATTAGTTAGTTATCTGAGTGCTTAGGATGGTTAACAGTGACTGCGTGTGCAAGCAATCCCATTAATTAATTATTGTGTATTGCAAAGTTACTTCTAATTAGTTGTGCCGTCATATCAATTTGTGTATCTCATTCAGTCAAATTTGTCAAGGACGTATATTAGATATTTAGATAATGAGTTGATTCGAAAGAAAACGGAGGTGTGTGTCTTTTTCATTTTCATAATTTGTTGTCCAAAGACTACTTGACTAAGACTAAAAACGAGAATTCTGTAAAAAAAAAAGGATTAAAATAAGAAATTCTTATAATATTATATAAAAATTTAGTTCTTAATTAGAAATTTATATGTAAATTAGAAATTAATTTGTATTTATTTATAATCATAAATTATTATTTTTTTGAAATTTGCATAAAAATTATTTTTAAACATTCTCTCGTGTAGCGTACTCGTTATCATTAATTATATCATTTGATTATTTGTTAAAATCTATTTATTGTAATTTGTTATTATTCATATTTTTTGAGATTTTAATTTTTTTCAGTCAAAAAAAATATTTTCAAATTTCATTCTTAAATGTGATTTGTTTAAAAAGGGATTTTTAATTAAAATAATCTGAAAAATGCTCTGAATTGATTTGTAAATTTCTATACTTTCGTTAAATTTTTATATTCAAAATTTTATTTTTAAGTGCTTTTAGGTTAAAATTTTGTATCAATTGCTTAAATATTAATTTTGTTGAATTATCGTTAATATATATCACGTTACGATCGAGAATACATTTTTTTTTATACGCTAGAATACTTAAAATCTGGCAAACATTATCACGGTCATATATTTGTGATTATTGTTTTAAATTGCAACTACAATATTATTGTTTATTGGTTTTTTGAGTTTTTACAATCACAATTGTGATAACATTTATTCACAATTTTTTGTAATTTCTAGTTGATGGCAACTACAACCATGACTACAATTTAAAATCTTGCTTGTGACATGTTTTTTCTTTATAATCATAAATTTATTTCAAAAGAAAAAATTGCCTTTTAAAAATCTAATCATATATATATCTCATCGTATAGATCTTTATACATATATTTTACAAAATAACGTTAATAGGTAGCACCGTACTAAAATATGGTTGGATGTATGTATAATTTTTTTTATACTACTAGAATTAATAACTACATAGTTGGGAAAATATTGGATTTTTTTATCAATCAATAGAAGTTGAGGGAGGGTAAAAAGTTGCCGACTTTGCCGTTTTGCGATACTAGTTGTCGTTTTCTAAAGTTTAAAGAGAACAACTGATACGGAATATTCTATATGTTTTTTTTCTTTGACTAGATATGAAGTTATTTTGAACCTTTCTTCGGAAGAACCGAGGAAGTAGGAGTAGGAGTAGTACTTAGAAGAACCACAGCCAGCCATATTTTTTAGTATTTCTTGGTCCTGTTATTTTAATTCACAAATAAATAATGAATATATAGCTGATACAACGAATCTCTTAGGAGGCAAGACATAGAGACACCGAGTAGCCTTTAGGAAAAATACCCTGATTCATAATTCCATTCCAAACTATAGGCGAAACCGCCCCTTGTTTTGCCCCTCTTATAGTATTTTTCTTCCACCCCAACAAGCCTGTGGTTTGGTTCATAATAACTCAACCACACCCCACATATATATATAGGAATCAACAAACCCACACACAACACAGCCATCAGTCACCACACACAAAAACACATAAAAAAAAACATATTCAGATCCATAAATCAAAACATGAGTGCTGCAAGAAGAGCTTGGGTAGTGGCATCCAGCATAGGAGCAGTGGAGGCCTTGAAAGACCAACTTGGGGTATGCAGGTGGAACTATGCTTTGAGGTCACTGCAGCAGCATGCCAAGAGCAACATCAGATCATACATTCAGGCCAAGAAATTGTCCTCTGCATCTTCTGCTGCTGTTTCCCAACAGGTGAAGAAGAGAACCAAGGAGGAATCCATGAGGAAAGTCATGGACTTGAGTTGCTGGGGCCCCAATACTGCAAGGTTTTAATTTGGAGTACAGTGAAAAAGTGATTTCTATGTAATAACCCCATTAAAATCATTATATGCTGCAAGTTACTACTACTTTGTACTTTGTAGCCCTGTTGTCATCTCATCATCCCCTTATGTATCTAATTCATCCAAAAATTTTGTCCATGAAATGGTACTAATATGTATGACCCAAGTAAAAAAGAGATTTGAGGTATATTAATATATTTCTCGTATTCTATTTGTTTGTTACCTCTTTATCAGACAAAATCACCATTGGCACGATCCCCATGTGTATAAGAGAGTATCTATTGGGAGAGTTAACTCCCTTAAATGGATCTCAGTACATGAGAGATTAGTCTTTGCATTTGTGTGGAGCATACCTAAGAAAACAAAAATTAAAAATCACCACTGGCATAGTGGCATGCATATTAAAGATGTGCACATATGGATCCGTGCATACTTGTACAGGGCAAATCCTGATTAGTATGTTAGCTATCTGATGGAATCCTTAATATTTTTGTGTTATGGGAAATCTGGTGTTATCAGAAGAGAAATCAATTGATCCTTGATCCTGAGATTATTTTTGTAATTAATGTGTCTGGAACATGTATAGTCTTTCAATACATGCTCTCAGCTGCAAGAATTTATCCCCGGTTCTTGGTCTAGTTTTGTGCTTCTCTGCTTGGCTCAATCCTTATGGGTTTGCAGGATCTGGCATTTTTTTTTAGGATCACTCTAGACTCACAGGAGTCTTTTCATCAAGAAAGAAATAATTAAAAATCATCAAGACAATATATTAACAGAAATTTTAAGGTGATTTTGATCAAATTCCTATTTGCTTGTTACAAAACATATCTAAAAAAGAAATCGGATCAATCAATCCAACTGACCTAATTTGCTGTCATTTATTCAAATGAGGATGTTTTGGATTTCACCCTCTTTACGAATACATCATTTCTGTTTGTGTGAGTGAGCATATGTTAGAAAAAGTTCGTTGTTTGGTCATGAGTTTCTCAAGCACCCTTCAATTCAAAGGGACCAAATCTCACGTTATTTACAGAGAATTGGTTATGATGCCAAATTGCACATAGGACAAACATGGAACTCACGGTGAAATGATAAACTTGCACATTAACATTGACCATTTAGTTTTCTAAATTTCCATACTTATTCCACTCCTCAAGACCAAGTAGTGACATTGATAATCGATCTAATAGTCAATCCTAGATTATGGTCACAGTTAAAAAGTAACATATCCATCACAGTCGGCAATTTCACAGCGCTTCAAAGAAGTGGCCTTTTTTTAATAACAAAAAGCATCACATAAGTTTCTGGTCGCATGGCATCTTTCAATCTTCAAATCTCTACAGGGAGCATAAGGGGTATTTCTCCTGTTCTGATATTGCAGCTTGTGATTATCACATCCTTAACTGAAAACAGACTTCAGTAAAAAAGGAATCATGGAGGTTGACCTTGAAACTCTTTAGTGTCCAACTGAAGAAGGTAGCTTCCGGGTCAAGAATTATGCATTATTTTCACATAGGCACTGAAATGATGCATATCAGATGTTACCAGCAAAAGTTTCCAACTTCCTCAAGGATGATATATCATATATGCTGTACTTTCAATTTCATCTTTCTGAGTATGCATTATTTTCACATAGGCGTTGAAATTATGTATATCATAAAGTTACCAGCAAAAAGCTTCCAATTTCCTACAAGGATGATATATGCTCTACTTTCACTTTCATCTTTCTGGACCACCAATGATCGAGGCTACTCAATTCTGCTATTTCTTTTCCCGCAGGCATCAAATTTTTTTGCATAGAGATTAAGCCATTTAAGGTTGACCAACATTTCCAAACCTTGGGGTATTTATGTGATTGCAGTAAAAGATAGGTCCAACCTTATTAAGTCCTGCAGCTTTGTTAATGAAGGCATGCATCTCAACTGCTTACAAGATGTTAGAAACAAAGCAGTGAGGGTATTCAAGTGAGACACATATTTTGGCAAAATTTCAATGTCTGTGAAAGACTAGTGTCAAGGATTCATTATGCTTCAAAATCAAGGTTCTAAGTTTAGGACACTTGGGTGATGTATCTGCTGGAATTTCATGTACAGTTGTTCTCAATTTTATTCAATATGGTGTGTCCTTCATCACACACAGCCTTCAAACTTTTCATTCCATTGATTAGTTTGCAGTTCATACCCGTTCCAAGGCATGTGCTTTTGGTCAACATGAGTTTGAGTGCTTACTGCTTGTAGATGTGAACCAGACACACCTTGAAAGTGCTTGGTGGAATGATCCATGTGCAGAGTACATTTCTTGGAGACATTTTCTCACATGTACTAAAAGTAATAGTTTAATTTTATTTTATTATTATTACACTTTATTCTTATATAAGGATATAACAAATAACTTTAAAAAGTTACTAAAAATAAAATGTTTTACCAAATTATAAATTTAAATCATTAAAATCTGAGATTTTAAGAATCAGTGTAGTTTTTTTTTTTTTTTACTTCTTAACATCCCAAACTCAAAGTTTAATTTAATTTTTTATCAAATAAAAAAGATTACATTTTTACTACACTTTAAGAGTAGAGACATACGAGCCTAGAGTCTAAACAAGTCTAATTAAATCAAAATGTTAATTCCTGGGTATATTCACTTATATGAAGTCCAACAAGGAAAAAGAAAAATAAATTAAGAGCTAAAAATAATATCAAGTTATCAACAAACCCAAAGATTTAAGATCCTAAGACCAAGTGGGTCCCCAGCAAATCAAGTGTAAGACATTCTCAGCCTTCTCTGTTTTCCTCTTGTCATCAATACTGCTCCTTTTGGACTGCGTTGCAATACCAGAATCAACATGCAACATATTATGAGCAGGCCCAGTTGTTGTTGCTGCTGAAGCATTTTGTTTCTCCGGCAACAACGTTTTGAATGCGGCCTCCTTTTTGCACACCCTCTTATTACCATTCATCATGCCCTTATTGTATGATCAGTGAAACAACAAACGAACGTGAATTTGTTCTAAGGAGTGGCTTCCAAAATTTTGGGGTTTTTTTTTTTTTAAGACCGCGAACGTGTCCTTTTTTCTAGGTGAATATTAATTGAGGGGAGTGATATGGTTTATATACATGGTACAAGAATATGATTTGTGAATTTCCTTCTTGAAGTTTCCGCGGAAAGTGACACTTGTGTGAAACCGGGGTTCAGCTCCTAGATTATATAACACCCGGTTTTGTAACCCAGCTAATTTTTTTGCCTTTGTTTTTCTTTTAATTTTCTTGCGGTGCAATTAAAACTAACTCCTAATAAAGGAGAATAATGCCAAACTAACCCGGTTTTATTGTTTATACAGAAAAAAAAATCTTAAAATTTGGGTTGATTCTAACTTAATCTTAAAAATAGTTTAAAAGTATAAAAAGATATTGTATAGATATTATACAAAGATCTTAACATAGACCTTACGATATAATCTTGTTTTTTTCCCACCGAAAAAATGGTAGAACTCGGTATTCCTAGTACTACTCACATTACATGTGCCAAAATAAATTGGATTGGGTTGGATTTAATTTGATTTTTAAAATCAAACCAATTGGATATTCAAAAACTAAAATTGAAGGATTTGAATTTGTCTCAGATGATTTTTTTTCTTAAAATTGATTCAATTTAAATCGACGAGCACGTACTCTAACTTGTGGTAGAATAGTTACTATCCAATTCTTGCCCGATATTTGTGGTATTATGTCAGTTTGTCTTTTGGGTATTAAATAATACCTTGTTTAATTTTTTACTCGTTGGGCCAACTGAATAGGGCTTAACATTATTTTATTTTATTTTTGCTGAAAAGGGCTTAACATTATTCAACCAGAAAAGAAACGGTTATTACAACTGGGCCGGTCCGTTTGAAACATGTAAATCCAAGCATATCAGGAAATCACACTTATCGACCAAAAAACAAACGAAATCACACTTTGACATTTGTAGAAAAGAGAAAATTGTTGACACGTGGGCCGATAGAGTTGAGGTAATAGAGTTTGGGTGTCCCAAATGGGCAAATCCAACCCACTCTTTAAAAAAAAAATTTGACATGTCAAGAGTGTGCTAGGTTGTGTGGTTGGTGATCCTTTTGTGGTGTTTTTTTTAGTTGTTTGTAGTTTGCTGGTTGTTAGTTGCTCTTGTTTAGGTTGTTGTTTTTCTAGTTTGTTGTAGTGTTAGGTCCACTATGTCAAGTGTTTGTCATTGGTCTGTAATGTAATATGTTTTGTGACGATGCTTAAGCTTGACTTTGGTCAGTTTGTTGCTGGGCCAGTTCTATTGCCCTATGGGCTTCAGGCTTTGCCCAGTTGCAATGAATTATGCTTTGACAAAAAAAAAGAGAAAATTGAAAGTAACACTAGTAAGGCTCTATTTGACAAGTGTCATCCGCTAGCGGTTAGCAGATTTGAAAAAATAGAGGTATTTGGTAACGAGTAGCGTTTAGCGTTTTTTCAGTAGCGTTTAGCGTTTTTTTAAACGCTACTTGAAGTAGGATTTGAGCTTATAGCGAATAGCATATGATTTTTTCTCTCATTTTTACCCTCATCATTTTTATTCAATTCCTTCCCTATCATCTCTTAAATAAAATAAAATATTATTAAAATAATTAAAAAATAAATAAATAAATAAATAAATAAATTTAACCAATGAATAAATTATTTTAATGATAATAAATAAATAAGTAAATAAATACAACTACAAATAAAAATAAAATAAATTTAAATATAATATTTTTAACTAATAAAAATTATTTTAATGATGTCACAATAGATAATAAGTAAATAAATAAATAATATCATTAAGATATAAATTTTAAAATTTCAACTTCTAAATATAATAATAATTAGTTTATTATTTATAAATATTTTACCATATCTAATATTTATTATAATATTGATTAAGGAAATACAAGTAATAATTAAATATGTTCTTTTATGTCATTTTACGTTTATCAGCTAGTTTAACCGCTAATTTTATCAAATACTTTAAATTCAATTTGATAACTTATCCGCTATCAGATATCCGCTATAAACTCATTCGCGATCTACTGCCAGATCCACTGTCTATTAACTTATCCACTATTTTTTACCAAACATAGCATAAGTCTTGATGATAAGGTGGAGTAATAATCACAACCTCACAGGAGTATATTCATTCATTCAATGCGAGCAAAAAGGGTGAAAGAGGGTGAAAGTTCATTTATTAAAATATCAATTCGTTGAAGTAAGTAGTAGAAATAATTGGGAAAAATCCTTCTTTGTAAGAAAGCAAAGGAATGTCATAATAATTCCCTTAATCAATTTCCCAACGAACAACAAACCCATGCCAACAAACCTTGCCCACACCTGTTAATGCCTCCTACATCAAGCCACACCTAACTTAATCAACCATCATTAATGTCCTTGCCTTTCAATCAATCAATCCCTACCCCAACCAATCACTCGTTTTCCCTCGTACATGTGACAGAAAAATGATCTTCTTATGTTAGATACTTGTTTATTTGTTTATTGTTTGTATTATCATGTCATCTTTTTAATAGATATAGGTGAAATCTTATTAAAACTTGTTGATATTGATATTTATAAGAAAATAAACATGAAAATTTCACTATGAAAAATTTCAATATAAGAGAATTTATTCCTCTTATGATATCATTATTATTTGTTTTTGGCTATTAGTGAGGTTAATTTGAGTCGAGTTAAGTAAATCTATTTAAGAAAATAAATCATTCTCAAACACTTTTTTTCCTTATTCATAACACTCAAACCTGAATTAAAAACAATCCAAACTTCTTATCACTTATACATTAAATATGCAAAAATGATTAAATCACTTCTCATTTGCTTTGGTACATTATTAAATTTTTTTATTGATATAATATATAATAGGGTTAAATATAATTTTGGTCCTTATAAAATAAACAAATGTTGATTTTGTTTCTTAAAAGAAATATTCATTTTTAGTTCTTACATTTGATAAAAAATAGTGTATTTTTAGTTCTATGTCAATTCCTCGCTAAGGACTAAAAACACATTTTTTGTATTTTTTTAACCACTAAAAGTATATAATTTTTCCAAATATTTGACGAATTCTACTAATTGTTTTCCGAATATAGGTTAGGAAATTAAAAAATATAAAATCTTTTATTTAAGATAAATGCTAGCCCAACAAAGCATTTTCGGAATAAAAACATTAGCCAATATTGAAATATAATTTGGTGGTCAATTCTCCAAATGCCACAGGCCAATTAAGTAACTATAATTGGGTGAAATTGCTTACAGTTTAGGACTATACAGTCATCCTTTGGACATGCCTCTATCGGTAGCCCAACATGTCATTGAGGTTGAGTTCAATAATATTGTGAGTATTTGACCCAAAAAAATATATTGTGAATATATTCGACCAAAAAAATAATAATAATATTGTGAGTATCTCTTTATTCTATCACTTTTTCAAATATGAAAAACTAAACTCTTTAGTAAAAAAATTGTAATATTTAATACACTAATAATTTTAAAATAAATTTTACTCCTTAATGTCCTACAGGTATTGTGTAAAGAATTGAAAAATAAAAATTACTAATATTCATTAAACATTTAAAAGTATAACATCTAATGCACTAACCACATTAAGTACTATTAACCACAACAACAACCACATTAACTATTATATTTTTTCAAAAATAAATATAAGACCCACTAATTAGCATTTTTTAATAAATATCTCTTTATTTCTGATTCCGTAACTAATTCCCTTGCCACGTTAGTTAGCATTCGTGATACTCATTGTTAGGAATGACAATGGATAGGGTATAGGTAGGATACTATAGTACCCATCTCTATACTCTTAAATTTAAAAAATATACGTACTCGTTCTCATACCCGTGTGGGTAGTAATTTTGATTTTTGTACCCTTACCTGTTAGGTATCTAAGTACCCGTACCCGTGCCCGTTACTCAGACTTTAACTATGAAAATTCAAAAATTAATTTTTCAAATGCAATACATAATATTATATCTTAAGGACGCGTAAGGAATTTGCCTGTGAAGGACACGGAAACGAGACAGAATGGTGTCAGTGAAAAAGGCTTGTCATCACAGATCAAGGAAGTGTGAAAATAATAGTGCAAGTGAATGAGGTACAATGAAACAAGTTTGTCGTCATCCACAATAACGATGAAAGACACGGTAAAGGAAATGAAAGAGACAAAGAAATGTATCTCATGGAAAAGGAAAATACATGTGTCTTATGACGCTAGTATCTTGTGTATGAGTTATTTTAGAATTAAGAATTAGTTTATAAAATTTCTTTAAGAATTATTAAATTTAATATATATATATATATATGTATACACACACATACATATATAGATATAAATACATCATCAAAAAAATATATAGATATAAATAAATAAATATGTACATATGTGTGTGGGTATGGGGCGGGGTGGGTACTAAGATACTCGTACCCGCACCCGTCTCTATCAAATTTTGTGGGTAATTACCCGTACCGTGCTTGTATCCATTAAGAGGATAATTACTCTTCCCATTGTAGATAATTTTTACGAGTACCCAATGAATATGAGTCCAATTGCCATCCCTACTCGTTATTATATGTTCTATATTTTTCTTTTATTAAATTAAATTACGTTAAATGAGGAAGAGCGAGTTACGTTAAATGAGGAAGAGCGTGTGCATTAAATAAAACGCTACCTGAAGGACACGTTCGCACCAAAGTCGTCGACAATCGAATACAAACGCTGCCTTTCGCTCTGTCTCTTGTTTGAGTTGCTTCCTTCTATTTCCGCAAACTCAATTCATTTCGAAGCTCTATCCAAAACAAAAACGGTGAGTTTTGGGATTCAATTTTAAGTTATACTCCACGGTGCCCTAACTCGATCACTTTCCGGCGAGACCATGGCCATCGCCGGCAATCAGAAGCCGAGCTCCGACGCGAAGCTCTTCCGGCTTTGTCCCTTCTGGAGTTCTTCGGGTAACGCTCACAACAACCACCCCGAAGGAAACGCTCAAAGGCCCTCCAAAACGGTGTCGTCTGTCGCCAGGTCGCTGCTACCTCCCCGGCGTAGACTCCGTCTCGACCCTTCCAATCACCTCTACTTTCCATGTAACGAACATTCCCAATTCTTCTGCATTTCTCTGTTTTACTCTTATTTTCTTCCCTTGTGATTTCACTCTTTTTCATTCTGTTGATGCTGAGTGAATAATTGAAGTGCTCTTTCTAAATTTGTCACTTCCAAGACACTTCTTATTTTTAATTTCACCTTATTATAATCTGCAACAAAAGGTTTTAATTATTTTTAATTAATAACTTGGTCACGTGTGTAATTGTTTTTGGTTTTTTTTTTTAAAAAAAAATTGGGATGACCACATGGCTTATGTTTTTTTTGTTAATACTGAAGTTTTGGTTTTGTTTGTTTTGAAGATGAACCGGGTAAGCAAGTTAGGAGTGCTGTTCGATTAAAAAACACTAGCAAGTCTCGTGTTGCTTTTAAGGTATATTGGTTGGTTCTATGGACTTGTGTGTCTCTTATTTTGTTCCTAGGAGTTTTATATGTTCTGATGTGCGATGAAAAATGTATATACATGCCTGGTTTACTTCTCTAATAACTTTGCTTTCTTTGTTTCAGTTTCAAACTACGGCTCCAAAGAGTTGTTACATGCGGCCTCCTGGTGGTATTCTTGCTCCTGGAGAAAGCTTGATTGCGACCGGTAATTTTTTTTAAGATATAGTGTTTTTTTTATAAATTTTACTCATCATATTGTTAACTTTTTTTTTTATGCATTTTATTGATGTTCCTTTCCAAATGTGGTGCTCAGTGTTTAAGTTTGTGGAGCAACCTGAAAACAATGAGAAGTTGTCAGACCAGAAGAACAGGGTCAAGTTCAAAATCATGAGTCTCAAAGTGGAAGAAGGGGTGGACTATGTACCTGAGCTGGTATGTCTGGCGCCTTTTGATATTTTGTATTGAAGAGAGACAGGGAGAGATGGAGAGTTGACTGATTTGTGCTTTCTGATTATTCTGTTGGCTAGCATGTGAACCATATATATGCTATAAAAAGAAAGTTGAGTAATTGCTGCTAAAACCAGTAAATCCATATCATCGAACCTGGATTGCCAAGTGGCCAAAAGGAGAAAGCAAATTTTAGTGGTTTTATTTGTTTTAATAATATAATTATGATTGGAGTTTTGTCAAATGCTGCCACTCTTTTCATAAGTTATGTTTCACAACACAATAGAGCTACTACAACACTTATATGTTGTACACTGTGTAGAAAGCCATAACATTTTTGGGTCAATTGTTGAGTGGCATAATAATTTTCTGCTTAAAACAATTCGGTTGGATATTAGCTATATTATCATCTGACTGCGCAAAAGCTCAAGCTATATAGTTCACTCCCTTGAAGCCATGTGTGGTGCATGGATTGTGTTTCTTTATGGTAGGAACAGTTGATGCAAATTTGGGTTGGATGGTAATACACTAATACCAGCTAGCATTCCTTGGGAAATTTTGATAAGTCATAATGAACAGGCATTTCAAGACTCTGGTTTAAGGAATATGCTTCCAATAGTAGACGAAGCCTGTCATCAAATGATGTGTTTAGACCTACGGATTTGCAAGTTGGGTAGTTTAGATGTATTGTCTGCTTTCAAGCTTGTTCCTTGGACTAATTTGCGATCTTGTATTGGATGAGTTGCCCAATTTTATCATGAATGATCTTTTAATTACCTTTTTCAAGATGGAGGAATCTAAAATTTTTGCCATCATGCTCTAGGCAATTATTTCACAGTGATGATTATAGCTTGAATCATTTATCATGCTCTTGGCAATATTTTCATGGTGACTGGTTAATGGTCAACAAAATTTGGTCTTTGGCCTTCTGTCATGCAGTTTGATGAACAAAAGGAGCTAGTGACAGTGGAACGAATCTTGGGGGTTGTATTTATAGATCCAGAACGGCCAACTCCAGTGAGTCAAATTTTCTGCAAATTGTCTCAGTAGAGGCCTACAGGATTGATGTGTATTGTAATAATGGCAATCTGGTGTTTTTAGGCTTTGGAAAAACTGAGAAGACAGTTGGCTGAAGCTGATGCTGCAGTTGAAGCACGGAAGAAGCCTCCTGCAGAGCCTCGAGCTGTTGCTGAAGGTCTTGTAATTGATGAATGGGTATGTAAATTTGTTAAACATAGGTTTGTTCATTTCAATGTTTTCAATTTAATATATGCTTTGTTATTTACATCCTAAATTGGTCTCCAAATGTTTATAGAAAGAAAGAAGGGAGAAATACCTGGCCCGGCAACAGGTTCAAGCAGTAGATTCAGTGTAAAATGCAATTTGTTCTTCCAGCTAGTGCTTTTCTTCAGAGGAAGATATTCAAGATATCTTTGATGTCAATTTGTCGCCATCAACGTTGGATGCGCTTCAAGAGAATTGTTGGGGGGGGCGAATTGATTGGCAGCGGGAGTTTGAGATAACAAGATAACAGTGTGTTTGTCAAAATTCTTGTTCTTTGGAGGAACAGTCAATACTTGTACATAGTAGAGTCTGCTTGTTTGTAAAATAAATGCTAGTCCTCACTTCCATCCGCTTGTGAAATAATGTTGTTGAAATAACAGATTATTCATGATAATATCATTTTTTTTGTGCATCTTTGTTATGGTCAAACACAGATCATCATCGATTGAACAAGTTATTTGGGATCAAATGATAACCTCGGTGCTCCTACTCTTCAGTCCTCCCTAACCCCATGTATGTTAAAGTGCCTTTTAAAAGCTGGATGAATTCAGTGGTCACTAGTCTGCTTGGTCAAGGTTGAGATCGTAATATACCTTTCACTAGCATATTTATTTGAAGACACTAAAATCGTAGATTGCCTGACAGAAATTCCATCAATTTCTTTAAACTTAAGCCTCTTTTATGGGATCAAGTTCCTCTAAAATGAATAATTTTAGAGTATAAACTAGATAATCTCAAATTATTGATGAACAAATTAAAGATTGATATTAAGTTAACACATACATAACTACATATAAAATCATGAGATGTCTTGTTTTATCCTCTCAAACAAGAGCTCACCTTAAAAAGCCAAATTTTTATTGGGAGTAAGTGTGGCATCCTGCCTTAGGTATTGCTAAACATACTGACTGCATAGATCGATTAGATAAATGTGACATTGGTAGCTATAGAAGAGGGCAAAAAGTTGCCATTAGAACATGCAAACACATACAGGCCATGGCATCTGAGTTGTCATTGATACACAATGGGACAATTAGAAACGAGACAAAGCATTGTCTCCTATAGGAAGAACAAATTATATGTTATGATTCAGACCCAACACAATAGTGAGGCCACAATTTCAAATTTTTCCATCCAACACAACAGTAACACATCCTGTACATTATATATATAGCCTAACAAAGGAGCCGGAACATGATATTATTAAGCATACCAAATAAAGCTAATTAATCAATATCATATATCATCCGGCAGCTGAAAACTCTGTGAACCGAAAATTTGGTGAGAGCTGCTTTGAACAAAGACTACCAGGCCACACCTGCTGCTGTTGAATGCATCCGACAAGGAAAAACTAACAGTTCCTGATACTGTCTTCTTGGCAGGGAAGTCCTTGACAGTGCAGAGCTTTTCAAGTTTTCTAACAACATAGTCATTGGATAGAACACGCCCTTTGTTTTCCCCTCTGGGGCAGTCAGTAACTAAACCATTTTCATATAATGCTACCATGACATCTGCACCACGATTATCCACCTTGGTCCTCAATGCTCCATTTAGGGAGACTTCCAAAGAAGCTGATGAAGGCCTATTGAAAGTTGCCTGCTAGCAGACAATTTTGCTCAACTGTCAAAACACTGTAAATTCTTGGCACACTATTGATTTTCTAGTAACTTAATTTTACTCAGCAAATAGTCTATAGACCCGATCTGTACAAAGTATAAGTTTTTTTTTTAACAAAAACAGTAAAAAAAAAGTCTAATAAACAAAACAATTTTAGTTGGAGATAAAAAGAGATAAGGAAGTGACACATGTCACAGCCTAGAAAGCTAAAGTCTAATTTTCTATGATAATAAAGTAATTGAATATATGGCCCGTGGAAATTACCTTGTGAATAAATGATTTTAGGTGAGAAACAGTTATGTTTTAAAAATGTCAAGAAAAAATATGTCAGCTCTACACAATTAATTAGCAATGCGGTTGGTTTCAATAGAATGGATGACTTTGATCCAACTCCTTTTGATGATGACAAGGACAAAACGACTTCCTTAACCCATAACCATAAAAACACCTTTTTGGCATTAATATTTAAGTGAGCCAGTACTCCCACTTGTTGTGTGAGATGATGAAATCGTGATTGAAAATCCCTTATGTCAACATCTGTTTGGGATCTACCACAAGTTGTTTGAGGTTTACCTGAGGCAAAAGTCGTATACATGATGTAATGACTCTTTTGGCACTTAAACTCACGAGATTAGCTAAATCAACAAGAGAAGTAGATGAAAAGTCAAATGGGCCAAGACAATAGATTACAAAGAGTAAAAGCTACACCACATATTCACTCGTAACCTTAACCTTAAGATATTATATATGTGGATATGTTATCTTTATGTTACATTCATTAAGTCTATTCTTAATCAGCAACGTGGGGCTCCAAACTCACGCTTAATTCTTACACATGATCTTGTGAAAAAATGCAAAGATCAAAAGAATGATCCCACCAATCTCTCCACATGTTTCTAATGCTTTATAGTAATAGCAGTTTGCATTATTCTTTATAATGGGGTAAAGCATTCACGGCCTAATAAAACACTTGGTCCCCGCGCGCAGAGCATAAAAAAAACGTTATTTTTTTTCCTTACTGTTACTGTAGCTTCTAACAAATATAAGACCACGACAAGAAACTTGTTTTAAGTTGCACACCTTTCTGTCAAATCAAAAGCGCTGTAAGAAACTCAAATCTTTATCTACTTCGTCTACCCAAGCTTAGCCAAATTCAAATCCTAGTGTAAGTGCGAAACAAGTTTGAGCTTCAAGATTACTATTTTCATAACCAATTCATATTATATCTATCCTTCACCAATTTATATATAATTAAACAAAACAAGGCAATTCCTTGAACCCTGTGTTCCAAGACAAGGAGTTATTGTCATTAGTTATTAATTTACACATCTAATCATGTTTTACCATTTTATCATGGGAAAAACAACTAGATAGTAAAACATGATATGACAAAATGGTAAGATATGGTTGAAGTTTTATCAAAAACATTTACACCTAGCTAGCATTAGACTCTTATCATTTATTATGCATATATATACCTTTAAATTTTTTAACTAATAACTATAATTCTTCAATTTTCTGGCTAGAGAGAATTCGAGTCAAGTAGAAACTAGTGAGTGCATTGCATGGATGTGTAGTATAACCTGGAAAGCGAGAGCGGGGAATCTAGGAGCAGAGGTGATGGAAGAGACGAGGGCATTCTCGTCATTTCCGGGACAATGGGCTTTTCCTTGGACCACGACCTGAGGTGTGAAGAGGGTGTCAAGCCCAAGGGCCTCAACATAGGCCTTCTGCCTTACAGTCCACTGGCTGGACCCAAATGGGTCCTTCCAGCCCACGTGATCCCAGTAGTCCACGTGGAAGGCCAGCGGCACCACCGGCACCTCCGACAACTGCGACTGGAAGTCACCCCTCCCTAGCCGAGACAGCACCAGTTCCGCCGCCGGAGACGCCGCGCACCCCTGCGACGTGAACATCTCCACCACCACCGGTCCATCTCCCTCCGCCGCCTCCTCGCCGCCGCTGCGGAAGCACGACCACAGCCGCGGCGCCATTGGTTAGCGTGTAATGCGCGCGCGAGAGAATTACAATGGTGAAGACCGAAAAACAAAATGGAGAGAGAGAGATAATGGAGGGTGGGGATAGAAAGGTGGCGAAGAAAATGGTGAGAAGTGTTTGGGTTTTTGAATATCATGCGTTGAAGATAGGTTGGTCTGTTTTTTGTCAGTAATAAGGTTTTGGATTGGATTGGATTGGGTCAGTGTGGTGCGATTTTGGGTGCCATTTTTGTAAGCATTGCTATATGTGGAAAATGCTCATGTTACAGCGACAGATCATCCCTTCTGCAGAACAATCCAACACCGTGTTAAGTGTAGGCCTGTAGGGAGAGGCCATTGAGATATCGCCCCATTTATCAAGACATATTTGATTGGAGAAAACCTTTTTCTATTTTTATTTCATGTTTTTTTAGCAATAATTACAACAACAAAAAACACCTTACTTTTACCATATCCAAACATGCACCCTTTTCGATTTCACCATTTCATGGATAGAATATAGATCTGTGAAATCAGTATACAAAGTAACAAAGCAAATAGGTATAATTCTAAATCAACCAAACATGCTTTAAAAGACTAGTGCTGAGACTCAAGTGAGTAGTTTGAGCTTACGACAGACATGGAGTTCCCTATTAGCTGATTCTTCTTTTGACATTTTTTGTGTGTTGTTATTCCAGGAATTTGATAGCACACACAGGAATTTAACGTCTTTTAAAGTGTATGAATTTTGACATATCTCAATGACACATCAAACAATTTTAGATTGATGTGAAATTTTACAGGAATGATCTATATGATAATAACTTTTAATCTAACGGTGTGTTTTAGAATATAATTATCCGCTGAAGAGTTATTAGCGATGTAATATTGACCAAAGTATTACACCGGTGTAATTTGATCCCTCCTCTATATATATATATATATAAAATATTTTTTGCAAATTTTTTTCTCTAGAATGGCGATACTTATGAGTTAATATTGTTAAACCTTGCAAGAAATATATTTATATTTTTAAAATTTATTGCATTATTATATATCTTTCATTATATATTAATTATTATACTATAAATATGAAAAAAATTGTTTGATGCATTCAATGTAATGAAAATTCAATAACAAAATAAAATCAAAAAAATTTGTGCTCTAACATTAAAACGCAAAAAATTATATACGAAGGTATATCGTAAGAAATATGTGAGACAAGAATGAGAAACATATGTTGAGGAGATAAAAAAAAAATAAAGGATGGAAAAGCTTTAAAAGAGTAAAATCTAATAGGTTAAAATTAATTAATTAAATAAATAAAGTTTTACTAATCTAAAGTGTAGGAATTTGTCATACTTAGTTGGTTCTGTGTGAGAGAAATTAGTGCATTCTATAACATTGGAATTCAGAAACACCGGTTAAATTTTCTTGTAGACCCATATCGTATCTATTTCATTTTCTTTTTATTTTTTAGACTTTATTTAAGTCTACTATAAATAAAAAATTATCATATATATATATCACAACCTCACACTAACACCATGCACCTCAACACATAACACCACTACCCCAGTTCATAACAACCGTTCAAACCCATATCACCCTCATCCCAACTGTCCTACATTTTGTCACCGCTATGTGTCTGCCTCGTGCCTGTGTGTTTGTTAAGTTGGGCTTTAAGCCCTGTTAATACTTTTGTCGCGATCCCTTTGATTTGGAAGAGTCCTAAAAGCGTATTTTGGACAGGGAGAACCCAAGCCAGCATATTAATATTTTTTGATATATTTATTAAAAGCAGAGACAAATTAGTCTTGAAGAAAATTACAGCAGGAAAGAATATTTTTATTTTGTCTCCTCGTATTATGTTGCAAATTTTAAAACATTAAGTTCCACGAAATTAAGTTGTTAGCCAAAAAATTCCTCATCAAAAAATGTTTACTAATTTCTTCGTGTTTGGTTTCATAGGATCAGGATCCTCTAGTTGAAATTTCAACTGCAAATGATCTGAGCTATTGAACAGAACAATAATAAATTTATATAAAAACAATCATCATAAATATAAAATTAACAAAAGTTTATGGCCCTAGGATTAAACAAACCAGTCAACAACATATATGGGATGACATTTATTAATTGGTAATTAACTTAGCAGTTAGCATAAGCAACATACATTTTACTTCTTCTTTGCCTTTCATTTTAGATTTAGCAAAGTCATCCACATATATATCCAAATACATAGATTATATATATATACATAATAATGTTATGAAAAGTCAAAATCATCTTGATTAGGCTTTGGTGAGGTTAACAGAGCTGTATAGAGGCGAAGTCTATCCTCTTCCATGGAAGTGCACCTTGAGACAGGCCTGCGAGGTCTAATAAAGGACAAAGAAGTCAAAGTCAACCTATGCTTATACCTCCTCCAAGCCAATTGAATGGCCACAGCAGCCCAAGTTCTCCACCCCGGTGAGTAATATCTAGCACTTCTCTTAACCTTTTCCTTCACAAAGGTGTACCTAAAATGTTGTGTCACATACTTCACATCCTCTGCTTCAAGCCCAAATGCCTCTGTGGTTTCAAGTGTGACCAGAGTGGAGGATGATGGTGGAAGGCGTTCTATGAAGGGTCTTCTCAGACACCATGAGAGAAGTTCGTCACCACTGAAGTTCCCTGGCCCTAACATGCAATAACTCTTCACCCCATCTCGTAGGACTTGGTTGCTTTGAAGGTGACCCCTTACCACAAATAGCATTCTTTGAACTGGGTCTCCCTCTCTTGTTATCTGCATATATGCACCATAATTAATCACATGCATGCATAATTCCCTTGTTTGTAGTTAATTAACAATAACAATTTGCATAATGTCTAAAGAGTGCTAACAACACACTCTTAGACTCTCTTTTTTCAACATTTTCTACAATGGGGTGAAATTCATCTTGTTTTATTTGGTGGGATTCACTCCAAAAGTGGTGGGACTCGTGAATTTTATTTAATCATAGAAAATGTGTTGTTAACATTTTTCAAGTCTAAATTATATATGAAAGAGAAATACTACGCAGCAGACTCTAACACACTTTCTATTTCTATTAGTGAGTGAAAATCATATGGATTCCACTAAATCATGTGAGTTTATTCTCTAATCAGTGGGATTTATTCCAAAAATAATGAAATACACATAAATTTCAACCGAGAAAGTATTAAAAAGAATGTGCATTTCTTGGATATGAAATATGCTATTAATAATTAATAATATAGTAATATTGCAGTTTAGAGCTTACTGTTTCTCCCTTTGTGAATACAAGGGGCTTCACACGGTCACAAATGTTCTCTAGCACCAAATCATCCATGTGCTGAAACAGTGGCACCTGAACAAAATATTAACGCATTAGCATTCATGCCCTCTTTGCCTCATATTTGGGTTTGGGCCAGTTGCTCTCTATATCTTGGGCCCCCGCCAATTAAGTTATCTTATGATCTTAATTTCTTCTCAAATGGCATTGGAAAGTGGAAACCTTTTCTTTTTACTACTACTTTTTTTGTTATCGGACCTTTTTAATTGGTTTTTCTTTGCCTAATTTCTCAATGGAATTTTAATCCAGTAGCGTTTGACATTGATGTAATCTATAGGGTACACATTGACACTTTAGGACAAGAAAAGTAAATGTTAGAGTACATATATCCAACACTACATAAAGACAAAACATTTAAATGACATTTCAGATCTGAATTAGACAATTGAGATCTCAATGTTTTACAATGTCTATGATTGTATTATATATATGTGTCGTGTTTGGTAGTGGGCAAGTACGTTTTAAGCTTTTTGATCCTTAAAAAAAAAAGGTACGTTTTAAGCTTTTAATGTGATTAAAATATATTATGTATACGTATTAAAGTGTTCCCCATTGCCACACCTCTAATATACAAAATCAGAAACAAAAAGATGTAACCAAAATTGGGCACCTTTATTAACCTTAAATTACCTGTCTCACCAAATCCAAACAGAGATGGTACTTGATGTCCCTTCTTAGACCTTGAGGGAGATTTTTTATGATTTGGCATTCATCAACACCACGCATAGCTGCCCAGCACTGCCGCTCGTAGTTACGCACACGCTGCCGAAGCCCTTGCGGCAGCCGCCTTTTGCTCATCCACCATTCAATGTTCCTCATCTTCAATTTCATCGCTTGCTTCTTTGAAGCTGTAGCATTTAAAAACACCTACCAGTCACACCCAAAAAAGGCAATAAACTATTCATGTCATCAAAATGCCACCAATATATCTAGCTAAACAAAATGGTATAGGTACAAGTTTATAATAAATTAATTTAATTAGCCGGTGAATAATGTTTTGTTATGTGACCCCAAATTAATTAAGTGCTTATGGAGTATATATGTACCTTGATGTTTCCAATTAACATTGTGACTAGGAGGAGGCCAGTAGTCAACACAATAATGTTGAAAACGACTTCTATCCTTTCCGTTGTGCTCTCAAGATTCCCAAAAGTACTGGTCATATAAAAACAAATAGTGAGAATAAGATAGAGTAGCTGTGAAGCAACGACAACATCAACATGTGTACAAATAATGCGTGCTCGATGTGAGGGGTTTTTTTTTTGGGTGTTATACTGATTGAGTTTTTTAGAAAAATGATTTTCATATTCCCAAAACCCAATTAACACCTAGATAGATATGGAAATATAAGAGGGATAATTGATACATATAATAAATGAGTGATATGACAAGAAGAAAAAAATAGAATGAGAGAAAAGGTATTGGATATGTATTGAAAATTAATGGACATTTAAAAATCACATACTATTGGATGTATGAGAGTGTTATATATATTAATCCAACAGCCGAAATCTCCGCTGCAGGCAGCAGACGATCTCCGTCCATACTGGTTTGGATTGGAAATAGTAACTATATATGGTCTTAACTTAGTGTAGTCTTATCTTTCACATCTCAAGTTTTACACAGCTACTTTATACTTATACATCACTCTATCTCTCTTTTTATCCATCACATCTCTCGTGTTTTTTACTATATACGTGTATGTGAAATAATCGTGCAAGGAGTGGACCAGGGGATGAGGAAAATGGGGATCGAGGTACAGGGTACCTACCTGAGAGTCATTAGGCCCCAGAAGATAGGGAAGAGTATCTTTTCCAATCTGCTATCATTTGTTACGAGCTGAACAGTCCATTTGTAAGCTCCATAGTCATAGTTATCAGGGCTAGCCAAGCACGTAGACCTTGCTTCCCTGTTCTCTGCCCATGCCATCCTTGTTCTGTCTCTCACCATGCTAGTTGTTCCATAGTATATGGGTTCTTTGCAACACAGTGTTCTCAGGCCACAACCTGTTGTTGTTTTCCTGCATTGCTCTTCAAGGCACTTTGCTGCCCTTTGTAATCCCAGCAAGTACCAACATGCCCCTGCTGCCTGTTTGAGCGCGCGCGCACACACACCACAAATATGCAGAGTTATATATACTAGCAATTTTAATTTCTTCATACAAACTGTCATGAGTCCCACATCGGGGAATCTCACCTACAAAATGGGGCTTATAAGTCCACGGGAGAGCCCGTTCCAAAATAGTCAAAATACTAGTCCATTAGTTGAAAGAATCCATTAACTTATTAGCCTCACTTTTCAGGTGAGAGTGAGACTCCTTCTTAATGTGGAAGTGGAACTCATAACACTACCATGTGTGATATGTTACTCTTTTATAGGGTAGAAAACAGTAACTGGCCCCAAGAGTTGTTTTATCATGATCACTCTTGGCCCTCGTCAACCTCGTGTGTAAAGACTGTAAGGGTGAATAGGGTGTAGATTGGGAGTTGGCCATGGTTGGATATTCAGTGGATGTTGAATTTAAATGATGGTGTAGTGAAAATATAGTAGGATTGAATAAAGGTGGGGTTGAAGGAAAATGATGGGGAGAAGGAAAATATGGGTGAATGGTGACCCCAACAATATATTGTATAAAATTTGAGCACCTTTCTCTTTGCCAGAGAGAACTTGATGCAGACAGGGAAGGAATGGAGGACCGGTGAAGAGAAGAGGAGAAGGAAAGAGTAAACTTTTGTTAATATATACTACATATTAGAAGAATTAATGTCAAAAAAATTGTGCTCCTTTTGGGCCATCTTTCTTTAGCAAAGATTTATAATTCTTTAACTGATAGCACCTCGATATCCCACCCACTTTCCCGTGAATATGGGGCATTCGTGTTCATTTGCAGATAACTTTGTGAAATTAACTTTTAAATTTTAACCAAAACTCTCTCAATTAGAGACCAAACTTTCTACAAAATTATGTACGTGTGATATTAAAAAATAAGCATCATTCACTTTATATACAGAAGGCATGTAAGAAAGGTGCTACTTACATGGGAAGCGACAAAATAAGCGATCATGTTGAGAGCGATTCCCCACCAAACGGTTCCAAAGATGTAGCCAGAGAGGTTTTGCATGCGTCTCAAGATGCAAACTGAGTGATAAATTTTGGGAAGGTATTGAAACAGAAACATAATTAAAAATACTGTCATCACCAACGTGATTGATCCTTTCTCCAACAGAGACGGAATTGCCACCCATAGCACAATCTGCAAAATAGAAAAAGGAAAATAGAAATTTTTCTTTTCACCTTTTTAGTTTTGCTTTTTACTACACAACTCTGCTATAAGTATAGCATTTACAAAAATGTTTTTTCACACCTTGAGAGAGATAGTGAGAGAAGGGAGATATCAAAAGCCTTATCCAATCCATTTTGTCTTACAAAAGCTTTACTGTCAGCTTTGAAATCAACTTTTTCTTTAGTTTTTATTATCTTTTAAAGAACAAATAAATTTAAGAAATAAATTTAAAGAACAAATTTAAAGATGTCAACTTTTTCTTTTAAAGAACAAATAAATTTAAGAAACCTATTTTAAATCTAAAATTAGTAATTACCCCCTGATTTTTTTTTTCTAAAATAAATTACCCCTTCAATAAGCTTTTGGAAAAATAAAGCCATGTTAATTAACAAATGTAAAAATGATGCACAAAAATTGGTGAGCATGCATTGTTTTTCTAAAATTTGTAATTTTCATTCACTCTAAGCATTCATTTCTGTTTTTGGAAAAATAATGCATGCTCACCAATTTTTGTGCATCATTTTTACATTTGTTATATAATTAACATGGTATAATTTTTTACTAACTTATGTGATTAATTATTCTCATTATATACATCATACATGTGTTAACAAGAAATTTTTATGTTTTTAACTGGTATAAAAAATACTAATAAACAAAAGTTAGAGAAACTGCGCGTATCTTTTTTTTTACCACCTTATCTGTACCTTAACATCATAAGTCTGAAATTAAAGCTTCAATAATGAACAAAAGTTAGAGAAACAAAAAAAAAGTGGTTGAAAGGAATATTGAACAATTGGATGGAATTCACTAATTGAAAGGAAAAAGTTATAGATGAGATACCCAAATGTCATTTAACACTTGAGAGAGATAAAAATATATAAAAGAGAGAAAAGTGATAAATATGATTGATCAATGATATAATAGATAGATAGGAGTAGAAAGAGATAGAGATATTAGATGAGTATTGAAAATGGGTGAATATTCAAACATTATAATCATATATTCAAACTATGATTATTAGAATGTTTACTCATCATACCATAGTAAAAATAAACATCTATTAGATGTTCTCTTAAATGAGATTACAAGTTTTTTTTAAAATAATTCCAAGTCTAACTCACAAAATATACAGAAGTTGAAGGAAAGGCGGAAATTTAGCATTAAGCATTCATGTTTTAAATTATTTACAATTAATTAATATTTTTAATTCTATCAACAAAAATTAATATTTTTAATTAACCTGGGTACTCTTATAATATTAATTTGAAAAGTACTTCCCTCTTATAAGCTAGTCCCTCCAGGCTCAAATATAAGAAAAAAATACATAAATTCAACTGATTAAAAAAGTTAGTGAAGTTCATTTAATTTTTTTATCGCAAAAAAAAATGAATTCCATTGTTTAAACTACTTTTAATAAAAGGGGTCATTGAAATTAAAATCTGTAATAAATTAATGATATTTTATAGAAAAAATTATTAAATAACTTAAAATTAAGTTAAAAATTTGTTTATTTTTTAGTCCATCAAACTTGAACTGTTTTTTTGTTTATTTGATCAGTAGAGTACCTCTCAACAACTATCTTCAATAATATACCTAGAAAGGGCTGAAACACCTTAGTCAGGTCCAAAACACATAAAGGCATATAGGAGAAAACATCCAGTGTCCACATGATGAAAGTGTAATGCCGGTAACCATCACAATCTGCATGCATAAAAACAAGCGCGGTTTCCATGCACTTGCCGTCTCCTCCTTCACTTCCCAGTACAGTACCCAAACTCCGAACCTCCCCCTCTCAAATTAGAGTACTTACCCGTAAATATCTCAAAAATATATCCCACTCATTCAATCTGCACTTTCTAATTGCTCGATTTCATACTGAATTGCATATTTTAAAAGTATGGATAATAAAATCGAACAATTAGAAATTTAAGAACAAAATTACCCAACCACTACACTAAAAAGGCTAAAAATATAATTAAATCTTCATTTTTTTTATGTACTTTCAGTTTAATATGGATGGACCCATCTGGATATATGGATCCATATAAAGCACTTATTTTTTTCCATTCAAATAACATAACTTATTATTTTATTATTCTTTTCTCACATGTTCTTTATTTCACTGTAGACACTTATTGATCGCACACCAATTTTTTTTTTGCTCAAATTAATATATTCTTTCAAAAAAGGAAAAATAAAAAATAACGTCGTACTTAGATCGTGCTACCTTTATGACGAAATGCTGGTTAAAATTTCAAAATAAAAAAGGTGAAATATTAGCGGGAAGAATAAAATAAATAAGTTATGATAAAATTACCTGAGGAAGAGGGAGAATGACGAAGAGATCAAAGAAGAAGGCTCTGTTGGCTTTGGCTTTGGCGGTGGAGGAGTGAGGGGCGTGAAAATTGATGCCAAAGGAGGAAGGGCGTTTGGCAATGTTGAAGTGCAAGCAGCACATGTTCCAGAGGTGCAACGCGTCGGTCATGCATCGGATAACGGTGACGGTGATGAGGAGCCAGCCGTCAACGAAGAGGCACATACACGTGTCGCTAATGGAGAGCGCGTAGAAGAAGAGTGGGTCCACGAACAACCCCGTCGCACTCACCACCAGCAAAAACACCCTGTTCCATTCTTCCACCCATTTCCCTCTCGGCGGTGGCACCACCCAACACCACCAACCCTCCCGCCTCCTCCTCCACCCGGTGGAACCACCGCCGGAAACAACCGTCTTTGTTGCTTCTCCTTTTAATTCCTCAACCTCGTCGTTGTCGTCCTCATCCTCCTCGTCTTCTAAGTCGCTATCTCCAACGTCGTCGTCGTCGTCGTCGTCGGTGTTGTAGTAGTAGTGCATGTGCGAAACACGTGAGTCGTGTTGGTCGGGGGCCATGGAGGACACACTGAGAAAGAGCGGGCACAGATTTTGAGAGGGGGTGGGGTAGAATTTAATTGTTTTTGAAAAACTCTCTCAAATCTCAACTATTGTCCGTAGGGAATTCAACACACATACACACATAAGTATTAATAATTGAAGTAGCTAGGAGGAAGAGGGTGCAAGGGGGTGAGGTGGAAAGTAACTAGAAAATAGACAAATGCTTTTGGAATATATGATGTTGCCCCCTGTCCCGGCTTTTTGATCACTATAGCACTTTTTTTTTTATTATTTTTTAATCTAGCACTTTTTTTTTTTTTTTTAAACTAACACTCTTTTCATTAAAATATTCATTTTTATTAGTTATCAATTAATTAAATATTAAATATTAGTTTAAAATTGTAATTAAATTGTTAATTGTTAATTAATTAAATATTTAATTATTAAATATTTATTAACCCGATTTGTTAACTAATTAGTTTAAAAGTCAAGACATCAATATTTCTGTCTCCGCATACTGATCGGAGCACCCTTATCCACTCCTTTTCTATCACAAAAGACATACATCAATGTCTCTGTATCTACACACTGATCGGAGCACCCTCCTCCACTCTTTTTCTGTCAGAAAAGGAGTCGAGGAGGGTGTTCCGATCATTGTAGGGATGTCAATATGGGCTTGGCCCAACAGGCCAGCCCGTTTGGCCCAAAAACGGGTTAGACCGGTATTTTTAGGGCCCAGACCGTTTAGGCCTATAAAAAAAAGCCAAAACGGAGTGGCCCGAAAATACCCAGGCTGACTCGATTTTTTTGGAAAAAATAATATTTTTTTCTTATTTTTAAATTAATTTTTAATCAATTTTTATTTTTTAATATTATTTTGACGGGTCAGCCCGTTTTGCCCTGTTGTCCCGTCAAAACGGGCTGGCCCGTCAACTCTCCCTTAAAACGGGCTGGGCTAGGTTTTTGAGCCCACCTTCGAAACGGACTGACTGTCCCGTTTTTTGCGCGGGTCAACGAGGGCAGGGCCGACCCGTTGCCACTCCTAGATCAGTGTGTAGAGATAGAGACATTGATATCTTGACTTTTAAACTAACAATTAATATTGTATTTGTATTTTTTAATTTTAAATCAATGTGAGCTATTTTCTATAATCATATTATTAATTAGTTAACAAATCAGATTAATAAATATTTAACAATTAAATATTTAATTAATTAACAATTTAATTACAATTTAAACTAATATTTAATATTTAATTAATTGATAACTAATAAAAATGAATATTTTAATAAAAAGGGTGCTAGTTTGGGAAATAAAAATAAAAAAGTGCTAGATTGGGAAATAATAAAAAAAAGAGTGTTGTAGTGATCAAAAAGCCCCCTGCCCCTCTATACTCCAATTTCGAATATCAGTTACAAATTTACAATAATGATTCTTCAAATCTCCATTTATTTTCAATGTCCATTCAACGTCACTTTTTTATTATCACATCACCCGTTTAATATGGTCTTTATAGCTTATTTAAATTTATTTACTAATATTTAAATATTTATTATTGTATTTGGGAGAATTTATAAAAATAGTTTATGACTTGTTCATAAGCTGTTTTGAATTTATTTTTATAAGTTATATAAGATAACTTATCAAAACAACTTATAGCTTAAATATGAAATCAGTTTCACCACATTCTCTTTTCGATTATAAAAATAGCTTATATATAAACCCTTATATATATGATAAACATTTATGTCATAAATGTTTAAATAAATTGTTTAACCAAACTCTATATCAATCACTTCTCTCTCTCTCTCCTTTTATTCCCATATCTCTCAAAGTATATCATGACATTTAGATGTCCAAGAAATAATTTTCTTTCAAACAATGATTTAGACACCTATATATTTACAATACTCATCTAACACATGCATTTATCTATTTCTACCTCTCTCTTCTATCACATCACTCATATCACTCTTTTATCCTCTATTTCTATTTCTCTCAAGGTATATAATAGCATATGAGTGTTTGGAAATCTTATTTCTTATCTCAGTTATGTGTATGCAGTGGAGGGGTATGCAGTTTTACATTTTCACTTTTTACCTATAGAAACTTTTCTTTATCTTCTATGAGAAATTATGTTATCATGCCTATTCTCTTAATTACAATTGATTTTTACACTTAGTTAGAACAGAAATAAAAAAAAGGAAGAGAGAAGTGACATATGAGATAAGTGATATGATAGAGAAAAGAATAAAGAATGACCCAACATGATGTGATGCAGGCGGCAATACCTATTTTCTTTAGATGCAGTGTTTGGGGTGTGATTCTCAAGGAGGATATCCATTTAAAAAAAATTAAAGATATAGAGAGGAAAAAGTTTAAATTAAGTGAAAAATGAATTATAATGGGAAGATAAACAATTCTTTAAAAATATTTTTCAAAACAAAATAAAAATCCTTTTGTGTTAACATTTTTAGAACCATTTTAGAGATGAGAAAATAAAAAAATGGTAAGTTAGTTTGGGAAAAGTAGCTGATAAGTTAGCTGATAAACGATGAGGTAGTTGATAACTGATAAACTAGCTTATATAGCTGACATAGCTCACATTTGATAGCTTGTAGCTGCAAAGCATAGTTTATTAATTTAAAGTGTTTACTAACATTAGTTGTGGAACTACCTGATAAATGTGAAATGGCATGAAAAGATATGTTTATAAATTTTTTATATAAGTTATATTCTTCATATTTATTATTTATTTAAAAATAGTTATCACTTGTTTATTTTAATTTATTTCATATTATTTATCATCTCAAAATTAAAATATTAATTCACTTTTAATCGTATTATATTTTTTAATATTTTTATTAAATGAAATGAAATAATATATAATAAAATTAATTTTGAATTTTTTTATGTGAGAATTTATTTATAAGTACAGGCATGTAGATTTTTTTATAAAATTATTACTTATGTGGAAAGAGTAGTCAATGATTCTTTATTAAAAAAATAAGAGATGATAAAATAAGAATACGAATAAAACATTGAGGGTAAAGATGATAAAAAATAATAATTATAAACTACTTAAAATAGTTTTTTTCTATATATGCTAGTGAAATAAACTTATTTACTGAACACATTTTATTTTGGTCAAATAAATTTATAAACTAATCAAATAAACTATAAACTAATTTATTGGCTTTGTCCGTAAAATAATAATAATAATAATAATAATAATAATAATAATAATAATAATAATAATAATAACCATATTGGCTTTGGCGCTTTGCCAATCCTAGAAGTGTTTGTCACAACCTTTTGGCTCACCTAGTTCCATATACCATGAGGAACATATCAAAGGTGGCGTCTAGGGTGGTGAAGTAATTAAACTTCACCACCATGGTGAAGTGGGCCCAAAAATAATAATGGTCATTGATTTAATAATTTAAAATTTGTATGGATAGGATTAATTACCGGTTAACTGGACAACAGGTAAAGGTCTAAGATTAGCGTAATTGCAATAGAGGCCATAATGTGTTACTTATTTAGACTATTGGCACATACTTTTGTAAAATGTGAATTATTGGCCAAAATTTTAATTAATTACAAATTACATATTTTTCTAATATTTTTCCCTCGGTGTCTCTCCCCCTCTCTCGCTCTCTCTCCCACCTCTCTCGTTCCTCCCCTCTCTCACCCTCTCTCGCCCTCCCTCTATCTCAATTTCTCTCTCCCTCTCTCTTGTTCTCCCCTCTCTCCCTCCCCCTCTTTCTCTCACACTTTCTCTCTCCCCCTCCTCTCTCGCATTATCCCCCTCTCTCCCCCTCTTGCTCCCTTGTTCTCTCTCTCTCTCTCCCTCCTCTCTCGCATTCTCCCCCTCTCCCATTCTCACTCTCTCCCTCCCTCCCCCTCTCCCTTGTTCTTGCTCTCTCACTCTCTCTCCCTCTCTCTCTCTCACCAGAGAAGGGAGCGAGAGGTAGGGAGAGTGAGCGGGAGAGGGGGGAGAGCGAGAGATAAGGCAGAGAGAGCGAGAGATAAGGCAGAGAGAGCGAGAGAAAGGGGGAGAGATATAGAGCATGAGAAAGAGAGAGGGAGAGCAAATGAAAGAGAGGGGGGAGGGAGAGGTGGAGAGAGAGAGAGTTAGAGACCGAGTTAGAGGGAGATATTTTTCAGAGAGAGCAAAAGGGGGTGGAGAGAGGGGAAGAGCGAGAGCGAGAGATAGGGAGAGGGAGCGAGAGAGATAAAAGAGGCGGAAAGCGAGAGATAGGGGAGAGAGATTGAGCGTGAGAGAGACAACGAGAGGGAGAGCAAGTGAAAGGGAAGGAGGGAAGGAGAGGGGGAGAGATAGATAAAGAGTGGGAGAGCGAGTTAGAGGGAGAGATTTTTCAGAGAGAGTGGAGAGAGGGGGAGAGCAAGAGAGAGCGAGAGATAGAAGAGGGGGAGAGAGTGCGAGTGAGAAAGGGAGAGAGAGGGAGAGGGTCATAATCATTTTTCTAACAGAAACTAACTGCGATGACCAAAAACAAAAGATTTGAATATTGCAAAGAGTATAATAAAATTACAAGGACTAAAAGTAAAAATCGGTATATTTACAGGGACGAAAAAGATATTTAAGCCAAAAAATTATTACTCAAATTGAAAAAATATTTTATTTATCAAAAATAAAATTAAAAAAAAAGATATCATTTGTGATTTTCATATTATATCACGACAATTTTTATAATTGATGGAATTTTGGGCATATTAACCTATTATGACAACTTATGGGGAGAAAATTCTAATTTTAAGAAAGACCGAATTACTTACTATAGTAGATGATGGGTCCACTTCACCATGGTGGTAAAATCTTATTACTTTACCACCCTAGAAATCACCCAGATCAAAAGAATAGAAGATAAGTAGATAGCTAATCAAAAAAGGAAAAAGAGAGAGATAAGTAAGTAGACAACGTTAGCACATATATCATATATTAAGTTACTTTTCTTTTGACGTGATATATAAATTAAATTAAGTTATATACTGCTGGGCGCTGGCTGCAGCTAGCCTTTCACTGTTGGCAAACACATTATCCACGTGCTTCTCGGAGTTTAACGATGGCAATTCCTTTTGAAATATTTTAATCGGGGGTGTCACTTTTGCATGTTATAGTAAAAAAATGTTTCTTATTTAGACGTGTCTTAAAGAATATTGATTAAGAAATAAAATAATAAAATAGGTTTATTAAAAAATATTTAATATATTAAAATAATTGATATTATCTTTTTTAATACTTTTTATTTTTATATAATGAAGTTTTTAATATTCTTATTTTTTGTTAGGCGCAGCCAACAAAGCTATCATTTGTCTAAAAACATTTGGTTAAAAAAATTATAGAATATAACTTGGTAAACAAACGATGCCACGAGAAAGAAAAAGGGAAATAATAAGAGGAAGGAGGAAATTCATGGGAGCTAGGCATTAGGCAAATTAAGTGGTTACGTATGAAAAGGACTGGACAGTATTTTCCACATGCAAAAAAGTTCGAGGAACTGAGGTTCGTAGCAACTTCATCCTTTGTTTGTTTGTTCATCAATTGTATTCATCCATACCCCTTTTATGTTTCTTGCAATTAATTGATACCATATTTGATATTTGCCAGGTCATGTTAAAGGTGACCTCACCCTGAAGTAGCGCTATAAACATAAAAAACTAGAATTAAGTTAAAATTGAAATGAAACCCACGATCAATCATTGGTGCAAAACAACGACTGTTGTAATGAAATTTTTTGTGTAATAACAAATGAATGTCTCTTTTTAATTAATTACAAAATTGTTAAATTATTTTTAATCTGTTTTTATTTTTAAGGATTTGTTTGGTTCAAGACTCTATTTCCTGTTTTCATTTTTCGTTTTTACTTTTAATTAATCATAAAATTATCATATATTTTTTATTTTATTTTTAAATATTTGTATATGAAACCGTGAAAACAAAAAATGATTATTTTTACTGTTTCCTGTGCAAATATTCCAAACAATAGAATGGAATATATGTTTCATTCTGTTCCATTCCATTCCGTTTTATTCAACTCTATTCCATTTCATTCCACTCCACTCATTTTAAACTATCCAAACTTACCTTTAATGCCACTTCGAAAACTATAGGAATTCATGACGCATCGAGCTGGCGTTTTTAGTCCTTGAGTCAAGCATAGACAATAGATAATACCATAAAATGTCGTCAGTGACTCGTAAAGAAATGCCACATGACCCTTAATACCAGAAAGTTTCATGTGCATGGGACAAAAAGGCAGTTATAGTTGGTTCTTTTCTTTGCGTTTGTTATTTGCATGTCGTTAGTATATACCCTTTGAATTTGATTAAGTATAGTTACTATATATACTCCGGGGATTAATTTTTTTTCGATCTTAGCAACATTTTAATAACTTGATAAGATTTTGCTAAATTAAAAGTAGAAAAAGAAAATAGAAAGAATTTCTCTTGCAAATAGAAGTGATTTATTCATCCTGTCAGGGACCAAGGAAAATTAAAAAGCAAAGGAATACGTGTAGGCATTCAAAACCATGTGCATTTCAAATGCGTTTTCTGTTTCTATTTACAGCGTGTTTGGTTCCGCGTCCATAGGCTGCAGACGGACGGTAATAGGCCCAAACGGAGAAGCTCCAAAGCATAGCTTCTGGCATGACGCACTGCTGCGGTGGACCACCTGTAGTTCCAAACACACGCTTAGACAAAACAAAGTACTAGAGAACAAAAATGCAGTGCCAACCCCACTTATTGTGAGGGGCATCACGATTGCTTTGAATATGATTCTCTATTTCTCTTGACTTGTTTTGTTACCACCTTAAATGGAACTTTGTAGATTATAATAATAATAATCTATACATATAGAAAACTCAGAGCTAAAAGCCAAATAGCTCTTGCATTGGTGTAAATGGCAAACAAATGAAATTCTGTATCTTCCCTGTCCCAGTGTCCCTTTCCCAAATTGGCCAAAAGTGATGATCCCCGCTTACATGCCTCTTACGCAAATTATCCGTAATTGGCATGATTTTTTTGGTTTATACCTATAGTATTTTAGAAAAAATGTCATTGGACTAATTTATGTTCAACAAGAGGTAAATAAAATAGGTGGCATTTAGCCTGGTCCCATAAAACTTTTTGACCATGGTGGTGCCGCTGTTCCACGGTGGAAGAGCTCATGTGCCCTGCACGTGCTTCAGTAAAAGTAGGTCATACAAAAATTATGAAAGTTCCACATAACTTAGTATAATTTCACTTCTACCCCATGTGTAAAAGCTGCTGTGCACACAGTATGAGAAGTCCAGAATAACGAAAAGTTGTCTGTGCAAGAGCAGAATTTTTCGCTTGGAATTAATTGCAAATGAATGAAGAACCGATTTGAATTAATTGAATCTGAACAACCATTTTGGGTGCATATTGTTCATCTCTCCTTCCCCTATCGCATTATTTGGTGAAGGTTCTTCACAGATCTAGTCGATCTCCTCCCAAGATTGCACCCAGGTGAAGGTTTTCGTGTGTTATCTTCTCCCCTGCAGTGTCCTAACTTCTGTGTTAATGAATATTTATTATTTATTTATTATGATTTTCATTTGCAGGTTGTTTAACAGAAGTTGAAGACTGTTATTGCTAAGTTAGAAATGGATTTCAACTGTTTTGGGATGGATGGGAGCGCACTCAGCTTGGAAGGCGATGCTACCCGGGTTTGAATGTTTAATAAGAGTAAAAATTATAATTTTAATAAGAGTAAAAATGAAGAGAATGTTTAAATAAGTAATGAACAGAGATTGTTTAAACTTGTAAGTTGGTGTGCTTTTATGGGTTTTGTTTTAAATTTTTTGTAGCTCGATTTATTGATTCTGTATTATGTCCTATATCAATTTTTTTAACTCAATAAATCATTTATTATCCTCTTGGTTTCAAACTGCTATCATTTTACAGTGTTTGTGCGATGGAGTTAGAGTGGTAGACGATGGAAGATGGAGTGCACCAACCTACAACAGATTTCGAAGAGAGACAAGGAGAGATTGTTAATTATAATACAAATATAATTTTTTTCAATCAATCATGCATACAATGAAGTCTGAACCCTCCTCCTTCAAGCTAAAAGACAAAAAAATGGGGTCCACCATTACTACTTTTTCATTTTTTAAATTCCTGGGCCACTCAACTTTTTGGTTCAACAGTACCTTTTGCAGCATCTCTGATACGGTCTGCAACTCGAGATGATAATATTTTTGAACCCTTTACAGCAAATCTGATAATTTTCAGCAAACTGACATGCAACAAGTAACCAACTAGCACTCACAACCGTCGACCTAATTAATGAAAATATCAACGGTATGTGTCTGATGCACGCGCTAATCACATGGCTGGTCCACGCCTACACCCTCGGGCACCACCATGGGTAAAAAGATTTGTTGGACCAGGCTAAATGCCACCAATAAAATATGACAATCCATCCAATCATTTTCCCAAAAACAAAACAGTATATCAATTTCAAAAAGTTTTTAAAAATTGCTTCTGCCCACGCATCCAATTAAAGCATAATCGGAATATTGAGAGAACATTGGGAGCAAAATAGGATTAATTCGTGAAAAATAAAAAAATAAAAAATATAGGAATAGATCAGAATGATTTGATGCCACTTGATCACACGAATCATCTTAAAAGTAAATAAAAAGTTAAAGCTACTAAGTAAAAGTACATCACCAAGTAAACAAACAATTTTACAAGAATATTTTTATTGGGAGTTTCAATAGAAAGTGAAATAAAAAGGTGCTGTTACGCTATACCAGCATCAAAGCTAAACTAAAAGATTTCTCAAAAGGCAGAGTATGATGAACACAAAGGTATATATTTCATTTATTTTATTTCCAAATTTCCAAATTCCAATACTTAGGGCAACTTATTTCACTTTTTTTTTAAAAAAGAAAACTTGATTGCAATTGCGGTCCATCATATTCATGTCTTGTTTGGTGCACCGTATTCTTTTAGGAGCAAAAAGCTCATTTAAAGTCTATTTGGATTGGTTTATGCAGAGCTTATAAACACAGCTTATGACTGATTCATAAGTTATTTTTGACTTATTTTTCATAAGCTACCCATGATAGCTTATCAAAACAGCTTATGACTTATATAAAATAAGTTTCACTATAATTTTTCTTCGATTATAAAAGTAGCTTATACAACTTATACCATAAACAATAGATAAATTTGTTATCCAAACATGGCCTTAGTCATTTAAATATGAATGTGGCGTTTTAGTCTGACCAATTGATTCAATGCAAATGTTCCATTATAAATAATTTTAATTAATACTACTAACAAGTTTCTATATATACTATTAAAATAGCTTGATTTGTTAGGGAGTTGTTATTATAGTTAAAGTTATTTAATGATCCTGTAAAAAAAGTTATTTAATGATGTAATCACACATTAGTGTAAAAACTTAACTGAATCAGAATACTGTTAGAAAACAGCTAGCCAGAGTGGAAATATTTGAGAGAAAAAAATAGTAGAACAAAGATTATAAATATTTTTTTGTATCCGAAAAAAAAAAGATTATATACATTCCTGACAGGAATGGAACAAGATTATATGAGAGAGGATTGTATGTGATGTTATCGTGTCAGCTCAAACAGATGAAATATGAATTCAACATTTTATTTTCAATTTGTATATAAGAAAAGAAAGCTATTGTCTCTTAAGCTATATAACACATATTTTTTACATCGTAACACATGTCACTTTTCTAAAACTTTCTGTCGTGTATTCCTAAAAGAGTGTTGGTAAATACACTCCCATAATTTGTCATACACTTTACTTAAAATTTGAAATTTCAAAATTATCCATTTTTAATATCACGTTTTGTCCATCTATTCCACAAAATTGCATATTTTTCGGAAACTCAAGTTTTCGAAATGTATAAAAAAGTCAATTTTTGAATATTCCCAGAAATTCGAGTTTCCGAAACACAAAATTTGCACTCCGGAAACTCGAGTTTCCGGAATGCAAAATTTGTGTTTCGGAAACTTAAGTGAGTTTCCAGAATACAAATTTGTATTCTGAAAACTCGAGTTTCTAGAAAATATGCGATTTTGGAATTATGAGAAACAAAACGTGATATTAAAAAAGGGTAGTTTTAGAATTTCATATTTAAAGTGAGGTGTATGGCAAATTATGGGGGTATATTTACCAACACCCTTCCTAAAACCCACTAGGACCAGTTCATCACTGAATTTGGGCCTGGTACGAGGAAATCATGAACCGGCGTATTAGACATCCGGGTTGGGCTGGACCTCCAATATCCGTCGACCCAAAAAAAGGGTTGGACCCAATGTTATTAAACTCGGACCGGTCATCGACTCGGTCGAGGTACTGGGTCAGTGGGTCACTGGTCAAATCGGTGGGTGACCGGTCGAACAGCATGAATTAATATATATTAAATTATTAATTCTATAATTCATAAACATATATATAATATATTTGTCGTTAATATGTCAACTGATACAGCTGGAGCAGTGGTAATATTCTTACTTTTAAAGCAACAGATCCTTGGTTCAACTCCCACATTGGGCATTTTGTGTGCCTTTTTTTCAAATTTCTTTCCTTTGAAGCTTGAATCCCACGCGCGTCAGAAGCTTGCCTTGAGAAGCGTGCGCTGCAGCAGCAGTCAAGTTTGCGCAGAAGGGCAGCAGCAGTCTCGGCTAGCGTGCGTGTCTTGGGAAATAATAAAAAATTATAAACCGGTCCGGTTCATCAACTCGCCGGATCACCGGTTTAACCGTAAAACCGTCCGATTCTCACCGGTTTGCTCCGGTTCATTGACATTTCCGATCTGTTACTCAGCTCGGACCGGCTGTACCACCGGTTTCCGGTCGAACCGGTCGAACCGGCCGGTCCGAGCCGAGCCGAGTTTAATAACACTGGTTGGACCTCCAACAATTTTTTTATTATTATCCAATTATTATTTTCACAAAATTTATTTATAAAAAATGAAAAAGGAAAATGGCGAAGAAGGTCCCGCCCATTCCAGAGGTTGATACGACGGCGTTTTGCTTCCTTGGGGAATTAACACCCAAAAGTTTCTTCACAGTTCACACACTGCAACCACTTCCCTTCCCGTCGAGACTAGAGAGCATCCATGGAGGATGGTGAAGCTGCGAACACACTTCGCATCCTGATAGCGACGGATTGCCACCTCGGATACATGGAGAAGGACGAAGTGCGACGGCACGACTCATTCCAAGCGTTCGAAGAGATTTGCTCCATAGCGGAGCAGAAGCAGGTCGATTTCATGCTACTCGGCGGTGACCTCTTCCACGAGAACAAGCCTTCTAGGTCAACCCTTGTCAAAGCCATCGAGATTCTCCGTCGCTATTGCCTCAACGATCGACCCGTTCCCTTCCAAGTCGTCAGTGACCAGACCCTCAATTTTCAGAACGCGTCAGTTTCTCAGTCACACTCCCTCTTTTATTTTGTATTTTTTTTAGCTGCTATGTTCATTGCCAAGTAGTTTTGCTACTTGTTATTTACAATGGCACTGTGGGTTAGTGAAGTGTTCCTTATTCCACAGTTTTGGTCATGTAAATTATGAAGACCCTCACTTCAATGTTGGTTTGCCCGTATTTACCATTCATGGAAATCATGACGATCCTGCTGGCGTGGTATGATTCATGTGCACCTGTGATATTTTTGTCATGTCTATAATTTTTGACTTGCTTTCCGTTGCTTTTCTTGTATGGTTCATGTTTACTGGCGTTTTGCACTTTTGCCTTATGTTCATCCTTTACTTACATAGGGCACGTCTGGATAAACATTTATTCGTATGCTACTTACATAGTGCATGTTGAATAAGCTATTCTAGGGAGTTTATTAAGCATTTATTCATAAGCTATTTTGGAAAGCTTATTGAAACAAGCTGAAAACAGCTCATGGACATGTCATAAGTTAATTTTATAAGTGTATACAGACACTAATATAAGTGCTTATGTCATGAAATAAACCCAAGTAAGTTTTTCCAAATGCTCTCATATTTTGCCTACCTAATTCTATTGTGTTTACAGCTATTCTAAACTACAAAAGAAATTTATTCCTTATTGAATGATTATTACAGGACAACCTTTCTGTAGTTGATATTCTCTCAGCATGTAATCTAGTCAACTACTTTGGGAAAACAGTTCTTGGGGGTTCTGGTGTTGGTCAGATCACTCTCCACCCTATTCTTATCAAGAAGGTTTGTTGTTGAATACTGTTAAGCTGATGCAGACACACTAAAATGGGGGCAAAATAAGAAAAATGCAGGATCGTCATAAATGTCGTTTTGTCCTGAGATGTATTTTTATGAATTGCAGGGTTCAACAGCGGTAGCACTGTATGGTCTAGGGAACATTAGAGATGAGAGGCTTAATAGGATGTTTCAAGTATGCAATTGATGAAATTTACTCTCAAGTAGTTCATTGATTAATTTAAGTACACTCAAATATGGATGACGGATGTGGTATATTATCCTGTTCCTTTTCAGACACCACATGCTGTGCAGTGGATGCGACCTGAATCTAAGGAAGGGTGTCAAGTTTCTGATTGGTTCAACATTCTAGTACTTCATCAGAACAGGTTATTTCTTTCTTTCTGTCTGACTTTTTTGAGAGATCGCATTTAATATCACATACTAATGAAAATGTGTTGATTAACCTGAAATCTACACATTTTGAAATTATTGGTCATGTAAATGGTGTACGGTGTGTGAGTTTTAGATTTTAATCAACATGACAATTGATCTGATTTTCAACAATGGTATGCAGAGTGAAAACAAATCCAAAAAATGCAATAAATGAGCACTTCCTGCCACGCTTCCTAGACTTCATTGTGTGGGGGCATGAGCATGAATGTTTGGTTGACCCACAGGTGTACTGTTTAAACATCTCTTAAGTGGGCCCTGATAGTCATATGTTGCCTTCTGCAAACTTACTATGAATTTTAATTTTCTTCAGGAAGTTCCAGGGATGGGATTTCACATTTCCCAACCGGGGTCATCAGTTGCAACATCACTTATTGATGGAGAATCGAAGCCAAAGCATGTACTTCTTCTAGAAATCAAGGTTGTCTATATAATGAGAATCTCAGTGCCTCTTTCATAATAGCAACTATTGTCATATCTAAATATTCTAAGGGCTTGAGTTAATGGTTCTTGACAGGGAAATCAGTATCGCCCAACTAAGATACCTTTAAAATCTGTGCGGCCTTTTGAGCATACAGAGGTGAGGTAAAATACTGATATTATTTTGTTTTCCTCTGTAATTAATTGTCAGTTATGCACAAAAATTTTCCTTTCTCAAGTGCTTGACATTTGAAGCCATCTTATGGTTCTTCAATAACCATTCAAATCTTCATAATGCAGATAATACTAAAAGATGAGCCTGATATTGATTCAAATGATCAAAATTCTATTCTTGAACATCTTGACGAAGTGGTATGTAGGTTTCTTAATGCTGGATGAAAATTCGTTTTTTTTTTGCCATGTAATTTGCTGTGCCCTTTTGTTGCTTAATTATTTTTTTGGGAGAGGCCCACTTGGGTATCTTTTCACAAAAGTTTTCCTCTTTGATTTCTCATAGTGGTTATTTTATAATAAACCATGCTTATTCATTTGTGGTAAAATTTGGCTAATCTGCTTTATAATCCGTTTGGGAACCATAATGGAATTTGAGAATTGAACTTTAATTTTCCCAAATTATTTTTGTGTGGGGATCTGTGGTCATATCAATGTGTAGCAACTGTATTTTGATAATATAAAATTGTTCAGGTCAGGAAGCTTTTAGAAAATTCTAGTAAGAAGGCTATCCATAGAGCAGAACTCAAGCTTCCACTAATACGTATCAAGGTAATTTCTATATACTGTATCATGAATTTTGAATATCACTTCTGTCTTCTAGATTTGAGGGAACTTCCTCTTGTTTAGCTTTTCACATAGAAGGAATATTGATCTGCAATTCGTTGATTCTATAATCTTACTGGTTTTGATCTTCTAGAAAATATAGTAATTTTCATGATACTAAACCAATTAGACTCCATTCTTCATGCATAGAGTAGGATTTACAAATCCTGCAAAAGACATAGAATTTGTTATAAATTTTCATTTGAACTACTGTTCAGTCTATTGGCTATAACAGACATCTAGTTTCATTAGATATTACATAATGTTTTCTGACATGACCCTAACTTCTAAAACCTAATTTACAGGTAGATTACTCTGGATTTATGACTATAAATCCTCAAAGATTTGGGCAGAAATATGTCGGGAAGGTAATTTCGATCTATCACTCTTCCTGAATTAGTCTGCTAATGCTGATTTTACTTGAGGATTGTTTTCTTACCATTGATTGTTCATCCTTATATTAGGTTGCAAACCCCCAAGACATTCTTATATTCTCAAAGGCTACAAAAAGGGACAAGGGTGCAGGTAATTTGTATTATTTTCGTTTACCTTTCTTTACCGGATTATTTGATATTAACAGCGTAGTATTTTCCTGTTACAATATCCAAGGCAGGCATCTTTTATCAGTTCTCTTACTGAATCTTGAGATAGCTTTATTTTTTATTTTATTTTTTGCAAAGTATATTTCTTGGTCAGGTTTATCTAGTTTTTTCTTTTCAAATAATTCAGTTTAACCTTGTCCACACCCACCTTTGACACTGTTACTTCAACACATATGACATGACCCCTTGTGATCTATTTTATGCACCGGTTGTCCCTGCCTCTGCTTCTGTAATATCTGTAATAAAATATTCACATCGATTGCACATCCTTATTAGTGACCCAACAAGATTGAAATCCTTAATTCAAAAAGCAACGGAGAGGGCATAAAACAACCTAGATAATATATTTATAATTATCAGATGCTATAATATATTTATGCACATTTAAATGTTAGTTTGATTTGCCTGAGTTACTCCTTTCTGCTGTTTCTGTTATGATTAGAAATTTAGAATCAACATTAAGGTCATATTGAAGGAATATTGTTGGACATATTAATAATCCTTTGCAAGGCATGCGCAATCTCTGTTGAAAGTAACTAAAATCCCAAGTTGGTCAAGTGGCATTTGTTGATTTAGTTTATTGTTTTAATCAAGTTACATAATTTGGAAAATAGTGATACTGTCATTTTTCAACTACAAACACGTGGGAATAAGGGTAGTTACCCCTGCTCTTTTCTTTTGTAGGTAAAATTGATGATTCAGAACGACTTCGACCAGAAGAATTAAATCAACAGAACATAGAGGCTTTGGTTGCTGAAAGTAATCTGGTATTTTAAACTTAGTTACTTTAGTCCTTTGGTCTTTCTATATATGGCTATTATGGATATTTCCTGTTTCAACAATGAAAGCCACATAGGTATATGTGACTCACTGACTGAGTACTGTATATTACATATTAAATTCACAATCTAATTTTCATGAATTTTTCAGAGAAAATTTAAAGGATAAGATGTCCTCCTTCAACAAAGGAATCAATAAAAAAAAATATAATCATTAGAAACAAAAAGATTACTCCAATCTCTTTTGCATATTTGTCCATGTAATTTGCAACTTCATGAAAGTTCTGTTTCATACAGCTTAAGTTTGATTTTCTAGTTATACAATTTTACTTGACAACTTTATTAGTATCTGGAATTTTGGACTGACTCTAGCTACTGTTGAAGATAAGGAATATAAATATAAAAATAATGCTAGTTAAATTTAATTTTATCTTTCATGTATCTAACTCTTAATGGTTTTGCAGAAAATGGAGATACTTCCAGTTAATGATTTGGATATTGCATTACACAATTTTGTGAACAAGGATGATAAAATGGCATTTTACACTTGTGTTCAAAACAATATTGTTGAAACACGAGTGAGTTTCTATATTACATTTATCTGCTTTACACTTTTGTCTGTGATACTGCTATGTTGGAACATCTAGTTCATATTGTATTCCACAGCCTATTTACTAAGAATGAGTATATTGTCTCTTCTTCATATTCTAGTATGTGTTCAGGTTAATGTCCTATTCCTTCCTCTTCTCATTGATGACTTACTTTTGTGTTTGTACAGACTAAAATTGCTAAGGATTCAGATAACCTGAAGTTTGACGAGGAAGACTTGATTGTTAAAGTTGGAGAGTGCTTGGAGGTTAGAAGTTTCATCATTGTTTTTCATTAAGGGATCAATTATTCTCCATTGAATTTAGGTTTAAAATTCACTTTGCCTTGTGGGAAGGATACGGCTTTCATGAAATAGCATTGTAGGAGTTGCAGATAATCTAGGCACAAAAGTTGCCCATGCCCTCAGGACCTATATTGATCACAATTAAGTTTGCAATACTTGCAATTATTGGGGCCTTCATGATTTACTACACAGTCAATGTGATCACAATAGTTTGATGCATGGCACATCCATGCAAGTGTCATGAATGACGTTGTTGGTTCTCCCTTTTTTTTTCCTAGGAACGTGTCAAGGAACGCTCCAAGGAACCCACACAGTTCACTGCTGGTGCTCAGTCATTGGAGGTAAACCCAACATATGATGGTACATTGATACTTGCTATTGCAATAGTGATTGGAAAAAACAGTTTTGTGGGCGGGCAATATTATAATATTCATGACTTTCATTCTTAGCTTCTCTATCTTATTCCATATAGGATTTCCGAGGCAGAAGTGCTGCTGGAGTTGGAAGTGCAGTTTCCTTCAGTGATGATGAAGATGCCATGCCAATATCTGGCTCAAAGCAAAGCACTAGAGGTTGGAAAGGATCATCTAGTGCATCTCAAACAACCACCAGAGGAAGAGGAAGGGGCAGGGGCAGAGGCAGAGGCAAGGATTCCAGCACCTTGAAGCAGACAACCCTTGATGGAGCTCTAGGGTTTCGCCATTCTCAGAGGTTGCATTTGCCAAGAAATAAAATCATTTTAGTAGCTCTTTTGATTTCTTTGCAGCAAAATAAATCCAGAGGGGATATGGAAGTGATGGCGACTCGAACTGAGCCCCTCCCTAATACCCCCCCCCCCCCCCCAAAACAAAAAAATTAAAGTTCTTTTTTATTTAATGTACAGCACTTTCTAGTTGAATAAACATGTCTTAAGAGTGGAATAACCCTTTTTTAAAACTTCCCGGTGGCCTATGGGCATCCCAGGGTCATTGTGCCTGAAAATTTTTCATTGCTGAGTTTGGTGTCTCTAATAGGTAAAGACTGGAAAAATAGGAACACAATCAGCTGTACCAGAGATATTATCTCTACTCAATTGTCCCATCTCATTATATTTATTTTATTAATAAGAGATATGATTATGTTAGCTGACTTCTTAGTTGCTTCATGCATCCCTGTTGCTTTGGCCAGTGTGGACAAAACATTTTTTTTAGAGCACAGGCATGAAAATCTAAAGGACTAGTTGTCCCCACTGTTGGGTTTATATAAAGTCACTTTTATATTCCCCTGATGGTGCCTTGACCGTGAATATATATTCAACATGATTTTGTTGACTTATTGCAGGTCTGCATCAGTTGCTGCAGCAACTGCCATCCAAAGTGGTGCCGATGATGGGGATAATTTGGCTTCTGCTTCAAGTGATGATGCCAAACAAAATGCTGTGGAAGAGATTGATGACAGTTCGGTATGGACTAATGCCAATTCCTTGTGTATTGCATTCCTTTGTTTGCAGTATCTTCAAATATGAAGTGTGTAAGGCTCTTTGGTTCAGTGCTTGGCAGTCTGGTATTTGCAACCTGACAGTGTTGTGTGTGCTCTGGACTGTAATTTGTCGCTGAAATATTCTTGACATTCTCAATGATTAAGTTGAATCTGCATCATCTTATATTGCATAGGAAAATGAATCCAAGCTACCAGGACGGAAAAGGGCTGCTCCAAAGGGAAGAGGTAGAGGTTCTGCACAGTCTTCTAAACGTGGAAAGAAATCAGATAACTCTTCAATCCATAGAATGTTCATGAACAATGATGACGACGACGACGACGACAACAATTTCAAAAAGAGATTAAACAAGTCTCAACCTCGGGTTTGTACCCCCTTTCAATTCTTCACTTGTTTCTAATAGGATATATAATACCAATTCAAAATATTTATTTGAACAGATGGTGATCCATCCGGTGTTCTTCTTATCCATTTACTCGGCCATTACTCTTTATGCTACCCATAGTACTTCTAGCAAGCAGACCAGAAGGATTTGCATTATACTTCGGTTGCAAAGACGTCGATATATACCAAATGAAATGTCACCTAAAAATTGCCTGGGGATACTTTTGATAGATCACCTTTAAATCTGCACGTTTGTCTGAAATTTCTGCATCCATTATTAGCAAATAAAAATTTGCTGGGGATACTAAAATCAATTTGCTTATACCTATTGTCATTATGTTGCCAGGCAGATGTTCATCCCTGATATAGTTCTAGCAAATGTAAAACGCAACTGTGGTTGATGTTGGAAATTTCTTCTTCGAAAATGTACTTTTTGATTCATGACATTTTTGGAGTTGTGTGGTTTCATAGAACTAAGCCCTTTTTTCTTGTTTTTAGGTGACAAAAAATTATGGAGCTCTAAGAAGGTGAACACTCGGTTATATGTGATGTATTCCACAGGCCCTGGTCATCGGATGAATTTAGCTGCATTAGCTTGTACAGAAAAATATCGGAAGAGTCTGCTAACTAGTTAGTAACGTTTTGCGCTGGATTCATAGTTAAACTGGTTCAGCAAGTGCAGGAAGCAATAGCAGACAGGAACCATGGTACGTGAAGACAAAAAAGAACCCAGTTACTCAGAGTGGGTCCTACAGCCTGCCTACCACCCTGTTTATGTTATGCTGAAATGCTGAATACGTTGTTTTATGTTTTTCTCATTCTTTTCTTTTTAGGGGGTGGGAGTGGGGAGGTCATGCAGCCATTCAATTTGGAGTGACTGATGTGTAAAAGTGAGTGAAATGGAAGCATGTGATTGCTTTCTTTCGTTTACTTACACAAACGCATATCCTGAAGCAAAGCATGATTATTTAACTGCTAATGTTATGGCAGAAAAATTTAGAAAAATGACCCATAGCATAGGTATTGTTCGCAGAGATATTTTACATTCTAGTCGACTCATGCTGAACATTTGAAACAGAGAAATGTTTCACACATTATTTAAATTGCTTTACATTGGATTGAATTGGATCAGATTTTAATTTAGAGCTAAACTGATTTGATGATCAAATAAGAAAATCGATGTGATTTGCTAGATTGAATGGTTTTTTGTTCAAAAATAATTCAGTTCAATTCACAAATACAACTATAAATATTTGGTTGAAAATGCGTCAATATTGATTTTTTTTTTGACAAAATGCGTCAACATTGATAGTGTTCAAATATTGGATTTAATTCATGGGGCAAGAGTTGCTCCAATTAAGAGTCTTTTCCAACGGTTAAAGGATATGGATTGTTATATGGCATAGCATAAGGTGACTTAAAGATAGTGCAACGATACATTTTGTTGGGCACAGTTATAGGCATTTACTTGTTATTTACAACATTCTGATTCGGTTGCTTGCTGAAAAAAATAACTTCAACAATTAAAAATAATTTCACTGCTAAACAAAATCAGAAATTAAGCAAATAATTAAATAATACATGGAATGTGATAATAACTTCTGCCGAAACTATGGCATTGAAGACATTCAACCGAACATGCACTACAATTAGTCAGTGATATCATAATGATAAAATATAATATATCAGCAATGCGGGGATAGCTCAGTTGGGAGAGCGTCAGACTGAAGATCTGAAGGTCGCGTGTTCGATCCACGCTCACCGCATTTATTTTTGAATCTTCCACTATTAGTTGATTTTTAACCCTTGACGGAATTTTTATTTTTTAATGGTTGCTTCTCACTCGGGAAAATATGAGGATGCATTTCTAAAGCATCTGAGGTTAGAAACTAGAAAGATATTTAATAAGTAATATATGATAGAAATGTGATCAAAGGTATCATCCAGATTCCAAATACAGGATTAAAACAAAGGATAGTAAGACAGATATAGACAAATGAAATTTTTTATTTTTTAAATATCTATGCTGGTAGGCAAAGATAAAATGTGGATAAAAAGATATGAGTTAGAGATACATAAAATCCTTTAAAGCCTTCTCATTGGTTGCTCCAAACCACACCAACCCCACCACCAACTTCCACTTGTGTTCTTAACCACACATCCCTCTGACTCTCTTTCCCTACATATGATGTTACACTTAGCCTCCCTCTCTACACATTTCTGGTAACCGTTCTTAATTACTATCATCTTCCATTTTTTGAGTAGACTAAGGTTTCAACTGAAGAAGCACCTCAAGGCTTGGGAAAATCATGGCAACAACAGCATTGATGGCAGCCACAGCAAGCTCTGGCACTGTTATTAAGCCAACTCCTTTCCTTGGCCAAACCAAAGGTGCCAATGCCAACCCTCTTAGAGATGTTGTCTCCATGGGAACTGGGAAATTCACCATGGTATACTCTCCAAATTAGACCCTTTTTCTTCACTTCTCAGTCTTACTCTCCCAACAACTTTTATAGTGTTGTTGGGTTGTGTGGCTGATACATAATACATTGGGTTTGTGTGCTTTGTGAAATTTTTGCAGGGAAATGAATTGTGGTATGGACCAGACAGAGTGAAATACTTGGGACCCTTTTCAGCTCAGACCCCTTCATACTTAACTGGAGAATTCCCAGGGGATTATGGATGGGACACTGCTGGTTTATCTGCTGACCCTGAAGCATTTGCCAAGAATAGGGCTCTTGAGGTTTGTTTCTTTTGCTTAAACTGCAGTCATACAATTAGAGTCTGTTGGGATAATTTTTCCTATAAACACTTATAATATGAGTTTTTGAACTAATAGCTTCTCATATAAATTAAAATCAGCTTTTACACTTCAACATTTTCAAAAGCCCTCTTTTTTAATTTCCCATAACTACCTATTGACTAGTTGCTAAACCCAAACAGAATCTTATGCAGTGGCAAACTGCACAACATTTCTGCTTTTTACAAACAATCATTCATTAAGCTTCTTTGTTTTACATATTAAACTATAATAAAAGCTTAAATTTTAATTGCTCTTTTACTAAAAGGCCTAAACTTTCAATAACGGGCATGTATAATTTGTCATGGTGAGACCAATGGTGATGATACTTTTTTTTTTTGACTTAACAAATGGTGATGATACTAAATTGTGTTGGAATAATAATAATAATAATAAGGTGATCCATGGGCGTTGGGCTATGCTTGGAGCACTAGGATGCATAACCCCAGAAGTGCTTGAGAAGTGGGTGAGAGTGGACTTCAAAGAACCCGTTTGGTTCAAAGCTGGGGCCCAGATATTCTCAGAAGGTGGGCTTGACTATTTGGGGAACCCAAACCTTGTCCATGCACAAAGCATCCTAGCAGTGTTGGGCTTCCAAGTTGTTCTAATGGGCCTTGTTGAAGGGTTCCGCATCAATGGTCTTCCTGGGGTTGGAGAGGGTAACAACCTCTACCCTGGTGGACAGTACTTTGACCCTCTTGGCCTTGCTGATGACCCTGTCACTTTTGCTGAGCTCAAGGTAAAGGAGATCAAGAATGGAAGGTTGGCTATGTTCTCTATGTTTGGTTTCTTTGTTCAAGCCATTGTCACTGGGAAAGGACCCTTGGAGAACCTTTTGGATCACCTTGACAACCCTGTGGCTAACAATGCTTGGGTCTATGCCACCAAGTTTGTGCCCGGTTCTTAAAACATACATGACTATGATGCTTTGCTTCCCTTTGTGTGATTAATGATGAGGCATGGCCCATTTATGTGTAGATTTATGATCATGATAATGTATGGATTAGTGTACTTTGTTAAGGACTAATTAAGGTCCATTTTAAATTAACATGGAAGATCCCTTGTTAATCTGTTTTGTTTAAACCAACCGATGAGAAATGGATAACAACAATACTAAAGCAAGGAAGCAATGTTTGCAACTGCCTAAGTGGCTATAGTATAGTTTCATACTTTCATTAACTTTTTTAACAACAAAAATAGAATTAAACTACTTTGATTAATATAAGGGGTAATTAAAGGGTTATAACTGGCATTTTTTGACAATTAGCAATGCTATGTTTGAATACTCAATCGATAGTGTAATAGAAGGGAAACAGATAGAATGAGATTAAGTGAAACCAAAGGAAATGAAATAAGGTTTTGGTAAATACACCACACAATTTAGCCATATATCCCACATTAAAAGGGTAAATTACTATTATACCCTCATTGATTGGTTTTTTTTTCTTTCAAGTTTGCGTCTTTTCCGGAAACTGGAGTTTCCGGAATACAAATTGTATGGAGACTGGAGTTTCTGGAATACAAATTTGACTGGAGTTTTCAGAATACAAATTTGAATTTGTATTTCGGAAACTGGTGTTTCCGGAATACAAATACAGAATACAAATTTGTATTCTGGAGTTTTCGAAATACAAATTTGCATTTCGAAAACTCCAGTTTCTGAAAAAAAATGCGAAATCGGAATCTCAAGAAGAAAAACGCGATATTAAATGAGGGTATTTTTAGAATTTTTAGATTAATGTGGGGTGTAATTGTATGGCAAAAAATGTGAGGTGTATTTACCATCTCCCATGAAATAAAGTTGCTGTTATTTGATTGTTTTAGGGTTTAGGGTCCGCATATTTGGCCTACAATAACCATTTGGCACTTCTATTTATTTCATAAATCCTTTCTTTCCACACAATAAAATCAACTCGTAACGAAAGAAATATTATAATATATGATATTAGAGTTTGAAAAGGGGCGTTTTGAGTGAAATGTAATATTTTATTGGTCAATTTTAAGCTGAAAAAAGTTTAAAATGCTTTAATTGGTTCAACTTTTAAGATTATAAGTAGAAAATAAAAGAGTTTTATATAGAGAAAAGCAATGACAAAACTTAATTATAATAATTAAAAAAGTTGTGAAATTAAATTCGGTAAAAAGTTCCTGGAAGATTAAAATCACACATAAATTATAGTAGAGGCTATTAAACCAGAAATTAATCATAAATAAAAAATGAACATATAAGCGGGGGAACATGAACCTCCATTAATTGAGCTTCTATCTATTTAACCAGACGCGAGACATGAATATTCCTTACATTGAAGATATGAACACTCACTATTTATACCCTCGGGGGCAGAGTTTTACATTACATACATCAGTAACAACAGAATATACATGACCAAACTAGACTAATCAATACAACTATAAAAACCTACAATAAGTCTACAACTATACACACACCTTCCACCATGTCACAAAATTGGTAGATATACAAATTTGTTTTCCCTTCACCAACTAGTACAACAGTAAAAAACACTTAAAGAATGTTCCCTTAAAAAAGGAAAGACACTTTTATGACAACAATCATTTCTTGCCATTTTTGCTTTGATCTTCCTCAACTTTTATACACACTTTTGGCAAAGAGAAACATTTGTAACCTTGATGCTCTGTGTGTTTGGTTTGTGATATTCTCGCGTCCCGAGGCTTGCACACCGCAAAAGCTATCTCTTATAGCTTTTGAGTGACCGTGCGGTGGAAGCTTATCAGCTGTTGTTCCAAACAATGAAGCTATAGTGCTCTAGAACTCAACATCCCCCACCATTTCCGCCGACTCTTATCCATTTCCGAATTCTTGAGAAGTCTTGCTTTTGTCTCCCTCAATCTAGCCTTGTATTCTTTCTTCCACCCCTCAAACCTGTGTTTGATTTTCCTAAGTTCTTCAATGGAATTATTAGTATTTGTAGATTGCCCTGCTGTTAGCAAGGCTTTGGCATCGCCATCAAAGGTCTGTCTGCGCTGCTCGAATTCCTTCATCAGATTGTTCAGAGTGCCATTAGTATCTCTTGCTGTTGCTCTGACTTCAGAAAGACTACTAGAATACTTCAAAGGCGTGCTCGAACCGGGGGTTCGAGGTGTTCGAGATCCCATGGAAGTAGCATCCTCGGAATCATAGCAGAAAGGTGATGCAACATCATGTCTTACAGGTGGGCCAGTGGCATGCTCGGAAGCAAGGCTGCTTCTAGCAGCAGCAAGACTCATCTGCATTGAAATGGAAAGTTAGGTTTGATCAGATCAATCAACACCAACCATTACAATAACATTCACTAGCATGTCAAAAATTGAGGACTTATATGAGCTGAAGACTTACTTGCAAAGATGCCATTTGTTTTTGCCACATTTCCTCCATTGTTTTCATCTTTGTCTCATATTCCATCCACCTTCTCTGAAATTGTTTTAGCTGTTCCCTCAACTCAGCATTTTCCTCTTCCTTTTGCTCTATAGTTGCTTCAGCCGTGACAACCCGCCTTTGGAGTTCTGCCAAAGCCGAAGGTAGATTCTGGACCCGCTCATTGGACACTTCCTGCTAAACCATAAAAATAAGACATTTATCACATTAAGCAGTTGGGAGCTTCACAAAAATCATGGAACTCGGCATTCCAGGTCCATGAGAAGAGCTCAGTAAAAAGGGAAATAAGAGACATATATGCATTGAATGCTACTGTGGAAGACAATACAATAAGCTTAAAGGGGAGACAGATTTTAAGATTTTGACCACACCTCCATGCAGATAAGTACTTGGAAATGTTTCTGCTAGAAAGATGGCATAATGTATAGGATAACAAAAGCAAGAAAGCTTTTTGGTATCTTGCAGTTGACTACTAAAATCTAGCAGAAACAGTTCATGAAATGTTGATCTAGCTTACCAATTAAAACATAAAATTACTTGTGCATAATTGTGTTGGTCTATACTTACAATATAATGAACAAATATGAGTGTTACTCAAATTTAATTTAATATGCAAAGTTCGAGCAACATTTGATTACAACATAATGAAGGCATGGTGCAAAATTTAACCTATCTCCCACTTTTGATCAAAGTATCTCTTCCTATACTTTTCTGAGCTACCCAATATAGATATTTATTCGTTCTTGGTATTTTTTTTAAAAATTAATTGTTATAACACAGGTGCCTTAAATTCTCATATACCTAGATATTCCAAAATATTCAGAAATCTAATGTTTCTGCATATCAAACACCCCCATAGTCAATAGTCTCGACACAAATTTTAGTTGAATAGACGAAAAAAAAGGAGGAAAATACATTTACATAAATCAATGAATTATCTAAATTTAAACTTTGAGGAAATAAGACTGGAATTTATTGAATTTTGCTAAATTAAAAACATGCATAGGAAAGTACCTTAACTTCTGGCATCTTCACACGTGACTTTCGCCTAGATCTTGCATTTTCGGGACATTTCTTTAACTTATTCAAGCTACTAGTATGCCTTCGAACCAGCCACCCACGAATTACTACATAAAAAGGAAATGAATAATAAGCAAATCATGTCATGCCCCCTCCAAAGGGTAAACTTGAAAAAACAGGAACACACTAACCAGATTGTAGTATTATGATAGCCTGTATCTCCTCAATTTTTTCAGAAGAAATAGTTAGAGAAGACTTCAGCATAACACCATATTTCCTTCTCGCAATTTCTCCACGAACAACTACAATATAATCAAATTAGCAATTGAAATATTAAAATATATAGATACAAACTATGACCAAGGTTAAGAAAATCACTTGCAATAAGAATATGACTATTTGAGCCAACACTTTAGGTGAATAAAAGTTGTAACTAAATATATAATATATATCAATAAGTCCTCACTCATAAAGATTTAGATTTTGAAAAGATAGAAGCACAAAATCAAGGTTTCTTTTTGGAACACTATTAATCATACTTTCATGAAAAATATTACCAAATTTTTTTTTTTATGAAAAATATCTTGAAAATCTGCAGAAAGAGAAAAAAAGTGCAAAAAAAACCTGGAACCAGCTGAGAACTTTCGATATAAACAAAACTAATATTGATATCCGGGCATTACATGATTGTAAAGTTGTTGCTCCATTCTTAAGTTCATTGTAATAACTGCGAGCTTGATGACCACGAAAGCTTTTTTGAACCCCAAGTATTCCCTGCAAAAGCTGTTTTCGCCTATCCTCCAGTGCGCCAACCTACAAAATCAACCAGATCACAAGAATAATCACGTCAGAGAAGGCAGTATATGAATTAATATAAAATCCAGCTGAAGAAATACATTTAGGGTGTGTTTAGGAGGGGGTTTTTGGAGGGGAGGGGAGGATTTACTCCAATATTTTAGTTGTATAGATAGGGGAGAATGATGGAGAAAACATTTTGAAGCCCTCCAAAACCCTCCAAAACTCTCCAAAGTCCTCCCCTCTAGTACATTTCCAAAAACCCTTCAATTTGGGGAAACTCAAAAAATGCACTAGAAAGATGAGTTTGGAGGTTTTTGGAGGGTTTTCACATACTTTTTAAACACTCAAATAGGTAAAATATTGATTACAAACCCTCCCTTTCCCTCCAAAACTCCCAAACACACCCTTAAATGCATCTAGAGTCCTATCTCCAAATGCATTTCACTCTTAAACCGTGAACACATGGAACTGCTCAGACATACCTGCCCTGTTCGAAGATACAGTTTGGTGAAGCCAACTAGGTACATTTCAGGAGGGATATTGAATTGTTGCAAAACAGCAACTGAGATGCTCAATGGATCTTGAGATGTGTTGGCCTCAGTGAGCAGAAACCCATACCTAAACATGTGCAGGAACATAAATCAGCCTATTACTCATGAAAATCCAAAACATACAGTTGGTTTCGACACTACCTTCTGGCAAACTCTTGGTGTGTCATTCGAGTAGGATATCCAGCCCGTGAAATCCGAACAACCTCCAATACCCCGCAACACTTGAGTTGCTGTAGGACGAGATCTTCATCATATATGCCAGGAAGTTGCTTAGTATTTGGCTTTATACAGCGAATAAAGTGAGGGGTCGTGCTCTCCAACTGATGCATCAACTTGAATAATTGACCCTAATAGCAATAGAAAGAGAGTTGTGAGGCCTATTTCCCCTCAAATTATGACATTTTGCTTATTTCTCAGTGTACTCCTAAAATCCCTGTACCCCAGTTATAAATCATTTATCTAAGGAGCTCATCAATCACAATAATAACCCACAAATCAATAATGTCAGAATCACTTCTTTCCAAATATTAAAGACACAGAACCAGGTTGAGTAATGCTACAAGTATACCTTGAACTTTGTGCCAACACTCTGCTTTTGTGAATCATGAGCACCTATATGCGGGGAATTTGGTTGCTTCTGAGACTGGTTAAGCGTCTTGGAGAACAACTGCAGCAGTTCACAACTACATGACGACAGTAGTTGAATGGAATCAGAAGGCAGTGGATCTCTGTTCTTTTCTAGAAAGCCGTTTGTATCGTACAAAACCTGATCGAGGACCAGATTAGAATGATCAGAAACATAAATACAAAATTGACTCCCATGGTATGCATTCTACATATACCTAAAGTTTTAGAAAAACAAAATTAGAAAAAAGGAAATTATCAAAGCTACCTAGGATAAAAAACTCCAGCTAAAACATTTTATTGCAAAATTGCAAGTTCAACATCAGAATGATATTTGTGTCATAATTTTTTCTAGTTTATAAATGAAAACATCCAACATTTAGTAGGGAGATAGAAAAATAATATTATATTTAGAAACAACTAAATAATCATATTAGGAAACTTGGGCCTTTACAAAACATATGTTATAGATTTTGTAGCAACTAGATGGAAGAATCAATTTTACTTTAAAAACAAAAACCAAATAGATTTTGGAGCAACTTTCCAAAGCTTGTTAAATACTGAGCAGCTACTAACCTCCCCTGCATAATGACGAACACGGAAACCCCTGCCTCTTTCCCCTTTAAAGCAAGGATTAGCATGAAGGTGCTGCCTAAGCTTGTTGGCAAATGTTAGATCAGTGGCCCTGGGGAAATTTGATTCCTCATCCAACAAAGAGAGTAGCCCCAGAGGCTTCTGCACATTTTTATGACAGAGTACACAATGAGAATACTAAGTCAGTGAGAATAATGTTAAATTGAGCTCCAATATTGGGACCTGAACATAACTTCTTTTTTTTTTAAAATAATCTGTTTTGCGAAAAAAGCATATTGTCCAGAAACAGATGCAATAAAAACCAAAACAATGGCCCAGTTATCAGCTCAGACAAAAACTTTAAAAGCTTAAACCATATAAATACCTTCTCAAAGAGATCCAAACACTCTTGATTGTCCTCAAAATCTACTTTGGTCCAATCAACGCCATCTAGTTCGTAGTCCTGAAACAAGATATGTAAAGTGATGTTGCTGTCATGCATATCAAGCCTACTCGTAAAAACATAAATAGCATGTGATAGATATGAATGCCATCTTCTTGCCATTTTGCTGTATTATGGCTGTTTTAAACAAATTCCCTTCTATGCGCTCTTTGTTAGTAAATTCTCTCCCTCCCCTCTCTATCTCTTATCTCTCACACACACACAAATGAGATCTTAGTTGACAAGATACTAAATGGTTCACAATCAATTTACAGAAGTAAATAATACACTGATACAAATAGGTATGTAAAGACTCGGGATTAAAATGTATTGTGATTTTGTATTCCAAAGGTTGCTTGTGCTGACAGCTTTTTAGTTTGATAAGTTAATTTTAATTAGTCATGTTCTATATTGACCAAAAATTTTGGAAGTCCTGACCAAACCTTCTCATTTCCATAAGATAAAAAGGTAGTAAAACTTTTTAAAAGCACAGAAACTAAATTTCAGGATCTGTATCATACTTTCGTGTTCATATTAAAGATACTAGACATCAAATTACCCAGCAAAATGCAGAAATAAAGTTCCTTAAATTGTATCACACATTCACAATTTTGCATTTAAATTGAAGCTTAACATAGTCACTGTCACTGACCTCCTGCTCAAGTTTAAATAGATGCCGATTGAAATGTTGTTGAAGCCTCTCATTGGCATAGTTTATACAAAACTGTTCAAAGCTGTTTTTCTAGAAAAGAAAAACAAGAAATTATCAGAACACATTCTGATAGTCTAGGAAGCATCAATAAGCACATTGAATAATACAAATTGCAAACCTGGAATGACTCAAACCCATAAATGTCAAGGATGCTTATGGATCTCCCAGTACATCGTTTACCAACTTCAAGTGACTTGTTAACTTGTTCTACAAGCCAGTCAAACAAGCTTGCATAGATAAATTTTGCTAATGCATCTCTTGCATCAATTGCCTGAATAGAATGAAAAAATTGGATATAGTAGTATAATACAATTAGGAGCTGTCAAAAAATAGATTAATCGAATAGTTCAAGTAATCAACGGACCTGCCGCAATGTCAATGTTTTGGTAATAGTATCCTTGCCAGCTTGGATTTTATGGGTAGATAAAGCTGTCATTAACTCCTGGGAACTGCAACCCATCAGCAAAGCAGCAGTGGTTACAGCTGCCAAAAAAATATATAAATAAAAGTCACTTTTAAGGTGTTACTGAAATTTTCATATATACCCTCTATGTTACTATGTTAGCCACAGTCAATATGAACCACTGGACAGCCTTGTCCGACACAACTCAAGATAAAATATACCAGTTTCTGTACAGTAAATGGCACTGATAAAAATCCAGGTGAGCCCCAGCTAGCTTTAAGTATTCAATGCCACCAAATTAGCACACACTAAACATGATAAGGTGCAAGAAACCCATTTAAAGACACTATGCATAAATTATTAATACCTTCATCGTTCACCACCTCAATGTGATTTTCGTTATCAGTAAATTGGAATGATATATTTCCTAGCCATAATATCGCAGTGAGCATCTTAAAGACCCGCTCTTGATCCTCGTTGCTCATTTGAACAACATCCAACGCTTTCTGGGGAAAATACAGATGCCAAAAGGAGAAGAAAAATGACATAAGATCTTAGGAGGCCATAAAGATACATAAATAAGTAATTGTTCAACAAATGAACTGTCAAACAATATACCATTAGCCTATGAAATTTTTTAGCATCATCAACACCATCAATTGTCATGCAGTCACTCTGATTAAGATATTTATATTCGCTGGCCACTCTAAGATTCAGTCTCTCTGCACAGGAAAAGAAAATGATTTTGTGAGTAAAAATGTTTACGAGCTCGATTAAGCTGATAAGAAAACAAAATGCAATTTATGACTTGGCATCTAGATATTGGTATCAATGAAATTCCATGTAAAATTAGGTGTCTGTTTAAATTTGTAAATAACATTAAACAGCAGAGGAGATCTTCAGTGAGTATACTAGGAGGATCAAGCTCAACTGTCATATTTAAATGGGTTATCTCAAAGATAGTCATTGAGATCTCAAAGATGATACAGAAGTATAGAAGTATGCAAACTAATTGATAGGTTGTGTAGAAAATACACCTTTAAGATCAGGTGAAGATCCAGCACAAAGTTGATAAAATATGTGATACGACCTCTCGCCATTGGCCAGTTGAACAACTCTTGACTGCCAACAGAAGACACGATGATATAAAAATTGAAGAAAGAAAAACATTTCAGTTCCACACTTTTGTTCAAATAGGAATCACAAGTTACCTTTTCTAAAAGAACTGTTGAAGTTTGCATATGGGAATTGGCATATGAGAAACACGAAGCCGTAAGAATAAGTCAAGTCGGTAGATACCAAAAAAAAATGGATATCACAAATGAGAAAACTTTATGTAACACATTTAACTTGAACATGCTTACAGGTTTGAATTTTAGCGCCACAAATTTTCCCCGTTGTGCTGAAATGAATTTCAATCAACTTCCCCTGCACCCAAATTAAAAATGTATATCAATTAAAACGGTTCAGCCATTAGATACCATCCACAAACTTCTGCACAGCTTCCAGAAAATCAAAAGGAAGATTAAAATTGCAGAGTCTTATGGACATATTTGGTGGGAAACCTATCAAGCTCTAGAAATCTTATAGAGCAACAACAGGAGTAAGTTCCACAATAATGAAAAGAAACACAAACTCACAAATCTGCTAGAATTGTCATTCCTAGATGTTTTTGCATTCCCAAAAGCTTCTAGTATAACATTTGTCTGAAGAACTTCATTTTCTATCCCACAACTGCCACCACCAAGAGCAGCTAAGTATTGCATAGCAATTTTTGCTGTCTCTGTTTTCCCAGCTCCACTCTCGCCACTGTAACCGAATTTCTAACAATGATTATTAACAAGCATAATACAAGTGACTATATCTTTTTATTACAATAAAAATTTGATGCTATTGATTTCAGGGACAAATAATAAGAGGCATGCATAAAACAGAACCCCAAATGTACTGAGCGCTGACCTTATTATAATGGACTGATTTACTTCATCTGCAATGTACAAAATGTAAACAGAAAACCTTCATAAATATATCGTACAACCACACTCTAAAGATTTCAAAGGAGGAGAAAGAAAAGGGGAATTTTATTCACCTCCTATCATCTGATTATAAGCTGCATCTGCCATGGCATAAACATGAGGACTATCAATAGATTTCATCCTATAAGAAGAGACATAATCATTTCCATAAATCTGTACATCTTTGAAGGGATTGAGTGCAATTAAAATTGGCCCCGCTTTACTCTGCATACAGAAAGCACGAGCAGCATATGAGATTACATAGATAATCATCCAAGTAGGAAAAACAAACCATAGCAGCAGACATACATAAATCATATCCTGAGAATATCTAAACCGAAGATTGTGAAGAACTGAGGGCTCATTTAAATAGCTGAGCTGTATAAGATCATCCACACCCTCTAAAATATCAGGATTAGCTGGTAGGAGCTCTGTTCTGGCCACTTTCATAACCTGCAGTAACAACAAAATGGCACAAATATCCTGTTATCTTGCATATTCAACGATGAATACTATCTTTCAAATATGCAAAAAGGTTAAATATTTACGTTTCCATTTGAGAGTGAAACAGATGCTTGCTCTCCTGAAGTTGACTGTATCGTTCCCAGTCCCCACTTCCCTCTTGGTTGCCTACACCAAACATGAAGTTTCTGTGGAAACAACAAAAACAGAGGAAATTTAACAGAAACGCACATGCCATTAGCAAGTCTCTACTCTCAATCTATGCCAACAGTTAATGGACAAAAGAAAAAAAACATAATGCTGATACATAACTCTATAGATAAAAACTGCAAACAAACATTCTTCTAAGGTAGCATGTTAAAAGTAACTTTGATATTGTTCAATCAAATAACCATTCATATAATCAACCAATAGGAATGCTCTAGGGAAACAACAAAAACAGAAAGAACATTAGACTGGAAGTACGCATGCCACAAACAATTTACCAATGCCTAACATTAACCTATGGTAGCGCAGTAGTGGTGCCAGTACGAAACATCAAACAAATAAAAGCTCTGAATCAAAGTATCAGCCAATAAGTGAATAAACCACAAGGTATTATGATATCTTTAAATTAAGAATAACCTCACAGCATTTTAATCTAAGGCAAATGCTAACCAGTGCCCTAAAAGCACTTATTGAGGAATTAAAAATAGAATTTTTTTATTAGAAAGTGTAGCTTTTGAAATAAATAATGCATTGAATGCTGTGATTTTCAATAAAAACTTTCTAAATCTTGGTTCCAGCTTAAGACACTGTTTAGCTTGACCCTTAAATCTAATTAGCATGTGTACAGTTTATTTTTATTTGCAATTTTAAAAGGGTTATGTTGCAGCATCACAATCACATCTTTGTTTAAGACCACCTTCTATATTTTACTCAAGCTGATTGCTTTCATCCAAACACCAAAACCTTATCATCCTCGAACTGGGAACATATAATACCAAAAAAGGAAGCATATTAACACTAAAAACCACTGTTAAAACTTCATTCACAAGCACAAGCCCATTTACCATTGCAAGTTTCAACACTACCTATCCATAAACCAGTCAACTACTAACAATCAATCACCACAAACAAATTCCAAGTCCCCAGCAGTTAGTTACCTTTTTGATGAAATAAGCAACATTGTCATCCTCCAATTCCTGAGATGGTGGAGTCACAGAATCAGCAGCAGCAGCAGAAGAATCAGCAGGAGTTGAAACAGGACTAGGTGAAGAAGTTTGTTCAGCAACCATTTTCTCTTCTGATTTGGCCACGTAAGGGGATTCCAAATCCATCTTCATCTTCTTGCTAGCAAAACTACCTTTCCTCCTGTGCCCCTTTTCCTTCTTCATCTTGCTCTCTTCATTCTCATCAACCTTGAAGCTCTTAGGCAACGACCTTCTCGCCGGCGGTAACCTACCCCTCGACGTCGGTCTCGCCGGCAATGCCGGCGGCAGGTCCTTCGGCTTCTCCTCCTCATCTCTCCGGCGAAGCGACTCAAGCATCTCTTCTAACGAGCTTCTCGCAAGGGAAGATGGTGAAGCTGATAACATCATCTTTGGTAACAAAAAAAAATTTAGAAAAAAATTTGAAAATTCAAAGAAATTTCGTAGCTTTTCCTTCAAATTCTCATGCCCAACTTGAGATTTCACCGACCCATCTGGGAAAACATTGAAACAGAAGGACCCATTTGGGATTTAAGTCAATTAACGTGGAAAATGCAAAATAAAAAAGGGGAAAAATTCGTTTTTGTTTGTTTGTTTGGTTTGAGGTTTTTGTTTGAATGGGAGATAAGCTTTTGAAAAAGGTAAGAAGGGAGAAGGGAACGTTTTGTTTTCCTCGTTGTGCCAATGAATCAACACAATCTCCTAAAACGAACTCCAGAAGCGCATTTACCAAATCGAGGAAGGTCGCGGGTTTCCATTACTGAAAAGCGAAAGTTACGAGGTTGGAAAATTAGGAATGGAGAGAGTTTTAGCGAGGAGGTTGAGGTTGTTGCAAAAAAAACAACCTCCCTCAGAGAGACTCTGAAGAGGAGAGAGAAAAAATGGTAACAAAAAACCAAACACCCAAAAAATTTGGGGGAAATTTGCAATTACAGTGGTGTGTTCTGTTTTCTCTGCTCTGTTTTTCTCTTGCAAAAAACCAAACCAAACCAAACGTTCCTCTCTGTGTTGTGTGTGTGTTCCTCAGAAACAAAACAGGAGCATTAAACTTTGGGAGAAAGTCTTTGGTGGTGATGATGGCTCTTTTTTGCTTTTTTGCCCAGAAAAATTCAAATGTTTTCAGGTGAGTTGGCAATGCAACCAACAACAACACTTCTTCCAATATTCGTAATTCGTTCCTTCACCAAAACCGTTTGGATCTCACATGACAAAGTGTATTAGTTTAATCTACGAGTGTACTATAAAATTAAATAAAATTATTGAATGTCATAAAATAGAATAGAGTTGTGGATTTTCATTTTGAAATAAAATGAATGATAAGAATATGGGCGTGAGTGAAACAACGTGGGAAAAGGCTGACAGTGGAATTAAAGTGGAAGACTACTAAAATGGGCCCAATTTTCAGATAAATTACGAAGCTAGCATCTTCCACAGTTCCACTTGTGAAAATCAAAGAGAATTTATTATTTTAATAATTAATTTTTATTTTCTCAACTAATGCTTTTTTTGTCTAAGATTTGTTATATCTGAAAATTATATTAGAGTTTAGATATATAAAACTCAAATACGATACATTTCTTAAGAGAAATTAAGCACTTTTTAGGTTAAGTATTTTTCTTAACTAGTCATTTAAAAGTGTTTGTTAATTGTTAATAATGATGATTGTAAAATAAAATAATAAACAACAGTAGTTGACTTTACAATGAATTGTTTTCTTACTTTTTGTGAGAAAAAGAAATTTCTTAAAACTCAAATTCTTCTTTTTTTTTTGGTCAAATAATTCTTCAAATCTAGGATATAAATAATAGCTGTATAAAATAAATAGCAAAAATAAAATTTATTCATAGGCGATAATATTATTTCCTTACTCTCCAAACCATAATGATTTATGCTTTCACTTTGACGCCAAGGGAGGCAAACCCAAAACCAATCATGTGTGGCGTACGTATATCCCTAGCCACAAGTGCAGAATGGGAAATTGCAAGGTTAAAATGGAAATGGAAAAATGTTTTGCTTTAAAAAGAAAAGTGGATAAGATCTCTGAAAACAAAACAAAAACAGCAAAAGCGTACAGTATTAAAGTTTGTCCATCTTCATCAAAAAAAAAAAAAGTTTGTCCATGGATTGATAGGGCTAACAAATTTAATTGTGAGTTATAATTCCTAATCAGATGTAGTTTGACCAATTAATGTTTTTTGCAATTATTATAATCCTAAACTTCAAGTCTTAATTCACCAAAAAAAAAAAAACTTCCAAGTCTTCAACCCTATTACCTTGTATAATTTATTCAATGTTCAATATATCTTCAACACTAGTTCACTTTTATTCCGTGTTTAGATTAACGTATTTTTATTACAATAATTTCTAATTAAAATTAAAATATTACTAAAAATGAAAAAACTTAAAAATTAATTATGACTAGCGATATATTCTCTAACATATTTTTTTTATATATTTTCTATAATTGATTAAAATTCATGTAGGTTTTACTACTTTAAGAATGAATCTCATTAAATAAAATATGAGACCCACATAAATTTTACCTAATTATAAAAGGTGTATTGAAACGAGTGTGTAGAAGAGTGTATTGCTACTGGAACTCCTTAATTTTAAGACCACATGTATCTGGAAGTTTTGACTAATCGATTAGCATATGCAATATTAAATGAATCATACAAAGTTAAAGCTTATTTATTAAGTTATAATTACAGCTAATTAACTGGGTGCCTAACAGATTTAACAACTTAAAGATTATTGTTAATTTTATGATCGTAGTTGAATATTATATTCAGCACACAATATGTTAATATTAATGAGGATAAATATGTTTAGCCAAACCTCAGCTTGTATGATCTTTAATTTCTATCTTACCTTAAAATCCCGTCAATAGAAGGTGGTAGGTATAGAGCCAGAGACATGCCAGCAATTTATGTTTTAAGACCTAAGAAAAACTTTAAAATGGGAGGATGTAAGAGAGACTTTGCGCTTGGCTTTGAGGAAAAGGACATGTCCAATCGGAAATAGTTAGGCAATTTCTATCTACACATACATGTTTTTCTATCAACACATACATGCTGTGGAACTATTAGTTCCGCAGATGTATTTTTTTTCGGACACACACATACCGCGGAACTATTAGTTCCGCGGGTTGTAATTCACCGCGGAACTAATAGATTAGTTCCGCGCGTTGTAATTCAATTCGGACACACACATAACGAATAAAAAATGCTTGCGGAACTATTAGTTCCGCAGTGAATTACAACCCGCGGAACTAATAGTTCCGCAGTATGTGTGTGTTAGAAAAAAAAATACACCTGCAGATTAGTTCCGCAGCATATATGTGTTGATAAAAAATCATGTATGTGTAGATAAAAATTGCCAATAGTTATTGTCCACAAACGCTTTTAAATTCCCTTGAGGCCCACACCACACACACACACACACACACACACACACACACCTATCTTGAACTTAAATTATGAACTTCACTTGACACCTTACCGGGAGAGGACACTACGTGTACCAAACTATTTAGGCTTTAACATGTTTTTGGTCTCTCTAAATATTGATATTTTGAATTTAGTTTTTCTAAAAAAATTAAAATTTTTTGGTCTCTCAAGAAATTAATTTTTTGATTTAGGTCCCTCTTTTGCGTTGACCGCTGATATGGCACACTGAAGTCCCTGTAAAAAGCTGACGTAGCCAATATGCAATGCTATGGCCATGTCAGCTGACATGTCATAATTGATTTTTTCCTATTTTCTGAGCTGGATTTACCCAGCTCCACCACCCCGTCCTTCTCCCCCACCACCACCACCACCACCCCCTCCCCTCCACCACCCCCCATCCGAAGAAGAGAGGAGAAGAAGCACTTTGAAGGCCTTCAAGGTCATCCAAGAAAACACATTGCTGCTGCCGCATCTTCCTCTTCCCCTACCTTGTTCTTCGTTTTTTTCCTATCTTCGTTGCTTTGGTACAAATTAGGGCTCAATCGTGTCTCATGGATTTCAGATTTTGCGATTTTGATGTTTGTTCACGTGGTTCAACCATTGAGGTTCTTCAATCGAGTTTGATAGGGATCGATTGTAGATGTTTGTGTTCAAACTGACGAAACATGTACTGTTACTTCATCATTCACTAAACTACATGTTTCTTTGTTTTGATCTTTTTAGGCACTTTTGGAAGTTTTGATCTGATTGTCTTTGTCAAGCTTTTATCTAGTTATTTTAGAGTTATATTCCTGGAAGCAGAGGGAATAATGGATTACAGTTTTCTCATTGGCCTTCGTTTTCGTGATGATTATTCAATTGATGAAACGTTATCTGAACGAGGGTGGTGGTTGGGGGGGGGGGGAGAGAGAGGGGGCGGTGGTGGTCTGATTGATGTCACATGGTCCTTCTAAATATATTAAGTTTTGATTTAGTCATTTTAAATATATTAAGTTTTGATTTAGTCCCTATAAATAGGTCATGTAGTCCGTACAGATGACGTGTCAGCTGACATGACACTGCATACTAGTCACGTCAGCTTTTTACAGGGACTTCAATGTGTCATGTCAGTGGTCAACGCAAAAGAGGGACCTAAATCAAAAAATTGATTTCTTGAGGGACTAAAAAACTTTGACTTTTTTTAGAGAGACTAAATTTAAAACGCCGATATTTAGAGAGACCAAAAACATGATAAAGCCTCTAATTATTATGAGTCAAAATTAAAGAATACTAAATTTTTGAAAATGAAAACACTTGACATATCTCTATAGTGAAGTGTGATTGATGTCACATGGTCCTTCTAAATATATTAAGTTTTGATTTAGTCATTTTAAATATATTAAGTTTTGATTTAGTCCCTATAAATAGGTCATGTAGTCCGTACAGATGACGTGTCAGCTGACATGACACTGCATACTAGTCACGTCAGCTTTTTACAGGGACTTCAATGTGTCATGTCAGTGGTCAACGCAAAAAAGGAACCTAAATCAAAAAATTGATTTCTTGAGGGACTAAAAAACTTTGACTTTTTTTAGAGAGACTAAATTTAAAACGCCGATATTTAGAGAGACCAAAAACATGATAAAGCCTCTAATTATTATGAGTCAAAATTAAAGAATACTAAATTTTTGAAAATGAAAACACTTGACATATCTCTATAGTGAATATCTATTAAATAGGTGACAAAATGAGCATACTTAATTATATTTATATATTTAATAATTTCTTAGAATATTAAATTAATCATATCCAACTATCAGCGTATAATTTAATTTAATAATAGACATTTATTCATATGATAAAATATTATAATATTATAATATATAGTAGTTATTCATGTATATATATCATGTTATCCTATTATATTTTTATTTTTATATTAATACAAATGATATGTACGATAAAAGTATTAAATTATTTTTGAATTGTACGAAATTTTATAGACTTAATCTATTTAATACAAACTTTTATTTCAATGATTAACTTATATAACTTTGTATTTGACAAAAAATTATTGAAAGTGTAAGTATACTGAATTACACATTTGGCATCAACAAATGGTGACTGTGTAACTGTGTATTTATTAATACTATATATGCTAAATAAAAAATCATTTTCTTACTTAATCTAAAAATTATTTCTCTTAAACTTGAACTAACACACTTTAATCAGACATCTTCTCCTTACCAAAAAAATCAGACATCTTCAACGCTACGCGAACCCTTTTAGAGTTCTTCCTGACAATACATTGAAGACAAATAGTGAGGGCAAGGAAAAGAAAAAGTTAAAGGAATTATCTCATTACCAGACAGTGCAGGAATTTCATCAGTCAGAATGATTTGCAATGACCAAGGCATTTCAGCATCTCAGCACATGACAAGATATTTTTTTTTCAAGACTATCACTTGACTATTGTCTTGATGGTGTTGATAAAAAATATTCAATATAATTTATTAAATATTTTTAATCATTAATGTTAAATTATTTTTATATTTTCAAAATGGAAAGCATTTTTTCATTGAATGTTTTTAATTTACTATTTAATTTGTATGTTAAAAATGCTTGTTAGCGTTCTTATTATTTATTAATTACTATCTCCATTTCATATTAAGTTCCATGTTAGAAAAAGGACAAAAAATCATATATTACTATTAAGTGTCATTTTATTTTTTTAATGGAATATTATGTTTTTCACAATTTTGTCCATGGATGGTGTAACACTGAGAAATGTAAAATTATTTTACTCATTAACTCATTTATTATTTTTCTTAATCCTTGTAAAAAAATTAAACAATATACTTAATTTGACACAATAACCAAATACATATTTTACATCGAGAAATATCTTACCGTTTATACGACGGAGACTAATCTCCTGTGGGAGTTTATTTGACACCTCTAATTGGTGATATTCCTCCCAGTTGAGATTTTTTCATACCCGAGACTCAAATGCGAGATTCTAGTTAAGGAACGAGAGACTTTAACTACTCACACTAGCATCTGTTGGTAATTTTGTATAATTATATCCACGATAGGTGAGCTCACAGCTGTATAAAGAGTATAATGATTTAGAATTGTTGTTCAGCTATGGGGTAATAAGTTGACCAAAAGAAAGCTATGGGCTAATAAAGGAGCCGGAAGGCATAAATTAATTAATGGCCTAATAAACGAATGAATGATTAGCAGTGCGGAAGGGAGCATTGTCTCCCTTTTGGATGTGCGGAAAATCATGGCTAATAGCCTAATACTACTACTAGTACTAAGATTTCATTTCATACTCCTACTATACATTTATGGTTGATTGAAGTTCGTTGAATATTAACGGTTGATTAATTGTCCTTGTCCAAAGCGAGGGTGCATTGCCTCATGAGCCGTGGAATTGGCAAACTTTTGGTTAATCGTGCGTGCCACTACCATATGCACGGAACGATATAATATAACACTCAATGATAGTAAGTTGATATCTAATGAGTCAATTTTGACATTGATTTCATACATTTTTCACTCTTGCTTTTTCTTTAAAAAGGTAGGATGAAGGGACACTATTCATATTTTAAAGTCAATAAAGATATTAAGTTAACGTAAACAAGAATTAAAAATTAAAATATAATTTATACTGTCTTATATTACATTCAAATAAGACACAATTAAAATGTCTTATTACATTCAAATTAATCTCTCAACCACAGCGGAGAAAAAGGATCATTACTATCTTATATGCATTCAAATAATTACTGTAAGCAGATTAATCAAAACATTCTTCCTCTATTAATTGCAGAATATTCATAACAAAATCATTAATGGATAACGATATATCCTGTCATTGTGCATAGGTTTGCTTTGTGCAATTGTTCTCAAAAAGTATTATTGCCTAGCCGTCGGGTTAGTGCTTGCCTTTTGTGAGACTATGTATGAAGTGTCTTTATATTCTTTTATTTACCAAGTGGTTGGTCGGAGTGACGATAGGTTTGTGTCCCTTGTCTAAGTGGTTATGTGGTTCGAATCATAACTCTTATGTACGGAGAAAACCTGGTTAGAAATGATTGAAAAAATTTATTGCAGTTATATGTGTATCAATTTTTTTTTGAGTAATAAGAAAACAAGAAGCAGAAAACAAAACTGAAAAAATGCAGCCAATTAACTGAGTCAGCGAAGAAATAATTCCTTACGGGCGTAATTTTTCCCCCGGAAAGATACTTGTGATCACAAAAGAAATTGTAACATGATCGTCATGGCCCATGACATGAGCCACAAAGATTAATTAATAGGAAAATGTTAGCCATCTTTTCAATAGACATAAAATAACATAAATTCATAAATCAAACCTCTAACCAAGCAATGATACCTTGGCACCTGGAGTGCAATTCAAGTTTAACAGTGCCAAATGGGTTACAATGGATTGGCAATATGGCATTTGGATTTGATCAAGGCAAATAATGTTAACGGGAAAAGAACAAGCATTAAAATCCAGTAGTCGCCAGGTGGTGTTTGGTACGGTTGCTGGTTTGGACCCACACCAAATTAAAACAAGAGGGAAGGGAATATAAACAGAGGCACATTGCATTGCATACATACCCTGCAACGTCGTCTTCTGACATGTAATTGAATTGAATTGATCAGTGAGATGAGGTGTGGCCATTGCTTTATTGATTTCCATAAATCATCTGCTCCCCCCATTGAATTCTTGACAACTGGCATACAGATTAAAGAGATGCAATTTTTGCACCCAGATTTCCTGTAGTTACAATTTCATGCATTTGTCACAATCAGCAAATCGGAACCATTAGATGAAGATTGGATAGTTCCTATTCCAACTTCAACAAATTGGATTTAAAATAAGAGCTCGAAATATGAGTCATCAAATCTTCATCTAACGATTCCGATTTGCTGACAGCGGCAAATGTGTGGAATCGTGACTGCATGGAATCCAAATTCGCAATTTTGTACCAAGAGAGAGATATGCTGTTGACCAATGCCAATCCCCAGTTCATCACTTAACATGCATACCTTTGATTAAAGAAAATCAATATGCTTCCCAACACACATGCAATGCAAACTCTTGGGAGTAGTAGACTAACTAGATCATTCCATTTTTCCTTAATAGTTACACCATCAAAATTAGTTCATTGTCAATTTAGATGACAAAATACCATCTCTAGCTTCTTTTGAACGACAGTTTCATTCAGATTAGGTTGGTCTGATGCTTTCAGTATCTGGCAATGCAACAAGCCTTTCCATTTCAAGGAAATCATACATCAGATTGATCTCATTTGAAAGGACCATACCATTTTTTTTCCAGTAGTGTTTTCATTCTTAAAATTGATTTCTGTAATTAAATGATAGGTCCTAGCAAAAGAATCGGCAAGAATTGGAAGAGAGAGAGAGAACTGAATTCAGAGCAAACTCTGCCAAGGGAATGGGTCCCCTTTTCAACTGAGAAATCAGAAATCAGTGGTACAATTCAGTTCCTTTCAGAAACTAACTGCCTAACTAAGTCCCTTGTTCCTTCTTGAGTACACATTCAATATCCTCCTCTCTTGGTCCCTAACATTAAAGCAGATGGGCAAGAGTCATAATGGCATGGCTTGCCTTCATTCATTTCCCAGCCTCATAATTTTGCACATATCACTTTCAGTTACCACAACCTCTCTCCATTATTTGACAAGCTATCTGTGAAAGACTATATAACTGAAGATGCAGTCAAAGAACTGTGATCATTAGCTGAGAATGTTTTTTGAACCATGGCTTTCAGTCTATGACACATCAGCTTCAGGCTCAGCCAAATCCTTTATACTGTTGCTTGCTGTTTTAGAAGCTTGGGGTACTCAAATACCTCCCAATGGTCCCAAATTCTAGTTCCTCTAGTTGAGATTGTAGTTCAATTTTATGACTTGAATCTTCTATCTCCACATCCTCAAGACTGACTCTGGTGAAGATCAGAACTGAGTGATGCAGCAACAATTGATTTTATTTGGTCTCCAAGTAACTAATGAAATGTATGACGACATTATTTTCTCTTTTTGACAAATGCTGTTAGATAGTACAAGGAGCTGTGGGCCTGCGTTACTGGCTATTCTTCATTAGAATCATCAAGATAAATTAGATAAATTTCATGTTTTGAGGAATAGGTTCTTGTGTAAAGCAATAAATAGCAAAGTGACGTTATATCTTCTACATTGTAAATGAAAGCAAAAGAAAGAGTACTTTTACTAAGGATTAACAAGAAAGGATCACTGAGTTATGACTATGGTGCATGTATTGATGGCAGAGTTGTTGCTGGAATGCAAGTATAGGGCCTGGATCAAGTTAAAAGGATTTCTGGTCTCTTCTTCTCCATTAATGGTGTCATTGGATTTCACTCGGTTGCCTGGGAAAAATACGATATTCTAGTTTCTGCATATTTAGCTTTAACTGAACTAATGGCTATAATCGCCCCTTCCTTGGATTGTTGATGGTAAAAGCATAGAATAATTGTATATTTAGTTTAAGATGCTATAACTCCTTTCACGGGGTTCATAGGTTTTTGTACCAACAAATGATTCAGAATGCATTGTGCATAAACTACTGATCATAGACATTAATCTTGTTAAACTCAATGAAATGACCAATGACTAAAGAATTGTTAGATAGTTGGAGGATTTTATAGCTTGTGAACTAAACTGATAGTCTGATACACAAATGCACAATGCATTGATTTATGAGTAATAAAAAACGATCAGATTAAGTAAGTGCTGCAGAAAATCCAGTAAATAAAGTTAACAAGTTGATGCTAAAACCTAGAAGAAAATACATATTGCAAGAAGTGGTTAACTGGAGTTATGCATTAGGGCAAGAAGTGGTTCCCCTTGGGACAGAATGAGTGTTGTTTAAACCAGGGTTTTCTTGCAATTTCATAAATTTTTCAAAGGGACTTCTTTTTTTTTTGGGTCAAAAAAGGGACTTCTAAATAATTACAAAAACTGATGAAACCTACTATTCTCAGTATTTTTGGTAGTCCACCCGTGGTCTAGAGCTTGATTACAACTCCTTCAAAAATACCATCAGGCCCGAAGTTAGGTGCAAAGAGTCTTGGATCAACAGGCCCTGGAAGACTGAATAAAAGTGTGAATGGCCCAGGAGAGCATAGCTGCCGGGTTTTCATCTGGAAAACACGTGACTGTTTTGTTATTGTTTTTCCACCAGATAACAACCCTTTGATCTGAACCCTCCCATCAGATTCAATATCACAACTGAACTGACCTGCCATAAAGTAGGATGAATATTCATTTAGAGATATAATAATCAAGAAAATCTTTCTGAAAAGCATGCATACATGTTAGGACAGTTTATGAACTTATCATTAGATGAAGATAGGATGGACCAAGGCAGACAGGCAGATCCTAGTTTAAGTACCCTGAAGCAACATGCATGAGAAAAAAGTCACACTTAAGATAGGATGGACCAAGGCAGACAGGCAGATCCTAGTTTAAGTACCCTGAAGCAACATGCATGAGAAAAAAGTCACACTTGTAACACTACCTTTTGTTTTACACTTCTCCCAACCCCAACCTCAACTCTTTCCAAAACCATAAGGTTGCAATAGAATATCGTGTTCATTGCCAGCATTAGCAATTATTAAATGTTATTTATATATTAAAAGAAATGTCATAACATTAAACTTTAAATTCTAATTAAAGAAGATCTTCCTATGCCACAAACTTGCAATAGATAGTTGTTCTCACTTCTCAGCATTACTAGAAACATATATGACATACCAACTCATCTGAAATTCACTCCCTAGGCTTATCCTCTTTACTGAAGGTGCTAAGTATTCTTTGCAGTGCTCAACATCAATCAAAAAATTTCCCAAAGAAATGAGTCCATTACCAATTGAACAATTATGATGAAAAGGCATGTAAAAATTGCAGGCTACAAGCACTTTGTTAATATTCATGACTTCTGACCAGGATATATTGAAGAAGAAAACATTGCCTCTATAGGTATAAATATAATAAATGAAAGGGCCATTTCCATTTCTGATAAATTAAAAAAAGAATGAATCCTTCCAGCAGATAATCAAAGACAATGGAAATACTGGAAGAAGATACTTGAGTAAATAGAAAGAGGAGAAACATACTGTAATCTTTCTTGACGCCTGGTAAGGAAACTCGAAACAGATATGCCACTTTACTAATACCGATATCCACAACACCAACAGATGGACCAAATAGCCCTCTTCTGGCTGTCCCTGTTAAAACAAGAGAAGAATCTTGGACACAATCGTCAGTGTCGGGAATAGAGAGAAGGGGCATCAAGGCAGGCCCATCAGATTTACACATCTTCTTGGAAGGATCTGCCTTAGCAGTATTTTTTGTAGGGAATACCCTTGGAAACTCTGGCATCGATGGAGTATCATCAAAATACTTTCTCTTGCACTCTTGTTGAAACTTTCCCGATTGGCATCCCCCATTTGGAACAATCCCTGGCACTCTGTCCATGCAATTACCGTCACTTTCTTTACTCGGCCGAGGGTGAATCCGAACACATAGGCATTCACTTAAATCTAACTTGAGAGTGTTGACACCAGTTAAAGACATGAAACTATTCAAATCCTCGTCTTTAATGTGTGATGTAAGAGGATCATCAATCAAAACAACCCCTTTAACAACCCTGAAGCTATCAGGGTACCATATCTGTTGATGAAGCTCCAAAGGGAAAAAGCTAGTGAACTGTTGACTATCCTCTGAAAAGTCAGAGGTGGTGGGCAAGAACAAGTTTCCCTTTAGATACATATGAAACATATTGAGGTCCAAAACAAGGTCAGGAAGGGCATCCCTTAGGAGATAATAATACAATCTCTCCAAGAGAGAAATGCTAACATAAGAAGGTCCCAAATCAGTTAAGTTATATGGTGGCAAACCAGCATTTAGTCTTTGAAGAGCTGAACATCTTGGGTTATCAGACTTGACATCAGGTCCCAGGTAAGTGGTGATGATGAAGTCAATGAGAAATTTCCTATCATTGTCACTGTTATTGACTGGTTTGACAGTGATAGGCCTTCTCTTATAACAAAGTTTTCCTTTCAAATCCATGAGTGGTGTGGTGTGGATATGAATACCTGTACAGTACAGGGATACCATAAAAACCAAATTGAGGAAGAAAGTAATCAAAATTTCTTAAATCTGAATTCATAAAAACCTAGGCACGTGTCATTGAGGATTTTATTTATTTATTAGGGAGTGTCATTGAGGATTAAGATGCAAAATTGGTGTAGAAAAAAAAATAAAAAATAAGAGGAGACTCACAGCATGTGGTGAGAAGACCCACGGAGTACACAACAAAACAGCAATTTGAGGCAGCTCCGGTGAACGGTGGTGGGAGGGGTGGCGAGTAACACAGTCACAAAGATCACAATTTTTGTTTTCCCTTCTTTGTTAGCATGTCTAGTTCGTGACTTGTGTAATGTGTCGCGGGTCTGACATGACTACACCGCGCTCATTAAATTTTTTTGACAGCCGCAAACTCAACTCATTTTCGAGATATTTGACTCAATTAATTTTATAGGCTAAAATAAAATATTTTAATAGTTAATAAAACTTAATATTAAATTAAAATTAAAATTCTTATACAAACAGGGATTGGGTCTAATGGGGGCTAGTGCCTCACGTAGTGATGAACCACGTTTCAAATCAATGCTGAGAGAGATATGCTGTTCACCAATGCCAATCCCCAGTTCATCACTTAACATGCATACCTTTGATTAAAGAAAATCAATATGCTTCCCAACACACATGCAATGCAAACTCTTGGGAGTAGTGGACTAACTAGATCATTCTATTTTTCCTTAGTAGTTACACCATCAAAATTAGTTCATTGTCAATTTAGATGACAAAATACCATCTCTAGCTTCTTTTGAACCACAGTTTCATTCAGATTAGGTTGGTCTGATGCTTTCAGTATCTGGCAATGCAACAAGCCTTTCCATTTCAAGGAAATCATACATCAGATTGATCTCATTTGAAAGGGCCATACCAAATTCTAGGGTTGGCAAAACGGGCCAACCTGACCCGATCGCAGCCCACCAAATACGGGGCGGGTTGGCTCTCCAAGAAAAGTGGGTTCCAACATACCAGCCCGGCCCGCCGCGGGCTGGCGGGCTGGCCCGCCATTAGCCAAAAACGAACAAAAAAGAAGGAAAATGGGCTGTTGAATTGGCGGGTTGCCCGCCTAACCCGCCCAAAAATATACAAAAAAAACTGAAATAATACCAAATAACCAAATTAGCAATGGACAATCAACTCCTAGCAACAACAACACAATTTGTAAGCAAGTAAGCAACAGCAGTAGTAAACCAGAATGCAAAAATGTCACACACTAGTGTTAACAATCAAACGTGGACATGTCTCAATTCACATGTCCAAGTGACTAAGTCCAACATTAAATCCACAGCACAGCAGTAAGTCGCTCAACACACAATAGCAATGTCAATTTGTTCCTCAACTTCATCAACTGGCAGCGGTTTATTAATTGAATCCATTTCAATTTTCCAAATCTAAGTCCTGTTTGAAATTAATTAATTAATTAATCAATATGGGTGAGCTAAACTACCATAACATGAATGAGCTAAACAATCATAACAAAAATCAATTGCTTCATGAGAGCATTTGTGAAAAAAAGCTTGATACATATATGTGTACACACGTGCAGGTACATGCCAGGGAAATATATATAAGGGAACATGGTCATCATGACATACAGAATAAGCTTTAAGGCACTTTCAAAGAGAATAAATTGAAGTAACAGTGTAACACATACAGAAAATAAATACTTTTTTTCTATTAAAGGGCACTATATGTTGAACTAAAAGGTCCACTACGATGGTGACTAACTCACTAACAATAACATTGAGTAGTGGACAGATAAACCAAATTGAGCACCACATGGTGCTAACTGCTAACCCGAGTCATAGAATTGGTGTTAAAACTCCATATTTTTCCCTCCCTCTCGCTCCCTTTTACCCTCTGTTGACTGTTCCCTGATAAAGGCTTGCAAAATGTCTAATTGTTATGCACATCTCACATGAGATCAAAAGCCTTTTAAGTAACTTAACTAGTCACTGATGACATTGGCCATTCATTGTCAAACAAAAGCGAAAACAGGAACACAATGAATCATAATTGTGTTCAAACAGCCATAACAATCGTGAATCATAAAAATCAAACAGATAAACCAAATCCAAGCCTCTTCTTCACACAAAGAGACAAACTCCACAAGAGATGAAATTGTAGAAACCCACATACGAAGACAAGTTTAGTTTCTCATAACAGCCATAACAAATCAAGTAATCAACATTCAAAGGCAAAGCACACGACACGACAATGGGGGAAACCCAGAAACGAAGACAAGTTCTGTTTACCTCAACGGTGGGGGCTTGGATCGACGGTGGCTCGAGGGACGGCGGCGACGAGACGGTGACGCGGCGTTGGGGCCTACGGACGGGAGTCACGGGACGACGGTGGGGGAGAGGGAGAGCTGCCGAGAGGAATCCCTAGATCTAGTCTCTACTCTAGAATGCTTAACAGTAACACAGTAAGAAAGAAAGAAAGGGCTGAAGTGAAAACTGCTGATTGCTGAAGTGAAAGAACTGGGCCTGGGTGTTGGCTGGCTGTAGGCTTCACGGGAAAACATAGGTAAGTGAAAAAAAAAACCTAATTGAGGAAGAAAGTAATCAAAATTTCTTAAATCTGAATTCATACAAACCTAGGCATGTGTCATTGAGGATTTTATTTATTTATTAGGGAGTGTCATTGAGGATTAAGATGCAAAATTGGTGTAGAAAAAAAATAAAAAATAAGAGGAGACTCACAGCATGTGGTGAGAAGAACCACGGAGTACACAACAAAACAGCAATTTGAGGCAGCTCCGGTGAACGGTGGTGGGAGGGGCGGCGAGTAACACAGTCACAAAGATCCCAATTTTTGTTTTCCCTTCTTTGTTAGCATGTCTTGTTCGTGACTTGTGTAATGTGTTGCGGGTCTGACATGACTACACCGCGCTCATTAAGTTTTTTTGACAGCTGCAAACTCAACTCATTTTCGAGATATTTGACTCAATTAATTTTATAGGCTAAAATAAAGTATTTTAATAGTTAATAAAACTTAATATTAAATTAAAATTAAAATTAAAATTCTTATACAAACCGGGATTGAGTCTAATGGGGGCTAGTGCCTCAGGTAGTGATCCCTCACGTAGTGACGAATTACGGTTCAAATCAATGTTGAGAGAGGTATTTATATTTAGTATTTGACTGTAATTATCTTCGATGGATGATATTTACGAGAAACAAAATAAAAAAAATTCTTATATATTTATCAATATTTTCTACTGACTGAAATATAAAAAAAAAGTATATACACCTGAAATATGGTCCAAATACATATATTTTTTTTTTATATTTCAATTTGAAAGAAATAAAATTTAATAACTATATATTATATAAAAAAATTATACAAATAAGTAATCATATTTTATCATATTGACATTGAAGAGGTGGTAGCCAAAATTTCTCTTCCACATGAGGATCGTATTTGGCTGAATGAGGTTCCAAATTGTCTTGGGATTTGGATCTAGTGCACTCATCTATTTCTTTCTCTTTCCATTTGCATTTTTTTTTAGACAAAATAAATTTACGGCTATGATTTTAAAGGACACAAAACCAATTGCATTGATTGCAGTAACAATCGTCTTGTGACTGTACTCTCTTTTTTTTTTTGGTCATAGGGGGGTTGGGGGAGGGGAGGGGTGGGGATTGATCCCCACACCCCAAGGATGTCCAGCCCTTACATTTCCATGTGAGCTACATTGGGCGGACGACTGTACTCTCTTTTGATTGTGTACCCGGCCCATGGGCCTCGATTTAATAAAATTGATCCATTTTTCTAACAAAAAAAATCACATTTCATCATATTCTGAAATTATTTTCTAGAATATATGTATAAATACCTATATGATGAGATCTGAGTAGGTGTTTATATAAAAAAATTTATATTATTAGTGTATAAAATTTTTCCGGTGATCCTGTAAGCATGATGTTTAGGGTTAGATCCAAATGTTGTGTGTATTGAAAAACATTTGTTAAAAAATACTAATACCTTAAATAAATTTCAGTATCTCAAAAGATTAATCCATGTAGTTATACATAAAGTATACACAAGTTAAAAAAATACATATTTGTTAATGCGGTTTAACATTTTAGAAAACAAAATAAAATTGAAATTCGAAAAACAATAAACCAGACAAAAACTTATACGCCAAAAATGTGCAAGGGAAGCAAGTTGGTAAAACAAAATTTGCTGTCAAAAAAAGAGTTTTTTTTTACAGTAAAAAGAATTGGTAAAACAAAATAATTATTATTTTAATTTATAATTTATAAATAAATAAATAAATGTAAATAGCAAAATTTAGTTCATTGAAAGGGGGCCGGCAATGACAAAAAAAAAATAAAAGGGGGCCGGCTGCAACGAAGAGAGTTGGCTTTTCAGCCTTTGGGAGATTGGGTTGGTGTTTGCGTCGTGGGCCTATCTTCTTCCCTCACTCAGCCCCTCTCCTCTCCCCATCCATCTTACCCTTTCGCTGCTTCTCTCCACTCTCCCTCTTTATACTGAACAATTCAGTTGTTGTTTAACTTCCCTCTCTCTCTCTCCTCACCCCCACTCATGAGAATTCATTTCTCTGATTATTAACCCTTTTTATCTTCTCTTCTTCTTCTTCCTCCTCGCCCCTGAATTTTCGTCTCCCTTGTTGAAGAAAACATGTCTCACGCGCTGTTCCAAGCGGCGCAAATTATGCCCACCACCAACTCCTTCATGAGTGGCAAAACCTTCTCTGCAAAGCCCATAACAAAACTCCCTCTCCTACCCAACCCTCGACGACGCCGTTTCGTCGTGCGATCGTGGTGTTCAACCCCCGACCTCGAAAATGACCCTGCCTCCGCTGGTTCTGGTTCGTCGCTGTTAGAGCGGTGCTTCGCTGCGCCGTCTGCTCCTTCCGCTTCCCAATCTCCGATGATGAAGGGCGGTGGCAAATACGGTGCGTTTGGTGCCGTTACGCTCGAGAAATCCAAGCTTGACTTATCTTCTCAACAGCAAACCAAGTCTAGCCCTGAGGTTAGTGCTCTCTAAACTCTTTTCACCAAATTAGGGTTCTGATTATTAATAATTAAGGGTGAATAAAGGTACGAGAGGAAACTGAAACTATAAATACTTCCTACTTCAGTTGCTAACAATTAGCAGAATATATTTATTTGATTTTTGTTCGCATTAATTGTTTTACTGTCGTTTTGTGCTACTTATGATATGTTGCTGGAACTACGTGTTATGGCTCAGACAATTTTACCCTAATTGAATTATTTGCCCCTACTTATTATCAATGCAATCAGTTATTCCAGAGAATTACCCTAGTTGAATTATTTGCTCCCACTCACTATCAGTGCCATCAGTTATTCCGCCAGCAAGAATTGTATTGCAAGAGGTGTTGCTTGGCTAGGCTAGCCAAAAATCTAATATCATCAGACGCATGTATAAACTCCTGAGAAAATTGGTTTTCTATGATTACATCAGTAATCACAGATTGGTTTTCTATGATTGTATAAAGTCCTGAGAAAATTGGTTTTCTATGATTACATCAGTAATCCGTAATTATCCAGCATCAGCAATAACGGGTCCAGAATCCCATTTTTTGTATGGCTAAAAGTTTTTTTTAAGACAAAGATGTAATTATTATTGTTATAGGTTAAAATATTTTTTCTTTTTATAGAGAAAGGATATAAAAAAAGGTTAACTTATGTTCATATGATTTTCTTTTTACTGATTGACTGGTTTAATTTCTCCGTTTAATAAACTTGTCTGTTGCACACTTGCATGTGATTCTTTAAAAAAAATCTTAGCTAATTTTCGAATTTCCATATTTCATAACTGTCTTACCCACTGTTACCAAATTCACTCAACCCCCCGTGTGTGTACCAGTTCACGCCTTCACGGTTCATTTTCGTTTCTGTTTGTTGTTGAACATGTGTTTGGACTTGGGATGCAACTGTGAGCTCTTGTTTTGTTCTGTTTTGTGGTGCCGTCTGTGGAGAAGGGGAAGGGGAGAGGCCATTCTTTGCAATACAAATAAAATAAGGGAAAGGGAGAGGGGAAGAGAAAGAGTCCCTGATCATAAGGTGAAGAGGAGAGCCTTTTTCTCTGCAATACATATGAAAGAGCATAAAGTGGGAGGGAGAGAGGGGAAAGAGGGAGCCCCTGCTCTGCAGTAAAAATGAAGAGAGAAAATGAGGCAGGAGATTACAGATTTGTGACTCTCCTTGGTTTGCATGGGAAGGAAAAAATCAAAATACTTAATTAATGAAATGGGTGTTGGAAAGTGGCTTTTTGAAGCCTACCTAATTATTGGAAGGAAAAAAGCTGACAATAAATGAGAGCACATAGGAAAAAAAAGAGATAAAGTGATAGTATTTAAACCGATAAATTTATTAATTTAAAATTAGAAAAATATAGCATGCAGTTTTCAATTCTTCAAAAAATTTATATTAGAAGCACACCAATTAATATTTTAAACGATTACGAATCCAAATAGCATATCAACCTACAGTGTGTTTGGATCTATGTCCGCACATGGCAGGCAAACATGAATGAAACAACACAGCTCCTTCAGGCTGGATGTGTGTTGGCGTCCATTGGATAGTAAACAAAACAACTACTAGTATACCCCTCTATGTTATACATTTAATCAAGTAACATACCTCATACTGCATACCCATACCCATACCAAAGAGTATCTGTGAGGTCATTATGCTTTTATTTGGATGTTAACATCTGTGAATTCCTTTTATGCTTTATTGGCAGCTGGCCACTGGGGGAGGTGGTGGAGATATTGGAAAGAAAATCAATCATGGTGGTGGTGATGGAGGCGATGATGATGGTGATGACGATGACTACTTTGATGACTTTGATGATGGTGATGAGGGAGATGAGGGTGGCTTGTTTAGAAGACGTATACTTCTTCAAGAGGTTAGAAATCTCATTTATGTTTCTCCCCCTTATAAAATATATACCAGTATACATCTTTTGTTCCTTTAATTTGACAATCCCTGAAGGAATGACAGCCATTTTGTCCTTGTTGCAGCTATTTGACCGTAAATTTGTGGATGCCGTGTTGAATGAATGGCAAAGGACTATGATGGATTTACCTGCTGGATTTCGGCAAGCTTATGAAATGGTACAGTCCTCTTCAGATTATGTTTTCTTGTTTAGGTTGTGAAGCATATGGCTGTATACTGACTAAAATTTTGCATTTAGGGTTTGGTTAGCTCAGCTCAAATGGTGAAATTCTTAGCAATCAATGCCAGGCCAACCACCAGTAGGTTGATCTCCAGAAAACTACCGCAAGCACTATCAAGGGCATTCATTGGCAGGTAATTTCAATTATGTCCTGATTGTCTTCAAATATTTTATATTTTATTTTATTGATTATTGTAATGTAAGATAATTTGCAATCTGATATCTCAAAAATTTTACCCTATGTTCATGCTTCTGAATCATTAGTTTCCTATTTTTGGTTTAAATTACTTTCTGTAGTAAGAGCTACATAAGAAACAAGCATTGTCCTCTGTGGAAAAACTTCTTAATGGTAGGAACCAGAACTCTCACATGCATATTCTGCTCCCTGAAAGTATAAGGGCTATATATTTTGCTTATAGTTTCATGGATAATTACATATGATTTGTTGGACGTATTGAGAAAATGGAATAGATGTTGTCCCATGTCTGATAAGACTTGGTAAATTAGTTTGTCTTCAAATCTTAAATATGATGGAAATTTATGAATTTTCTTTTTGGAGTGTATGGTTGTATATACTAATATCTCATATAAATTTTTTATTGCACAGGTTGCTTGCAGATCCTGCTTTCCTGTATAGGCTTCTATTAGAGGAGGCTGCTACAATAGGTTGCTCAGTGTGGTGGGAGTTTAAAAATAGGAAAGATAGGTGTGTTGTATATTTTTTTTAAAAGATACGGAAGTTTGTCTGCTGTTCTCATTGATGAATTGAAGTACTAATTGATAACTTTGATATGACTTTAGGATAAAGCAAGAGTGGGATCTTGCACTTATCAATGTGCTCACTGCAGCAGCATGCAATGCAATGGTTGTTTGGTCCCTTGCTCCTTGTCGATCATATGGAAACACGTTTCAATTTGATTTACAAAATACATTGCAGAAGCTTCCAAACAACATATTTGAAAAGAGCTATCCTCTTAGGGAATTTGACCTGCAAAGGAGAATCCAATGCTTTTTGTTCAAGGCTGCTGAGTTGTGCATGGTCGGTTTAAGTGCTGGTGCAGTGCAGGGTGCATTGTCAAACTCTTTGGCTAAGAAAAAGGAAGGAAGGTATGCAGCGTTAAAACCCAACCTATGTTCGAATTCAATAGCATTCAATTCATTTAATTGTATAGACCTGGAGTTTTACCCCCAATTGGTCAAACTAGGATGGCTAAATACTAATTTTATCTTTACACATGTCATGCCTGAATTCTCTGCAGATTATCAGTGACAGTCCCAAGTGTGAGCAGTAACGCACTTGGTTATGGTGCTTTTCTTGGAATCTATGCTAACCTGAGATATCAACTGCTATGTGGATTTGATAGAGCAATGGTTAGCCATTTTGATGTTATTGGAGTCGCATTGTTCTTCAGCACAGCATTCAGGTCTGCTTTTATTTTTTCTCTACCAAATAAGCTGTTCATCAAACTGAAGCCAGTTTAGGAGTTATGTGGATGTGTTTTTGGCACTTATTCATGACTTTGACTTTTCTTCTTTTGTCTCATTATTATTGACTTTGACATATTGAGGCGGCAGCAATCTGGCATTCTTTGCATTTATGATAATATTTGCTCTATATGTATTCTCTTTTTATAATGCACGCCCTGCATCCTGTTGAAAGCAAACAATACTCGCAGGAAAAAATTTCTTTTGATGTTTTAGCTTCATTTGACTTTTTCAATCATGAATTTGAATCCTTTTTACCACTTTGTTTAGCAAATGTTGCCAATAATTTTATGTGTAGAGTGAGTATTGTGGAATTTTGAAGTGCTATATTTTGAGCCTTTATTCTAAATTTTTTGCAGGGCCTTGAACGTTCAATTAGGAGAGACTTCCAAGCGTGCTTGGCTTGGAGTTGAGGCAGATCCACTGGCCCAGTCAGATGACCTCTTGAAAGCTTACAACAGGACTTCTGAGAATGTAGAAAAGCCATCCTCAAAATGGTTTATATCAAAGAATGCAGTTGTTTCTGGGCTTGGGCTCTTGGGCATCAAGCAAGGGAATGCAGACGTGTCTGGTGCAGAATCCTCAGCTCCCAAAGCTCGTCGAAAAAGGATTGTGCGGAAGAAGGTCGCTGCAGGATCAACTTAGTTTCTTCGGACATAAACACAGTCGTTGTCAAATTTTGCTGATCACTAGGGTTTGCCACTGCTGTATTGTCCTACGTGGTGTCTGGGGGAAAGAGGGGAGGGGGGTAATTAGCACCCCAAGATTTTTCGTCCCATCAACTATAATTTTAGGAGGGTTATTTTTTCTTTCTTGAATTTTTTGAGAGATTCTTGTATCAATCCGTTTGTGTTTTGCTATCTGAATCTGTACTATTTTTCGAATTTTTTAAAATAAAGTAGCTCCAGCTTTTTTGCCGTTGGTTGTAATTTGAAACACTCCAATGTATATGGATGTATCTTCAATTGAGATACAAAAAACTAGTTCCGAAGCTGTTGTCTCGAGTCCAATGATCTACTCTCGATGAATTAATGGTGGGTTAGTCTAGGGTGAACTATCATAATATGTGGGTCACTGTGATTCACCCATTTTCTGAATCATTTGAGACTTTACATGACGGAATCCTTTGGACCTAACCCATGGGACACAAGTTTTCCGTATGAATCCATAAGATGACTTTTTAGGATGGAAACCTTACAGTATTTTGATAACTTTCTCAAGATAATTTTTTGGATGAAATATTCTGTGCAACTGTGGAGTAACATAAACACTTACATTAGTGTTTGAATATACTTATAAACATAACTTATGATGTGCCATAAGCTAATTTTAATTTATTTTATTAAATTCTTTAGAATAACTAATGAATAAATGCTTAATTAAGTCTCCTAAAATAACTTATTGAATAAGTGTTTAATTAAGTTATTTACCAACCAAAATACACCCTTAAGTTACTCTGTTTATAACTTTGTGTAAATTATAAATTTAATAAATTCAATTGTTTTTGATGAAATAATAAATTCAATCGTTAAAGCTTATGATATTATCATAGTGATAATGTATGCCAAATTTTAATTTTAAATAAATCACATATTCATATATGTGTGATCTTAAATATATTTATAGGTTAAAATAAAGTTATCTACTGAAATATCAATCAATTTTTAAATTTTATACACTTAATTAATTCGATTAAAACTTTTAATTTAACAATTGAATTTAGTAAATTTTGTATTTTAAAAAAATCAATCAAATAAAGTAACATTAATAAGACTTATTTTACGCACGCACCCTAGAAGACCATAAAATAACAGCAGCATTTTCTGCTGCTTCAGCAAGCAAACCTCGTCTGCCTCTCTCTCTGCCGCTTCACTATGGCGAAAAACAGGAACAAGAAGAAGAAAAACGGTGCCGTTGCAATGGATACAACCGACACCTCCGTTTCGGAAGCACCTCAAGGTACCTTACTTGCTTTCCATCTCTCCCCTCTCTCTTCCCCCAGGCTTGAAATCAACAATAAAAAAAAATATCATTATTTTATTTTAATATTTCACTATATCTATCTCCTCTGCTTCTAATCTTATTAGTAGTATTACCTTGTAAATCCCTTGTTTTGTTTTAATTTAATAATTTTTTAAAATTCTGGTCTCTTGGGTTTGATGTTGTTTAAGATTGAGACTTGGTTTACTTGCAGCAATGGACACGTCAGAGTCAGGAGCTAAAATCACGGTTGCTAGTGCTCCCAATATGTAAGTAACTAACTTCTCTTGTGGACATGGTCATGGGAGATAGTGCACTGTAATGTAAGGTGAAGCTTTTTTAGTATTGGCCTTGTATTGTAGTTAGGGTTTTCTTTGTACTTTATAAATTCAAATTCAATGCAGTATTATAATTCTCCTTTAAAGTAAGGCAGTGATGGCAAAGATTGATAGCTTTTTGAAACCTATTTTTGAAAAATGGGAAATTTGTTGTCTGGATGACTGTGGAATATGGATTTATAGAAATATCAAATCTAACCTTGCAGGAGAGGTGCGTGATGGTTTCTTAGATTGAGTGTGTTGTTACAACTATCAACCAATATCTGATTTTGTTACTTTTACAAGAAAAATCAGAATTCTTGAGTACACTTTGTATGTTTAATCAGTAATAATAGACTATTTTAGATATGAAAGTTTAACCACGAGGTTGGGCGCAAGTGGTTAATGTGCTCCGTCTAAGGGTCGGGCTTGGCTGGTACCCGAGTTCGATCTCGGTGACGGAACAATTTGTGGTCAAACTTTACTTACCTTTCCCCTGGGATACTGTGGGTATAAATAAATAAAAAAAGATAGGAAAGTTTTCATAATGTTCTTATAAAATGAAAAGGTAATGATTTGGTTCTCCACTTTAAGAGAGATAGCCAAGAGAGGATGATTTAGTGGTCTTAGTAGCAAAACTCCTTCCTGATTTTCCTCTTAATTCTTTCTACAAAAGCACTTCTTTTTTAATTACATTTTCTTTCATCTTGAACAATGTAGAATGTAGATCAATTATGGAGTGTTTCTTTCAGCAGAGCTGAGCACCCCTCTGATAAACCTAGAGTACTTTTCGAGGACATATTATTGCTCCAACTCAAATATCATACACTCTTCAAATGAAGAAATTTTAATATCATATAATAATCGAAAACGCCTTGTCAGTTCTGAAAGGGTCTTTGTCTTTCTGAACATGATATGGTTTGGTAGATTTAGAGTTGAATCATGTTTCTCCTCTTTTCCAACAGTGCTCACAATTCAGGTTCCTTCTTGCTTATTACATTTATTTGTAATGCATTAAAGGCAAGATCTTAAAGTTTTCTCTTCTTTTAATCTTTTAGAGAGTTGTCTAAGGCAATATGTGCTGCCTCCCCTCCATTTATTTTATTATAGTTGCAAGGATATAGATGTTGCTGATACCTAATGCCCCGATCTTGTGAGTTGAGTGCATAGCAGAGAACATATTTTGTTTTTTCATTGCTAACTTCCTTCTCTCATTATCTTCAATATTAATAATTAGAAATTGAACAATTTACTGATTGACAATATGTTGCCAATGCTGATCAGTTGTGTAAGTTCAATATTTTGTTTAATAAAAATTTATAAACTTAAAATCAGTGTGCCGAGTTGATGGATTTTGTGTATATTGCTTTTTCTGTATTGTTCCCCCTTTCAACAACATATGAATGATATTTTCTTTAATACTCTTGCTCTGTTTTGCTCCTGTTTTGACGCGGGCATGATTAAGTCATCTTTCTACTCGCTTATTCAAGTACATGTTCCTGCTCTTTTGATATTGTGTTCTAAACTGCCACCTCTTATGATGGACCTCTTCTGAAACAGGAAGACGAAGCAGATAGGAAGGCCTATGAAGAGATCAAAAAATGTCCGAAAGATGAAGGCAATAGCAAAAGCTATATCCGCAAGTGAGAAGACTGTTGAGAAAGTGTTGAAGAATGAAAACAAAAAAAGTAGAGTTCAATCAGCGAAAACACTCTATGAATGAATAGCTGGATGGCTCATATATCATCATCGCTCGTTAAAATTTGATACCTTGTACTGCAAGCACTGAATATATACGCCTTTTATCATTTAGTTTAGCTAAATTCAATTTTTTATTTAGGCCAAAGTGTGTTTTAAGAACGAAGCTCCTTTTTTTGTTGCATCCTTATCGTAGTGCATACTATCACAAACTATGCATATGCTTCCTTACGTGCATGGTGGTGTCTAGGGGGAGGCACCATCATGCATATTGATCTAGCATAGCTGGTTATACTGAAATTAGTGGAAGATACCTTAGTGTGTGTTTGGTTTTATAGTGAGAAATATCAAAATTGGTTTTGCCTATTCACACAATGAGCCGTGGCTGCCCTAGCACCTGCACAATAGCAGACATCCCAACCCCTAAAAATGTTCCACCAAATTGGTAGCAGCCAAGGAGAGAGAGAATAGGGTCCTTGCTTGCAATGTGAGGGACAGAGGGAGAGGGAGAGGTACCTGTGAAATAAAATTGATGTCATATTTTAGGCTAAAAGTAATATTGTCTACATATTATAATGACTAATTTAACATAAACTATATATTACATGGGTTAAAATAAAATAATAAAGATCAAAAGCAAATATATTTAAACCTTTTTCAAACTAAGAAAAGCACTATAAAAAAAAGGTAGTGAGAAAGGGCCTTGTTTTTTAAGTTAACACTTCAGTTTTCTATCGGTCCTGTACAGTATAACTCCTTATCTGTCTCTGATTAAACAGTACTCACATACGATATTCCCTAGTCCATCCATAAGCATGGTCCCCATCTAATGAAATAAATGCAACAACTTAATTCGTTGTGTCTGATCTCATAATGTTGTAACGGATCACCGGGAAGATAAAAGATCACTTTGCACAGTGATATGACATGACCTCATTGTGCATATGTGCATTTATTTGGGTAAAGCCACAATGTGGTGTTAAATTATGATGAGAATTTTGAATATAAGAAGAAGAATTGTCCTCACGACACGATCATGGAACAATGCGGAAGCTTCTTTACTCTCCCACCAAACAAGGAATGCGGCTGATGGTGCTGGTGTGAGCAATTGCTTTCTCATCACCTTTCTAAGGACTAAGAGGCAAACCTTGTAGTTTTCTGCTTGCGGCTTTCCCATTCCTCCCTTTTCCATGTCTCATGTCTCATAAGAGAGCAAATATTTTGAGATTATCAATACTTTTGACCATTATCCAAAATCCCTTCTTGGCCATATCCCCTCCAAAATCCCTTCTTGGCCATATCCCCTACAGTCTAAGATTTAATTATATTTTATCAAAAAAATCTGGTTCTATAATTCTTTATTTTATCGTCTTTAAAAAATTAGTTTAGAAAATCATGATAAACTTAAAAAATCATATTGAAAAATATAATAATACTAGAATTTTGATTTTTTTCAAAAATATTAATAAAAATACAATATCTTGAAACTACATATGTCAAGAGTCTCAAGACAGTCGGATTGAAATTTCTATCTCTTTAAAACAATAACGAGTAAACTGCCTCTTTAAACCTTAAAGTTAAGAGTATTAAGTGGTGTTATTTTAGTTTTTGATAGATATAAAATTAAAAAAAATTATCAACTATTATTAATCGATAGTCACTTTTTTAATTTCATATCGATTAGGTACCAAAGTGACAAATGAAAATTTACTAAAGAAATAACTGTATTGAATCACTCTCTGTTTTTTACCTGTCGCATTGAAATTCACTTTCTCTGTTTTTTACCATATCACCCATTGCATTATATCTTTTCATTTTTATTTTTGTCTCTTTCCTCTCTCTCTCTCTAACCTCCATCATTTTTATTGATCTTGCGAACTCCAATGAAACACTAGAGAGGGGAAAAGTGACCGTTGTGATCACCAGGCACAGGCACAGGCACCAAATTATAACATAACATCACAGACAATTAAAAAAGGAAGGAATCTTCAATTATTACTGCCCTCATCATATTTATCTTACATTCAAAAAAGTCGAAGTAATGCGAAGTTTTACATTCTCCTCCGGCGATCGGAAAATTTCATGCGCAAGCAGACACTATCAACATAGTAAAGAACAAAAAATTCCGATTGATGGAAAATTAAAAATATCCCCAAACATTTTCTCCACAATACTGTATACTAAACTAAAACTTTACTGTGTTTCATTCATTCATTCATTCCCGAAGAAAAACCAATGCAAAATAACAAAACCTTGTTTAATCACAATCTCGATTGAATTTCACTTTTCATCCTCCTTCCAAAAACAAAAACAAAAAACAAACCATTGCTATTGCTTTTCCTTTTCCCCAAAGTTGGAGGGGTAATACCAAAATGTGACCGTTGGATTGTTTGTGTCTGCTACGTCAGTGAGCCCCACGATTGATCATCTCCCTGTACTGTCTCAGCGATTCCTGCCTCTGCAACCTCATCTCCGCGTTGAACTTGTTGATGAACGCCTCAACTCGCCGGTTCAACTCGTCCTGACTCAGCGACGGCTCTTTCCTCAGCTTCCCTCCGGACCCCGGCGACGACGCCCTCTTCTCCCTTCCGCCGAACGTCTCCGACTTCTTCATCACAGGGACGCCAGCGCCTCCGTTTCCGCCGTTCAAGTCTGCTAACGGCGTGCCGTTACGGCCAGGCTGCGTTTCCCACGTGTCTGACTTCTTAAGGTGCCTGGTTAACGGCATCGCTCTTCCTTCCGTGATCTTCCTCCACGTGCTCTCCAACGTGTCCTGCCTCTTCGGCTTCGTCACTCCCAGCGCAACCACCTTCCCTCCTATAACCAAACCAAACCAATTTCAGTTTTCCATTTCCTTTTATTTTATTTTATTTTCAAATTCAAATTTCAAAAATTACACAAAGAGAGAGATAGTGAGAACTAAGAAAAATAAAACGGTTATAAAACGGTACCTTCGGGACTGGCTCTAACGGCTTTCCGGTGGCTGAACCTGGCGGAAACCGGCGGTTTCTCGTTCTCATCGTTGAAAACCGCAAAGTCCAACGAGTCCTTCCTCTTCAAGCTCGGAGAGAGAGCGTCCTCCTCGGCGGTGATAACCGTCGTTTTTGCCGGCGAATTTTCGTAGGCGACAGAATCGTTGCCTTCCGCGACCGTTTCGTCGATTTTAGCTTCGTACACGTTGTATCCTTCTCCCGAAACGACGCCGTTGTAGTCCGTTTGCGCGGCGGCGGCGGCGGAGATCGTCACCAGCACGGGATCGGGGATCTGAACCGGCGTTGGTGTGCCGTCGTAGGCGTAAATGACCGGCTCGGAGGGAATGAGCGGCGGCGCGTCCGGCGGGGAATGGTGGTGGTTGTGGAACTTGGAGGAAGCGACGATGGTGAGGATGATGAAGTTGAGGAGGAGGTAGAGGTAAGGAGGCGTGAAGCATGTGAGGAAGAAGGTCCATAGAGTAGGAGCTTCGTTGAGGATGAAATGCGACACTACAGGGACTGTGAGCTTCAACCCCATTGCCATTGATAAAATCCCGGTGGAGAAAAGAACCACTTTCACAGAGAGCAAACTCATAATTTTTTATTTTTGTTTTTCAATTTTCCTTTATTTTTCTGGATATATGGCTTTTGTTCTGTGCCTTACCAGTGAGATTTTGATGTGAGTGCTGGGAGGAGAAAGAAGAGAGGAGGGTATTTATAGTGATATAGTCACGTTGCCCTTGTGTGTGATGAGATGTAGACCGTTTGATCACAGAGTAGAAAGGAAAAATTCACTGAGAAAAGCGTTGAATATGTGTAGTATAGTAGCCACTTGCCTATTTTTACATAGAAAACTAAAGTCTCTTTTTTAATCCTGAAAAGCCGTAAGTCACATTGTTAACCAAGATAAAAGTAAAACTAGCGCGAGTAAAAAAAAAAAAATGGTGTTACGATAATTTTCGTATAAAGAATACACCTTTGAGAAAATTAATTAAAGTAATTTTATAATTGCACCTAGTAGCTAAACATAACAGATTAATTAATAATCAGTTTAATTAAATTAAGGTCGGCAAAGCTGCAAGGTGGCCGACGGTTAATTGAATAGAGCGGTGTGTCACTGTGCTGTTAACTTGCTTAGGACCATGAGCTAAGCTTCTAGTAGCAGTAGTAGTACTAGTAATACAAATAGAATAGAGGCCAATCTCTCACAGTGAAAAAGTAACTTTTATCTATTAGATATAATAATATAATAATGAGTGGTAGAGATTAAAAGCCTTTAACTATTTAAATTTATACAATTGACCCATATTAGAAAACCACTTTGTGTGGCCATTGAGATGAGGATTGGGATTAGAAAACCAGAAGATTGGGATGAGCATGAGAACCACAGTGTTGAGGACTGAATTGAACACCCAAGCACCAATCCCATTGCATCCACCTTTGAAGAAGAAGTGTAGCATGAAATCCCCAACATGGCACACCTTCTTCTCCGAACCCAAATCTAATGTTGATGTCACCACTGAGAACGGGGAAGACGGCGACGATGGTGAGAACGGCGAGGACGACGAAGGTTAGGAGAAGAGGCGATGACACAGCCGCGGGTTGCAAATGTTGGTTCACTTCCACTCCGGTGGCCACCCATTTACTCCATAATCCACACCCAAAGTCCCAATTTTTGTAACAATGGATAACAATAGCAACAAGATAGAAATGCTTAGCACTAACAGTCTTTGCATATTGTAACTCCAACCCTTTCCACATCGGTAGTTTTGAAGTTTCAATATTGCAAATGTGGGTTAATTGTAATGTAATATTAGTGTAAGAATATCCTATAGTGGACGATGAGGAAGATTAGGACAAAACCCAATCACAATCCTCATGGTGGTTCTGAGAATAACATTTTTCATCATCATCTTGAACTTTGGGATTTTGTTCGATAGATTTGAGAAAAGAAAAAACAAAGAAAAAAAATGAAAAATGGATGGGAGCTTCCTTCGAGAGGTGATGTCGAAGATAGCGACTTCGGAGCGGCAGGGAGAACTCGTCGTGGGAGATTGGGAGGGGTCGACGTTGCCAAGGAAGTGGGAGGTCGCTGAGCAGGGGGGACCACGTCAATCTCCCTGTCTTAAAGGTGCCGATGAAGACATGGAAAGCTCTTCTCCCCCTTGGAAACGTCAAAGAGCACTGGGAAGCTCTTCCGGTCGAGATGAAGAATGGCGATGATGGGTCACTTTTCTATTTTTAAAAACTTCATGGGTTAATGTTTTAAAATTTGAAACAAATAAGGGATTAAAAAATAATTTATTTTTGTAATGATGGGTCTGTTCACGGTGAGAGACCTAAGCTGGTCTCTCACGTGAGAATTGGCCATAGAATAGAATCGAATCTCATGAGGCAGGCGTGACAATAAGAGACACTGCTGCCGCATCGAACGCAGCAAAACCAACATATTAATTGTAATTGTAGTAGTAATATATAAAAACTTGGAGATGCTTCAAGACTTATGCTATCTTTTTCTCTCAATTTATTATTGTAGTGATAAATAAATGGAACGATTAGTGTGATTGAATAGTATTTCCTCTAGTCGTATATATAAGAAACAACGAGAGTTTTTTTTGAAGGACAGTTGGTCCGTGTCAGAGACAGTGAGGAGGAGCATTTGAGTGTGGAGTGGGGATATTTAAATATGGGGAGGCCAACGGCTAAAAGAATATGACCGTTGAACCCGGAGCGGTAGCAATTGAGGCATAATAACAAAACAATATGGATCTTGGGTCCCCAACTCTTGCGGACCTTCCCACATGGCCCACTAATAAGTCGCACCGCCGCCATATTAATACGGGGGTGTTGTTTTTGCAAAAATGAGTGTGATGCATTTCATTGCACATGATTATTATTGGTTCGCCAAATATCTTAAGTACCTATTCTCTATTTAACGAGACTCATAGAAAACTTTATCTAGTAATAATAAAAGTGCAATGAAATTAATATAATATGTTAGTAATATTTTTTCTTAGAAAATCATATGTAAATATAAGATTTGCTAATTGGTTTTAACGTTTTAATTAAGGAAATTAAAATTTAAATATATTAAATAAAAATAAACCTTTGTAAATATAAAAATGATTATCATTTCTTTTTTTAATAGTTTTGCTAAATAAGTAGTGCTTGAAACATAGTAGTTTAAAGAACATTTAATATCATATATCAAACGCTTTTAGTTACTATTTCAAAAAGAAAGGAATAAATAATTTTAAAACTTGCCATATTACATAGTTTATTTTCATTTATTTTATCTTAAGCTATCATTTAATGGACATTCATCAACCAAAACCCCATAAAAGATATCGAAAGCATTTAATAATTTTTTTGAATAGGCAAATATTAATAATGTGTTATGTTAATGAGAGATTTGAACTTTTGACCTCTTTATCACTTCAATCCCTATATATGTCCCTCCCCCAAACCACCTTGTCATTCCTTTAATCAGAATTATTAAATGTTCATTAACTAATATCCTTGACATATTGGGTAACACAACTTATAAGAACAATACTAAATTCTCTTATCTTTTACTACCTTCAGTCCTATATATAAAAAACATAGTACTAAAATCACATATACCAATAGAATACATTGAAATGTGTTATTTTTCATTAATAATGTTATAATTTTAAATTATTTTACACAAATACCCTTGTATTAAATAGCTAAAGGTGACATAGTATAATTGAGTGGTGTGATAATTAATAAAGGTAACATTGGAAAGAAGCAATTAATTTTGTTGAAAATAAAATATTTTTTCTTATAAAAAAGGACCAAAGAAAAATCACTTTTTATTTTTTATAAATAGAACTGGAGGTAGTACTACAATCTTCATAATTACTAAATTCATAAAGAATTAAATATCTTTTATGTTTTCAAGATATTAAATGTATTTACTTTTTTATTTAATACTTTATTACTTTAATAAAGTAGTACGAGAATACGTAGGACGCAAAAATATCATATATGTTGAGATTATTTTGATGAATATATCAATGTTACATATGTTTTTGCATTTACATTGTTAAATTATATTGCATGTTATAAGGTGAAAAGCTTCTAGACAATATCGACCTGCTTAAGCTTTTGAACACGCAATGCTCTTGCACTGACGAAAGCCATTCCTAATCTAATCCCTTTCTTGGAAAAAATGTGCCAGGGGGAGTGACCGACATGTATATATGATTGACATCCTTTTTACGGTCAAAAACGATAGATAAGCAGAAGTGTATATATATAACATAACATGTCATGTAATGTAATGAATGGTCAATAACAATCTTCCCCTATCTATGGCGCCTACCATAGAAAAATTACGCTATGCGTAGGGACGGATCCAGAAATACGTCAAGGGAGGGGCCAAAAAATTATTAAGACAAACATTTGTTATCAATTTATAAATTTTTTTACATTAAATAATCTGTATAGAGTTTTTAGATCTAAAATTGAACAAAATGTAAATAAATTTATCATATTTTTATAAAATCTATTACTAATTAAGCTTGTGTATCTAAATATATATCAAGTATATATAACAATAAACAAATTAATATGACAATAATATTTATAGCATGATATAATATGTGTATGTGTTTATAATATAATATTAATGTGTATATAAATTAGATGTATATAAACCATAAAACCAATGAAGTTGAGGGGAGGGAGGGGCCCAAGCCCCCCTCTCCCTCCGTCCCTGGCTAGGCGCCACTTGACTTGGTACTAATTCGATCACTCCCCAAAACAAGATATTAATCAACTTGATCGAATGCGACGTGTGCACACTTAATTATATGTGGCTGTTTTTAATTTGAGTTGCGTGATATCAAGCATGCACCAACCTCCACCAAAATGGTTAGAAATTTGGCTTCTGCCTTGCATTATAGAACAAATTAATGAACCCTAAAGCAAAAGTAGATGTTCTATATATATATATATATATAATCGTACGACTTTATGAAGGTTGTAAACTTGATTTCCTATGCACCAAAGTCAGATATTGTTATCGTATTGCTTCTTAATTTGTAGCTAACACAAACAATTCTCGTACATAAATAATAAATTTAAGATGAACTTTTTATTTATTAAATAAAACCGATCACATGTTATTATTCTAGGCATATTTGGGAGGATTAATTGTGCACCAAAACAATATTCACCACACATAACATATATTGTTAGCCGATTGCCAAAACATTCACCACATAACATTGCATCTTGGATTCTGTCATTACATATACTCATGTAGTGACCCGTGCATATATATCATGAGACATATATATACATCTACTTTCTGTCTGTACATATATATATGTAATATATATATATATATAATATATAACACATTATATTTATGAGAAGTTATATGAAGTGGCACCTGTGACGTGTCACTTCTTAACCTAATCATTAATGGAAATGTACCATGAATGTGCAGCTTAATTTGACCAAGTTTTGATGGCAACGTGCTGATACGGGGCTTGTTAACTTTTCCACATAAAATTAATTTGGTAATGTGATCAGGTGCCTATTAGTATTAAATACATTATTAATTTATATTTGTGTGGAGGTAACAAAATTGGAACATAAATACATAAAATAAAATAAAATTGTAATAAGATAATAAAACCTGACTAAATGCAAAGTGAATACTATACTTTTGTAAAATTTGTGTTGCTAGTTATATTACACTTTGTCATCGTCCAAGTCGAAGAAGCAGATGTGTGGAGCATATTACGTGGTCGTGTTTTGGTGGTGAGTGATGAAAAATATGACCACAAGTTTAGTAAAAGGCGTCATGATGTGAAGATGGATCGTGGAGTATCATGCCATGCGATTGGTCAATTAGATGGCACCGTCAAATGGTTATATACATGACACGTTGTACAAACAGGAGAACGCACATCCTTAGTCTCCAAAATGAGTTAGAATCCTTTTTATTTATTTATTTTTTATTTTTTCTATTATTATGTTTTTGAAAAAAATAAATAACACAAATATGATATATATATAGTAGAGAGTGTCATTTATTCTATTTATGTCTCTAAAAACATAATAATAAAGAAAATAAAGAAACAAAATAAATAGAGAGAATCCTAACTCTGCAAAATGCGACCGGAGGAGAGTACATAGAAGGGTGCCTAATCTCTTTAGGTTGGGTATATTGACCCGTAGACCGGTCTAGTATGCTAGGACTTCAATTTATTAGCATGTGTATGTCCTACGTAACCCATGGATTAAATGGGCTAGCCCACAAACTTAATAAAATAATAATTTAAAATATTAAAATTAACTCAAAATTTAAAATTTAAATAAAAAATCAGATTATAAAAAGTAAAATAGTAATATAGGTTGGTGGGTGGGCCAACTTGTGAACCAAACCCTCTTACAGTGTGGGTTAAATTGATAGGATAAAAAGATTTAAATTTAAATGGATCTATATTTAATTGTAATATTGCCAGTGCGAATTGCAGGTTAAGCGTATCGTCCATGGCCAAAACGCATGTACCTAGCTTAAACATGGCTACACCGTTGTATAAAGTTCTGTATTTAGATCCCACATTGTCCCAATTTGGTGTGGAATTTTCATTTCTACTTTTCCTTGGATTTCGCAAAGGGAAATAAATTTATTAGTTGGAAAAATCTGTCCATTTTATTTTAAGTAACGATTTCATATCACCAAAAGATAGCGATTTATCAGTAGTTGGGCGAGATACGTGGAGAGGAGGATAGCAGCGCGTTTAGGAACTGCTAACTGATCTCATTTTAGATAGTAGTTTAGTGTGTGTAGTTGTTATAAGTTTTGAACAATCCTTAGTTCCTTACTACCTTATAAGTCAATTTTGTGAAATTGGATTAAGCTTTAAAGCCCAAATTTCAAAATAGTTTCGGAGTCTACCCTTTCCTAGGTGTGAAGGGTTAGTTATTGGGTGTGACCACCCACATTTGTCTACACTTCAAATGTCGTCCGGTCCTTGCTGTGAAAGAGTATATTGAGATCCCACATTAGCTACAAATATAACCAATATAGTCTTTATTCTCCTCATCAACTAATATCACTTACTTTACCCTTTAAAATGAATTTCGAGTCAAATTATAATAAAACCACCACATTATATAATTCTGTCTAATTATAATCTCACTCTCATCAACACAATAAAAAAGCATAAATGAAGAAATCCCAACTGCGTGATTTAGTGCAATTGAATAGCTTCTTAAAAAGCATATACCTAAGCATACAAAATAACCTCCACATTTTCAGAATAAAATTTATATGGTAAGAGGAGAGATCAAACATGAAAATTATTTTTACCATTATAGAAGATATAGAAGCAAAGGAAGGAATATATAATTGATATCACTAACTTTTATTGTAAACACTGGATACACTCGTACACCTAGAGATAAATGAAGAAATCATCTTTGATAAAAGAGGTAAAAACTGAACTAGCTCTACAAATGGTTTACAACCCACGGACTGGTCAAGGGGAAAATTGAAAAAAAAAAAGTGCACTTCCTGTAATTTCATCTAATCTTCTGTGCTACATGACATAGCATTGTTCAATAAAAAGACCAATCAGGGTTTCGCAAACATCCCTTGTGTTAAGGAGGAAAAATCATAATCCTTTGCAGACTTGGAAGTGGTTGACGACACTGGAGTTGTTGACTGAGGTTTACTCGCTCCCATTGTCATCGTCCCATTGACTGGACCAACTTGCCCCATAGCATAGATGCTGCAACAAATGGCAACTTGGTTATCAAGACGAAATGTTATTAACAGTAAACGCAATAGATTTGAGGTAGTAGAGAGTAACAAGATAGAAGGACATATAAAGATATAAATAAAATAATATACCATATAGAGGAATTGAAATAATGAAAGAGCTCATTTGTTTGGGATTTTTTTTAACAAAATCACTTTTTTTGTGTAAAAAATCACTTTTGAGAATTCTTAAGATATTTGGGTAACCTTGTTCTATGAACCGAAATCTCAAAATAATTAGTTTTCAATTTTTTTCGAAAAACAATTCTTACAAGCTGTTATTGAAACAAAATAGCTTTGCATTCAAAATTAAATTCAAAGCAGCACAAGGGGGGGGGGGGGGGGGGGGGCAGCTAAAATAGCATTTGATTTACATGAAATCAAAATTCGCGTAATGAAAATTCCAGGATTTATTTTAACAATTGGAAAACCGTTCGCACGAATTTCAAATCACCAAAATTGAGATTTGACCCAAAACATGTGTCTTGGTGCTTTAGTCAAAACCCAGTTTTGGTGCTTTAGAATTCGTGCGAACGGTTTTCCAAACACACCAATGGTTGGAATGTAAACAGAACCCCCCAAAATAGTCTTTTGGAACAACAGTATAGAAGTAACTCCTATTCGTTTTGGCTTATGGAACCAAAGTTGATTCAACCAAGGAATATTCTTTTCTATAAGGCAATATCAGGTAATATTCAAGTCAACTTGGCTTTGAGAAAACCAATAAATGACATACCCAGATGGTGGATATTGAACAGAGCTCCCCCCCAGATGTGCCGGAGTCATGTTCCTAGTCTGGATACAGAAAGGAGAGAAATAAGTTAGTTTTTGGACACAAATCACTCATCAATTAACTTTTTGGCTTGCTTGAGGAATTACCTGCATAAGTTTCTCCAGCTCTCCCGGACTACCCATGGGCATTACTCCAGAATTCAGGAATCCAGTAGCTGGCCAATTTTGGACAGGAACATTGGGCCTTGGCTGTTGTATGCCAGCAGGATACTTGAGATCCACACCAGTAGATTTAGCTGCAGCAGCCATCAGTATAGACTGTTGCTGTGCTAGCATGGCAAGCTGCTGTTGATGCATGGAAAATGGAGACGCCATATTACTCTGCAAATATCCAATTCACTGGTCAGGTAAAAACATGTTGAAATACCAAACAAAAAAAGGAACTGTCTAACAATAGAGGGCAACAAATAAATTCTTATTGGAATTGTCTTGGATAATAACTCACAAATTGGACAAAACGGAACAAATACTCAAATAAGAATAGAATTTATATATTCAATAAATAAGACTACGCATATCAAGTTTCAAATAAAGGAAGTAACCCCACAATCTTACGCAGACCCATTGAAGCATTGATCCATACCTTCTCAAAGAGGCTCATTATATCATTTTTCACATCTTTCTGTGGTGTTGCTGGAGCTAGGTTTGGTGTCACAGAAGGTGAATCTTTAAATAGATCCTCAATTCCAGATGCAGACTGAGGAGTACTCTCAACTGCTTTTGGCGGAGCAGTCTTCTCAACTTTTGACACCTCTGCAGCAGCTGAAACAGTTATAGTAACATAATTACAACTTAAAATCTATACAACACAATCAATAGAAGAATCTTCAAACACTTCAAAACAAAATGTCTAGCAACACTTTCTACTGTGCTTCTGTAAAGTTTTATTTTTTAAGGACACAAACATACACTGAAAACCTGCCCAATTATCATCATCAGTAGTAGCACTAGCTGCTTCAGAGCCATTTTCATTTGGACCATCCATAGACAACATGTTGAAAAGGTCTGTAGCATAGTCAACTTTTGGAGGGGTATTTTGAGCTGTGTCTGTAGCCTGCTTTGAAGTTTCAGCTTGTGGTTGTGGTGCTACTGGTTCCACTTTCTCAACATGCTGAGGTTTGGTAACAGGAGTTACCTGTTCACAAAAGGATTATTTCATACCACTATAAACAATAAAAATTTCCAAAGTTCAAGTAGAACAAGGGAAGAAATTTCCTCATTACAAAAAAGATAAAAAGCTGGAATCATCTATGTTAATTGCTCACGATAGCATAATATATGATGTTATCTATAATATGCAAAATTCTTTTATATAAAACTCAATGCATTTTGCCCTCTAATATTATTTCTATTGCCAAAAATAGTAACAGTTCATGACACTAACAGGCATTACAACTGGATGTCTAATAACGAGAGAAAAAGGTCCACGTGCACAACAGCAATTTAATAAGAAAAGGGGGGAGATTACCTGCTCTGGTGCTTTGGGAGGAGCAGGAACAGTAGATCTTTTAGCAGGAACTGCATTTGACGGTTGAATTTTCTTCCTTTCCTCTAAAGTATTCTCAGAAACAGTGACATAACCATGCCCACTTCTTTCCACAGGCCTCTGCCAATGTGAAGCAGTTTTCTCTTCTCGCAGTCCAGGTGTTTTTGGATTCCCATCCCTTGGAACCCATCTCTTCTCTTCATACCTTCAAATACATGCAATGATTGAAACCAGGCACACAAAACAAGACCACATTTACTTCAAACGGTATAAATACGAAAATTTAGCAGATTCAAGGTGTTTATCATCAGACATACTTCGCACGAATGAAATTCTCAATCCCGACTCTATCATAATTTGGAGGTAATTCTGCTTCCCAGTAACTATTTGCTTTCTCATTTCCCATCGCTGTAAAGGACCAAAACAAGACATTCTAAAATAATGAGTTGATTATATAACTAATGCACATCAACAAAATTCAAAATAACTACAAGCTATGACCATTCATATTCCCTTACACTGAATGAATGCAACTTGCTCTGGAAGCCAAGTGTCCAGAGTTGCAGAACGAACCTGCAAGGAAAGCAAATAAGTAAATATACAATTTAAGATTGGCACGAGTAATTGGAACTTTTAGAAAAGTCTTTAGCTACTACAAAAAGCCAACATTTAGGACTTACGAGCCATATTTCAGTTATTCCCACATCAAATTGAGTCAGTACTAATACTTGATTTTCAATGGAAAAGTAACAAAACCATATTGAAAAACTTTGTCAACAAAAAGCTATTTATCAGCCTAGTACTCATCAGAGTAAAAAGTAATATCCATAAACACAACCAGAGCCATGGTAAAAGCAATAATAACAGTCCTACTGTAAATTAACAAATGAATGCCCTACAGCAGCACTACTCACCTATAAATATACAACAAACAAAAATCTTTTCTCACTAGGTGTGGTTGGCTATAAGTATTAAAAAAAAATGCCAATTTCATGCTAAACAAGGAAAATGATACTCATTCAGAAACCTTCTGTTTGTTGCTACTTGCTAGTAGCAAGGGTTTAAAATAAGCATACAAAAACTGCAGCATCTATCTAAATGATCAGGTATAGAGAATTAATTGATTCAATTAGACACATAACAATTACTGCAACATAGGCCGAGCACTTAAAGATAATCTGTAATTCTATATTATTGAATTAAGAGTATTGAAACAATCACCATCACCATAATATACAGATATCCTCTTGTATATTTTTTTTTTTATGGATCTAACTCAAACATATTTCAGCATCAACATTATAAGAGAACCCACAAATCTCAATCACCTCTGATATTTAACAGTTAGACAGACATTCCAAACCAAGGACTAAAGGAACATAACATCACCTTTGATATATGTACCCCCAAACTTCGATGTATTCCTGAGCACTGCATGCATATAAAGATGCCAAGATTTACACTAGCCCATCTTGGAGCTCTGCAAAGAAAATTATCATAGAAACTAGAAAGTTGAGTGCATGCTGTCAACCACAATATAATAATCATAATAATATATCCTGAAAATGAAATAATACAAAGACAATCCACATTTCATGAACCAATTTGTAACTCTTTGCTTGATTTACTATTGACTTGAGATCCAGATAGGATCATTCAGATCCAGCCAGATACATACTTAGCTTTGCAGTCAGCACATTCCCTATTCTCTGGCAATTTAAGAAGTCCTTCCAGTATCTGCAAATTTGGAGTACAAAACAGAAAAGATGTATTAAAAGAGAAAAGGGAAAAAGAAGATGTGAAAAGTTCTAAAACAAACACATTTGATAAAGAACAAAATTCAAATTAAAGTTCATCCGATGACAAAAATTTAGGATCTCAAATATATGTTACTCAAACATACATTGCAAGGAAAACTTCTCCCCACCCTATTGAACTTGATCCATCTTCACGTAAGGGAAAACCAACTATGAATAATTTTTAACATTTGAGATACAAGTTGAGTTTTCATCGTTCTCCGCCCGCTCAATATATCAATGAAATAAAACACCACAAATTTAAAAAAAAAACAGAATAAGATCCTCGCAATGTCTTTTCCTTTCTCATCATCAATATATATGATTGTAATCCATCCCGTCAGTCATCATGGATTAAATCCTCCTTAATATTACAAATTTATAATTACTCAAACAAACAACTGATATACCCCCGGGAAAAAAGGTTTGGATTTTTCTGCAAAATAAGGACAGAGATTTTGAAGAATCTCATTAGCAAAGGTCCCAATATCTCGATAGCCTTTCATTGAGCATGCAAATAGCGCTGAACGTGTGTTTATTGTTTTCAAATATTCTTATAGAAAATACTAACAAAGTAAAAAAAAAGGTATCATTTTTATAATTAAAAAAGTGGAAGCACAAAATGAAAATAGAAAGCAAATAAACATTTTCGCAAACTAGACAGGCCTAAGTGTGCATCAGCAGAAGAGGATCCAAACTACCAAAACACAATATCGTCATTGATTAAGCCCCAAAATGCTGAAACACAAAATATCAATCAACCTACCAACTATCGATAAATGAATATCACAGATGTCAGAACAAGCAGATCCAATTCCCAGATCAAATGCAAAAACTACATACATAACACGGCTAATCATAACATATGACAATCATACATTACATACGCAGTTAAATAAAATAAAAAAATTTGAAACAATTTACGTTCAAAATTTGGCAATAAAAACATAACGGACAGTGATGGATTCAAATTCGATTAGAAACTATTAATGATCCGATTCCGATGTAATTTGCGAATCGAAAACAAAAAGGGATAGAAACCTTCTTGTGCCTGGCGTTGAGCTCCTTGGTAACGTTGGCCTTCTCGTTCATGGTGAGAGCTTCAAGAGTACCAACAACAACAAAAACGAATCGGAGCAGGAATTAGCAGAAGCGAAGCGAAAGAGAGAGAGGACGATGAAGATCCAAGGTCAAATTGGTCTTTTCAGGCTCTTTCCTCTCTCTCTCAATCTCTCTCTGGAACTAATATTCTGATTCTCGTCCCTGATTATTAATATGCGACGGAGAAAGTGAAAAACAGAAGAAGCAATATCGCTCGCAAATTCGCAAGACGTATTCCTTGACTTTTTTTATTTAACTGCGTTTTCCCCAATATTATGTTTTTGTCGCGTTTGTTACTTTGTTTTTTGGCCCACACGCTTCCCTATTTTTTGTCTCCGATACATCCATTTATATAATTTAATTATGACTTAAATATGTTTTTATTTTTTCAAATTTAAAAAATTATTGTTTTTAGTTTTTTAAATTTAAACTGTGTATTTTTGATATTTTATTTTTAAAAATGTATTACTTTTAGTCCCTGATGCTATATTTTAAATTTAAAAAATATTTTTTAAATTTGAGAATAGTCAAAATATAAATTTAAAAAATCTTTGAAAGTTGGAGAAAATGAGATAAAGTGAGAATAAAGATTTAGAAGGGGTCAAAATATAAATTTAAAAAATATTTTTCAAATTAAAAAATATCTCCAGGGACTAAAAGTGATACATTTTTAAAAATAAGTGACCAAAAATACACGTTTTAAATTTGAATGACTAAAAACAATAATTTCTCAAACTTGAATGACTAAAAATATATTTAAGCCTTTAATTATTATTACTATTATTTATAAAATAAATTTAAGATATTATATTTTAAAATAAATATATTTAAATTTTTAATCACATAATTTTTTAGAAAACTCTAGTGTGATCTCTTTTTTAGTATTATAATTTGTGTTATTTTATTTTTAACATTTTAACCTATATATTTTAACATAAATTTATGTTCCGGTATATAAAATTTATGTTACTGAACTATTAGTTTCCATACAAAAAAATTTCAACCTAGACCTAATAGGTATGTAGTGTCCGTTTATTTTAGATTTTGGTAGAATTGTGTTTGATGGAATTGTGTTTAATGAATTGATTTTAAAAGAATTGTGTTGAAAAGAATTGATTTATGTTTGGTAATAATATTTTAAAAGTGTGTTCAGAAGAATTGATTGTGTTTGGATGATAAGGATAAAACCATTTTTTATGTGTAAATATAAAGAATTATATGGGTCCTATACCCAAAATTAATTTTGACAAACAAAAAAACTAATAGATTCTTATTTCCATCAAAATCAATTTTATCCACTTAAAATCAATTCTAAATTTTCTCGTTTGAGTAACCAAATGCATCAAAATTTGGCCAAAATTGTGTTTGATTTTTCTAACACAATTTTAGCCCTCCATCAGATGTCAGAGAATTTGAAACAAACAGGGGCGTAATGACTTGATTGTGTTGATTAAATAACTAGCATAGTGACCCGTGCAACGCACGGGATATATGACACACTTTATAAAAATTTATAAAAAAATATATTTGAAATAAAAGATTTGAGTTTTTTTAAATTATGTTTTTAAAATTATATAATAAATTATAAATTATCATTATCTATTGAAAATAGTTAGTTAATTATTTGATTAATTCATAACTTAAAAGTTGAATACAACGAAAAAAAATAGTACAAATTATGGCTGAAACAGTAAAATAGTTTAAATAGTTGTTGTGAATAGACATGATAAAAAACCTGAAATTGTAGTACCCACATGATCTTGTCTCGACAATTTTTGACAGCACAATCCATCAACTACAATTATCTATAAATCTATATCATAAATTATCTTTATGTACTTGTATCAATTATACCTATCAAGTATATGCCAAATTGTCGTGCATATTCAATTAGTAGAAACTTATTTCATAATCTATTTTCTCATGTAGAACCATAAATAATTCATTTTTATTACTACCAAAACCATTCACTATTTCTAAACTATTAATTGAAACATTTATGTTTTTTATTTTATAGATAACGGTGCCAAAAAATAATCAAATTTGTTCATATCAAGAAAAATTTTAAACAAAATAGTAAAGTGAAAAAATAATAGCAAATTAAGAAATAAATATGTTTACATTAAAATTGTCATAACAATGAATTTAAAAATATTAAAATTGTGTTCTTGAAAAAATATTAAAATTGTGATAAAGTGCAATTTTTCCTTTATAATTCATATGTTAATATGATTTAACATAAAATGTTCATTCTCATGTATTAACTTTAAGTTCTCTCTATAAACTTTTTTTTATATATAATTTCTCCCTATATACGTATTTCTTTATCACCGTGTGTTATATAGTATCTATTATTTTTAATTAATCAGTTTATATATACACACACACACTAATTTGAAGAAAAAAAATTCTTTAAATTAGTTGGTGAATAAAAATAAAATAAAAATATATTTATATTAAAATTATCACAAAGTAAAATAGAAGAGTATTTAAATTATATATTAAAGTTTAATTCTTTAAGTAATTCTAATCTCGAAGATATTTCACGTAAAATATTTGACACAATCTTATATGTGCAATTTTTTCTTGTATACTTTAATGCAATATGTATATCTCATGTGCTGTGTTTTATTTTATTTATAATTTTTACATTAACCAATTTACATCTATATAATAATGTATAAAATCTCTTAATTTTCTCAACAAAAAAAACATGTGCAATAAATTAGTTAGATGATAATGTAATAATGAAGAAAAAATATCAATTTTCATTTGTTATGTTTTATCCACACTATTTATTTTAATTAGTTTATTTATAGACATTAATTATTGAAAAATTCAAATTTGGTTAGACAAAAGAAAATATCTAATAAATTAATTAAGTAAAAAATTTTAAATGAGAAAGAAATAATGATTACAACATATATCAATTAAGATGAAAGAAAATATTTTTCATTACCATTTAAGTTTTTGCATTTTAAAAGCAGTCACTATCGCAAAGATACAATGTTTTTAACTACAATTTTAAATTAATTTCTACAATTAAAATATACATTTTATGAATTTCAACATGATCCCTAATGATACAATTTGTATTATTTGAAAATTGAAACATTTAATATGATTCCTATCAGAGAAATTTATAAAACTGATCCATATCAATTTTTTTCAACTACGATTTTAAATTGATTTCAACGATAAAAATACCTTTTATGAATTTCGACATGATCTCTATACATATAATTTGCATCTTTTGAAATTTAAAAAATTTATAACGATTTCTATCATAGAGATTTTTAAATCGGTCCCTATCACAAAGATATAATTTTTTCATTTACCATTTTAAATTGATTCCTATAATAAACACTCATTTTACGAATTTCAACCTGATCCCTAGCGATACAATTTGTAGAAAACTAAAATTTAAAAAATTCATAATAATTTCTACCATATAGATTTAGAAAACTGGTTTCTATCATACAAATACAATTTTTTTTCTACGATTTTAATTTGATTCCTATAATAAATATACTCATTTTATGAATTTCAACGTAATCTCTAAAGATGCATTTTGTATCATTTCAAATTTAAAAAATTTATAACTATTCCTATCATAGAGATTTTTAAAACTGGTCCCTATCACAAAGATGTAATTTCTTCCAATTACGATTTTAGATTGATTCCTATAATAAACATGCTCCTTTTTTGAATTTCAACTTAATCCCTAGAAATATAATTTGTCTCATTTGCAAATTGAAAGTTTTATAATTAATTTTTTTGATACATAAACTTTATAATTATTTCTATCATAGAGATTTATAAAATCTGTATAATTTTTTTCAAATACTTTTACTAATACCTAAATATTTCACAAAAACTTAAATAGTATAAAAATATAAATACATTTTCTAAAAAATAATAATTTAAGACATTCCAAAAAATTTAAGAGCATAACATTTATATCAAACCAAATTTTCCACAATAGAAAATTTGAATTGGGAAATTAAATAATTTATATGTATTTTTAAATTAAAACAACTAATAAACTATTACATATATTTTCTAAAATAAATATATCCTAAAAGATACAAAAAACAGCAGTATATATATAATTATTGAAATTTCATACATAATTTCTTGAAAAATATTGAAAAAATAACAATTAAATTCTTGTGATATATGATACTTCTTCTTGTTTGAGAACAATATTGTATCTGCATAGAATAAAAAACTAATCACAAATAAAAATCAAAAATAAAAAACTTAACAATGCAAAATAGAGAAGCATTAATTATAAAAAATAATTGATAAATAAAAATGAATTAATCAAAAATTAGAAAAAATATTTGCCTTAGAGTAGAAGTTTGCCTAAGAGGAGAACAACAAAAATCAAACAACATCGATAGTTTGGAGACTATTAGAATATTAATAAACACTAAAAAATAATAAATAAAAATAATTAATAGAAAAATATCAATAATACGAACTCACCTTAGATGAGAATTTAGTGTTGATAAACAAAGGAATAACAATAATGCAAAGGCTAAAACAAAATAAACAAATAAATTTTATTAATACATGCAGATATTAAGATTTAAGATTACAAATCCAAAATTTGAAACATATAAGGGATTAACCATGAAAAAGAAAAAAAAAACTAACATTTAATTGAAGTCTCAAGTGTTAGTAACCGCAATAGATGAGAGTAATGAGAAGAAAATGTATATGAAATGAGAGAATATTAACAAAAAGAGAGATGATTGAAAAATCATACCAGAGAATGAAGAGGGCGAAGAAACATGAATGCTTGTAGACGCAAAATAAATAGTTAAAGATATAAGACATACAAATATTCTCTAATAAATAGACAATTGAAAATACGATTTTAAATTGATTATTTCAAATACAATCAATACAATTTCAAATAAGGCACATTAAATATGAATCATGAAATCATTAATAAATAAAATCTTATCAAATCAATTCAATTAATTTGATCATTGAAATGTTCTCAAAATAATACCTATAAAAATATTCCTATAAAGAGTTCGTCTTTATATATATTATAGATTTACGGAACTATTAGATCCCGTTTGGAAATTTTATACACCGAAGCTAATAGTTTCGCAAGGTTTTTTTTACATGTGTATGTGTGATGTGTCTTGTATAATTTTACGTGTTACAGAAGTAATAATTTTAGTATTGCAAATTTGTTTTGCTTCGTACAGTCAGAAAATCACGAAAAAATTTACTTGCGATATATACCTGACAATGGCAAGCTCTAACCGGCAGCGAGCTTCCTTTGTGTTGGAGACGAGAGGGGAGGGAAAAAAAACATAAAGTGGGGGAGAAAGTGGTAGCGGTGTTTGCGACTCTGTTTGATTTTGAGACAAAAAATCATCCGATTTATAGTTTTAAAAGAGTGTATTTAGTTTATTTCCTTAAAAAAAATCCAATTTTGATCCGAAACAATACAATTTAAATTTAATCAATTTTTAATTTTTTGCGATTATATTTTTTTAAAAAAATATCAAACTTAGTGTTATTGTTTTCGTTTCACTTCTAATATATTACCCAATATCAATCAATGACTTTCGTTAATAATTTGTATTCGGTTATCGTTTCTAAACACCCAGAGACCATTTAAAAAAAATGGATTATAAAAAAATAGTACTTGTAAAAGCCAAATATAAATAAATAAGATGAATAATATGACATAAAATTTAACACAGAGACAATTGTGAATTAATATTTGACACATATAATACTTTGTAAAAGCTAATTCTAAACAAGAAATCACAATGCACACTAATAATTAATTAATAGTCTATGTTGGACAATAATTAACAATTCAAAATGCATTGAAGCAAGTTCAAAAAAATAACATTAGTAGTTGCAGTTCGATTTAGTTTGATTTGGATTGGAGGGAAAAGCTGGACCCAACATATATTAGTCCAACGTTTTAATGTGGAAAAAGAAATTATAATAAAAATTGATTTTTTATTTCAACACAAACAATGGTAGAAAACTCTTCCATTTCTTTCATTTCCAATACGTTAGAAATTGCCTAAATTTTCATATGCTTTTGTAATCCACGGTGATAAGATATTAGTAAAAATTGAAATATCTATAAAATGCATTTAAAATTAAAACTAATAAAATCAAACAAAAACCCCGAGTTTTGATTTAATTTTTTAATATAAAAATTACACAAACCATGCAGAAGATAATGTAGTTGGAGGGGTCACTTGAAACCGACGTGGCAACACCGGTTTGGATTTTGGAGAGGACAACGTGTGAAGGAAAAGCAATCCAAAGAGTGAACAACTCAACTTCAGAGTATTGAGACCTGAAAGTTGATACAGCTAGAACAATAATAACATCATCTACAAGGTTCCAGTGGCCATGTCTAAACCTTTTCCAAGTCCATTACACTAGAATTATTAAGGTTTTCTTTCTCTGATATTTCCCATGACCCCACTTGTGCAATTCTCAATCAAATTCCCACACTTGAAGCCCAACATCTTCCATGATGGAGTATACAAGAGACCCACTCTCTCTTTCTCTCATTTAGAGACAAAGTTTACTTCTTTTCGTGGGAATAGCTTCAAGCTGAGAGCAAACAGGGGGAGGTGGTCCTTTTTGGGAGGCACAGTGTTTAAAAATGGGGTTTTGTTGGACGAGAAAGGGTGCACGAGGGAAAAGAGAGCGGTTTTGGTGCAGGGGTTTGGCTTCAACAGTGGTGGTGGTGGAAGAGATGATGGTGCCACCGCTAGGGTTTTGGGAAATCTTGCTTTAGCTATTGGGTTAACTTATCTTTCAATGACTGGACAACTTGGCTGGATTTTGGATGCTATTGTGTCCATTTGGGTATTGTTTTCTCTCTTGGTTTGCTTTTATTGGGTCATATATAGCTTAATCAGCTTATAATTTTCTTGAAATATAGGAAGTGCACATTAATGGTTATTGGTAATGTATGTGTATATGCCTGTACACTTCAATTCCATCTTTTTTTTCTTCAGTAATTACTAGTTCACATGAGTAGAAACCTTACTGTTATGTTAAAAAAAGGCTCATCCTCTTGCTGTCATCATGCAATACATGAGAAATTTACTATATATGAAGTTCACTTAGTACACCACCTTAGAAGAAGAAATCAACAAAATAGATTAATAGCAGATTAACAGAAGAACCAAATATGAGAGTACGTAATATTTCAGAGGCTGGCTGAACTAGAGCCAATCAACATTGGTTTTCCAAATAGAACCTTTTTTAAACTCCTTGTAGAATTCTCCACTCCTTATTCCTCAACCTTCTAATTGAACTTTTTGATGAATTCATATCTCATCTAACATTTCCATAAAAGCAATAAACAAGATAGACATTAGTGTGGCAATTGAATAAGGAATAGGTGAAGGATAATTTTCTATGCCTTTTCAAGCAATCCGCACTAGCATACTAAATGAAAATTCCATGTTGTTTGGCTATTTGCGTCTTTGTGGTCAGAATAGGCAGTCACCAAGGGAAGAAAGTGTTACACCATCAGATCAAATATGTTAAGTGTTTAACCGGGAAAAAGAATTAAATTCTGAATCTGTAAAGAAAAGCTCTGGAGATTAGTAATTCCTCTCCTTGCAAGTCAAATCATTAAGAAGGATTTAGATTTAAAAGGCTTTTCATTCGACAAGATTTATGAAAGGACTTTTTGGCGTCATTTGTCATGTAGTCGATCCCACTTAGTGGAAAAGTTTTTTGTTGTTGTTGTTGTACTCTCCTTGGTCCTTATAGCATTTGACACCAAAATGCTTAAATAGGTTTCCAGCTCTAAGTTTAGGTTGCCTGATAAACCTTGTGTTCCAATACAATCTCATGCAACCTGTTCACGGAGGTGGGGATCAGCTCTTGTTGCCTGGTTTCACATCATTTCTCACCTTTCACCGGGATAAACCATCATTTTTGATAGTATTTCATGACAAAATTGTGTGATGTACATGCTTCCTGTTCAATGTAAATTATTTCTCAAAGAATTATCTTTTTGTCCCTTGGTGGTCCATAGTGTCTTTGACTCTTAATAATTTATCCCTTCAAAATTAGTACATTTAAATTGATCATCTGACTGTTTTGAATTTTCTTCTCTTTTTTCTTTATGCACATGCAGATCTTTGCAGTGTTAATACCTATTGTAGGTCTTGGTGCTTTCCTCTGGTGGGCAGGACGAGATATCATGCAAGGCACTGTGAGGCTTCTTCAAAATTCACATCTGCAACTTCTTTTTCTTTCAACTGACACTATAAATTATGGAATATATTGCTTACAGTTGCTTTATTTTATTGCTTTTACATACTTCCATGTTTAAACTTGAAGTCACCTATTCCCAATTGGGAAATTTGTGCCGAAAATCATTTTTAAGAAAACTTAAGGGTAAAAGGAAAATATTAGTTATAGTTATTATACATCAAACTAGCCTTTTTATTATTTTGAGTTTTTGACTATAGAGAAGTAGTCTATTCTAAGGTGACTTGTACCTTTACTGACTGGGTTTGTTTGTGTGTGTGCGTGTGTTGTATATGCAGTGTCCGAATTGTGGAAATGATTTTCAGGTTTTCAAGTAAGATATGTTTGACAGATCTTGTTAAGCTACTTATAGATGATTTATTTTGAATTAATACGAACTAGCCATCTTTACTTTATATTATATTGTCTAATTATCTGTTTCAGGTCCTCTTTAAATGATGATTTGCAGCTGTGCCCTTTTTGTGGCCAACCTTTTTCTGGTAAGCGTGGATAATTTCGCTTGTCTTCCTTAAATTCTTTCTGTCGCTTTCTATCAATATTACACTGAACTCTTTCTAGCTGTGGTTAGAAAATTAAGTGAAACAAATTTTATTACAGATTTTTAGTCAATACTAATTTGACTTATGATGTCTCATTCTATTTATCTATTTGCTATGTTTCATCATCTTTCATCCATTGGTGCTTGAATTTTCTGTACACAGTTCTAGATAGTTTAACTTTCTCCATCTCTTTGTTTGTTACTTATGTATCTTCTTAATGGATATTGGTCTGTTAATAATTATCTCGTTTAGCTGATTATTGAAGTATTAGCTCTGATGTTGCTTCTTCTCTATGATTCTGACTTCTGAAGTACAATTTAGCTGCTTAACACTGACAACTGTGGATTTCAGCACTGTTTCATTTCAAAAATCAAAGCATGCATATTTCTCACTGTTGAAGAACTTTATTTTGATATCAGTTGTTGGCAATGAGTTCGTAAAGGACTCTGTAAAGTTCTCAAACCAATCCACAACATTTGGACAGGCATTCAATAATTTCTCCCGTTCTAGAAATGGTAATCTTCACAAGGCTTGTTGCCTTTTCCCCTTTAAAAGTACATTCTGTTTAAATGCAACTCTCTTTCCTTATCCCCTTTCTCTTTATTATCCTTAACCTCTGTTGATGATTCTGTGTGCCATAACTGCCCTTGTTTCTTTCATGGCAGAAAAAGATTCCGGTAGAGCAATTGATGTTGAAGCTGAAATAAAAGATGCAGACTGAGTCTTCTCAGCTATAACAAGTTAGTAAGTATGATGTAACTAGAAAATATGGTGTTGACCAGAGTTAGTTTTCCTATCAATCATGATCTGTATACTCATTTCTACACTTTTGTCATGTGTATGGTTTAACTAACACTTTTACTGAATTGCAATTTGCCTACTAATGTTTAGCAATCACCTGAAGTTAGAAAATAAAAGATGTTTCCTATGCACAACACAAGTCCACCTTCAGAAAATTCCATTTGGGATGATGAATAGTTGATTTTATAATGATGCTTAGTCCATGATATGACTCAAGATGCCTTAGTATTTATAGTTAGTAAATAAAATTAAAATTTCATGATACTAGATCTGAAGCATACTTTTATCAATGGTGGCATTGTGCATACTTTTATCAATGGTGGCATTGTTAATTGAATCTATCATCTCATGGCTCATGTAAACTCTCCAATCCTCTCACCGTTAGCCCACTTTTAATGGCTTAATTTCTGAGTAATGTATAAACCAAGTGAACAACTTTTGTGACTCCTAATCACAATTGAATATGCCATTAGTATTCAGTAAATATATTCTTGGTCTGCTTTTTGCTCTAATAATTGTCTCTCTTTGGCCACTTAATAAATACCTTTATGAAATTTGCATTTCATTTTCAGGGGGTGACCACGCGTGAATACAAATCTTTATTCAGTTAAAGAACAGGATGCAGCTTGCACTTTCCACTGTACTTGAGGCGCAATGAGTGAAGTACGTACTAGGGAGAATATAGTGATAAGAGTAACATTGCAATTGTAATATAAGTTTTGATAGTGATGTTTCTCAGTCACACATATTTTTTTGTTTTACCAAAATGCTGCTTCTTCAATTTCCATTTTTTGTTAGAAAAAAGTTTAGAGGGAATGAAGGTGGCAACCTCTTGGGGCATGCCAGCCTTAACAACTTTTTGAATTATTTATAACCCATTACATGACATAAAAATAAGGTAACACGTTATGATCTCAATGTCAATTGACCTACAATTTGAAGAAAAAAAAATAACGAATTGAAAATATTGGTAAATGAGAGAAATAGTAACACTGGTTTTTTTGTGCTTATCAAATGATAAATCGAGAACTCGTTCATGTAGGGAAACAAGAGAGAAAGTTGTTTTAAGTTAAAATCCAAATTTGGAGAGCTAATTTGACAGCAGCCAGGCATATATGCCACAAAATGTTTTAACTTATTACCAGAGACGATCATACATAACAGCAATGGAATTCTACAAGGTGTAATTATTCCTAAACCATTGCTTTAAGATTTATGTAAAGACCACTAATAAAATTGCCCAAAACTGGCGTGTCTCATTACAAAGATGAAAATCACAACTCGGAGGACTAAAGCCAAGCAGGGCAACATGCAATAACCTCAAGCCTTGTTTGGTTCTTCAACTTTCTGCAGTAAGACATGGCAAAAGAATTTGTAAGAAAGTTCCATGCTTTATTTCAAGATGCTAAAAAAGTCATCTGGTAAAGTTAACAGTCAACAAAGCAAGTATTTATGATGCACAAATTATATCCAAAAAATAAAATTTGCAAATGATACATGAATAGCATTATGCATGTAGCCTTATCAAGCTAGTCACGTTTTGCATATTTGACTGTCTTGTAGAACCTAATGAACTGAAAAAAGAAAATCAAAACTCAGGATTACAAGTCGGTTGAAAATTTGTAGAGATTGGGATTTGTAGCAAGCAAAAAGCTAACTTGGCTGCTATTGCATACTACACAAACATATAAACTAAAATCAAATAAGCAAGAGCTTTATCAAGTAAAATCATGATTAGAAGGCAGTGCATGTTCCCCGTTTATCTAGAGAGTAAGAAGCAGCCATAGAACTCATATCTAACTTCCTATAAGATAAACTTACATACCTCTTCCTTCTTGTCATCCTTGCCTCTAGTGAAGAACTTGTAACCACCATAGATGGCTAAACCCCATCCAGCCAAAGAAACGATCACAAACTGAAACAGCAGAAGACTTGGTGAAACATTCAATATTTTAGTATGACCAAATCAAAGAGAAACACGTTTATGAAGTCACGAGGAGGTCAAAATGTTCACAATGGCATTATTCAACCATCTTCCTTGTTAGTACCTCATTGGCTTATCGGTTTTCTCAACATAACTTGAAATACTAATTTATGTTCTCTATCCCATGCATCGTGTGTGTGAAGAATCATATCAGGAGTGTGTGTGTGTGTGTGCGCGCGCGCGCGCGCACGCGCGCGCACGCGCGTGTGCTGTTCTACAAGAGGCAAGTTCCCTTAAATTTCAATGTCAGCTTCCTCAAAAAGAAGTTCAGAAGTAGTGCACGCTCAAAGAAGATACTACTACAGCTGAATATTCTTGTCAATGCCAAAATGTCTCAGCATCAAAATGTGGTCAATTCGGAAGATCTTAAACTAGCAAGAGAGAGGAATTCTAAAAAACCAAAAGTTACTCACATGTTCTTCTTTCCACTTAGATGGACTCATTGGGTCCTGGCAACAGTTCACCTTCGGAGGTCCGTGATGCTCTGCAACATCTCAAATTAATATAGGCAAATGATTCTTCAGTAAAGAGGGGGAAAATATTTCAATTCATTAATTACTCCACTAACACCAGTGGTTTGTATTCAATCTTAACCAATTCTTAGCACGTTAAGTTCCATAGCCAAAGAAAACACATAATGCAAATTATCAATCCTTGCACTTTCCTCCTTGTTGCACTATAATAATGCATTCCATTCAGCTACCATCGCATCATAGTTCAATAGTTCAATGGAACAACAAACTACAAAATAAAATGTCCTTTCCACAAACTACAGCCTAAATTGCAACTTCTTTTCTAAAACATCCTGAATATCAGTCAACATAGCACTACTAAGAGCCCGTTTGTTTAAGTTTTTTTTTCTTCCAAAATAAATATGATTTTAAAGTTGTGTATAATTCAAAATGAAAGTGATTGTTTCATGAAAAAAATGAAACAAACAGACTCTAAATTGGACGAGTCCGACACTCCAATTTAGGATCACACTCAAACACATAGCATCATACCAGAACTTAAATTGCAACAACTACACCACAATGATTTTGGAACTTCACAGGAGCATAGACTTATATTGCCCTGCACAGTAGTGCATGTTAATGCAAAATGAGCATGATCTTTGTGAAGGAGTAAACAATTTCATTCTTTCCGCAATAATCTACCTTACCATATTATTATAATTTAACTAAAGATGGAGACAACTATATAACAAACACGTTTGCAGTGAGTACTTGGTATAACATCACAAGATCATTAAGTCACGCATATTATTTCAGAATCACCTTGTTGACAAATATCATGCTAAAACGGTAATGGTTACACAAAGCAAATTAAATTAGCAATTTAATTATCCAATGCCCAATATACAAGGAAGAAGCGGAGTAGTAGAGTAGATTATATTCAAAGATTTGAACTTTTCAGTAATGAAGGAAAACCGTTTGGAGGCAATGAATGAACGCACGCAGAACACCGAAATAAGGAAGGGGGGAATACCGGCGGAGCCAGCCAAGCCGCGGCGATGGACGAGGGAAGCCGCTTTGCGAGAGGAAAACCGACCGATATTGGTGAGTTGCCGAGCCACAGGTGTCAACGCCGCCATGCTTCGGTGCTGATTCTCAGCTTCGCAGTAAGTAGAAGACGCGAGAAGATGCCCCACACAAACAAATACTCCGTCCCAACAACAACGAGGCTTTTTTTTTTTTGGGTTTTTATTTGTTTCTGGTACGAAAAGAGCCCTTTTATTTATTTATTTAAAGAGTTTAATAATTATATATAGTTGGCACAAAAAGATTTTACACAGAAATTTAATTATATCTAATTATATCACACTAAATCTAACAAATATAATTATATTTTACCCTATATGTCATTATATGGTATTATGATATTATTTACTAAAATATCTATATAAATAGTTGTATTTATAAAATTATTTTTACAAAATCTATTAATAATAATTAAATACACTTTATTTTTCACTCATTGTTATTTTTTTTTATAATAATTTTTCACTCATTGTTCTGTTCTGTGCCTATCCAATCTATAATTATTTTATAGGCATTGTTTTACCACTAGTGAAACAACAATAATATAAACATTATTTTATAGTTATCGTATATTATCCTATCAAATGGATGAATGACTCTTTTTACATCAATCAACGAAATAATAATTGGTGATAAACTCAAATAATACATAATATATAAACAACAAAATATAAATAAAAAAACATTTAGATTTCAACCTTGATCCTTAAACTAGCCTTAGGTTAATTTGCAACTTCAACGAGAGAATAACACCTGTGTAAATTTTCACAGGCAGAGCTATCTTAAATTCGAAGTTTCGAGATCAAAGCCATGAGAATTTTCACAGGTGTAAAAACGTTCGGTTCATTTCGCAGATTCTACAGAAGAAATCACAGCCATTTAAATTTTCACACCCTGAGTGTGAAAGTTTCAGATTAAATTCGAAGTTTCACAGAGAAAATCACAATTGTGGGTATTTTCACACTCAGGGTATGAAAATATGACTAGTTTACAACTTTTAATGTACCATGACCAGAACTAATCACAAGGATTTTCGCACCAGCGTGATTCTTGTTGGTTTGCCCTCTTTCAGCGTCAAACTTCTCCGCTTTTCCCTCATTCAATTTTCAATAGTTTAGGTGTCTGTTTTCTAATCACAAAACAAAAGAAAAACAATAATATGATTTAAGAATATAGAAGTTATATAAAGAAACTAATAAAACAAATTAAAGGACCTAAAATATATATGCACATAAGAACTTTCTCTCACCTTAAACTAAACTTTGCTTAACCTCCCCCCCTAAAAAAAGAAGAGAAAAATGTAATGCCGTCTTGCCAAGTTACCTCCATCTCAATAAACCCCTCTGAGGCTCTGAATACAAGTTACTCGTGAAGCATTTGTCCTCATCTGAAAGCACAAGGTCAACTTCCATTTCCTCTTACTATATTGTAAAATTGTTATTGCTTTGACAATGTAAAAGATGCCACAAAGAATTCAACAATTCATCCTTGTTACGTTAATGTTAAAGCAGTAGAAAAATGACCACTTGCTTGAGTTTTCTATTGAGAAAGTGAAGCCAAAAAGAGTATATAAGGCAAGGCCACAATCATCTCCTTGTCCATCAAAAGAAGAGAGAATCATGGGTGTCTCAAGCAGAAACTTCTTAATCTTTGTGCTGCTATTATTTGTATCCTGTGTGATGCATAATATTAATGCAGATACTCAGACCTGCACCAACCGTAGGAGCCCATGCTTTCTCAAGAAAGTACCATGCCCTGCTCAGTGCCCTTCAAAATCACCAACTAACCCAAAAGCCAAAGTTTGCTATCTTGATTGTGATTCTCCCGTGTGCAAAACTCAGTGCAAAAGTAAGATCATTTTTTATATACACTAACATGACTTTGGAAATTACACAACTGCATATTCTTTAAGTAGAATATCTTGGTTTAGCACATTCTTATGGTCAGTGATTTTTAATTCTTTTTGGTTTTATCTTGCAATATAACAAGTCTTTATTATATATCTGATATGAACACAGGTCGTAAACCAAATTGTAATGGCCGTGGATCTGCATGCTTGGACCCCCGCTTTGTCGGTGCAGATGGCATTGTTTTCTACTTCCATGGAAGGCGCAATGAGCATTTCAGCTTAGTATCTGATGTCAACCTTCAAATCAATGCCCATTTTATTGGTCTTAGGCCAGCAAGGAGACCAAGGGACTATACTTGGATTCAAGCACTGGGAATCCGCTTTGATTCTCACAGCTTTTCCATTGAGGCCACCCCATCAGCAACTTGGGATGATGAAGTTGACCACTTAAAGCTCTCTTATAATGGAGAGGAACTCGTCATCCCAGAAGGTCACCTCTCTACATGGCAATGTCAAGAAAGTCGACTTCAAGTGGAGAGAACATCAAGCAAGAATAGTGTTGTGGTTACCCTCCCAGAAGTCGCGGAGATATCTGTCAATGTGGTGCATGTAACCAAGGAGGACAGTAGAATCCACAACTATCAGATCCCTGATGGTGATTGTTTTGCTCACTTGGAGGTGCAGTTCAAATTCTATGGTCTATCCTCCAAAGTTGAAGGAGTTCTTGGCAGGACTTATCAACCAGATTTCCAGAATCCGGCAAAGCCAGGCGTGGCGATGCCAGTAGTTGGAGGAGAAGACAAGTATAGAACCACATCACTTGTTTCTGCAGACTGTGGTGTTTGTATATTCTCTCCTGCTAAAGCTTCAAAGAAGGAAGGCTCAATGATAGAATATGGTATGTTGGATTGCACTGGTGGTGCCAATAGTGGGAATGGTATAGTTTGCAGAAGATAAATTTGACAGTTTCCATATCCATTGTTCTCCTATATAATGATTGAAAGTTGTAACTCTCAGAAAAATAATTGTGGGTTGTACTCAGTGGTCAAAAGGATATTGTTTTGTACCCAGAATTCCTACTGAATAAGAAGTGTAATACTTTGTTTGCTCAAAAATGATCAAATAATGTGATTAAATGGAAGGTCTTCTCAGAAGTTTTCTGTCATTTTCAATTTTATTGGGTAGTATAATTATTGTTTACGCAATAAATTTTCAAATAAGTTTATTTCACAGACATATATGCTAAGAGTAGATCTCTTGAGAATTACTAGAAATGAGAGAAGGAAAGCAAGTCAACTTAACAGAAGCAGTACTTTATTAGTTGTAGAGTTGATTCATTTTCTAAAAAAAACTTTTATTGTAACCTGTAAAAACTAGTGGAGCTCAACTCCTAATTGCCTTATACAAAATACAACAGAATCTTCTGGATACCTTACATACAATTTCTAATCAGCTAATTGGCACCCATCAGTACAACTCAAATATTGCATAGTAACTTGCTTTGCTTATAGGCCAAAAAAAACAAAAAGGATTACAAAAGCAATAATGAAATGGAAAACAACCTTCATTCATCAATCAGGACTTTTCAATTAGTCCAAGGCCAGAACAGCCACTGTGCTTAATGGCCTATGGCCAGAATCATGGATACACAAGAGAAGAACTCACTCATCTTCCACGTGGATTTACCAATTGGGAGAACACTGCACTTGTAGCAACATCTTCGGCATCATCATCCGTGCATGAGTTTCCCCCATCAATCATACTCACACTGTTATCAAAATTCTCGAGACGGGTCAACTGAATTCCGGTAATGTGGTTTGTGCTGTTATCTTCGGGTTCCATGAGTGCTGATGAGGTCTCTTGGAGCTGCAAAGCATATTCAAGATTCCACAAGACATCTCCCATAGATGGTCTGTCCACTCCATACTCAGCCAAGCACTTCTCAGCCGTCTCCCCAAACTTCTTTAGGGAAGCAGAATTGACCTTCCCCACCAGATGTTGATCCATGATTTGATCCAGCATCCCTTTCTTCTGCCAGCTCATCGCCCACTCGGCTATATTAACCTGCTCCCTAGGAAGGACAGGGTTCAAGGCCGGTCTTGTGCATAACACTTCCATTAGAACTACTCCGAATGAATAAACATCCGACTTCTCTGTAAGTTGTTGCCTTCTAAAGTATTCGGGATCAAGATAACCGAAACTACCTTTAACAGCGGTGCTCACATGAGTCTGATCAATAGCAGGACCAGTTTTGGAGAGGCCAAAGTCAGCAACTTTAGCAACAAAGTTATCATCTAAGAGGATGTTTGTTGTCTTTACATCTCGGTGAATTATGCTTTGGGATGCACCGGTGTGGAGATAATGAAGGCCTCTTGCTGCTCCAATGCAAATTTCAAGCCGCTGCTTCCACGATAGAGGTGGTAGGTCTGTTCCATACAAATGACTCCTGAGGGGTCCATTAGCCATGTATTCATAGACAAGAATCATTTCTGACCTCTCATCGCAATAACCAATGAGAGACACGAGATGACGATGGCGAAGCTTGGATAACATCTCAATTTCGGTTCGGAATTCAGCAAGACCTTGTTCAGATCTTGGGTTCCCCCTTTTAACAGCTACACTGGTCCCATCTTCAAGGGTTCCCTTATAAACCCTTCCAAAACCACCAACACCTAGAAGCAACTTTTCATCAAATTTATTGGTTGCATCTAGGATTTCTTGGAAAGTGAAGAACCTACCAAGATTCGATGAAGATAAGGAAATGCAGCTTGCAGTTCCACTCTTCTGTGAAGTTGTTGACATTTTTGTCATGGTCTGAGAGTTTCCATACAAGGGTAAAGGCAGCCATGAATGGCCCTGTTCAGTAGGCTTTGACTTGCTTCTCACCATGCAGCAATAACAACAAAAACCAACCAAAGCTAAGGCAACCACAGCACCACCAACAGAACCAGCTATTATTCCTATCTTGTTCTTGTTTGACTTTGTACCAGGAAGGAGACTCTCAACTGAAGAAAGTCCATCCAAGCTCTTCAATGCATTGCTGATTTTCATTATCTCCAGTCCATTCAAAGTGGCATTCATAATGTCTGCCATGGTATCGGGACCAACACTTACTGCCAAAGTGTTGTCTGATAATGAGGCATTGGAAACAAAGTCCTTATAGTAAGGCACAGACAAATCATTAGTTACTGATGAGAGGTCAAGGCTTCCAAGAGCAACATCAGAGTTTATGAATACATTGAACACTAAAGTGTTGAGTGCCTTGCTCATGATATCACAAAAGTGCAGCCGGATAAAATAGGAGAAGTCCGGATCCACAGTAAAGACCCAAGTGATGTTGAAATTTGAATTGGCTACGTTTGCATCCCCCATTGCTTCAGCAGTAGCATAGACCCAATTTGGTGCTGTCTCAGGGGTAACACCCGGCGGGTACTTAATGCTTGAAGGGTTGACCGACACATTGGTGACTGAGCTGTTCACATGGAGGTATTTCTGATCACTCTCCCAAGTCCTTCCCAGGGTGTCATTTTGGGCAGTGAGCAAGGATCCTCCTATGTTTAAGCGGTAAACGGTTTCGAAAGCAAGCTCAGAAAGGCCACTAAATGGGGCTGTGGGTGTAAGTGCCAATGCCTGATCAACAAACAAGTCATTTGGCATTGACACAACTTCAATTGCATTGACAAATGCCACTGAGCCATTTGAAGGAATGAAGGTAACAGTCAAGGTTTCAGAGGTTGCATTGATGGCATACTCCCTGAACATATAAGAACCATTGTAGTTCCTAAAGGTGAAGTTGCTCAAGAGAACAAAATCATCAGTAACTACAGTTAGAGCAGCAGAAGTCAAATTATGGTTAGAGTTTGGGAGAGGGTAAAAATATAGCCTGACCCAGTGGCGACCCGGCTCGATTGCGAATCTATAAGAAGCACTCTCTGTGAAGATCCTAGCTGATTGGTAGATTGGGAATGGGGCACTACTAGAATTGGTACTACTAGCAACAACAGAATTCCCGGTTTTCAACACCAGTGACGAATGCTGTGAGTCAGGAACAAAAGTTCGATCCTGAAAGGTGATGCTTTTGGAGGAACCACAAGCAACTAGATAATTATCAGGAGGAGTGTATGAGGCAAATGACCCATTCACCAAAAAAGTAATAACAACCACCAAAACAGTGGAAAGCCACTTCACAAGTCTCATTCTCATCATCACCATTGTAGTTTCCATTCCCGAGTCTTCACCAATCCATAAAACAGGTTGTAAGCAATATACCCTTTAACTTCCAATCCCAATTCCCAAGCCACAAAATAAAAATCCTGCACCAACCTCAGATCTATCAAATTCAATGCACAAAACCAGACAAAACACCACAACACAAACACAACTTTGCACAACAAGGGTCTTAAATTAAATCAAATTTATTTAGCTACAATAACTCTGTTATGCAAGTACACTGAGTTGCAGGGAGTTAGTTATGTTGGGGTGCTTACCTTTTTTGTGTCTTGTGGAGGGAGCAAAATGTGAGTAACCTGCTACCAAAGTGAACAAAGAGGTGAAAGTAGGAAACAGAATGAATAAGACCCAGTTCGGATTAAGTGAATCCCGTTAATGAAAAATCCCATCAAGTTGAGCTTTTTAGTGTGGCTGCAATGCAAACACCCTTTTCCAGGCTGTTGAATAGGCTGTCAATTACAGAGGAAAAAAAAGAGGACCCCACAAAAAGAAAAAAGAAGAAGCGGAAAAAAAGAGAGAAGATTTGATGAAACTTCAAACGCCTACAACAAGTTGCTACTACTCCCATATAAAACCAGCTGTTTCCTGAAGATTTGGTGGTGTGGTTTTCGCAGAATCTTTGAAAATTGAAACCAATGGAGTAATATAATAAATTAAATTAAATAAAAAATTATGAATAAATAACACAATGGAAGTTTGGGAAGTGAGGTTTACGGCACTTAAATAAAAGGTTCTATTTTTGTGGAATAGAATATAAAAAATACTCTTTTTGGTTTTAAATATAAGAAATATGATTTTAAATATAAAAAATAAATTATTTTTTTATTTATTAAATAACTCATATATCTGTTTTATATTATATATAAATTATTCAATAAATTAAAAAAATAATTTGTTCCTTATATTTAAAACAGTAGAGAATATAACATAAAGAAAAGAAAACAAACAAAAGAACATGGCTTGGAAATTTGAAAGAGGATAGTTGCTGCGCTGGGTTGAACGATATGTGGGGCCCCCTTTAACGCGGCTTCAAGATACAGAGAAGGGGTAGAGCCGTAGAGGGGATTGATGCCACGGAGTTGCACGACACTGATATTATTGGAGGCTCTTAACAGTTTAGCTAGCTTTTCACCCTGGCTAAAAGGTTTCTTTACAGTAAATTATTTCATAAATTTATTTTAAGAAATAATTTTCTTAATAATTTTGGCAATTTAAGTAAGGAACTCTCTCAGTCTCTGTTAACAAAAAATTGTCCCATTTTACCTAAAAATATTTGTCTCATTCAGTATCCGACAGCAAGCCTTGTAAGTTGTAATTGTGTAGTGACATATCCATCCATCCTCATTGATTATTAAATACACATATTTTATATATTTAATTTATTATTAATGATTAAAATTCTTAATTCATGGACCTTAAGTGGAGTATATTGTAGTAATAGTCCCAGTAAAAACAATAATCGCTGTCTTTGACATAATTGCTTTATTCAAAACCCACGTATTAATTAAGTTTTTTTTATTAGTAAGAAAGTAAAAACAACATAAACAAACAAGGAAAAAACTAAAGTCTCAGCCAAGCAATTCCCATTGCATTTGCAAGTAGGATATCGTTCAGTTGTACAAGGTAAGACATCCAGTTTGTATACTGATCATTTGAAATTGCTCCTTGTTTTGCTAGCCAATCAGCAATAGCATTTCCCTCTCTATAGACATATTGCAGTTGAATGTCCCATGGTAGCCTCATTAGGTGTTTAATCTTGTTAATTATTGCTTCATGAGGAGGAAAGGGATTCATCTCATTAAGAAGAAGTTGTATAGCAGTAGATGAATCGCTCTCACACAAAACCTTAGTATAACCTGATTACCAAGCCAAATTAATTCCATGGTATAAAGCTGTAAGCTCAGCATTTAGATTCGTTGAAATACCATAGAAACCCGAAAAACCGATGAGTCATTGTCCATGCTGATCACGTATTAATTAAGTTATTTGAAAGTTGACCTTAATTTTTGTTGGTTTTTAAATCAAATTTTGGGTTAAGGAATAAAATCATTAGCAAAGAAACACCAATACTCCTTTCGGACTCAAATATAAGTAAAAATAACTAATTTTACACTGATTAAAAAAAATTACTTAATTTCATTTAACTTTTTTTATAAAAAAATAAACTTTATATGTAAAGGGACATGAGTCATCACACATGAGCATTTTCCAACAATTATAGTATACGTGTACCCAAATGCCATGACATTCTTAAATAACCTCCGCGTCGGAGCACATGGCCTCACCCTCGGATGCCAATATCTCTCTGTCACCTTCTAAGTTCTATCTCATCTCAGGTCTCGGTCATATTTCTTTTTTGGGTACAATCAGACAATCAGTTCTAACATTTCTAATTATTTAAATCTGTATATTATTATCACTTGGTAGAAAATACTTCATGATAATTATATATGTTCATGAGTGTATAGTGATGATAATTCTATTCAGTTTAATGATGAGTTGTAAGATAGAGTATTGACAATTCAGTTTTTGTCACGTTTATCTTAAATGGCACTTGATGTAGTCAAAATCTTCAATTCACTCTGCTTACCTCAATTGAGTACCATGAGGATTATAATTGGTTTATTTTAGAAAACAAATGACCAAAATATGACATTTTAAAAATGAGATATTAAAAACATATACATTTAATTTTTAATTTTTTTACAACAAAATGTATTCATTTATTTAAATCGGTAAAATACATCGAAGACATTACAAATTCAACATCGTTAAAAACTGAAAAGAATGAATATGTGAACAAGCTCACAGCGACCCAAGTTAATAGCATAACACAACAAAATGCCATCAAAAGTGATAATGCCTACAAAAATGACAAACTCATATTGACAAGAGTACCCACGCCTCTGGATCTGCAACGTTGATGACTCAGTCATAAGAGAATCTATAGTGAAACGAAGTAAATCAGTCAATCTGAACCAAACGAACACCGCACCAAGACGGGAGAACAAAACGCCGCACCAAGACAGGAGAAACAAATACCAGCGCACGCAGATGCCAAAAAACACGAGAGGAAAACGAGATGTATATGAAAAGTCACTTATTAAGATAGAAATATATTAAAAACGAAGTAGATGGGTGATTTCAGACCAAAAAATGGTCCAAAACCACCCCTCAAGTGGAAGAGGAAGAAAGAGGAGCAGACAATTTTTAGAGAGAATACAAAGTTTCTCTCTCTAAGAGCGACGGCTAGGTTAGTGATTTTTTACCTTTAATTTGTTACGATGATATCATTTTCTCTTGATTCTCTTCATAAATCAATATCCTTTAATTTTTTTTAAGTTAATAGGGTAGTTCATTAATTTGGTTTAATTGGATTAGAGAACGATTTAAAACCTTTCCATTTATATCTAAATAAACTTTTTTTAAAAATTTGAAAAAAAAATCTAAATTAGGACAGGTATAACTAATACAATTCATGTCATAGATTTCAACGAATTGTTTGACTTAATTTCATCTCTAATTGTCAATAATTCTTATTATAACATCAATATCTTATCACGGTAGCTTCATTGTTACCATCAATAGACTTTTGTATTAAAAAAAACCATCAACATGTTTTAGTTTTTTTTTTAATTTACCGAATTGTTTTAGTTTTTCTTTATCTAGCCTATATGTAAATTTTCATATCATCTATCAACAATATATAAATATTGTCAGCTAGTTTTATTACGTATTTGACATTTTTTAGTAGTGTCAAGTACGTTGTATCACACGTTTTTATGCATTCAATTAATGAAATTATAGTTTTAATCTTAACAAAAGCTAAGAAAAATTCAGGTCGTCGTGCAATCCCAATTTCTGAGTGTACGTACATCTTTTTTGGAAGGGGGAAGTTTCAAGTGTCCAGCACGGCGACAATGGACACCACCATTCACGCAAACTTTGACGTTGAACCATTGTCCGTGAATGAAGGTGTTGATCTTTTTTCTCCCCATTTTATGGTTAATTAAAGATTCTTGTTTACTTTTTAATTTAACAACCCACAACGAACTCCATGTATTATCTTCTCATTTCTCAACTCCCAAGTCAATTATTAGTGAAGCTATCATATTCTCAACGTCCCCCATGACTTTTTCCACTTTGCGGCACCATTAATTAGTTTTCATTTTACTACTATATATAGTCAAAGTTTAACAAGAACACACAAAATATAGGAGAAACTAAATATTAAAAAATATAAATTAATCTTATCACTGTAAAATAAGATATGCTGTCTTACATTATATACACGATATATAATGTATTGATAAATTTAATATATATATATATATATAATATAAAATAGAAATTTAATTTATGCCATATAGGGTTAATTTTGAAAAAATATTGACAAATTGACGAGATGTTGGGGTGACATTCCGCAGTGGAAAGGATCGCCGCGATAGATAAGGCCGCATCACTGTCACGCCACGTAGAAATGTTCAAAAAAAAAAATTTGACCCAAAAAAATATTTAATTCAGTAAATAGAGTTGGAAATTTCTAATAACACATACATGGTTTTCTATGTGCATATACATATCCACGGAATTATTAGTTTTGTGGGTTTATTTTTTTCAACACACGCATGTCCGTGGAATTATTAGTTCTGCGAGTTGTAATTCTCTACGGAACTAATAGTTCCGCGGATATGTATGTGTTATTAGAAATTCCCAATAGAGTTTGGTCAATAATTTTTTTGGTCAATAATTCAATAAAAGTTTAGAAACCAAAATTTCCGGGCCAATGTTCCGGGCTTATTTTGGGTCAACAGCCAATGTTCTGGGCTGAAACCAAAATTTATCATTCAAATGTGCCATTTCCGTCTAAGGTCCATGTATGGAGAATACAAAAGAACTATACACCTAGTTTTTTAGCCCAAAAGCTCTCTTTCTAATCTAGGGTTTTCTCTGAAGAACATCTAGTTTTTTTGACCAAAAAGAGAAAAGAATATCTAGTTTTTGGTCCCATGTCTTTTGTTCAATATAAGTCCAAATATTTTCAAAATGGCCAATTTTGCTCCATTAATAAAATGATCATTAATAATTAATAAGCTTGTTGATGTGACCAACGACATTGTTGTGTTGTTTGACATGGCCTACTAATATGACATGTTGACATGGCTTCCTGAAATGCCATGTTAATTAACGTGGCTGTTGAATAATTTTGATCCCCAAGTTTACTCAATTTTTTATAACATAATTTAATTTGTGTTCTCTAGCTCTATGCTTAATTACACATTTGGTCCTGGTGTTATAAGTACCTAGGCGATTTGTTCTCCATATTTTTTTTTTTGCTCAATTTTTGTCCATACACTTACAAAATTGACAATTTTTGTACATCTCTCAAATGACGGTTCAATAATAATTAATGAAATTGCTAATGTGGTTGTCTTGTTTGAGATGACATATTGACGTGGCTAATAACCGATTTTGGTTTTCCTAATTTAGCAATTGCATGATTTTAATCTATACAGCTTTTCAAATGTACACATATCTGGTCATATTAAAAAATTAAATTATTAACGGAAATTACAAACGAAAAAAGTGAATTTTGTCTCTAATTTCATCTCTACTAGAGACACTCAAAGTAAAGATCAGTTTCATTTTTTATTTTTCATTTTTGATTTTTGTCATTAATTCAACTTTTTCTATTAATGGGCATTCACTTCTCATCATTTTGAGCCTTCAACAAATTTCATTTTTCATCCACTTTAAACATAACATTTCAAAAAAAAAATACAAAAAGTGTCATAACAAACACCACAGTGATTTTCTATGAGAAAATCAAGATCTCTAAAACGTACGTAAAAATATCTCGTATTGCTTGTGCTTGATACAGTACATATGCATCTAACTTGCTGGCTTTCACACAAAAAAGGAACCCAAAACAGCTTGCACAGACACGAGAAATTAATAGAACAAAAGAAGTCAGTAGTATCTCTTATAGATATATATGTATCTCAATAGTTTCTTTAATATCCACGATACTCTATACAAGAACATGAAGAGCTAATTATAAATTAAACCCTAAATAAAATCCAAGTATATGTATTCGTATAAGTTACACACTCAACCATAATAGAAGGAAGCTATAATATGTATGGTAGCAATAAAAGGTAGCTCATCTGTAAGTCTTGAGAATGGCTCCACAAAAAGTGCAAATAATAGCTTTCCAAGATTTGCAGTAGAAGGGAACATAGCAAAATCTCGTCTGTGTCATCATGTCTGCCACGCTGGCACCGCCGCCGCACCTCGAGCAGGTTCCCGCCGCCGGCTTGCTCCGCCGCATCTCCCTTTTCTGATCCACGAGAAAGCAGAAGCAAACCATACTGCTGTCTCGACAAACACAAACGTAGTCACCCTTCCTTTTCTTCCAAAGTTAATTTGTCTTGTTTTGAGCTTTAATAATTTGGCTTCGATAATAATGGATAGGTACATTTGTCGCTTAGCCGAGGCGACGATTCAAGAATCAAAATCATGAATTTATAGTGTGAGTGGAAAATTGGTTAAGGACAAGGTTGAACCGTTTGGGTTGGAAGAAGAGTATTGTCTTCTATTTAGCTGTGATAGACGGACACTCCCCAACACCCCATTCGTAAAATGGGGGAATGGGTGTGTCATGGATGTATATATCATTAAATTAATAATTAATGGTCTTGTATTAGATGAACGACGCGTAATAATGAGAGATACGAGTGTGTGACGCGTGTCCTATTTTATCGTACGGATTGTCCGGTTCAATCATGGTGACTGGCCACCGTGTGAACCTTTGACACATGGACTTACGATTGGGAGTGTGTAAATAAATGAGAGTAAATTAAGCAGGTCGACGATTGGGAAGAGTGAAGGCAATTAAGGTCGACAGTAACCATGCAAGACTGCTAGACGTAAATAAATGTCATCTTTTCTTTCCTGTCACTATGTAAATTTCTGCTACTATGTAGAATTAATCCATGGTTTTTTAAGGTTATGACTGTGACATGGTTTCTGTTACTATAATAGTAAATGTGGTTAATATGCTTCGTCTAAAAGATAGATTTGGCTAATACTTGAGTTTAATTTTTGGTAATAGAATAATTTGTGGCCAAACTTTACTTAACTATGGGCCGAACATATATATATTAGTTCAACGGCGCCCCCGTTCTCCCGAGATACTTTGGGGGTAAATAAAAAAAAATTGTGACATGTCATTCCTGGACCGTTACATGTGTTACTTCTTCATTTTTTTTATCAATTTTTATATTTTGGACTTTTACACACGTAGGCTTTTATCCACAGGTTTATATACTCTACTAATAGATTACGTCTGTCACTAAAAGTCAATTTTCTTGTGGTGTAATTTTCAATTAGGCTATTAGTTTCGTAACTATCAATTGATCGTTAGGGAACTAATAGTTTCGTAAGTCATTTTTTTACATATGTGAATTTTTACCTACGGATTTATACACTCTAGTGACTAAAAGTCAATTTTCTTGTAGTGTAATTTTAAATAAAAGGGGTCTTTTGGTATTCTAAGTTTTAAGCGTATGTGTGATAAGAAATACGTGTATGTGTCATAAGAAAAAGCAGCAAAACTGAAAAGGACCTTCTGTTAGGGTCCGTTATGGCCCAAAGTTGGAGAAACCTGACTTTTTTTTTGGTATTTTCTATCTATACATACATACTTTTCTATTCACACATACTGCATGATGCGAAACTATTAGTTCTACACGTTGTAATTCAATGCAAAACTAATAGTTCCGCAAGCATGCGTAACAAATCAAAAATGCTTGCGAAACTATTAGTCCCGCATTGAATTACAATGTTAGTTCCGCATCATGTATGTTTTAAAAAAAAATATTTGCGGAACTATTAATTCCGCATTGAAGTACAACGTGCGGAATTATTAGTTCCGTATCATGTATGTGTTCAAAAAAAATATACATGCAGAACTAATCATATTTGTGTGGATAGAAAAGTATGTATGTGTAGATAGAAAATCTTTTTTTTTAATGTTTAAGTCTTTAAGACTTTGTCATTAATTCTTTTTTTTTTGTCAAGACTTTTGTCATTTATTCAACAATGATTACATGGTTTGTTGGGCTTCTGAGTACAGAATTGAACTATACTTTTTGGGCTTTATGCTATCGTGAAGGGTTCATAGTTTATGAAGAACAAGAGATTGGTTGACCAAAAAAAGGAGATTGACCAAAAAAATAAATGAACATAGAGATGATAGTCTTCCTTGACCCAAAAAAAATAGAGTTGCTAGTCTACCACCGTGCATATGCTCTACAAATAACATGTAAGTGAACAATCATAAACTTTTTTTAATTGAGAAGATATTATAAATTAGAAGCTAATCCAAAAGCCCAGTCAAGTTATTGATTATAATAGCTGATAAAAATAATTATTAGATTTTATTTACTAATTAATACATGTTAAATCTGACTTATTTTATTCATTTTCTCATCAGAATTTACAACTTATACTTTATTCACGGAAGTGCAACTTCCAATAGTTTTATTCTTTCACATATATAGACAAAATTATAATGTGACTTAAGATTTTTTTTTATTTTATTTTTTTTAAAAGCCAAAATGCATTAACAAGAAATTGAAAGTACAAGAAGTGTCCAATCCAAATAATACATTATAATGCATTATAATGTGTCCCCACTCTCCTGATACAGATACACACCAACACATTAACAACCAAGTATAACCGAATTTATAAAGAACAACCCTAGCACCTATATGGTTTCAAAGGATTCTAGTCAAATTAAATCATGTGACTTAAGATTAAAATTTAAGTTAATTAAATCAATATCTTAAAATTAATATAACAACATCTATTCATTCGAGTGACAAAGAATTTGATTTCTCTTAAATAAAGTTTTACATTTGAGTATTGCGATTGAAAAACATTGAGAGAATCTGATTCTGTTTCTCCAAATTGATCCGAATTAATCAAAATCCAAAATAACTTTCAAATATTAAGAGCCAAAAAATTAAATAAAATATCAACCATGGTCAAATGTAAACACATTCAATATATATGATAATACCTCCACTCAATGTGCTTATAAATGTAATCTCTGTTTGCCACTGCCCCCAACATTAGGCCGAAAAGCAATTCATCAAGTCGTTATATATCCAACCTAAGCCCAAGGTCTTATCAAGATATGGCTGCTCATTCCAGGTCTATTTTTTTTAAACCAAAATGCATTAAACAGATAGCAAGCATAAGCAGTGCCCTGTCTAGAAATAAATACAGAAATTGTTCATGATTCAACTCACATCCTCCTCAAAGAGCAACCCACACACTTAAAAATATCATCCCCCTCTCAGAAACGTCAACCCAGGATAAAAGGTAATTATAAAGCATTTCCCCGGTAACCAGTGGCGGATCTTGACTAAAATTTTTGGGGGAGCCACAGACTAGTTAGTAATTAAAATAATGTAATTAAAACTCATGCATCATATATATTTTTTTTATAAGCCAAAAGATGTATTAGATTTTTCATAAGCCAAAAGATGTATTAGATAGAGTGTTAGGGATACTAAATACATATAAAGAGTAACATGCACTATATCCATGCTTCAGCTATTGGACAGCGATGCAGTGCTTTTAGCCATCACCGGGAGTGCCCGCATCACAGCAAGATGAAACCAAAGATGGGATAAAGCAGAGTATCTATGTAGCAACCAACAAGATCACTGTGTACCAAACATAAATAATCGAACATTTAGAGGGTAGCGCATACCAACATATTAATACAAAAATAATAATTTCCCCCAAAGACTCTCACTCTCACAAGAGTCCCACACACACACCCAACTTGCTTCCCGTACTCCTCCTACATCCCCAAATTCTCTCTCTCTCTCACACACAAACACAATCAATCTTTGTTCCTGGAGGTGACCAAAAACCAAAATGTATTCTAAAATAAGTTTTTTTTTCCTGGGGGGAGCCGTGACCCCCACCCGCCACTAAGAAGGTCCGCCTCTACCGGTAACCTATATGGTCTCAAAAAGAAATTGATCAAATGCCTAGATATTTCCCCAATAACCCATCAGTTCTATTCGGTGGTATATTGCCACTTTTCTCTATATATGTTATATTGACAAAGTCCTATTGATTTAATTTTATTGGTGAGCAAAAGACAATAGACTTTGTGAGCTATGGATTATTAATTTATGGAGAATTTTAGAAGTGGGAGATCCACTTGATGTGTCATGAACACAAGTTGTCAATATGTTAGGTCCGATTCTCATAATATCAGTTGTCTCCACTCTCCATTTAGGCAAGGTTGTTTTCAAAGCACTATCTATGAGTATACTACCATGCATATATGCACGTTCCTTCTTATCCTCCTCCTGTTTGACGAATTGTTTGCTTCTACATACATACTTGGATCCTTGTCATCCGCGTGGTAATTGTACCTTGCAGTCAAAATTCGACCATCGCGTTGTCATTCTTGTATTTTTACCTAACAACAAATTATTAATTGGATGATTTATTTTAAATCATGCAATTTTCATTCCTTAAGTTTAAACTCTGTACATGTTAGGATAATAATAAAAATAAAAATAGCTTATCCAAAAAAAAGATAATACAGAATAAGCATAAAAATTAGTTTCAAATCTGTACATGTTAAAATACGTATTGACTAAGATATGTATTAGTGGCATAAAAAAATACGGTATAAAAATTAGTTGCTCCACACAAACTGCTGATAACGAATACAAAAATTAAGTTATGCATCTAATCAGTTGTTCCCAAAGGAATATCTGTTCAAAGCTCACATTTGAATATATAGTAGCAGTTCTTTAATTGTTGTTCATTTCAAAGTTGACCTTTCAATAGTGATTCCCAAATAACTACTCACTAATGTGAATGAGTAGCGATTGTTTAAAGGAACCTCTACTCTACATGAAAAATATCTTTATGAATCTTCTAACTTAAACTCACGCTATTTATCATCTTCATTCCTATAATTAAATTAATGATATAATAAGAAGGACAAATATGCATTCTATATATTTCTTATTATTAATTCCAATCTATATTATTGTTGTGCAAGATTGGAAGTTGAAGATCATATATCTTTAGTTTCATTTTCATCATTTCCACGACACATGTTGTAGAATAATTTGGTTGTGAAGAAACATTTTTAAGATCTTTTTAATTGCGGTGTGCATGATCTATTTTTAAATCATATTAAAAAATTAAATTAACTGATGAACGTTCAAACATACTTTAAGACTACCTTGATCGCAGTATTAACAAAAATATATAATTGCCAACCAGAAACATAAACACAAGTAATTTTAATAATATTAGCCACACGCCAAAATGGATTTTAAAGTAACTGTATATGATAATATGCCCGTAACGACCATCAATTGTTTTCAACATGTACGGCATGATATTAATAGACTACCTAACCTAATCCAAGACGGAATATGAGTTGGAAGATAACTAACAGCTTGATTATTATTGTTATCGTTATTAATTAATTAAGCACAACTTGTCATCATTAAAGAAAAATTAAGCTAATTGACTTTTTTAGCCAGACGGCTATTCATCCCTTTTAAGTTTATGCTCTTCAGAAGGACCATTTATTATTATTTTTTAGATCCAATCTTAACATTTTCTCTTATAATAATCCGTAAACGTTATATTTTGTAAAACAAAATGAATTATACTCTACCCAATGAGATTGGACTAGTGGAAGCTGGCATACTAGATTTGCAAGTAAAGAGAATGTGTACAAATATACTTCTTAGTGGGAGGTCTCTAGTTGAATCTCCTGTGAAAAATACTACCTCTAGACCTAATTAATATAAGCTTTGACCAAAAAAACAAAGAGACTTAAATATAAGTTAAAAAATATTTCTATTTACTGGACCTAAATATAAGTAAATTTTAACTAATTTACTTTATTTAATGTTATTATGCCAAATGTAGCCTCACATTAATTCAACTTTTTTAATCTCCTTTGCGGGACATTTACAATAAATAAGATTAAGAGTAGTTTAATAAATATAGTTCATTTTTCATATGAAATCAAAAAAATTAATTGAATTTAATCAATTTTTTTAATTTGTGTGAAGTTAGGTATTTTTGCTTAATTGAGTCTAAAGAGAGTAAGTCACTTGTAGAGAGATCCCATCTTTATTTGTTTTGTCATTGAACATGATTGCCTTCAACCGGAGAATACCTATAAAAAAAATTAATTATAAATATAATTAAGCAGGACGTAAGTCCTAAATATTGAATCTAAATTTAAAAACCATGCTCCTAAATATATGATTGGATATCCAACCCCACTACTCCAAAAACAAAATTTGCTAATGTGCAAATGATTTGTGAATTAAACAAAAATAGTTAAGTAAATTAATGAGAAAATAATAATTTACATAACTAAAAGGATACAGTTTAAAAGATATGGAATATATTTTTTTTCTTTCTGTGTTGGTACTAGGTAGAAAAATTTGCAATGGAAAATTGGAAATGGAATGTGAAAGTGTCGGTGAGTGAGCGAGTGAGTGAGTGTGGTTTAATTACGATGGTGCCACTGCCAGACGTCAACACAAGCGGCAGGGTGAGTGAGTGTTTCGGGCCGTAGTATGGAAATGGATGCCAGTCATCCTCAGTTTACGCGGAATCGCTTTTTTGGCTTTTGCGGTCTTGCTCATTGCCGCGTTCCTCTCCTTTTTGGGATCCACTTGCCTCCCTTTCTTATACAACCTTGGGATTCCCCACCAATTTAACTTTCGCTTTTTTTTTTTTAAGAAAAAAAAGGTTACTAAATTACGATATGCACAAATGGCCTTTGTTCGCATGACAAAGACCAGGTTTAAGAATGTGTCATGCTATAGACAGCCAAATCTTGGACATTGGGATATATACACATACGTGCGTGTGTGTGTATAATCACAATCACAATATGAATCGTTAAAATTTGTAGTCAATTATTATAATTTTGAATCTTACTTTTTAAAAAAAATGGTATTTTTTCACTTCAAGCAAAATAAATCCTAAACAGAGTGATAAGGATAGGCCGGCGGTACTCCAACAAGAAAACACTCAATCCTGCTTGCAGCTTATGCTTCTAATTGGTTTCTTCTTACATAAATGAAATTTTACATGAACAGGTGTGTTTCATGTCAGTATGTGATAAGTGTTGCAGCCAAGAAGATACTTTGGTGAAAATTATATGAATAATACTACATAACTATTGGCTAGAAGGAAAGTTTCTATTGGCATTTGATCCAAATTTCATGACAAATAAAATAAACGGGTCAATAAATTAGAAGCAACTATGGACCAATGGAAGAGGGCAAGTTCGTTTTATCAGAAGTGATTTAATTAAAGGAGAAGCGCGTTGACAAGTAAAGCAATGGGCATTGGGTAAGGGGACATATACTAACGGACCGCAGTTATCAAAAACAAAAAAAAAACGGACCGCCAATATTTTACTTCTGTTCTTAGTTTCTATCAAAATATAGTAGTAGTAAAATAATAAAAGTCAAGCGTAGTTGTTGGCCATGGCCAGCTCAATTCAAGCATTGTGCTGCTCGACGGCAGTGGTATATTTGAAAATAAACTTTAAACTGGGGGCTTTTGTTAATTTTCAGTTTTTGGCCTCTTATGTGTAGTAGAATGGATGGGAAGTGGGGGCCGTGCTATACGAAATAGGTGGGGCTATAATTTTGGGTGCTGTCTAGGGTGGTGAAGTAGGAATCCTTCACCACTAAAGTGAAGTGGGATCGCAAATAATGATGGTCATTGATTTAATAGTTTTATATTTGTATGGGTAGGATGAATTACTTGAAAAGTGGAGAATAGGTAAAGGTGGAAGGTTACTTAATATATTTGCAATAGAAATCAGCAACTATTTAGTAATTACAATATTTCTGGAAAGTTTGTCTTTTGATGAATTTGACCCATTTGTTTTAAAAAATTTGTGAGATAGCCCAATTTTGTCCTTTTGTGATATTATATAGTTGTGTTTGAATGAGATAATTTAATGCATTAATTTATTTTTAGAGGGTAATTAAAATACATCAATCTAAATTACTTTGTTCGGATATTAAGTGTGTAGGAATTTAAAATGAAACGATTTTTGTTGGATTTTTTTTATAACCAAATTTGAGGAATTTTAAATAATACCCAAAAGTAGAAAATTTTAAATCCCTTTTTCATTCTCAGTCTGACCCTTGCAGTAAAACTCTATTCGAAATATGAGAATGTTCAAAATCCAAAAATTCTCTCGCTCTATCTCTCTCCCCTCTCTGTTCTCTCCCTTCGTCTCTTTCTCTCTCGCTCTCAATACCCCGCTCTATCTCTCCCTCTCTATCGGTCTCTCTTTCCTTTTCTCTTGCTCTCTCCGTTTCCCCCTCTCCCCCTCTGTCTTGCTCTCTCCCTCTCCCTCGATCTCTCTCCCCCTCTCTCTCGTTCTACCCCCATCTCTCTCCTTCCCTCTCCATCTCTCTCCCCTCTCTCTTGCTCTCCCTCCCTATATCTCGGTCTCTCCTCTCTCTTGTTCTCCTCGTCTCTCTCCCTCTCTCTCTCATTCTCTCCCTCGCTCTATTTCTCTCACACTTTCTCGCCCCCTCTCTCTCTCGCTCTCTCCCCCTCTCTCTTGCTATTTCTCTCACTCTCTCCCTCTGTCTCTCTCTAACTAGAGAGGGGAGCGGAGTGAGGGAGGGAGAGAGAGAGGGAGAAAGAGCGAGAAAGCGGGGGAGATAGAGAGTGAGAGAGAGAGAGAGCAAAAGGGAGGGAGAGCGAGCGAGCAAGAGAAAGGGGGAGAGAGCGAGAGGAGAGATAGGGGAGATAGGGGAGAGGGAGCGAGAGAGAGGGGAATGAGATAGAATGTGAGCGAGAGAGAGAGAGATAGAGCAAGGGAGAGAGGGAGGGAGGGAGAGATAGAAAGAGTGGGAGAGCGAGTTAGAGGGAGAGATTTTTCAAAGAGAGGGGAAGAGAGAGAGCTAGGGTGAGATGGAGCGAGAGAGAAAGGGACAGAGAGAGGGAGAGGGAGAGAAAGGGAAAGAGTGAAGAGAGAGGAGGATAATCATTTTAGTAACAAAAGCTAATGGGGAGGACCAAAAATAAAATGTTTAAGCATTACAGGGATTATAAAAAAAATTACAAGGACTAGAAGCAAAAATCGATATATTTAAAGAGAAAGGAAAGATATTTAAAACAAAAAAATATTACTCAAAAATTAAAATGATATTTTATTTATCAAAAATAAAATTAAAAGAAAAAAGAGAACATTTGCGATTTTCATATTATATCACGTCAACTTTTGTAATTAATAGAGTTTTGTGCATATTATCCTATTATAACAACTTATGGGGAGAAAATTTTAATTTTGAAAAAGACTAGATTACCTTTTATTATAGGTAATGGGCCTACTTCACCATGATGGTGAAGTTTTATTACTTCGCCACCCTAGAAGTCACCATAATTTTGAAGACAATTTAAGGCAGCATAAGGATATCGGTTTACCACATTCATCTTTGTCTAGTATTGCAATTTGCAGACGTACGGATGCATAGGTCTGCTATTAATTAAATCCTTTTAACAATTCCTTTGTGTACTTAGGTTAATTGATAAAGATTTCATCTTTGTCTTGTTTGATTTGTAAACTAATTTTTTTAAATTCTCCCATCACACTTGTTTCAAATTTGCTCTATATCATATACTCCTTCCGTTTCAAAACTATAGCTCTTTTAGCCTTTTATTTTTGTTTCAAAACTATTGCAATTTTACAATTCCAAAGTATCATTAATTATTTTTTTTCACCCATACCCTTATTTAATAACTATTAGTGGGAGTAGTTGACATTAATAATATAGAGATTTGTAGATAATTTGTCATAAATACTATTTCATTAAATAAGGGTATTTTAGTCTATCTATAACTATATTTTACTTCTATTAAATATTTCTTAATCTGTGTGCATTAACCTTAAAAAGCTATAGTTTTGAAACGGAGATAGTATAAGTTTTCATTACTATTTTGTTCACTTCTTAATAGAAATAAAAAATATCTTGTTCTGTCATAAAATATTTAAATAATAGTATGATAATTTTTTTTTCCATTCCAGCTCATTTTGTTAATTTTAACTTACTCTTACTTAATTTATTAAATTATATATATTTATCATCATACATATGTGCATGTACTCACACACATAATAAACAACAATTGTATCTCATGGTAGACACCACTTATGGAAAACCAAGAGTGTGAGGATGACTAAGAGGAGGGGATGTTCCAACCTAGACTATAGGGTCGGTTTGGATTGGCTTATGTAGAGCTTATGAACACAGTTTATGACTGATTCATAAGCTATTTTGGGTTTATTTTTCATAAGCTACCCAGAATGGTTTATCAAAACAACTTATAGCTTATATGAAATAAGTTTCACCATATTTTTTTTTCAATTATAAAAATAGCTTATATAACTTATGTTATAAGCTGTAGAATAAATTGTTATGCCAAATAAGGCGTATGCCATTTACAAATGTGTCAAAATGGATTGACTCACGACTTAAATGAATCAATAGAATTTTAGTTTGGGTCTTGCACTATAAAATTGTGTGGGTTTCACAAGCTATTTGTTTTTTTTTTTTCCATTTTAAAATTCAAGAACTATAGTTGTGAAAAATGAACTAAACTTACGAGTCTCATATTGGGGAGTCTCACCTAAAAAGTGGTGGTTATATGTCTATAGATTCTCCTATCCAATGGATTAGTCTTTTGAGATGAGCACTCCCTTTTGACTTATGCAGCTATGCTCATAACATGACTAATGGTCTAATCAGTTCAATTGTAATGGTAAAATGAACAATATTAGTGAAAAGTGAACAATTCACTCTAGAGAATAAAATGAGTAATTTTGATTATTAATAAATAAATTAGCAATTGATTAATATGTACACATGCAAAATAAAATCATAAAAGTGTTAAAATATTTATTATTGATTTTTTCACCAATAATTGAGATGTTTTAGAGGAGTCAAATCCATAAAGTAAGACAATATTCCAATAGTTAGATAAGAAAATTAAAAAATTAGTATTTTCATATATTAATATATTCATGATTTATTTATTGTGTGTGTGTGTGTATTAACCATCTAACCATCTATTTTGTTATCAATAATTAAAATCTCTTTCTTATTGTGTAAACCCCAAAAGGATATACATTCTAGCGATCGAGTTTGAGCCATTGATATGTGAATTAATCATAACCCATTTGAATAAGTTCTATAGTATAATTCACCGCAATGCACAAGAATTACACGTTAAACAGATCAACCCGCAATCTTGACAAGTATGCCCAGCTATAACTGTGAGAGTAGTAATCGATGCTTGGTTGCGTGGTGCGGGGTTAAGAATCTGATAGCAATGCTTTAAGAGCATGCTGTACGGTTTTTGTTTCTCTAACAGCATGATTTGCGCTTGTTGTCGATGGGAATCATCTCATTATGCTGGGTTTCGCTTTCTTTTGTTTAGTGTTGTATTTAAGCAATAGTCCTGCTTTTTGGATGCGAATTACACTCAGACGAATAAGAACGTGACATTTTATTTTTATAAAGAATAAATATTAAATGGAAAATTTAAATTAAGTAAAACTGTCTTGACTTAAATCAATCATGTGAGGTGTCATTTACAGTGGACCACCTTTAAAGTGATCCACCATGGATCATTGAGTATCCACGATGAATCAGCAGTTATTAGAACCATAGATATATTAATTTTTAAATCCAATGGTCAAGATTGTTAAAGGGTGCCAATTTCATTAAAAATAAAAAATTAATTACTCTAATGCCCTTGTAATTGTGGTATTTATAAAAATGAACAAAAAAATAATATATTAAAAAAACTCTCCCTCTCAATCTCTCTTCCCCCTCTCTCTATGCTCTCTTCCTACCCCCTCTCTTGCTCTATCTCGCCTACTCTCTCCCCCCTCTCTCCCACTCTCTCTCACTCCCTCTCTCTCCCTTTCTCTCCCCCCCTCTCTCACTCTCTCTCTCTCTCTCTCTTCAACCTCTCTCACAATCTCCCTCCCTCAATTGCTCTCTCTCTCCCCACTCTCTCTTGCTTCCTCTCTCTCCCCATCTCTCATTAATTACCTCTCCCTCCCTCTCTCTCGCTCTCACTCCCCCTCTCTCATTCCCCCTCCCTCCCTTTCTCTCTCTCGCCCACTCTCATTCCCTCTCCCTCCCTTTCTCTCTTCTCTCTCCCCCTCTCTCGTTCTTTCCCTTCCCCCTCTCTTTCTCTCCCTCTCTCTTTCGCTCTCCCTTTCTCTCCCCGTCCCTCCCTCTATCTCGCTAGAGAGGGGAACAAGAGGGAGGGAGTGATAGAACGCGCTAGAGAGAGAGAAGGAGAGGGAGAGAGAGGGGGAGAGAGAGGTTTCTAAGAGAGTGGGAGAGAGAGACAGAGGGAGAAGGAGAGGGAGATGGATAGGTCTTTAGAGAGCGGCAGAGAGAGGGGAGAACGAGAGAGGAAGGGAGGGAGGGAAAGAGAGAGAGTGAGAGAGAGGGAGGGACAAAGAGAGAGCGAGAGAGAGAGAGAGGGAGAGGGAGAGAGCGATCGAGAGCAAGGGCAAGAGGGGGAGAGAGAGAGAGGGCAAGAGAGAATGGGGGAGAGAGAGAGGGAGGGAGGGAGGGGGAGAGTGAGAGAGGGGGGAAGAGAGAGGGACAAAGAGTTTTTTAATGTATTATTTTTTTATTCATTTTTGTAAATACCACAATTACAAGGGGCACTAGAGCAATTAATTTTTATTTTTAATGAAATTGACACCCTTTAACAATCTTGACCCTTAGATTTAAAAATTAATATATCTATGGTTCTAATAACCGCTGGTCCATCGTGGATACTTAATGGTTCATGGTGGACCACTCCCGTAAATGACACCTTGTATATAATTTTCATTTCATAACTGTTTTTTTTTTGTACAAAGAGAGTTTTTATTTAAGCAAAATTATTTACACTCCATTTGAATTAATTTAGTGAAAAAATGAAAGGGTGAAAATTAAATTTAAAAATGATTTAAAATAAATAAAGAAAAAATAAATATTTTATTTTATTTTATTTATTATCTATACCTATATATAAAAGGGAACACAAACTTTTAATTGCCTTTTGATGTCTTAGTTTTGTTTCTATTTTTGCCTTTTAATAATTAAAGAATTAAATTTAAACTTAATCAAAATAATGTGATAACGGTAAAAAAACTATTTATACAAAAAACTGTAAAAGAATATGTGTGGTGGATGCCCCATGCCTGCTACCCACTAGTTTTAATAAAGAGAACATGAATGAAAAGAAAATAATAACTAAATGAGAGATGATAAAAAGACACACACACATAAAGTTGAAAAAACTAAATTATTTTTGAAATATTCTAAATTTCTCTCTTCTTAAGGGAAAAAACTTTAATGTATCCTCAATTTATTTATATTTTATACAGATACATAAACTTTATTTCTATTTTTCTTTCACATTTTCCCTTTGTTTTATTATATATACAAATATACATCATTAAGTTATCTGTAACTATGACTTATATAAAATTGATAAGATTATAGCCAGAGGTTGTATATTTTTTTGGCTTTAATATGTTTTTGGTCCCTCTAAATATTGGCGTTTTGAATTTAGTTCCTCTAAAAAAGGTTAAAGTTTTTTGGTCCCTCAAGAAATCAATTTTTTGATTTAGGTCCCTCTTTTGCGTTGACTGCTGACATGACACACTGAGGTCCCTGTAAAAATGTTGACATGACTTACATGCAGAGGGACTAAAATCAAAACTTAATATTTAGAGGGACTAAAATCAAAACTTAATATATTTAGAGGGACTAAAATCAAAACTTAATATATTTAGAAGGACCATGTCAGCATTTTTACAGGGACCTCAGTGTGTCATATTAGCGGTCAACGCCAAAGAGGGACCTAAATCAAAAAATTGATTTCTTGAGGGACCAAAAAACTTTGACTTTTTTTAGAGGGACTAAATTCAAAACGCCAATATTTAGAGGGACCAAAAACATGTTAAACCCATTTTTTTTTATCAGTACCAGAGGTTGTATATAGGCACAGTCAAAATTGGGATTTTGTAAATGTTATTATTGGATTATTTTCTGGGCTACTTTTACAAATTTGTGCTTTAAATACGCTGAAGAATATGGGTAAGACCATCTCTCTTATTTATTGACTATTAAATTCAAAATTGTCTTATTGATAGCTAGTGTACCAAAAATGGGACTCCTCTTGGTAGTAGTCACTTGCCAAATTTCAAAGGCAAGTGGTACGGGCGCAATTTCTTGTGTTTCTACTAGCTAGACGATTTATACTCCTGATCTTTTTATAAAAAAATATAGGACAAAATCATCAAGGTCAATAAAATGTATTGAAATGAGTTAATTATAATTAATGATGTTATAATTTTTTAAAAGTATCTTTATTGATGTTTTTTCATTTTTTTTGTGGGTCTTATAATAAATAAGAGTATAATTAAAAATAAATAATTAATATTAAAAACAAAATATTATTTCTTATAAAAAAATATCATAAAAATGATTTATTTTATTTCTTATTAAAACGAGCAGAGGGAGTATTTAAGAATATTCTGATGCGAAAGAGAAAGAGAGAGAATTAGAAAAAGGAAAAGTGTGAACTGTGAAGCTTGAATAACGGACACTAGAGAGCATCTTTGTCGCATAGATCATTTGGTTGATAGAAAAATCTATAAAGTGGGTTACGTGTTCACTACTTATTTTGAATCTGAAGCAAATAACAGTATCTCATGAAAGTTGGCGAGCTTTGCCATGATACATTTAAAAAAAAAAAAGACGATATATATAATTTTGCTTGAAAATTAAAAGAAATTTTAATATGAGAAACTTTTAAGAATTGTCACTCAATTTAGCTGAGCCATCTGATAACTTCCATTAATAACCCCACGTGAAGCTTCCCCCATTGATGGTTTGCCACCTATGTGAGTCTCATCTAAAGATTCTTCTTGTATAAATAACACAACTGATGAATTAGTGAGCCTAATTACTAATTAGAGTGAAGTGGTTGCATGATGTGGAATGGAAGCACCCTTCCCCAATGCTTCACTACTTCAAATGACTCTAGTCGAGTTAAAGCACAAAAAATAGTTATAATATATATCATCGATTAAATATTTACATGGGAAGATAAAATATTAATTAATAATATAAAATACAAAATTGACTTGTACGAAAACAACAAGCATATGGATTTTTAAAAACCGCACAATCATATTCAATTTGGAAAGAAATATGCAATAATTATGTGTCTTTATGTTTTACTATTTTGGAAATTTGTTGTTGTTTTGCATCGTGGATTTCAATAATAATATATTCATGAAAACAAAAAATGATTAATTCAAGTATTTTGCATCTAATTGAAAGAAACTTAGCGATTGTCATTCAAATGGTAATAATAACGTCTTATGTTTTTGTTTTAATAGTCTAAAGAAAAGATTCACCATGCACTTAAGTGAATAAGAAGCTTTTTGTGTCAAAAAAAAAAGTGAATAAGAAGCTTTCTGGTGACGGAGAGAAAGAAAAAGAATAAGAAAAGGCAGAACATATTGTGTAATTTAAACTTGTACAGATTCATTAGATGCCCCACGACTTTATCCATTAAAATATTTAAAGAAATCATGTCACATGTCATATGCTTTTTTTAAGACGGGGTGCAAAAATAAAATGGGCTGGTCTAGTCCCACGAAGATAAATCCGTGGACCGAAAGTCTTACATACTAAATGTAAATTTGAATTTACATCCGAAAGTCATTCTTAGCTCCAACATGATAACTTTGTCTACAAACATAAGGAATTAAAGTTTAAAATTAATACTATTGGTATAAGTTAGTACTAAATATTTATTATTATCATTAATTATTTTAATGCATTTGATTTTGAATGATTGATTGATTGTGTTTTTGAACACTGCCTTAATGTAAAATTTCCCTAGCTAGCTAGATGTGTGTGGGAGTAACAGTCACGTGCCAATATTTTTATGATTCTATCGTAACTCTCCTCCAATAAAAACCCCACACAACAGTGGTAGAGTAATATTCTGGAATTAAGCACGAAAAAAGTAATATCGAATTCACCACCCAATAAATGTCATGCTTCCAAAGGAAAGCGTCAATTTCTCTTTCCCCCCACCCCAACCCAACACACAAAAAGAAAAAGTCCATACTACTAAGACCATGATACAGTAATTATTCGAATTAATTAAGAGCATAACCAATCTCGGAAGCTGATGCTGCCGGCGACCTACGGTTGCAATTCAATGACCCCGATCAAAACAGTTCCCTTCCATTTAAAAACCCTTTTTATTTTACAAACGAAAAAGTCACTACTCACTTGCAAGTAGCAACCCCCTTAGCCGGTGAACCGGTTAACCCTTCAAAAATCAAAGTTCAAACTGTCAACTGTGGACTCTCTCTCTCTCTCTCCACCGCCGTACACAGTTATATAAAAACGTTGTTGACGCATCACAACCAACGAGGTCCCATTGGAAACACATTTCGGTATCCATCTACTCTTTCGCTGCTCTCTCTTGATATCCGTGCAAATTCCCATTACTAGAAGAAGCCCGAGAGAGAGAAGAGAGTGCTTAAACGCAGAACAACGTGTCGTCGTTTTTCTCACCCACTCCCACTGGAGCAAAACGCAAAACGACGAATCAAAACGCGTCCGAACAGAAAAGCGAATCATCCAAGACTCATCTCATCCACTCTCAGTTACTGCTTTGCTTCGTTTCATTTTCATCCCGCACTGTGCACTGTGCAGCGATCGCCACATCAAAAATTGGATCTGATTCTCAACCTTCCAAATTCTTATTATTGCCCCGTAAGTGACAGACACACTCAAATTTACAAAACAAACACTTACATGATTATTTCTTAATTCTCACATACTCTGTTTTTTTTGCTTTACTTTACTTTGAAAAGAATTTAAATTGTAGAAAGTAGAAGAAACCGCATTTTCCATTCAGCCACTTGCTGAAACTGAATCATGGGGAAATCAACCAGCACTAGCAGAGATTGGAATCAGATGTACGCGATCTACGGTATGGAGCAGTGGCAAACCCTAATCTTCCTCTTGTGCCAAGCCGTGCTTTTCTCAGTGTTGTCGGTTTTCTACCTCGTTTACTTCAATCCAATTTGTGCCTTCTTCGAGCGCCTCCTCGCCGGCGCCGGCGCGGCCAGGTTCGCCGCCGGGTTCACCGGCTCCGTGACGGCGCTCTCGGCGCTGTGTCTGTTCTTCGCGGCGGCGAACTTCTTCTACTCCGCGGTTCCGCTCCACTACGACATGGCCCAGCGCATCGTCTCCGCCGTGCACGACTGGTCCTCGGTGAAGCTGGCCCTGGACCTCGGTTGCTGCGGAAGAGGGATTCTTCTCAACGCGGTGGCGACTCAGCTGAAGAAGGAAGGGAGCTCCGGGAGGGTGGTGGGGCTGGACCGGTCGAAGAGGACGACGATGTCGACGCTCCGGTCGGCGAAGATGGAGGGAGTTGGGGAGTACGTGACGTGCCGTGAGGGTGACGCGCGGAGGCTGCCGTTCCCGGACAATTACTTCGACGTGGTGGTTTCCGGCGTGTTCGTGCACACGGTGGGGAGGGAGTACGGGCAGAGGACGGCGGAGGCGGCGGCGGAGAGGATGAGGGCGGTGGCGGAGATGGTGAGGGTGATGAAGCCCGGTGGGGTTGGGGTGGTGTGGGACCTGGTGCACGTGCCGGAGTATGTGATGAGGCTGCAGGAGCTGAAGATGGAGGATGTGAGAGTCTCCGAGCGTGTAACCGCCTTCATGGTCAGCAGCCACATCGTATCATTCAGGAAACCCAGTCAGCACGTGCATGGCCCACCTGAGGTTCGCTTGGATTGGAGATTATGCTGACCTGGAATTTCTTCATCATACATATAGTTACTGATGATAAATATTTATATAATAATATTATATTATATTATATATATATATATATACTGTTGATAAATATTTTGTCAAAAATGTTTTTTTTTTTTCATTTTTCTTTTTGTTTAAAAGTATGAATATCCGAGGGTAAAGAAATGGCTGGGGAGGCGAAGTCGAACCAGATGTTGAAAAATGAAAGAATTACCGGAGCCTGATTTTTGTATGTGATGATGGTTTTATTATTATATATAAATAGCAATGAAAGTGTACAACTGTTATGCTGTATCTTAGCCTGCTTTTTTATGTGCAAATTTTATGCGTCAATGAAATTTATTGCCGTGTGATATGTGTGGTCAAATTTGCCGTATAAATTTTTGTTAAGACGATAAATTGTTCATAAATCTTGGGAGCTTGAGTGAAATAATACGTGTGTTTCTCAATTTTACCGGTGATCAATTGCTTTAAATTTCGTTTCGTATTGTAGTTAGTCTTACGAAATAGCCGACAAAAAAAAATTCTTCATCAAAATTGAGAGTGATGGTAGGATTTATTATTACTGAGAGAGGAAAAGCCTTAAATTGTGGTTGAATTGTAAGGCAAAGGAATAGGGGAAGGGATGAGGGGGTTGCTTTTGAATTTTTTGGGTTTGAAAGATGTCGTTGTCTTTTATTTATTACTTGGGGTTTCGAGTTTTCTTCCCTCCATGTGAGGATGGATTTTATTTATTAAGAAAAAAGTTGAGAGGTGATTGATGACTATGCGGATGAATGAATAGATGGGGGGAAAAAGTAGTTAAGTGATATTTCTTTGTAGTACAATTCAATTCAATTTTGTGGACGCTATGAGCTGAAATGATGGAGGGTGGACTGGTGGTGACCCCTAATAGAATGGAGAGTCTCAATCAAAGATTTCCGATGGTGAAGCTTTAACAACGTACTGCACGAGTTTGTTGGAACTTCACATCCCATGCTTTGAATTGAAACAATGGTGGGTTGGGTTTTGTTTAATTAGCTGCTAATGGTAGAGGTTGAACTAAAATGGTTTGCTATTAAATTACACTAGCCTCAGGGATTGCGGTCATTTAATTAAATTTGTTTTGTTCTACTACCAATTTGGGTGTAATCTTCACCATTACTTGTAAGTATTGGGATGGTAAATAATCATAATCAGTTAATTGTGCAATGGCTTGCGTAGCCCATGTGGAATTGTTGCTTCACTGTCAGTCGCTAGAAGGAAAAAAAAAACGTGAATGACAAAGTGCTTAAATGGATTTTCACTGAAGATTAGCTTCTTTCATATGAGGCTGTTACTCAAAATGAGATTCTTACTTTATTTTCTACGGTTAAGGATTTTGCAATATTTAATGTTAATAATGTATTAAATATTATAATTTTTAATTAATAATATGTTAGTACTAGTATATGCCTATTTTAATTCACCCAATTTTTTACTTCATTGACTTTATGACGACGTTATTAATTAAATTTAATCTCTCTCACACACAGCAACCTTTCCCAGGACCACATGGTGCATGTGCTCCTCTAATCCTGACACCATAGTATATGGGGCCATGCTATGTAATTGCAGAATCAATAACCATTTGGGACTCAACATCTAAGAGGGGCAGAGGCCATGGTTTTCCTTTGGTAGGTTTTTTTTTTGGTCATGTTTCCTTTGGTAGGTTCAATGTAGATATCCCATTTTATTCGAGGTAACATTTTCAGAATTAACTATAGCATAAAGTCCGGATCCTGCACATCGTAATTAAAAATAGCTATAAGAAGTCTCTAGCGACTAGCGAGTGTCTTCCACAATAATCATAATCTGGGACATTACCGCTTTGAAAACCAGAAGGACAAGTACTTAGACCTTAGTACTTACCTTGAAAGTGGGAATGCAATCACCTATGTCCCCATTCCTGTCATTCAAATTAAAAAAATATATTTTAGTAATGTGTCATTTTTTTAATCACATAGAGCCAGGGAAAAAGGAAATGGATTAGGTGCAGTCGTAGACTGTTTGATTGAGATCGAAATCGGACAGATCCATCCGTTTGATTTCGATCATATCTAACTGCACGACTATACCAAAATGGTAACTGCATCCAATCCAGATCCGTGAAAAGGATGCTTGATTTCAATCCTTAATGATACGTCATTAGAGAGAGAGAGATGTGAGCTAAATCACATAAGATTTTACCACCATTTTTTTCTAGAAAGAAAAAAGTATTCCATTCCCCTAATACTTAAGAAAATTACGTCTTTTTTAATATACTATATTATTAACTGAATTTTATATCACTAATTTGAACTTACGCTCTATTTTCCGAATTCCAGATGAAATATAAAAGATGTATACGAAGATAAGTGCACTGGGAACACTCCTTAATGTAAGTTTCTTGGGTAATTGAGTTCTCCCAGAAATACATCTCATGTTACCAATCTAATGTAAGTTTCTTGGGTCGAGATAAAAAAAAAATGATTTGACCAAACATCAATGAAAGACCCAAAAATGCCATAGACTCTAAACTCTGCTATGAGATCAATGGTCAATGTTGAAGCTGATTAATGAAATAAAATATATATGAAGTACAAACCAGGAAGGTCCTATACAATTTCGTCTCTATATGCACAATGTGCTGTATACACCATTGGCAAGACTTGCTTCCTTGTCCTTTGAAATAGTCCTAATCAGCTAATTAAGCAAGTTGCTAAGTATTCTATGTGGAACTGATCAAAACTTGCAACCGTTAGCCATGCTCTATATCATAAAAAAGGTGGGGAGGGGGGATGAAGATTTTGGATGTTCTTCGATAAACTAAACACATTTTTATAATGACAAGGTGTACAGAAAACAAAACAATATTGTGCAGAGTCTTCTCTTGGTTCAATTTGATGAGAACAAAAATTAGTGTTTGGTTTAAGGTTACAAACGTACGTTTGGATGAGAATTACATTTGCATCATAACGTGTGCCAAGGGAGGATTTTCAACGGATGCCTTTTGGTTCCTTCAACTCTGATGCCCTTTGGTCATCATTAAGTGGTACACAGCAGTTGTGGAGTAAATGGTAACACAATTTTCAGTACAAGTCTTTTACCATAGAAAGATTTAAGTGCCTAAAAATAGATAGTGAAACAAAGTGGATAAGGACACGAGAAACGAACAACTTATTGTAGCAAGCACACGTGTCAAGTAATCATGCCAATCAGAACCAACGTGCTGCCCATGAGACCATTACCCCATCTGGCTACTTGCCCTATGACAATTTTTTTTTTAAAACAAAAAACGAATACAAATGCATCACATTACTTGCACGTGTCTACTATTCTCTTATAACATCCCAAAATAATTAGGTGCCAAGAAAATTGGGTAGTAATGTCAAGCTGTTTTTTGAAAATTGGTTTTGTTTCTATGAGATGGATTGAGCTCAATCTTTGAAGTTGGGTAGTACTTTCCATCTCTCAGCTACACTGTCTAATTTGTTTGAATTGAATGATTCATTAGTAATCGGGATGTCATCAGAGTTAATGATATTTTCTTTTTTGATTTTTATAAACAAGTTTATCTTCATATCATGGTGTTCCAAAAGGGTAATTAATCAAAATTGAACGGTGGAGCTACTATAATATGTCTTCAAAGCGATAAAATACTTTTGACCAAAAAAAAAAAGCGATAAAATACTCAATAAAATATTGATTGTTGGAATATTTTCACCGGTATAAGGATTGAAGAATTTATGTTTGTTTCCCTAATTCACCGTAATTAGGGCATTTGGTTCCTCAGTAGATGCTCGAGTTATCCTCACAAGCATCGACTCTTTGAATTGATTATGAGATTAATCTCCAATTTAAAATTTAGTTACATTTAAAACTCCTCACCGTCTCCCAAAAATATGTTTTGCAGAATTCAGATTTGAGTGTGTTACCAACTAAACCACTTAATATTCTGGAACTACTTTATGTTTTATGCTTGACTTAATATTGTCATATCATATATAATTTGTATATACTCCATCCATTTATCCACATCTCCAGGGCCAAATTTTAGGAAGAAGAGATTTATTTATTGTGTACTTGACAATTATTTCTGTAAATATGTAGGGTAGGTCCCTTTTGGGGCAGAAGAGTGATGGGCCTACACACTGCATTGGACAAGACAAACTCTGCTATGAGGATTGATGATATGTCTGATGAAGATCACATGACCTTCCAAAATCCAAACCTTTGAGCCACATGATAATGAGAATGTACCACGATTCAAGCATGGAACTGTTAGCCATACTATAAGTTTTTATATTTTAAAGAAAATGGGAGGCAAAACTGGTACTCCACAATAATGTAACTTGGTTCATCATGACATTAATAATGTCATGGAGTAAACAACTATTTTGGTTTCTAAGAATGTCAGGCGGTGTCATTTTGATTCCTAATAGATAAAAAATTATTAAAAGGTCATCAATTTATATTTTTCGTTGGTCACTTTGGTCCCTGTCATCAGGAATGTAATCACTTTTAGGGACCAAAATGACAATTAAGTAATCGCTTTTAGGGACCAAAATGGCAGTAAGTAATCACTTTCAGGGACCAAAGTGACTAACGGCTGACAGTTGAGGACCTTTTAATAATTTTCTATCTGTCAGGGACCAAAGTAACATCATCTGATACTCTTAAGGACCAAAATAACTGTTTACTCTGACAATAATACTAGCGTGTTTCCTTGGCTACCTTTTGTCAAAAATCAAAATGCAAACTGCTAGTACTGACAACAAGGCCTGTTTGTTTACCAAAATGTTTTCTGTCTTCGTTTTTTTAGTTCTCACCTTTTTTTCTTCTCTGTTTTGTACATAAAAGTTTGAAAACATGAAATAAAATTGTAATAAGGTGATGTCTTTATAATTAAAAATAAAAATAGAAAATACTTTCATAAACCAAATAGATGCTAAGATTCAAAGAGTCTTTGTGCTCTAACCGATGCTCTTTACAACTAATTTGTGCCTAATTTGGTAAAGCATAAGAATTAATAAATGTAACTATGTTGCTAGTTATCCAAGTATTTTTTAGGCAAAATTGCTCTTTTGGTCTTACAACTTATTTATTTGTTTAATTTGGTCTTATAACTTTTTTTTTGTCAAGTTAGTCTCTTAACTTTGCAAATGTTTGATGATGATTTTTAGTGTACACATATCTCTGTGTGCTTATTGAAATGTTGTGCTCTTTGTTTCATATGAAAGTAGACAAAAAGTATTTCAATTTAGGCTTCAGAATGACCTAATTTGGACATGTATTGGATTAGAAATTGTTCTCTCAAGTTAGATATGTATACTTTTTCAGAGGCTGTTAGTCCAAGAAAAATAGAGACTTCATATTAGAAATTTATTCTTCATCTGAAACTTGAGAGAACAATTTCTAATCTAATACATGTTCAAATTAGATCATTCCAAAGCCCAAATTGAAATATTTTTTGTCTACTTTCATATGAAACAAAGAATACAACATTTCAATAAGCACACAGAGAGATATGTACACAAAAAATTATCATCAAACACTCACGAAGTTAAAGGACCAACTTGACACAAAAAAAAGTTATATGACCAAATTGAAACAAATAAATAAGTTATAGGACCAAAAGAGCAATTTTGCCTATTTTTTATTTGTATATTTATAATTATAATATATAAAATTTTGAAGCTAAGTTTTAGTGTTAACACCTTAACGACAGGTTTTACTATTCTGATTTGCCCTGTCTTATTTTGCTTATGGTTAATGGTGTATTTAAGAGTGTGTTGAGTGTTGACTTTCTGAAAAATGAACTAATCACAAATAGTGTATTTAAAAAATGTATCTGTTAAGATTCCCCTTTTTTCTTTTCCCTTGGCCACATATTCCTCTCTGTTTTTTTTTGGGTCTAAATTCATCTCTCTGTTTATGTCTCCACTAAATCACTAATACTATAGCTACATGTCCATAATATTTCAAATCTTAACATCCTATATTCTCTTAATTCTCACATCCTCAATTGTTAGTAGTTAAACTCGAAGTTGAACTCTTGAGCTTCATCAACCGTGTCTTTGACAGACTAAATTGGATTAAATTAAACACACATTTAAGTCCATAAATACAAATAAAAACAAAGACCCAGATTATATGATTCAATGCAAAGATCAACACGCAATAAATCCAATACCCAGTTGGCATGTCATCAACGTAACTTGCTCTGACATTCGGAGGCAAGACCCGCTTGCGTTTCCATGGCTATGGCATCAGCAATATGATTTAATTCATTGGAAGCGTGGCACACAAGTAGGGTCCCCACTATGCATGCCGTTGCTGCACATTAGATTTTATCAACGAGGCAACCCTGTTTTCCACATTCTCAATTCTCAATGAGAGCAAAATAAAAGTTATGTCAGAAACTATCTTCCGAGAGGGAAAATAAATGAAATAAATATAATCCATATATAGTGAAAAATATCATTTATTCACCTAAAGCATAATAATAAATATAAATATGATCTTTTTCCATCGAGAAAGCTTGGCATGACAGCATGACTTGTAACCAAGTTATCGGTCATTCTTATATGGGCTTATATGATGATGAAATGTTGGATACTGAATTGGTGGGGTGTGCCAGGCCCATGCATTAGTGCAAGACATGGGCGACACTTGAAGGTTCCAGCAGCAAGCTACTGAAACGAACCCTCCCCCTTGAAAAATTAATTTAATATCATGTGAACCATTGGTCCACCTATCAGATATTAAACTGATAAGAACAGATACTACACTTGATCTTAGCCAAAAGGCCGAGAAAGGTATGGTTCGAACAGGACAAGAATGCTGCTTTTATAGTCAGTCATCTCTTGTGTTGCTTCTTTACAGTTACCGGTGTGGGGCCTATAGAGTATTTCCACACTAGCTTCTGCCAGATTCATTCTATCATGCAGTATTGATTTTTACTTTTTGCTGAAGATTATGCAGGATTGATTTAAGGGTCAACAAACAACCATATCCAAGTCTAACAAATCTTGGATAATGAATGTGTTCTTAATATAGCCCGAGTACTCGGGTCACAGCCGAATGACATTTTTGTTATAGTGCTTGTCTCCTCCTATGTCACATTAACTTATTATAAACTTTACAACAAATTCAGAAAACCAATGCAAAGGCAATGAAACATAAATAAAAGCTTGGCTGAAGCTTGATTTAACAAACTAAATGAAACTTCCATGCCAAAACTTTTTAAGGCTTGTTGTTGTTGTTGTATTATCACAAATACTTTGAAGAGGGTTACATTGCAATCATTTCATAAATTATGAATTGCATTTTATTAGCACATATAAAGTCTTATATTTTTTCACTTACTTCACTCATTCAATTTCACTCGTGCTATATGATGTCAGTTATTAAGGTACCAAATAATGTTTTGTCAAAGAACCCGTATGCTATTACACATATATTCATTCATTGCATTAAGGCTTAAAGGTACCCCATGATCAAAACCTGTTGAGCAGAAAACCTTTCATTCCACGAAAGATATATTTGGAAGAGCTCATTTAGAATTATTGCATAAGTGTTTGAAATAGTTTATTATAAGTCTATAAACTGTTTTTTGTTTATTTTAATAAACTCTCTAAGGTAGCTTATGAAAACAACCCATACATCTTTCATCCCCTTTTCAATTCACATTCACCCACCCTCTTTAATTCCCTCTTCTACCATCCTCCCCCATCGTCATTTCTTTTGCAATACTTTTCTCTGTCATTTTTCTACTTCTGTGTGAATTAAAATTTAGTTTCGTCTTTCATCGAGCAATTTTTAGATTAGACACATAACCCATAGGATTTGGTCCCATTCATTTATTATTGTTGCAGCCAATGTCCAATTAATTAATTTTACTTTTTGTTTGTTTTAATCACGGTTGCTTCTTAAATTTTTTATTTCTAAAAACTATAAATAGGTGAATGCCAATGGTGTTGGTGGAATTTTTTTATTTTTAATCATGGTTTGATTCATAAAAATCATGACATGAGTTTTATATAATGATGCATTCAAATGCTTCAAATTTGTAGAAATGTCTCTTTACCACATATCTAAACACAAATAACTTAATGAATTTAAGTACATTAAGTTAGTTTATCAAAACATCTGACACAAATAAATGGGTGCCGTACAAGTTTTCTATAGAAATAGCATTATAACGAACCATTTGACAATCCGGTCCCATGGTCTAGTGGTCAGGACATTGGACTCTGAATCCAGTAACCCGAGTTCAAATCTCGGTGGGACCTTTTTTATTGGCATTTTTTTTACTACCAATGTAGTGCTATTCCTCTCATCTGTGCTTGGTAAATGCTATGTAATGTACGCCAGTGGTCGAACGCAATTTTGCCGTTTAATCTTCATTTATTGAAGCTTTCTTTGTGTAACCATGCCAAACATGCAAGGACACATGCTATTTAGTATTTACTCTCTTTTTTGTTGGTCATTACATGCCATTTACTCTTTAACAGATGGAATGTAATCCGAGCCCACACTTGTATATTCAAATCAAACTCTGGCATCCCAATATTTGGTTTTTCTACAGGCGGTCGATTCGAAATTGTTTAGAAAGATTGATATACCTAATTTATCAATAATAATTGAAAAAGTTGGAGGAAAAAAAAAGGCAGTCGGCAAATAAATGTCGCGGAATAAAATGATAAAATTGAATATGATTGCTGACCGGAAAAAAATTCATTTTAAGGTCGCAGCTCTTGTCAAGTTTGAAGGAGAATGCAAAATTTATAAGTTTTCAATATCTATGATTCCTATCAATTTCCATCATTTTCAATACGAGACAAAAGAATGTTATGGTTTGTGTATCTACCGTACAAAATTCCACTATACACACACTAGAGTGTTGACACTCTAAAAACTGCCTGAAGGCCGTAAGCAACACAAATTCAACTATGGAGATTTTTCATGCAACGAAGGTAACAGAAAAAAGTTACACTTTCCTATTTCACTGACACCAAAATTTCTCAAACTTCCTATTGAACACAAACACTCGATCAAGCTTGAGTGGAAACATAGTGTAAGATCATGAATTAACTGGAATACAGAAGGATGAGCTGAGTGCCGGGGGCAAAACACAAACCAGATGAGGCCCAGCAGGTTTGCACCTTATATTTGCCTCATCAACATCTGGTAGCCCAAGCAGAGGAGGACGAACATAACCAGCTACCAGTGGCATGCACAATACTGAGATAATTATCCTTGCACCTATCATGACAAGAAAGGAATTCAAATATCAATAAAGGCATAGCACATTTGCAAGCAATTCCTGCAGACAATAACTTCCTGATGCAAAATATGTTCTTCTCAGTTACCTAAAAATATATTTTTCTAAACAAACTGTCAATGGATATATGTACCTTGTTTTGTGGAGAGAGATACATGTCCTCTTTTCCTTCCAGCAATCATCCAATTTCCAGAATTTGCATTTACCTCATACAGCACCTCATCCTGCCAAAATTTAAAACAAATATAGCATCAAACAGAATACAGGAAGAGTAGATGAGAATCGCATAATACTCGCAAAACATTCATCCAAATTCGGGACTGAAACAACTCTTCAGAAACCAGGTACTTTACTGATTTCCCTCCTCTGTTTCTCCAAAGAAAATACAGACACATGCAACGGATTGACATAATTCCACAAGAATAATCATGTATGCTTTTGCAGTTTGGGAAGGGTTGGAGGAATAAAAGAATGATTTTTATAATAGACCAACTAAATCAATCACACAAATACACCAGAGATCTAAGATACCATAAAAATGTCAAAAAAAGTAGCAAACATCCTGTTTGCTGGGACTTACATTCTGTTCAGAAATTTCTTTCTCAGCCAAATCCTTTAATCTTTCCACTCTCCATTGCATCTTAACTAGTTGTCCAACTCTAAGGCCATCTGGAGGGAGAGAAAGAAAACCAACGGCCAGGCATGGATCAAGCACAGGCCTTTGCAAAGTAATTGCACTCTTGAAGATCAACTCCTGTCCAGAACCATCAACTCCAGTAGATTCATTCATGAAAGGAGAATGGGCTCCAACTGTTCTATCACCAGAAATTCCATATTTGATATTTAATATGCTTTCTGGTCGCTTTGTGGCTGCTTCTGCATTTTTTTTTAAAATAAAATAAAATCAGCCGATTAGTAGCAGAAATCAAGCTATTATTATTTTCACAGGTAAATGGTTCTATTGGGATAAAAATGTGTCACGGGTAATCAGGCTATGACTAAGATTGTCAACTAAGAAAAAGCCATAAATGCTTAGCAATATTCATATCAGTTTTTTAAAAATAAAAAAAGGGGTAATACAAAATGCACAACCAAAGAACAGCATTCCTTTGACATACCCCTCATTCTTAATGAGTAAAATCTATTAAGGAAAAACAAAATGAATGAAATAAAAATATGAATACTTCGGTGATCATATAGTCAAAATCACTCATGAATTGTGCCCGTGCAACTAATAAAAACTGAAAAACACACCATATAGAAGAATTATTTTGTTTAACATAGACTACAGGATAAGAGACAAGGACAAATTTCTTGCACATTCAGAAAGATTGATAAGGAATTGGTAGCTTCGAAAGAAAAAGCATATAGAAGAATTATTGACAGCTGCAGTTGGCCACAGATTATTAAACTGAATTAGAATAAGTAGACCAATCAGAAACCTCCGAAAATGGATAGAATTACAAAAATGCACTTCTAGTTAAATGTAGACCCACTAGGATCTCATTGTGATTACTAGTTCCCAAATTCTGCATTGATTATATAGTAACCGTGATATTTAGGACATTTGTCGAATTATTTGATGCGATATTAAAAAGCAAAATAACATGGTTTCACTGATCCCTGGCCAAGTGCAATTACCTTCTATATTTGTCTTGCCTAGGGAGATGCTAAACAAAATTCCTGCTTTGGAAGTGGGAGATATGATTAGTGGGAAGAAGCTTGAATTAGGTCTACCCTCAGTTTGTCCAGTATGAACAAATCCATCTTGTAGATCAAGCCAAGCATGATATATAGTCAATGTCGCCTTTACTTCAGAGTGAAGTATTACCTAGAAGTCACATGAACCAATGTGTGCTTATCAACCAGAAAAAAAAAAGATGGAGTCATAGAAATTTTAGTGGTTAATTGCATACATGACAAAATATTTATATTTTTTATGGATACATAAAAATCTTCAAACAAGTGGAATGTTCAAATCAACTTAGACTTTTGGTATATTGTTTCCAATTGAAGGTTGTCATAAACATCTCAAAAGCTTAAGCTATTTGGGGAAGGCATATGAATGGTTTCATGTCTAACGTGTCCCCTTGTAAAAGAGGCCTTTCGGCTTGAAGCGTAGACAACACATAGGCTTGCCCCACCTTCTGTTGAAATTTTATTTAGAAGAATGAGGATAACAAGGATCTAACTCTAAACCACATAGTTATACAGGCTCTGATACTTTGTCATAAACCAACTATCTCAAAAGCTTAAACTGTTTGGGGAAGACACATGAATGGTGTTATACCAAACTTATGTCGATAATGGCCTGATTTTTTTTCTAAAGCATATCAGAAAGAGCTGAAAGTAAAACACCAGCCTTTCAGTACCATGACACTAACATGTAAGTAAAACTCAGTGCTGAAAGTACATTTCTTTTCTTATGATGGTGAGGTATCTAAAAACTCCTTCAAGATTTACAAATTTAATCAATCGAATATTTTTTCCTCTCTTCAAATAGTGATCAAAGTTACTTCATGTGAAAAAAGTCAGTGCAGTTGTTATTTCCAATTTTAGCACAGAAAGCAATGGAAGGGATAGTGTCTTAATTAATTATACAGTGTGCCTTGGCTCCAATTTTTTTTTTTTCATGATAATGGTTAGCCTGTTGTTCATAATCAAGTCATGATTAAATGATTATGAAAATAAGGACCCATACCTGCAGAAGCAGGGTACCATCATTGCATTTATCAGTAACACGTGTCCTCACATAGAAAGGATATGTAAAATGCACTGCTAGGGTCCTGGATATCAAGGCAACAGATTATTATGTAGCCAATGACGGAAAAAGAAAAAGTATGCAAAAACCAGATGCATGGCAATTATAATTCAACAGCTGTATCTATTAAAAAGGGCGGCCCAGTGCATGAGGGTCCCACCATGTGGGGTTTGGGGAGAGTAGATGTATGCAGCCTTACCCTCGCAAGCGGAGAGGTTGTTTCCAAATTCGAACCCATGACCCTCAGGTCACAAGGCAGCAACCTTACCGTCCTCAAGTAAACAGCTGTATCTATTATGATGATTAAAACATAAGAATGATGGAAATGGAAAAACCTTTCAAATATCTGATTGTGGAATGCTCCAAATTCAAGTTTTAGAGCTATTGTTCTCATTCCATCTACAATACTCTCTCTCCTTGTTGTGGCTGAAATAATAACCAAAATAACCAAAATAAGTACATATGGTTCAATATAAAATGCACATGTATGGAACCATGGAGATTTCCTATCACCATCTTAACCTGAAGATGATCCTCTGTTGAGCGTGTCACTGATGGCACGAATCAGAACCCAAAGTATAGAAGGAGTGTCACTTGCCCAATTCGGAAACTCTATTTTACCATCATGAAGAGTCAAACGTTCAAATTTTTTCCCAGAATTCAAAGAATTTATTTGAGCATCATCCTTCTGTGCCTGGTCATCGTCATTCTGTGATACACCAGCACAGCTTTCCATCTCAATTATGTTTGACTCGTCAATCTCCAACCCTGGACCAGTATCAATATGCAAGACAGCAGCTTTGAGGGAGTACTTTAACGGCCGAACTAAAATGCCAACCCATTGGTGTTCATTTATTAACAAAGCAGATGAAACAGCAGCATCAAGATCAACAAGGGCTCTAGGTTTGGAAACCTGGGAATAGATAAATGGTATTATTAGATAATTGACACTAACTTTTTTTGTTGCTGCAATGATAAACAGCACTAATGAAAACAAATGACATATTAAATATTAAATTTACCAAAATCCTAAAGAAAATTAATTCAAGTTACATAGGTATGATCAAGAGGAAAACATCAAAGGAAAGGAAATTTAATATGAATAAAGACTCCCTATCTTCTATTGAACCGTCAGATTCCACTTTTTTCATCCTGTTAGAAGAGAGGCTACCTTCAAAATGGGTTTAGCTGGCTTTTCATAACTCATAACATCATCATTATCTTCAGGACCAACTTTTGAAAAACCATGAGACCTAAACCTCAACTGCCCAATCTGCCCAGTAAGAACTCCAAGAACATATGATCCTGGTTTCTGAGGTGGTAGATCCAAGGTAATAGTATTCCGACCAGGGTGTAACACGATAGCTGTAGACTTCTTCAATGCCTAGAACAATATAAAAAAATTGAGTTATTCAGGGATGAAGTAATTAAAAACCATAAACTTCCCATACAGTTGTTGAACTGAGTAAAATGACACCTAACAACAATTACCTTTACCCCTTCATCTGCGTTATATGTTGCCATTAGTGTAAGACTGATTGAGTCAAGAGTTATATCATCTGGAAAACCACTCCACACAGTTACAGAAAGGATACCAGGATCCCTATCGCATAACTCCAGTGGAGGCCCAGGATTTCCAGAAAATGTAATTAATGATGATACATCAAGAGGTACAGGGTCCTTCATTTCACTATGAGCAAGACGAACCACTTCTGACTGAATAGCTTGACGCTCCTTGGTCGAAAATAGTCCTTCATCAAGAGAAAGTAACCTCACACAGGATAGTAAGTAGCCAGCTTGATCATTAAGTATCTTCTGACACTCGGCTAAATTGGGAAGGACCTCAGCTAACAATTCCTGCCATCCTTCACCAGCATACAGTGCACAAACCTTCTCATATGACTTTGCAGCTTGATCAAAATGTCCATGCTTAAAGGCAACAGCAGCTATCTCACCATCAAGCACAACTCCATGTCTTTTCCACCAGGAATGATGGTAATTGTCAGCAGCACCTTTAGTTAGCTCTAAATATTTTTTCTGCCCATAACAAGAGACAAACACATAAGAAAATTAATGAAGATGAAGTCCAAATGGCACAACAATAGATATTAATGAACAGATTTACAAGTATGAGATGTATTCATGAGGGAAAAAGGATAAAGCACACACTGAGAGACATGGATATAAATCCATCAGCCCATGATGATACCTCAAACTCCTCAGATGATGATAATGATTTCAACAGTTCTGGATTAGAAATTGTTTGCTTTAAAGCATGTTCAGCAGCAATATAAATCTCAGCAAGCCTCATAGGTCGGTCAATTGAGCTATCGAAGTTTCCTGGTGAAGAATTAGTGCGTGACATGGAATTTGCAAGTACTTTTTGTGGTGACATCTTTGTGGATGCATCAAAACCTGATCTGTCAGCATGTAAATCAGATTGATTGATAAAAACCCAAATTGTAACAGAAGATATAGGAGTTTTTAACAGTATACTGAGCATGAATCCATCTGGAACAATATATAGCATTTCATTACCCTTCCATTTCAAACACATTTCCAGCTGAGAGTGAAGCCCTCCGCCTGTTGGCCTCTCGTAGAAGCACAGTAGGTTCAAGAGGCAGGGGTTTCCTCTGGATACCAAAGTGCTTGGTTCTAGGAGTTGTTTGAAGAATCAACTGCCATCACATTATTTAAGGTAAACATGTGATGGATAAAAATCTGAGGGGAAACTAAAATAATAATATTAAAACATACAAGTGCTAAACAGATTTATCTTTTCTCTTTCTATTTTAAATAAACTTCTAATTCTTAAGGGCAATAGGCAGTTTTTTTTCTTTTTAATTTAATTAAGTAAAATGTCTTATAAAGGGAATAAAAGATATGACAAGGAGCCTCCAATCAAGAATTAAGCGAAATAGATTTTGTGAAAAAAGCGGAATTGAAACATTTTCATGACATTGACAACATAGCCATATGCTGTTCTTTGGTGCCTTTGGCTGGTGCAAAATGTATAGATTTTTGAGGAAAAATAAATCAATTTCAATGATGTGTGAGTTGTGATATATTCCCCAAGCTTGTGGTCTTAAACAGACCCATTGATGAAAATTACTATGGTGACTGAAGGACCAGTTAGAAGAAATATCATGATTGTTATAAATTATATAACACTATTTATATCATCTTTGGATGGGATAACTACATCTTCCATTGCTTACAATCTCATTCTTAACATTCAACTGAAATATTTAACATAAGGCGTGAAAAGGCATTATAAAGATATGAACAATTTTTTGTTTATGTTTTTTTTTTTAAAAAAAACTATAGGGCAGGGTAACGAACTATTCTGTGATGTCGTACTCATTAAAATAATACAGATTACCTTTTCTTTCTGAAGCACCTCTGCTGATGCATCAGCAGGAACTGAAGGCCAAGCAGCTGGCTTAGGCCAAGGTAGCAAGCTGAGGGAAGCACTGCGCAAAAGGGAAGAAACAGCTATCAAACAAGGAGAATGAAACCAAATGTGATGTAATTGGTTGAATTACATGATTCATGAATGGAATCAAAATTGATCAGATTAAGAAAATGCAGAAGATTATTGGCTTTCCAAGTATGAAAATGTACCTGTTGACAGGACTTCGTTCTATTTCAGTTCCATACCCAATTAAATAGGCAAGCCTCATGAACTGCCAGCATATATAAAATTCATAAAGCAACACTAGTTAACATTGATATGGCACACAAAATCAATATAGCCAGTAATAATCTTAGTAAAGAAAATAGGGGAGGAAATGAGGAGAAAAAATATGCCTTTGATTCAACTGCATTTCCAACTCAGGTGGATTTACGGCATCATCAAACCCAATTAGATAGATGGTCTATTTATTAACTTCATGAGACAAGTATTCTACCTTAACTCTAGCTAGAGAATATAGGTCACCCAGTAGGCGAAAGAACTCCTTCTCTATGTCAGGCGCCATAAGTCCATCACTATAGTTGGAAGTGGTTGCTTCAATTAAAGCCAGGCAAGCAGTAATCATCCAGACTTCACGCGTACAAAAAGGCAGAATACGCTGAGAAGAAACATCATATAGAAGTCAAAATGGAAAAGAAAAAAAATAGAATTATACAGTTCAAACTGAAATAATTTAGTAATTTAGTAATATACACACGTGAGGAGGAGAACTTATGAACAACACAGAATCAAATACCTCATGCAATGCCAAGGATTTTGAGAAGCTTATTATGAACGAATAACCTCGTGATGCAACCTCAATGGGACGACATAGCTTGAATAATAGCTGCAAAATGACAGTAAAGTAGTAAACCATAGAAGACTAAAACAAATAAGTAGTTACTGAATGTCACAAGGAACTGATTAAGCATTCCTTGGGCTAGCAGCACAAACCCAAAATGTCATTGAGAACTCTATTAGATATTTCTTGAAGAGTACAAGACATTACAATTTAAAAGATAACAAAAAATCTATAAATCAGCAACAGAAGACCAAATAGATAAAACTTAAGGAACTAAAATTGGAATGGAACTTTAACCATTAAAACTTTTTGTTTTAAATGATAAAAAAAACTTAAGATATATGAAAGTGAATGTTTTTGCCTCTACTTTTCTCCTAATATCTCTCACACAGTGAACACGCAAACACATTTACAGTTTTGAATCTTTTGACATATTACTCTCAAATGGTCAGAAATGCACATTTTAGATGGTACAACACGTGAAAATACGTGAAAAAACTCGATATACAGCATTTATACATACATATTTAATTACAACAATACTATTTGTGTATAACACATGGTGACAGAATTAACTTTCATGTTGCACTGAAAAAAAGGGAATAAAAGAGAAAAACTTGGAAGTTAATAGTATCTTAGTATAAACAGATGTTGCAGGCTGCCCAGCCTTGAAACTTATATGCAACTGCCCTGCCTTGAAATTTATTTAAAGCACTTGAACAAGGGAGTGTGATGATAATGAAAAAACAAATGACTTTCCAAAGGCATAAAAATATGCTACATTATTTTCATGCAATATTAATTTGAATTAATTTTAATTGAATGCAAGAGGTCAAATTCAGTCAGATCTGTTACAAACACCTTAAAATCATATAATAAATTCTACAAGTAAAGAAGCAGCCAAGTTTATCATGAAAGAAGAACTGAGACACATGAATCTAAATCTGCTTTACAAATAGGTTGCTAATATATGTAACATGTTTTGTGTAATGTAAGTGCTTCAGCTAGGGCAAACCTTTGATTGACAGGCGAATAAATACTGCCTGAATTCAAACTCCCTAAACGAATCCTCTTGAACAATCTGTGTCAATGCTTTGTTTCCTGGATTAAGAATTGCTGCCTGATCATCACCATGGTCTGCCCCTCCAAAGTCTCTTTGCTTTCCAGCCATGTTAACTGCATTAAATCCAGTTGTATTTGGATCAATTTTCATTGTTCAGAGATCTTTCTGTCTAACACGAGTTCTAATGTTCGATAAAGGTGTCTAAAGTACACTACTGTCGATCTAGACACTGTCTTGACCATGGTTATCAAATCGAGATACAAATCGTGTATCGGAAGACCTATTTTTTGAATCGTAAATTGAATCGTTTTATGAATCGTAAGATACATGACAAAAATAAATATGGCATTTTTAAGTAAATAAAGTGACATAAGGAAAAAAAACATAAGCTAATATATCATATATAAACTTAAAAATAATTCAAGAACTAATTCCATAAGTCAAAATGACCAAAAAACAGTGGCTGACTACACAAACTTCAAGTGTTAAACCCCAAAAAAAAAATTTAAGATGGCAAAATGCCAAATAATGCATATTAATATCCTTGTGCATAAAAAAATGAGGGAGAAATCAAGAAAGCACTATTGAATTAGTGCTGAATAAAAAAATCGCAGTGGAACAAGAAAGATGATGTTCGGTGCAAGACTGCAGGCGGTGCTACTTCATTCTATAGACTATAGAGCACTAAAAGGCCTTTTATTTAAGGCACTAAAAGACAAAATGGTCAAGTAATAATCCTAACTTCCTAAGGGTCTTTTAAATAGTGGGCCGCATGACCCAGCCCAATTTTGGGCTTAAAATATTGCCGAGACTGAATCTTGTGATTCAGTAAATAATCTCGATACATGTGATACTGGTCCGATTCTTAAGATACATCTGCGATTCATGGCACAAAACGAAACATGCCATAGATATGTATCAATTGCCTTTGTTTTCGTCTCGTTTCAAGATACGACTCGTATGTATCGTAAGATACTTACTACCATGGTCTTGACTACAACAGCAACAGAGAAGAAAACTATGCATCATGCACCTGTTTCAAGATAGCAGAGTTCTAGCTCATCATATTCCCGTAAGGCATCTTCATGAAGGTGAGCCATTTCAAACATAAAAGCCAAGCTTTCCTGAGTGCAGAATACAGAATAGTTAAAAGAAGCCACAAGCTCCCAGAATGGGCAGAAAGGGAAAATTAGTAAACAAAAAAGGTTGGGCTTTCAGAACCATTTGGCATACATTCATACTGTTAAGTCCACAATTCAAAAGAAAAGGATCAACCTTAAGAATGAAAAAATTACAGAAGTTCCAGACTGGCATGAGGCGCTGTTCACTGAGCTTTCGTATCTCATCCTCATAAAACTGTACACGCCTATCTAGTGTATTTCTGATGCATTCCGTTATTTTTGACTCCAGGTCTTCCCAAAAATTTGCTTCAGGGAAATGCATATCATATTTGCAGCATCTAAATAAGGATGATAAAGTGTTAAACACATCAAAAGGGAAGGAAAATAAGTTTTATCAAACATCAATAATGCAATTAAACTAAACACCCTGTGCTTTGGAACAAATGGAAGGAAAATTTTGAATAACCTATCTTCTTTTACTCATGAGCGGACCACTTTAGTTTCTACTCATGAGTGGTCAGTATTTCTGGTGGTACCTATCCCTCCCTACAGTTTCTCCTTTTTCCTAATTCTTCATCATATTCTCAACCACTCACGTGTAATAAAAATAGATGATTCCACAATATTTATGGACTTTCCTTTCTACTAAGTAAAAGGACACAGTGAAGGAAGAATGATCCTACTGAAAGCAACTATAAGATTGACCCTAAACTTCCAAGCTCCATTTTAGCATTTATTATTGGCAGATTATACCGCACGGCGTGTGTAGTCTCTGTTCTGTCAAGATGCTTTTGCACCATTTAGCTGTTAGAGTTTGTTGGAGTAGTCTCTGTTCTGTTGATATATTTTTGCCTGTGATATAATTGTTTTAGAGCTGTTGCAGTGAGCTGTTAGTCTGTTACAGACTGTTACACAGTCAGTTACAAACTCTGTTAGAACAGAGCTAACAGAGACTGTATAAATACCAGAACCCCTCAGAAGATTCTGTAATAAGTTTCACAATAGATCACTTTCTCAGATATTATCTCTGGTTTTTCTCTCCTATTATTTTCTGTCACTTTCTTTCATTTTCCTTCAATTTCTCAGGAAATCATTTTCTATTAGTTATTGTCACATCAAGTTCATAATAACGAGAACCGCATGCAATTAAATGATTGTTAAAATTCTTATACATTGACCATATTCCGTAATGTCTATGAAAAATTGAAAAAACAACTTAGGAAACTGTCAACCAACAAGTCATTCAAAATTATGTTGGGTAAGGGAGAGTACAGTTGTCACGAGTCCTATTTTTGCAAGTTTACCTTTCTCTTTTTCTGGAGCTAAACTCGACTTCAAGTTTAGCATATACTTTCTTCGCCATTTTGTTACCCTGATCATTCGCTGGATGAGCTTTAGATACAAATACAATAAACCATTCCCTTTCATCATTCTGGACAATTAATTTCAGACGCGGTTTAAGGATGGTTTTAAACTCATCAAGATCCTGGGAATAGAAAAAAGAGTTAAACTAGACAATAGATTCCACAACTTAATTAAACAATGAAATGATCATAAAAAACAAAAAATAATTAAATCAAACAATTTTAAAACTCAATAAATGAATTTTTAGATTTCCCCCCAAATGCTCTAAAGCTCAGAATGGAATTATGGCCAGAAATATGACAAGAGGATTCTTGATCAACGGCATGAATAAAGATCCTAATGATGGATTTTGGCAACATATTACCAAAATTTACTCTTCCAGCATTTGCAGAACTCCCAAAAAGGAAAAAAATAAAGAAAGCTAACCTTAAATCAGGATAGCTATTCAACCTAACAAATAGCGTTTAAAATGTAGTCTTAATGTTCAAAAACAATTACAAATGGAGAGTGAGAAGAGCATCAATGCAGAAGAAAACGTATACGAATCCTATGAACTAAAATGGATTCATTGATAGCAACTATCATGGCTGTAAATACTGCCAAAAATTTGAATAGAGGACCCGATAGGTTGTCATGGAACTACTAACTAAATGATGTTATGAAATGTGCTGCAATTACACGTAATCCATCAACTCCATGAAAATATTTCTTTCCACTTGCCAAGAATTGAACCAATATGCTTTGTTGCATGTTATTTACTTGAATTTGACTCCTTTTAAAGGGAGTTTCACTTGAGAGAGTAAAGTTAGGAATCTCAACCATTGATGAGAAAATCAACAGTTCATATTTTAAAACATCCATGATTTGTTATGCATGTGCGTGTAATATCAACCATTGATTTTTTTCAGCAATGGTTGAGATTCCTTGCTTTACTCACTAAAGTGAATTGCTCATATAAGAGGAGTTTAATTGTATTTACTTATGTTGTTGTTCTTTCATACAACCATACAAAAAGCAGTATTGCCAATTGCATTGTCACAGAAAGCTATAAACTGTGGCAAAAGTCATAGCTGATCTCCCTCATCGTCTAACCTGACAAGTTATCAAAACACTACAACTTCCTGCTGAATCCAAAAAATGTAATCAACAGGAATACACATTACCTCACAGGTAACGAGCACAATGGTTGCATACGGCTCCCGAAACCAGAACAGCAACTGCTCCTGAGGGAACCGGCTACGAAGTCTCGAATCTGTAGTTAATATGAAATCGGCAGGCAATGTCTCAACAACGACAGGGTTCCTTGTCTTGTTATTCAAAGTCGCCCTTTTAAATGGCAATCGTGCCTCAAAAGCAGTCTTGACAGTTGGCCACAAGTCACTCACATCCTCCACTGACAATCATTTCCATGAAGCATCAATAGAAAGGACAAAGACACACACTCACTCACTCACACAGTGACACACACACATCTAGATAATTGACAGTTATAGCTATCGTTGACCAAATTCATTCATTCACAACAGTTGTTAAGATCATTTTTGCAGTTATCAATGGACCTTTCTTTATCTTTGCACTAAAAGAAGACGCTATCTCCATTCCTGAGCACTTGATCATATCACAATACATTGAAATTCTAGTGTCACTAAGCTTGATTGTTGGAGTCATTTTATCGAGATGATTTTTATCGACGATTATTCATAATGTCACACAGCCAGAACAATACATTGCAGTGGAATTCAACTAAAAGCCCTAAATATCACGATTTAAAATGCATAGATAGATTCTTAAAAATGGAAAGTAAGAAAAGGAGCATTTGTATGCGATTATTATGCATCGAGTGAATACTTGGAAGGTAGAGAGGAACGAGATCAGATCTCAGGTTGCAGGGAGAAGAAGTGAATTACCTGAAATGACGAGGCGATCGGAGGTGTTCTTAATGGTTTGGAACTGAGCGAGGAAGTTGGCCATGTTGGATCTGTGGAATCAGCAAAGATCCATGGAAATCAAATCACAGAGAGAGAAGGAACTGCTGTGTAGTTCAGTGCAGTGAGAGTATTCTGAGTTCGGTGATCGAGTTCAGAGGTCACGGCTCCGCATATCCAGTGCTTCGCGGTGTACCACAATCGACATTCGCACATTTCATCGGACCCTTGGCTCAGCTGTCATAGGCGTCTGTGTAAATACATAATAATAATTAAATTCTAAAATAAAAGAATAACTCAAATTTTTTATGATAATAATTTTGGGAAAATAGAAGTCTAAAATTGCAATTCAATATATGGAATTACTGAATTTAGGAAATTTACTTATATTGAAATTTACAAAGAAAAATAATATAACATCTAAAAAGTGGGTGCCCTAAAAAGTGTAACATCAGTATTTAATAGTGTAACTTTAAGTGGCACAATGAAAGAGATCTCTCCAAACAAGAGACAACTACTAGCAAGTCTGAGTATTTTCTGCACAATTTCTTTGATGTGTCGTAATTCCAAACTTTCATAGTACCATTAATTTATTTTACATTCAATCACTAGTTTTTTTTCTGAACAAAATGGAAAAACCCCAACAACAAACTAGAAATCTCTAGGAAAAAAATATGACAACTATCGTTAATTAAGACAAGAGACACAGAAGCATTATCAAAGACTTTATCCTCCGTTAAATTGAGACTTGTTTTAGCTAAAACATCTGCTGTCTCGTTTGTCTCCCTTTGGTATGAGAGAGACGGGCTGGGGAATTTACCAACACACAAAAAAGGATTTCAAATATTGATAATGCTTAGAAAATGACTAATATATGAGTCATGTAAGTAAATTCAAATATTTTCTAACATTCTTACACAGTAACCATGGATAGAAGTGAGGAGGATATTTTATTTTTGGCTTTAATATGTTTTTGGTCCCTCTAAATATTGACGTTTTGAATTTAGTCCCTCTAAAAAAAGTTAAAGTTTTTTGGTCCCTCAAGAAATCAATTTTTTGATTTAGGTCCCTCTTTTGCGTTGACTGCTGATATGACACACTGAGGTCCCTGTAAAAATGCTGACATGACTTACATGCAGAGGGACTAAAATCAAAACTTAATATTTAGAGGGACTAAAATCAAAACTTAATATATTTAGAGGGACTAAAATCAAAACTTAATATATTTAGAAAGACCATGTCAACATTTTTACAGGGACCTCAGTGTGTAATATGAGCGGTCAACGCCAAAGAGGGACCTAAATCAAAAAATTGATTTCTTAAGGGACCAAAAAACTTTAACTTTTTTTAGAGGGACTAAATTCAAAACGCCGATATTTAGAGAGACCAAAAACATGTTAAACCCTTTATTTTTTAACCTAATATGCGAAGTGCCATATAAGAAATTGAATAAATCTAATGTCTCTTAGCTTCTAATTCACAGTAACTAGGTATACACAGTAAAAATGGTCAGACACACAACATAATAAGGTTTTTTTCCCCCTAAGACAAAGACTGCAATTTACTTAAACCAAAGTTATCGAGAAGCCCTACAACAAGCTCTCTGGATGGCATAAAAATAATGCTCTTAATGGTCTTATGATATACAGTGTCACAAAATTTATTTTATTATAAATTTAGAATATATCATATATCATGTTATTATTATATAAATAAATTATTTTATATTATGGATAAAAGCCAGTGTGACTTGTGCTATGGCACGAGTCAATTGACTAGTTTTTCCTTAAGATAAAGACTGCAATTTACTTAAGTCAAAGTTATCTAAAAACTATGCAACAAGCTCTTTTTTTTTATACAAACTGCAACAAGCTCTTTGGATGACATAAAAATAATCCTCTTAATTGATTAAGCAGAAAAGAAAGAAAGAAAGAAAAATTCCATCTGCAAATGGGACAAGACCCTTAATTGAAGTGTGGGGACCGGGGAGTTGAGAGATTGTTATAAAAATAATGTTTTACATGAAATTTCAACCTGAATTTATTTGTCTGCATATTTTTGAAAACCGAACAAAACTATCTATTTTCTACTATACATAACATCAAAATTTAAACGGTCTGTGTTAAATTGGTCAACAAATTAAATTGTGCTAAAAGTTTCTAGCTAACCGTGACAGAGACATCCTTTCGTTTGGTTGTGCAAGTAAACTAGTTGCTTCTATTCTATTCCAAGAGAACACGTTGGCTCCAGCTTCTGGATCAGGAAGAGTTTGTGGACCATATGCACTATGCATGTATGGATCGGCCCTACTTTGGTTCTCACGGCTATACATGGCCAAATCCTCGCTGGACATGGCGAGAGATTCTGATTCTCGAGATTCTAATATCATAGTAATAAAGATAAAAGGATAAAAGATAAGGAAAAAAACAATACCTTTACCTCTAAAAGTTTAGAAATTATTTATCCAAAAAAATAATACTCTGCATAACAATTTTGAATTTTCTGTTGTTATTACATGAATATCATAAATATTTATCATTTAAGATAGGCAAATTACATTGTTCAAGTCTAGAGTTTTATTGAATTTTTAACTAGGTCTTTATAATTTAAAATTTTAATAAATTCCTTAAACTTTTCATTTTTTAATAGATTAGTATTGTATTTCGTAAAATTATATTATAGCTTAATTTTTTAATTGAATTTAATTTATAATAACAGCAGGAATGCTTTTATTTGTTTTTTTTTTGTTTTTTTACAAATATGATTTTTTCAAACAGGACAACAATTTTCTGTGGCTGACTTTATCTATTTAATATTCATAATTTTTATGATCCCCAATTGATACACCCGTTTCACGTGGACACCATTCATCGTCGTCCACGTTCAGCCGTTATCCATGAATCACCAGAACATAAACTCAAGTGTCTCGCGTCCCACATAATTAACCTACACCCCCTCACTCCGGACCAACCACATTGCAAGTCAAAACCCAAAGAACAGACGACCACAGCAATTCCTCCGAAGGCGCACCAAACGACACACAACCGCGACACACTGGATCACCAAACGACTATAAACACTCGCTTTTCGCAGCTCACCGAAGTCGGAGAAGAAAACGCGGCAAGTAAAAACTCGAGAGTCGGAGACTAAGAACTCAGCCACGCGCGGCGATGGCGTCGGTCCACAGCTCCGTCCCTTCGCACGGCCTCTTGCCGTCAATTTCCAGAGGGAAATCCAGACCGAAGGCCACGGCGCAAAACTTTCCGGCGCCGAGATTTCCCCGGAATCGGATTTTCTCGGGAAACAAACGTGCTCCGGTCGCGGCGAATTCGACGGTGGAGGAGGTCGACGTGATATCGGTGCGGAGCGGCGATATAACGGACCAGCAAGAGGGAGTATTGGTGAGCCGTGTGGAGATGGAAGGTGGAGAAGGTGAATTAGGGACACAAGTGAGTGGGTTCGGAGCGAATGAGGGTTTGTTATCGTTGGAAGGGTTTTCTTCTTCTTCTTCTTCGGATTTGGTTGGGAAGGAGAACGAGGAGAGCACGGAGAAGCTTATAGATAGGACTATCAATGCTTCTATTGTGCTTGCTGCTGGTACTTTCGCTCTCACCAAGCTTCTTACCATTGATAGTGAGTACTGGCATGTAAGTGAGAACAGCTGAACCATGCTTCTCTGCGATTAATTAACTGTGTGTGTTTTGGATAGTTCTGTTTTGGAAATGAATTTGGTTATGTTGTGCAAATTTTGAAATAAAAAGTCTAGCTTTGATACGAATTTTGCAAATTTACAGTTCTTCACTTACGAACAAATACTTACAAGCTTATAGGTATTTAGGGACTGTTTCCATAAATAGCTTATTTAAGCACTTATATATAAGCTATTTCTATAATGAAAAAGTGATTAAACTGATTTCATATGATTTGTAAGCTAGTTTTAATAAGCTATTTAGGAGAGCTTATTAAAATAAGCCAAAAACAGCTTATGAACTAGCCATAAGCTATTTTCATAAGCTCTCACAAACACTCTCACAACTCACAAGTGTTTCTGTCAGTAGAAAGCCTAAATAAATTTTGCATAAGCCAATCCAAACGCACCCTTATTGAGAAGTCAAGTGAGAAGGCTTTTGAAGAATTTGAGATGTAGGAATTTTACCTTATTTAAGAAGCTATTATTTGAAAAAATTCATAGTTATTATAAGATTTTTTAATTAATTCTTTTTCCATAAGTGCTTGTTGAGAATTTCATCCAAACTTATCTTTAGAGCTAAATAAACTGTAATTAAATGATAGTGTTAGTGATTAAGTTGATCATTAGTTCAAAATAAGCTAATTTAAACATACACTAGCGGCTAGTCTAGTTGCTAATTTAGATTATCTCTGTGTTTTCGTTGATATTTAATTATTATTTTTTTGGTTGAGGTTTCCTTATCTGCTAGGACTCGTGTTTCTTGATGCCATGTAGGGATGGACAATTTATGAGATACTAAGATATGCACCTCAGCACAACTGGTCTGCTTATGAGGAAGCTCTTAAGACCAATCCGGTTTTTGCCAAAATGGTGATCAGTGGGGTTGTTTACTCTGTAGGAGATTGGATTGCACAGGTGAGTTTCTGTGTATTTCATTTCATGTACAGTTGAGTCTCAATTAGTCAAAAAGGCAATCTTTTTATAATGCATTATGGCTTAAATTCTCCTGATGATTGCAGTGCTTTGAAGGAAAACCTCTTTTTGAGTTTGACCGTGCACGGATGTTCAGATCAGGGCTTGTTGGTTTTACTCTACATGGCTCTCTTTCTCATTATTATTATCAGTTTTGTGAGGTAGACCATGATAACAATGTTCTTTTCCTTGTTTCGCCTGGTTCTTGAAATCTCCAACTTTATTATGGTGATATACTAACTTGCTTTCTCATTTAACCAGGAGCTATTTCCTTACAAAGGATGGTGGGTAGTTCCTGCCAAAGTTGCCTTCGATCAAACTGCATGGTCTGCAGTTTGGAACAGCATTTATTATACGGTTGTGGGGTTCCTGCGTCTTGATTCTCCAATCAATATTTTTAATGAATTGAAGGCAACATTTTTTCCCATGTTGACTGTAAGAGAACCTTCCGTCTTTTCCTCTTTATGTATTGCATTAAAACAGTTCCTGTTTTTCCTTTGAGAACCAGTGGTGGTATCTTTTAGTAATAACATATATATCTTACAACTTCTTGCTTTTAATGTTTCCTTAAATTTTCTTACACAGGCAGGGTGGAAGCTGTGGCCATTTGCTCATCTCATTACTTATGGTGTAATACCAGTTGAGCAAAGACTTCTTTGGGTGGATATGGTAGAGCTTATTTGGGTGACCATACTTTCAACGTACGTCCATCTGGATTTATTTTGAATTGCTGCGTATTAGAATTTGAACATTAATAACTTATACTTTGCTTCTCCGATTTCCATATGACGCTGATGGACACACTCATTTCATTTTGTTCATGAGAGATAAGTTTTATATAGAAGTTTCCTTCTTGTAGAAATTGTAATTGTATAATGAAAGGCAGAAGAGCTGGAATTGAATGCATAAAACTACTTAAGATGGCTCTAACTTACCTTGCATAAAAGATTGCTTCATAGATCCCACCAATTAGGTCTATAGGTTTGATTCCTAGGTTCTTCATTTTATTTTATATTGGTACATCTTTTTGGGTTTGGGCCTGGGGGTTGTATCTGTCTTACTTCCTTTTAGCAAATTCACTCGTGTTCTGGCAATGCTTGCTCTTGGAACGCAGGGGCAGATTAATTTTAACATTCTAAAATAATAAAATATTCCCAGCTTTTTCTGCAGTATTATGATATGTTTGGTTTTTTGTTGGAAATGTCTCAAACCTTGATTTGGCCACAAGCTTGTCTCTTGTCGCTTTTGCCAAACCATGGTTATGGTATTTCGAACAGGAATTTTGGTTCTGTTATGTTCGAGCTCTTCCAATGAAAATCCAAACACACTATTAGTCTTGTGAAAATCTCTGCAGTGGTTCTAACATGGGATTTTGTGCTCAATAGATATTCAAATGAAAAATCAGAAGCAAGAAACTCTTTGGTGCCTACAGAAGTGAAATCCACTACATCTGATTATCTTCCTGAGGTACATGATCAATTTATAGTTATTATGTGCACATATTTGATCAATATGGGGAAAAAACATTTATATGGCTTCTGGATTTTTTTTAATCTTTTCTTATATTTAGCAGGAGTAATGAGAAGCGATACATGGCCAGAAGCAATGGGAGAAAAATGACTATGCTCAATCAGATTGTTGAAGTGGAGTAAAGTCCATAGTGCATTGGACCTTGATTTGGACATAGATTATTGTGCAGAATATGGGAAAAGCTGATCGTATATGTATATATGTTGCATCCCTCGGAAATTCATGTATGTTAGGTAACATCAACTTTCCTGTAACCATTATACAATGTAATTGTTGATAAATTTTATAAAATAGATAATTTATATTTGTTTAGAGTTCCAATAATTGTACGTATTGGAACCTAGTTGAGATGGGATTCATTCTGTCAAACATGTCATACTTGAAACATGTAGGTATATATGAAAAAGAGATACCTGATTTAGATGGTGGCTCATGCTTCCCACAGATGATGAGAATATCTCTGTTCGCTCAGCTTGTGATGGGTTTGTTTGTTTAGATATTAGTAGAAAGATTTGATTTTATAAAAACTGATTTTGTGAGAATTGATTTGTGTTTGAGGTGATTATAGAAGTAATTCTAAAAACGACGCCAGAAAAGTCATGTAACACAAGTAAAATAACAAAATTATCCTAATAAACATATCTGAAGTGGAAACAATTTTATTATGTCAAGAATTAAAGAAAAACAGAAAAGAGGGAGTGCGATGTTATCTAATGATTTCTTTGTTCCAATTGCTAAAATATTTTTTCTCAGAACCATGTAAACTACGTGTTATAGGCTGCAACGTATCTTAAAGTTATAATGTATTTTAGTCTCAGACCAATCAATGTGCTCCATATGATTAATATTTTGCACTGCACATGAAATTTGTTTTTCTGGAAAAGTGAGCAAAAATACACATTTCCAATTGTTTCTTAGAAAAGAAAAGGCTAGAAAAGTATCTCGCATTTTCATTTTCTCAATAAGAATCAACAGCAAGTTGCCTTGAGCTATGACCTAAATATGTACAAATTACAGCACCAATAGTCTTGACAAGTTTCACACTGGATTCCATATGATCAGCTCCTTTTGTTATACCTCCTACAGTAGAGGAATGGAAATACAAATTTAGATCCCCAAAATACAAATGCCCCCCAATGTATATAACGTAGATCCGCCTCTGGTAATAGTATTAGTACCTCGACTTGTGTATGTGGGGGCAACCAAGCGTGCATTTCTGAACAAACCAAATCCAATAAAGACCAATATGCCAGTCAAGTCAAGGAATTTCATGGGACCACAAACCTATATGGTAAAATATAAATATAAAGTGATATACATTGATGCAGTCTCACAGAATAAAGAGCAAATATAAACTGTAAAAAAAAGAGCAAATATAAAGTAAATGGGGTTTATCAACAAAAAAAAGTAAGTGGGGTACGTAAGTGGGGGCACAAAGGTTATATGATTTCTTCTTCGACCCTTCAGCAAGTTCAGCAAGTCAGTCCGGCCTTTTCTTATCTTTGATTTGATTGTAGTTTTTAAAAGCTGGGTAACGATAGACATACACCTATCACCCCATTCCACACCTCATCCCAATGAAGTGATGGGTGTGGGAGGGTGGTCCATCACCCATTTCCCTTAAAAGCTATTTTACGTTTTTAAAAGTTTAAAAAAATTTGAGTAGGTGTTTTATAATTATACACAAAATTTGTTTTTGTTTTCTATTTTTAGAGAACAAAAGAAAAATATAGAATTGTTTTTGTTTTTTATTTTTTATTCTTGTTTGCCATCGTTCAATATCCTCTACCATTGTCATTTGTCTAGCACCGCCACGTGACACTTCTCTACCACCACCACCATTGTTGCTTGACACTTTTGCTCTTATTACAATCCAACACCCTCCAATATTGCTGCTTGCACCCTCTAATGTTGTTGCCATCGACATCCTCCATTATTAGTGTTGCCCAACAAGTCTATAAATATGTTGATATTAATGACTAATTAAAAAAAAAAGATTAGCATCCAAATAATTTTGAATTTGAATATACCGAGAAAAGAACAGATAAGATAACTTAGTAAACATTAATTTGAATTTAAATTCAAATGAAAGAATATTGCGAAGAAGAATAAAAAAAATAAAGGGGGCTATGTGAAATACACCTAGTAACTCTATGGAGAAAATTTAGCGAGTGCTGAAGAATTTCATTTATAATACAATGTAAATACTTCAGGATATCAACCGAATCTATTATTCTTTCTTACTTTTGGTTTTTTTAATAAAAAAGGATAGTCAAGGAAGTCTAGCACTAATTGGACTCTATATGCCACTTGACCCCACCACCTTCTGTCATTATGCTATAAATATACCTTCAGATGATCATTGTGTTGAACATATTATAGAGCATTCAGAAATTGAGATATGGTTGGTGTTGTAAAGAGTCACTCTTGTTTTTCAGCAACAGCTATGGCCTTGGTTTTCTGTTACTTGGTTTTGCTTCTTCTGAATGTGGCTGTGGTTTGCAATGGAGGCAAGACAAGCACTTTCATCAGAAAACCCGAAAAGACTATGGACATGCCACTTGATAGTGATGTATTTGTAGCACCTTCTGGCTATAATGCTCCCCAGCAGGTACCTATATAGACACCACATTCATTGAATGTCTTTAATTGGTAACATTAATAAACATGAAACATGTTGATATGTGTTTTTATATATAGGTTCATATAACACAAGGTGACCATGTGGGTAAGGCCATGATCGTGTCATGGGTGACTGTGAATGAACCAGGAAAGAGTGTAGTGCATTATTGGAGTGATAATTGTCCAAACAAGAAGGTGGCCAAGGGAAATTATGTGACCTATACATTCTTCAATTACACATCTGGTTTTATTCATCATTGTACCCTTAGAAATTTGGAGGTAAGAAGAAATCATTAATTGCTGCATGTGATGGTTTGACTATAGAAAAGAGAGGTTAATTTTCTTCATTGAATTGAACCAATTGATCATTATATTTTTGGCAGTTTGACACAAAATACTATTATGAGGTTGGAATTGGGCACACTAGGAGGCAATTTTGGTTTATGACCCCTCCTGAAGTTCATCCTGATGTGCCTTATACATTTGGTCTCATTGGTAAGTTATTCTTTCAAAACTATGTTTGGTTGATTTACATTTACTTTTTTTGTGAAGTTTTTAACATTGGCATTGAGGATTAGGCTTGTCAAAGTAATTTTTTTTTTATGGTGGGGCTTTCTTTGCAGGGGATCTGGGTCAGACTTTTGATTCAAACAAGACCCTTGATCACTATGAATCGAACCCTAAGAAAGGACAAGCTGTGTTGTTTGTTGGAGACCTCTCTTATGCAGATAATTACCCAAATCATGATAATGTTAGGTGGGATACATGGGGAAGGTTCACAGAAAGAAGTGTTGCTTATCAACCTTGGATATGGACTACAGGAAACCATGAACTTGACTTTGCCCCTGAAATTGTAAGCTTTCCACTTCATTAGTTCAATTTTATTCACAACTTAATTCCTCAATTAGAAACTATGACCCTCATGTCATGCTTTTTTCTAAATTCTAAAGAAGAGGTTGATGATGATTTTCAGGATGAAACAGAACCTTACAAGCCTTTCACCCACCGTTATCATGTCCCTTACAAAGCATCAGGAAGTACTGCACCATTTTGGTACTCTATCAAGAGAGCTTCTGCACACATCATAGTCTTGGCTTCATATTCAGCTTATGGTAATATTAATTTTTAACATTGACATGGCTAAAACATGATTTCTCTTCTTGACATTACTTTTTAATCCTCAGGTATAGTCTATAACATATACATAATCAATTCAATGCTGAATTACTTCCTTATATCACATTTTATGACAACAATCAAAGTCTTTACGCAATAGGTGGGATAGGCTACATGAATCAAATGACGTCATAAAAGTCCATCACGTACCATAAATACATATAGACCATTTAATGCTAGATCTTTCTTGATGGTTTGACTTATAACTTTCTCTTTTCTTCCTTTTTCTTTAATTTTACTATTTGCCCAAACAATCTTTTTTATAATGGGAGCTATCCAAATTTTCTCTTTAATGACTTCATTTCCAATCCTATCTTGTCTTCTTGTGACCACTCATACAACATAATTTGTGCGGTAGCTGACCTTTTTTTTTTTCCAGGTAAATATACTCCCCAATATGAATGGCTTCAGGCAGAGTTACCAAAGGTTGATAGGAACAAGACTCCATGGTTGATTGTTCTTGTGCATTCTCCTTGGTATAACAGCTACAACTATCATTATCTGGAAGGGGAAACCATGAGGGTGATGTTTGAGCCCTGGTTTGTGCAGTACAAGGTTGATGTTGTCTTTGCTGGTCACGTCCATGCCTATGAACGAACTGTAAGTGCTAATAATACTGCTCTCTTTCATTAGGTGTCATTCAGCTAATCTAAACATCAAAGTAATCTATTACTTCTATTACTATATAAGAAAATTAAATCATAATTTTTAATATGTGACACGTGTCACCTCCTAAACCGTAACATGTGTCACATCTTTAACTCATTTGTCAGGAAAAGACATGAACAAAGTACGAGATGGATTTACATACTAGTACGAACTACAAAAAAAATCTCCTTGAGAAGAATGATAGACCACATAAACAGAATTAAGAACACAATATCCAACATGATTTCACCCTTTTGACTAATGTTCACTACCCCACGTACAGGTGAATTTAAATTACTCCACTAATAAAAGCATCTGTATTATATAATACAACTTTTACACTATAAAAGTCAAACCCTCCTCACTAAGCTCACCACCCAATAGTTCAATTCCACCACAAATCTCCTATAAAATATAAAAATGATTTCTTTTATTGCATTATTAAACTGGGTCTTTTAATTTCCACCGAAAACAAATGATTATATTCTGACGTTGCTTATGGTGAAAACCAAATTCAATGCACTACCATATGATCAGGAACGTGTCTCCAATGTTGCATACAACATTGTAAATGGTCGTTGTGGACCAATAAAGGATCAATCAGCTCCTGTGTACATCACCATAGGTGATGGAGGGAACATTGAAGGCTTAGCAAACAAGTAAGCTCTATAAACATTTTCCTTGCTTGGATTAATGGCTTGTGTGTCTTTCTTATTAATATGTTAGTTTTAGTTTTGATTATATTACTGATTTGTATTATATTCTCTGCATTCAGCATGACAGAGCCACAGCCTGAGTACTCTGCATACCGTGAGGCCAGTTTTGGGCATGCAATTTTCGAAATAAAGAACAGAACACATGCTCACTATAGCTGGCACCGAAATCAAGATGCATATGCTGTGCAGGCTGATTCCATGTGGTTTTTTAACAGACACTGGCATCCTCTTGATGATTCCACAACCAAATGAACCAATCTACATCAGTTGGATAGTTTTGTTGAGTTCTTTTGTTCCTTTTTTGAAATATATCCCCATAGTAATGTAGTGTTGGTTCATGTGACAGTACAAAACTTTAGTCCTTCAGTTTGTTATTAAGGTAATTAAATTCTCTTGATATAAGATTTGCTTCCTTTTACTCAATTACAGTTTCAGGGAATTTTTATTGAATTTTTCTTATTTCAAGGATTAATCTGATAGTATCCTATAATTTCAGAGATCAATTTGAGAATTCACTCAAAGGGAATTGAATAGTTTAGTTATTGGTGAAATTGGTTCTCAATATAAGCAAAACAATGGTGGCCAGGGTAGATGAGTACTATGAAATAGTTCAAGGTGCATCGTGATTTTTCTAGTAAATTCATCACTAATGATCTATAACTAATTTGTAACTATTCTCCAGGTTAGTGACAAATTCATTATAGAAAAATTATGGTACACCATAAACCACATGAAGTGCTGGTTTGCTCTTATCTCCACCACATGTTATCTACCAATACCATGTGCCAAACCCCTAACTTGAAGATGCATTTGACCAAAAATACAAAACGGCTAATACAGTGTGCGTGACTTTTTGATAGGCTAGAAATAGCGTAGCAAATCATTCGGCGTATCAGATGCAAATGGTTTGCACATGAACATAATGTTTTTTATACTAGTGAATTTGGATGCATTAATTTTGAAGTTTTTCCCCTATTTGTGTTTCTTGTTATTGGCTAAACATAATAACTTATATTAAAGCGAGAAAGGAAAATGTTTGTGTCACAGACATAAAAAGTAGTTTAATAAGTATACACACACATTTTCCTTTCTCGCGTTAATATAAGTTATCATGTTTAGCCAATAACAAGAAACACAAATAGGGGGAAAGCTTCAAAATACATGCATCCAAATTCACTATCAATGGTATCAAAAATATTACGTGAGAAAGGAAAATGTTTGTGTATTTTGTTGTATGTGCATATTGGTGCTGAAGATTTTTTTTTTTCCTTTGAAAAAGTAGAGTTTAATAAATATGCAAAATAAAATGAAAAGTTCAAAGTTCAAGTATTTTGTTGTACTTAACATAAAAATTATTCCAATGACTATTTCTTCCATGCATACCGTAATATTGTTGCAACACAATGAATGTTGGAATCGTGTTATATCTTGAAATGGTCTAGCTATATATAGCTGCCAACAAGTTAGGCTCCAAACTTATAATCCATAATATAAAAATAATATTAAAAACAATCCAATCTGGTGGCTCCTAGCAGATGGGTTGACTAAATGGAACTGATCCACATAAAGTTAAATATAAAACAATTGAAAATTTACTAAATTAAAATTCGCTAATTATAATAGTCTATGAATAAATGAGATTATAGTGTGTGTGTGTGTGTGTGTGTGAATAATAAAAAAAAACTTTAATGCACTAGCTCAACATCTAGGGCCTAGCGGATTTGGTAGTTCAAGCCGGTGTTTAAATGGTCCAGCCCTACACACAATTGATAAGTTCGTTTTAAAGAGTTTGGGGGCTGCTTCTTCGTCATCCCCCCCCCCCCCCCCCCCCCCCCCTTTCCTTTCTTCGGCCTTTGCTAGGGGGCTGCTGCGCCGGATGGTTTTTCACCGCGCGCAGCCCCCCCCCCTCCGCTTTCTTTCCTTTCGTCACCCTCTGTTTTTTTCTGTTTTGCTTTTTTTCGTTCCCTGTTTTTTTCTTTTTTTTTCGTTCCTTTTTTGTCCCTCCACCGCCGGCGGTTTCAGCTTCACCCCCCACCGCCGGTGGTTTCTCCTTTCCTTTTCTGTTGTTTTTTTTTCTTTTCTTTGTTCTTTTTTCCTGTTTTTTTGTCCTCTTTTTTTGTTTTTACAGAGGCGCCACTCTTGGAGGTTTGTTGGTGTCGCTGCGATCTCGAAGTTCCATGGCTTTGGTTGGAGCCGCCGCACTCAGCGGCGGGTTGGGCGTGTTCCTCTCGCGTTGGGGTGTGCTGTCGTCTCCTTCTTGCATGGAGGCTTTTGATGGATGCTGCAACCGTTGCCGCAGCTTGTCAAGGGGTTGGATCACCGTCTCTTTTTCCAGATCTGCTGGAGTTGTGTTGATGTTGCTGTGTTGCTGCGTTTGCTGGTGCTGTGTTTGGTCTAGTTTTTTTGGTTCCTGCTGTTTGTTTTTCTGTTGTGTTTCTGTTGCTCGTGTTGTTGTTTAGTTCGGTGGTTTTTGATGTCTGTTGTTAGTTTTTGTTCTGTGTTGTTTTGTGTTGTGTTCTCGCCATTGTGCATCATGAGGGACTGTCCTGCATCACCCCTGTTGGTTCTGTTTAGGCCATGTTCTGGGTGGTTGATGTGTGTAGGACTCTGGATCTGTGACATGTGCGCTTTATTAGTTAAGACAGAAGGTTCTGGGTGCCCCAAATGGGCCAAACCCAACCCACTAAAGGATATTCATGTCTGTATCCTTTTTGGTATCCTTTTTGATGTGCTAGGTGTAGGTTTTTATATGTTTTGTTTTTTTAGCTTTGTTGTTTTCCTTGTCTGTAGTTTGTTACAGCTTGGTATAGGTCAGCAGCGTGTCTTGGTTAGAATTGTTATATTTCTTGTGACTCTGCATATGCTGTTTTCCTTGCTGTAGATGCCGTATGGCTGGGGTTTTCCCTTTTTATGAATTTATTCATGACCAAAAAAAAAAAGAGTTTGGGGGCTCTTGACCAAAAAAAAAGAGTTTGGGGGCGAAAATATAATTTTGATAAAAAAAAGTGCAAAAACATACTACTTGTTTATAAAAAATAAAGAGTTAATAGAGTATCTTAACCTGAACGAAAAATAAGGTTGACTTGAAATAAGGTTTACAAGAGAAATAAGGAATCCTATTTATTAATAAAAATCAATAATTTTTTTGTTCTATCCGACGGTCAGCGTCTATTAGTTTTATTCACAAGATTTATTTATGCAAGAAAAAGCAAACTCCAACTACTTGAACCAACCGATATTAGTAAAATCAATAATTTATACTAACATAGAATGCATGTATAAATATAATGGACCATTAGCAAATATTTTATGCGTTATATGGGTATTGATAAATACAAGGGAAATATAAAAAGAAAACAAATTTAAAATATTTAAATAATATTGATTTAGTTAATAATTTTTTATCGATAATAAAAAAATAACTACCGTAATTTTGCCGTAATGTTGAGACTTGAGAATCAACAACCTTAATCGCTGACTAATTAAAACCTTCGTTGTTGACCTGATTTGGTACTAATGTTGAACTTGCGTCGAGACTGAAGTACTCTCCTAAAAGCATTTGTTTCTGTGTTATGTTACCAAATATACCGCAATGCTATGCTTATGATTAGTATTGATTAGCTAAAGCTAAAAATTACGCTTATGGCTTATGCTATACTTAAATTCACCTGCCATTCCTATACACATGTTAGAGATATCTAAGATTTCCAAGAATGTGTGATGCACATACAAATCTTAGTTAATCTACCAATACATTTCTTTTTTTGAGCTGTATTTAGATTTTGAGCATGCTCGTTTGTCAGTACTCAGTAGACTCAGTGTTATGCATTGCCTTTCTGTTATATAGGATTTATTAGCCTGATATGCCAGTTGTTCAAATCTAAAATATTCTGATCTCCTAGACTCCTACCCTTTTCTCACCCTTCCTCTCCTGTTTAGAAGTCAGAAAACAAGATTGAAAGGAACAAAGCTGTGGTAAAGAAGAAGAAGAAGAAGAAGAACAGAACATCCAATCTCATTGAAAGCAGCTTAATGGCATTGGCAATGTGCCATAGCATCTGAATTTGCCAAAGAAACTTGGGTAACCTCAAAGCCAACCTTAATGGAAAGAATAAGATCTTCTGATTCTGTTGTTTGATATAATCAAGGGGGAAAATTGTTAAATCAGGGCTATGATTCAGGCTAAGTAATACATGCATAAATCACTAGCTTAATCTAACTTAAACATCACTCAGTTGAATTAGAGAGCTAGGGAAGACAAATCGCATATAAAAATCTTCAGTCTGTATTACCCAGAAAGTGAACACACATGTACCCAATTCCACTTTCAAGAGGAACAGAAAAAAGTCCAAAACTAGATTACCCAATTGCAAAAATCGAAGCTTTTATAAAGAATATATATATAGAATCATCTAATTTGAGTGGATTGTTAAACTTGTACAAACATCCAAAGAAAAATTAAAAAAAAAAAGTAAAAAAAAAAAAGGAAGATCTCAAGCCATGGACATGTTAGAGAGCCTGCTTGGGGTTGGTTTGAAATTCAACCATCTAAGGCCTAAACGTCGTGGAGGTGGAGTCAGTGCCCTTCTCAATATCTCTTTGCTCGCCACACGCTTCTTCAACCTCTCCCCTGGCACCACATACCCGTGACGCGCACACCGAACCGAACCGGGCCGGTTGGAGCACGTGCAAGCCGGTCTGAACCGATGAGACATGCCCAAGTAAGTAGCACCCTCACTACTCTTGTGCCCGCAAATCGACCCCTTTGGTGGAAGCTGCAAACTTTCCTTGTTTTGTTTCTCTGGGTTGCTCTGCATTTCTCTTGTCAAGCTATGAAGAATAAGGAAAAACTGGAAACTTTGTAGTTTGGTTTTTGGGTTAATTTGGAAGACCCCCTTTTGGAACTGGAGATTTATATATGCAAAAGGGTTAAAAAGGGATGAGGAAGGTTCATGAACCCGTGTTTCGGTTTGGAATGCTTGACTTAATTTGAAGACTTGGTAGTAATGGGATGGTTGATTTGGACTTCGAAGAAGACTGTGTAAATATATAAGTGGGGGCATAAGGAGTGACAAATAATTTTTTACCAGTACTCGTTTGGCGCGTGTGGTGTACATGGAATTGTTGGGTCAATTAGCTAGTGCTTGACACACAGATTTGAAATTCGAACGTTTGATGATTCCTTTGGAGTAAACTACTAACTTGCCTATTTTTCTTCCTTCTTTCTCACGTTTTGGAGCTGGAGCTAGTCAGAACGTTCACAAAGGCTCTCTCCCTCATAACTAGCACTGGGCCATAATAAAAGCCCACTTGGCATTTCATTGATGGAGGCCACATGAATGTTTAATCGTTGCTAAAAAAAATCAATTATCCGTTTGTCTGGCAGGTACGTGTCTCTGGATTTATGTTATAATATTTTGAGACACTGCGTTTAGCTTGACTTTGGCCAATCTATTGGACCATTTGTATTGTCTCTAGACTTTGGACTTTGTCCGTTTTCAATGAATACCCTTTGACCAAAAAAATCAATAATTAATTACTATAACGGAGGAGATTCAGCCTCCACATGTCATATCTCCTACATTCTCTCTTGTCTAGCAATAGAGCAATTTTAATTCACAAAATGTGCTATACAGCTAAATCCCAGTTGAAAGCTTAGTTGGCTAATTGTTGGGCACATTGGGTCCTGCTTGGGGAAGCCAAGACCTTCCTTGCCCACAAATCTTTTTGTTTGGATCCAACCCATTGCCACCTACTTCATCTTTTTTATGACGATTTTTATCATTATCATTGATTGTTTATTTATTTATCTATTTCTCTATTGAGGACATCCTGGCTGCAGCTTGTTCTATCAAATTTTTTTTAATATCTTCATTTAAGATTTTTTTTGCAAATAATTGGACGGGATAGTACAACTTTAATTATTGTCACACTCTGACTCTATTATATATTTTCCTAAAGTAGGTTGTGATTATCTTGCTCTTTTTTTTTTTTGCCTTTTTTCTCTCCATGATGCAGCGTTACATTCTACCAAAGGCAGGAGAGGCCTAACAGAAACACTGTTTTTATGGGGGGGCCTTAGCCTACATGCTCTGTGGTGGTGGGGCAGTGCCAATTTTGACTTGATGCTAATTGACTACTTTATTTCCCCGTATATTATTATCATTTTGCATGGTTTTTCTCTTGTTGGATGAGTACGAACTCATCAATCAAAGATTTAAAGACCTTCATTCGTTTCTTTTTCTTTTCGGCGAGTTCCATCCATGAAAAGGAACACATACCGTTTGATGCCCTGTACTATCAACTTAAATGCAACAAGTCAAAAATTATATAGACCTTTTTCCTCGATCGTGATCAAAACCACTCCACGTACTCAAAACTTCTCCCCAATTTTTCTTTTGTTTTACAGTTAAATAATGCTATAGTTGATTGATTTAGATGATAAAGACAAATATTATATAATATGTATGTCTATATGTAAATTATTATGTGAATCCTTTAATTTTTCTTCACTATACAATTGATTTAAAAGCAAGTATTTACTTTAGCCCCTAATGAAATAAGTAATGTCATTTTGATCCTACAAAAAGTTATCAATGCAGTCATTAGTTATAGAAAGTGAGATAAATTTAGCGTATTTTTTTTAAAAAAAGCGATACTAATTTAATTTAATTAATCTATTAATCACAAAAATTTGATATTAATTCAATTCTTCAATCATAAAAAACAAGATCATTCTAGTTTCTTAGTCTTGTGGTACTATAAGCATCTTCAATTAGGAGTATAGAGTTCACAAAACTCAATCAACTCATATTAGTTGATTTTATTATTGAAATGTATCTATGTGACATCCACTTATAAGCAACTCTGAAAGTACATTTTGATAATATTTTACATGATTGGAATCGGTGTGTATTCACGTCCACACTCATTCCAATATATTTTCAATAGAAAAGCTATAAATTATTTGAGATGTGAATTTGACGTGTGTTTGAAGGATTTAGATGCCAAAACTAATACACCGTAAATTCGTGTTAAAATTACTTAAGTGACGAAAGTAATAGCACTTGTATATATTTAGAAGATTAAAATGAGGGTTTATTCTCATTTAGAAGGAAAACACTTTTTATTTGGCAAAATACGTGTAGGTTATGGCTTGTAGTTTATTTTCCTCCCTCTCTTCTTTTGTTTTTGGTGCATGTCCTCTCTCTCAATCTCTTTCTTTTTAATTTTTTTAATTTTTTAATACTTGTATATAATTCACGGATAAGAATTGATACATTTAGGCCGTGTGAACGCATCATGCACAACTCAAGATACCAATAGCAATAATAGTGCAATTCATCGACCCTTATGATATCCATTCCAAAACGAAGCACAAATCATGCTAAATTTTATAAAGTTGATTTGTATTCTTTCCTCAGAAAGGCATGCAATTAAAAGGGGTATTAATTTGTTGTGTGGTAATTAGGATAATGATTCCTTTAGATGATAGCAAGGATGGTCCCTTTAAAGAGTCAAGCCAGAAATTAAAGAAAGCTAGCTGCTAGTGAGGTCGACTTTTCTGTTGTCTATTTGCGTGACCCTCTGAGTGGTGGAATATACTTAACTACGTCTTATCAATCCCACGAAAGAGAAAATGACACCCATGCTCAAATATCTTGATACCCTTTTCAGATTAAAGCAAAGCCGGTGTGGGTAGAAAACTATAAAGGTAAAAAAGAATAATATGAATATATTCATTCAACTTATAAATTATTTTATTTTAATTCTGACCAGACTCTCCTTTAATTTCAGCGTATATATGAATTTTTTTTCCCCTTAATTCTCATGAATGATGTGGTCTATTATTGACCTTGTCCATGTTACAATCTTGCATTGAAGAGTAGGTTTGAAAAAAATTGTAATTCCAGCTATCTGGGTATCTTTCAGGAAGATGTATCCAAATTTGATTGGTTTAATTTGCTGAGATGTGAATAATTTGTTTGCTCTGCAGCTTGAATCTATCCTTGAATACCATGTGTAATTGTGTATGCCCTGTGATTTGATCTTCATAATTGACTTGTCCTGTTAAATCACTTTTCTCTTCTAGGATCAAATAGTAATTAAAGTTGAAAGTTCTCTCATGATTCTCTTTCTACGGCCACTATCTGGTCGTTACTCAAGAATTAATTCTCACAATTTATTTTAATGTTTTCTGACAATACATACATAGTCATATAGAAAATTTGATGTGCGCATGTGTCAAATTGATTATGATTAGGTACGATGAGGTGTCAGATTTTCTGCAGATGAGGCATGTTTGAATTGTGTGTGTGTGTGTGTGTGTGAATTTAAATGTAATTGAAGAGTAGTTGTGAAATAAAATAAAATATATAGGGTAAGTTATCCTGAGATATGGGGCTGTACGATCACCAATGTCATTTTTAGAAGGGAGAAAATAGGGAAACAAAAATAGACAGCATGGAAACTAGCTAGCTCCTGATAATCATGGAATCATGGCATCACACAAACCAGACATCTTTAATTAACAATTGATCCTCGAATTCTATGGGCAGTGCATCAACATCCACTAAGACTTAGAAGAGCATAGCTCCTATATATATAAAAGATGCTATCTTATATTAAATAATAAGAGAAAGGATATGATTAGCATATTTATTATCTTTATAAATCCGGCATAAAAGTAATCAATTATATTATTGATGGTTTTGAATTTTTTATTTATCACCATTTATCATTACTATTTTTTTTAAATTAATATAAAATGAGACAAATTTCATATCGTCAAATATAGAATACAAGTTATGAGAAAATTTTCATTTTCAGAGTTGAGCACGTGTGATCAGTTGCAGAATTCATAAACTGAATTGGTGGTATCAAAATCAGGAAGCTAGTGGTGAAAATTATTTCATAACAAACAAATTAATATTGCATACTTTATATGTGTTTATTTCCAGATACACATGTACCAACTCATTTAGATTCATAGGGAATGATTCTGGGCAAAAGGATAAGATATGATTAAGACTAATAACCTCCCAGCTAGCTAGCTAGGTTACATGCAGAGACATGACCGATAATTGGTTTCCATATGTATATTACACTTGAACAAACTAGCTAGTATCTGATCATAAAAAGTCAATATTGAAGAATGATAATAAATCAATATTAAGCTCTTGAGAGAACAATACAAAATACATTAATTGACAAATCACAGTCACCATTTGTTTTTTTTTTTAATTCTTGCATCAATAGATCGTGTTCTACAGTATATGATCTATATATACAAGGTTCTCTGGTATGGTATCCTATATCAATGTATATATAAAAATATATATAGCTATTGATTCTCTCTCTTTTGAATTTTTTTTCTTCCCTCTGAACATTTGTACATGAAGATCAGCTAGCACCACCAACCATTTTTTTATTTATAAACCAATAAACAAGCAAATATCTATAGATATGTATAAAGCTATATTTAAGTTTAACTAAAAATATCCATATGGCCTCACCCTGTTGGCTGCATCTGCTGCCTCCAATGGCTGAATTGAAGAGAGGCCATCTAATTGATTTTGATTAAACTCAACTTGCTTCTTCCAAATTCTTAACAACCAAAATCTCAATAGCCCATTAAAAATCTTTACAATCTAGTGTGTAAGGTACCACCAGGGTGAGGATTAAGAATTCCTTCTAAGTTCAATACCTTTCCTTGTGCATCAATAATATAATCAATCATGATCTTATATATACCACCACCCCCTATATACACAAATTAACTTACTTTGAAATTGAGCTTAATTAACCATACCAATTCATTCCTGGTATTTGATATGGTGCACGAAGCAAGCCATCACCTATTGATCCAAGCATTGTTTGTTGGTGCAATGAAGAGGGGGTTTGAGGGAGTTGGTTAAGCAGAGTTGCAAAAGAGGTAGTAACAGTAGTTCCATTCTCTTGATGATCAGTCCTCACAACACTATGATCCCCGCTCTCCAAATTGAACCTTTTGTTCGATGATGAGGTACCTGCTGCCACAACATCCTCATGATCATTCCAATAAAGGGAAGAGAGTGTTCTCTTGGAGGCAGAATTAGCAGCATTTGAGGATGCTGTAGTAGTCATGGTTGGAACAAAAGGAAGCTCTGCCTTTGAGTTTGAGGCTCCCACAGCACCGTTACTAGTACTACTCATCATCATTCCTTCCAATAGATTGTTCTGGTGGTCATTTTCCAACAATGCATTGGTGTAGCTTGTGGACAGATTCTTTGATAGATGATGAAACCTCGCATTCATGTGGCCCACGTTTATGGAAGGAGGCACCCCTCCAATCATATCATCCATTGACTCTTCCCTCTCGTGTTCAATTGGTGACCTATGTGTGTTGCTCTTCTTGTAGATTCGGCACAGCACCCAATCATCAAGCTACACAAACACATCAATAACAAAAACAAACAAACAAAAAAACCAACACAAAATTAATCCAAATTGAAAATTCAGAAACTCAAAGAGAGGCAGAGAAATGAAGAGAAGACCATATTATAAGCTCAGAATTCAAAATAGGAAACAGAACAAAGCAAATTAAATTTTTGTTTGTGTGAATATTATATAAAAAAGAGAGAGTTTTAGTTAATTACCCTTAGAGAGTTTTTCTTGTTGCCCAAGTCACAACCGGGAGGCCTATTGTTTGGTTTGTTATCAGCAATCCTATACTCGTGCATGATCCAATTGGTTTTGATCCCTCTTGGGGGTTTCCCACCATAGAAAACCAAAGCTTTCTTCACACCAACTTTCTGTGTTCCACCAGAGGTTAACACAGGCTTATCAGTCCCAGTTGCCTTCCAATACCCAGAAGTCGCAGCTCTGTTTGGCCTCGCCCCGTTCGGATACTTCCTGTCCCTTGGGCTGAAGAAGTACCACTCTTGCTCCCCAAACGCTGCCTTAGCTGCAAAAACCAATCAAAAAAAACAAAAAGAAACATAAGAACAGAAGAAAACAAAGGAGACCCATTTTGATTTTGAACGTAAAGTTTGAATCTTCGTATTCCTTGGGTGGAATTGGACGTACCTGGTAGCTCCCATGGATCGAACTTGTAGAGATCAACCTCGGCGATGATGGCTACAGGGAGAGGAGCTGAAGCAGCTTTTTTCTTCAGGTAGTGAACAACGAGCTCCTCGTCGGTGGGGTGGAACCGAAACCCAGGTGGGAGGTTCGGTTGTTGCGAACCGGTGGATGAGTCGGTGCTCTCCATGGTCACACTCACAGAGCTTTTTTTTTTTTGCTTTAATAATAATAAATTTCACTGAGATGGGTTCGAATTATGGTTATGGCTACGGCTATGGCTTCCACAGAAGAAGGCATGTTATGTTTTAGTTGGGACGAAAATGGTTTAATGGTTTGTGTTCCCCACAGAGTATGAGGCCCGTGTTTTATATGGGTACGGTAAGGGAGTGGGAGAGTGATCACCTACATCGCCTTCATTTGAAGCCCCCAATGGTCTCGCGACGTGTCAGGGATTCAGGGGCATATTGGTCTTTTTGATTAGTGGGGGGAGGGACCCGCGAATGAGGTGGCTGCGGGTGCATCGGGAGGAGGTGGGCACCTGATGATGACGTGAACTGGAATTCGGGCCGTTGAGAGGTTGACACGTGGGATTCCAAATCATGGAATGGGTGACACGTGGGTGGGGCCAAGAGTGACAGTGCCATTTCTTTTTTCTTTTTCTCTCTTTTAATTTAATTAAGGCTAGCCTTTAATTAATTTTTGTTTTCACTGATCGTGATTTTTAATTATGGTTTGTGTTTATGGAAGATAAAGAAGGGTCAATGGAAGGATAAGTGTGAGGTGTGGCAGTGGAGATAAGATTTTTAGTCTCCTCCTCTCTGCTTTTGTTGCGCAAATTAGCACCACCAAGCACTAGTCTAATAATTAACAAGAAAATTACCTTGCTAAACCAGTGGGACCCATACCATAAACCCACTAATTTCTTTCAACTTTCAACCATGTGGGAAATGGCAAGAATAATACATCATTTTTAGTCATGGCATGGCTCATCATAATGATAAATCCAATATTTATGTATGTATTTTGAGCTTATCTTCCATACATTTTTTTGTATGCATATGCAAGTAGAGACAAAAGAAAAATGAAAACTAGTCCAAAAAAAAAAAAAAGAAACTAATTGACTGATTTTACCTTGAAATTAATTAAGAGTAAGGGAATATATGCCAATAATAAAATTAGAAGGAAATTAAAATAATATATTTTCGTTGTTCTATTGCTATCATCAGTTTTAAAATCATGTGCCTTCTTTAATCTTTATTAATAAAATAGAGGGTGATATAGATTTAGTAATATAAAAAAACTACATTGGAAAAGAGAGATGTGGGGCAGACCAAGTTAATTAGAGTTATCCTAATTATACTCTCTCCATTCCTTTTTATACGTAGTTTTATGTTATTTTACCGTAATCAAATAATCAATTAATTGGTAAAATATTTTTTATTATACTTTTTTTTAATTAATCTTTTGGGAGTAGATGAATCAATTAATGTGTCTCATTATTCTAATAATTTTTAACCCTTTATTCAATTATCCAATTAGTCATAGATACATTCATATTCACATGTGTATATTAGTAATAAATTTATGTTATTGGAAAATTAAATAATTTTTGGGAGTAGATGTATCATATTTAATTAGTCTTTGAACTTCTCAATTACTATATTAATTAATTTATAAAAAATGTGTAAACAATTAATAGAATTAAGAGTATAATTATCAAAATATAATCTTAAACTATCAAAACGATAAATAAAAAAAACCGAAGGGAGTATTTTTTATGAGAAACAAAAGTGATGAATGAGTTAATATTAAGACATATACCATATCGGCTTTGACACATGGAAATTATTAATTAATTGCTTTTCCTTTTCATCTCTAGCTATAGGCTAAACTGTATATATATTACTATAAAAATATATATTCCAGCTATACTAATTTCGATACTCCTTACCATATTTGGCGTAAAATAATCCGAGTTCAATTTGAGTACCAAAGGAGCTTGAGCTAGAAATTAAAATACTAATTTATTTATTATATTTCAATATTTCTTTTAAGACATACTTGGGATTTAAATAATTGTATTTTTTTGTTAATATAACATGCATGAATTGTTATTTACTATTGCTTGTCAATAATTTTTCAAGAAAAGCTGAGCTATGAACTTTTTTTTATAGAATTTTTTTATTAAATGGGATCCTATCCTTTTGCATAAGCACATCGTCCACTTAATCTCCATCAATCAGTGTTTTTTACAAGAGAAATGCCATATCCTATACATATCATCCTACTACTTTAATAAAGTAAAAAAGAGAATACAATTAATATCTTGAAAACATAAAAAATATTTAATATTTTCTCTATTTAATAATTAGAAAGATTTATAAGAATAAAAGGTAGGAGGATTTAGAATTATTCTTTTTACAATAAAAAATCAAATTAACAAGAAAGAAGATTCAACCACCACTAATATAAGACATTGTAATATTGTCAAAACTTCAGCCGGCCGACATATTAGTTCAACATGATGATGCTGATTAATTGTATAGTCACGAGAAATTAGAGTTGTGAAATTCAATATGCATATAATTAGAAACTACATTGACTGTTTGTAGTTTCAAAACATTAATTAATTATAGGGGTTGTAGAAAATCGAAAATTGCGAATTGTCTCTTCGTCAAAGAGGGTTCAAAGAAAAATGCTTTGCAACAATATGTTTCACAATTTATTTTCCACGATAATGTTTTTTTACAATTATATATGTTGACATCATATATAGTAGCTACCCTTTATATAATTCACAACCAGTTGATATCAATTTTTTTGGGGACAAAAAGCCGATATATATTAACTTAAATTTCTAATTTGATGTCTTTGACCTAAAGTGGGGGGCGGAGGGGGCGGGGGCTGAAGATGATGTACATGATGGCCACACATGCAGAGTAAGCATGAAGACAAAAAAGGGCCATCTCCTACAATGATCCAATTAAAACCGGTGGAGGCTGCAAAAATCTTCAAAGGTGTAAATACATAAACTTTGATCGATGGGTGGGGTCCAAATGCTGATTCCATGAGCGACCAGAGGGTCCCATGCATTGGGAATCATTTGCTAATTGCTATAGCCCATGACCTGACACCCAGGTGGATGTAGCACGAGGGTGGGAAAAAAAAAAAAACCCTACTTGTCACCCAACCAGATTTCGCATCATAAGGCATCTCCAACCAGAATTGCCGGTAGAAGTTGTTTCATTCATTTTTTTTTGGGCTCTATAATGTTATATGGAATTTAAAAATACTAATTAAAAAATTTCGCACTTCAATGGTAAAATTGTTTATATAAGAAACTCAATTTAGAAATTATTTACATGTTGAGACACTCCAATGATGAAATTAAGTGATGGTAGTTGCTAAAATTTTAAAAATTCTATAAGTAACTCCTATTAAAGATACTCTTATCCACATATATATGAACGCTTTTAGACTATTGTGTATGGAGAATTTGGTCTACGTGCTTAGTTTGCACTTGTAAGTATACATTTGAATCTAAATATATATTTTTTATTCAAAGGAAATCTATTTTTATTTTGAGTCCAAATATACCTTTATAGTTCTTCAACTACATATCAAAATACACTAATTAAATTGTTGTGAATTGTGTAGCTAGCTCACACCCCACCCACCGGCCGTTTGTCTAATTATCCCACAGAATCCATGCTTATAATTTATCACAACAACACTGATTAGTGATTAGACTATGATGTATTGTGGATAAAAAAGAATCATGGATGCGCCCCTCTTTTATCTTTGATATTGTCTCTACTTTTTAATTTTCTAAAATATTTTCGGAGATAAAAATATAAACGAGAATATAGAAACTATTTAAGAGATCATCATACTTTTTGGAGCAGGAGACGAGACATGATTCCTTTTATTTTGGCTTTTGTACTATCTTTTACACACACAACACACGTAATTTAATCATTTTACGATAAGCTAATTAAAAGTTTTTTTTTTCAATTAATTAATGGATATTAATTTACAATAAAATCAGTGCATAGTGTATAATTTTAAAGGAAAAAATTCTAAAAAATTTCAAAATGAAATTTTTAATTGGTACATGCATGTGGACTGGCTTATTGACAGATCCTAATAACCGTAAAATTCATCCAACTTTTCTGTTATAAGCTGCATTCACATTATGGTTGGAAAAATAAGTTCATGGCAGAGACAGGATCAACAGGAGCAAGATTGATCCCTTTCTGTTTTTCTCTATGTCTCCTTTAGAACTCCAATTTTCAATAAGTAATAATTAACTTTACGAAAACAAATTATATATTATAGATTTCTCCAAAAGTAAAAGAAGCAAATTAATTTTTTTTTTCATTCCATCACAAAAAGTTGAAAGATGATGATGATTGACTTGATACCATTTTTATGTTGTACCACCCAGATATCTTCATCCAAGATTCTCCAGCAGGACCCTGATCTTATTTGCCTCCTTGTCTATGATCCATAATCCATATAGATCATTTTCTACCGCCACAAAACTTTCACGTGTTTTATTATGAGTACAATAGGTTCCATATAATTAATTAAGTATAGAAAATTGATCTTTTAATACCTCATATACTAATCTACATCCAGGTAGAGATAGTAATAGACAAGAGATAAATAATAAATATAATATAATTGATGAGACAATAAAAGAAAAAAAAATGGTAGATGGGGGTTAGAAATTGAGAAATATTCAAAAATCAAAATTGTTAAGTATCATATTCGCACGGAAAAGATATTTACTTTTCTGCAATATTAATCTCGGCCAATTTTATAAGTGGTATAAATGGTGAGCTATATATTCATTATCCTATAAAATTGGTAAAAAAAAATTCATTATCCTATAAAGCTTAATTAGGATAATTAATGCTAGTCTGAAAACTAATATTCAGATTTGCAACACAATCTCATAGATATGGTCGATTTTACCTAAGTTTAATTGGGAAAAATGTATAGAACCACCTAATTTCAAAAAGTTATGTGCGAAGTTTAAACGCACATATGTGAATTAAATATTAGAAACGTGTAAATAGTACGCTTATTCTTACTTTTAAGTACAATAATTCTTTTTTCTTCTTTGGAATAAAAGACTAAAGGATTCTTTTTCAAGATTTTATTAAATCCCTGCACATACGAGGAAAAGTTTTGAAAGAGGGGAAGGAGGTTTTTAATTATAGTATTATGTTCGTTACATACATTAATTTCCATTATTCTCTGCCTTTTATTTAGGTAATTAGCAATTGGTACTTGGTGAAAATAATAGTACCGAAGAAAATAAATTGCATTGTAGTAGTTTTGGAGGATCGATGTTTAGCCTATATTGTATCCTTGGGACCACTTTTGTGTCCGTGCTATCCTGAAATGCAACTCCAAGTAAAAAGAAAACCTTGACAGTACCCAAAACATAATACACAAGAATCCAGTTTTGCTTCCCTGCAGAGGCCCCATATATATAGGATATATAGGATACTTTAATCCAACGTACTCACTTCATCATTTCATTTTGTACTGATAATAATCCTTTCATTGATTCTGTTGGATTGATCTCTCTCCCCCGGCCCCTTCAACTTCCAAACAAATCAACTTATATATGCAAATATAATATAATTAATAATTCATTTTTTCTGATAAAATAATTAACAATTCATTTTAGGAAAAAAAAACGAGAGGTTTTTAAATTGTGATTGTAGTTATATTATTATCATTGATATTGTAAAAAATTACAGACAAATATGATTAATATGACCACAATTGCGGTTATAAAAATCTCAAAAACATTGATAATCTATCGATACAGCTGCAATTGTGGTTGTGGATCTTAGGCATTAGAAGTACCTGCTTGAATTCAAGACCTAGCTATTTGTGTCCAAAATGATGTCCTTCATATAGGTATTAAAGACATACAATTAATTAACACACGAAAACAGAATGACAAAAATGTATTTTGAAAGCAGCACAAGTTGTTTAAAGAATTTGACAGATACATACCGTGGTTATTATATAATTGTTATGCATGTGAATTACATAAGCGTGCATCTAGCTAGGTTGATAGCAAGATAATATTTCAGATTATCTCATCAATCAATATCCATATCTCTTGTGGAAAACGTAACCTCCCCTTTATCTCTTATCACTTCGGAAAACAGAGAAAGGGTGATTTTGTGCGTGTAACCCCTGGACGGTAACTCCATTATTTTCTTCTAATTTTATTTACGTAACAACTTTTTTTGTCACATATATATTTTCTCCTAGTGCACTTAGGTAGTCACGGATAGCTATATAGGATATATCATGGACTGAATAATAACATGTAATAAATTCATCTAACCCGTAAGAATTTATTAGAAAAGATAGTAGATTTAATTTGTGTCATTTCGTACCATATCCCCATCTCTCATTTAATGCTTCATTTATATGGTTAATAAATCTTGTAGATACCCCTCAACCATTTTAACTATATTAAGAGGGTGGCTTCTATCTTGGTCCAGTACCCTAATTTCACCATGAATGTGAAGTGGGTCATTGCAATGTTTGAGCCATTGATATATGAGTATTATATTTAATGGCTGAGATCATTCACTGGCAACTTTCACATCCGGTTTATATGTCTGTTTAACGAAATTGCAGTGTGGGTGACGAAATTTTGTGAAATGACAATAATATCTAAAAATTTGTTGTATTGTTAAAGTTGACCCTATATTTTAGATATATGAAATTTAACCCTTTTTTGTCATTTTGTGATGGTATATAGACACTGCTTTTTTGCTGGCGTGATCCATTTTTTGTCGTTTTGCGGCATGCTTAAAAAAATCCAAAAAATAAAACGCAAAACTTGTTTGTTTAAAATAAAATTGAGGATATGCCAATATTTGGGTGATTTTGCAGCATTATTCGTTTGTGAATATCGTAGAAAAGGTAGCAATGAACAATAAGGTTTAAATATGTTTGATGTTCATGTAAAATGAGTGGAAATTTCTACCAAATAACATAACAGTAGAGTTCACCGAGAACCCATTACTATAAAATTATTTTACCCAATCAGCCTGTATATATATATTTTCGAAAACAGTATATTGCAATGAAAGAAAACACTGATTCATAAATTTTAGCGTATTTAATCACTTTCTCAACGTACTAATGTCTAATAGAGATACGACCCTTGAGCCCGACCTGACAGTACACCGAGGGTGCACTCTCCTGCCTGACCAACCACAGTATTTCCTATTAGCCAAAAGAACTACAGAGGTTCAATTTTACCAATTCTTATATTTATTGATCACGGAGGCATAACCCACTGAGTGATCAAACCTTTATAATTAAAATTTTGCCAGCGTAACGGTACAATTATTAAACTTCATAATTAAATTGAGCAATATAACTTTACTAATTATAAAATCATAAAATAAAAATAAAGCATAGAGCAATTTAAAACAATAAAACAAGTAAATAACAATTTAATTAAAACTATAAACACCCAAAACACAAAACACTCATCAAAATAAGATCAAACCAACTTAAGAAGTAATTCCCCTTATCTTGGCCTTAAGAACAAGGAACTAAGAACAGAACACAGAAACACAAAAGGTTGGTTAGGAAAAAACCAAAGAAAGCTTAAAGAAATAACAAGGAAAGAAAGAGTATTTGAGTGAGATTTGATTCAAGTGAGTTGTGTGAAAATTGAAGAGCACCCCCTCCCTATTTATAGGGAGAGGTCCACGGCCAAATGGGCAAGGGGGGAAGAAAAGATCTTGATTTTTTTCATTTTTGGAAAAATAATAAAACCCTAATTACCTAATAAATATCTAACAAAATATCTAGGCTCTAGAACAATTGAGAAGCTCCTAGACCCTTCAAGACCATGAGGAAGGTGGCCAAAACTGGGATGAAGAGAAGGAGATGTGATTATACCAAAATAACCTTAGGGTTTGTATGAAAAATGATAGAAATAAAAGGCTAAAAATGTCATTTAATAAATCAAAATTTGAAATAATTGATTTAAATTGGTGAGAACCAATGAGAATGCTAGAAAATGTCATGATAGCTCTAAATAATTTTGTGGCATCATTTTTGAAGTTTATTGATAGTGCTAACTCTTCGGTTTTTACCGTTTCGCAGGTATAACCTCGAAAAATGTAAAAAATAGGATTTTCGAAACTTATACAGAAATAATTTCTAAAATTATAAAATAAATAATTAAAAATAAAATATAAATTACTTGTGGACCTTTGTCACGAAAATAACACATGAGGTTTTTACGCTATATGCTTCCGTTTAGCGTATTTTTCTGCAAATTTTTGAAAGTTTTTCAAAAATCTCATAAAAATTTCAGAAAATAAAAATTATTAAAAGAACCAACTTTTGTGAAGGAAGTTTATTTATTGGATTTGTTTGACACACTCAAGCTATTTAAAACTCCTTCTGCCAGTTAGACGTGAACCGTTTTATGTAAAAAGACTCGATATCGACTGAAAAACTACCGTTTCAGAAGTATTTTGGAATATGTATATTTTATTCATAATTTTAAGCTAAAAATAAATCACAACACATTTATGCTACAAGAATTCAAATAAGACAGAATAAGAACAGTGAGACAAAGAAAAGGACGTGGTAACTAGACCTGACAGAAGCTAAAAATCAACCGTTTTCAGAAGTATTCTTAAACATGTATATTTAAATCCTATTTTTAAGCTAAAAATAAATCTCAAAATATTTATATCGCACAAATTCATATAAGACAGAATTAAACAGTTAATCACAAAAACGGATGTTACAATACATCTGGTTACCATTGTTTTTGAAGCTTAATACTTTATTTAAGTATGTTAAATATTTTATTTATTTATTTATTTAATTCATATATTACAATTTATTAAAATAAAAAAAATAATTCACAAAGAGAGATGAAACAAAAAGAGAGTGAGCGGGAAACAATAGTTGTTATATTTTAAATTTTTGGTTATTTTATGATTTTCATTTTATTTTTGGCAAAATTTTATATTTCATGGACCTTAAAATGTATTAATATAATGTCAGTACTTCTGGGGAGGAATATGTAATTATATGAAATACTTGATAACTTATGGTCATAGGTCATAGACCCACTTCACCTTAGTGGTAAAATTAAGATACTGGACCAAGAAAACAAATTGTGGGGCTAGCTAGCTCATGCAGCAGCTAGCACGCATAAACATGCAAGAAAAAAAGTACAGTAGAAAAATTGTAATATTGAGTAAATAATGTATAGCAGTAAATTACACTTAGAGAATAAAGGGGTAGTTGCCAATTAGCATGCATGTGCGAAATGGGACTTTTGCACCACTCTGTTATGTTTCTCATGACTTTTCCCTCTCTTGGTACCGAAAAATCTTTTATAAGGTCCTCTCTATAATTAATTGCTACGTACGTGCATTATTCAACACGTTACTTTACTATTTTGAATGACATATATTTACTGACTTTCTCTTACAAAACCTTTTTCTTTACCCCTTCTGTTATTCCCCCGCTTTTTTTTTTCCATGGGTTGTTTTTTGAATACTAACTAACTAACTAACTGTATAAGACAAGCCTCACCCTGGTGAATGCCACACAAAAAAAATGCCTAATTCCCTCTCCTCGATCCGTTGTAACTGATTTTAAGAGGGCCTCAATTGCATGACCCTTTCACATGTGATTGACACCTTTTCATTCAGTTGGCTTGCGACGTTATCCATCCTTCTCATGTAACCATGAGTTTGGCATCTTGTACCTGATTCTCTAGCAAGCGCGCCAAAATCCTTTCGCAAAATTTCCAAATAAAAAATAATTGAGTTCAAAAACGAAAAGAAATAAAAAAATAAATCACTTAACTAACTTGTTTTTTTTTAAAAGACAAAATGTATTAAAATGGGATTGAAGCACAATTAGTACCCAATCCAAATAATACAGAGTATTGTTCAAGACCAGATGATCATATATCCTTCACAAAATGAAGCACCCCGACTCTTCTACTACAGATTCACTCCTGCACAGTGAAGACTAAGGTGAACTACATTTCGAAAGTAGAAGCCCCGAACTAACAAGGTCTCAAAGGGTTCTAGTCAAATGTCAAGGTATTCTCCAATAACCTATCAGTCTCAAATGGGTGCTTTTGTCAACCCCAAAACTCAACCAAGTGAATTGGAGCTCAAAAATAATTCCCCAATAACCTACATAAACTCAAAAGGGTACCTATTCACATGCTATAGTTTTAACTCAGTAACCCATTAGTCACAAGGGAAATACTTTCTAAACACATCAACATGCACCTTCCCTTGCAAAACTCAATCAGAACATATACATATTGTGCCAACAAATGACTAGTTTTCTTAACCACCCCAATTCAATAAACAACCCCCACCTATTACAAGATTAATTCACCATAATCGATTGAAAATTCAGCATTACGTCCTTCAACAAACAAGGATATAAAATCCTTCCTCCTTAAATCCTCAAAGCCTTCGATTGAATTAGCATTTGAAACCGCTGTCTTCTCTTGAATGTGCCCCCCCTTCGGATGGGAATTAACACCATCATTCAACCTGTCACTAGAACAAACCAAAACAATCCATGATGAATTTGTAACGGAATTCCAATTATCATATCACCCCGTCCCTGCCTCCTTCCAACTTTTCTATCAACAATTAACTCCTTAGCACAGAAAGCTGCTCCACCTCACAACATATTATATTGAAACCTGTTTAGAAATAATTGTGTCTGGGATTATAAATGTTAGGTTCTATCAGCTAAACTAACACCTTTGACAATATTCTGTTTATCTGATTCACGATATTATATACAAATGAAACCTTATAGTTTTGCATTTCATTAGAGGGAATTAATAATTTGGAAGATAAGGTTATGGCTTTAATTTCTTGTTCACCAAGGTTCCTATGTACCCCTCATCATCATATCTCAATGGCCTAAAAATGAAACTTGTGGTGATCCAATAACCTACATGACGTAATCATTTACCATGTGACTTTTAGTTACAAGATGATTCGTGATGCGAGCCGTGTTTCTCAATTTGATTTTCGGATGCAAAGCTAGCTACCTTAATGTAAAGAATGCTAGTGATTAATTTATATTCGGGAAATCTAATGGTCAAAAAACATGTAATGTGGATGAAATAAAATCATAAAATCATCACACAGAGAACTCATCTTTCTGACTTATCTCTAATGATCAAAAGTTGAGGTGGATTTTTTTCTGCACGTGGATTTTGAAGATATAAAGCCGCAAAATGATGCTTGCACGCATAAGAGGATATATGGCATAAATAAAAGGATATCTAAATATAAAATGTTATAAAAGCATGTAATCTATTCTAAAACACGCTTACCAACAAAAACGCAAGCTTATCTTGGGGTGATATAATATTGGTGATTGCTACGGTACCCAAGCGAATTTTATGGGTATCAGTACCCTACCTATAGTAAGATGTCATGTGTATTTCTTTAGCCATGTCATTTTGTTATTTTTATTTTTATTTATTTATAAATATATCCTTTTATTTTTGTTTATTTGCAAATAAATACCTTTTATCATTTTTGATTTTTTTTAAAAATCTAATGTTCGTAATCTCGTCTTCGTGTTTTGACTTTTGAACTCTCGTCTTCGCGTTTCGACTTTCAAACTCTCGTCAGTGCAGTTTTTGCATCATTCAAACTTCGATTCGACTCGATTTGATGTAATTATTTTGTGAGTTTTATTCAAAATCATGTTTATAATTATTATAACACGAAAAAACATTGTATCCAAACAAGCTAATTTTTTTAAAAAAGTGATTTTTATTATTATAAACAAACATAAATTAGCTTCTATGTTTCTTGAAAATCTCTAAAAAATAATCACTAAGTATCCAAATAGGTTAAAAATATTTTTTTTAAAAGTGTTTTTTTATTATTATAAACAAACATAAATTGCTTATGCATTTCTTGAAAATCTTTAAAACATAATCACTAAGAGCCCGTATGTTACAGTTTTTTTATATAAAAACTTTTTTTAAAAATATTTTTAAGAGTCTTTGAGTGTTTGTTACAGATTTTAAAAATATTTAGAAGCCAAAAAAATCTAAAAAATGATTAAAATGAGAAGCTATTTGGAGTAACTTTTAAGAAATAATATAGTTTTAATGGGGTGAGAGATGAGAAAGAAGATTAAAAAAATGTTGTTAATAATTGTAAACAAACACAAATTAGATTATGAGTTGTTATAGCTTTTTTTATAATAAAATATATTTTTTTAAAAGCTAGAACCGTATGTTACAGATTATTTTATAAAAAAAATCATTTTTAATGATTTTCTATCTGTTTGTTTTAGATTTTGAAAATAATCACAATCTAAAAATAATTTAAAGTTTAAAATGAGAAGCTATTTAAGTGCGTTTATTACAAATTATTATATAAAAATGAATTAAAAAATCACTTTTAATGATTTAATGAGGTGGGTGATAAGAGAGAAGATTAAAAAGTGATTTTTTGAATCACAAACAAACACAAATTAGATTATGATTCGGAACAAATTACATGAAAATCACTTATTTTTTAATCCGTAAACATTTAAAAGTGATTATTTTGTTAAAAATGATTTTTTTATAAAATAATCCATAACTAGCTTTTGATAAATAATTTGATTTTAATGAGGTGAGCAATGAGAGATAATATTAAAAAGTGATTTTTAGGATTACAAACAAACACAAATTAGATTCTTGTTTCACAACAAAATTTCTAAAAAATAATCTCTAAATTATTTTACATGAAAATTATTTATTTTTAATTTGTAACAAATGGGAATCATTTTATGTCAAAATTACTTATTTTTTAGACCCGTAACAAATAGGTCCTAAATCATTATTCAAAAATTTTATCTATAAATAAAAAACAAAAGTAAGTCAAAAATTAAAAATCAATTATATACAAATAAAATTGTAACAAGTGATATGAAATTTTTTATTTGATTTTGAGTATTTGATTAAAACTCCTTGGGATATAAAAATAAATAATACAAATATAATGAAGTTTTTCGTAAATATTGAGTCAGTATTTTTATATTTAATTTTTTTTCTTACTTATCATGTTTCTATTGGACTATCTCATCAAGGTACCCAAACACTTAAATTTCTCCAGGTACCATAGAATTCACCTATAATATTTCCATATTTTCTCATCATCTTTGTCAAATTTATCACCTATACACTAGTTCCACATATCTTTCTTGTCGTAATAAATGCATTTCCATAGGCTCCTTTCATGCATTATAGATTACCACTTCCAAAAGAGATCAAATTGGGAATTTACTAATTTTTTTTTTCTTCTTGAATTTGTTTATAGTTGTGGAGTTGAATTGGCAACCAAGTAAAAGCCACACGTGGCGAAACCAAGTACCACATGTACATAACCAGAGCTAATGATATATGGCAGGAATTTACAGTACTCTTTACTTTTCTTATATGTCTTTAATTAATTAATTTTTGCTAATCCTTTTGACTCCGTTTAGTACGGTGTGATTTGGTTGACAAAAATTTTCCCTCAGAGCAATATGGAATCCCACTATCTTCTATCATATAATTAATGCTCTCTTCTAAATTCCATGCAATGTATATAATAATTATAATTATTAAATTGCATTTCGCTTTCATATCCGAAAGGTACACTTGAACAGAACAAAGGGGGTGATTGGTGACTCATCAAGTAGAGAGCTTAAGAAAGGCAATCAGGGCTGTATTAGCCCTTGGGTTCTGCTTAGCCTTATACAGAATGTGAGAGAAAAATGTGCTTAATGGTTGCTTTCACTAATAGCTGTTTTTAAGTCAAATTTTGCTGACAAATTGTTTGCAAATGCAGATCACTTGCCTCTTTATGAAAGAGGACAAATTTGTAAATAGGACACTAAAGCAAAACTCCACCACAAAATTAAGCCACTAAAGTCCTAACCCCTTGAAAATGATCCAGTGAATTAAACTGCGCATCAATGTCATCTTTTGTGTATTCAAAGCTTCATTTAATTTCCTTTTCTTCCCTCTTTCTTTGGCTTGAATCAGGGGTCTATAGGTCCTTAAATCTATTTAATAGATAATATGCTTGGTCTGGTTTTAAATCACCCTGCATCAATTGGCTATAGCTAGCTGCTAGCTGCTACCAACTAGCTACTAATTGCTAGGTAGTCACATATTCACATTATTAGCTTAAGTTCAAGGTAATGCATATGGATCCAGTTGTTGCTAAATAAACCGACCTTTTCATTATGTATGACTATATATTCGGTGCTTTTTGACTAATTAATATGTGCAGACATGCTCTCTATGGATATCTTGGATATCTAGTACTAATGATAATTATAAGTTGCACTTACACATGCGTACATGCATATATTTATGCATATTTTAGTACCAGGTGTCACGAAAACTTGTGTTACTAATTATTAAATGGTCTGCTTAGGTAGTCAGTCAAGTTATTTATTCTATTACCTAATAATTAATAGATGTTCACTTACCATGCTACCATATGCTGTACAGATCAAGCTAGGATCAGCAATTCAACAATAGATATGCCATGTATGCAATTTCGCATTCATGTGTGTGCATGATTGAATTTTCAAATTCAAGTAGTCACCCACTAAATTCAAGTGTCCTTCCTAGTTTTGCAGTATGCTTTCATAAAAAAAAAAGTGTTCCTAAGAATTAGATGCATGGGGTATAATGAAGTCCAAATTTCGATGTCCTCAATTTATACTATAATTGCAAACCAACAATAAGGTTTCTCTCATTTTTCTTTACGGTAATTCCATCGAGATAATTGTTTACCATTCCCTATTTCTTTCCTTTCTATACCGGTGAGTTATAACTCTGTTTTTATCTTCCAAAATTGCTAACATGGTATAAAGTTAAGCGAATAACTACAATCTCTGAAACCATTCTATCAGAAGCTAGCAGCCTTAGTGAGGTATAAATTGATTGAACAGAGGAAATGTTTGAGGAGCAACTTCAAACCAAGGATGAAGCAATCGGGTGATATAATCTGTTGACATGACACTAATTTTTTCTTATAACTTTATATTATTTTAGTATCAAAATGTTCACAAATTCATGGTAACCCGATGACTCAATTAAAAAAATTACAGGTTTTTTAACAATTTAAAAATAGATTTTCCAATACTGAAAACAATTGACCCGACCCCATACCAACTCATTTTTTATCGGGTTAGTTTGATTCAAAGTTGACAAAAAAAAAAAGGGAATTGGTAAATACACCCCTAGATTTTTGCCATCCACCCCACTTAAAGGATAAAAATACAAAAATACCCTTTTTTGTTTTTTTTATTTTCCGCATACACCCCACAGCGTTTTTATAACTACCGGAAATTGGAATTTCTGAAAAATTTAAAAATTTATTTTTTCGAAATTGAAAGTTTCGGTAGTTATAAAATTTAATTTTTAAACTACCGGAAATTTCAATTTCCGGTAAATAAAAAAAATTAAATTTTTTATCGAAAATGCAAATTTCCGGTGAAAAATATATTTATATCTTACCGAAAATTTGAATTTTCGGTAGTACAAAAGGTGAAAATTTTGTACTACCGGAAATTCGAATTTTCCACTTTGTACTACCGGAAATTCGAATTTTCGGTAGTACAAAATTTTCACTTTCTGTACTACCGGAAATTCGAATTTCCGGTAAGATATAAATATATTTTTCTCCAAAAATTTGCATTTTTGGTTAAAAATTTAATTTTTTTATTTACCGGAAATTCGAATTTCCGAAAAATTAAATTTTTTAAACTTCTCAGAAATACCAATTTCTGGAGGACAAAATGGTGTTAAAATTTTTAAGGGAGGTGGATGGCAAATTCTTGGGGGTGTATTTACCAAGACCCAAAAAAAAATATTGCAAATCCGGTCCAACCCAAACCAAATTCTTTTGATCGGGTTGCTAATGGGCTGAGCCCAACCCGGCCCGTATACCGGTGTACACCCTCTACTATAAGCTTGTTACAAAGGAATACATCCTCGGTGAGTCTCTCGTTTTTGTCTCTCCTCCCAACACACTCAGTCTCAAGCCCAAACAAGCTCATGCTTTCTCTGCTTGTGACTCCTTTCCCCGGAAAACGCATTCGCCACTATCAAGCCATCGTTGCTCGCTAGCAACGAACGAGTTGTTGTGTGGTTTCAACATCAATTTCTTCGGTTTCGTCAAAGGGGAGATCGACGCTCGCGGGGCTGATATTGTCAAAGCTCTCTCATGCGCTCTTCAATTTCGGTTTCTTCGATCTCGTAACTCGTAAGTTTCTTTGTTTTTACATTCGAGCTAATCAGTTACTTTTTTTTTACGGAACTAATAAAAAATTAGTAACTAATTAATTACTTTGATTGTGAGTGATAGTAAGGGTTTTAACTTAAGGGCAAATTTAGTTAAAATTTAGGATCGAACGAAGGGATAAGTTTGGTTCATTCTCTGGATTGATAATAAGTGTTTTATGTTCATGGTTAACTTAGGGCTAGTTCTTTGTTTGGTCATAGACAAAGTTGAAGAGGAAGAAATAAAATATTTGAAAATTCTGACTGGTAAGCTTGTTAGTTTGTGTATTTTGTTAGAGGAGTTCATTTCTAGTGCAAGCTGAACTCTGCTCATGTTGCTCCGGTTAGTAGTTACAGGGCAAGGTTTGACTACCTTGGAGGTTTTTTTTTTTTGGATACCTTGGAGGTTTTTTAGAACACTGTGTCTATATTCTGATTTATTTATTTTATTCCCTGAACACGTTTTGTGATTTATTTTAATATCTTTTGCCCTTTTTGACATTAACAACACTGTATTTTTCACACTTTTGTTTATGTCCAGTGATTATATCTTAGGCAATGTTTCAATATCTCTGACTGCATTTTGAAAAGTAGAGGATAATGTTTTTCAGTTATATCAAATCATTCAAAAAATTCGTTGTTGGACAAACAGATACATGCGCAACATTCAATAATACTATAGATGCATTAAAGAATAGGAGTTGCAGTGAAACTGAGAGTAAAAGTATGTTGATACCAGAGGATCTGATTCTGTAATTGTTCATGTTTAGTGGTGGAAAGTGGAAACCACTTGATCTTAAGGATATCTGCCTTAAAGATCTCATAATATTCCTTGGTAAGAAGAATTTAAGAACTGAAAGTGTTGACATCCTGGCAAGTTTAGTAGATTGCAGAGTTTTTAGAATTGATGTAATATTTCATTTTATTTTATATAAATTTAAGGCATACGTAGTTGTGGGTTTTGCATTTATTATTTTTATCTTTCATGAAATTTCTCTCGACTATTGAACTTGATTTCCTGTCATGTCTGTTATATTTTTAGTTTATTTAAAGTATTAGTTCAGTACAATTTTTGAGAGAAATACTTAGCACTTTTTAATTAATTTCAAGTGTAGTTTAGTAATAGATAGTATACAAGAATCAGTGATCACAGAACTAATCATTTGGTCGTTGAATCAAAGAATAGAGAACTATGATTGTGAGACAGAATGAAAAACAAGATGTCATGCTCTCATTTTGATATTCTCCCTGAACTCTTTTCCCAAGAAGCTAGAATTACTCATTAAATAGAAACTAGAAAACTATGCACCATGAATTTTGATAAACAAGGCTATATTTTACTAGGCAATATAGAATCTCAAATGACCTTTTCCTTCTTTTTTCCCTTCAAATTAGTTTATCTCATTTATTTTCTTTTGTTTCTTTTTTCAGTTAGAATCAAAGCATTTACATATTCTAATTCATATGCTGGAGATCTGATACTTCTGTCATTTACAGAGTTGTTCCATGTTGGTACGCATGTTTAACTTTGCCATTGAAGTGCCTTTTATTCTTGTTACTTTTTCATTATATCTAATTGCAAGTTCGTAAGATGCATTGTGGATTTTTTTCTATTAAATAAAACAATAAATCAAATCATTCTCAAACAAAAAAGTGAGTAATTTTGTATTGTTTACATACACGGTATTGGCAAAATATACTTTTTAGATATTTTCAAGCTAATATTGCCATTGTGATTGTAATTGCGATCTTTGCAACCGATCTGAGAGTTATTTTCCTCTTATAAATTTGACAAATGGTTTCAGGAAAAGATCGCAAGTTTAATTTTCAGAAAGAAACAGATTGCTGGCAGATGTTGGAACAGACATATTTGCTGTAGGTCAACGTTTTACTTTGTCAAGGCCAGGTGAGTTTGAGTCAAATTTGAGTGGAGTTTCAATATTCAAAATGACGTGTTCTGTCTTGGACGTAAGCGCTAGCACTGTTTGAATGTCGAAAGAATCAGGGAAGAAAGGAACTAGAAATAAAGAAATTGGAAAGAAGAGAAAATAGAAATCTGGTGAAGATTATGTGTTGTTTGCATGAATTAATAAAAAAAAAGAGAAACACTTCTTCCCATTTGTTTAGATGAGTGGAAAAATGAGTAAAGAGAAACAGAAAAATGTGGATAAAGGCAATTTTACGCTTATAATGGGAATGAGAAGAAAAAAAGAAGGGTCAAAATAAGGTTTAATTATATTTTTAATCCCTTTATTAAAAGTTAAAAATTAAGCAAATATGGTTTTTCGTCAAATTTCTTTTATCTAATATGCTTAAAAAATGTTACCAAAATATTTGAGGGTTTATTATTATTTTGAGAATTAAAATAATTCATGTCTAAAAGTTAAAAATTTAGTGAAAATCTGATAAAATTTTAAATTTAATATAGTAAGATACGTGATTCGGCTGTGAAGAGTGGGGAAATTGTGATTTTTTATATTGAGTGAAATTTTATATTTTGATTGGTGAGTTTTGATCAGAAAAATATATAAATCTATTTAATTGATTCAATTTGTGAAAACTTTAAATTAGTTATGAGAGTTTTAAGTAATTGAAGTTTTATGGAAACTTTAATTTTCATAATAAAAAAGAGTTATCGCATTCGCTCAAACATTTATTGAGGATTAAATCACACACGAGTTATAGTAAAAAGACTGAAAGTATAAGGATCCGAGAGCTTCTCAGTAAGCTAAGTGATTACTGTGTTCTCCATGTTTTTAGGGAGGGGAATAGATGTGCTGATGTTTTAGCTAATGAGGGTTGTGGGAATTTGTCTTCTCACTTGGTTATTTTTGAGCAAGCACCTGTGTGTTGGTTATGCTACGAGACAGGACATGATGGGTGTTAGCACCCCTTGTCTCATGTCGTTGTAATTCTTTTTCCCGGGGTTTCCCCTCCTTCTATGCCAAAAAAAAAGACCGAAAGTATAGTTAAACCTTTTTTTTGGTCAAAAAAGTATAGTTAAACCTAAAAATAACAGGACTCGTTGATTTCTGCCAAATAGTTGAGAGATTTTTTTAGTGGGCTTTGGCCCTGGCCTTTGGCCTGTTTAATTTTGGGCTTCGGCCTGTTTAATGGAATCCTTTATTCTCGACCAAAAACAAAACTAGTGATATAATTTATTATTCTCCAGTCTCAATCCTCTTTTATTTTTTACATTTCTACATCTACTCATCCAAATTCCAACATATAGCTATGGGCTAACATCCTACTATGGCAAGATCAGGGTAGGAGCAAAGTTAGCCGCTAGTCACGAGCTCAATTATTTTAACTTTCTATTTTCAACCTAGCACGTGTTTGGATCTGCGTTTGGAGGGTTTGGACGCGCGGTTGGAGTGCTTGATGGCTGATGCAGAAACTTCTAGGTGGATGTGCGGCTGCAGTGGATGTATCACCGTTCCAAACACGCGCTTAAACTCTAAGTGCAACCGCTCAATCTAAACTCTAACCCAACCTCGGGCTTATCAAAATGGCAGCCCATTAACAATTTCCTATGCCAACATATGGGAATCAAACCTTCAATGAGGCTTGACTCTAACCCACCAGACCTTACTTTGGACGAATGTTAGCTTACAACCAACATCCCCCTCCCAACTCCTCCCAATGGTCCGGGCCATTTCAAAAATTGAAGTCTTGACCTTACGGGAGTTTCTATAACTTTTTTTTTTATTCTTAACCAAAAGCCATTTATTTTTGGATTAGCAACCACAATTGCATCCTTTGAGATGTTGAGTGCTTCTTGAATAAGAAGTCCAATCTTCAATAGTGAATCTGACTCACGGTTTTTTCTGATAAAATATTTTCGTTGCGTATAATGTTTTCTAGGTCGACTTGGGTATTGTGAAACTTGAGACTCAGACATTGTTTCAGATAAATTAGTACCCATTGTAGGGCTATAAGGTTGGTTAGTGGTGATGGAAACATTGAGAAAACAAAGTATTTTGAGGATTTTCACCTGTAGGAGTTTGATAATTTTGCATAAATTGAAAAAATTATGAAAATTAATCTGATTGAGATCTATTACACTTGAACTTATGAGTCGAAGAGTAGAGTGCAAAAATTTGTAAACTGAAGCACAATTTATATAATGTTGTCAAAGTAAAAAATATTCACCGGACGTTCTACCATTTTTTTATAAGTTTAATTACTATGTGCTGAAAGTATTACACAGACATTTAATCATATCTAATCATAGTACCATTCCATAATAATAATTTCTAAAATATCTTTACAAAGACCTAAATGGTGAAATATGATTGGGCGTCAATTTAAAACTTTTTTACACTGTCAGTGTATATTAATTAAATTCTAATGATTTTATTCATTGGACAAAAATATTTCCGTACTTCACATTTTCCAAATCCAAACTCTCAGCCCCCATTTTATTTCGCGCCCCCCCTGTCATTTTCCCCATTTTCATTTTAGTAATCCTCCCCCATCTTCACTTTCCGCCAATCAGCCCATCCCACTTTTTCCTTCTCTTGGCCAACAACCCGCTTTCCCTTTTGGAGCTTTCATCGTCTGTACGGATTGGTGATGCCGATAACTTGCACGTTTCTATTTTGTTTAAAATGGGCGGAAGCAAAAAGCAGCCTCAAAAGGGCGTAGAAAACTGGGAATAAAATGAATAAGGGGAAAAAATATCAAAAATAAGTAATAACCAAAAGAAAAATAAAAAGACGGAAAATATGTCACGTTAAAATCACGTGAAAGAATCAAAATAGAAGAATTTCCCTCCTAATTAGTGATTGACAGCTTCAAAGAAAGATAAAGCAATTTCCGCCAGCATCCAAGAATTGAGCTGTATGCAACTTGATAAAATTACTTATTAGTATTAAATTAATTATTATTACAGTTACAGTGTATCTAGGTGATATTCACATGTAAGCAAATCTACTATTGGAGTAAAATTTAGTGGGTGTTTTAAAATTTCATATGATATTATAGGGCCTACCAATAGTAACTTGAGTTAGGTAACTTCCATAAACAACTCAAAGATATTCTTAACGAGTGTTGTTAAAATATTGATTGATAAATGCATTCTTCAACAAAGATATGGATAAATACAACTCTGTTCCAAGTTGTTTATCCTTTTAAGAAAATGAGAAGATATTAAATACTTTAATTTTCTTATTATCTCTTAATACTTTTATACATTGAAATAAAAATATTAATAAAGTGAAAAATAATTTAATCAAATATAATTATTTTTGATAAAATTGAAAATATTTAAAATTTTATATAAGGCTTTAAACCATATTTTTAAAGAAAATAGTTTTAAAGCTCCTAAACAAAGAATGATCCAAAGTATATTCTGACTGGGGATGCCAATCATAATGAATTTAAGTACCAATTTCAAAGTTTGATTTGAAAGCTAGTCAAGATTCACCCATGGGTTTAGAAACCTTGTAAAATGACATGATGCCTATCTTTGTACTTTGTGGTTCTGCGTTTGACTGTTGTCTCATCCCTCGTCACACATTTGACATTCCGGTTCGGTAAATGCTAGAATCAATTTTGGGTTTTTAATTATATTTTAGTGGGACTAAAGATACTAAATAAGATTTAAAAGTATATTATTCAACCCAACTCGGGTTCTTAATTAGCTTACTTTTAGTGAGTTCCATAATTACTTTTGTTTTTTGTAAGTTATTTTTTAATATGTAAGAATAGTTTCTTATAAAAATTAAAAGTTGTTCATACATGTGACAGTCATGCCAGCGAGCTCCAGTGATATAAAAAATAAGGATGAGTTCTTATGCGTAAGTACATACAGAAGAACCACTCTTAGAGATGGCTTAAGATGCTTCTATTCTTGCAGTAAATTTTTACGTCACTCTATTGAATATTAATAAAGAAAAATTTAAAATTTTAACATGATAACGCCAATTAAAATTTTAACATTAGAGAATTTATTGTTGAAAATGAGCATATGAATCATGTGGCTCATGTATTGTCCGTATTCATATTTTGATTTGATATTCATGGAGTTAGTACAGATTGAATTGGGAGCAAATAGAGGAGCAATAACTATTATGCAATTGATGACCGTCTCTTACCCCTTGTTTGGTTGTGAGAAGAAATGGAGAAGAGAGAAAGAGGTGAGAAAGAGTATGAGAAGAGAGAAAGAAATGAGAAATATAGTAGATTTATTGGGTTGTTTGGTATAAGAGAAAGAGAGAAGAAATAAAAAAGAAAGAAATGTGTTTATCTCTCTCTTTTTGTTTGGTTTGATAGAAAGTGAGAAGAAAGAAATGATAATTTTTATGAAAGGTAAAAAAATCCTTAGCTAACTAAACCAATATATAATATTATATTGGCATGGGACCCACTCATATATAATATTATACGTGGGCAGGAAAGGAAAGCAAAAATTTCAAACTTCTCTCTTTGCCATTTCTTCGCACAACAGCGAAGAAACCAATTTGGCATGGGATCCACTCATTTTTATCTCTTTTCGCCATTTCGTTGGTGAACCAAACGAGGAGAGTCTCCTCTCTCTTCTCTATTTCTCTCTCCCTTATTTCTCTCTCTGCTAAATCACCTGTACCAAACACAGGGTTAAGGTTATAAAAGTATGTGATGCATGAGCATCCAAAAAATATATATGTGATGCTCCATTAGTTCACATATTTCAAAAAGGTTAAGGCTAGAAAAACCCTCTTTCTTTTTTAATAAATCTTAGTGTTTGTTTGTAAGCGTGAGTGATATGTTTAAATTAATTTGTATAATATGTTCTATTATTTTTGCATTTTCAGTTTCTTTAAACTTATTTTATTATTCTATTGTATAAATATTATCTTTTTAGATCATATTATTGCTTTGTCTTTTATTATGTGCATAAAAAATATGCATATCAACTATGAAAAATTATATGATAAAAATGGGGAAAGCTTAAATGTCCAAATAAAAAGAAATAGAGCAAAGTTTTCAAGGAGTCACCCAGAATTTTTTCTCTCAATAAAAACAGTAAAAAAATCTAATAAAATAATTTTAATTGTAATTGTAAATTAAAAAAAGAGTTGGTAGATGTGTCATACTCATGATGTCAGAATTTAATTTTCTTATATAATAATAGGTTATTGATAATAATATAATATATTGTAAACAAAAAAAGAGTTAGAAAGTAACATGTCAAAATCTTAGAGATAACATATGTCATAACTTAAAACTCAAGAGCATCTTCATCAAGACTTCTTTGGCTCTTTTCCAGTTAAGTACCAAGTTTTTCACCGATGGAGCTATGGCGCAAGGGAGTACTTAACCAGCACAAATGCTTGTGCAAGCACCGTTACCTACACTGTTTGTGTAGATCCGGTTGCATTTTATAAATAAAAATGAGTAATGTGTGGTTATTAGTGGGGTCCATTTAAGAATTTTTTTAGAAGTGCTGGATTGGAGGGGTTAGGTATCTATTAGGTACTTGGATTAAAAAGGTAAAAATGAGTGATGTAGAAAGGTGAGACCCATTTAAGTACCCAAAAATGAATTTTTCCACTAAAGATGCTCTAAGGCATAATTTTCTATAGTAGTTATAGTTATAATAATTGATGATTTGTTAATAGTTAAAAATGCTGATTATAACCAATAATAATTAATACCTTACGGTAAACTACCTAATTTGCTTCACCCCTTTACGGTGCTGCTTTCTTCCTGATCTTATCTTGTGCATATTGATATTGAAAGATATTGTGCTTGTTCTTCCACGTAGCTTCTAAAATATGCGTTTTTCAAAGTAAGAAAATGGCGTACTTGTCATCCAATTTACCGGTTTTTTATGGGTCCCATCTCATTGTATCAGCAAGAAGAATAAACAGTGTTGAGTCCCATGCATATATTATAATGCAAAAAAATGATTTTCTTTTACCCCTTTCTTTTTTCTTTTAATATTTTAGAAGAACTATTGAACGAAAATTAACGACGTATGTTTTCTCCAACTTCTCAAAGATCTCTATCCATATATCATGTAATGAACCATATTCTCATGAAAACTCAATTACATTGCATATATTACTTAATAGTTGCTTAATAGGCCATGATCTCGTGAAAACTTGATTACATTACATGACATATTTAACTTAAAACAAAATACCGTTTTGTTTTAATGTTCAACACTTTTTGGCAGTCAAACTGGTTTATTTCCCCAAGTGTCAACTTACTCGTGCACAAACTTTTCTTGGATCTCTTTATTGTTTGGCGGAGCATTTTAATTTTCTATCTCTAAAAGTTTGTTATCTTCTTTTATTCTGTATTTGAAATTGTCTAGGTGCGAACCGAAAAAGAAAAGGGGAAATGATCTCCACTTCACGGTTAACTTTCCAATTTTATTTATGCACGTTAGGATCGTTTCACGTACGAACCTTATCTACTAACGTAGTTGCAACTTGCAATGCACCTAGTCACCGAAATTCGTATTATACTACCAATTAATGGCGACTCATTTTAACACGTGAATGTTACAATTAATATTCAATCTCAGTTAGATATAAAGCATGAAACGTGAAACACTATTTTTATGGCTATCCATTACGACAAAAATTGTACTAGTAACAAAATATGAATATGATTATATCTTTGGTAAATAATATTCTATTACTGAGATTTGTGTCCAGCCAGAGTGATGTGGTTAGCTAAAAATATCACATCAAGATTGAAACGAAAGCCTAACATTGCAAACAATTGCCAGTTCATTAATTTTAAATACACAACAAAACGTAATTCATGTGGCTGAGTAATACGGCGCCGGTGTATGTAGCCAAAAACTAACTACATCGATCCTATTTAGCTAATTCCTAACCAATTTAGATTTTCCAAGACTGAATTTGTTCCATCATTTGCTTTTATCTCATGGATTGAATTGATTCATAGAATGTGTCCACTTTCCACCACCACCACCTCCAGCCGAAAATGAGGACCAAAAATTTGTTTGCATTCTCCTCCTTGTTTTTCTTCCTTTCTAATAGCCTTTTTGGAAATATCTAAAAGCCAACCTGTTGGCCCAAAGAATCCCCACCTATTTACACAACAACATGCACTAGACTATTGACTAATAAAAATATCAATTTTGTTTTTATTTTCCATTTTTTTGTCCTTTCCTCTACGATCCGGTTCATTGTCTGAACCCGTACCCGACGGGCTGAACCGGGTATCTGAACCCAAACGGATCCACCGAGTTTGAGAACCCCTGCGTGAAATCACTGTTACCGCGGTGGAAGAACCCGCTCTGAACCTCCTCTTCCGTGGGCTTCCCCATCTTCTCCGGCACAGACGAGTCCACGTGGCTAAGCGTAGGGACATAAAGGTCATTACATCCAGAAGCATAATTCATCACCATCCCCTGACTCTGCTGCTGCCCCTGAAAATCTTGGAACTCCGAAACCGAGTTCAGAATCGCAGGGTTAGACCAATCCACAAAACTACCACCCTGCAGGTTCTGGAGATTGATCTTCTGCTCCTCATGACGCTGCTGCTGCGGCTGTTGCTGCATCGAGTTGACACGTGGCAGCATGAAGCACCGGTCGTCAATCTCCGGCAGAGACTCCAGAACGTCGTCGAGGTGGGACGAAGACGAAGAAGAAGAACCGTTGCTGTACTGAGTGTAATCCTTGCTCGTAACGACGCCGTTTGGTGCCGCCACCCTCTGAGCGCTCGAGTTCTTCTTATATATCCGACACAGAACCCAATCATCCAACTGAATTCAACAACAAACAGAGGAAATATTATTAACAAAACGGGGGATATTGTGAAATTAAATATATAATGTAAAGAGTATTTATTTAACTATGAATTAATTAATTATTGATGAATGGAGTACCTTGGTGCTGCCGTTGTTGTTACGGGAAGAGTCGAGGAGGCGATACTCGTGCATGATCCAATTGGTTTTGGTGCCTTTGGGGGCTTTGCCAACGTAGAAAACGAGTGCCTTTTTGATGCCAACTTTTCTACCCTCGGTGGTGATGATCTTGTCGGTTCCGGTGGCCTTCCAGTACCCGGATCCGGCTACTCTGTTGGGTCGTGACCCGTTTGGGTACTTCCTGTCTCGAGGGCTGAAAAAGTACCACTCTTTCTCCCCAAATATCGCCTTGCCTGTGCACAATTAATCATATTCAATTCATTAGAATATAATTTGAAGAAGAAGAAGAAGAAAAACAGAGGGAGGAGTAGTTGAATTATCTTTGTATGAGGCTTACTTGGAAGAACCCAGGGGTCGAACTTGTACAAGTCAATTTCTGCTATGATTTGCAGAGAGAAATGATGGCCAGCTACCTTGCGGCATAGGTACTGAACGAGGAGCTCCTCGTCGGTTGGGTAAAAGCGAAACCCAGGAGGCAAACTCAATTGGGAAAGAGGATCTCTCTCTGGAACTCCCATTGTTGTTTTGTTTCTCTGAAGATGGTGTTGCTGTGCTGCGTGCTGTGCTGAGATAGCAGGTGGAGAAGAAGGTACTTGGTTTTCTCGAAAAACAAAATGTTATCTCTTTTGTTTTTCTTTTCTTTTCTTTTTTCTTTTTTCTTCTGTAAACGGTAGACATGGGGCGTTATTTATAGGATGAGATGAGATGGAGGGAGAGATAAGTACGGACGGTAATGTTTTTTTTTTTTGGTCAATGGACGGTAATGTTTGTCTTCAGTGTTGGGTGGTGGGGGCCCACTCGAGTTACCCGCCTCTTGGGATTCGCCATCTGTCCCTCCCTCCCTCTACCAAAAAGCAATCCCCCCACTCGACCTTATCTGGATTGGATCCGATACGGTCCTTCCCAGACAACTGTTTCAGTCAAAATTAAAAACATGTAATAAAAAAACTTCTTGTCTTTAGGAAAAAAATAAATCAATCAATCAATATACGAAGGATCATTTTTCCTACTTATGAAAGTTAAAAAGATTAAAATCAATCTATCTCTATACCATTAAATCATCATTTTTCCCACAAATTTATTTCTAATAATACTCCATCCGGTTTATATTATAAATAACATATATAATACAAAAATTTACAGACTAATGAATGCTTTAAAATTAGATAATTTTAATTAATATTTATTAATTTTATTTTTTTTCAAAAATATTCCATTCGATTTAAAATATAAGCAATATAGTACAAAAACACACAGATTAAGGAATATTTTTGAAAATGTAATAATTTTAATTAATACTTACTAGTTTTAATTTTTTTCCAAAAATATTCTTTTTAGTGTCTCTTGTAATTTAAATATTACATTAAATGAATGGTATAATTAAAAAACTAGCATTTAATTTATTTAAAATTGGTGAATGTTGTTTATATTTTAAACAAAAAAGTGTTTTTGTTGCTTATATTTTTGATCGAAGGTAATATCTCTTTTGGTGTTTGTGTTGTTATAAATAAAAATAAAATTAAAAAATTAACATTTAATTTATTTAAAAATTGATAAATATTGTTTACATTTTAGAGAGAAAAAATATTTTTATTACTTATAATTTGGATGGTGAGAGTAATTTTACAAATCCTTAAACAAGTACGATGTTTAACAAAAAAAAAAACCTTAACCAATAACTGCAAGACAAACATTGGTAAACTTATCTTGACATGAGAAGACATTTACCCCGATCTCAGTGAATTCTCACCCACATATGCAATCATCACTTAATAAATTATACATATTTTTTTTTTATTTGTTAAAAAGGGCATAGAGATAAATATGACACGTGGCAATGTAACAGGGATGTTCTAGAAGCATAATTTCTATCCATCATCATGCACTTTCTGACACACTATTTGTGTGGGGGAGGGGAGCGTATATATCTCCTTCCAAAAAAAAATAGTTTAGAGTAAATGGTCATTTTAGTCCCTGAGAGATATAAGCGGTGTCACATTGGTCTCTGAGAGATAGGAAATTAAAATTTCGTTCCTGAGAGAGACAAATGTTTTTCAGTTTGGTCCCTAAGTAATATTTTCAAGGACTAAAATGACAGTAAATAATCACTTTTCAGGGACCAAAATGACAGTAAGTAACCACTTTTAGGGACTAAAATGACTAACGGATGACAGTTGATGACTTTTTTGAATTTTACATCTGTCAGGGATCAAAGTGACACCGCCTGACACTCTCAGACACTAAAATAACTGTTTATTCAATAGCGTATGGAGAGTTCAGAGAGAGAGAGTAGCGTAGCGAGGTCATTTTTTCACGCGTGAGTTTAAACCACGTCGGTACGAAGAGGATGCGGGAAGGGTGTCCACGTGCGGGCACGTGTCCATGTGAGAGATTCAGAGTTAGGCTGGAGTTTTGTTACCACAGGCAATATCGAAAACGAAAGCACATAAAGTTTCATGCGGTGTCTTCCTCCTTTATTCGACACGTACCCCTCTAATCCCCTTTTTTTGCCCTTTTCTTTTTGGTTTTCCTCGCTTTTTTCTCTCTTTTTTTCATCTCATCTGCTTTGGCTTTGGGTGTTTCTTTCACTCCTCAACCTCCACGGACACGCTTACATTGTGGGTGTGGTTTTCAATGTTTTCGGTCGTTTTCCTATAAAAGATAGAGTGGTGACGTGGCTTGGTCAAGGTCAAATTATTATAGTGGTGCAATGCATATGCACTCGATTGTTCTTCCTTTGATTGGTGACGTTTTAGAGTTATATGACATGAAACACGTCTTAGGGGATCGATAAGAAAAAGAACAAATTAGAGATCGGCATGTTTTGGTTTATTTGTTGTGCATTAATTAATTTTTAAAAATACAAAAGTTAATAAATAAATAAATAAAGAAGATCATGACCCAAAGAATGCATGAAAAGAAATGGGACGTGTGGAGGGTTTGGTGTTATGTCGGGTGGCTTAGTTGAACGACGGTGGTGGTATTTTTGACAAGTATACACTAGCATATGAGATATTATATATGTGGTTGACAAATAATTCAAAAAAATTGGAGTGTAGTCAATAGGGTGTAACTTTTGTATTCTTTTGAAAGGTTGAGATATGAGAACCGACTTAGTGCCACGTTCAGATTCGAATTGTAAGAGGTGGCTCTAGTTCAATGGTTAAGCAAAGGAAAGTTCGGGTTTAGAAAAACCGACCATAGCACCTACAAACTCTCTCTATCAATTTCGTGGCAACAAATGATGAACATTGAATTTGATGTTCGCTAGCTATAGTACTACTAGGACACACACATTGTTTCACGTGGTTTCGTCAAAATTAATGTAAGTGTACTATCTAAAATTCAAATTTTGCTTCTTAGTATATATTTTGCTCGATCATCTTCTTCTCGTGCCTCCCCCTTTCTTCTTACATGCATGCTTCGTTTATATAACTTGACTAGTACACATGATGTGGAAGTAAAATTAGTACGGCCATCTTTGACGAGTTGTATTATTCAATTTCTACATTTACCTTATAGTCAATTATATGCATGCAATATCGCACTTTCCCCGGTTTCTCGCATAAAGATTATTCCTCTTGATTAGTCTTGATCATAGTACTACAACGTTCGGCTGCCATTTCATGTATTAAAACGAGATAATGTGGTTAATTAGAAACTTGTAGTGACCGGCCCATCAAATCATTTGTTATTGTAATATTGTATATATGTCAAATATATACTATAATTTTACAAGTATCAACCATTATTACATGGTATATATCCATATTTATAGACAATTAAAAGGCCTAATATTGATCTTTACAATTTTGTTACCTAAAAGAAATGTGTTAACCATATAAATTAGCAAATTTTATTTAATAAAAATAGCTAAACTATTAATAACTTTGAGTACTAATTATTCTTGACAATTTTTTCTAACCTCTTTAATAATTTACATACTATTGACTCTTCTTCAATTTTCAAATTTTACTTATGAATATAATGTTTTTATTTTTATTAAAGATAAAATATACTTTAATACTTTCATAATAATTTAGGCATCAACACTGATAATAAATAAATTTGGAACATCGATAAATGTTGATTTCCTTTTTTGTTTTTGTTTTTAGCCGTGACTTGAATTCATTCGGAATTTCAAACATCGTGTCAAACTTTGCTTCGGTTCACATCACGTGCATCAATGAACGAAAGGCCAGAAGAACAAAACACAGGCGAGAATTATACGCTAGCACTTAGCACTTCATTACTGTCTTTTTCTTCTTCTTAGGGAAGCACTTCATTTTTCATTTTTTGATTTGAGGAGAGATCGCTCCGACTCTACGCAGTGTCCCAACGCTTTCAACGAAAGACTAATCTGCGCTCGTCCGTAGAGGCTTGGACTGGCCAAGACATAGTTTTACCCCCAGGTGGAATCGATCCTGCTACCAATAGATCGATCTCCCCAAGAGTCTTAGTGTTCCACCACTAGGCAAGACTCCTTGGTTCGGGGAAGCACTTCATTATTGTTAGACTTTTTCTATTGTAAGTACAATATTCATAAATATCCGGCGATTACAAACAGTTGAACAATAAAAGGAGAATTGTTTAAAAGAAAGAAGTTATTCTTCATTATAATCTTATTAAAAACTTAAAGTGAAGGAAATAATCATTATTTTACTTCGTCATTAATTAGATGAAGGAAATAATCAGTTAAATCTATTATTTATTTATATCCAGGAATGGCTACACTTGCTAGCAACCAATGTTGCACATCTGCCTGTCTGTCTGCTAGGTACGTTATAAAATAAAATAAAAAAATAATTGTACACTATGTGTGACACTAGATGCAATTGTAATACTTACATGATTTAACCTTTTTTATGTCGATGATCGTACAAGATAGACGTGCAGGGCCGTCTTAAACATTTTGGGGGCCGTGTTCTAATCTTACAAATTGGGCCTCTACTAAAAAAAATAATTTTAATAATTAAATATTATTTCAAAAAATGATAATGTTAAATATTATTTCAAAAAGGGTAATTGTTTTAATCTTAAACACTCACTTCAGGACAATAAATGTAAAGAAAATTATTAAAATCCTACCAATACAACTTCAAGCTAATAAATTTTGGGGCCCCAAATTTGGGCCAAAATTTGGAACCCTGTGCAATAGCACTGTTTACACGCCCTAAATGTCGGCCCTGTAGACGTGCATGATTGTTTTGAGGAAACCTCTCCCAAAAATTGGGAAACAAAAGATGGAATCCCTTTGAAATTTATAATATAACATTGATTCAGATTAATTATTTATTATTTAAAGTTTGAAACTGATTAGGGGACAAACTTTTATTATTTAAAGTTGAAGGGACAAAGTTTGTCACTATGCTTATGTAATGATGTAATATTTAATATAACAAAAGAGATGCTGAGGACTTTGATACCCAGTAAAGTAATAAACATATAAAAATTGCCGGTGAAAAACGAAACACTTAATTAAAATTGATCAAAAGAGATGCGAAATAGACAAATATACAGCAAACAATGTTCTCTTTTTTCTATTTCGGGTATAGAGGCTAGTTTTTTTTTTTGTTTTTTTAAAAAAACATAAGAGAGTTAGCGTCTTTTTTAAAAAATAAAATAAAATTTTATTAAGAAAAAATCAACTAAATCAGAGCACAATATATGCCCAGATTTAGCTGCATGAAAAGAATGAGATTGTTATCAGTACAAAGACGATTGATCTCCTACCGTTAAAACAATAGAGGTAGCGTGCAAAGCATTTGAAATCTGAATGCAGCTATAGCTTGCACAAGAACAAGTTTGGTTAAGCTTGTTAGTGTAAAGTGTGGCACGACACACACATCGATTAGCAATTACTCTGTTCTGCTGGCGCCCAGTAGAGAAATGACAATCTGGTGGCTCGCCAAACTTGAGAGCACAAGCATAAGTTTTTGACTGCCTAACCCAAAACTGAAACTAGTTATAAATTGTTTCTTCACTTGCAAACTCGTCCAAATGGGAAAGGAAATTAGGAAACACTCGCATGTACACAAACTATACATTTCTCCACACTAAAACAATGTGCTTTTATTGGGCAGGCAATGAACTCACTCGGATTTTTATTCATGTTTATCCATAAATTCAGTATTATATAAGCCGCATATTACAAGTCTTAAAAAGAAGATAACACACTAGGATACATTTGATTTATATTACTAGCTAAAATTAATTTATTGATAGAAATTAGAGATAAAAAAAATGAAATTTGTCCCTGATTTTGTTTCTAAGAGGTGATAAAATTAAATATCAATTTCATTTTTTTTTTCTTTTCGAATTTTCGTCAATAATTCAGACTTTTTTAATAGTGATTAGCAGAAAAATAAAATGAAACACTACACAAAACAAAATACTTCTTTCATCTTTGATTTTAAAAAATATTAGAGGATAAATTTTTATTCCACGCACATTCATGTTGAAATGTGTTGTAGTGTGAATAAATCGATCAAATGCTGGAAGTGTGTATTTATCCAAGACAGCGGGAGGGTGCTCATGAATGATATCACGCCCCCTTTCAACTTGTGTGTGTCACTAACATTTAGATTTCAACCTATATAACCCTCCTGGAAATTTCAACCTATATATATGTTTTAAAGTCCATATGTGGCCCCTCCCCCCACAATTTGACTCCATTTATAGGAGCAATTACAAGTCACCACCAATCCGCACGTACCATGTTTGACTTTCTCTATTAATATTGATGATTATCCCATGTGTCATTTAAAAGATAGGGGGCTTAATTAGTGCTCATGACTTTTATTGTAATATAATTGTCAAGTCTATCTTATAATACTCCTACGTTTTGAAAGAATAATTTAAATCTTTTTACTTTTTATTTTTATAAATTCTCATAATTATTAAATAGAGAAAATATTAAATATTTTTTATGTTTTCAAGATATTAGTTATATTCTTTTCTTACTTTATAAAGTAGCAAGAGAATATGTAAAAAAATTTATAGGAGCATATAATATTTCTCCATTTTGAAGTGATAATTGACTAATTAATTGACCCAGCTTTTGGTTAACACATTCTACAGGTCTATGCCCATGCTTCTAGACAACAAATTAATATGCAGAAATCTGAGGTGTTTTTCAGCAGTAATGTCCCAGATGATATCAAGCAGAATATTGCCCCCCTTTTGGATGTCCTAATCACGCTTGGCAATGGAAAGTATTTGGGATTGCCTTCCCTTGTAGGTCGTAACAAGAAAGGAGTTTTCTCCTTTATTAAGGACAAAGTTTGGAAGCGCATCAATTCTTGGAGCACCAAAAGTCTTTCTAAGGCTGGAAGGGAGGTCTTAATCAAATCCGTAGCTCAAGCAATCCCATCTTACTGTATGAGTATCTATTTGCTCCCTCAGACTATGTGTGACGAAATTCAAAAGATAATTAATTCCTTTTGGTGGGGATCCAAAAATAGAACCACTAGAGGAATTAATTGGCTTTCTTGGGAGAGACTTGCCATGAGGAAAGAGGATGGTGGGATGGGCTTCAAAGATTTGCAGGCTTTTAACTTATCCCTTCTTGCAAAACAAGGGTGGCGGTTTATTGATGATCCTGAGGTGTTGGTCTCTAAGGTGTTCAAGGCCAAGTATTTCCCTCAATGTGATTTTCTTAGTGCAACCTTGGGGCATAATCCTAGCTACTGTTGGCGTAGTGTGTGGAGCTCACAAGCGATTCTGAGAGAGGGAGTACGATGGCGTGTGGGTGATGGCAGACTCATTAATATATGGAATCAACCTTGGCCTCGTGATGATGCTCGATACCTTCAGACAGTGCCTCTAAACGGGTTGGAAAATTTGTGTGTCTGGGACCTTAGACAAGCAGGGACTCATCATTGGAACATGAAGCTTTTGGAACATTTTTTATCACCTGCGGATTGTGAAAGGGTGAGGCAAGTTCCTTTGATTGACTGTGTAGCTGAGGATAAGTTGGTGTGGGGGTTCACTCCAAATGGTGCTTATAGTGTAAAGTCTGGCTATAGAATCTGCTATGACAAAATTGCTCCAAAGGCACACTTGAAGGTCCATGGGGATTGGAATTATTTGTAGGAGCTAAAGGTTGCACCAAGGGTTAAGGCTTGTATTTGGCGAGCTTGTAGGGATGTTCTTCCTACTAGGACTCGCCTCCAAATGAAAGGAGTGCATTGCCCAAGTACTTGTCTGTTTTGTCCTAATGAGTTTGAGAATTGTTTTCATCTTTTTGTGACCTGTGTTCGCGCAGAGCAATGCTGGAGACATTTGCAACTTTGGGATATTATTAGTCCATTCTTGCTTCAGGCAGATGGGTTTAAGGATTTCTTCTTCAAAGCTATTGCAACCTTGACACATGATCAGGCTTGTCTTCTAGCAGTGGGGGTCTGGAGTTTATGGAAAAATAGGAATGAGATGCTTTGGGATAGTAAGGACTCGCAACCGTCCTTTGTTGCTGCTCATGCCCTTTCTTTTTGCAAAGAGTGGGCTGTTTATAATAAACGGACTCCAGTTGGTCAAATTATTGCGCCCTTTAATAGTTGTATCACACAGCACACAAATACTAATTGGACAAAGCCACAAACAGGATATGTGAAAGTTAATATTGATGCTGGCTTTGATCAGGCTGCAGGACGTGTTGGTTTTGGGTGGTGCATGAGGGATAGCGATGGTCACTTCTTGTTGGCTAGGACACAACGTTTTGATGGCAAATTGTCACCACTTGAGGGTGAAGCTCTCGGACTGTTATATGCTCTTAAGTGGGTCGATGATCTTAATTTCCAGCAAGCTATTTTTGAAAGTGATTGCAAGGTAATTGTGGACAAGCTGCAACAGTCTCATTTTGACAACACTGAGTTGGGTCTTATTTTGAGGGATTGTAAATCTTTTCTTTCAACTCATTTTAATTTTAGTGTAGTATTTGCTTCCAGAAAAGCAAATACGGTTGCCCATGTTTTAGTCGCTAGGGGTCTCTTGATGGATGCTATGCATACTTACCATCTAGCTCCTCATTGTATTGTTGAAACTATTTTGAATGAAATGCTATGAGTTTGCTTTCGTCAAAAAAAAAAATTGACCCAGCTTTTGCTGCAACAAGTTGGATAGAGAGAGAGTGCCATAAATAAGCACTCAGTAAAATTTTATATGTTGCCCTTGTTTTTTATCGACAATGTACAAGAATTAGTTTTTTGATTTATTTTTAATAAATTTAACGATGGGTGAAACTGAAATTGAAGAGTCCTTTAACACAGACTGGAATTTGATAAAAATATTGCTCAAGTTTGTTTTAACGAAGAGCGTGGCATTGTAATATATACAATTTTTTTTTTCAAGTATCTTCCGTACGTAACTGCAAAGACTAATCCTTTTTAAGGATTAAAGTGCATTTAAGGGCATCTCCGAAATGGATATAGTTTGAAATGTGTGTGTGAGAGATCAATTATGAAGTCTAAATCAAGCGACGTATCAATTAATTAATGAAAAATATCAAAAAGTGCTAAATTAACTTAATTATTATTTGAAAATTTAATTAATATAAAGTATAATTGTTAGGAGATAATTAAGTCATATCTCCTACTAATTTGGAGGGGATGTGAGTATTTGTTTTAATTCTAGATGATCATTTATAATTTGATCCTTGAAAACTCTAATATGCCGTTTTCCCCCTCCAGTTCTCTGATCTAGCCCGTCTGAACTCTGAACAAAGATTTGTGTTTGTGCCGCCACCTTTCTATTCTATGCGTTGCCGTTTTTTCCTGGTCAAAGATTAATTATTTCCTGCATGAGACATTGTAAAGTCAACAAGCAATTGAGATCCATAAAAGCATGCGAGAGTTTATCATAATTTTTAGCAATATACTCTTTCTAATACACTATACATATTATACTATTATGTATGTTTTCGTGCCCCAAAAGAAAAGCAAAGATGAAGTTTTTAGAAATCACATTTCAATCAACATAATGAGTTTGTTTGAATAATTTTTTTCTATAAAGTATTGATAAGGAGTTTTTTTTTTGGTCAACTTGATAAGGAGTTTTTTAACTAATATATTCTTGTATAGGTTGAAATGAGTTCCTGTACTTCAATTTTTTTTAAATTTTCTCATTTAATTTCTGTATAAACACTTATCTATTTAATAACGACTAATTAACTTTTCCTCTTTCATATATGCTAAAAATAAGAATACAAAACAAAACTAACTTGTCCTAAGTTATAAGTGGGTTTCCGAACCCAAACAAGACCAATATGGAATTGCTCATATCAAATACATATGCTGCTCTGCCCACCAAAAAGTATCTAGCTAGTTTCCTTGAAAATAAAGCTGTAGAGGATACACCAGGACAAGAACAAAACTCTCAATTGAAGAAAATTAAATTAACAGCAAAAAGAATACTAAACCATAATCAAGCCAATTTCTTTGTCACTCCAATCCTCATAAGAGCAAAATAAGCTATAAGCCTGTAACCTATTAGCATTATCACTAGAGCTAATGCAGCCAGGGCTTCCCCATTCACATGAAACCCCATTTGCTTTATAGGAGGAAATTCCTCAATTGGACACTGGTGACCATTGGAAGAACAAGGGTATGTCTCACCAGTGTGATACTGTGACCCAATAAATAGCTGGTATGTGTAGTAGCTGATGGAGATGTACTTCACCCATGCTATAAACTTTGGAACATTCTGAACATAAAACCCACCAGCCAGCAAGAAACATAGCATGATCACAGAGGCTAATGTGGCTGCTGATTTTTGGTCCAACACAACAGCACCAATGGCAAGTCCTAGGCCTTGTGACACTAACACATTGAGTAAGAGGCTGAAAAGTGTGTATAAGAAGTTGACCATGTTGGCTTTAAGTGCTGCCATCCAATAGGTTATGAGAAGGAAAATGGTTGGGAGGACAAGTTCCATGGGAAGGTCAGCTACCATCCTTGACATGAAGTATGAGGAGAGCCTGTACATTCCTGAGGATCTTTCTTTCTCTAGCATCATTAGCTCTTGTGGGAAGGTGAAAATTGCTTGGAAGAGAGGGAAAAAACCCCAAAAGCCAGTTATGAAGAATAGAAGACCAATCTGCAAGTAAAGTGCAGTTGAACTATCATTGTTAGCTTACAGTCAGTCAAGAGTGTACCTTAGTCATTCTCAGTGTCTCAAACTTGCAATATTGGAGTTTTAGAGGTCTTTGCAAATGCATTGCGACCATAACTACAACCGTGACCGGGGCGGAGGCAAGGGGGGACATGGGTATGCTATGACTCCCCAAATTTATCCTCTGTCATTTTCTTCTCTTGTATCTTTTACTATTATATGTGACATAGTAAATTTTTGGCTTGATATTTGTGACTATTGGCACCCCTAATAAATTTTTAGCTTGGTGTCTCTGACTATTGATCCCCCTAGTAATAATTTCCTGACTCACTGACCGTGACCACAATTTAAAACTTTAGTCAATGGTCATTCTTATCCTAATTTAGTTCTCTGCCCGACATTAGTACAATCCAATTATGCATTATAATTATATGCTTTCAGATTGATTATATTAATATATTTTCTTTTTCAAGAGCAAGAACTCAGCACAGGGTAAGTCCAATTTTACTAATGACCGAAAGCTAAAGCTGATATCTTAGAAACATAATATTTTCTCAATGTTACATGGAAATCAGTTTTTTATTTATTTGGTTTTTGAAGTTATTACCTGATCCTGCAAGTGGGAAATATCAGATTTATACCAAAGTAGTCCTGAAATAAGTGCAACCACAAGGACCTGACAAATCCTCAGGCCAGAGAATGATTCATACTTTCTCTCTTTGATGTCTCTTCTTAACAGCACAAAGAATTGCTGCGACCAGCTGGTAGGCCATTTCCCAATCCCCTTGTCTTGAAATCCACCCTGACTTTGATCAGGGTCACTGATTTCTTCTTGTGCTGATGGCTTCAACTGTGCATCAAAGTTGCTCTTAAATGCGGAAATCAATTGTTGTTTATCTATGATATGGTCCTGATTCAAGTCATCAGTGTAGATACCTGCAATTTTTCCTCACTTAGCAAAGTAACAAGGTATATGATCCGATTTTTTTTTTTAAATAAACAAATAAACATAAGCTCGTGGCTAGATAACTCATTTTTCTATTGAGACTTATACCATACTAGTAGCAAGAGAATCTAATAGAAGCTGTAAAATCTAAGTTTTAATTTAGAACAGAACATCAGATGAACATCAAAGCTCCTTTCCCTGCCAAAACATATCCATGACCGTAATGCCATCATACTTTCCCAAGAAAAATGTACTAGTCGAGTTTCGAATTCTAGGAGCAAATATTGTTTAACAACATAACTATTTCCCTTCCAAATATATATTGGTACAAGACACACTATTTAATTCAAAATGGAAACTAAACTTTAAGTTTTATCTATAGCAAAAATGTAGACCAAAGTTTAGTAAAATATCACATGACCACCCAATAGGCGTGGTTCAGTTGGCAATACACGTTGAGCTTGTGAGTGAGAAGACCAATGTTCAATCTCCAAAAAACACATTTTTGGCAAGGGACAAGGAGCTTTAAGTGTGACTAAGTCCCGAACCAAGGATTAGTCCTATAGCCGGCCCAAAGGGTTGAAGCTGTGGTGATACATCGGAGTGTCACTAGGGCTAAAGACCCTAATTACCGTGGTTTATCAAAATAAATATATCACAGGACCTCTCATATTTGCTAAAAAAGCATAGAAATTAAAAGCATACCGTTTGCAAGATCCAAAAGGAAGTCAGAAGGGTTCATGGCCATAGCTGGGGAATATCCAATATTAGAAAAATACTCAATGGCCTCAGACCCCTTTCCAAAATATAAAGGGTTCCCTTCTGCCAGCAACAACACCTTATGAAACAAGTAGTATAGCCTACTTGAAGGTTGGTGTATTGTCATCACAATAGTCCTCCCTCCTCTTGCTAAGTCCCACAAAGTTGACACAATTCTTTGTGCTGTGGTAGAGTCTAAGCCAGAGGTTGGTTCATCAAGAAACAACAAGCTTGGGTTTATGAGCAACTCTTGTCCAATGCTAACCCTTTTTCTCTCCCCACCAGAAACCCCTCTAAGATATGTGCTTCCAACAATGCTGTCCTTGCACTTGGTCAAACCAAGTTGGTCTATCACAGCTTTTGCATGCACAACTTTCTCTTCTTTGGTGACACCATTGTGTAATCTGAGAAGTGCAGTGAACACAAGGGTCTCAGTCACAGTCAAGTGTGGGTAAAGAACATCATCTTGGGTAACAAAGCCAGTGTTCCTCTTTATCACATTTGAAAAGGGTTTTCCATTGTAAGTTATGCTTCCATTAAGTCTCCCTCCAAGCCTCCCTCCCAATGCTGTTAGAAGAGTTGTTTTGCCACTTCCAGATGGACCCAACATGGCTAGCATTTCACCAGGCTTAACAATTCCTGTCACTCCCTTCAATATCACTTTCTCTTCTGCCTTTGTGTTCTTCTCAAATAGTCCACCTTTCTTGGTCTTAATTTTATAGGCAACATCATCAAACTACAGAGTGATTCATTAAATAAATAAATAAACCATCATTGATGAAATCAAAATACCAGCATGCTGACAATAAAAGCTACATCAATGAAAATACAAAATTTGAAAACGTCCAAGAATGAGAGCAAAGTTATTATTTTTATACAACAATACTTTTGACTTATATTTCCATTAAAAAAAAGACAAATTGAAGAGAAATTTCTATACATATGTGCATGTGTTTTGTTTAGTTTTTTTTTATCCCATAGTTTTGACCCTTTGGGCAGGCTATGAGACTAATCCTCAATTCAGGACTTAGTTACACTTAAATTTCTCTCCCTTCTCCAAGAGTGTATTTTGTGGAATCGAACCATGTGTTTTGTTTAGTTTAAATCATGATAAAGAATAAAAAAAGTTGTAAAAATAAACAATTATTTCCCCCGAATACTAATCCAAACATGTATTAGTGTGGGTATCCCTATAGCTTCGACCCTTTGAGCCGACTCTGAGACTAATCCTCAGTTAAGGACTTAGTCGCACTTAAACTCCTCGCCCCCTCCAAGAGTGTATTTTATAGATTCGAACCATGTGTTTTGTTTAGTTTAAAACATGAGAAAGAATAAAAAAAAATTGTGAAAATAAACAATTATTTCCCCGTAATACTAATCCAAACATGTATTAGTGTACATGAATACATCTAGAGACTATTAAACAAAGTGACTCATTTTCATCAACAATACAGAAACATAGCTACTTCAAAGGTATATTATATACCTGGGAAAAACAGAGGATCATGCACACATACATACCTTGAGAATCACGGGACGTTTTCCCTTGTGCAAGATATCAGGTGCTTCCTCATGCATTTGAGACTCTATGTCTTCTATGTCTTGTTCCATATCCACCTGAAACCTTTCAGAGAGGACACAGGCTTTGAAATGAAAACTAACCCCTCTTTAATTCGATCTTTCAATTAATATAGGGTCTTGTGAGATTCTGTGTTCCTATATATAATATAAAAAATAAGGCTTGTGCCAAAAATGACGCAGGAGACAACAACGAAGTAATCATCTCACTGCGTGTTTTTTTGTGTGGTTTCAACTACGAAATCCTCAAATGCTACTCTTTTCTATAAAATCATAAAGACGTCATGAAGCGGTGCATCATTTGTTTATTGTGTGTATATGTGTTTGCTATTATTAGTAATAACAAGTGTGCTTAATTCTCAATATTCTTTTTTTATTCTTTTCAGTTTGTTAATGCGGACAAAAGGAAAAGAAAAAAAAAAGTGAGAAGATGAAGCGTGAAGAGGAAGAGATGCTATAGTTTCGTAGAAAGATCAATTAAATTAAACACACTTTCGTTTGTTTGTTCTTTTTTTTTTCTTTTTGAATACGAGATTGTTTTTGGTAGTTTGAAGTTCTGTTTCTTAAATTCCGCGTTCAGTGTTACTCCACCCTATTCGTTCTGTTACGCACCATGTAAATACAGGTGGCTAAATGAGCACATTTTAAGCCAACATAATACTATAATCTTAACTCTATTACTCATAAATAAATTGATGGACTTGGCTTGCATATTGCACATGTATATATATATATTTTGACGTGCACGACAATAGGGTTGTGAACTGAATGCGGACATTTAATGAAATCATCATGGTTGGGAATTGACCTGAGGATTTTTAGTTTGTGACCGAAAACTTGTCCTGTTGGGAGGGAGACCGTTACGGTGGTTCTCATGACGGTGTTGGGGTGATGACATCTATCTATCTATCAAGGTCATATTCATACACAAGTGTGTGTCTGGTTGTGGGGGATAAATCTTTTTGTTTTTTTGGTTCGGATCCCTTTCGTGACCACGCAGCATCTGACAACTAAGGAGTAATCTGCACTTGTGGGGCGTGGCTTTCGCTGGCCAAGCATTTTTTTTAATTGCACTTGTGGTCTCTCATTATCATGATTGTGCGATTTTGACTCTTTAGTTTTCAATTGAACCAATTGATTTTCCTAATTTTTCAATTGTTGCAATCAAGTCCCTTCATCTTTATGTTGTCCAATTTTTATCGCAAGGTTGAGTCCGAATTCAACTGAACATTTTGGCTAGAAAGATGTACTTCTCATTTTCGAAATAAAGAAAAGAATCTTTTAACAGAGGACCAAGGTGGGGTTTTGTAGTAACGTGAGGCTAATTATGTATATCAGAGCCTAGTGTGATCCACCCATTTGTTCAGATTGTTGTCTGCATAAAATTGGAAAATGGGTTACAGAAGATTTTGAAGTTCATATTTCTGGAAGATTGTAAGAGAAAGAGAAAAGGAAATCATAAACAAAAATCATCGCGTTAATTAGATTTGGTGTACATGGGCACGTTGGTTTGATGGATCAGTTTATGATTGAGCCTTAACTTGTTGTATAGGTCGATTAGGCATGGTGTGGTCATTATTACGCCCGGAACAATAGGCCTTTTAAATTCTCTTACTTTTTCTTCTTACAAATTTTTTTAATTATTAAATAGAAAAAATATTAAATAATTTATTATGTTTTCAAGATATCAAAGATATTTATTTTTTTATTTGATACTTACTCTATAAAATAGCAAGAGTTTAAAAGAAGATATAACATTGATGAATTGAAGGCCTTAAATTTGGTCCATAAATCAAACACATACTTCAGCTTGGTAGAGATTTATTGACAAGTGAGCTTTGATGAAGAGGCTAAAAAATAGGCCGTTCTCACAGCCATACAATATTGGACCAAATGCTGTAGAACACTATAATTGGGCCGAGTTGTACTTGAGGCTAAGTCTTCCATTTCATGCAGAGCCATTTCCAAGTTCCAACCTTCATTCTTTTTTGTTTTTTGGCCTACAGGGAAGGGGGGTGGAGTCGGTGAGGATCGAACTCCTCACCCCAAGATGTCCAGCCCGAGGCTCTACCACATGAGCCTTCATTCTTTTGTACAAAGAAAAAACCAAAAACATCATTTTGCTCTGTTGTTTTTTTGTCATGATTTTTTTTTGCTCTGTTATTTCTGGGATCTTCGTACTAAGACAGACCACAAACAAGCCCAAAGGGCCCATACCAACAATACAACAGAGACTAGAAAAGTACAACAATCCAGCCCAAAAAACCTTCATGTTATTTTATCTTCTTTTTAATGCTAAAATGTTTTGACCAGAAAAAATAGAGAATTGGTAAATACACCTATCACTTTTATCCATCCATTCCACTTTAAATGATTTTTGGTCATTAAATTACTACCTTACCCTTTCCTTCTTTCTTCTGTCAAAAACACCCAAACCCCACACACCCCACCTGTACGCAAGCAGTCTTGAAACTTCTCGGAAACACAGTGGTTCCGATACCAAAAAGTGTGTTTGTTCCAGAAACTTTAGGAAAATTCAGTTTCCAGAATACAAATTTGTATTCCAGAAACTCTAATAAAATTTATATTTCGAAAACTCCAGTCTCTATATAATTTGTATTCCGGAAACTCCAGTTTCTGGAATACAAAATTTCCGGAATGCAAGTTTCTGGAATACAAAACTTCCAGAATGCAAATTTGCATTCCGGAAACTCCAGTAAAATTTGTATTCTAGAAACTCCAGTCTCTATACAATTTGTATTCCGGAAACTCCAGTTTCTGAAAATAACGCGAAATTGGAAGATATTTTTAGAATTTTTACATTAATGTGGGGTGTATGGCAAAAAATCTGAAGTATATTTACCGATTTCCAAAAAATATGCTAAAATGTTGGATACAATATAAGTGAGCATCGACCAAAAAAAAAAATACAAGTGAGCAAGTCAGATACCCAACTTTTCAGATTTGAATGACAAGAAGACAAATGGCTGTCAACCTACTCTCATGATTGAAGACTGTTAGCTAGCTGTGTCTAAGAGGAGCAAACAAGTAAAGCTACAAAATGGTCCTAACTCATACATTTAGAAAGAAAAAAAAGAAAAAGAAAAAGAAATAGTTGACTGGCAAAGATAATAGTAGAGATCAAATCAATCACGGGGTACGTGCATATGATATGAGTTTGGGGGCAGAGATATTGTTGGCCATTGTGGGTTTGTGGGGAGTGTTTCTGCGGCCAAAGATGCTTCGATATGCTGCAGAGATGGCTTGCGGCATCTACCGGATTGTTACACAAACCCCTTCTTTCCGTCTCTCTAACTATATTCCTTAATTACTCCATGCTCATCTTAATTGGGGGAAGAAAAAAATGGTACTTTTTCTCCTTTAAATTGTACTGTATGTCTCCATTAACCTTAGACAATCCATTTTCCCCTTTACCTCTTTCTTCTTCAAAAAAAAAAAAGTTTAGCTATTTTTGTTTGGCACACAATTAACCTGTTGTGCTTATGTTGAAGATGTGTTTTAATTTTTGATTAAATTGCATTGGGATGTTTTGAATCTTTTCAAGCTAGTTGTTGACCTTGAATAATGTAACTTCATATTTTTGCTTAGACTAGCTAGCTAGCTAGGTGTGATCTCTTCAGGAGAATTGATTGATTTCAGCATTTTTGTCATGTTATTCAAATAATTAAGGAAAGCAATGAATTGAACCTTCATTTTCTTTCTTGTTTTGGTCATTATACTCAGTTGCTTTCTTTCCAAGTTTATCTATTAATTGATGCCACTTGTTCCGAGTTGGTTCCAATGGCCTTAAAGCACAGCATGCCCAGATGTGAATTCTACTTTGTATAAACACTGATGCGCTTGTAAATTTGTTTCAAGCATTGTTGGCATGTGGGCAAGACATGACGACCAAAAGCCTAAGGTAGTCTTTTGATTTGACTGTCTGTGTTAATCTATTTTAATTACAAAGTAGTAAGCTATTTTAAACATTCAGTTTCAAATTTGTCTATACCTCAACTTACCAAAAAAAAAAAATTTGTCTATACCTCAATATTCAATCACAAAAATACAAGTCATTAATAAGCTAGCTAGAATAGAAGGTTATGTAAATTTTTGATGTATATCACAAGCTTGTTCAGTTGTTCACTTTTTATTGATATGTCATCAGCAAATTACTGGCTTAATCTAACTGGGTTTTATTAAGAGTAATTCCCCATGCCACAATATTGCCTATTTATTATTGCTAAATTTTCTTTTCTACTTATATCAATTAAGGGCTCTTTTTTGTATTTTTTAAAATAAAAATATTTTTAATCAAAATATGCGTAAAAATTATAATAGTTATGCAGATTTTCTATAAAATAAAAATCTTCACAAAAAAAAACTAGCGCTTTTTTAATAAAAAATAATTTCTAAAACAAAGGACACAACGTGATCATTCAAATATAAGTGTCCTATAGGCTATTGGCGTGAAGACTAAAAATTACCCCACCTAGGATCAAGCTGAAAGATGACTTCGGAAAGTATTCAAAGAGAAGAAATTCATAAATATCTTGAGAAATTATTGCAGTTAAAAAGGTTTCAACATCATGACCAAAAAAAAAAAGGTTTCAACATTTTTTTTGGATAAACAAAAATTTTATTAAGAAAACAACTAAATCAGAGCACAAAAAATGACCAAATTTAAGTATATGAAAAAAAAACAAAATTATTATCAATACAAAAAAGGTTTCAACATAGGTGTGTTAAATCGAAGATTGGTCTCAAGAAATTATCTAAGTAATCTTTGAAGGGCTAGCAACTCAAGTATTTTGAGGAAATGGGAAACATGGACGGTTAGTGACTAAAAACAAATTTAGTAAATAGGAAACATGGAGTGGTAGGTAAAGTTCATGTGGCACACTTGGTACCTCGCCCGTATTTAATTTACCATCAAAATGATATTTTAGAAGTGAATGTTAAAACAAATTAGTTTTTTTAACCATGATATTGGTGCGAAGTATCCATCGACTTTATTGATGATTAATCTCTACCCAGAACCTGGCCAGCGGCTCGAACTCCAGACCTTGTTTAAGAAATCTAAATTCAGTTCCACTTGTACCAACGTAATGTTGGTAAATAACTGAGTTTATTTATATAATAAAAGTATAATAATTTTTAAGAGTAATAGTGAGGAATTTTTTGAACGCATAATTATTTTTTCAATTCCAAAAGCTCTTTTTAATCGGAAAATTATGAAAAACTAAAGTTTTTTTAGTGCACACCGGCAACTTTTAGGCTTAATTGTATTTCTTTTGTGTGCAATGATATTATCCAATTACACCATTATTTAATTATTATTCAATAGAATAATAATTATATATTGTATAAACAAGTTCTATATAGACATTCAATTATTATTTTAATATATTACCACATTATAATATGACTTCTTAAAATAATATTATGATCTAACAAGATGATAAGTTATATATATATATATATATATATATATGGCGTATCAGGTGAAAAATCTTGTTTATTTTGAGAAATGAAAACTATCGATGACAGCCCTTAAATATTAACTAACTGCTCAGACTAAAAAATTCATAAAAAAGTCATGTGACAGCCTTGAGAGATATACCAAGGATTTGAGAGATAGAAGCAATGGAGGAGAGAGAGATAAAAGCAAAACAAAAAAAAAGAGGGAAAATGAAATGCTATAGTAGTCATGTGACATTTTTATGATATTTTTTAATCTTGGCCGTTGGTCAATATCCAATGGCTGATGTTGATAGTTTTCACCTGATATGCCCCCACACACACACATATATATATATATATAATTTATTTACACTATCAATATATATTATTAAACTCATTATTTAAATCATGTTTGGGTTCATCATTAGGTAAGTACATATTAGCTTTTCTAACAGCTGCCTAAAAAGTTGACTTTTTTACATATGTATAAAGAATTCTCGAATGGTAGTGTAAAATGAGCAAGTTAGTCAGTTGTAGAAGTCTTTAGCCCCCAAGGCTATGTTTCCATGCAAATTTTCCAGGTGGTTGATTATTCAAGTTTAATACCTATACAACCTTTACAATCTAGCACATTTGCTAATTTCTGATCAAACTTTAGAGGAACAAAATGAGAGTGCTAGAGATCAGGCAGCTCTGCCTCCTTTTCTTCATGCTTTCTCCTTTTAATCTTCTTGCACAAAGTGTCCTTAAAGTTGAGGATGAAGTATGGAGATCTCAATTCCCGGATGGGTTCCTATTTGGAACGGCCACATCCTCGTACCAGGTATTCATGCATATCAATATTTCATCTAGTTCTAACAATTGTTGCATTGTTAATTTCTCTGTTTTTAAATATGTTATATTTTTTATGTGTTGTTTATGCTTAATGGTTTATGAATAGATTGAAGGTGCTTATCTTGAAGATGGTAAGGGTCTGAATAATTGGGATGTCTTTAGTCATATACCAGGTATAATGGTGATCTTCATTGCAACCAACTTGTTCAATTAAAATGTACTAGTTTGGGAAACGTGGTATGAGAGAATTAACTAATACTTTGTTAAATGTTTTTCAGGAAAGATCAGAAATAATGAGAACGAGGACATAGCAGTCGATCATTATCACCGCTACTTGGTAACAAATAATAGGCAAATGTTAACCACTAACCTAACAATATTTGTTAAGGAATAAAAATAAAAACATGATAATGATAATTATATATACCAACAGTGGTACAAGTTTTACACGTATATCTAATTATCTTTCATTATCTTCCTACACCGTAAAATGGTGTAATTTCATAATGTGACAAAATGATGAAATATGATTAGATGTATGTTCAAAATTTGTTTACATGTCTAGTGTATAGTTATTAAATTATAAAAATATATCATTCGAAAAGTACAAAAAGTATTCATCAATATATTAAATTAAATTCTCCTTAACCAATATATTTAGGATACTTTTAAAGTGATATTGTTTAACTTCTTTAATACTCAAGATGAAGACTAGTTGTTCCAAAATTTTGTTCTCCTCTTTCTTATAATTATTGACTTGGACAGGAAGACATCGAGTTAATGCATTCTCTTGGAGTAAATGCATATAGGTTTTCTATTTCATGGGCCAGGATCCTGCCTAGTATGTATTGGACAATTCCCTTGTATTCAAGTTTGTGGACTAATATGTTCTTCTAATTATATGCTTAATATTATCTTTTATGATATGTAACAGAAGGAATATTTGGTAAAGTTAATACAAATGGAATTATGTTCTACAACAAAATTATAGACAATCTCTTAAGCAAAGGTAAAGTAACCGTCTCCATTTGATCCTGATTTGAAGAAAGCTTAATGTTGTAATACATTATGTATGGTATTCACACATGATGACATGAATATTCCTGGATTTGTTTGACTTTGACATGGTGTGCATAATCCAGGGATTCAGCCTTTTGTGACCATAAACCATCATGACATGCCACAAGAATTGGAAGACAGATATGGTGGTTGGCTTAGTACACTCATACAGTAAATCCTCTACTCTTATATATCCTTTTGAGTATTTTAACCTCTTATCGTGGTTTTAAACTACGAGCCACAGCATTAAGGTTTTTAGAGTCTCCGCTACCACAATTGCAGTAGCATCGACAACATTTATCTGCAATAATCAATAATCGACTGCAACGGATCCGCAATTTAAAACTTTGTCTTGATCATTCTCATGTCTTTCAATGATCAATCATAGTGTTTTAAACTTGCAGAAAATAGTAAAGATTTTAATACAAGCTTTATACTTCCATTTTAGGAGAGATTTTGTTCATTTCTCCAAGATTTGTTTTAAGAGCTTTGGAGACAGGGTTAAGTACTGGACCACTATCAATCAACCAAACATAGCAGCAGATCTAGGCTATTGTTCACAACCTTTTGGAAATTGTTATGCTGGTAACTCTGATGTTGAGCCTCTCATTGCAATCCACAACATGATACTGTCACATGCTATAGCCGTCGGCTTATACCGCAAGCACTTTCAGGTAACCAAAACAGGTCTTGAGTCTCTCCTTGTTCAGTGTTTCCTTTTCCTTACTTAGAGAATAATGGGGGAGGATTCAGAGCCAAATTAGGTGTCTAATTTGGAAAATGTGGATCATATTCAGCAAAAACAAGGTGGAACTATTGGAATAGTAACAGATGCCATCATGTATGAGAGATGAAGAATGCGATACAGATGCTGTAAATAGGGCCTTTGCTTTCTATCTGGGAAGGTAAGTCTTTGAGAAATGAATTTCATGGTATTTGCACTCATAACCTTGTTGCTTTCATTCTTTTAAATAAAAGATAAACTTTAGTATAATGGGTAAATTTTAGTATAAGGTAGGATGAGCTCATGCATTGTTTCACCCTTCAAGCCTAAAGACCTCTTTTATGAGAAACATGTTAGATATAAAATTATTCTGCTGTTTTTACCTGATATTTCAAGGTTTTTGTATAGTTTGTTCATGACACACTAGAAAGGAAAACTACTACATACATTATTATTTAAATCCCATAGTTGTGTTTCTCTTCAGAGGTAGCACATATTACTAGCACATTATTCTCTTTGTTTTTCTTCTTTTGGGGACAAGCAGATTGTTAGATCCTCTAGTGTTTGGCGATTACCCTGTTGAGATGCGCTCAATCCTTGGGAGCCAGTTGCCAAGGTTCTCTCATGAGGAGACCAAACTCATAAAAGGCAGCATAGATTTCATTGGCATCAATCACTATACCACTCTTTATGTAAGACTGCATTTCCTCCACTTGTTCCCTTGGTGGAGACCACCCAATACAAGGCTTTCTGGAAACAACAGAAACAAGGGATGGCATTCCAATTGGTGATCAGGTATATATCATATTCCTAAATGTAGTTAAGGAGCTGTTTGTGCCTATCTCATATATTCATGTCACTTTATTAATTGGATAAAATGTTTGATCAAAATCAGCTATAGCAATTTGATTTTAACTTCATTTGAAACAGACGGGTAGCCCAAATTTTTTTGTAGTTCCAAGAGGTATGGAGAAAATTGTAGACTACATAAAGACGAGGTACGATAATATACCCATGTTCATTACAGAAAATGGTGAGTGAATTAATAATATTTAAGTTATCCCATTTTGATCTACTTTTTGCTTGTGGATTTTTTTTGTCTTGATAAAATTCTTAACTGCATTAAGGATTAACACTAGCTAGATGAATAAAAGAAAGAACTGTGACAATGAATTTGCAATTTTATTTTTTTGTTGTACAAACCTTTGTTTTAGGGTACACACTACCGGCCAAAACGGATTTGAATGATTTAATACAAGATTTTGACAGAATAAAGTTTCATAAAGATTATATTGCAGCTCTGCTCAGAGCCATAAGGTGAGTAATGATGACTAATAACATATGAACATTGCTATCTTTGGCTAAGTTTCTTTAATCAAATATTGTGCATATGTTTTTTTTCTAAACTCATTTAGTTTGTCACTTTGTTGATGAGGATTAACTTTTATTTTGTTTTACATATATGAGCAGGAAAGGTGCAGATGTGAGGGGATATTTTGTATGGTCATTAATGGACAACTTTGAATGGAGTGATGGTTATGACTTAAGATTTGGACTTTATTATGTGGATCGACAAACACTCCACCGAATCCCTAAGCATTCTGCCAAATGGCTTACTAGTTTCCTCAACAAAACTGGTCACTCATATAAGTCTCAAGAGATCACCAAGAAATATCTAAAGAACAATGGTCTTCCAAATTATATATTTTAAAGCCAATAAGTAGAATTTTAAGGACAAGTCAAAAAAAAAAAGTAGAATTTTAAGGAAATTGCTGTTACAAAATAATTCATGACTGATGTGAAATGCAATAAAGTATTTTGGCTTGAATGAAATTTAATAAAATTGACCTATTGGTTATTTTGACAAGTTGATCTCCCCACCGACCCCCCAACCTTATGAAAAGCTATGAAGTTATCAACTTTGATGGAAGTTGAAAATATTGATTAAAAGTTTCTGTCTCTGTCTATGATGTTTATTACAATCACCACCATATTAAGAAAGAGTTTGTGAATGAAAGGATATGGATCAAGAGATAAATTGAGTCTGCGGTGTCAGAGGACATACCAATAATAGGTCAAGGATGAAGGTTAGTATCCAATTTTATGTCATGCACATGATGATAAACAACTTGAAAATTCCATGAACCCTAAATATCTATGATTATGTTCTGTATCTCCTATTATATGAAACTCTAGAACTTATGATTATAACTTACATGAATGAAAAAGTTTTTGCTCACATGTACAGTTGCAAAACAGTACGAAGAGACGATAATGGATAGGTCTTGGTGGTATCCATATTCCCACACCCATTTTTTTTTTTAAAAAAAAATACACTCAGCCAGATCCATACTCACAAGGTAACAATTTTAACACCCATACCTATTGGGCACATACCCATACACAAATTTATCACCCATATTTTAGTTAAGTTAATATATTCTCCCTGAGTACATTTTTGACAAATTAGGAATACTATTATAATACTAACATTAATAGTGAATATATAATCAATAAAATAAACATTAATTTATTAAAAGAACAATGTGAATAAAGCTGTCAAAAAGGATTGTAGCTCGTGAGCCAACTCGGTTCGCGGGTTAAACAGGTTACTAAATAGGCAACTCACTAGACCCCGGGTCGATATGGCTCGACCCACTTAACCCACGAGTTGAAGCGGGTCAGCCCGTGGTGAGTCGGACTAGCCCGCGAGCCACATTAAAAAAAATAAAGAAAAATTAATAATTAGTAATTTTGTTGGTACCAAAATTACTAATATTGCTATTCTGTTTGGTCTATAATTTGTTGTTCTATTAATCTATTTGATTATAGACGTTGGTGGATGATGGTGGTCTTAAAAGTATCAATCGAGTTTCATTTTGTGTTAGTCCATTGTTTTAGAAAAAATTAGGGAAAATGAGATTTCATTACATATTTTTTTTTTCTGTATTTCTATAATTTTTTCTCTATTTTTTAGCATTTTAAATATTTTTTTAGATTTTTTAGAATTTATTATTTTTTTGTATTTAGTGAGCCAACCTGCATAACTGACGAGCCCGTGGAGGGTTGAGTCGGGTTGTGTATTTCCTAACTCACCAAAAAAGTGAGTCATCCCGGCTAAACCCGTTTCTCCCCCAACCCGTGGCGAGCTAGCCTGGGTGAACCGGGCTCGCTGATTTTGACAGCTCTAAATGTGAACTAGAAAAAATATTTAAAAAGTATTGGGATCTTAGTTAATTATAAAATATTAAATAGAACTATTACAACATAATAAGTAATATAATTGCCTTATTGTGTACACATGTGTTGAGTAATAAGGGTTAGTCAAAATGTATATATAAATATTATCAATACAATGAATAATAACGTTGATAGTTGAAGACTCAACTTGATCTTTGGATTGAAACTAAAATAGACGTTAACAGAGATTCCTACTGACATGAGACCCAAAGATGAGAAGATCCCTGCAATGCAAGGACGCGCACAGACTAATGTTCACCTTGTGGGGCATGATCACTTCTATTTTTAAGTCCAATATTTTTATGTTGTTATTTTCATTTGTATTTGCCACAAGAAGGAAATGATGCTAGACTTTGCCATTTTCTCACAACTGGGGTATGAATTTTTTCCGTGGTGTGATCTGCTCTAGGTTGGGAAATGGGAAGTATGCATTTATGTAGATTGAGTCTGACAGTTTCACACCGGTGGTGTGAATTTTTACCCGGGTGGAATCGCCTCTGGAATGGGAAGTATGAATTTCTGAAAGATTGGATCTGACCGATTCACACCAGGGGTGTGAATTTTGTCCCAGATGTGATCTTCTCTGTATTGAGAAGTATGCATTTCTGTAGTCACACACAGAGCTTTCATCACGCCCGGGGTGTGTAATTTCTTACAGCTGTGGGTTTTTGATTGAGAAATCGCTGAAGGCATGGAAAGCGGTAGAATGTTTCACACCGGAGGTGTGATAGTTTCCCCTGGTGTGATCACTTCTGTATTGGGAGAACTTGTTTAATGGAGTTACAATCAGGGGTATGCTTAAAGTTCTTTGTGTATTCTTTTTATTTGTTTCGTTTGTCTTCTTTGCTTTGTACAACCATTTTTTTTAGCTTATAAAAAAAATGATATTTAGACACCAACACCCATCTATCATATTACCATAAGAGTTTCTTTGGCTCATGAGGTACATTTCATGCATTCTAAAGTCTAATCCTCAGACTTAGCCCTTTCGTACTGCAACTGATTAATTCAGTGTCGAAGATTTTACTTTAAATTAACATGCCCTTTGCAAGCAACCAATTATAATTGAGTTAAATTTGACTCCTAAATTAAAAGGAAAATATACGATGTGATATTGACGGACTACGAGATACACCTTTTTTATTCACATTCAACTAATAAACAATAACTGTAGTCTTTTTTTTTTTTTGGTCTAACAATAACTGTAGTCTTAAGATGCAGGAGTTTGTTATTTTGTATCTTGTTTGTATATATTATTATAGGTGGATGGGCTTGTCCTTTTTTTTAATCAGTCTTTGTCTTTTTGTGTTGAATATTTCTTTTACTCAATCTCTTTAATAAATGCATTTTGCCTTCCAAAATAAATAAATAAACAAGAACAGTACGTGTAGCAATATAATTAATCTGACATGTTATAATTTATCATGTGTTATGATTATGAACTTATTGAAATAAGAAATTAAATCAAGCTATCAACGAATTATAATTGTTTGGTGTTTATGACCTTATTAACAGAGCAATATATGAAGGATCTAGAACATATAGGACGCAAGTCACTTGTCTCCATTTTTTTGGAGTTGGAATCCTTTCTATTTCTTTTTCTTCTATTACTATACTTCCATTTATTCCCGCAAAAGTATAGTAATGGAAGAAATAGAGAAAATAAATAAATAGAGAGAATCCTAACTCCATTTTTTGTCTCCTTCACCGTCCCCCAATTAAAACATAACATCTTAAAAAAAATCTCTGTATCTTTAAAACTAAGATTCTCTCTTAGTTGTTAATATTGTTTTTTATTGAAATGTTATGTTTCAATTAAGGAGCAATGAAGGAGTTAAAAAAAAGAAAAAGGAACGGGTGATTTCTCCAAGCACATGATTTCCAGATCAACATGGTTAGAATTCTTCGGGTCAGTTCTAAAGAGGAATTGGCAACTGATGCTGCAACTGCTCTTCATTCTCAAGCTCTATCATGCTGCCAATGATGATGTCAGAAGCATTAGTCACAATTTCGGACAGGTTCCTGCATTAATCACCACCATGAATATAAGAAATTTATATTTGTCAACATTCTTTATTATTAGTACACATTTTAAAAAGTTTATCTAATTATCTGGCAAATAATTCTCTATCTGCTGCAGAGACTGCTGTGCTGCAAAATAATGCAACTATATGTATGTATATATGTGTTTTACTTACCCTTTAGAGGAGTTGAAGGTGAGTCCGACGGTGTACTTAGCCTCCTGAAGAGCCCATCTGAACCTCCGAACATCCTCAGCAGACCACTTGGGGTTGTTGAGAACGTGCAACTGAGAAGGCTTAACGTCACAGAAGATGGGGATGACCTTCTTGCTGCACCCCAAGAGGAGTGCGAGCTCGTGGAGGCAAAAGTAGGACTCACAGTATCTCGGGGAGAAAACGGCCACACCGATCTTGCACTCCAACACCGCGCCGTTGATCTTGTCGAACAGCTTGTCCCCTGGCTTCATGTTCTTCTCGTCCAGGAAAGGGCTCAACCCTTGCCTCCGTAGCTGCTCGTATAGCAGAGTCGCCACCGTCCTCTTCGTGTCCGTACTCCTGTGGTTCAGAAACACGTCACACGGCCCCGTCACTACTCGCCTAATTTGCCTTTCCTGGCTGAATAGCCTGTGTTGGAATAACCTCATTGCCATACAACGTTGTATGCTCATGCTGCTATAGCCTTGTTTTTTTGCCCTTCTTTTGTTTATTTTAAAGAAAAATGATGATGTTTAGACACCCAAGACCCAAGTGACACCTTGAGAGATTAGGAATAGAAGAGAGATTAGCGATGAATACGACAGAAAAGACAAAGAGGTGTTGAAAATTGATTGGCGTTAACAAAAAAAAAATCTTTTAAATTTGTTTCCTTTTTAAGCTTTTGTATGCTACGAAATAGATATATCTCTGTAGAATTGATGGGGAGTGCAGGGGTTTCGGAATGGTGTGTCTTGGTATTTATATAGAAAGATTTCTATGGAGAGATTTTCTCTTTCCTCTTTCTTTTTTGGTCTTTTTTTAATAAGATTCTTTTAGTTAGTGGGATATTCAAATTTCAAGCTAGTTTTTACCTTGGGGGAAATTTGATTTTGAGGAGCTTGGAAAAAATGTTGAAATTCAAAAGTTTTTCTTAACGATTTGTATGTTGATCATTTTGACTCCCTCTGGGCTCTATACTGAGTGGTATATATATATATATATATATATATATATAAATAACTTTTCAAACACGTTAATTTTGTCCAGTTATTATTGTTGTTGATGTCTCGCTCTCAATATTCTTATATGTGAACACTGAATAGGAATATGTAATATGATCTGTATGGCACATGAAGTTGATTTTTTGAACCACGGAAGAAGTACTTTCTCCGTATTATGGGTTGGAAACAAAAGGGGATCCAAAAACAGTACCTTGTCCCCTTTCATTTTCTGCACAGGTTCAAAGGAATTTCGTCTTGTCTGCGCCAAGAATTCTTTTGTTGTTTTTAATTTTAATTTGCCTTATAAGGCATTTGACCAACTTGTCCATTTGTGCATACAACGACACAACAAATATATATTATTGAATGAATTCATGATTAGTCAACCATATATCTGTGTCGATGGTATATTACAGGAATTGGGAATTGCAAACTACAGGGGGCTGGGCTTCTTCCTTTGACTGTTTGAATAGACAATTTCAAGTCATAAACATGATCATAAGTCATAACGGCTTTCCTTATACCTTGTTCATCAAGGAATTCTATATAGGAATAAACCTGTAGAAACAAACCAATATTATTCGAATCAAAAAGAGTTTTTGCCACATTATATGATTCATATTTTGTGTGTGTTCTATAGGTTGGCAACTTCATGTGTGGGTTACTGGGTTATAAAATAATGCATGTCATATACAGAGCATATCAAAGCAGCATCTTTTACTTAGATACTATGGTTCCTTGGAAAAACTTAACTTTGGTAATTAACTACTATATAGTATATATATTAATTAGTGAGGGCTGTTTCTGCTTAATTGTGTAAACTAGACTGAAGATTGTGAAACGTACTTTTTTGTTAGACTTGGCTTCTTTTTCTTCCCTATATTGTTTCCTTCACACTTTCGTTGTTTTTCAAGCACAATTTGGTACGCAAATCAACCTTAAATTCTCACTAACTTAAAGCACATTCTCTAATGGAATCCTAGATCGATCAAGTTAAATATAATCTTAGTTTTGTACCTGCAACAGAATTTCCTGCAATCAAAGAAATATTGGAAAATGTCAGCTTCAGCTAGCATGCCGCAATCAAATGGTACTGGTCTACCTACCATAAAGAACACTTAATGAAACATGCTAAAAACACAAAATCTAGACTTAATTTCTTCATAAAGTTGACATATAAATCCTAAGTGTCACGGAAACAAAATAAAGTACAGTACCATATTTAATTTTGTGGGATTCCAAAGGTACATTTTAATTTCTCTACTCTAGTAGTTGGCGAAGCGGGTAATTATATTGATAGCAATTAGCAAGAGTTTGAATTGTCACATTGCTGGCTCTTGCACTAATTAACATGTCTTAGTTAAAGTTTGTTATTAATTCATGCTGGCTGGATGAAACCTTAATTATTCTATATTCTTTGGAACAGACAAATTCTATGAGAAAAGGGTATAAGAAGGAGAGGCAATGAAGTACATCATGTGTGGCCGGTGGTGCGTGACAGTGGGCCTCCACTCCTCTTTTTTGGTCAAATGGGCCTCCACTTTCTAAGTAAGTCCCATAGCCCAGCCCATTTGGACCCATCCATAATGGACCAACATAATTTTAGGCTGGATTGGATGATCTCATTTTTAACAACATAAACAATATAGTATTTTTTGACCAAAAAAAAACAATATAGTATTTTTGGACCAAAAAAAATATAGTATTTATATATGCGAATAATATAATATAATATAATATAAAACATAAATAATACAATATTTACATATACATGTGAATATAATATTATATGAGATATTTATATAAATACTTTTACAACTTTTTATAGACATTGAATTTTACCAATCCAATGGTTAGTTAGAAGTTATTATTGAGTAGATTAAGTCTGTAGATTTTCATAAAATTTAAAAGATATTTAGTACTTCAAATAACCACAATCAACGTATAATATATGTTTTAAAATACAAGTAAAATATTGACAATAATATTTATATCAATAATATTTTTTTAGCATAATATACTATTTTATATTGTATATGTTAAGTAATATAATTTTTATTTATTACATTTTTAACATTTAAATTCAATTTAAAGTATGAATTGAAGTAATAAAAATATTGTTGGAGCCAATGGGCTTGAACGGCCCACCATGGGTCAGCCAGAGTCAGGTTTTTGTTAAATTATATTTATCTTTATCCCTAAGTTTTTGTTATTTTTAAAACTTGTTCCTCTCTAGATGTGCAAGTATTTAAAGGTTAGAATAACTTACTGCAGAAGTGACATTTGCCCATCCCATGGCTAGCACCTATGGCCATGTCGTCAATTCTGGGACCTCCAAGACTGCGCTAATTATGGAAAATGTTAGGTAAATACATAACTATAAGAAATTAAGATACTAAAATATTACAAAATTATTATGTGACACAATGGCAGGTGGTTAGGTTAAGAGGGTTTGGCTGGTAAGTTTGCTTGTGTTGGTCAAGTGTTTTTGTCAAGTGCCAATGGAGAACAAATTAAAACATGATCTTAGGGACCTAACTATATGCTCGGTGATATATACTGTTGGTTCGGCCATCATCATCATCATGGAAAACATGTCATATAATATAGTACACAGCTATGATGTGATAAATTTGTTTTCTGGAAGACCTTTGAGACCAATAGCAACCTTTTTCTATGTTAAGTTTAATTTTATCTATTTATTATTTATTTTTATAATCTAACAGGGTATAAATAAATAAATATCAAGACAAGGCAAGACAAGACAAAAGAAAACAATTAATTAATTACCACTTGATTTTGTGTCAGTTAAAACTTCTTTCAGTGGGTCCAACTAAATATTACAGTGAACAAGTATTTAAAATGTATCGGTCCCATTTGCAGGTGATTCTATGCACTTATGTTAAATGGTTTGCTTCTGATCATTTAACTACAAGCAAACAGAATTACTTTGGAACAAGGCCAGCCAATGGCAGCAACGACGGTCACAAGAAGCTAGTGATGGCCTCGACGTGCAGATTGGATTTGATCCATTTTTTAATTTTATTTTTTGAATAAATTTTAAATCAGGTAATAAAAATTAAAAAAATTAATTCAAAATTCAAGTCATTAATTGATTAAAAAATAATTCAAATCATAGAATTTTCATCCATGAAGAATGAAAGATATTCAACAGTTAACAAGTTATAAAATCTTTCTAAGAAAAAATGCGAAGTCTGTCGCACTTCATCCAGAATAATTTTGCTTGATAATATGACTTTGGAATTAAATTGTTACATCCAAACTCTGATGATCTATAGGAGTGAATGAGTGATCATACGAAAAATATTTACAATTATAGTATTTTTTTTTCTCCTCTCTACTATACAGGCGGCAATGGTGGTAGCTTAATAGGAGGACTCTTTTTTATTCTACGTTAAAAATATAGATGAAAGTTACAAGTTATTTTTTTGTCATGATCGATGAAAGTTACAAGTTGGAACATTACTTTAAAATTTTGATAGAGGAATATCACCAAGGGAAAAGCCCAAAAACAAAATTATATATCCAAGAACGACCAATTCAAATTAAATGACAATTAAAATAAAAAAAAATTTAAATGACAATAATTGGGGGATACTAACTGCGAATGTACATGGCGAAGTAATCCACGACAAGCATTCGATTTCTCAGTTGGAAAGCTATATATTAACCCACATTAAGCTGAAAAGTCGTAGATTATTAGCAAGGCCATGATTACAAATTTCTTTGGCTTTTTCCTTATATCAATGATCCAACCACCATTACATAGCCCCACGAGTGCTAATGTCCTTGTCCTAATTATAGAATAGGTAGAATTCAATTCTTTACACATTCCCTAAATCACTTGCAAAATTTAATTAGGCCTAGAGTGACCTTTTCTATTTGGTGCTTTAATTGGAAAGATAAAAAAAAAAACGTAAAGAAGTTTATGTAACACTGGTTCTTATCTGTTGAAAGAAAAAAATTAATTTAACTAAAAAAACGTTTACCAGTGAAATTTTCTTTATTTAATAATTTGTAGATTGTCCTTTTGATGGATGAAACCTTTCCTCTACTCCCACTCCTTTCAATTATCCATGAAGCAAAGGTAATAGATACTTTTTAGGCTTAATTGCATTTTTAGTTCTCTAGTTATTGTGTTTATATGATTTGGATCTCTCGGTTTTCAATTGTGCGAATTAGATCCCTCAATTATTACAATTGTTACAATCAAATCCCCAGTCACTATGTTGTCCAATTTTTAACACCTGGAGCCTATGTGGCATACGTGGGGACTAATTTACACTAAATCGGGTCACCTTGACATGATGTAAGTAGCAAAAAAAATTTTCAAAGCAAGTCGGGTAACACGTGATGCAATATATGTTGCTTAAAATTTCTCACTTTTGAGAGTCTTTGTCATGTTATTAGTGCGAAGATGACCCGATTTAGTGTAAAATCAATCCCCACATGTGTCATATAGGCTCTAAGTATTAAAAATTAGGCGACATAATGATAGGGGGACTTGATTGCAACAATTGAAATAACTGAAGGACCTAATTCGCACAATTAAAAACTGGACGACCCAAATCGCACAAACACAATAACTGAGGGATCAAAAGTGCAATTAAGCCTACTTTTTATTAAATATGACAATTGTTTAGTTTTTAGGAGAAAATGTGTGTCAGATTTCACACAATTGATTTTGTCCTCTCTCATATAATTTTAGTAAAATTGCTATTTGACTAAAAGTGATAAAATTTAGGTTATATTTTAAATTGAAAAATGTACACTAATTTTTATATTAAATATATTTTTAGAGTAAAAAATATTCAAATATAAATCATTTTAGTCTAATTTCAATTTTAGTCAAATCAATTTTATAAAATAAAATTTATTGAGAATAACTTTTAATAAATGTTCACCCAAACATACACTAAATAAAGGCTCTGTCTACCGTGCGCGATGCTCCTAGGACGCGCACGGTGCGCGACTTCAATGTGCAGAGGCACACCGTAGACCATCGTCATCTGTTACCGTTAAAATGCGTTAGTAGAGATCAACGGCTAAGAATCAAGACCCGTATTACACTTCCACAACAGTCAATATATTACACTTCCACAACAGTCAGCGAAAAATTTTACTTCCTCTTAAGCCCAGAGCAGCCACAAAACTAGTAAATAAACTTGTAGCACCACACCAAACATTGCTCTGTTTTCGTCATCAACTACAAACAATTTCTTAACGATAAAAACTACTTTGAACCACAAATCTACTACATCAATATCAAAGACTGCAGCCCACCCACACAACGTAAACTGAACATATACGAAGGCTCACGAATCCAAATAAATACCACAACTCACACAAAACCTTACTCTGTTTTCTTCATCAACAGATAACAGCTCCATTTTAAACAACACAGATCTACTACCCTACATTAATATCAAGTACTGCAGCCCACCCCCAAAGTAAACTCAATATAAACAAAGCCAAATAAATACATCAACTCACCGACGTGTGGCACTTCCTCTGGTTCGTTTTCGGTTTTGCAGATCCTTCACCGAACGCCTTTCCTCTACTAACGCATTTTAACGGGTGTTGATTCTTAGCCGTCGATCTCTATTAATGCATTTTAACGGTAATAGATGACGATGGTCTATGGTGTGCCTCCGCACATTGAAGTCGCACACTGTACGCGTCCTAGGAGCATCGCACACGGTAGTCAGAGCCCTAAATAAAAGGCAACTATTTATCCTCATCTGGAAAGTCCTTTTTATAAAGTGCAAAGAACACAACGTTCTTTCCCATAACTTGTTTTGTCATCGCAATTGGTGAGCCTTGGTTATCTTACTTTTATTTGTCGGTTTCCTTTGTTTTGGATATTACATTTGTTTGTACCAAAAGCACAATCATAGACAGCTAGCTAGCTCATTCTAATTTATAAGACTCCAATAATTGCAAGCCACAGATAGCAACAATGAACTATTTATCTCTTTCTAATCCTTCTTTCTTTTTAATGTTATTTTAGATCGGTTTATTTAATGTAGTACATATATACGCATTCATATAAATATTTTTCTTTTAATTTATATTTTAAAATGATATATGATTTAAAATTATACAAATTATTTGTTAATTTTATTATATGAAGAAGGAAAAAATGATATCACCTTATGCAACATGTTTTTAATTTAAGGTGAACCAACCAAAAGTTTGATTAATTCATTTGATACATTACAAATTCTAATAATTGCCACATATAAAACAAATTCTAATAATTGCAACAAGAAAGATAGTATCGGGGAAACACATAATGATTCATGAAAATAATAATGGATTTGCACCTAAAAGAAAAGGTTCGTTCACAAAAAGAAGCATGAGTTATTTATTACTGTTTGTTGCAGTGTTCGGTAGGGATGAATACAAACAGGGTTCATGTGAGGCTGCCTGATTGCATAATATATAAAATATTATAAATCAAATTCTATTAATTCAGAGATTGTGATAGAATTGATCCAATCTCACCGTTGATCTATATACCTATTAGTCTATCAATTACTATCTCTGTCTCTAATTATAAGAGATTTTTAACAAATTTATTTATTTATTTTGTAAGAGATTTTTGAAAATATACTATATATTAATTATTTTTTACCCAAATTATCTTTATTTATTATAAACATTTTTTGTCTCTCTCTTTAATGATGAATAGAGAAAAGAAAAATAATACATTAATTAAATAAAAAAATAAATAGAAAGAGAAAAATACTAAGTGTAATTTTAAAAACATAATATAAATTAATAACAAATTTAATATTATAAACTATATTAAATAACTTTTTCAAGAAAAAAAAATTTGATAAAAAAAATTTATAATTAGAGACCGTGATAGAAATTCTTTCTTTGTATAAATTTTACATTTTACATGAGCATGCTCATTTCTATAAATTTTTTTTTTATCTTTTCGTGGTTGGGCAGTGACAAGTGTCAAAGTGATAGCAACAACTGTTATTATTCTTTGCTGCTCATTCACTCATTGACTCTTCACCTGTCTCTGAATGACACCGACAAGCTAAAGCAAGACAATGCCACACACACAGAGAAAGAGAGAGAGGCCCTATCTTCTCTGTTCTCTTGGATGACAAGTTAACAGAGAAAATGAAAATGGACCTCCCAACCACACCCCAACATACTCTTTCATTTCAGCTTCTCTCTTCCACCACCTTGTTGGACTTTACATTGGATTGGATTAATCTACATTTTCTCTTTCTAAAAAAATGTGTACTTGTTGCCTATGAGAGATAGAAAGAATAGACAGCATGTTCTGTTGGACCCACATTCAATACTCAACAAATTCCACTCACACAATCACACATTCTTCTCACTCTTCCTCTTTCTCTCTGCATTCCATTCCATGTGAAGAGGAGGGACTTCAGGATCCAGAATTGTGGATGAAGTTTTTTAGTCTTGCTCTGAGCTTCCAAGTTTGAACTTTGAGCCTCACTCACTCTCTAGCATCCAGCTATGGATCCAAGCTCTCGTCTTGATCATGCCCTTTTTCAACTTACCCCAACCCGAACCAGGTTCTTCTTCAACTTCACAATTCACAGGCACATTGATTAGAATTCTAGTATCCAATAAAAAAAGAAAAGAAAAGGTTTTGGTGGTTTTGATTGACTTTGTGTTTCTATGTTTTTCTATGTTGAAGATGTGACCTGGTCATTGTTGCTGGAGGAGTGAGTGAAAGACTAGCTTCGGGGCTGTTAGAACCGTTTCTTTGTCACCTTAAGAGTGCCAAAGATCAGATTTCGAAAGGTGGCTATTCCATCACTCTACGTCCACCACATGGTTCACATGCTCCCTGGTTCACCAAAGCCACCCTGCAAAGGTTTTTTCTTTTTACTTTTTTAATTTTTGGGGTTCTCTTCTGATTCTGTAACAATTTTGGGTTTTTTTGATAAATTGGATTGAAAGTGTTGTGAATGCAGAAAAATGTGAATTTTGGATCAGACAAAGGATTACCCCTTTTAGTTATTTGCAAAGTTTCTACCTTCAGCTTGTTCCTTGTTGGTTATCATGTAGAATAATTCTATATGACCAATGCTGTATGCTTGTTTTGGTTCATTTTCTTATAGGTTTGTTAGATTTGTAAGCACTCCAGAAGTTCTAGAGAGGTTTGTGACAATAGAAAAGGAGATTGTGCAGATTGAAGATTCGATTCAGTCAAGTGAGAGGAGCAATTTAGTGGCAGATGCTGAAGGTATGGATGGGAAAACTTAATGACACTGATCCATTTTCTTTCTTTTGATTGCATATCCCAGAATATCCAGATCCTTCTCAACCTTTTTTTCCCATCATCGTTTTTAATTAGACCTTCCTGTGGTAAATTCTTATTTTTCTTTACAATCTTCTATCCAAATGCAACTAGTAAGTTATAATGACCAATGATATTTTTACTTTGACACTTGTGCATTGTGGGAGAAACTATTGATGACACTGCTATGTGATAAAGTGATATGTTATTTTTTATGACTTTATCTATGGCTAATTTGATTGGAAGGGCACCAAATTTCTTGGATGTTTAGCATGACTTTTCAATAATTTCTAAAATTTTATTATTGTGGACTTTTGTTTTGTCTTTTTTGTGTGTAAGGATATACAGCCTAACTGAAATGATGGTCAGACCAACAGCTCATCAGCATGTAACTGTGCAATAGATATCACAAATAGTTCCATGTGAGGGTAAATTAGCAAATAGTATCTCCACGGGTCACAATATTCTGTAAAATAGACTTATCTGTCATCTATGTTTCCAAGGCAATTAGCCACTTTCCTGAATCCAACAATGAGCAACTTTAGTATCATTTTTCTTTTTCTATTAGTTTGTCTTTCAATAGGATCATGGAAAAGAAAAAGGTGAAAAGCAGGCTATGTTGGTTGGATATTTTCACTGTTTGTAGTATTATAACAATTGAAGTAAATAAATAAAAAAAGACTTCAACCCAAATTTCAAAGTTTTTGTATTATATTAGGGGAGTTCATATTTTGACCTGGGATTAACAGGAAATTTGTCTTCTGCTGATTGGCGTGTCAAAAGGTCAACTACATCCTCCAAGGTTTGTAAATACAATCTTGGTATTGTTTTCCTTGGTTTTGGCAAGACATTGACTCTCTTATCACCTTGTGCATTTTAGATGAAAGATGAATTGAGTGGAACCAATCAAGATGGATATGAAGAAAACTCCAGGTATATATTTGGTATCTTTTCTTATATGGGCACACATCTTTTTACTCTTCAGGAAGCATCTATAATATGTTGCAATAATTTTTCATCTATGTTTATTGAACAGGGTTCGCCTTCAACGTGTTCTAGATAATCGTAAAGCCATGCTTTGCAAAGAACAAGCAATGGCATATGCCCGTGCTTTAGTTGCGGGATTTTACCCAGAATCTGTGGATGATCTTATTTGTTTTGCCGATGCTTTTGGAGCCTCACGTTTAAGGTCTGCAAGCATACTGGAAAATGACATTGATCTATTAAAACAGTTCACTTTGAATGAAAATAAGAAAAAGAAACACAAGAAAAAACTGTTAGCTAACTTCAGTGGAAATTCATTTATACTCAAATTTATGCATGGGATAATGACACCTTATAAACTATTAACTGCTTGTTTTTCATTTTACTCAAATTGTTTTGTAACTGACATGTTATTTTGACAGTTCTTTTGTTTTGAGGAATGATATGTGACATTATGACATTTAACATAGATTGACATGAATGGCACCTACTTCAAGCACACATATTACCTTCTTCATGTTTGGCTGAAATTCCTTCTTTTCAAATGCTTAATGGACAAATTTTTTAAATATAAATCCATAACAACTTGCTTGTATCTTATCTTCACAGAAAATATTACAAGAAACATTTGCCAAATATTTGGAAAGGAGGGAGTGATAAAAAATAACAAGGATAGAAGAAAGCAAAATTTTAATCTTTTAAAAGGAGGAGTTCTGTCAGTTTCCGTTTACTCTTTAGACTTTAGAAGTCCATAATAAGAACTAATAAAGTATAGATGCACTATCATTTGGACAAACAGTACTTTGTATTGAAAATCTTAGAATTTGATTCAAAATAGCATTTCGATGTTGCTAAGATCTTCACTTTTAGCACCAAAAAACTTTTGCATTTTGCTATTTAATATAATTCCGTGTCTCATGTAGGGAAGCATGCTTAGATTTCTTAGAGCTGTGCAAACAAAAGAATGAAGACAAGCTCTGGATAGATGAGATAGCAGCCATGCAGGTGTCTTCTCAACCCGAATTGCCTTACTTGAGGACATCTGGAATCATACTTGCTGGTGAAGATGATTCAAACAGTAAACTAAATGGCTTAGTTGATGCCTCGATTTCTGAGTCAACCCCAAGCCATGCAAGTTTGGACATTGGCCAAGGTATCCTCCTGAGTAAAAAAGTTCCAAAAAATGAGCGAAACATTTTTTTTTGAAACCGCTTTTCTTTCCTTAGTCATGTCTGATAAAAGTAGATTATTATGGTCACTGCTATTAGTCACTTTTCTTCATTGTTATACAAAATAATATATAGATCTTCTGAGAAATTTAGAATTAATACATGAAATCCAGTCAGTTGTGGGATTATGCTTGCCTCATGCTTGATTAAACATATAAAATACACTGCTTGGAATTTCCAGCAAAATCTATTTGTGACTAATTTTCCAAAACAATGTCCATCAAACAACTTAAATCTTGTACAGATGGATCCAAAAGTTGGTTACTTATTGATTTTGAAAATTTGCAGATTATAGCTTGCCAACATCAGGTCAAACACCGTCAACAGATGGAAGGGCTCAAATACCAATGTCGTGGCCAAACCATCTTCCGCAGTACATTCACAATTTTCAGGGCCGTGCATTTCAACAAATGCCCCCATACCAAGGGTACCTCTATCCTGGTATGCAGGTTCCCTCTTCATATTATCCAGGGAATATGCAATGGCCTCCAAACGGGGATCGCTCTCATGTTGCTCTTGACCAAGAAATGGATTCTCATAAATCATCCTATAAGAAGAAGAATAGGAAGAAACAATCTCAAGTAATGGAGCACTCTGAAGATGGGTCAACTGCATCCTCTAACTCTAGTTATGAGAGTGGCTCAGATGACAATTCGAAGCAAAGCAAAAAGAACTCTTCGACAGAGCATCTGCATAAAAAGAAGCATGGAAAGAAGTCCTCAAGGAAAGTAGTTATTCGAAATATAAACTATATAACCTCTAATGGAGATGGTGAAAAAGGTAGTGTCACAGAGGGGAGTTTGTCCAATGAGGAAGAATTTATCAATGGAGATTCCTTGAAACATCAGGTAGAGGAAGCTGTAGCGTCATTGGAGAGAAGACACAAGTCAACCTCCTGTCACCATAAGAAAAAACATGGTGAAAAACACCTTGACATGCTAAATGGTTCAACTGATGCTGATTCCAATGGCGTAAAAGGCAATAACAACTGGGATGCTTTCCAGAATCTTCTTTTGAGAGACGATGGTGATTCCACTCCTGATACAGAAAAACAGCAAATGAAGTTTCAGGAGGAATATACTGTGAACAAGAATTTTGAGAATGGAAAGTCAAATGAATTCAACAATGCAGGCATCACTAAAACTCGGGTAGTTTCAAATGATTCCTTTGTTGTGACAGAGAGGGAATTGGACAGTGAGAGTCGAAATCCCATTGAATACTTCAAGGAAGGGAAGGATGCACCTTCATTAATGAAGAAAAAAGAAAGTACAGATGAGGAGTTGTTGTTTTCTCGGAGAAATGAAGAATCAGGTGGTTATTCTGTGTCAACTCTGTCCGGCAGTGGACCAGAATCTTCCATCACTAAATGCCAGAAAGAAGAGGATTGGTTCATTGTCAATCAGTCTGGTAAACCTGCAAATGAGAATCGATGCCAAGATTTCAGTATGTTCAATGGTGGTTCCATTTCATCTTCAGCTACAGATCGTTTGCACGTAGAGAAAAACAAGAAAGACATTATGGCTGATGACTCTTTCATGATTCAAGCTCGGTCCTCACAGGATCAATACAATTCTCAATCAGTGGCTGACATAAGTTTGGTGTCAGACATTGTTGGTGCTACTGAATTCACAAATAGCACACATGAAGGCTCACACAGTAAGACTGAAACCTTAAATTCTCACGAGCCAGATGATCTCTTCATGGTTCTTGAACGTGATTCGGCTGTAGAGCAGAGTGCAGCACCCTGGAGCATGGAAATGGATTATGAAAATAACATATCATTAAATGAAGCAAATAAAAAGCTTTCTGACGTTGAAAGAGACAAAAATAATCTATCTAAGCAGGAGGGTGCCAATAAAAAAACTCCTGGAATGCGAAATGGGAAAGTTTCAAGTAAAGAGGCAAAGCCTAAGGCTCTAAATGCATCTCTAGGGAAAAACAAATCTGATATCATGTCAAGAAGCAAAGCATCGCCGGGAAGCAGAACTACAGTTGTGAAGAGCAAATCTGAGAAGGTAAAATAACAGCTCTCTAGGTTCTACCAATTTCCTTTAAAGATTAAGTGAAAGGAAGAGGAATAGTTTGAACATTAATTCTGTTTTGAGATGCTTAATTGCTTTGTCAGATTTGGAACTAACCAAAAGGTTGGTCAGTTTGGTATAAGAGGATAGCAAAAAATATTCTTGGCCTAAACAGTTTATGAACTGAACTAAAATCTTTAATAATTTTAACTGTCTCATGAGTTTTGAGTTGTTTAGAAAATAGAAATTTTCTTGAATTGAATGCTGTCTTTTATTTTCAGAAAGTAGAAGTTTCTTTTTCATCTTTTCCTGTATTATAGCAGTTATGATTATTTGTCTGAATAAACAATTTCTGTTGTGCCAAACACATGAAAAGTTCTTTGATTATATGGCTTAGAGAAAAAAACACTTTCAGTGGTGCCAAATATAGCTTTTACTTGAAATTTCTTAAGTGGAGTGCTCCCATTCTTTTGTTAACCTTTATCTCCCACTTATATTAACAGGAAGAAGAAAGTAGAAAGAGAAAAGAAGAGTTACTGATCCAGCGGCAGAAAAGAATCGCTGAAAGAAGTGCCTCAAAGAAGACTGGAACACAAACTAAGACTTCCTTGACTTCTGCAAAGAAAGATAATTCTAAGATTCATCCATCCAATGAGGAGACTAAGAAATTGCAAAAATCAGTTCTTAGGAGTTCCACCATTGATCGCCTTGCAACTGCCCAAGTGAGTCAGCAGAAGGTTTCTCCAAGTCAAGCAAAATCAGGTCCAACCAAGAAACCACCCTTGAAGGCAAATGGTGCACCTTTGCAGAAAACTGCTAGTGCTGGCACAGAAAAGAAGAAGCAGGTCCCAAAAGAAGTCAAATCTTCAATTCATAAAGAAGATGCGCAGAAAACAAAGGGGAAAGTTTTTTCTGGCACTAATGGCCAGGCTAAGAATGAAATAGAAGCCTCAGTAGTGTTGCCAATGAACTCTAATGTTGTGCAAGCTGTTGAACCAAATAACAACAGACTTGGCTTGAAAGACAATATTGGAGAGATATCCAAGGCATCACCAGAGAAACATTCAAGATATTTGACTTCAGAAAGAGAAGTCGTGCATGAAAATGCGGGCCAGCTTCAAATGGACTCGTCTTTGCCAAATCGCGGTCATGCATTGGGAGGAAATCAGTTTAGAGGTGAAGAAGTGTCGAATAAGCTATCTTCACTCGCTGCTGATAACCAACCTCAACATAATGCTGATGTGATCACAATTCCTACAGCTGCATTGCCTAGCAAATACTTAACAGTTTCTGCTGCGAATCCAGAGGTCAATCAGAAAATAGATGAAATTTATGTTGTCCCACCTAGAGTTTCTGAGATACAAGTCTCTACCCCTCCACCTAGTAACCAAGTGATGCCAGAACCAATCCACTCGAGGAAGAAATGGAACAGCGATGAGGACTCTTCAAAAGCAGTAAAAGGATTCCGGAAGCTTCTCTTCTTTGGAAGAAAGAGCTGAAGCATGCACCCTACTGGTGGTGGATTGAGATTTTGTGCAAAAAATGGTTCATAATAATCATCTCAAGTGTTCAGGGAAGTTATCAGTTGAGTTCTCTTTATCCACGGTTTTGGTTATTCAATATTTCAACGAGAATTTACTTTGTCCATTCTTTAGCTCCACAGAAAGTGTTTGGCACATTGAACTATTTGTTGTTTTGAACACACTCATCCATGTGACATGGCAGTCATGTGGAACAGTGGAAGATTGTAGATAGTTTAAGGTTTCCCACACATAAAAATAATAAGGCCACATGGGATTGGGAGTTGCTATCATACTAAGGATCTGTGATGTAAATTATCTGAATATATGGTGTATCCTAAGGAAGGATTGCACAGGTAATAAATTTTCCATGTTAGAACACTAATGGGGGGTGGGGGGAGGGCAGAGCTTATCTTGTTTAATGTCGTTTGATGTCAAAAACCTGTTTCCTTGTATTGTAAATCGTACAAGTTTGTAATGTTTGGTTGTGTATTGCTTTCCTGTTATTTCATGAAGCTTCAAGGCAATTTTAGTGAGGAGCACTTTGTGCAATTATCTGTTACAGCAATGAGTTATTTTTTTTTTTTTTTCCATTTTCTCATAGAGCATGTCCTGATACAGGAAATGTGAAAAACATGTTAAGAAGACATGGCTAAAAGAAATGCTAGAAACACTCTTTAATATATATACTAATTATTATTATTATTAGAAGTTCTAATTGATACAACATGCTTAGCTGTGCATGGGATGTCATTTTGTCACTTGGTCACTTCACATGAGCACACGTTAATATATGCATAGGAAAAAGAAAAAGAAAACACGCATGATTGTTATTTTGATTTTGAAAGATTGTGATGCTTTAAGCACGAGGAGTATAATACTACACACAACAACTAATTTTGAACTGCAACGAGACATATTCGATAAACAGGAGGATTATGCAGAAAATGTCCCATCACTAGGATCCTGACTTCCACCTAGTGGCTTTGAGTCTTGACCCATAAAAGAGCATAAATGCACGAAGAAATATATTACACCGTACTGGTTTGGATAATTTTTCTTTGACAATTTAAAGTGGTTAGTTAAGAAAGAAACGATAGTGTTAAGATGCCACAACTGAAGATTATTTTATTCAAAAGTGAGTTTAAAATGAACTGATTTGTGTTTGAAAGCCGATTTACCAAAGATGCTATTAGTCTATTTTAAGTTCCAATATATATCCATGCATTGCCACTTCTTGTTAATGAATAAAAATTTGGAACGGGCTGGCTGAATTCACCATTAGCCATTTTTATTTTTATTATTTTTTTGATAGAACCATTAGCCATTTTTAACTGATTGAATTCAACCCCCCAATGCATAGCACAAGTGGTAGTGGTGGGGGTGATATCGGTGTAAGGGTGGGGGTTCGAATCTCACCCGTTCAATTTCTAATTTAATAATTTCGTTGCTCTTATTACGAATATTACAAAAAGAAAAAGAAGTCAACCAAACAGCTAGAGACGGACAACGAAACAGAAGGCTGAAAGTGAAAGCAATGTTCTGCTAATCTGTTTCTTCGTTTCATCGAAGGAATATTTGGAGAAAAACTAGTAGGTGGGACCCGTATATATAGTGATAAGTTAATTCAAATATAAAAATACTACATAAATTTAAAAAATATATGCCTCTATATTAAGTAGTCAAAACTTGGGTTTGTTGTTGGGTCTCTACCAGCTATATAAACCTTATCCAAAGTGTAGGAAGTTATGATTAGTGGAATTGTTGCTTAAATTTTTAACACTATTATACTCTTTCCGTATTCTCTAAGGCTATGTTTGGATGGAGTTTTTGGAGGGGAAGGGAGGGGAGGAAAAAATTTATAATCTCCAATTACCTTATTTGGGAGTTTTTAAAATTAAAAAAAAGATTTACATCTTGGTATCTATTAACTTCTAAAATAATATTTCATTTGTCCTATTAAAGCTAAACAAAGTAATTAGGAATTATAAGCTCTTTCTTCCACTCCCCTCCCCTCCCTTCTCCTCCAAAAATCCCCATCCAAACATAGCCTAACTGAAAAAATAACAAAGTAAAATGACACACACACACATATATATATATATATATATTATCACTATTTAGGATTCATGAGGCAACAACTACAACTACTAATTGGATACCAATACCTATTCTTTTAGAAATTTAGGAATAACAACTAAATGCGGTCCATATTTGATCACTATCAGATTTCAATTAAGTTCTTGATATTCATGGATGAGCATTGGGAGCAATCGTTATACTATATGAAGGTTATTTTAAGAGGAGCCAATGAATTAAGAAGCAATTACAAATTTGCAATTCATGAGAAGGTTCACAGTCTTGCTTATAAAAGCCTATGATGTCCGGCCATTAGTTTTCATGGATCAAGGTCCAACATTATTTACAATTTTTCTTTATTTTATTGGACTAAGGTCCTACATATACTCCAAATACAAATGAAGCTCAAAGTCATTGTACAAAGTGAATGGAATATAGAGGTCATAAATCTGAACGAGATTAATCAACAATAAAAATGAGTACCATGCCCAATAGGGATGGCAAAAAAACCCGTACTCGTGGATAAAATCCGCTACGGGTACAGGGGCGGGTACCTTAATGGGTACCCGCGGGTAAAGTAAACAGGTATTTGAAGTACCCGTTAATAAATGGAGACGGGGACGTGCAGTGAGGTACCTGTACCCGCGGGTATCCATACCCGTTAAGACAATTAACTATCTTTATTATATATATATATATATATATATATATATATATATATATATATATATATATATATATATATATTCCTAAAGTGGTCAATATAAGTATTGTAGAGTGATGTAATTTTTGTTGTTGTCTTTCTTTGTTTTAGTTATTAAACAAGTGGCTACTAAATATGTATTATTGATGTATTTGTATTGATTCTCATGCTATATTTGTAATGACTTTTATTATATAATTTTTATTATGGACAATATTGTATGAAAAAAACTTTTTTGTTTAGTTTTTTCTAAATTTGTTTAGATTTTTTTAAAATACCCGTGGATATCCGTAAATATGTATTATTGATGTATTTGTATTAATTCTCATGCTATACTTGTAATAACTTTTATTATGGACAATGTTGTATGAAAACAAAAAAAAAATTTAATTTTTGTTAGATTTTGTGGATATCCGTGGATATGGATGGCAATATGGGCCCAGCCCAACGGGTCGTCCTGTTTTGGCCCATTAAACGGGTCGGGCTGGACCAAATTTTTTAGCCCTGACCCATTTGGGCCCGCAAAAAAGACCCAAAAGTGGGTTGGTCCAAAAACGGGCCGGCCCAGGCCGTTTTCTTTTTTCTTTTTCCAAATAAAATAATATTTTTTTATTATTATTTTGACGAGCCAGTCCGTTTTTGGCTCGTCGGCCCGCATAGTCCTCCACGGGACCGGCCGGACCGATTTTTGGGCCCATTTTCGAATACGAGCAGGGCTGGGCTGACCCGTTTTTCGTGCAAGCACGGCCCATTTTGACACCCCTATCCGTGGATACCCACGGATATCGCTGGTACCCGCTAAAGCCTAGATAACGGATATCCGCACTGGTATGGGGCAGGTAACGGGAAGCGGGGGTACCCAACAAGGCGGGTAACTACTACCCGTGCCTGCCCTGCCCCATTTACAAACATATAGGAAGCAAACATATTTTCCTATTTGATTTAATTTGATCCATGACTTCTCAAGATAATTCTTCATGGAAAAAAATGTGAAAAGCAGTTAAATGATCTAAATCTAAAGAAGCATGTGAGTCAGACGGAGGAGAGATATGTTGGCGGAGAGAATGTAGTTCGTGAAAATCTCTCTCTCTCTTTTTTTTTTTTGACAAGGAGTGGATTATTTAGATTAGATTTTGTTCATCGATCCAACAAAAAATTAAACAATGCTGGAGTAAAACGCGGTAGGTAACAATGAAAAAATATACAGATTTATTATAAATTAATAATTAATATAGAATAATATTACCTCCGATCTTTTTTTTTTTACGGAAGCAATATCAATGCATTATTTCATTAAGAATCAACTGGAAAATACAACTGGGAACATAATGATAAATATGGGGGTTAGACTAGGAAAGTGCAGCCTATGCTAAGCAATGGGCGACACATTACTTTGCCTCCTAATAAACTTGACCCTAAAGTTTGGAAAAGAGGAAAGAATACTAGAGCAGTCTTCGCTGATAGAACCCAATTCTGATATGTCCGCTCCAAGAGAAAGGACCCTGTCCACAATTCTCTTGCAGTCGCAACCACCTTCTCATAGCCAAGTGTTTGTAACCACTTGAGAGCTTGGAGCAAACCACAAGCTTCCCCCTCTGCCACAGGGAGGCAAGGGGCGGACCAAGCGGTTCTAGCCGCCTCCGGTTCTATTTATAAGAAACAAAAAATAATTTTTCTTTGATCTTTTTTATGATGGCTTCTAAGGTGAGGAGCCTTGTAAGGTCCTCACCAGTGAGGGGGGCATTTTACCTGATATAGCAGGTATACACGGGGTTCAATATGTAATATTGAATTATATAGTGCCAAAAATAAAAGAACAAGCAAAATTGCAAAGAAGTCCAGCCCTTAAGCCGTCAACCGTGGTTAGTCACTCAAACAGAGATTGGGGTACTCTTCTTCTGATTTCCCATAGAATCTTTGACACACATATATAAATGAACAAATTAATTAATACATAGTGAACTAATTAACTAGTAGTATGTGAAGGCTGTAATTATGTATTCTCAAGTAATGAATCAAAATGGTTTTCCAGTAATGATAATGAGCATCAATCAATGCTCACATTCTCAAGTAAATGTCAACAAAACAATGCCCTTGGAACTCAATCAAAACTAAATATCATTATCCAAACATGGTTTTTGAAAGCCCCATTGGATTTTCACCGCTTGAATATTTTGGAATCCCGATTGCTGCTCACAGAAGAATGAGGGGGTGGGTTGTGAAGTCGGGGTTATAAGGTTCCAATAGGGGCAAGCACAACCTCCAACGGCAACATCGGCAACACACAGCAACAAAGCATTGTTTCTCTGTTTTGCGACAATGATGAGAAGAAGGAGGCAGCGAACCAGAACAGAGCATCGTCAAACCCATGTTTAGTTGTTAGAAACGCACGCCGATAGAGAGGTACACGAGGATAGACTAGTGAACCAGATCTAGTGAAAGCAGTTGCAAATCTTGGGCAGAGTTCCAGATCTAGCTGCGACGGCGGACGAAAGGGGGTTGCGGCGGCGGCGGGCTGTAGTTGTTGGCAGCGGCGGTGGACAAGGAGGCTGAAGAAGTGGTGGCGGTGGGGCAATTTCTGGTTTCTATATTTTAAGCAAATCACAAATGGGGATATTTTGTTTTTGGCTTCGTAACATGGTTAAGGACACAGGTCGGTGGGTGGCACGAGAGCTACGTGATCATTTTCCGGGTTGATTTTATTGTTTTTGTTCATTTTCTGGGTAAAGAGTTCATAATTGGGTTAATTTTCTGGGTAAAGTGCTCAAAAAATTCAAATGCAATTGCTATAGATTATGATAGTGAATTGTAGATAATTGGGGGACTATTTAGCAAACTTTTGGGCAACTTGCAATAGTAAGTCAATAGCAGGTTACCCAAATCAATCTCAGCCATTGGAGTATTTTAGTATTATATCTAACGGTGCTATTTGGCCATTCACCGGTGAGGGTCTTGCAAGGCTCCTCACCTTAGAAGCCACCCTTTTTTATAAGAAACAATAATTTGTTTTCAATAAAATTAATTGCTTCTTTCCAATCTCATTCTTATTAATTATCACACCACTCAATTATACTATATCATATTTAGCCATTTAATGCAAGGATATTTGTGTAAAAAATTTTAAAATTATAACAGTATTAATAAAAAAACACATTTTAATATATTTTTTTGTCTTTATAATTTTAGTAATATGTTTCTTATATATACTATCAGAGGTGGTATAATATTGGAAGAAGAAGCGGATTCATCTTGCGTTGCGGAAGCATCACATTCTGGTGCTTAGGGATGGCAAAAAAAACCCGTACCCGCGGATATCCGCGGATAAAATCCGTTACGGGTATGGGGCGGGTACCTTAACGGGTACCCGCGGGTAAATTAAACGGGTACCTACTTGAGGTACCCGCCAATAAATGGGGATGGGGTGGATAGTGAGGTACCCGTACCCGCGGGTACCCGTACCTGTTAGTAAAATTACAAAAAATATCTTTTTATTTATATACATGCCTAAAAGTCTAAAATACCAATGCACAATTTAACAAATATTAGAGTGTGATACAATACTTTTAGTTATTGTCTTACTTTGTTTTAATATTGAATAAAGTGACTCCAAAATATATATTATTGTTGTGTCATGTATTAATTCTCATATTCATATTTTTCATTTTATAGTTTTATTTGTTTTTATTTAATTGAACAATTATCGATATAACAATTAAGTTAAAATTATATGATTTGTATAATTTAGTTTTATTAATATGATATTCATTATGACAAATATTGTGTGAAAACAATTTCTTTTAATAAGATTTTTATAGAATTTTTTAATTTTTTTAATATCCATGGATATCCGCGAATACCCGCGGATTTCACGGGTACCCGCTAAAATCTAGATAACGGGTACCCACGCGGGTATAGAATGGGTACGGGTAGCGGGTATATTAAACGAGACGAGTAGCGAGGAGCTACTACCCGTGCCCGCCCCATTTACATCCCTACTGGTGCTTGCTTTCATCCCATGTCCTTCACTGTTACGTAAATAAATCTCTGCTTCCATTTTATGCCCTCACCGACAGCTACCCGGGTCCCTACTTAATTACCATACTGCCCCTTTCTTCAATTCTTCAACCAACTTTCCCTTTCTCACCCACTCTCCAACCACACCGAAAAAAACCCAATTCAAGGATCCTCCTGACGCCCCCAAAATCAAATAGGCCATTCTCAATTTCTCATGTTATTTATCTATTACACTCTAATTAACAATTTTAACAACAGGAATTTTGTTGATCGTCAATCGTCATACTTGGAAACTTATTGTGTTTAGCAAAATTATAAAATTTAAAATTAATGCGATCTTGAGATGAAATCATCAAAATTTTATGCTCTTGAATGTATATTTTTTTATCCTGACATAGATGCGAAGTATTTACTATCAATTTCGCATAAACTAATCATATTTAGTGGAATCTTTTCTCTTAATTATTTTTTTTCATCCACAAGATTTGAACCGTGATCTTATTTAAAGATCTGAGTCTAATTCCATCGGATCAACATAATTTTAGTATTCTCTCAAATATTTTAATCAAGCTCCACACAATAATAATGTATGCTTATACATATACATGATTTCATTCTTATTACATATTTATACTTTAATTAAAATTTAATAATTATACACTAAGAATATAAATATATATAAAAAATAATATTATGATATAATAAGATATTAAATATAATTAAACACACTTATATATAAATTTGCAATATCATTATTTAATTATCAGAATATCAGGTAAGTAATCTCTGTGTTAGCAGGTAAAATACCTATTTTCAGATACTAACCAATTGGTGCCGCGTCTTTTTCTACATCTATTTATTATTCCCACGTAAAATTTTATTTATTTATTTATTTTTTTGCAATTTATTACAGCTTCACTTGCACACTTCAGGAATGCACTTTATAGCTGCAAAGAGACGCCATAGAACATAGCAGTTCACACACAAAGAGAGAGAGTGACCACAGATCCAGCTACCTTCTCTTCTCAGCTTCCATTCTCATCCATGGCTTCCAAGTTGTTACTCATCACAGTCTTCATTTTTGACTTGATTGCTTTTGGACTTGCCGTTGCTGCTGAGCAGAGAAGAAGCACTGTGAGTATTCACATTTCAATTCACCGTTCTTTTTTATTTTCTCCCTTGATTGCTGATAGTTTGTGAAAATGTGGGTGAAGCTTGAATCCTTAACCTTCTGTTTTCCTTTGTATTGATTTAAAGCTTGAGAATTTAATGTTGGGTTTATCATGTGTTTGCATAAAGGGGTTTCATAGAACCTTACCCCTATTTACTTGTTGAACTCCCAATTGCTTCTGTGATGTGGGGCATACCCAGATCTGTTTATTGTTGAAAATGTGTTCTTTCAATTAGACTCATTGTGTTGACTTTATTCCTTGGGTGTTTGAATTCCAAGACATGCCAATACTTGAGATTTTTCTCCCTTGCGTCAAAAAGTTAATTGTTAAAGTGAATAGGTTTGTGAATTATTTTGTTTATGCTTGCAACTAGAGCTCCAGATCTGTGTATACATGTTACTGTCCTGTTTGTAAACAAGAAGAAATGTTCTCTGTTGTGTGTTTTGAAACATCAGATCTCTCCTTTTCTCTTTATGTATGCGTGGTAAATAGTTCAATTCAGAATTCTGTCTACGAAATTCAACCAGGAAAACTTGTCAATCTGTTTGCTTCAGAGGTGTACTTTGTGCTGCATTAGCTTCGGATTGCATATTACTTTGCTCAATTATGAGTTTATGACTAATTAACAAACACGGGCGTTTCCCTTGATTGCTTATAGAACCAAGTAGTCAAGGTTTTTTCAATCTTGGTCAATGTAACTCATGATTCAAGTAATGAACTCTTGGTATATACCAAACAAAAGACTCATCTAGTTTTTAGAATTTTTCACTTAGTGCTTGTGAAGATGTGATGGTAACCGTGTTACTAGATTTAGGAGATGTATAATCCCATTTCTTCAGGTTGAAAAAATAAAATGGATTTTTTCCTCCTCAATACATTTATGGCGTTGAGTTTTGAACCTATGATCTCGTATAAATTATTCAAACCCCTCACTAGTAGCTCACTCCTAGTGACTTATAAGATGACTAAATGTGTAGGAGGCAATCATTTTTTGCTTTAATTTTACCTCCTACCTAACAAAATATTATCTCTATTTTCAATTGGCAGGCCAGGGTTGTTCAGGACAGGGATGTGAATTATAATTACTGTGTCTATAACTCGGATATAGCAACTGGCTTTGGTGTTGGAGCATTTCTATTCCTTATGGTTAGTCAAATCCTCATAATGGTTGCAAGTCGATGCTTCTGTTGCGGGAAGCCTCTAAAGCCCGGTGGCTCAAGGGCCTGTGCAATTATCCTTTTCATAATCTGCTGGTATACAACCATTCTTGACTGAATTTTTATTGCTTGTTAATTTTTCTGTTGTATTGAACTTACAGTACTTGTTTTGCAACTCTTATCTTTCAGGGTGTTTTTCTTCATAGCTGAGGTGTGCTTGTTGGCTGGATCAGTGGAAAATGCCTATCACACCAAGTACAGGACTCTCTTTGTGGAAAACCCCCCTTCTTGTGAGACAGTGAGGAAGGGAGTTTTTGCTGCTGGTGCTGCTTTTGTCTTCTTCACTGCCATAGTTTCTGAGTTCTACTATATCAACTACTCAAGTGCCAGGGAAAGCTTCCAACCATATGCTGGGGGTGAGACTGGTGTTGGCATGGGAACCTACAAATGAGCTTGTTAGTTAAGAAACTTCACAGCCAATTCAAAGGCCTTAATTAGATGTGACTATATCTGGACTCTGGATTTTGCAGGCACTGTTTGCTTTTTCCTTTCCCTGGATTCTGTGGCATTTCATGTACTTACAGTGTAGCTGTTTTACTAGAATGTATACGGTTGTATCTTAGTAAATTTTTTTGTTGTTACCTGTTGTCGTTTTTTACGAGTGATTTGATTCATTGCCTCTTACATTCTTGGGGGTTTCTTTGTCATATATAAAATATCAATATGAGAGAATAATTTCTTGCATTCACTGGACACTTGATTTGTATTGTTACCTGCAACCTTTCTTTCAATCTGTGGCAGGGTCTAATGTTTGTAGTAGCTGATGCTGATGATGATAATGATAGGTGGGGTTTCAGGGTATTTGATGCATCAAAGTGTTGGGAAAAGCATTTAAATTTTCAAATCTTCTAAATTGGTGTCTCTTATGCATAGGAAATGGTCACTACTCCCTTATAATTTATTCTTGACTGTGGAAAATGCACTTCATTGTTTGAAAGAAAGATGTCATTTGTCACTAGTTTTCAAAGGCGAAAAACTTGAACTTTTTCCTATCCAATATTGAAAGAAGTCACTCTACTCCTTGAGGTTTTTGTAAAGAGTTGTGATATCTCATCCCAAATCCAAATCTAAGAACAATGAGAGTGTCTTTTGTTTGTGAGTATATACTATTCTTTGTAACTTGTTTGCATCCCACATTAACTAAAGATATGGTCAATGTAATCCTTATAAGGCAGGAGCAGGCTTCACTTCACAAATCGGTTGTGGGGTTGAGTTAGGCTTTAAATCCCAATTCTCTGATTATACTAAAGCCTATTCTAGATCCGTCGTTTATGGGTCATCCATATTTGTCTGAGGGGTTGTTGTTGTTGGGTCAGGCTCCTTATAATGAGAGCTGTCATTGCAACATTTGAAATCAGCATCTGAGAAAATTAACCAGAAGCTGTTCTACACTTTTGCGCCAAATTGTAATCACAACCTTTGCTTCGGTACTTTGGCCCACAATAAAGATTCTTTGGGCAGTAGTGGAAGAAATGCCCAAACGCAAAGGCATATATGCATATTCCTCTCAATTGATAGAATTCTCATATCTTGGCAAGCAAAACCTTCAATTTGAGTAATAAAAATAATTATGAATTAAATTTAAAAAGGTTACCAGTTTGGATTGGTATTAACTAGTTTTTCTTTGGTATACACTCCACCCAAATTTGAGAATGGGGCATGTTTGTTTCTACACCCAATTTTGAGGTTGAGACACAACATGCTTTGGTATCGAACCAGAATAAAACAGATGAGAACATATCTATTATAAAGATTAGACGTTTTATCTGTATTATAAATTTTTCAGATGAATCAGTTATTTATTTAATATTTTTAAATGTTTTATTGTGTTAAAAATAATTTTCAGTCAAATAAAACCTCAATATCAAATTAAAAAATTCTAATAAAAATTATTATTATTATTATTATTATTATTATTTAATTTCATATTATTTTTTATATTAAAAAACATATGATATAATTATTTTACATTAATCTATTATTTTATTTTTTTGATGAGGTACATTAATCTATTATGTAATATTAGAAACATATATTTTACTATCACCACCTTTCGTAATGATTTAACTACTACTAAACTAATAAACTATAAATTAATGTCCTTAGTGTCCTTACCGATTCATAATATATCAATACCTTTTTCTAACAAAAAAAATTCAATACCTTCATCGATTTTTATAACATGGATAAATATTGCGCAGTCTCATTTACTAATTCAAGTGCATGACCAGTAGGATATACCAAAAGTCAGATAGAATTAAACCCAGGACCAGGAGTCATCTCCAAATTGAATTCATTCTTTTATGCTCATTATTGTTTTGACATGACTTCACATTTGAATCCCTTTTTCAATTAGATTTGACAGCACAATTCAGTAATACTAACTAATATGGGTTAGTTGACATTGGTATTGGTATAGTATAACATTTATTTTTTGGTCTGCCATGACAATGAATGTAAGTTTGGTATTACAGTATATTCCAAAAAGATTAATTCAGAATTTTTTGTTTTGAAGTTTCTTAACGGAAAATAAATTAATTCAAACACATATTATATCATTTTTTTTCTGAATAATTAAAAAGCTAATTTTTACTTGACACAAAAGCCCCTGGGATAGGCCTTTGCCAATTCCTAGGCTATCAATAATGTTATTGGGTCAACAACACATTCTGCAACTGGACAGGCCTAGTCCAGAATATGCTGCCAGTGTTATAAATGACTCTTGTCTTTGTTTTGGATCACCAAGGCCAAGGGTATATATCATTAACTAACTTTTAACGGTACTACTGAATATCGTTTTGCTGGAGGAATTAATAATAAACAGAGAACTTCAATTCCATATAAGAAAGAGAAACTGCTCATAAAAATACAGATGGTGAAAGAATTAAATGGTAATTAAAAAATATTTTTAGTCATGATAAATGTTTTATTAAATTTTTTTTATATAAAAAACCGTGAAGTTATGCTGCCGAAGTATAGAATTTGTTTTTTGAGCTGAAAAAAATAGTTTTGTTCTAATGAACTTTTGAAAAGGTTTGGTATGTGCTATCTGAGAAGCAGATGAAAAGTTTGGATGAGTTTATTTTTAGCTTATTTGGATTTCTTTAGTACCACAGCACTTATAAAAATGTTTGGATAAATTTTTGAAAAGAGCTTATGGGAGTTTCATACGTGTTTATAACAATTTTTCATAAGCTCACTTTTGTAGCTTCTGGCTGTAGCTTATGCGGAACTTATGCTCCACTAAACCTTAGCATTGTGAGATCCCATGCTCGAATCGCCACTCGCCTGTTTTGGTTTCTTTGCATTTTATTTTATTTTTTTTACACGCTCCCTCACTCCTGCTTCCGTCACTCTCAATTTTTGCATCCAAGACCAGTTTGGTTTCGTCTTGGCATGGGAACAGACAACAGCATCATCGAAGGGTACGTATCGATGGTTCCTAAGACTTGTAGCTTCAACTCTGGCCTCAGAAGCTTCCCTTCTCTGAAGCTAAAGTCTCGATCAGTTTCTCAGATCTTCCTCCTTTTCTGTTTTTCATGCCAAAAAGCCTATCTTTCGTGTGAATAGAGCAATACCCAACAGGGTCAATTCACAATTTGCATCTTCAACTGGGGTTAAGGTAAGATCTTCAGTTTCACACCCCAATTCAATTTTATTTTTAAAAAATTAATTTGGATTCTGTTGTTTGCAAGAATTAAGACCCATTTAGTTGTTGGAATTATTTTTAACTTTTTTTTTTTCTGAAAGTGAAATGGATCTCAACGATTTCGATTTTTATTTTATTTTTTCAGAAGATTTTTTGTAATTTTCTTGAGGTTTTTTTTCTTATGGGAACTCTCTTTTGTAAGCGTTTGTTCCTGATGTGGTTTTTTTTTTTGCAAACGACCCTTAGAATTGGGAATGCTCAGAAATGGTGGGAAAAGGGATTCAACCTAACATGAGAGAGGTGACTTCAACACAAGACCTTGTGGACTCACTGTTAAGTGCATTATGGAATTATTCATCCAAACAGCTCAATTTTTGTATAAACACTTGTAAATATACATATCCAAACGCAAATAACTTATTTAATATAAGTGCTTATGACATAAGCTCTCATGCGATAAGCTCTTATGTCATAAGCTCTAAAATAAGTTGTTTATCCAAACAGACCCATATACTCGAATGACTTTTCACTCATGTCACTTGTGTAAGGTCCTGTTTGGATGCAAAAGCTCTAGCTTTTGACTTATGGAGAAGTTAGTCTTATTTTGCTTCTTATTTTTCTCATATATGCAAAAGAAGAAATGTTGTTAAATAGTCATCAATAGATAGATAGGTGCTTTTGGAGAAGTTAAAAAAGATAGCTTTTGAAAAATGTGAAGAGCAAAAGTTCATTTCAACTTCTATGAGAAGTTGTTAGTTTCTATGAGAAGTTGTTAGTCAAAAAACACATGCTAGAAGTACTTATGGAGAAGTTTATCCAAACTGGGTCTAATTTAAATTTGAATTCAAGGATTTGATCTACTAATAAGTAATTTATAATCTTCATGTAAATCTTTATATATTAAAGTTGCATATCGAGAAAGGTAAAGAAATAAAAGAGAGTAAAATGATAGATCTGATAAGCGATATGATATGATAAGAAGATAAATATATAAAGAGATGAGAAATACTGGATGTGTGCTGATACTGTATGGGCGTTCATATATAGGGATGACAAAATATGTTGGGCCTGATGAGCCAACCCACCTTTTTTGGCGGGGCGGGTTGAGACCCTCAACCACCAACCCTCTTTGGCCCACTCCGTTTAACCCACCAACCTGGCGGGCCAACGACGGGTCGAATTGGCCCAATGGGCTAGAAAAAATCTTGTTTTTGGAATATTTTTAAATAATTGTTCTGATCTTTTAAAATTTTTGTGGCTAGTCAACGGGTCAGTCTACCGGCCCGCTAACCCACTCTTAAATTGGACGAGGTGTACTTTTCGACCGATTTTTTATCAACGGGCTAAAAGTGGATTCAGACGAGCCGGGCGCGGGTTATCCCGTTTTGTTGCCCGTATAATCATGTATCGATCACTTCCCTTGCATGTGGTATTTTAGTATGCACACGCGTGCTTCAATTAAAAAAAAAATTTGATAAATCGCGCGCTTCAATAAATATAATTAAGTTTGTAAATATAAATAAGAAAGTGCAACTCTTCCCTTCTTTTCCGAAGTTGTCGGGCCTTGGTTCACTCTTATAATTTCACATGTTCAAATTAAGCAGTAAGGGGGAAAAAACAAAGGAAAATAACTCAAATAGGATTGGGTCCATTTTAGGACCTGTGTAGTTATAGTTACTAGCTAGGATCGAATCCCATAAGGTCAAATCCCCGACCCCAAAAAAGAAAGTGCCAAATGCTATGGCCATTGCTTGGCATCTCTGAAACATAAGACACTGTTTCAAAGGAACAATATCGAAGCAAATACTTACAATGCAACACAAACCCCAACAGAAGACTCGAAGTAATCGTTTCATATGAATGAATACTAAGTTTTTGGTTGCTAAATTCAAAGCAAAAGCAGTACCTTACTTGTACTTTTTAATTTTAGTATTTCACATTTCAATGCCCAACATTGCAATTATATTAGTCATGATAAACTAATTGAGTAATTGGGGATGTAATTCTTTAATCACACTTGCATTCTTATAAAGAAACTCCAATATCTAATTAAATTAGAATAGTCAAGATATTTTTAAGTCGTTTAAAATATTTGCAATTATTTGCAGAATTCACATAGAATATTTAATTTTGATTAAGAATTAGATGATAGAAAATAATCATCTCTCTCGTATATATACTTTATTTGTTTTTATCTCGAGTTTTAAAGAGATTTATGATTTTCGGTGTTAAATAACAGATTTCCCCTGTTTCAAACGAAAATGAGGTTTATTGTCATGTCCTTTCAACATGATTGCATGAAATATATAAAAACTTTCAATAGTCTTTTTTTTGGCCTCATATAATAAAGCCATTGGTATTGAATCTAGGTTCACATCACTATCAATCGTTAATTTATAGGATACACCACCACCAACTAATGTCGTTGACAAAGTTAATCTTAATCCAAATTAAGTTTCTATAATTACAACTATTTGTCCTAATCATTTACAATTCTAACCAAATTTCAATCCAAATGTCAGAAAATCATAACTTTTTTTTTTTATAAAAAAATCCAAATTTAATTTGAATTCTAGCTAGCCATCCCACTTGTTACCATGTGCAGAAACCAAACATATACATAGCTTAGTACCTTAGAGCTAGCGTGGAGCTACTCTACTCACTATATATAAATTGTTAACTAATGGTAGTCCATAATTGTACGGTGCTCATAAGCTGAATGGTTTCAGTTTGTGAAAGTTTTGTAGCATCTCTTGTAGTAGTGATATCATACATTTTAATTAAAGCTGCAAAAATTTCAGAGATATAGACACGGGCGCGGGCCACTGAAAAATCTTACTACTAGCTCTGAAATTTTCAGCACAGTGTATCACGTCAATAAGATCAATAGACAATTAAATGTGGAAGTCGTCTAATTAAGGACAAAAAAATACTACATAAAGTAACTAACAACACATCAATTAATTTTACAAATAAGGCCGTCACTAAAAATAAATATAGAGGAGAATTGTGGAATCGCGCGCGCGTAGTTTAATGAAAACAAAGATGTCTCAAAAAGATCCAACAACGTGTGCGGCTAACCACCGGAGCCGAAAGTAGAATGTTAAAAATGTAGCAGTAGCAGATTTCTCAGTTTGATAGAGAAGGAAAACGATAAACAAGGATAGCAGTAGCACGTACAGCTGATTAATTTGTTCTCAAAATTCTAATTTCTCGTGTCATTATATGAAAGCTTTTTCTTGTCTCTTACATATTTTTAATACCAGTTTATCCAAAAAAAAACATATTTTTAATATCATATACTCCATATACAAGTCATTAAATAGGTAAGGTTGTATCAATTTTTGGCTTATTAATTCAATTCTAGTTAATTAAGTGGTAATTAAAATAATAATTACACATACAAGTGTACCTGCAAGTGGTCATTGAAATTAATACATGATTTAAGTGGTAAGTGGTAATTGAAACATACAATTGGTAATAATTAGCTAGCTAGGTAAACAATGAGAATGCATATGTTATGCTCTTCATTGTCTCTTGTCAAACATTTCAGTGGCTATGTATAGAATAAGTTGTTTCTTTCTTATTTATATATAATCTAAAACTATTCTATACCTACACCTTTTTTCTCTTTCCTTGACTTCTCCTTCCAACCTTTGCAACTTCATCTCCCACAGGATCAACTTTAATAATATATACCTGGAAAATCCAAGACAGATCCTAATACTCTTGGATCCTGCCAGCTATAATTCCCACATCATGTTTTGTGTAATTAATTATTTCCAAATTTATCTTTTCTGGCAATTGTTTTATGACTTTTATCCCACTAAGTGCTCATAAACAGGGACATTTCCAGTTTGATAAAATCAAAATCTAACACACCACCACCAACACAACAACAACAATAATAATAAGGGTATATAATATTTATCAGTAACTTTTATAGATATTGAATTTTTGTCAAATCATATTGAAAGTCTATAAAATTGTATGTACTTTAAAATTAGTTAATTGATATTATATCACATAATTTATTTAAAATTTATTGTCACATGGTTTAAAGGATAAATTTGTCATCAAATTCATATTCTAAAAGTTCATATATAAATATTGTAATTAATTGTTCAAGAGTTATTTCAAGAATAAATAGATACCTTCCAACACCACTTCCACCAAGAATAAGAACAAAAATGACAACAAAAACAATAATATTAATAATTGGGTTTAGGGAGATTCTTCTAAGATTGTAAAGAGGCCAGCCATGCATTTATGTTTCTGTCCGCCTGTTTCTTCTCCTGTTATATATATATATATATCTTGTAAATATAATAGGAGTAAGTACAGTGCACATGCATCCTTTAAACAAGCTAGAAAAATGAGAGATTCTCCATGTTCATTAATCTAGCAAGCTTTGACAATAGCTGCTACACACATGCCCTGAGCTTTCCACAGTAGTAATGACATCTTACTTTATTGCAACATATATGTATCTATCTTTCTAGTTGGGTGTGTTAGTTCATAAGTTAGGTCTCCTTCCTTTGGAGGTCATTTTGTTGTGGCTATGAACCAAAAATTCAATGTTGCCAAGTACAATTTCCAACTCTAAGTTGTGGATAATAATCAATCTAGCTAGCTACCATTCCATCTATTATTATCAAAATTAATCTGAGATGATGCACGGCAAAAATGGGTAGAGAGATGGGGTGAGTACCTGCAAGACACTATGTTTTAGTAGAGTAATATTACGGAACAACAATGTGCTACATAAGTTGGTGATTAATTCGAAATATTGAAAATTTCAGGGATTATATAAGTTGATAGTACTCTACAATTTTAGGGATTAAATTGGTGATTCAATCAAATAAAATATAAAAGTGGATAAAGAATATTATAGTAATGAGGTGGAGGTAAAGAACAAAAGAATAACTGAAAAAATTAAAAGGCATTTATTGATAGCAAATATTGAAAAGAAGCATATAACCCCGCCATACAATGAGTTATCCTAAAGTCTTTAGCAAATGCAAAAAGCTAAAGCTTTGAGCAAAGCAATAAAATCTGTATTACGTAATTACTTAACATGAATAAACCACGCGTGATTATATCAAAAAAATAAATAAATAAACCACGCGTGAAATTTGATGATCGGTCTCTCAATTGTCAAGCTCTGCATTTGAAGGCCAAGGTAAACCAGATTGATATGATGCTACTTGGTATGCATTTACTAATTCCACATTTAGAAATCTTCTTCAGATATCACAAATAGGAATCCATTCAGTCTTTGGCTTCTGATTTTCCAACCAAATATGGGTGAAGAGGCAGAGATGTAGGGTTGGCAGGGGGAGCTTAATTTGGTTTGGTGGAATACTTTTGTGCAATAGGTGCTGGTGTGATGGATTATGTGGTGATTCACTTTTCTTTTTTCTTTTCTTTTGTTGTTGTTGTTTTATTCTTAGGTGTGGGGATGATGGAGTTTATTATGGGTGGTGTGGTGGTTTGAGTCCGGTAACAGAATGAAGAGGCAACCAGGGATGACATACAGGGGTGTGGCTTTGATTAGTGACATGCATGGAAGAAAGAAGTTATGGGTGTTGTTGTTGTTGTTGTGTAGCTTAACGGAGGAGTGGTATGACAGAGGTAGCTAGGGTGTGACTGGTTAAGGCCGTAAAAGTACTAGTGGTTGGCTTGTGATGAGTCACAAGGGTTGTGACTTGAGGCTGGGAGAAGGAGCAATATCAATTTTCATGCATGAATGCTTATTACTCATATTCGTATGTTTTGAAAAGTAAAAAAATTTCAAACAAAAAAAAAAAGAAAACACTCTACTTCTCTGTTTACTGTTTATAGGATTGATATATGCAACTACATAGAACATCTTGTGAATTCGACATGATATTCAAGAGGGGAAACCACAATTGATCACTAAATGCATTCATGCATATGATCATTCAAGGTCTCTAGAGTACGAGTTCAAAATCAAACTTCTTGCTGCACACCAAAATCAAAGACTAATTAACATGGATTAATTTGCTCCCCTTTTCCTTTGTAGGCGCTCCTAGCTTGCTCTGTGTTGTCTCGCATTCTTTTATCTTCGAAACCAAATTAATTTTACTCTTGTTGTGCGAATAATTAATTCTTGTCATCCTGGCCTTCTCTTCCTCATCACACACAATTAGGAAGCTAGGGAATCAAAGACAATGTTTGTTAACTTAATTCTCAAATTTTCCTTGCTCTCTTTCCTCCCTGCTATTATTGTTATTATTTTTTTCCACCAATCCATATCAAATGATCTCATTTCTCTCCCTCTCCTGGTATGTAATCTGTTTCTCTTAGCTCGATCTCTTCTTTGCTCTTGTATAGGTTGATGCTCTTTTTTCTTTTTGTTTCTTTCCCCCTTTAAAATACCCCCCCCCCCCGGTATCACTCTGTGTGTATATAAAGAATAACTAGTTAATTTTACAATACCTACCGCTGTTACTGGATTAGTGTTTACAAACAAGGTTTTAAATTGTTGTCGTGATTTCGATTTCAAAAACTCCAAATTAAAACCTTGAAATTGTGGGATGTTGTGGACAAATGTAGCCGCGATGAGTCACGTGTACTCCAAAAACTGCTTTAAGAACTCTATATATAAATGTTTTGTCATATAAGTATCAAATGAGTTATGTGGTGTACCGGCTCTATTGCCTTTTTGCATTCTGGTGATGAGTCCAAGTCTTAAAATTAGTATTTTTATTTTATATTTTCTAAAACCCCAAATTTTTAAAGCCATGTTAGTTTTATGTGTGTTCACATGTGTTAGCACTCCAAATCTACGTCAACACACAATATCCACACTCAACACACAATATCCACACCCATGTAAGCACTACACCGTCACGTCAATATTTCTGTTAAATTTTGGATGCTGAGTCAACGGATGAACTAAAATTGCATATTTTGAAAGTACGAGGATCAAAATCAAACAATTAGAAAATGAAGACCAAAATCATCGACCACTATAGTAGGGGGACTGAAAGTTACAATTTAGCCTAATTAAAAATATTTATCAATTTATCTCTAAATTTAATTACGAGAATGAAGTTTTAATGAGAGTAATTGAAAATAATAAAAATAATAAATAGAAATATTTTAATCAAAATCTAAATTTAACACAATTAAATTAAATAATCATTTAAACCATCAAAATTTAGAAAAGGAGGAATTACTGATTTGGTGTTACCCACCAGGCAACCAATTATTCTAAGATTGGCATAGTAAGCTTATCCAATAATAAAATGTTGAAATCCGCGCCATCAGTGATGTGGGACACGGACCTTCTAGGAAGCATCGATACCCCAATTGATGAGGACATTGAGACTTTGAGTTATCAAGTATCACATGGAAGGAATGCTAATTGCTAAGTATCAAATTACTGGCAACCTTATTTAAATAATATTGATTCGTAGCAAACTTTACTATTTTAGTGATCTGAATGATACTCATGACAATTTGATGGTGTTGAAACTCAAATAACTAAACCCAAGTACTTCAACACGCGTACTACATAGCAAGAGCACGTTACCCAGCTATAATTTTTGGATCCGGATTGTCTGCGGTCGGAGATCCCCTGCAGTCCTGCAGTCAGCGCGTCCGTGACCATCGGATCAAGATCGGTCGACTCACGATTTATCATCGGTTTTATTTAAATTTTAAACTCAGTTTATTCTCGTCCGTCCAATCAAAATCGATGATCCTGATTTGACTGCATGACTGCAGGTACTGCAGAGAATCCAAATCCATAATTTTCCTACTTCTTTTATGTTTTCTTTCGATTTGAATTTTAAATTCCTTTCCATATCAAAGAGGACGTTGGGAATCAAGACATGTGGGGTGTCTAAATATATTGATTAGATTTGAAATTCCCTTCTATTTGGTTGTATTTTCTGCAGCTGTGTTTTAGTATTGTTTGCATATTGTAATTGTAAGGGTAAAATCCATAAGAAGCAAGCCAAATGGAAGAAACCCAAGTACTGGTGTGTCTATATATAGTGATGATACATTTGTTTTTGTTTTTGTCTTTTTGAGAAAAAAATGTTTCAATTAAAAAATACTTAAGCTATTTGGCCCTGTGACTCAATCTTTTCTCCGCTAATCCATAGACACTTGTCGATTTAACGGAACTTTTTTTATGCTTCCCTTTTGCATAAAAACAACCTTTAATTAATGCCTCCCCTGTTTCTACAACTTGTGCTAGCCTTCTCCTATTCAATTGAATTCTTCTACCAAGTCATACATTGTAGAGTAGAACTGTCAATTCAGGTCGGGCCAGGCCGGGCCATTCGGGCCGGCCCACAACGGGCCAATACATTTTTGGGCCAGGCCGGGCTAAAATAAATGTGGGCTACTAATATCCCAGCCCAGCCCTCCACGGGCTGTGGGCCAAACGGGCTAGCCCATGGGCTCATTTATTTATTTTAAAAAAAATATTTTAATAGAAAACTGATGCATTCACACCTGTGAAATTAATCACACCCTAGGTATGAAACGCACTGTAAGCTAGTTTAGCACAAAAAAATAAGACAATTGCATAAGCCCGACGCTTTCACACCTGTGAATTTATTCACACCGGTGATGTGAAACGATCTGTGAGGCTAGTTTAGTACCGAGAAAAGATAGTCCAAAATATCTGACGCTTCTACACCTGTGTAATTATTCTTACCCCTAGTGTGAAACAGTCTGCACACAATTTTAGCAAATTATAGTCGGGCCAGCGGGCCAGCCTAGCCCACCACGGGCTAGCCCACTTCGGGCCAATGAATTTTTGGGCCGGGCCGGGTTGGGCCAAAATATTTTCGGGCCTAGATTTTACTAGCCTAGCCCATATTTTTATCGGACTAAACGGGCTAGCCCATCGGGTCTAGCCCATTTTGACAGCTCTAGTCATACTTGACTAAATTAAAAAAATACAACAAACTGGTGTCGTAATGGTAAGTGACTCAGGTCTTTTAAATATATAGTCGGGGGTAGTGGAAGCAAAGGTGGAGGAATAGGAATGAAGAAGAGGGTGAGAATGGGATGAGAGGAGAAGGAAGGAGAAAAGGGGTAATGAAGAGGCCAAATTTATAATGCCACCTATAATTTGTAAAACATGTACTAATGTACTAATGTTTTTGTGTTTCATTTTCTATATCTTTTCTTAGGAGAGACCATTTAACAATACTAAAAGTGTGCACACATTGGAATAATTAGGGATCAGTAAAGAAAAAAATTAAGAGGGACCAAATTTAAAAATGATGGGATATTTTTAGGACTAGAGGTATATTTAAGTCTTTTAAGAAATATCTATATTTGTTGTTGCTTCATCCTGATTTTAAAATTGTTTTTGTTAAACATCAAGCCAATATGGCTACCCATGTCTTAGCGAGTAAGAGTATGTTGATGGATAGTTCTACAATTTTCCATCATGTACCACCTTGTATTTCTTAAATTATTTTTAGGTTTAAATATCTTTTTTGTCCCTGTAAAATGACTGAGTTTCATTTTTCGTCCCTGTAAAAAATTTTGTTTGTTTGTGATCCCTGTAAATCAAAAAGTTTTATTTTTAGTCCCTGCAAAATTGTTTTAGTCCCTGTAAAATTTAGATCATGTTGAATTAGTCCCTGTAATATTTAGATAATTGCCAAAGTAGTCCTTGTAAAATAAATTTAATAGGGACTAAAAACAAAATTGTTCACATATTACAGGGACTAATTCAACATGATCTAAATTTTACAAGGACTAAAACAATTTTGCAGGGACTAAAAATAAAACTTTTTGTTTTACAGGGATCACAAACAAACAAAAAATTTTACAGGGACGAAAAATGAAACTCAGTCATTTTGCAGGGATGAAAAAAGTATTTAACCCTTATTTTTAATAAAATGTTATAAGCAACCTTTAGTAAAAAAGAAAAACTAAATTGATGGAGCTGCATCATTTTGCAGTGGTTAATTTACTAAAGGTTTTTTGTATAGTACATAAGATAGAGCCTTTTTTTTTTTGGCAAAGACGGGGGAAAAAAGATAGACTTAATTAAATCGTTTAAGTTAGACTTAATTTGGTCCACATAAAAACCAATCATCAACTTAACTGAGGTCTGAGTTATTGGTTTAAACCAATGAATAACTAGTTAAAATGGTATATATCATAAGCTATAGATTTTGTACTTGAAATTTAACAAAAAAAAACGTAATACCAGATAACATAATTTAATAATCTAATAGAATATCTCCAATAGGAATCGACAACATTAACTCACCTTAGAGGGACGGAGGTCCAATTTTTATTTTTATTTTCTGTTCAAATCCTAATTTCACATCCTAAGAAAATCTTCAAACTTTATCAAATTTCTACCATATGCATGACTTTTAAACTTTTAAAATATTTTATATTATACACCAATCATAAACCCTTAAATATTAGGATAATTTTTTTGTCAAAAAAAGTAGAAAATTTTTTATGATCAAATTTTGCTTAATTTTAAAAATAAATGAATTTGATTAACTAATGAACTTGAGAGATTAAAATCACTAATAATTCAAAGTATACAAACCTTGTCATTTGACATAATTAATTAGAAAATTATTGTGTTTGCTTTTTTTTTCTGGTTATAATTAAATAACGTTTAAGTCAACATATATACTTCACCACCGTTACTATACAATTTTTAAAATACAACAAAAAGTAGAGAGTATAGACGGAAAAAATCCTAAAATTTAATTAATATAATTAAGAATTAATATACCAAACTAATTCATATCACATATTACACTCGCGTCCACACTGGAGCTAATTAAGTCAACTGCGTGAGATTGTGCAAGATGCATTCATGTACGTACCTTCTCAACTGGTCACTTATTGAGTTCTCAACAAAAGCAAATTAAGAAAAGAGAGAAAAACGAGATTGAGAAAGCACAGCGAAGGGAATTGTACATGTGTGTTGATTGCTCTCTCTCTCTCTCTCTCTCCGGACCATTATGCATCTATGGATTTGCTTGTGCTAGTTTTTGATGCTCTCTTTGTCCATATGCTATGAAAATGATGTCCCTGAAGCGGATGGAAGATGGCCCCAAAAACTTGCTTATATAGTTGACATTGATTAATTCAGGTGGGGCTGCAAAATGATGTGTCCATCAAAATCATTCTTCCTCTCTCTCTCTCTCTCTCTCTCTCTCTCTCTCTATATATATATATATATATATATATATATATATATATAATATTATAATCTCAGATCTTCATGTCACACCCCACCTCCCTCTAACCAACCTACCGACCCAAAACAGGAGAAATATTGGCATTCTGTGCTCTCTAGTCTTTTCTCATGCCATGCACCATATATATAGTCACACACACATATATATAAATACACACACTCTCTCTCTTGATTTTTCATTTTTTCAAAAAAAAAAAACACCATAGATTTCTAAGTGAATATGGCTAACTTTGTCGTTGTGGGTTGTGGCTCCTGATTCATGAGAAATCTAAGTTGAGTTGTTGCCAATCTATCTAGAATCACATGTGATGTACATTGAACATAAGCTATAACCAAGTTAACTAGTTTATATTATGAAATTCAAGGTTAGATTTTCACAGTCAATCAATAAATCAATATTTAATTAGCTAGGCCAATCAAACACATTCAAAACAATTTACATAAAACATTTTCTATAAAATCTTCAAAATTTTAAATAAAAAATCTTGGCTATTACATAAATGTGCCTTTTTTTTTTGGGTGTTCGGAGTTCAAGGAACTATGGACCCGACCTGAACAAATCCACAATATTAATTTGAAAATAGTTCTAACTTAACTCAAAATTCATCACTAATTAAGATACAACAAACATCAAAACTTGGCTTTTGGGAAAGAAAACACTCTATATTCTTAATTTTTAAATTAATATTTGTTTAAAAAATAATTGGATGCCAAGTCTCTATGTGAGAGTGTGATAAAATGGGCCAACCCGTCCAATTCTATCATGCCTTGCCATCAACGCATTCAAAACAACTTGGGATGGATTGACCCAATTTTAGAAAATTAGATAAAAAAAATCCTAATCCACCCCCCGTCTAGTCCGTGTATTTGTGGGTTTGGCCAGCTAAAAAAAGAAAAAATTATAACATTATAAAATTAAAAAGAGTTAAATATCTTTTTTATCTCTATAAAATTGACAAATATTAATTTTAGTCCATACTTATTTTTAATCAATTTTAATCCCTAAAAATATAAAAAGGTGTGGTTTGAGTCTCTTGTGAGGACTAAGAACACGTTATTTTTAATAATGTATAGAATAAAAATGAATAAATTTTAAATAGGGATCCAAATCAATTTTTGCCAAATTCAGAAAGAGGAAAAACATATTCAGTCCAATTAAAAATATTGAAAAATAAAAAAGTAAAAATTTCAGCAGAAAATTATAAAAAGTGGGTTAATAGATTGACCCATCCACCCTGCATTCTTGATGAGTTAAACGGGTCTGATCAAAATGGATTGGTAGTTAAAAAACCTAACCCAATCCTCCAAAAAAAAAACAGTAGGTTAAATGGGTCAAGTCCTACGGATCTAACATATTTTACCATCCTATCACCCCTACTGAAAAGGCAAAAAGCAACACTAGTCTTATGTAAATACTTATAAAATCTCTTTATTTGCCACAAAATTAAGAAAAAGTCATTAGTTATTACACCAGTAGGCGAATCCCATTTTATAACAAATTTCTCAATAACTATTTTATTTACTTAATTTTTTTATAAGAGGAGTGGAATTCAAACTCGGACGTCAATGACTACAAATGTTAAACGCTAGCTAGCGACACTCCTTGACAATTGGAAAATTGGAGCCTCTTCCCCAATTTCCCCAATTCCACAATAAAAGAAGACCAAACACACTACTTTCAATCCGTGTGTTAAATATCATGTATAATTTCTTCAACCAACTACGTGTACGGCAACAATTATTTTTTCCTTCCTTAGGCTATCTACAATGGCACCTAGGAACAGCTCCAAACTAGTCCAAAATTTCCCAATCCATATTGCACTCTACTCAACACACAACAGATTTCCAATTGCTCTGCACATGAGCAACTCTGTTATAGCTCAATTACCTGTGCCATGTGCTTCCACCAAATGATGTCTAAATAAATGGCCAGGCCAGGCCAGGCCAAGGAACATGATTAACTCACCTGACAACCTGACCAAAACTGCCAAGCATCTCATAATTGCTTAATAGAGACTTTAAATTTTCATAATGTTTAAGCCTTTGCCTATAAATTTAATTTCCACAAACACTTTTTTGCACCCTTCAATTCTCCGATTCTATATAGAATTATTCTAAATTTTTTTACCTTTTATTCTTACAAATTTTCTTAATTATTAAATGAAGAAAATATTAAATATTTTTTATGTTCTCAAGATATTAGTTGTATTCTCTTTGTTATTTTATAAAGTAGTAAGAGGATATATAAAAAGATTTATAGGAGGATATAACATTTCTCTTCTATATATGAATTGGTGCATCTTTTGGCCCCTCGTGCTATATATATGTATCTTCACACCGTCACCACCGTCCCTCTTCTTAATTTCATTGCTTCTTCCTCTTCTCAAATAACTTATATTAAAAAATAATGTTGCACGATGTTCACAAAAAACTCCAAGCGCAAGAATGAGTTGTAATTCTTCTTTTGGGTCAAAAATGTCATTTTGAGTTGGACAATGCATATAACTATTGATTAAGTCGCTTTTACACAGTTCTTTATGACCAAAAGATAAGAGAAGACAGAGATAAAATAATGGCATGTTTGGATATAGGGCTCACCCTTCAAGATTTCTGTTGAGGTATAGGATATACCCTTTGGTTGAAACTTTTATTTGACTAATATATTTTTTCTTTTGGTGTTTTCCACCGTTTGGTTGTTGTGGAAAATTTCCTTAAATATACAAAAGATCCGATTTTTCTATAACTAACATAAACAAGTTATTTCTTCATGTGGGTAGGGGTAAGACACTAGCACTGGCATACAACACGTGATTGAAGGTTAATGCTTGACAAGTGAGTGGTATTGGTAATACTAATAGTAAGTAAATAACTGAAAAATGGGAGCTGGGCATCTGTTTGACTTTGTTCCCTTTAAATGCAAGTTGACATATTTGGTCTACGACCTAGTCATTAGGCTTGGACTTGGAGTAATTTTCACCCTAATTTTTGACTCGCAACCCTAGAGGTCTTGTCAAATGCCAATGCCATAAAAAAATATGGGCTTTGGTTCAACACTAAGGCTTTGTTTAGGAGGGGATTTTTGGAGGGGAGAGAAATGGAGGGTTTATAATAATATTTTAGTTTAATAAAAAGAGAGGAGAGATGTGGAGAGCATTTTAAAACCCTCCAAAACCCTCTCTTTAGTACATTTTTGGAGTTCCTCCAAATTGGAGGTTTTTGAAGGTTTTCATTTTTTTTATTAAAAACTAATCATCCATGCAAGATAGGGGATGTCATCCCTTTTCTTTTCCTTCATTTTTCCCTTAAAATGTCAAAACTCTCCCCCCCTCCCCTCCAAACTCTCAAACAGACCCTAAGTGTTCATGAAATTGGTTAAGATCGGGTTATGTTTGTTTCTCATTTATCTTAAATTTTGATTGGTACAATTTTTAAATTTGATGGAACTAGGTTTACCCAAAGCAAGTTAAAATAATTATCGAATTGTTCAAAAGAAAATGTAGGTAACAAGATGAAACACAAGAAGGGGGGGTTGAATTGTGTTTCTAAGCTTTTAAAACTTTTCGCAAATGTTGGACGCTGGCTGTTAAAAACGTTGGACGCACAACTTAGTTCAAATATTGGACGCACAGTGTTTTCTGAAATATTGGACGCACAGAGTACTAAAACACTGGACGCACAGAATTGTGAAATATTGGACGCACAAAAGATTGGACGCTGAGGCTTCCCTCTTAGTTTAAAAACTTGTTTTCTTTGTGCGATTTAAGGTGTATGAAAAACTTGTTTAAACAAAATCAATTCAATCCCCTTGGTTAGTAATAAGCACAGATATAATAAGAGATAAGGGAAGGAAGAAATAACACAAATTTTTATACTGGTTCACCATTTCCTAAGAGCTACGTCCAGTCCCCTCAAACTAGAGAGATTTCACTATCAAACCAGATAGGTACAAGTATTCTTTGCACACAGCCTCTTCAGGCTAAAACCCAAGTATTCTTTGCACACAGCCTCTCCAGGCTAAATCCCAAGTATTATTTGAACACAGCCTCTTCAGGCTAAATCACAAGTATTCTTTGAACACAGTCTCTTCAGGCTAAACGACTCAGCAGAGTGTTTTTGATTCAAGTGCTGTCTAACTCACACAAGTGAGGATATGAAATCTAAAACACTTCGAGAGTTAAGCAAACTCTCTTTTATAAGAAGAAAGACAACTTTCTATACAGAGTATAAGCACAGCGGTTCAGCTCTTTCTTTTTCTTTTTCGTTATCCTCAGTGTCTTGTATTCTTCTTCTTGTTCACGATATTTATAGGCTTTGATGAAGCTTCAGACTTGTTCTTCGAATAGCTCAGCTTCAGCCTTCATAAATATTACCGTTCTCTAATAGCATTAAATGCTATTTTCCCGTTGCTCTGAGGAGATCTACTTCATTGTGCATGTCTGCGTTTCTTTCTCCTAAATCAGAAGCAACCTGTACTCAAAGTCTCAATTGTACAGTGGTTAATAGTAATATCTTATTGAGACAGAGAGAATACACTGTGTAAAGTAGAAAGATGTGTTCAGAGATATACAGAGTAGTTAAAAGTACATTCTCTCTCTTAGTACACTTTCCACAGTGCTTTATGCTTTTCAAAAGTACATTAAAAAACGTTGACAATGGTTGTACAGAAAGCATTGCATACAGCTATTTATTTCAAATCATTTGCTCAATAAAAATGTTCCATATTAAATGCATGAGCAATAAATAGCAAGTTTATGGATTCTGCGTATTGGACGCAGCATGTAGAAATCATTGGACGCATACCTGGTACTTACCAATTACATATGATATTCATTCAGTCATTGGACGCATCTTTATGCTTACCATTCTGATGATTAGTTGCAAAGCAACATTGGACGTATTGCCTCATTCTGGTTATTGGACTTTTGCCATTTCTTTATAGTTCCATTGGACGCAGAGTTGATTGTTGTACATTTGTTCTTCTGCTTTATTGGACGCAGAACAGTTGTTTGATGTACCTTTGTCAATCTGCTTCATTGGTCGTATGACACTTGATTGATGTCCTTCTTATTTATTGGACGCAGAACAGTACCTTTGTCACTCTGATTTCATTGGACGCAGAACAGTTCTTTTGTTTGTTCAGTTTCATTGGACGCAGAGTTGCACTCTTGCTCATGCTGAACATTAGACTTTTGTCCTTCATATGCATTGGACGCTCACTGAATCTGTTCCTTTGAAAATCATTGGACTCTTACTGCAATTCTGCTTCTCATAAAAACATTGGACTATGCCAGTATTGCCTTGTTCTTATCATTGGACTTATGCCAGTCTTGCCTTGTACTTATCTTTGGACGATCAGCATTTTTTACCTTGGTCAAGAACACATCCTGAACATTGGACTTATGACTTATGTTCTGATCATTGGACTTATAAGCATTCTGATCATTGGACGTATGGTTATTCTTGAACATTGGACTTATGTCTTCAATGCCTTCTCATGAATCATTGGACGTATGAAATTGTCCTTGTGCCTTGTACTGAATTATTGGACGCACAACATTACTTGCCTTTGTGCTCAAACATTGGACGCAGAACTCTTCCTTCTGCTCAAACATTGGACGCAGAATTCTTCCTTCTGCTCAAACATTGGACGCAGAACTCTTCCTTCTGCTAAAACATTGGACGCAGAACTTTTGTGTCCATTTCAGTGCCAACATTGTGATGAGCTAGCTTATTGGACGCAGACTGCAATAAGCTTAGTTAGGCAGCATTGTTATACATTGTACAAGCTTAATACATTTTGTTTATCCTTTGTAAAAACCTTAATACATTTTGTTATCATCAAAATCATAAAATCACTTAGAGAGTTTTTGTATTAAAAACACTTTTAACCAATTTGGTTCCAACAGAAAATAGTTTATGTAAATAGCAAATATATCATATATTTTAAAAAAATAATAAAGGATTGCATTCTATTATAGTTTTAGGATTAAATAGAAGGTTTAATTATAATTTCGGTCTTTCAATTATCATGATTGTACAATTTTGGTTCTTCGGTTCTCAATTGAGCCAATTGGGTTCTACAGTTTTCCAATTGTTGCAATCAAGTCCCTATGTTGACCAATTTTTAACACCTAAAACCTACGAGGCACATGTGGGATTGATTTGACACTAAATTAGGTCACGTTGACACAATGCAAGTTGCTAGAAAACTTTTCAAAACAAGCCGTTAACACACATGATGCAACACATTGTTTTAAATTTTAGATTAATCCAACGATTGAGTGCATGTTTAGATTCACTTTTGTGAGAGACAAAAGTGATTCCAGACACATAAAATGAGATTTTGACATGTTTGAGAGTAGAATTGATTTTGCCTCTAGAATGGATTCTAACTTGAAACCGAGAATTGCAATTTTTGCCTTGAGACATGATTTTTAGCCTCAAATTTTTTATTCAGCTCAATTTTAATTATGTGAATGTATTTAAATATAAATCACCTTACATTTAACTTACTTTTAATCAAAAATTAATTAATTCAAAATCAATTTTAATTACCGTAAAATCAAACACACTAAGATTTGGTCCGGAGAGGCCACACGACTGCAAATGATCCAATGTGCAATTTATTGGCATTAATTTGACATATAGTAAAACTTACTTTAAATAAGTGAAAAAACTGTTTAAGTAGTAATTAACAAACACATGTATGCAATATTGTGGGAAGACCAAATAAATAACTGAAAAATGGGAACTGGGTATCTGTTTGACTTTGTTCCCTTTAAATGCAAGTTGACATATTTGGTCTACGACTACGACCTAGTCATTAGGCTTGGACTTGGAGTAATTTTCACCCCAATTTTTGACTCGCAACCCTAGAGGTCTTGTCAAATGCCAATGCCATAAAAAAAATATGGGCTTTGGTTCAACACTTAGTGTTCATGAAATTGGTTAAGATTGGGTTATGTTTGTTTCTCATTTATCTTAAATTTTGATTGGTCCAATTTTTAAATTTGATGGAACTAGGTTTACCCAAAGCAAGTTAAAATAATTATCGAATTGTTAAAAAGAAAATAGTTTATGTAAATAGTAAATATATCATATATATTAAAAAAATTATAAAGGATTGTATTCTATTATAGTTTTAGGATTAAATAGAAGATTTAATTGTACTTTTGGTCTTCCAATTATTATGATTGTGCAATTTTGGTCTAACAGTTTTCAATTGTTGCAATCGGGTTCATCTGTCGCTATATCGTTCAATTTTTAACAGCTTAACTAAAAGGGTAACATAGAACTACACACTTAGGTTATACATTGACTAGGCTAGCAAGATAACTTGAAGGTTAACTCAAAACATGATTTTGACATGTTTGAGAGTAGAATTGATTTTGCCTCTAGAATAAATTCTAAACTTGAAGGTGGGATTTACTATTTTTGCCTCTAAACATGATTTTTAGCTTCAAATTTATTATCAGCTCAATTTTATGTGAATGTATCCAAACATAAACCATTTTACATTTCAACTTACTTTTAATCAAAATCAATTAATTCAAAATCAATTTTAATTACCGTAGAATCAAACACACACTAAGATTTGGTCCGAAGAGGCCACACAACTGCAGAGGATCCAATGTGCAATTTATTGGCATTAATTTGACATATAGTAAAACTTACTTTAAATGAGTGAAAGTTAAGCATTAAAACTATAAAAGTAGTAATTAACAAACACATGTATGCAATATTGTGGGAAGACCAAAGAAATTTTACTGGTGAATGAATATTAATCACAGAAGCGATTAAAATATGGGCCTATATGCAATACACATAAAACAATTACTAAAATCCCAAACATATTTTAATTATTTTAGAGACGGAATTAAAGAACACCAAGTGTCAAACTCTTGTAATTATTTTATTATTTTGATATCTCAATTAATCTGAAACGCAAGATGGCTAGCTAGAAATTTAGGATTTCCAGTTCACACGAAATGTGTAAGAGAGTAGTAGTAGATGTTGGCCATTTATGTTTGTTGTTTATTTGGACCACAAGTCCACCAACAACCTCTATAAAAAATTATATGCGCTGGAAAATCCTGCGATTTGAGAGAGAGAACGGTGGGAGTGGGAGACATTAATAAGACGGTCCCGAAAGACACACACAAATGCATTTTGAAACAAGCAAATGGTGTCGCCTTCAGTTAACAGTAGTAACACCCAATGGGCTAGCTAGCTGGAGGAGTTGGATACACCATGTGGGTGTAGGAGAACAGTAACTAAGTGTTGTGTAATGTTGTTGTTGCCCACACAACACAATCTGCACTCGTTTTTATTAATAATAATCATCCCTTTCTGCCACCACCTTCCCTGGGCTCTCTCTTTCACAATTTAAGTTCCAAGCCCAGCTATTGCAAAAATTTTTTACTACAAAAAATAAGCATATCATTGTTGCTCCTAACATGTTTAAGATTTTTACCCTTTTTAAGAATGTTTCATTTAATTCAGTTTCGGGGAAAGGAAAAAAAGAACAACAGGAAAACAAAAGACAACATCTTATAATTGTGTCCACAACTAAATATAAAACCATGTTTGGATGATGATTTTGAACCCCCCCCCCCCCCCCCCCCCCCGACTATTGTCCTCTAAACTCTTAACCCCTTGGTCCTTGCCCCCCGAAGAAGAAAAATATGGGAGATTTTAATTTGTACCTCGTTTTCTTCTTGGTCCCCCCTCTAATCAAGAGTTACTTTATATCGTATAATTTAGTTCTATTTATACATTACCGTACAATTGGCCTAAGAGTTTGTCACAAATTAATTAAGATACTTTGCTTGAAAAAAATGTTAGCTACTTGCCTCTCAGTTTTTTTTTTCTAAAAAGAAAAAATGTATAATTGAGTTATTTAGTACAAAGTTTTTTTTTAACACTGACAAAATTGAAGAAAAAAACAAAAATTAAGGGTGGGTAAAAAGTGGAAGAGGTAGAGACATTTAAAATACGGTGGGTTATGTACAAGAAAAGAAGCGAAATGCTATAGGGTACAATGGTCTCAAACTGTGTACGAAAATTGTAGTTTGGTGGTGACATTTCAGTACTTCTCATTTTTATCCACCCCGTCATGTATTTCTTTTTACACAAGCACCTAATGGGATAAAATTTGTTCGTGACTTTTTTCATACTAGGTGTTTCGTAGCAAACAGTGGTATAACTTGAAAAGGAATGACTGAACAAAACGGTCCATTGAGAATCTTTCCGTGAGTAATTCACAAAAAGTTAATTTTCATGCAAGAGGGCATTACTTATTTGTTTGTATTTGAGTTCAATTAAGTAGGAAAAATGAACTAAATCATAGCAATTATTCAATCACGCCATGATTATACATGTTTTGATTCTTTTGAAGAACTTCTATAGTTGGAAAATTGTTTCAATTGACTGTGCGTTAAATTGTATGTGTCAAATCAATGCAGGTTGATACAAGTGATTAAGAATTTGAAATTAACCCTTCATCTTTTTTATGAATGCGGATTTGATTCTCTGGTCACTAAAATCTCATCCTTATAGAATTAGGGGTATCTTTTCCGTTCTACCATTTTTATCCAAATAATTAAAAGAATTGTATTTGTCTAATATATGACCAGAAAAGCAAGCAAACTTGTTTTGGGAAAACATATTTTTTATACAGAAATAAAATCTACGGTTTACTCTCTCAAACACATAAAAGATTGTCTTTTATATTATTTGTTGATCAATAGGTCAAATTCCTTTAGAAAAATGGAATGGGAAGTGTGACTTTGAAGATTTAAAGCCTTATATCTAGCTAACTATGCTCTGGATTTCGTTAAAGTTAATTTTTATGTTTGATAAAAATGCTCTCTCTTCCCCTTGCACCTACCAAAATGAAGGGGGAAAGCAGGGTGAGGTAAACTACTAAATTAAATTATACAAATATGTACATGGCGTGTGAGCTATGCAAGGTTAAGTTTGACTGCAACCCACAAGATGAAGTCAATCATTGCATGACATATGCAAGGAATGTCACTATTAGGACAATAATATTCTAATCCTTTTTTTTTTTTTTCCTTTCTAACCATTTAGCACCATTGACAGAATGCTTTTTGGACAGTGCTTTCATTTGCGAAGAGGAAACAAATAAAAACAGGACAGGCTTTTCTCTCTCTTCAACATGTTTCCATCTGTTATTGAGTTGTAATTTAGTGTGATTATATATGTTAAATCAAAGGACGCCCCAGTTCAATTATGTGAAAATAAACTCTTTTATATACTTTTTTTTTATACAACTCTTTTATATACTTGAGTAATGAGTAGTCATACTTTTTTATTTTCTATGATGTAATTTTTTCGCATAATTTTTTCTAATTTGAACTTTTATTCTTATAAAAAAACTCAAATTATTCACATCATACATTTACTATGTTGGTGTTAAAAGTGTATACCCAGTCCAATTTAACATCTTATGTTATTTCACCTTAATGAACATGTTAAGGGTATTCGGTTGTGTTTGATTTTGTTCTTTTTTTCTTCTTTTGCAGGTTTTGAACAGAGGAAGTTCCTTCTTGACGATTTGATCACGAACTTACAAGAAACAAAAAGAGATCAATCTTATACAGGGGGTGAAATAAAAAGCATGGAAGTGTGACGAAGCAAAGAATTAAAGGGAAGGAGGAGAATAATTGTCAGCTATTTGGAAGGAAAAAAAAAGTCATACACGCCCTAAATTCCCCATGTGTAGATGTATTTTCGCACTTGTTACGCCTTGATTGCTCATTATATGTGTCCATGTTATGATGATCTGTAAAGCAATCAATTAATTAATTAGTTCATACAATTTGCAAATTTTCTGCTAACCCAAGTCTTCGCTCATGGACAAATTAAAGTATAACAATATAATTAAGCTTCAATATCATAAAGTTATAAATAGATTTTGTCTATGAAATACATCAATTTGTTAATTGGCGTTAAGAACCATAATAATGGTTAATAGATTTTTGCTTACATATTTCAGCTATATATCAGAATTGTATAAATTGCGCTTGCCGTTTGGCTTTATACTCCTGGTGCAATATATTCTATCTTTTTCCGTTACGGTAAAAGAGTAGGGAAGGGAAGGGAGATATTTAAATATTTAGTCTGTTATATGCTAAGATTTATTCTTTGGGGGGGGGGGGGGGGGGGGGTAAAGGACGGATCAAATGCTACAAAAGACAAATAACAAGCATCGTGCCTTCATCGTGTACCAAAAAAAGGAAAGAAATAAGAATGAAGTTTATTGTAAAAGAATCAATTATAAAGCACCCCTCATGTAAGCAGTATGCAAGGGTATGCATGAAGTTATTTTATACAATATTAAAAATTGAATTCATTATTTCTTTTTCTGATATTTGTGTGTTTATGAAATTGAAATTTATATAATCCCATTAAATTATATATTTGTTGAGGGTTACATCCTTAGGCTGTGTGTATAGATCAAAGTATCTATTCGTTGAGAGAAATCAACCCCTTAAATGGATCTCATCTCAGTATCTTGAGGGATTATTCTTTACAGTTATGCGTAAATTATACTTAGGCTCATCCAACTATATATATATATATTTGTATTTGTTGTCAAAACGGGAGTCACCGATTATCTTTCGCCCATGTTTTGCATTACTCAGGTTTGAATTTAGGAATTCCCTATACTGATAACCAATATTAGTAGTTTGTCTTATTCTTGAAATATAATTATACTGATAAAAGAATCTCTCTCACTTTGAACATTTAATTTTACTGATAAAAATAATTAAGACGAAACCAGAGAATTTCAATAAATTAATGTTGCTTACATGTGCAAATCTTTTATATAAATTTCCTCACATTTTTGCTCTTAATTTTGAGTGATCGAATAAAACCCTGCCTTAAACTGTTATACAATGGTTCTGTTATATTATTATTCTTCTTCTCTCTCGTGCACCTGTCATCATATATATGTGTTAAAATTTTATTTAAAGGAAACTAAGTATAAGCTAAGCCGACCTTGGTTTTTCTAATATATATATATATTAAGTACAATGATGGAAAGAAATCAGGAAACTGCCTATAAAAAAAAAACAGGAACTATTCAATTGAACAATTTTTTCTAACAATGAAATATCAGGTACTATTTATTTTCAGTTCAAAAAAAAGGTACTATTTATTTTGAACAAATTTTTTCTTCCATTAGTTACATCAAAACAACTAAATTATGATGTCATAAATTTAAATAATAATATTTACAGTATCTCTTAGAGAAAAATAAAGATTATTAATTGATCACACGGGTTTTGTTTATAATCTTATTCGACATTAGAGTGATCTGCAAAAAGTTAAAGGAAAAGACATATATTTTATTTTAAATAAGTAGCACATCTCCTTAACCGTGAAAAAGAAGATTAGTGATCCCTACCTATACATGATTCAGGTGAGCCTTGTAAGGAGGGCAGAAGCCACCACTTTTCAAAGTTACAGTGTTAATCGCATAATGACACACCTTTATCTTTTAATTTGTCCCCAGTTAGCATGATCAAATGTCCCACAAATCCCTATCTCTAATGACTTTGTTGTGATTGTAATAAAAAAAAATGACTTTGTTGTGATGGTAGCTTTGAATTTGCAAAAGTAAAACAAATAGTATGTTGTTGAGTGCTAATCCAAGACATAATAATGATGCCTCACTAAACTGCAACACACTTTGAGAGACACAAACTATTTAAGGGACAATTTGAAGAAACACAAAAGTTTTTGTTGGTTGGAGATCTACAGCGTTGTTACTTTGAACTTAACCGTGGAATTAAAATCATGTTTTTGTGTCTAATTACCCCCCTCCATACTATTATATTCAGATGGCACCAAAACAAAATGCATTGAAACAATTGGCAATCATATTTAATTATATATTCATATAAAGAAAAGAAAAAGCAACAATTTGACAAAGAAATTTGCAAAAGATGATGTAAATGGTATTGTTGGGAACCAACATTAAAGCATGAAACATGTTCATATTATTTAACCCCACTAATATTTTTCTCCTTTCAAGAAAAAAATATAAAGAAAAGACCTTATCCCATTTTAAAGTAATATAATATACTAATAGAGTTTACAATGTTATGATCTATATATCAATAAAACCTAGTGGCAACTGGCAAGAGCTGAAGTGTGTATATGGACGCGGTCCAACCTACTCCGAATTGACTTGAGAGCACAATTGAGGTCGCTTGGATAAATTTTTTCACAAGTATACATGAAAAAATATTAAATTTTTCTATAATATTTATAAACTTTATAAATATTAGTTTTCATATAAGTTAAAATTATTTTATACATCTCAAATATTTTAAAAGTTATCTCCTTTAACTTAATTTTCTATGAATATTTATAAATTTATAATGACTTATTTTTTAATTAAAAAACCATACATTTATTTTTATTGAGAAATTCGTGTAAGTTAAAAGTTAATCCAAAATATATCATTATTGGATTAATTATATATTTTCATATTGTTAATTATATATTTGATAATTAAATATATTAATAATTTAAAATTGTTATAGAAATAAACTTTTACTAAAATAACGTGATTTAATTTATTAATTAATATTGAAAAATAAGAAACTATCATGACTTCATTTCAGAAGTTGGATAGCAAAAACCTGATAATAGTAGCAAAAATTTCCGTATTTGATTGTTTTGTGTTTTAGCATCAGAAAACCTGAATAACCCCAAAAGAAAATCCGTTTCCACTTTCTCGGACATTTTCCTTTTTGTTGCAAAAGAAAGAGAAGCCTCTCAGCAACGCTTATGTATTGTTTGGTATAAGATAAAGAGAAAAAAAAAAAAAGAGAAATAAATGTTAAAGAAATATATTTATCTATTTCTCTTTATTTGGTTTCATAAAAAGTGAAAAGAGAGAAATAATATTTTTTTTAAAAGACTAAAAAACCCACCTTCCCTCTTTGTCCTTTTGTATTGAAATTTTTTTAATAATAAAAAATTGGGGGTAAAAGAGGAAAATATAAGACACATCTTCTCTCTCCATTGAGTCTCTTCCATTTCTTCGCATGAGAGGAGAGATTGAAATTTTGGTAGGACCCACAGACTTTTAGTCTCTCTCTCTCTCCTATTTCTCTTCTACCAATCAAGGTAATTTTACTCTCTCTTCCCAACTTCTCTCTCTCAACTCTCTCTTCTCTATTTCTATCAAAACAAACACAGGGTTAGTCGGGTCATGAGTGATATTAATATAACGGAAGGTTTCACATTATTACCTGAAAAAATTGCATTTACCCTTTTTAAAAAAATAATTTTTTAATATTTATGAAAAATAAATAAAAAATTTCTACGTGCTTAAATCACATAACATCCTAATAAAAAATAATTTATTTTGATGATTTAGAAATACTTTAAATCTTTATTAATAATTATAAAAGTTTCGTGTTCTTATTTCTATTATTTTTAAATATCCATTTAATTTCTTCATTTCTATGATTTTTTAAATGAAATATTTAAAATAAAAAGTAACATCACAATAATTATTAATAAAACAAAAAAACAATTTCTTTTTAACGAAACGTTAATCAATTAAATGAATTAGTGCTCTTAATTAAGCCAAAGACTTTATTAAAGAACCAAGCATAAAATAATATAAAAAATACAACATTTAAAATAACTTTTTTTATTACTAAAGAACATTTAAAAATAATTCATACATTAAATATAATAATTTTGATTTTTTTTAATCTCAGCAACACTTTTTTTATTTTCTCAAACAGCCTCAGTCAGTATTATATTTACTTACTTGATATTGTGAGTGAGAATCTTAATAATTAATTTACATTTTTTTTAAAAAGAAAAAAAGAAAAAAAGAAGAAGAAGAAGAAGAAGGAAGCCTCTCCTTCCGTTTCTCTTTGCTCTCTCTCTCTCTCTCTCTCTCTCTCCACACAGAAACATTGCTCCCTGGCCGAACCCCAACTTCCCCCATCCCACGCCACACACAGCGTGGGCCTTCATTCCCCTTCCTTCCTCCGAATCAAACCCCTTCTCTTTCATTCCACACACACACTCTCTCTCTCTCTCTAAGAGTCTGTGGTGGCGTTTCGGAATTGGATCTGAGTGTGCAAAGTGTGAATCGTGAGAGGGTGATCTCATCTGAAATCGATTGATTCGATTGGTGTTGTTTGGTTGCTGAGATAGGGAGAGAGCGGGAGGGGCATTTTCATTGAAATGGGAATGCCCAAACCCAACCTCAACAACAACCCCAACGAACCATGAGCAAAGCCGTGGGATGTGACGAAGAAGAAGACAACAACAACAACACCGAAGAAGAAGAAGAAGAAGAAGAAGAAGAAGAGTGCTTCTACGAATCCCACGACCGTTTGCTCTCCCTCTCTTCCTCCTGCTCCTGCTCCAACTCCAACTCCGACGACGAAGAAGAAGGAAACTGCAGCAGCAACAACAACAACAACAACAATAATAATAATTACAATTTCGCCCTCAACAGTTACGACATATGGATCTCCCAACCCTCCTCCGTCTCCGAACGCCGTTCCCGCCTCCTCCAAACCATTGGCCTCTCCTCCGACCTCTCCCTCTCTCGTGTCTCAAACAATGCCATCTTCCGATCCAAATCCGACGGTTCCTCTCCCTCTCGCCACCGCCACCACCACAATTCTAACAACAACGACGACATAAACGACAACGAAAAATACAAAAACGACAACCCTTCCTCTTCCTCTTTTTGTTCTTCTCTTTCTCTTCACTCGGCCGCCGCGTCCTCTGTAAATAATGGCGGTTCCCCTGGGAAGCCTCCCTCCGGGAAGAATTGCCGGAGGAGCCAATCCAGTGCGGATTTCGGCCCCGGGACTTCTACTTCTGCGGTTGCGGCGGAGGAACGAGCGGAATGCGGTGGTGACGAGGTGGAGAGGGGGAACGAGGGGGCGTGCACGATAAGGGATCTCGACAACGGGAAGGAGTTCGTGGTGAAGGAAGTGAGGGAAGATGGGATGTGGAACAAGTTGAAGGAGGTTGGGACTGGGAGACAGTTGACCATGGAGGAGTTCGAGATGACTGTTGGTCATTCCCCGATCGTGCAGGAGCTTATGCGCCGCCAGAACTTCGAGGAATCCAATGTGGATTCCAATGGAGGTGGTGATGGTGGCAGTGGGAATGGGAATGGCAATGGGAACTCTTGTAAGGTGAAGAAGAAAGGAGGGGGTTGGTTGAAGAGTATAAAGAATGTGGCGAGCTCAATGGCGGGTGGTGGTGGTGGTGGTAGTGGTAATAAGGAGCGGCGGAGCAGCGATGAGAGGGACACCTCGTCGGAGAAGGGAGGGAGGAGGTCGAGTTCCGCCACCGATGATAGCCAGGATGGGACTTTCCATGGACCTGAGAGGGTGAGGGTGAGGCAGTATGGGAAGTCGTGTAAAGAGGTGACCGCATTGTACAAGAGCCAGGAGATTCAGGCACATACGGGATCCATTTGGAGCATTAAGTTTAGTCTTGATGGGAAGTACCTTGCTAGTGCTGGTGAGGATTGTGTGATTCATGTTTGGCAGGTTGTGGAGTCTGAGAGGAGAGGGGAGCTGCTGCTCATGGACAAAACGGAAGATGTGAATAGTAATGTCAATATGTTGTTCCTTGTTAATGGGTCGCCGGAACCTGCCGCGCTATTGTCGTCGTCCCCTATGGGGGACAACCATCCGGAGAGGAAGAGGAAAGGAAGGTCATCCATTAGCAGGAAGTCGTTGAGCTTGGACCAGTTTGTGGTTCCTGAAACCGTGTTTGCACTCACTGAAAAACCCATTTGTTCTTTTCAAGGCCATCTACATGATGTACTTGACCTCTCCTGGTCCAAGTCTCAGGTTAGCTTCTGTTTTTGAGATAGATATAGGTCTTATTGTTCTGATATTCCAGGGGCGTGTTCCGTGTCTTGGTGTATTTGTAAAGTCTATTTTTCACTCTTAGATTGGCATCAGTTGATCTTGTGATGGATACACCCATCCATACACATTAAAGTTGTTATTTTTGGTTTTTCTGTCAACTGATGAATTTGGTTTTACTAAACAGTTTCGAGCTTTATTCTTTGTATATTTATAGCACAAAATTCAGTGTTCATTGTATAATTGGTTGGAATGGGACAGTTTTCAAGTGGCTGAGCAGGCATCAAGGAACAAATATTGGTTTCAAGTTGCATTAGAATATATTTAGTGTTAACTGTTAAGAATATCTGATGTGTTTAATTTGTAGTTTATGCAACATTATTGTGTTATTTTTTTTGGGGGGGGGGGGGTGGGTTGCTGAGACTGTTTTCTGTTTATTATGTTGTGGAAGATGCATATGAACAATGCACAAGCTACTAGACAATTGCTAGTTTTGGTGACTCTACTTTGGGTTGAATTATTGTAGGCTTAAAATATGTATTGTGGGAACAAGTAGATAAAGTTCTGCCCTAGTCAAAAGGTTTCTGGATCTTTTTATTCTCTCCTACACCCTACCAGATTCAAATTTGTGTTTATAAACTTTTGATTTTGATGGGTCTAAAATTGTTTATTTTTCCTACAGAGTTACATCATTATTCTACCTACAGAATTACATCATTACTCCAGGCCTTCCTTGGAAAGAAGGCACTTAAAAGTGAACAATGTAGGGAGGCAACTTAAAACATTTACTTTGATAGTGAAATACTTTATGGGTATATCCAAACTTTTTAACAATTTACTATAGTGAACAGTGATGTAAAGATAGTTTGGCTTGGCTATGAGGAAAAGGGAACTAAAATTTACTGCCCAAGACAGAAAGAATGTGTAGGATGCTTGTTTGTAATATTTAGGAGTGCTAATTAGATGGTTTGTTGATGTCTTCTTTAGGATGACAAGTTGATTTTTTTTTTCCAAGCTTAACTTCAGGTCAATTTATCATTATTCCTTATGTATATTTTATACAGTGTTTGCTAAACTTGATAAAATGGATAAGTAATAACTAGGTACAGAGCTAAATTTAAAGTGTGTTTTTGGTAACAACTCAAGTTTTAAAAATATGTTCTTAATTAAAATATGTTCTTAGTTAATCAGATTCTAAGTCAAAACTGGCCCAAAACAAATTTCAATGGTGCAGGGTGTTTGTCTAGTCATTTATTTATTTAGGGGTCTTTTTTATTAATGTCTGTTGAATAATCTTTATAATTTAAATATTTGTCTTAAAGCAATCTGTTGTGTGCTGGAAATATGAATTAAAGTGCCAGTGTTTTTTTTTTATATCATCCTTGTAATATTTTTATTCCCCACGTTGGACAGCACTTGCTCTCATCTTCAATGGACAAAACAGTGCGGCTGTGGCATTTATCTAGCAAGTCTTGTTTGAAAATTTTTTCACACAGCGACTATGGTGAGTAAATGCAATTATTATACCTTGCAATACCCTCATCTTTGTTCTCCCTTGATCTGAGTAAAAGTCATATAGGCCACTCCTATGGGCACATAGCCACTTACGTACTTTTATGTGTTTTTATCGACTTCTTCTTCTTCCCAACTAAAAATTGAATTAGATTTGAAGTCCATCCTATCATATCCTTATCCAATCTAATTCATGATACATGACGTCTTTGAGGATTGGGTAACCACATTATGGCGCAAAGCACAGTTTTAACAAAATATTTGTCTTCACTGCATATAGGACTAATCATACTAGAGTTCTTTAAATCCAATAGGGTGGTTAAATATAGCAATGAAAGCAATTATTTTCCCTCGCTCCTCCTTTTAGTTCTTTGCTAATTATACCTTTCGCTTCAATCTGCTTTCTGTCTGGCACAGTAACTTGCATCCAGTTTAATCCTGTTGATGATAGATACTTCATTAGCGGATCTTTGGATGCTAAGGTTCGCATTTGGAGCATTCCTGATCGGCAAGTTGTTGACTGGACTGATCTTCATGAGATGGTCACTGCTGCTTGTTATACACCTGATGGTCAGGTTGGTTCTAGGATAATATGCATCTGTTTTAGCACTCCGAAACTTGATTTTTAAATTATAACTCGGTTAAATTTGCTGGTGCAGGGTGCACTAGTTGGATCATACAAGGGTAGCTGTCATTTGTATAATACATCTGGTACTGTCAGAGGCTTTTTTATTTTTCAACCTCGACTATTTCCATCTATACTCTATTCTGATGATTGTTGGGCCACTGATTATCATATTGTTTCATATTCCATTCAGAAAATAAGTTACAACAGAAAAGTCAGATCAATCTGCAGAACAAGAAAAAGAAATCGCATCACAAGAAAATTACTGGTTTCCAGGTAATTTAATGATTTACTGGCTTACTGCTGTGCTATATTTGATATGATCCTTTCTTTTGTGTTCCCATCCAAAATGTTGAACAGGAAAAAAAAACAAATGAAACAAAAGGAGGGTGTACAAATATAGTGGATTTTCTTTGACTAAGTTACAATGCTTGTAATTTTATTAACAGTTTGCCCCAGGAAGTTCATCAGAAGTACTTATCACATCTGCTGATTCACGAATTCGGGTTGTTGATGGTGTTGATCTGGTTCATAAGTTTAAAGGTGTGTAACACTAGTTATATATCAAGTTATATTTATTTAAAAGATAATATAACAAGTGAATAAACCATTTGGTAAACTGCTTTCATCTGCATAAGAAACTGTGTTTAATTCTATGGTCAAAGCAACGCTTTACAACTGTTTTTCATGTTTCGTCTGGAGGGAGGGGGGATGCTTTACTAAGGCAGAAAGATGTATTGGAAAATTATTTGGACAAATGAAAAAAAGAAGTGTTCTTCCATTCTTGCTACCTCTGCAAATTTGCACAAATGGAAACAGGTCTTCAGTACATATTTATTTTATTGCTGATCAAACTGATGCAAGTTTTGTGCAGGCTTTCGAAATGCAACTAGCCAGATTTCAGCCTCCCTTACAGCAAATGGTAAATATATTGTCGCAGCAAGCGAGGATTCCCATGTATACATCTGGAAAAATGAAGCCGATTGCAGGCCTAACAGAAGTAAAGGCGTCACTGTCACACGTTCCTATGAACATTTTCACTGTAAAGATGTGTCAGTTGCCATTCCCTGGCCTGGCATGGGTGATGTATGGGACATGCATGATACATTTTCTGGAGAACAACCTGAGCTTGATAACAACGTCGATGAAGTCACATCAGCCAATCACCCTCCTACCCCTGTAGAGGAAAACTTTGGTACTGAGGGTTCAAGATCTGCTTCAGGTTACAATAGTCCTCATCATGCAACCATTGCAAGTGCAACAAACAATTACTTTTTTGATAGAATTTCTGCAACATGGCCAGAGGAAAAACTTCTTCTACCTGCAAGAACTCAAAGCCCTCGTGTCAGTTTGGATTTCTCAAATGGGGTCAGTAAAAAAATGTCAGCTTGGGGTATGGTGATTGTAACTGCCGGCCTTCGAGGGGAAATTAGAACTTTCCAAAATTTTGGATTACCACTACGGATATAAAGAGGTGATAGAATATGCATGGCAGAAAGTGAGTTGGATATCAAGCTCAGAAGGCAGTAGACTTCACCTTCTCCTTTAGTTGGCGAAAACCTGTACAGAAAAAGTGGGTGAGATTTGTAATATTAGCGGGGTTCCATTTCTTTCCTTTGTTCTTGTGCTTGTTGGATGAAAATAGGTTGTCATTCCATTCATTCAGGCACTTGGGGGAAAAAAAAGGGCGGGGGAGGGGGGTAAACATTGTGAAACAAAAACCAAAAAAACCAAAGAAAAAAAGTGGGAAAAAAAAAGGTACACCAGGAATTTAGAAACCGATGGATGTAATCGGGAAATGTAGAGTAACGCGAGTATGGGAAAAGCTTATTGAAATTAGAAATGATGATTCTTTTACACTTGTCTTGAGTTTTTGTTGTGGAATTCAATATCTTTTCCAAGTAAATCAATTCCAAATAAATAGCATGGATGTAAGTGTTAGCATCACTAGGGCCATTGATGTTCAGTCTAGAAATTTATTTATTTTTTTGATAAACCACTGTAATTAGGGCATTTGGCTCAGTCTAGAAATTTATCTACAACAGCATGAGATAAATTTATTTTTTTTCAGCATGAGATAAAAAAAATTGAAAAATTCTCTTGCAAAAAAAAATCAAGCTGAAGCACGAAATTGTTTATGCGCTTGTTATTTTGTTTGTGAAGTATTAACACTTTATGGGATGAGAATTTATTTTCTACATTTTTTTTATATGTTTGATCTACACATTTTGATTTACACCATGTAAAATTAGTATATTTTTATATAAAAAAAAGTTTGACCTGAAATTATAGGAAAATGATGTTACTATGGGCGGTAGTATAGAACTAAGTGTATAAATCTAGTGTGGAGAGGGATGTCTTTTGGGCTTAATTGCAAGTGAATGAGGAGTGCATGTTAGAGTTGTGATTATGCTAATGGGGCATTCTTTCTGTGAGGTGTCTTGGTTAGAAATTCGGAACCACTCAATGAAGACTTCATAGAATTTGATCGGGCAAAGTACTAGGAAAATGCTATATGATCTGATAACTAGCCATTTCTAAGCCTAAGAATCGAAATGTTAAGATTCACGTATTTTAATTAAAACAATAACAATTAAGTTCATTGGTACAACAGTTAAACTCATTACGGTGAAAGACTGTAGAAGTCCTTACAATTACTATTTACTTGAAAATGTGAACAACTTGGATTCCAAAATATTGCTGTGATACCGGCGTTCCAAATAGCACAATCTTACACCCCAATTTAACACATACTGGTTCATCAGATGTTTTTCTGTTACTTAAACCTATGGTATAAGATCTAGGCCTTCGTTGTGTCATAATTCAGGATTCATCAATTAATTAGTCATTTTTTTTCTAGTCAATTACACACTAATCATGATCATGAATATAATTGAAAAGTTGCACTGCACCACTGTTTTAGGCTAGTGAGTTACAGGCACATCATTGGTAGCACTGCATCTTCCTGGGCTATATAAGGCTTCAAATAAACAAAGCCTATAACGTATAAATAGGCCCAATGGGTCAGTGCATTATGTGACAACATGGTGAGGCCCTTTGTCGACACTGCAACTTGCACGTAAGACATGTAGCAATCCAAACTTTCTAGTGTCTTCTTTATTAAAGAAGAAATTAAGAACCACCCCCATGCCCCGTCCCAGGATGCTGCCAAAAGAGGTTTCGAATTTACCTTCTGCCCAAAATATTATCTCCACTGCTACTGCTACTACCCCCAAACCCAATCCCTTTCTCTGCACCAACCCATAGGGCCATAACTACTAATGGGGTCCCAAGGACACGGAGTGGCTCCTATTATTGGCAACATAAAAAAAAAAAAATATCCTTCCTTGTGAAATCTAAAACTCAACACCCCATTGGTTGTTTGCAAAGGACGTGGCAGGTGCACATGCTGCTAATTATCTTATCCTCTCATATCAAACACAAACACTTCACTTTATAAATTCATTTTCAAGTACTCATGTCTGATCCACATTTCTTATTACTTACCACAGTGGTAATAACACCACTCCAACAACTAGCTGGATTTGCTTGCTTGCTAAGAAGTGGTACATTGTAAAACCAATTTTTTGCTAAGTTCCAATGGCTCTCCAGGCTGCTTCTTTGGTTCCTGCTTCTTTCTCCATTCCTAAAGAGGTTTGCTTCAATTTCCCATGAGGAAGCTTAATTTTTTCTTTTTCTTCTTCTTCTTATATGTTTTTTCAAATAAAGATAATTGAACTGAAGTTTGGGAAAATGCCTTGTGTGTTTGCAGGGGAAGTCTAGTGTTTCTCTCAAGGACACCACCTTCTTTGGTCTTCCATTGTCCGAACCTTTCAAAGCTGACTTCAGCTCTTCTGCATTGAGGTGCAAGGTAAGTGCAACAAAAAGCTTGGCTACCTTCTTCTTCAATGCACCATTAAGTTGTTTGTTTTTCTACTTATCTCTCTGTGTATTAAATTATTTGACTCGATTTCTTTTGGTATATTCAAATTCTCTTCTTTTGGACCACCAGGATTAAGAATGTAATTGTACTTGTTGAAAATGGGTTATTGATCTTTATTCTTTAATTAGTCCATTTCAGAGTTGAAAGTTTATCAACAAAATACCAAGTAAAGTACTTTGTAATCCCCCTTAGTTTTTTGGGCCATTGTCTAATTTTTGTGTTTCCCCCTCTCTATCAGAGGGAATTCAGACAAAAAGTTGGTGCTGTGAGGGCAGAGACAGTGGCTACAGCCACTCCAGCAGTTAACAAGTCTGCAGGAGAAGGCAAGAAAACATTGAGGAAAGGCACTGTTGTGATCACTGGGGCTTCTTCTGGATTAGGCCTTGCCACTGCTAAGGCCTTGGCTGAGACAGGAAAATGGCATGTAGTAATGGCCTGCAGGGATTTCCTCAAAGCTGCAAGAGCAGCAAAATCTGCTGGCATGGCCAAGGAAAACTACTCCATCATGCACTTAGACCTTTCCTCTCTCGACAGCGTGCGCCAATTCGTTGATAACCTGAAGCGAACAGGCATGCCGCTAGATGTGCTGGTTTGCAATGCTGCTGTTTACTTGCCAACTGCTAAGGAGCCTAGATTCACTGCTGAAGGCTTTGAACTCAGTGTTGGGACAAACCATCTGGGGCATTTCCTCCTTGCACGCCTGTTGCTCGACGACATGAACAAATCCGATTACCCTTCGAAGCGCTTGATCATTGTTGGCTCAATCACAGGTCTAATTCATTGTGAAAATCCCAGTTCTTATTTATTACCCCATTATTTGGTTTTGCATTTTTTGTACTGATTGTGTTGGATTGAACAGGTAACACAAACACATTGGCTGGAAATGTACCTCCAAAGGCTAACCTTGGTGATTTGAGGGGACTTGCCGGCGGCTTGAACGGGCTCAACAGTTCAGCCATGATAGATGGTGGAGACTTTGATGGTGCCAAGGCATACAAGGACAGCAAAGTCTGCAACATGCTCACAATGCAAGAGTTCCACAGGAGATACCATGAGGAAACTGGGATCACATTTGCTTCCCTTTACCCGGGTTGCATCGCCACAACAGGCTTGTTCAGAGAGCACATTCCCTTGTTCAGAACTCTATTCCCTCCATTCCAAAAGTACATAACCAAAGGATATGTCTCAGAAGATGATGCAGGAAAGAGACTTGCTCAGGTAATAATAGCAATAACACTTCCAGGAGGGTGTAATGGTGAAAAGGGTGTGCATGGATTATTGAAACATCTTCATTTCTTATGTTATGGTTTGTTTGTTTTCAATGTAGGTTGTGAGTGATCCAAGCCTAACAAAATCTGGGGTTTACTGGAGCTGGAACAAAGCCTCTGCTTCCTTTGAAAACCAGTTATCCCAAGAGGCCAGCGATGTAGAGAAGGCTCGCAAGGTGTGGGAGATTAGTGAGAAACTCGTTGGTTTGGCCTAATGTGGGAGCCTCCAACATCCATGTTGAGTAAGAGGCCTTACCATGGAGAAAAATGACACCTCAGAAGAGTGAAAATGCCATCATGTTATGTGGAGTGCGTTGATGTTGTTTTGTTAGCTAGGAACTTTTTTTGCCTTGTAGGAGTCTATCGATGACTCAATAAAATCATTCAACCATGTGGCAAAGTGCTTATAAACTTTCTAAGAAATAACTGTGCATATAGTGACTACAAATTGAAGTGTGGGGGTGTTCTTCGTTAACTACCTTGGTTCAGCATATGAATTTTTTATTGAATTTTCCTTGAATTTTTCAACTAAAGGTCTACGTTAACTCCGGAGTAAATGCTTTAAACTAAGATCTTGCTTCATAAAAAAGCAACTGTGCAGGCCTGAAACGAGAGGGGCGAGGGGGGCATCTGAGAGTTTATTCCTTTGAAAAAGTAGCAAAGTTTATTACTTGAAAACATTAACCAAACTTGGACCAAAAAAAAAAAAGAAAACATTAACCAAACTATGAGCGAAAAAGTCAGGATGAGTTTTTCATATATAATCATATATAAATTAAATTCTTATTTTCTTTTAATTCTTACTTTAAGGTTAAAACAAAATGAAACTAGAACGATAATAAAGAAAGTATACTTTGCCTTCAATCCTAATTCCTACATTGTCCACATGGGCGGGGCCATAACCATGACATGGACACATCTCTGACCTACTTGTAAAAGGGACCTTCTAGGCAAAACACTTCAAGCCAAATGCACAAATTGGGATCTAAAGCACAATTTTTTTTTATAGATAAAAAACCTACTTTTTATAGCAAGTATCATGCAGCACTAAGATTTGGAACCATGCATCACAGTTTACTCCTTCAACATCTCAAATTGCACTTAAAAGCCACACTTCCCAGAGTTGCAGTTTTCATCTCATATTTACAAAATTTGTCAGAATACATCATATCCTTGCCAAACCCAAAAATAGCTGTTTTAGGGGGCAGGAATATGCTTATGTGATATACATATGTTTCTTCATCTATCAAGTGACTCAGAGTTCATAACCTGGGAACCTTGCCACTTGTGGATCAATCATGTCTAGAAAGGTATATGCCATTCCTCCAAGACCTTCAAATAAGGAATAAGGGCGATCTCCTCCATGCATCTTTCCTTCTGAGATCAATCGTTGAGCTCTATCGAGTAGAAAGCAAGCAAATCCTTTAGCCCTGTACAAGTACTCCTTGTTCCCTGTCAATCTGTACAGAGAAAGAAAGACATAGGTGTTCCCACTGATGCCGTGACAGATTCCGACTCGCTTAAGCAGACCCCTCTTCCATACTACTTCCCCTGCATCTTCAGCTGCTTGCAAAAATCCCTTATCCCCAAAAACCTAATGATTATGGTAAAGAAACTAGTCATGAGATATTTTTCATTGGGTCTTTAGCAACTAGGCTCAAGAATTTGTTATAATTTATATAGCAAAAGACAATTATGAAGCAGTACTTAGTTTCATGATTGTATCATGAGTATGACAAGTAAAAGTAATATGAATTATTCACATTTCAATATTTACTAACTGAATTGCCTATATCACTTTCCAGTTTCAGTACCACCATATGCATTAATTACAATTAGCCACTCTTTATGAAATGAAACAATAAAACACTACAAAATCCATTGCAACCAGATTTATGCAAATCATCAATTTATCAGCTCCTTCACATCTTATAGACTCCACATGCAGTTTGCATTTGAATATGGTAACTAAGGAAAAGGTTACCTCGGCTGCTTTTACAAGCGTAAGAGTGACTCCAGGAGCACCATGACACCAATGCACAAGACGATCAGATTCACTTCCTTCGCTGGATGGATAATTGCCACTCGGGAAGCGATTTTTAATCATGTAACGTAGTGTACCCTTGACGTCTTCCACCTCATCTGGCTTGAGTTCCATGTCCATCAAAACATTCATAATTCCTGCAAGTCCATGGGCAGCACCCCAGTATTTCTTCCCATGCCATTCATACATCAAAGGACATCTTCCCTTGTGAGCCAATTGTCTACCAGCTGTAATAACTTCATCCACAACTGATCTCTGTAAAAATTATAAAACCCGTTTTCATGGCAAGTTGACATGATTTTGTCAAAATAAATTGCAGAGGAAGAATGCCACGACGAATCACATATGCACTTACCATGTGGGTAGTAGGTATTGTGTCTTTACCAATATGCTTGTTTAAGAATGAACAAGCCCACAAGTAACCTGCTCTGCCATACAAAAGCTCATAGGGCAAATCACGGGGTAGCTCAATCTGTTCCAAAAGCAAAGGCAACAATACGAAAAAAGAAGTTAAACAACTGGATTTCTAGTATAAATTGGAAGTATCATGAGGATCAGAACTCAGGAATAAATACAACAATATACCCCTTTGAATTGTCTCATGTAATAGTCAAGTAGTCTCCCATCACCAGTGTGCTTAGCTATGACAGCACCAAGAGCACAAACACCAGCACGCCCACAGATGAATGTCACACGGCTGCAACTCATACATTAGCAAATAAAACTAAAATCACCTTATTACTATTTTTCCCATACCAGGCTGAAAAAATGTAAACAGTTTAATTTAGGTTTTTCCAAACACTAGCTCAAAACTCAGGTTCAAGTCTTTCCCTAACTTAATCCCAAGGATAAACACATGCGGAAATTTCTCTAGTACATAGTGCATGTTTGGTTTTCCGTTAAAAGATTGCAAAAGTACGTCTGCACCCAAAGTAACTATAGAGTTCCTTTTGGGCAAACGTACGAGTTACGACTATAACCCAACAAATCCAACTATTCACAGCAAGCTATCTTCTTTATAACAACTGAAATCCTCTACTTGAGCATTTTAAATCCCATCCTAAAAAATGTCTAAGTCTTCTCTTATGCATGAAAGAGAGGGTACCTAGAACTTGCTGAAGCAGAATCACAAGCGTTAACAATCTCTGAGCATAAGTTAAGATCATCCACGCTCTTGCTTACTTGGTAGGCCTTGAAAACCAGGTATGCTGTGCCAAGAGCACCAGTGTACAGAGTATAGTCCTTCACAACACGATTCCCACTCGAACCCCATGTCTCCCTCACCACCTAAAGAAGAATTACAAAACATGGCTTAAACACTTGGTATGAGCAAATACACACACCGACCCACTACGGCACCAACGCAAAAGTTACTAACTTGAGCCTACCCAAAATCAAAGAACGCCAATTGAAAGAAACCCACAAATCTGAAGACCCAAAAAGGTATTAAAAAAAAAGGAATTTTTATGGAAGTGAAAATGAAGTGGAAGGTGGCGTTTGGAGTACCGATTGTTTCAAGCGAAGTGCTGCGGCTTGGAACTCTGCGGAGAGGGTTTGGTAAGGGAGAGAAAGGATTGGGGTGAGAGAGTCTGGTGTTGGTGTTTGGGAGGGAATTGCTTCTTCTTCTTCTTCAAGTGTAGTCTCTGCCACAAAGCGTGGCATCTCGTTCGGAAAGAAGCGGTCGGCCATTTCCGGACAATGGTGTGGATTCTAGGTGCACTTACATTCCCACTTGGTTCACGGCTTCACACATTAACCATTTATTACTTAGAACATCTTTGGATTGAGTTATATAAAATTTATCTCGATTTATTTATGTATTTGTCGGTATATTTGATAGAGTTTATAAAAATAGCTTATGAAGTTATAAGCTATTTTAGGTTTATATTTATAAACTACTCAAAATAACTTATCAAAACAGCTTACAATTTGTTTATAGCATAAGTACTTAAATAAATTATTTATCTAAAGATGTCCTAACCGGTAAAAGCATGTTCTAGATATTTATAAAAGATTTCACTTTATTTTCACTTTTAGTATTGATAAAAAAAAAGGAGGGGGAGGGTTCAAAATCGGAACTTAAAGCCGTGCCGACCAGTCAGTCCGAACCAAATTTTATAACACTACTTATGTTACTTGACTTAACCAAATGGCCACCTCCGTGGGACAAAAAAAATTCACTTTTAGTCACTTGAGTTTCTCTATTTTCAATTATGTAAATTCAAGATATCTCAATTTGTTCTTTAGTTACAATTAATTTCATCTATTAATTTTTCATCTATTTGCTGACAAAAATACTTTTTTTTTTGGATAAGATGCTAACGAAAATACTTATGTAGTGCTTACATTGTCATGTGACATTTGAGCTGGTAACTTTTCGAGATTACACACAAAGATTTACCACTAATACTATATATAAAGTAATTTAATTATATACTTTTTTATTCCAATTAAATTAAACAAAGATTTATTCCAACACCAAACTTTTGTGCATCTTTTTTATTGGGAAAAAGAAGAGTAATAAGAGACAGAAAAAATTACTTTTATTTATTTATTATTTATATATAGCATAAATGCAAGTGATAAGATATAAGGATAAATCGTTCAAAAAAAAGATATAAGGAGAAAAACTTTATTGGGTAAACTTTAATTATTTTAATTAGCAAGGGAATTTAGAGTTAATATAAGACAAATGCAACTATTATGCTAATTTGTTTTTTTTTTATGAATGTTAATATGGCATTAATCATTAGTTTAGTTGATCCTTATTCTTCCATTTATTCACATTTAGTACCTTATCCTCCATAACACATTATTCTTAGGACCCACTTAGTGCATCTTCATGTATAACGATACAGATGGATTCATTATGACACACTCAAGTTGCTAATTTGAACCATGTTAATTCCACCAAAAAAAAATAATTTTGAACCATGTTAATGTCTCTCAATCACTTGCACCTCGTCAACAATCAACATTACATGACACTATGTCTTGGAAAAAAACACTTAAATTACTCAGAAGGAAAGAGGGAGAGAAAAAATTACACAAGAAAGCAGAACTAAGACAAATTCAGAAGTGTAGAGCAGGGTAGGGGTAGCTAGGGAATAAGAAGCATAGACAACATTTTAATTTTACATGAACCATATCTGAAAATTCAGCTGGGCTCACAGCTCATACCCCAAAAAATAGCTCATGGGAGGAGAGACTCTCCAGTTTTATAAACACCGCACAGGCTCCTGACCATCCGATGTGGGACTCCCAACACCATGAGGTTTATATTATTTACATATTGAAGCTAATGTTGGTCCCATTCCATCCAATTGGATTGACTTCCCACTCGAGGAATGCTATTGACTCTGGCGAACTTATCAACCTTGAAGTTGGCCCCACACATCACTCCTTCACTATCTATCCTTGGCATTGCCTTCAACTTGTTCATTGGATGCTCAAAGCTCATTAGACCTGCTTCACTGTGAAACATACACCCTGCATCATCCAAAAACACCAACTTGTCACCATGAGTCTAATCTCAATAACCATCAGTATATTACTTTCCCTTGAAATGAATCATGGGATTGTGCTTAAATTATTTTATAAAAATAAAAAACCATTGAAAAAAAAATTCATACTAGCCTCTAAATTAATGTAATTTCACTAATTTGAACCTTTTTCACCAATTAATGGCGCATAATGGTACCTGTTGGAAAGGGAGCAAAGGATTTGGCACAACCCTCTTTTATGACTTCAAGATCATCAGAGATCACCACAGATCCATCAGCTGCAATACCCCAATACAACTTCACTCCACCATCAGAACCCTGCAAAATTAAACCATGTTCAACATACACTTGAATAATATTTCAAGATGTGAATTTTTTTTTTGGGAGAATTGTTACAAAACAGAAACATGGTACTAGAGAGCTAATTAAGTCAGCATATATACCAGTGCAGCAAAGACACTGCCAACCTTGCTGTCATAGACAACAAAGGCAAAGCTTCCATCAAGGTCCTTCACAACTTGATCTGCTGGGTATGGACCACGGTCACGAAGAGTCTTATAAGCTTCAATCACAAACATGGCCTCATCAGTACCCTTTGACAAACCATATTGCTTGATGAGTAAAGACAAGTTGTTCAGGCTCCCCAAGAAGAGGCAGTATATGTCATCAAGCCCACAGAACTTCCTGCAAAATTAAATGTGACCTTGCTTCAAAATTGAGTTACTACTAGTACTACTTGTATTGTAGGTAACAAAACAAAAGTATTGATCTTTATTCAACAGCATGAGAATTTTTTTTTTTTTAAATTGACAAATGTTAGTAATCAGTATGTTATATCAGCGGAGGAACATAATAACCTTTGATTAACAGAGAAAGGATTATCTGGGCGAACGTAAGCCAGTACAGCGGCTTGTCCAAAGCTCGTGGAGCAAGTGTTGTGAGGGTGATGGGAGAGGAAATCTTTGAGAGTTTCCTCAGGGAGCTTAGGCTTCTTTGAACCTTTGAAAGATGCAGGGCTGTTTAGCTCTTCTGGTGGATGAGCAAAAGCCTTGTGGAAAATGGCCAACATTTTTTGGTTATTGAATGAAGGTTTAAAATTAATGGAAAAAGCAGGGATTGTCAAGCAGGGTTTGCTGTGATATTTATATATATATATATGGTTAGATCAATGGGCTACATATAGTAATAGTACCTACCCGGAAGTGAACAAAAGGGTAGAGGAGGGTGGTGGTTAAGATGGGCTTGTCTTCTTCAAAGTTGCGGGCGTGGGTCCTAGTTTGATGGATAAGTATCAAAGTCCTAGAGGTATTCTCTTGATCTTATCTTGAGAGAAATTTTTTAGATACTTTTCAGAGGGGATATTTTTTCAGTTATTCAATATGGATTACCTTAATTATAATACTGAATATAATTTCTTTTTTTACCTAACACTTGATTTTATTTGGGAAAAAATAAAAGCTGAAATGTTAGGTGGCTTGTTTAGTTGTAAAAGAAAATAGGGAGGATAAAAGAATTATAGTGGTACTAGAAGAAGAAGAAAAAACACTCTCTTCTCCCATTGGAAAAAAAAGAGAGAGAAAAGGAAATATAAAATGATAAACGTATTCATTTACTCACCTCTTATTATATATATGTGAAAGAAATTTGATTAACATGAATATATCTTCTTTGTTCTCACTTTTTCATTCAATTAAATAACAAGTAAGAACTTTTCACACTTTTTTCCTTTCATGTAAAAAATGTATAATATGATCTCATTTTTGTTTTAATTTTTTTCCTCTTATTTTTTTCTTCATTCTTCATCATTTCATTTTCTCTGGGCTTTAAAAATATCAAACCATAAAAAAAAAATCTCTCTTTTCTGTGTTGTTTGTTTCTCAAGACAGTTTTTGGCCCCACGAGGTCACTATCATGGCCTTATCTTCAAATTCCACCTTATTTGATATTACCATGGGAGATGGAAAGCAGTTTCCCTTGTTTGGACACCAAAGTCACACAATTATGTAAGCAATATGGCCAAGAGGATCATTCCTGCAGTCTTCAACTTGGAATTTTCATTTTAATTAAAAAGAATTATCTTCTATATATGTTTCCTCTATGTTTATTTAATTTTCTATTTTACTAGTAGAATGGAGTCGTGTTTTAGTCACCGGCTAATATATATGACCATTTCAAAATAGGACAAGACAAATATCTTTTGTCCATTTATCTATCTAGATACATAGTAACATAGCAATAGAAGTGACATTTCTATTAATCAACAATTTAATTAAAATAGTGACAAATGATGATCAGTTTGAACTAGTAAGTTAGGCTAAATATCAATTGGTGAAAATTAAAAAAGCAATTCGGATATGCTTAGGCAAGTTGGCTTTTACCAGCAAGAATGAGACAACTGTGAGGGAGCCAAGCACAGCCACTGTATTTTTAACATCCTATGGGTTTTTGTAAATTTTAGACTTTTCTTTATATTCTATGAACCTCGAGATTCAACTTTATCTTTATATTCTATGAGCCTCAAGATTCCTTCAATTATTGTCACAGAGCTAGCTCTCTTTTTCTTTTTAAGGGTGGACACCCACACTTCATGATTACTCTGGTTAAGGTCTAGCCTTCCAGGCTTCCCAAGGTTACATATACTTCTTTATTAAAACAAAAGGTTTTAATCAATTCATCCAATTTTTAAGTGTCACCAAATGTAAGTGTGTCATATTCACACACAAATTCAATAAATATTCAATATCATCAATTGACACTAAGTGCCAAACTTAGCACATGTACACTTTGGTGACCTTATGTAGAATGAAAACTTAACTTATTCAACTATTATAAATTTCATATAATTCAAAAACTATTTGATATTTCATTGCACCACCTTGTTTTAACATATAATATGTTTTTTTTAGAATTATGATATGCTATTTTAAATATAAGTAAATATTTGCTATTAAATCACACACCTAAAAATATCTAAGTTGTCTAAAATTTTGCACAAGTTATCATCTTAGACAATATAATATGATTCAACAATTGAATTGGTTACATTCGCATTCTACAAATAACTTTTAAAAGTGCTATTATACTTGAATGATACAAAAGGAGTTAAGTTAACAGACAGAAGAAAAGAAATAGAAAGGAGAAATGTATGAATATAATAGTAAAAATTTTCATCATCTGAAATCTGAATAGTTCTTTGGACCAGAGTGTAAACGAAAATGGGAAATACATATTTTTTTGGTCGAACAAATACATTTTTAAAAAAAAAAAAGTTTCTTTTTCGGTCTTGAATAAAAAGGGTTAGTAAGTGGGCTTCAGCATTAAGAACACGTTTGGGCTTTTAGGCCTGCTGAACTTCCAAATAAGCTCATATAGCCTAGGAATGGAGTTTTGACTTTTCTTTATTGGTTTTTTTTGGTCAAATTCGTTATTGGTCTAAGCTCTGGAAAACTGAGATCCAAACAGTGCAAGGGCCAAGGCTCGTATTAAGCATGTTGCTACCCAAATTTAAAGGGTTTTGGTAAATATACCCCACCTTTTTAGACATACACACCATATTAATGGAAAAATTTCAAAAATATACTCCTTTTGTATTACAGAAACTCCAGTTTCCAGAATGCACACAAAAATTGAGAGTATTTTTAAAATTTCAGCATTAATATAGAATGTATGGCAAATTTAGGTGGGGTTGGATTTACCAATTCCCAATTTTTTTTTTTTGGTCTAAACCAATTCCCAATTTAAAACTTCGAGTATGGGCAAAAAAGTGTAGGGAAATGGTAAATACACCTCACATTTTTTAGATATACACCCCACTTAATGTTGAAATTTCAAAAATACCCTCAAAATTCGCGTGCATTCCAGAAACTGGAGTTTCCGGAATGCAATTTTACATTCCGGAAACTGGATCCAAAATTGCATTCCAGAACTGGAGTTTTCGGAATACAAATTTGTATTCCGAAAACTGGACTGGAGTTTCCGGAATACAAATTTGCATTCTATACACCCCACAATTCAAAAAAATTTCATTCCGGAAACTGGAGTTTCCGGAATACAAAATTGCATTTCGGAAACTCCAGTTTCCGAAATATACGTAAAAATGGAGGATATTTTAGAAATTTTCATAGTTAAGTGGGGTGTATGGCTAATTTTTTGTGGTGTATATACCAATTCCCAAAAGTGTATCCAAGTAATAGGTCCACATTGGCCCGTGATCAATCATTCGGTGCCTCCGTGTGTGATACTAACTTATTGGGCTACGTTGCTGAACAAAAACTAGGAGCTATTTCGCCCTTTTGCAGAGATGATAAATAATGAATGATGGATTTAATGGACCACCTATTGCTATAAAATTTGGTAATTTATATCTGCATATACATACTTTGTTATCTATATATATATGACTGTGAAATTATTAATTTTGTAGGTGTATTTTTTTTCGAACACATACATAATGCGGAACTATTAGTTCCGCACGTTGTAATTCAATGCGGAACTAATAGTTCCGCAAGCATGTATGTGTTCAAAAAAAAATACACCTGCGGAACTATTAGTTCTGTAAGTTATAATTCAATGCGGAACTATCATTTCTGTAGCATGTATGTATTAGAAAAAATATATACCTATAAAACTAATAATTTCACAATAATGTATGTGTAAATTGTACAGATATAAATTCTCTAAAATTTACTCATAATAGATGGATGTATTACTCGCAAAATGTGCATGGGTTGTTGGGTATGGACAAATCACCATTAAAATCTATGGATATGTGTGCCAGTATGTGTATAGTACAGTGGATTTGATTCATCTAGAGTGAAAGAATGTATACTTTAAAAATAAAGTGCAACCTTGACCCAAAAAATAAATAAATAAAGTGCAGCAATATCCATACAACGAAGAATTAACGGCTGAGATTGTAATTGTAATAAAATACAAATATATATATAACAAAATAAAAAGTTATTAAGTCTAAACCATTGATTTTTTTTCATGAATAATTGTAATTCCGTATTTTACTATTTTATCATCTAAAGTGTACTCCACACTTAGAGGAGAAAAATCCACAGTACAGTAGTATACACATGAAATTTCTAAAGAAAATATAAAAAACCTCCATATAATCCTTGCAAAATCCTGGTTATGAATTAGTTTTTAGAAGTTTGTTTCATGAAATATATATCATGTATTGTATTTAGTTATGTTATATTTAATTTAGCTAAATAGTCCTATTTTTAATGTTTTATAATTGAGGTTTACATGATTTTTGAATATTTTTCAATTGAGTTAATGTTATAGTTTTAGGGCCTGTTTGAATTGGCTTATACAGAGCTTATGAATACATCTTATGACTGATTCATAAGCTGTTTTGGGCTTATTTTTCATAAGCTACCAAGGATAACTTATCAAAACAGCTTATGACTTATATAAAATAAGTTTCACTATTATATAAAATAAGTTTCACTATAATTTTTTTCGATTATAAAAGTAACTTATACAGTTTATACCATAAACAGTAGATAAGCTTGTTATCCAAACAGGGCCTTAATCAATGTTCTTTTTCTGATTGACTGGCCCTGTTTGGATAACAAGCTTATCTACTGCTTATGGCATAAGCTGTATAAGCTACTTTTATAATCGAAGAAAAATTATAGTGAAATTTATTTTATATAAGTCATAAACTGTTTTGATAAGCTATCCTGGGTAGCTTATGAAAAATAAGTCCAAAACAATTTATAAATCAATCATAAAATGTATTCATAAGTTTTATATAAGTCAATTCAAACAGACACCGAAACTACTCGTAACTCGATATTTGTCTTCCGAAAAAGCATGTGTACGGTGTACCTATATAGGAGCTTTCAAATCAATATTGGCAAAATTGATAAGGGCGAGAAATGGTGGGTCTTCGGGAGATACCCTTATTATTGATCTCTACTGTTACTGCTATGTCTGTTCCGTAGTTGTTCTACTAACCGTAGGCATTTGGATATGTGCCCATGCTATATCCAATTTCACGTACGCGTGTCGAAAATAATTCCTGCCTATTATTATCTTTAAAAAAATATTAAAATAATTAAGGATGTTTTTGAATGTTAATTTTTTTTATAAACAAAACTGAATTAATTTGAGACATGAACACAAGATATGTTTAATCTATAAACTATACAATCAGTCAAATTGGTTTACTATTACAGATCCCTCTCAGACCAAAAAAAAATAAAATACGGCATGATATTTTAAAATGAAATCAAGACAATGAATTTTTGTTTGTGTAACCGCTTAAACGTGTACAAGCACTTTACTCTATGTAATTCACATAAGTCTCATATAAGATCCTATTATATTAAAATGTTGATGGCCGGAGTACTAGTCTCCGATAGGTATGTGCTTGCCATAAAACCCGTGTAGTACTTCATTGTAACAAGCACATCTAAATTATTGGATAATAAGGACCCCAGTGAAGAAAGTTATTAAAATTTAAACTTTTTAGAAATAGAAAGTCACTTTATGAAAACAATTAAAAAAATATGTAAAAGTTATAACAAAAGTTTGTTCTGATTGTCAATTAAACCCGTGAAGTTTAAACAGAGTTTTTCGCACATGCATGTGACTTAGCTTATGTTATGCCTGCAGTCGCAGAGCCTGCGCAGTAAAGGGAGAGAATTTTTATCAAGAAAATTAGTAAGTAAATAAGGCGAGTAATCACATGTTTTCTTTAAAAACATTGTACTTATCAGAATATAACCAGTATAATGTATCCCATGCGCGTGCTTGACTGCTTAATCATGTGAGAGATTCCACAGGATGAATGGCGACAAAAGAGACTACTTGGCCCTGGTAGATATATAAGCCAACTCACATTTCATTCAGCACACCATCAATTTGCTTTTGAAAATTTAGTGATACATATATTAATCTTTGAAATATAATAAAGAAAACTGATTGTAATAAATTATAAACATCAGTTGTGTTAAGTTTTGTTCAGTCAAAAAGTTGTATTAAATTTTATAAATGAACCAATGTTTTCTTGAGATTTGAGCCATTGTGATGGAAAAATAGGTGTTAAAAGAAAATTTTATCCCTAACATAAATTCACTCAACTCGACTTGAATTAGTTGGATGGTAAGATATTAATGTAATTTCTGAATACTAAAAATTTAAATAAAAAAATTTATAAATGAAATTATTGTTTAAAAAATTAATATAACTAATATTTACCATTCGAGTAAAATATTTAAAAAAATTGCTAAGAAAATATTTTAAAGTTTACAGATAATAATTATTACTACCAAAAATAATTTATAATATAAATGTTTAGTTGTAAAAAAATCATCGTATTTTTTCATTTTTATGATTGTCTTTTTCCTTTTCTTTTACACATTCATATGGTTTATTCTTGATCAAAAAAAAAATTCATATGGTTTATTTATTTCTTGTTAAATAACATAGTTTAAGATTAATAAATCCGTCTTAAAAGACAGAATTTGATATATTTAATCCCTTGTACTTATTTGATCTAAGCATTTTTAACGCTAACCGATCCAGCAGATCTGGTTTTATAGATTTATTTGTTTTGGTACATGATGGGAAAATTGAGAAAAGTTTTATTGATTTATATATATGTATATGATATGATGATTTGATTATTTTTTAGTGTCGGTATAAATTTGTCTTGAAAGTATCAGAACAGAACTACAGAAGGATGAGGAAGGAAGCAGGAACAATGTCGAGAGGGCCTCAGACTTCAGAGTCACTCGGGGCATCTCCAATGAGGTGTTTATTGAGTGCTTATTAAATACCTATTGTAGAAAAAAATAGGTACTTAATAGAGGGTGGTGTTTGTATAAACACTCTCTCTCTTCTATCTCTTAGCAGGTTTTATATATATTTGTGAGTTTTAATTGGATGTGAAATTATTGATATGACCAATTTAGTAAACCTTTTTGAGTTGTTGTATTAGAAGAGTTGGGTGTTTATTGAGTGTGCTTGTGTTAGAAAATGTAAAAATAAATAATAATAAATAATAAATAATATATATACATGAGAACCATTTAAACACTCAAAAGTGGATGCTCAGTTGGAATTGCCCTCAGAGACGTGTTTGGATCAAACACCTAAAGACAAAGCACACAAGAATCAAGATCAAGGTCAATAATGAAGAAGTAATCTAGAGACAACAACCGTTCACCCGTCAACCTTTGTTTTGATCTGTGCTTATTTGTTTTGTTGCATGTGAAACGTACGGAGCATCATTCACAGCTCACTCTTGTACAGACGCAGCAGCACCGTTTTCCCTCCTGACAGTGACTCCATCATGTTCATGTGCGTCTATCAATGTTGACCTTTTCCCCCCTCTGGCCCTCTCCTCCTCAACTTATTTCTTTTCGGATCTTGGCTTCCTCGAATAACTAATTAGAGTAATCTTATATTCTTTTATTAATCTTTTTACGTATTTTTTACTAATTTTATAAAATAAATATTAAATAAAAATAATTTTATTGAATAATTTTAAATTTTCTTCCTACAATTTTTTCTAACTACTAAATTGAAAAACTATTAAATGCTTTTATATTTTCAAGATATTAAATATATTCACTTTTTATTTAATATTTACTTTATAAAGTAATAAAAAGATATACATAGAATTAGTAGGAGAATATAATATTTCTCAAATTTATTTTATATCTTAAAAACATAAAAAATATTTAATTCTTTCTCAATTTAATAATTAATAAAATTTGTACGAATTAAAGGTAAAAAATTTAGAATTGTTCAATTAATTAAGGACCCCCAACCCTCCCCGAGATTTGATGTCATTGAATATTCTCATCGGTAAAAAGGCAAAAAAAAAAAAAAAGCCAGGCTATTGAGATGTTGTTCAAAGGAACAAGTTTTTTTTTTTCCACTTGAACCAATAGGTATTGGTATTTGTCCCGCAAATTTATAATCTTTAGATGGGAATGAAACAATAGAAAATATTGGAAATAAAACAAAAATAAAAAAATTTCACCAGAAGTAAAAATACTTGAAACAATTTTTCAGTTGTTTGCAACCAAATAAATTATAAGTGAAATTTTCCTTTTTTTTTTTCTCAGTGTATAGATCTTTCTTTATAACTGAATAATTCCATTAAGGTACATATTATTAATATAATAGAATTATATTTATCTCTAACAAAAAGCAATCATATTTTTCCTTTAATTTATTCACACTAGACAGATCGAATGGCGCGAGTTACATTTTGAACAAGCATAATGTTACATGGACCACCATGCAACACCCATGCAACACCCAAATTTTGAGTTTTACTCATACCACATGGGTGTTGCATGGTGGGATAGGTGTTAGCCTATCATTACTCTTTGAACAAATAAAGAGCTTAATTATATTCTGTAGCCACCTCCATGAAAAAGGGTTCAATTTTCCAATTATTTAAACATCGTTAACTCATGGCATCTAGCTGGTTGGCCATCGGCAACAGTACCCTCGATCTCTCGGGTCCAATTGTCCAACATGTAGGTAAGCGCATTTGAATTGCGATAAATTATACATACACTTGCCTTGGCCGGGTTTCTACTACGAACATTCCAAGATAAATTAATAATTCTTTAAAAAAAATAATCTCAACATGTTATATATGTTACGGATCTTCTATATCTGTTTAAATTTTAGAGGCATATATTTGTTTCAACATGCTCGGTACAACATATATATATATATATATATATATATATATATATATATATATATATATATATATATATATATATATATATATATATGCATATGTTTCATGCTTACAACATGCATGTCACCAGTCACCATGCATATATATATGTGTGTGTGTGTGTGTGTGTGTGTGTGTGACAGTGACAGATTATAAATAAAGGTTAAAAATTAATCAGTAACGTGAACCTTAGCTGGGGTATCGATCGCTTACTAATCTATCACAACTTGGACAAATATTAATTTCCTTCTTGAACTCAATTAATTATATCTAGCTTGTGTTGACTCTTTAAAAATTGTTTACTATATGTAAATAACGCGCGCATTATATATGATTAATGATCACCATGCACACTACGATTATTTTGTTGTTCTTGAGCAAATTAAATAGCAATTTACATAAATTTTAAGACTTCCAAATTAATTTTGAATCACATAATTGAGAAAAGGGCTAAAAATGTGTGTGTACGTAAAATTCTTGGGATGAGAAATTTTGTTACAGTTGTACGTAATAGTATTAATTAGTAGAGCAATTCATTGTAGTTTTTCACACAAACGTGCGCATGCATGCATTCTAGCAAACAAAAAAAAAGATCTTGAAGTTTTGTTATGGTCAGTTGATACCTCTACCTCCTTATGTGGATTCTAGATCGATCCTGAAGTTTTGTTGTGGTCACTTGATACCCCTCACAAACGAATATAGGTACCTTTCCCTCTTTCTTCTGGTACAATATATTGTCAACTTGACATTAGTATGACAATGTAGAAACATTAATAATATTGTACAAGTTTATTAGAGCATGTGAGAATATTCCTAGCTAGTAAAAATAAGTGCAGAGATGGATGCTGGCTTCTTGATCCTATGCGATCGATCAGCGGTTAATCACCCACAACGCCTTATCAAATATAAAACCAAAACAAATTAGGTAAATATTTAAGCAAACTGTTCGGTTGTTTTGTCTTTTTGTATATTTATTTATTATTCCCCTTATGCTTTGAATCTTCGGCCACAAGAAAATATTATTTTGGCCCAAGTGTTTGTTAACTAAATAATTAGTAGTTTTAATTATGAATGTATTATTTTTTTTTTTAAAATTAAAATTTTAGTTGAGAATCTTTAATAGAATAAATTCTTGTACGTTGTTTGGTATTGCAGGCTCCCGGTTCGTGTTTGTTCAAATAGTTTTACCGAAGGGTGATCTGTAATTTCGTCTTTCTTGTTTGTTTGTTTGTTTGTGTGTGTGTGTGTGTGTGTGTGGAAAAGCTAGCTAGGACTAGGAGTAGGATACTGCTTATAAATACTGATGAAATATTTAACTCTGGTATTTGACATGTGATGAGATTCTACGGATACTGATGAAATTAATTCTTTCGTGTTGGTTTTTTTTGCCGTCGACCGCGCGCCTGCCTTCGTTTTGGTCAAAGTCATAAATCCCAACTCACAAGTGCATGCCTCTAATACTACGTACGTACATTATTTGAAATATTTTCCACAAAAAAAAACAAACATTATTTGAAATATTTTTTTGACACACTTTTTTATTATTAGACGATTAGGTTCCATCAAAAATAAAATATTTATAATTTTAATAAAATTTATATTAAATTTACTTTATATTTAAAAAAGTAGTGTGCAAATATTGTATATATAACTAGGATTGTTCCCTATATATATATATCATCATCCTTTAATGAGTTTTATATTTTTTTTATTATAAGCAAAATGATTATTAAAAGAAGGGCTTAATTAATCAAATAAGAGCGCAAGAAGTACACAAATTTAGCCAAACCAAAATACAAAAGATGACAATGAGCAACAAATGAACCAACATCGATATATCAATCTACGGTGGGCTCACCATTGTGTGTGAGTGAGCTTCTGCTGAGATCTGAGATGACTCAGATCAGAGGAGAGAGGGCTTTTTTTTTTTTTTTCCTCCTAGCTATGTCCTTTTCGAAATTAAACCAATTAACCGGAGCCTTAATTACTGATAGATTAAACAATGGACTCAGAAAAGCGAGACATTGATGTTGATCGCATCCATGAATATTCATTCTTGCCTAACCCTCTAAAAGTCATGTCACAACAATTAGGTTTATGTAATTTATAATTATTTGTCCTTTTAGAACTTAATTATAATTGAGATAATTGAGAAGAGTTTAGTCAAAACTTACTGCTTCAAGTGATTATTCCTATCTGTAAATCGCTGAATTGAATTCATGAAATTAGATGCAACTGTTAAGCACTGAGAATTAATGGTCTCAAATATGCATTTTTTTTAAAGAATAATTCTAATCCTCCTCCTTTTTATTCCTACATATTCTCCAATATTTACAAAATGGAGAAAGTCTTATGTACCTTTTTGTGGTTTATCCGTACAATATCCTAGTGGAAGGGTCATGAACTGACTAATCTGTGTTTATCATTAGAGATCAAACTCGGATACTAGTCGAGTCCGTCTCTTTAGATGGAGCACATCAATCACTTGCACTCAACCTGATAATTAATCTTAAATACTTTTTTATGTTTTTAAAATATTAAATATATATTTACTTTTTCATTTACCGTTAACATTACTCCCTCTTATCCAAATCTTTAGTTGTTTAAGGTTTTGACACATAGATTAAGAAATAATTAATTGAACAAATTTTAGACTAAAATAAACCTATTTATTATTCATCATTCTTAATTATCCTAATTATTTCTCTACTCAAAACTTATTAATTATATTAAAGGTATAGTTGAAAAAAAGTGATAAATTATCTCTTAAAATTTTAAAATAACCAAAATTTTGAAATAAAAATAAAAATTTAAAACCACAAAATATTTAGACCGAAAGGAGTATAAAATTGGAGGAGGATTTGTCCGATGATATACCATTTTTTGCACACTAATTCTTGGAATGTACACAGTGGCGGTTGACATCCCTGCCACAAACCTTTTCGGCTCTTCCTATATGCGTTTGGGTTTTAGTGGTATGAGTACGATACGAATATGCGATGACAAAAGTGAAAAGCGAAACAAAAAATAATAAATAAGTAACAAGTAAAAATTAACAACATAATAAAACAATATCAAATCAGATTAGAAGAGATCTGTAGCGTAAGCAGATAATTAGGGCTTGTGTGGATTGGCTTATGTAGAGTTTATGAACACAGTTTATGACTGATTCATGAATTGTTTTAGGCTTATTTTTCATAAGCTATCCAGGATACAGCTTATGACTTATATAAAATAAATTTCACTATAATTTTTCTTCAATTATAAAAGTAACTTATATAACTTATGCCATAAGCAGTAAATAAACTTGTTATTCTGACAAACAAGAACTTAATTTACTGTGCTTTTCCCATTATTGTCAGAGTATGTCCCACCGGAAAATGAAGGTGGAAGATAAAGGAAGGATCCAGTGGAAAAACTGAAAAAGTGACCATTGTATAAAATAAAGAAATAAAAAACTTAACACCTACCTAAAATTGATTGATATCTAATTATCTATCAAATACCACTAGCTATTGCGGTCTGTTTATTTTAGATTTTAATTACCAGAATTAATTTCAAATGATAAATAAGTAATATTAAAAAAATGAGTTTAATATGTTTTGGGTCCCTGTAATATTTTAGATTTTGAATTTAGTCCCTATAATAAAAGTTATACGTTTTTCGTCCTCTATTTTTTTTATTTTAGTCCCTGTGTCGAGTTGACTGCTGATGTGGCATACTGAAGTCATATAAAATTTCTACGTGGCACCTCATTAAACACATGTGGCATACACGTCATCTGACATATACCTATAAAAATATTAAATTTTTAACTTAGTCCCTATGAAATGTGTGTTTTGAATTTAGTCCCTCCTCCTCCTCTCCTCCTCCACCACCACCACTCCCTCCTTCTCCTCCCTCCTCTCATTGTTTTCCCCTCCTCCACCACCCCCTCCTCCTCCTCCCTCCTCTCATGGATTTCCCTTCCTCCACCACCACCACCACCCCCCCTCCACCACCACCCCCACCTTTCCCCCCACCCACCTTCCACCTCCCACATTCATCGTTAAAAGTTTTCATTTTTCCCAAACCACCATTATTAGGCTTGGAATAGCACCGTTTTCGCTACCGAAGGTGGGTGTGGGGCAGAGCAGTCTCTACCTCTTGTCTGTTTCAGATCAGCATGGATAATTGCGAGTTTGGAAGAAGGAAAATGGAGGGTGGTGGTGGAGAAGGGGGAGAAGGAGGCGAGGGTGGTGGAGAAGAGGGGAGAAGAAGAGGGACTAAATTCAAAACATATTTTTTTAGAGGGACTAAGTTAAAAACTTAATATTTTTGTAGGTATGCGCCAGGTGACGTGTAAGCCACGTAGGTTTAATGAGGTGCCACATAGGAATTTTATAGAGACCTCACAGTGCCACATCAGCGGTTCATCGTTAAAAGTTTTCATTTTTCCCAAACCACCATTATTAGGCTTGGAATAGCGCCGTTTTGGCCACCGAAGGTGGGAGGAGAGGCGGCAGAGGTTATTGTTGATGAGTTTAAGCATGACGGAGAGGTGGGTGTGGGGCAGAGCAGGCTCTACCTCTTGTCTGTTTCAGATCAGCATGGATAATTGCGAGTTTGGAAGAAGGAAAATGGAGGGTGGTGGTGGAGAAGGGGGAGAAGGAGGTGAGGGTGGTGGAGAAGAGGGGAGAAGAAGAGGGACTAAATTCAAAACACATTTTTTTAGAGGGACTAAGTTAAAAACTTAATATTTTTGTAGGTATGTGTTAGGTGACGTGTAAGCCACGTAAGTTTAATGGGGTGCCACATAGGAATTTTATAGAGACTTCACAGTGTCACATAGCGGTCAACTCTAGTTAAGGACTAAAAAAAAAAATAAAGGACAAAAAAAAATTGACTTTTTTTATAAGGACCTGTAACGTATGTAAGTCTAAAAAAATTGATATTTTTTTGGTTAAGTAAGCTAAAAGTGTTAAAAAAAAGTCATTTTCGCAACACAACTCTAGTCCCTCAAAAAAGGAACTCGTGTGGCTTGCGTCTGCCATCAGCAGCCCACCAATCTCGCAAGAAAATATGCGCACATATTTTTCTCCCAGAGTGTACGTGCGAGATCGACCTCCCAATCCCTAGCTAGTTGCACTCAAATGCTTCTTAAGAGGGAAGCATATAACAATGGAACTTGCCTCTTCATTTCTTACTAGCTAGTTCAATAGCCAACGCAGAATCTGATCGGTAACAGCGAAGTCGTTGAATGCCCTTCGTCCAAACAAGTTCAAGCCCATGGAAGACCGCTACTAGCTCCTCTTGAAGGATATCAGACACACCCAGTGTTCCTGTGAAAACCTGCTATCCACCCCAGCAGACCATCACATCCACCACGGCTGGGGTTGACAACACAGCTCCCGTCAACGTTCACCACTGTGACTGCCTCCTGGGACTGATGCCAAGTCATCCAATGCTCAGGTTTGGTTTCATTTTGCTGACCTAATCTTCGTTAGATTCTCACATTAAAAATTACGTGATACAATTGTACCTCTTCTTTGTCAATGCAGTTTGCTTTTCGGGTACACCATGCATACCAGATGCTTGCCAATACGAGTGGGCTATTGAGACTCAGAGCATCCTTAATCGGCTAGCAATGGAGTCATGTTGATCGAAAAAACTCAGTTCAGCTATGCCCAACACCTTCCATAATTGCAAGAATAAAGGGCAATCCCTAATGCAGTGTAAGAAGGATTCATCTCCCCTCCACATTTTTGGCAATTAATTTGCAGTTCCCGACATGCCCCTTCTATGCAGGACTTGAATCGTAGTCATGGACCCATGCCAGGCTAGCCAAGAAGAAAAATGTGATCTTCTCCAGGCACTGCACCTTCTAAATCCAGGACCACTTGAAGTATTTAGAAATATGCTATTCACGTAAATTTAAAAAATTAATTTAAGGTAAATGGTTAAACAGAGTTACACACACACACAAGCCTAATTATACCTAAAATTAATTTCACCAATGAAAAAGATAAAAAAAAAATTGGGTGAACCCGGTTTCATACATATAACATGAAGATCAAACCCCCGACATCATATTTAAGGGACTCGAGTATCTACCACCCATGTCACACCCATCAATTAGTTAAAAGAGTATTAATTGTAGTTGTTTTCTTTGGTTTTGTTTGTTGCATTTCCCTTTTATAAAAAAAAGAGTATTATATAAAGGGACAGAGAAAGCATAAAATATCATCTTCCTCTATTATGCTTTTTATTTATAAGAATTTACAAAGAGAATAATGAAAAGAGTCTCAATAAATCCTTAAATACAGAAATTAAAAGTAAAATGTGACATTCAGTAAAAAAAAATGGTAAAATGTGACATTTTTATTAGTAAAATAACATTTTGGCCCTCTTATTTCATTCACTTGCAAACTGTCACCACAGAGTACTAAATCTTCCAATTCAGTTATTAAACTACACTGATTTTCTTAATTAATTAGTCTCTATTTTCAGTTAACCGATCATTAATAGAATATCGTTTTCTATTTCCCAGATTTTTTTTTGAAAAGTTCTATTTTCTAGTTTACTAACTCATTCAAGGTAGCTTCTAGCATGAGGGGTCTCACATATATAAAAATATAAGATGATTAGTGTATTTTTCAAAATAATAATATATATATATATATATATATATATATATATAATATCAGTTTGAATTAGATTGGATCGGTTCCCACAATGGAATCCAAAATCCAATATGATCCAATAAATTTTTTTTGGTATTTTTGATTTTTGATTTTTTCAATTTTCATTTTGGATTTTTAGTTATTCAATTTTATCACTGCAGTTTAAATTAAATTGGATCGGACATCCACATCAGTACTCATAGTCATAGGTTATTTACCCTGGCCACCATATGCTCTTACTGCCCATTTGGCCAAATGTTTAAAGCAGATTAATCAATTATTATTTTTTTCCCAAATAAAATAAAACAATGAGCCCCACCCCCACTTGTACCAAAAGAAACAAGAGCAGGCCCCACAACTTCCTTGTACCCTTGTACGTACTACGTAGCCTCTCTCCTTTCACAATTCACACTTTGAATTGAATTGAATATTGAATCGAATTGAATCCTCACCGAAACAGAGCACACCGCGTTGTCCTTCCTTTATAAATACCACCACCTTCTCTCCTCTTTCCACAACAACCAAATTCCACCATTTTTCTCCGCCACAAAAACAAAAAGCGCCACCCACCGTGTTCCCCTTAACACCCCACCGGAGCATTACCCTTTGTATGGCAGTGACCTTTCTGGCGCGTGAGGTATCTGACCTCTGTCTCGGGAAGCCACCGTTGAGGTACTCCCTTCCGGTGTCATCCACCGTCGCCGACGCCATCGCCGCACTCAAGAGCTCCGGCGAGAGCTCCGTCAGCGTGTGGAGCTGTGACCACAAGAACGGGGGAGAAGTGGGTCGCTGTGAGTGCGTGGGGAAGCTGTGCATGGTGGATGTTATTTGCTACCTTTGCAGAGAGGAAAACCTCTTGTCTCCTTCTTCTGCCCTCAAGTCTCCCCTTTCTTCTGTTCTCCCTAAGGTCCCTGGCCTCGTCGTGCATCTCGAACCTTCTTCTAGGTACTAATTCACCTTTGAATGGTGAACAAAACATTCACCACTGCCCTCTTTTCTCTCTCTGCATTTTTTTCTCTTTTTAATTAGGCTTAATTGTAGTTTTGGTACTTAGTGTCTCAATTTTTCGATTTTGGTGTTCTAATTGTGTGATTTTGGTCCTCCAATTGTTATAATCAAGTCCCTCTATCAGTGTCTGTCACTGTCGTCCAATTTTTTAACACAAGAACCTATGTGGTACGCATGAGACTGATTTGACACGGGACACCTTGATGCTAATGGTGGTCTTTACCACGTCATTAATGCTAAAGTGGCCCAATGTGGCTCAATTCAGTGTTAAATCCCGCGTAGGTTCGGACGACATAGCTGAGGGACCTGATTGGATAACCGGGCGACCAAAATTGTTGGAGTGACAATTGTTGGAGTTTTGGACTTTGGAGTGTTCGATTTACATGTCAAAATTGAAATTCTATTGTTTAATTTTTGTTGAAGTTTTTTTTTTGTTGAAATAAACATGCCTTGAATTAGATGAATCTGAAAAAAATTTCTGGTTTTTTGGGTAAATTTTGGAGTGTCAAATCTACAAAGAGAGGGTAATTGATTATTAGGAGTTTCTTGTTGAAGCCTGAGATTCTGTTTGTATGTGTGTGTTTTTAGTATGGCCCGGATTTCACTAACCCTCTTTCTTGTTATTTTGATGTTTCAGCTTATTGGAAGCCATTGATCTGATACTCCAGGGAGCACAGAATCTTGTGGTGCCAATATTGCAGACAAAAAGGAGTGGCATTTCAAGGAGAAAACAGCAGCAACAACTGAAGGCATCATCAGCAATCAACAGCCACAATGGTGTTGAGTTCTGTTGGTTAACCCAAGAAGATGTGATCCGGTTCCTGCTTGGCTCCATTGGCCTCTTCACCCCACTCCCTGCACTCTCCATTGATGCTCTTGGCATTATCAGCTCAGATGTGCTTGCCATTGACTACTACTCCGCCGCATCTTCTGCCGTGGGAGCCATCTCAAAGTCCCTCACACAACAAACATCTGTTGCCATTGTGGACAGTGATGGCTCTTTTATCGGTGAGATATCACCCTTCACACTTGCTTGTTGCGACGAGACTGTCGTGGCTGCCATCGCCACTTTGTCCGCAGGGGACTTGATGGCCTACATTGACTGTGGCGGCCCCCCAGAGGATCTAGTGACAGTGGTAAAGGCAAGGTTGAAGGAGAAGAATTTGGAGAAAATGCTACAAGAGTTCACAATTTTGACATCCATGACCGGCGAGGTACCGATGTCCTCTTCATCTTCCTCGGATGAGGAGACCCCACCAAGGACTTTGGCGAGGTCCGGAAGGTACTCAAGGTCATCCAGCTACTCAGCCAGGATGGTGAGGAAGGCAGAGGCTATAGTGTGTCATCCCAAGAGCTCCTTGGTTGCTGTGATGATTCAAGCAATTGCTCACAGAGTAAACTACTTGTGGGTTATTGAGGATGATTGTAGCTTAGTCGGCATTGTTACTTTTTCTAACATGTTGAAGGTGTTCAGAGAACATGTAGAAACTATTTAGATGTTAGGATAGTTGTGATCAAATTTTGGCTTTGGATTGTTCTCATAGAGAAGCATGAACCAAGGCCTGTGAAACATGGCCCTTCTGTTTATGAAAATTGCAGTGTGGCTAGTGAGGCTTGATCTTTGTATTGCTTTATGTCAGTGTGCTTCATTTCTAATAAAACTCCCCCTTTGATGCATTTTCTTTGTCAAGTCAGTTTTCTCATAAGTACTGAAAATGTTCCCATCTCAATGAAAATTGAGTTTATGCTAATAAAATCAAATGAGTTTGATGCATTGTAAGAAAATTGTGAACCGTTTTGGTTTCAGATCCTTTGTGGTTAAGGTTATAAGCACTTAATTTATTCTCAGCAGTTTATTTGGTAACTAGAACTTCTGTTAACAACATTTTCTGGAAGATGCATATATATCATGTGTATAAGTCCTTCAATATAAGGACTCAGGACTGAGTCTTTCCCCACTTGTCCATAGAATGGTCATTAGTTGAACTCTATCTAGTATAGAAGAAAAGAGAGATTCCATAATGGGAATTCAAATTTTTACAGCTAGAGATTGGGAGGTTCATTGGTTCTGAGTGTCACAAGAGCACCTTTTTTTCATTTTAGAAAATAATTAAGCAAATTGAGAAAAACCATATTACCTTCCAAGTTAAATAAGTCTTAAGTTTAGTACATTTTTGGAATCGAAAACTACTGAAGAACTGAGTTTCTACTATAGGTGGCCCTAAGTAACAGATTATCGAAGTCACTGTTCTTATACAAACTTCCAGACAAATTTGGCCAACTTTCTATCATTGCCAGTGAAGTACTTCATTGAAGTTTACAGTGTCGGGCTAAATTTAGCCTTAGCTGAAATTTTAAATGCCAACATTTTAGTGACAAACAATGTGGTACTGGTGGTTCATACAAAGAACACAAGGTACACATTTTCAATGGACAAATTTAAGTTCTTAGAAAAATGCTAGATAGGCAGATCTTTTTTTTGCTAGAACAATTTAAGATATTTATTGACTATTAGACATTTTACACTATTAATTATAAAGCATGCACATACAGTCACACACTATTTTGGTCCAGTGTTCATGTGGCAGGCCAGGCAAGGATCTATCACAACCCTTGTACAACATGCATCCGGTAGGCATGTATTTCTTTTCCTTTTTATTTGGTAATAAAAAGAAAAATAAAGCAATTTTGCTTTTGGCATTCTAGTTTTTTTTGGGTACATGCATTTTGCTAGTTCCACCAAGACAAGTTCATTCAGGAAAGTTAAGGAAAATGACAATCAAAATGATGCTCCATCTTTTCAAGAAGGTAAACCAAACATTTGTATAATAGTTGCTACTGATATTGATCCATATATTTTTCACTCATTTGGTCTTCAATCTTTATCACCACTAATTTAGATATCAATCTTATCTTATTTTTCATGAAAAATTAGTCTTTATTTTGGCACTTACTAAGATATTAATCCTGAAAGAATAAAATCTAAACGAGAAATAAATATAGGGACTGAAAAAAAAAAGGTGTGTCAATTCGAAGGACTCCAATTAGATTCTCATTAATAATCAGTAATCACACCTATAATATATTGAAAAATGGTGACTGACAATTGTGTTATTATTATTTGTTCAGAACTATAATAATAATATATAATACAAAACAGTAAACTTTTACAGAAGAAATCAAACTAGAAAAGTCAGGTGAACCACACAGAAAAAAGAGGTGATTGCTTTTGAAGTGTCAGATGCTATATAATAATAGGATCATCAACATCTTCTTCAGATGCATCTTTTATGAAGATTTCAGTGGGCTCAAGGCATCCTCTTAATGTGTCATGACCAAGTTGAGCTCTTTCATTGTCTCCAAAGCCAAATATCTGTCCACGGCTAGTGATTACCACAGTGTGGTACAAGCCAGTGCTAATTTGAGCAACATGGTGAGCTCTTAAGGTATCCAAGACCCTAGGTCTCAAGACTTTATCAGATACCCTTCTATCCAAAAATCCCAGGCTGCCAAATCCCATTGAGCCAAAGCCATAGACCGAACCAGAATCCACTAGAACAAAGGTCTTCCTCTTTCTTGCACAGACCTACAAGGAAACAATAAGCACTTGCCCTATGAAAAGGACTTGAGAGTTTCAAATTAATAAATTGCAAAGAATACATTTTTATTGTAAACCATTGGGGAGTTTTGGAAAAGCTTATTTGAGCTTATCTTATGACATAAAAGAGCTTATAAAAATGGCTTATGGTATGCCTATAAGCTGTTTTTCAACTGTTTTCATAAGCTATCCAAGATAGCTTATAGAAATAGCTTACACAGAGCTCATGTGGAGTTTACCCTCATTTTCTTTTCAATTGTAGAAACAACTCTTATATGATAAGCACTTATTGTATTAAGTGCTTAATTAAGTTGTTTACTCAAATGCCCTTGATCTAAACACAAATTGACCAAATTTATGTATGGATATAATACCTGAACAGCCAAGTGATTCTTGAGACTAGTCAAGATCTCTGGTGTTGTCTTCTCAATCTCATCTCCATGGCCTAAAGCACCACAATATCCTTTGCCCCATGTATATACCTGAAGCATCAATAACAGAAACTTCAAAAGCTATTCCCACCAGCATTTCAATAATCCAAACCAAAGTATTACAAATAAAATTCAAAATTTATCTTGTCCAATGAAACTCACAAATCCATTTGAATCAAGTGCCACTGCATGCTCATCCCCAGCAGATACACGGACAACATGAATACCCTTTCTTCTAAATTTCTGTATGGCACGTGGCAGAAACTCATCATGTTGCTCGCCATGGCCAAGACAGAAATTAGCACCTGATCCAAAGGAGTATACTGCTCCATCTTCTGTTACAGATAAGATATAGCTTGGTCCGGCAGCAACCTGAACAATAGGGCCAACATTACTGAGGACTTCAATCATTTTGGGGCTTGGTCTGTCCTGAGTGTCACCATGACCAAGTTGGCCATGCGTGTTGGTTCCGCATGTATAAACATGACCTTGTCTAGTGAGGAAGACTGTGAAGTTGAGCCCTGCTGCAACCTGAGAGACATTCATGTAATTTCATATCTTTTAAAGGAGACCTTAAAAAACAGACTCCATGAAACAACTAAAAAAATTGTGAATTGAAGAGCTACTAGTCCCTTCATGGATATCTAAAATAACAACTGAGCACATCAAGACAAACATATAGAACATCTTACGCCTATCGGCATGGGCAGTTTTTTCAGACTCAAGATTTGTTATTGTGTAACTGGAAACAACACACAATGTTTCAAATACATGACAAACCACTTTTATCAAAGAGATAAGAACCCCCTCACAATAAATTGGTAAGAAGCTAAAACTACAAATCAGACTAAAATCAAAACATATTGCAAGGTAGAAAAGATTATAAATATTAGAATCAAAGTGATCTATGAGATGATGAATTCGTTCTTTAGACTAAAGTGAGATTACTCATCCCATGAGATCGATATTAACATATGGTGCTGGCTAGGGTGGACTGCTTAAACATGTGGTCCCCCAGCAGACCACCATTTTGACCCGCTATTTCAGTTAATCTAAGTTTTGGTTATTATTAGCAAGGATCTAATTCAGTTAAAATTGCAAATCGATCCCCTTGTGAAATCATTACTTGTGAATTTCATTAGTTGGCCATTGTTCTCTTCATCAAGTCAGTACCAGACTAGACCAGAATACACAAACATAGCATCACAATTCAAAATTGGACAAATTCACAAATCACAAGTTCACAACTCAACACAGACAGAGCATAACAAGTTCAAATTCAATAGACAAACTGACAATTTACAAGGTTCAAATTTACTAAAGAGTGAAGGAAGGTGGGACTAGTTCACTTGTTGGAGCTGAATTCAGCTTGGTAGAGCTAGGTTTAAGCTCGCCAGAGTTGGGTTCATTGCAAACTTGCAATGATGGGTTTATTCATGTTCTCTGGTTTGTGACTTCGTTTATGCTAGGAGCTATGGGGTTGAGACTCAATACAGCATTGTTCACGACCTTTGCAGATGGGTTCACATTGGGATGTTAGATGCATCTGTGGAGTCAAGTACTACAACCTATGATGCATAGATACGATACGAGTATCAGATACGATACGTATCCGATACGGCGATACGCCATTCTTTGAAAAATATAGGATACGATACGTTTAAGATACGTATATAAAAAATAAAAAATTCACAAAACATTAATAAAAATAAAATAAAAATATAAAATCAATCTCTTTTATATGTATTTATTTATTTAATTTAGTGTTAATAGCACATAAATAAATCGTAATACATTATTGGATTCCAAGAATGACTACTAAAAACAAATAGAAATAACAAAAAGACACATCATCAAATATGGGCTAGGACTTGTTATATAAAAATGGGCTAGGCCTCAACTTATAGGGCTCCAATACCCTTACCCGAGTTCCTCAACTTTAGCAGAGCCGCAAAATTGAAAAATGGAACAGACAAAAAAAACGGAAGAACAGTAACTTTACGATGAGAAGCAGCACGGAGGCAGCGAAAGAGAAAAAGATAAGATCGTGTGACGTGATGATTGCCGTGCACAGCGACGACGTTTGGCCACGCGAAGTGGCTGTGGAAGGAGGTTGTGCCTCGCGCGCAACGGCAAACGATGGTGTCGCGATTGTGTGGCAACACCGGCGACTAGAGCAACAGTAACAACCGCCCACAGTGGGAGTGACAGGAGGGAAACAGCGTATCGAGGACTCATCCATGGCGTACTCACGGCGTATCGAATTTTTATTTTATTTTTTTTATAAAAAGAGCATTTTCGATACTGCTCAGATACGTATCAATACCGTATCGAAGCGTATCCGTATCGGATACGTATCTGATACGGACACGCCGAGCAAAATCACGTATCGGTGCTTCAGAGACTACAACTTTGAGGTTAATGTTTTGTGCACTACAGAGCCTTATCATTCAGCTCATGCATTTTGGGTTGTCTTAAAAAACACTACACTGCTGTCATTTTAGGCATGTTTTGGGGAAAATAATCATTATGTTGTAGACTCACTCAATTGTCCTCAAACCTGTGATTCTATGCGAGTCACCATATTATAAGATCAAAACATATTGCAAAGCAGAAACAGATTATAAATAATAGAAGCGAAATGAGATGTAGTACTCATTCCTTAGACAAAAGTGTGATTTCAGATTAGTCACCCCATGAGATTAATATTAAAACATATAATATGCAACCAACCATTAATTTGCAACTCAGCCAATAATTATCATCTATATATAATATGGTGATGAAGGTCATTTAATGTTTACCTGCTTGCAAGGAATCCCCTTTAGGGATTCAACAAGACGTGGCCTGAAAATTGGTCGGCTTGTATCTCTATGCCCACAGCACGAAGATGAATTATCTCCGCATGTGAATACCTGCATTAGTTAAAGGTGAAGTTGAAGGTTTACGAAAGTATTAATCATTTTACAATCTAAAACCATTGGTTTTAATTCCAGGAAAACAAAGCAACAATGGTCTGAGCCATCATTATGGAACATGCAGAAAAATATATAGACCAAGTAGTATACAGAGCTTTTATGAATCATAATCACAATTAATTTGCATCTAATAAGAGAGAGAGTGTGTTGTTTCCAAATCATTGGCATTATCTCTCCAGACACTTGACATAAAACCAAACACCAAATGAAGAAAACATCATAATTGGCCTGCTCCATGAGTCATTCATAACAAATTGAATAAAGGTTAAGGAGCTACAGACCTCTCCAGATTGCGTAACGAAAGCTGCATGGTTATAGGAGGCTGAAACATGAACCACACGTGCCAAAGGTGGGAAACCAATCCTGGTAAACGCTACACACTGTGTCGTTTCAGGCCCTTGACCAAGTACGCCACACAAACCAGAACCACAAGAGTAGACCGAGGAATTGTTGATCAACAAGGTGTGATACTTTCCAGTTGTAATTTGCATCTGCCAATAAAATGTTTTTCATCACTATTTAGTTTTCAACCCCACAACTCTTCTTATAAAAGGACAGTAAGAAGACTAAAGACATGCAAGTGGGAAAAAAAAACAATATCAAGATTATCCAAATCATGAGATGTGTTCTTAAACAATCATTATAGACTATTTAAAATTCCAACTTCATTTTCTTTTCTTTTTTTCTGTTCCAATTGTTGCAGAAATTCATTATATAACCAACATTACGTTGGTCTGAGTGGAACTGAGCTCGGATCCCTAAATTAAGGTTTCGGGTTTGAGCCTTATGGATGGAAAAAAAAAGTGGTTGGAAGGGAAGATTCTACTAAAAGTGGCCAGCTAATTCCCCGGCAGAGATTAATCGTTGGCTAAGCCAGTGGATATTTCGCACCATTATCATGGTTACCAAAAAATTGAAATTCATCGTATAACACTTACTACAATAGTGACATTGAGAGAGAAGTAGAAAGAGATGGAGCTAAACCATGCAAGATAAAATGTTCTGTTTAAACAACTTGGAATTGAAAAGCAAAGAGAAGACAATAAAACATCCTATCCCTTACGAAACTTATTATAGGATCAAAACTCGAAAATGGCAACTCTTAATTTAAAAGGAAACAAAAAAATAGTAATTGTTTGATATAATGACATAGTACATTGCCTGATGATGTCTCCACCATCTCAGAGGATTGTTCCACAGACTGCAAGAACCTCAAAACTCGCTTCCAATTTCCTCCACATCGATCATACAACTCCCTTTGAGAATTCAAACCAATCCTAGAATAGATGGCATGGGAGGCACACAATTGAAATGCAGCAAAGTCTATCAAGGACTTAAACTTGAAAGGGTACAACAAGCCATGATGACAACCGCCAAAAGTTTTGGAAGTTAACTCCAAACAAACAAGGTCTATTGCACTGAGCCTCCCTAAGCACAGGATTTCTAAAATCAAATGTGAAGGCAACTCCTCCATAGAAACAGGTCTATAACGGTCTCCCATTTTTTAAAGTCTCTCACCAAAGGAAAAACTATTTTGTGATTCAAAGAAGATTCAGATAGATTCACAGTGACAGCAACCAGAAACTCCCCTTTGGCACACACACAAACACACACAAAGCATCAAATTTTGAGACGAAATCTCAGGCAATTGAAGCAGCATATGAAGAACACATCAGAAGGGAGAAAAACATGGGAAATTGAGTAGGAGAAAGGGGGTCTAGATGATGGATAATTAGCGGGTGATGATTGGAACAGTGATTGGAAATAAAACATCAGAAGAGAACTAATCACACGCCCCTACACACACACAAAATCACCGTGAAAAATGGAAGATCAAAGAGGACCCTTCTTCACCTGCAATTTGACAAACACAGAAAAACAAACCTTTCCTTTTTAATAGTGAATTTTTTGGAAGCAAACAAAAAAGTTACAACTAAATATTAGATCAACTGAATTCAAATCAAACACTGATCTGAAATTTTTGGAAAATTGGAAAGGTGGGTGTTTGGGATCAGTAATGGAAGAGCATGGATTCAATCAAAGTAGCTGAAAGGACAGCAAGTGAACAAGTAGTGAAGCACTATCAAGGAGAGAGAGAGAAAAAACAAAAAAGTGAAAGGAACAAGCTTTTGCGGAAAAAACGAAGGGGAAAAGGAAAGAGCAAGGAGTGGGAATGAATAAGTTAAGATAGGAATGGAGGGTAGTGATTGGTTTGGTGGGTCTTCAACGAAATCAGAAAAAAGTTAGGGTTTTGCGAGGTGTGTTTGTGTGTGGGGCATTTTCGTGTGCAATCCTAGGCCTTGTTTGCTTTCTCTCTCTAAACAAGTTATGGAGCTCTTCTGTTGTGTGAGTGAATGTTTGTGTTGCTGAGGAGCATTAACAGAGAGAGAGAATTTGAGGAATCTGAGGGCGTGGAATTTCATGGGGTTGTGTGTGGAAGCATATTGAAGAGAAACAAAAATGGAAAACACGGTGAACCTGCGTAGATTCCTTGTTGTCGAGGTTGTTCACGCGTGGCGCTCTCTGGTGGAGCCACGTCATCAGATGCTGTGTCACAGACAGGGTATTCTGGTTTTGTAGTTGTTGCGCAACGAGTATCCACACTATCGAAGCTCGCCTTTCGGTGAAGCCACTTGTACATCATTTTCGTCTATACTTTTCTTCTGTAAACAAACTACCCAATACATACATACATACATATACATACATACACTCATACAAAATTACAAAATACTCCAACACCATTATATTTTTAGGTGAAATTTTGAAATTAGCTTTACTATGCAAATGCACTTCTTTTTTTAGAAATATACACACATCTGAGATAAATTTTACAACAAAAATATCTAAGTTCAAAGTATAAATATAAAAGTAGTTTACGATAATGTAGTTTTCACAATTATATGAGAAAGAATATTCAAATGAAATGGGGTTGTTGACATTGAAGGGGAACAAAATAATCATATTAATAAAAAGAAACAGACTCACATGCCCAATTGTGAGTTATACATTATGATTTTTTTTTTCTGGGTGCATTATACATATTGCTGAATGTGACAATCACATAGGTGGCAACTAATACCACAGCTCAAAGCCACAAATTGTCCATATGCTACCAGCTAGATACTCAATGCTACCTAACATCTTGTTTTGCATTTGTCTATAGAGCGTAGATGAGGATATTTAGCAGCACACTGATGGCAATGAAGGCATGCGACAATATGCTTTTGACAACTATAAATTCGAATTTCGAACCTTCTAGTTTTCCAATTGAATTATATTAAATACAGTTTTTTTTTTGGTCATGTTAAATACAGTTTTCTTAAAGAAAAATAAAGTGAACGTACAGGGTATTGGACTTGTTTGATGCTTTAGCAAATGTCATAGAGAAAAGGAAGACACCGAAAGAAGACTTTTTTAACTTTCACACCTCTTTCTTTTTTCTTTTCTTTTTTAAATTTTACATTATTTTTATTTTATAAATGTATAAAATGTCCTATAACATTTTCGTTATCATTTTTCTTAAAAGAGAAGGAATCAAATTACACGGACAATATACCCAAAGTGTTACACCGTTTGTAATTTGATCCCTTCTCGTAATGAATACCCTAGTCAATCAATATGATGTAAATAATTTAATGATGTATACAGCCTAAACATATTTGTAAGTGTGTTTTTTTTCCTACTATAAAAAGGTTCTACTACCTGGGTAGCTTTTCTGGCCTTTGTACAGTTGTATAAACCTGTGAAGAAAATGTGTTCTTGTTCCAAGATATTGAGTATGATCTTGTGAGTTGTGATCACGTGTCAAATAGTATACACCGAGAAGAAAAAGATCAAGGTATTCGATTTTGACAATAACGTTGATTCTCCAAAGAAAACTACTAGTGAAACTATTTATGATAAAATATCATGATTTCATTTGATTAGCCAACCTCACCCGACTAAAAAATCATCATCATCATCATCCTTAACATTGGTCCACTCAATTATTTGGAGTTTCATTGGACAAAAGTATCCAATAAAAACAAGTAAAATTTAGTATACCTCAAACTAGGCTAGTTTGCTTAGCAACCAAAGCAAGTATATTTGAAAGGTACGAGGCAAATGCTAGTCAGAATTGTAAGTTGGAACCAATAATCGAACCCCATATTAACACATTGATTGATAAATGATAAGACATGATCAGTAAACATATACATCAAAGAACATTGTACCCCCTATTGAAAGAAAAAAAAGGTTCTTTGTGCACATCTAGAAGAAAAATGTGATCCTTAAAACATACAAGGTTATATGTACACAAATCATCAGCAACTTATTCCACACAACTGGCATCAATTCCCAGGTTAATGTTCTGAGTCGATCTAGAAAAGAAGTTGAAACTGGATATTATATTAGGTTTCAAATTCAGTTGGCCTCCTCAGCTGTGGGACTTTGAATTTCAGAATCAGGTGATATTTTAAACTTGAGAACCTTTTGAAGCTGACACACAGGTCTGACTTGCTTTGTTGGAGGTTGACTTGAATCGACTAGTCTTGTTCCGGAAAAAAGGTTCACTTCAGATGGCCCTGTCTCTTCATGAACCACTGGGGAATCTGCACAAGGGGCTGCTTGATCAAACAACTTACTTTGGGCAGTCCTAATCAGTAATAAGTAGGAAGCAAATGAAATTTAAAATAGTTTCATACAAGCATGTCTTCCACATAATATTAAATGTAAAAAGACATCATTATCAAGTGATTAACGGTCAACTATTCTTCTAGCAACATATCTAATTCACCATTTGATTGGCAGCTAGAAAAAACAAGAAGCAGAGGATGTTCCTCATAGGATGAAAACAGGAAGACAGACATAGTTAATTGTCACTTGAAGGAAATGTGGAAGAAGAATCAGCTTTTTGAAATCTTAGAAGGAAACTGGTAAAAAAAATTGACTCTTTAACAACCAAGAGCACAGAGTATTCTGACAAGTGAGACATGTAATCTTACTTAATTTCCAAGATCCAGTTCCCAATTGTAATCTTAACTCACCTTGTTCTGTAAAGGCAATACACGTGCCAATTGTCTCCTCATATTCCCCAATCTGTAGACAACAATGAACCATAACAATCCTCAAATGGTCATCATCATTTCAGAGAAGGGAAATACAGAAAAGAAGTAATTTGAATCCCCAGCTTTAATTAAATTACGAAATGGAAGAATAACCAAAATGTACAAAAGTAATTTTGCCTTGCTGGAATTTCTAGCGGAAAGACAGCATAATTATCTGCCTAATCCTATATATAGCATTAAAGAAACATACATCTAAACAAATGGACAGATTTCATCACTACATCTAAGTAGCTTAAACAGATTCAGATGAGAGCATAAAAATATCACTCAACCCAAAGATTCCCAATCATCAAAATTCTAAAGGACCATGAAATTTTAAAGTAGGAAACTTACCAGCTTAAATTTGTCATCAATGATCAATACTGGGTTTAAAGTATCAAGGCCCTATAATTAACAATAATGTAATATAAGCATACTTTACGATAGTAGAATATAGTAAATCAATATGAAGATAACTTATGGACGAACAATTACAATGCAAGTAACAAAGAAAAAAAAAGGAAAGAAAGAAAAGAAAGCACCCCAGAAGCTCTTAAAAACAGTTCATCATTTATAAATACACAGTTTGATAATTCCAAAGTCAAACAAATTTAAAAAGCCTAAATGGGGTATGCTGTATGGTAATATAACATTTGAATCAAGATAAACAATCCTGTTTGTCAAAGAAAAAGAATATGGTCTAGTGTTAAAAATTTACACAGCCGGTGAATTTGATAAACATTCAATGAAAAACATGAAGAATGTTATAAGCTGCAGATTGGGAACTTACAGATAGAACATACTTTGCATTTGGTGGAACGTCAACTAGGCCAGAAACACCATCCAAGTCAAGCAAAACATATTCATCTTGATCCTCGTGATCATGTGGTGTTGCATTTGCCTCCATATTCCTGTGTACAGAGTGGAAGTAAAAACTCAGAGACCATTGCAAATCTAAAATGAAGGGAGAAAGATAATCTGTACACATGATTAAATAAAAACTGATATTGATACAACACACAATAATAATTCAACACTCTAATTTCAACTCCATAATAAAGCAAAGTAGCAAAGTAGCAAAGTACGTAGATAAGAATAAGATCATACTACTTAAAACATAAGTTCCAAAAGTGAAAACATTTCAAAAATAAAGAGCAGCAAAACCAATTGGACACAAGTAACAATAAGGAGCAGAACTAACCAAGCCCAAGCACGCATCAACACAACAGAAAAAAAAGAAAATGGGGTCGAACAGAATGGTGCCGTTTGCAGGTCTTTCTCTGTTCCAGTTCGATGCGTCTTTCTGAAAGGGTCGTGCGTGAATGAGGGAAAGAGGGAAATATTTGGGGGAAAATAAGTAAAACGGTACCTGAGCCTGTCGTTTTGGGTTCTTCTGCGGTTCACAACCAGACTCGCTAAATCGGTCATAGAATTAGACTCTCGATTCCGAGCGATTCAACTTGGAAATTGCAGCTTAACCAAAAAAAAAACTTGGAAATTGCAGAGGTAGGCTTGAGAAGCAGAATATGCAACATCGCTCACAAGGTCACTACTAACAAATGATTTTAATATTAAATATACTAATCTTTTTTGACAAATATTAAAATATACTAATAGTAAAGAAAAAAAGTTGTTGATAAAGCAAAGGCTTGAATTTTACCTCAAAATATATATAGTGCTATATATTAGCAATGGGGATTTGACGAAATGCACGAGAGGGGCAGATTGAAAGTTAGTCATTCAGGGGATTAAATAACCATACAAAGAAAGTTGGAGAAAATGGTAATGATAAAGCGCAACCGTCAATTCTTGCTCCTTCGTGTGAGAATCTTTCGTAATAATAAGCATTTCTCATATATATATATATATATAATCTTCACATAAAACTACCTCCAATTTTCTCTGGCCCCTTCACTGTACAACTATAAAATAAACACTCAATTTAGTCCCTCTAAATATTATGTTGTAAACCACATTCGTCTTTTAAAGAGATTTTTCTCACTAAATATTAGTCCCTCAAAGATGAGTGTAAAATTGTAAATTTACAATCTCCTAACCTTAATCTTTTCCCTATTTACATTTTTTTTGAATTTTTAGAAAAGCTTTTTGAAATTACCATTAAGTCTGACCCAATTGATCTGACACAAACCAAGTTAACCAACTTGTTTTTTATTAGATTGGTTCAGTTTAGGTTTGGCTGTAAAAAAATTATGAACCCAACCAAAGCCAAGCTGATTGATTTTGATTGATTCGGGTAATGAGTTAAACCCATCCCAAACCAACCCGTATACACCCTAAATTTAGTAATAAAAATCTTTAAAATGCTAATGCGATAACACCCTAATCTTTAGAAGACCGAGTTAAGGATTTACTTCAACTCTAATATAGGTATTCCGAAAGCACTTTCATCAAAATACTACATTAAGTGTCGGTATTTTTGAGAATCGCAAACACACAATCATGTAAAATCATGCATACCTTAGGCACCAAAAAATATGAAAGTCAACCGCAGCAAATTACATCGTAATGTTAAATATTCAAATAGTATAACTGAGCAACATAAAATAGCACGCATAAAGAGGTACCACATGCAGAAAAGAATGGAACAAAATGAAGCACACAGACACTTGCGGAAAAACACTATCAACGTTGCACTGAAAGAATGTGACACCTTGAAAATTATTGATACTTCAGAACATTTCCAGTATAATACTTTCGAATAAAAACAAGGTAAACTAGTGCTCCGGCAATTTGTCCTTCAAATATTTCAGAACAGCTTTAGTTCCTTTATCCAAGACGGTCCTTCGAATGCTGAAACAAATGAAGAAAAATTGTGAAGATTTCATTAATCAAGCTTTCCTGGTGTCGTGAAGATCTAACTAAACTGATCTTTATATTTTATTTATGTTTCTGTTTGGTAGAAACTGAGACGCATCGACTTTTACTTTTATAGGAGTCCTGTTGGACAAGTATAATCTTACCTTTTCAGCTAATTAGGTACTAGCACAATGCTGTCAGTATAATCTTAACCTTTTTTTTTTCTCTTTTTATGAGAAATAAGAATGTAATGCAGAGCTAACATCTTCATAAGCTAGAAGCCCAACTTCTGAACCCAAACATGACACAACATACAAAAACGCAAAAATAAATTGGAGTCAGAAGCATTGGGGCTCCATCCACTTCAAGGAGTACAAAGTTGACAATGCTTGAGTTCCAAGAAAGGGGGGATAACTATAAAAGTTTTCTTGACAACAATATTTTATTATTTTGTGTTAATCTTTCCGAATTTGAAATTTGTACGCACAAAAGTACCAATTATTAGAGATGCAAAAACCATTGATACTTGTAGAATCCAGATTAGTGTCACAAAAAGTTCTCCATTTTGAGAAAGCACATGGACAGGTGGGGCAGGAGGAAGTTACCTTCTAAGCGGATTCCCATCAAGTCGCAATGCCTGAAGGCTTGGTTCCAGCAAACCCTGATCAGATAAATTTCTGTAAGTAAATGTATTGAATCAAAGTGACAAAAACAAGCCATGGGTTTCACTAATGTGGGTGATCAAAATGACGGCATGGTGTAGGCCAAAATAACTACTATCTATTTTTTCTCTTTTCTTTTTTATTTTGACAGTTTTTCAATCTCAACAGTATTTAGACGTATAGCACCACCACCTATTTCTCAAAGTTTAAATTTGTATGAAAATAACTTCAATAAAGAAATGAAACTAAGTTAACAAAATGAGAACAGGCAGCGTTTGTTTCTGACCAGCTCAGGTGGAAGCGTTGAGATGTTGTTATCAGATAGGCCAAGCTCCACGAGAGAAGTGAGATTTTTTAACCCCTGAAAGAAAGTTGATAGGTGAGCAAAGCAAAAAAACCAAAAAGGAATAATAGCAAAATATACTATTTTTAAAATAGATAATTGATCTATTAGACAAGTTTTAAGAACTGAGATTGCCTGTGTGCATGCGTGTGTATAACTTAGCCCTAAGAGGTCAACTACACATGTAAGTCTGCTTTCTGATTCACTAATAATTTAAGAAAATATGATTACGAATTCAACTTAGTTAAAGATTGGACGCTGACATCTTTCTTCGATCACCATTCTATAGTAAACAGAAATCTGATTTTATGAACATGCAACTGTTAAATACATTATTTATCACAGAAAATAAGAAGACATGAACATTATTTTGACTTGAATAAACCCAAGAAATTGGCCAGCCATTAATCAAAGTTGAGAGAAAAATTAGTGGAATCAAAAGTTACAGGCAAGCCAATATAAGCTTTGATAAGATCTGAATTTATGAGGCATTTATACAAATTGCTCGATCCAAGATAGTCACTGTCAAACCAAAATGAAGTTCAAGGATATTATCATAACTTTTCGCAGGACCTGAATCAAAAAGGTAAGCCTAATCCCTGTTTTCTACCCAAAAAAAAAATTTACCACTGGAACTGATTGAAGGGAATTCTGACTCAAGTCGAGGATCCGTAGTTGATGCAACCCCAATATATCTGATGGGACTTCACTGAGCTGCATTCTTCTGTTATGTTATGACATGAAAATTAATCATAGGCTCCCAAGAAGTTAAAGGTACACAAAAGTTAAATGTGTGTGTGTGATGGAGTCTTCTCACACATCCCATAGCTAAGCTTTCAACTAACCAACCTCAGGTAAAGCTCTTGCAGGTATGGCAAACTAGAAAATGCAGGACCATCTAGCAATGAAGCTGCATTACCACTTAGATCCAGGATCTGAAGCTTAGGCACCGCTTCAAAACCATCTGAAGGTATCTATTGTTATAAGTGGCAGATAAAGGTCAGTCATATCACACTTTTGATTAGAATTTATAGCAAAGAATATAGCATATTAATACAGAGGTTTTATATTATCATTAGCATTTCTGCATAATAATTTCTGGTATATACTGAGAGAAGAGAAATATTTCTGAAAATGTTTCATTATATACAGCACAGTACGTGGCTTTTATAAGAAATCCAACCTAATTAATTTTTAAGTGCTAGCAACGAATATTTTGAGCATTGATTACCTTTCAATCTCTCTCTCTCTCTCTCTCTTTTCTGGGGAGGGGGCATGAGAATTGATACTCAGCACCATACCGGAAAAGTTATTTATGTCATTGAAAACAAAATAGGGATGGAGTATAGTACAAAGAAAGAAAGACTTAAATTTGTCAATGATACATCTATAAAGGAATTAAAACATACACTATTTATCTGAATATAACTCTCTAAGCCATACTACAGCAATGGCCACCAATGAGAAAGAAGAAGAATTATTTATATGGATTTTACATTTGGAAAACCATATTAATATTTATTTATATAGTATTATATTATGTCCTGCAATGGTTCTTTATACATGTTGATACCATAATTCATTTTACAAGCAAAATAACAGAGAAGCTCCCAATCATTAGTCATTACCTGTTTGAGGGGATTGTGGTCCAGCTTTAAACATGAAACACTTGAAAGTGATTTAAGAATTGAACCTGGCCAGTCTTTAATTTGATTCTTAGATAAAATCAATGTCTGCAAAGTGCAAAACATACAAATGAATTACTAAAAAAGCTTAAGACCAGCAGCAGGTCAGTTTTAAGTACTCTTTCCCTGCCTCAAAACCCTCAATCAACCAGTAAATCAATCAATAAATTACTATAATTTAAAGCTGGAAACATATTATTAGCAGATAAATAAATTGCTTCAAGGGTTTACGATATAAGAAATATTTTACTTCATACAAAGAAAATATGAAAAATAATAAAGAAAGCACATCTTCCTTCTTCAGACATAGGGGGAAATCTAGGGTCTATAGTTTTTGTTGTTAAATATCAGTCTGCACACAAAAACTAGCATAGATAGAACTTACAAAGAAAAATGTGCAAACAAATAAAACTATACTATAATACATAGAGAAAAAAATGAAACCAAAAAGAAAAAAATGGTTGAAAAAGTTACAATAATTAACATGATCACAGATGGACAAATTAATGCAGTTTGGGCTCATAAAGTACAAGATGAATAAAATTAACTACCAAAAAATATGCTACAAAATCAGGCAACTAGTTGTGGTTATTTTTTATAGAAAAGCAATGCAATTCATAAGCTTTTCTTCTTTAAAGGTATGTTCCTTTACAGATGGCAGGTGATGGAATCCTTTGTCACAAACAATATAAACCATTATTAATTAATTAAACTGCAATATTGTACTTCAAAACCAATATCCAGGGTCCTCAGATTTTACAAATGCGTAGCTCTTTTTTATCAGCCTTACTGCAGTGTTTGTTTTCAAAATTTCAAATGATCCAAATCACTTATATGTTACATCATTTCCAGTCAACTAACAAGCTGAATCAGATTCTTGTTAATGAGGGACTCATTAAGATGATGACAGTGTCCATCAGTACCAGGAGATAATCATGTCAACTTGTAAAGAATCTTTCAGGAAATAAAACCAAAAGAGAAGGTTGAACCTGGAGGGAAACACACGAAGAAAGTTCAACTGGCAACTCCTGGATGGAGTTTCTGGAAAGATCAAGTTTTATGACCTCCCCTGATTCCCATACTTCTGATGGAATAGCACTCAACCCTAGCCCTTCCATAGAAAATTCCTGAAAACAATTATAATCAGAACTGCAATTAGTAAGGAAACGAATTTCAGGCTAAATAAATTGAACAGGAAAGGAAAACACATTATAGAACAAAAGCATCTGCATTGATTTAATGAATCGCAAACTCAAGTTATCAAAGGCAGATGGGTTCGCTAGTTAGTTTATCATGTGATTATATCATTAATGAACCCATTGTCATACAAATTATAATCAATTTAAACCACAACTGATAGATAAAAAAAATACTCAACTTTTGTTATATTTTTCCCAAAAGGATTCTTAATCTACTTGATTTTGTTCTTTAGTCTATTATAAGCATTATGCCATGTGTCCAACTTGCACCAGAATATTATCATTGAGTCTCTATTAGAAGAATACATACACAATGAGTTCTATGTAAAAGCTGTGTATTTTCAAGTGACTAATCGACACTAGTATTATTTTATATGCAATTATCCAAACTGGCTTTCTGATGCCATTGAAGCAACTAATTCACGTAGGGATATTGATAGAACCCGTGACTTTGATGGTATGAACGAGGATCAGTTGCTAGATCCAAGTCCGAGTAAACCAACCATTTGGAAGGTTTACTCTAGAAAGAACTGCAAGACCTAAGGAACTGCCATGCAGAATGAGGAGGTAGGAATTAAATTGGCAAAAATGAGTATGGTAGGATCAACCATCCATTGGTTAAATTCAATAAAATTCTCCTTTCCATTCAGAACTAGCATTCCATAGATACCAACACACTGACACGGACTATTAACAGTTAATGATCAAAAAGAAAGCTATGCATATATGGAATGCATATTTTCCACTTCAAGAGATGCAATACCTTGGAAGTGATAGACAACCGGGTAGCCATTGCAATCATGTCCTTTTTTATTGTGGTTATAGCTTCAGAATCTGCAGAAGAAATTTAAAGTATTATGTCTAAAATAAGTAACAGGCTCAAGCTTAAGTTATGTGCATAATACTAATGCATCTAAAATTGTAACATACCTTCACCTTCAGAAAGTCTACTTCTGAGAAATTTTAGTAATGCTTGTGTAGGTCCAGAGACTAATGAGCTGGTTAGAAAAGGCATTAGTTGAAAACACTTATAAATACAAATATTCACAGCAGAAAGGACCAAACCGTTCCCTGTACCTTCGAAGAGTCCGCAATGGATTTCCACTAAGCAGAAGTTTCCTCAAGCTAGTCATCTTGCCTAAACAATGCAATACTAAGTATTTACTTATTTATTCAGGTCAAATTATTTCAAGATTACTTTTTAACTGCTTTGATATATAGATACGATCATACCGTATGGAAGTTGAGATGCACTATGGCTCATTGACTAAATGTTCAGGTATAAATATAACTGGACATCGTGCCAGACCCTTTCCTCCAGTAATGGTATCCATTTATACTAGATGAAATTGCTAGAAATATTAACCTAAGACACTTCATGAATTATCATAATACAAAACTTGCCAACCTTACCCATTTCAGGGGGTAACCCACTCAATGAATTATTTGAAAGATCCAAGACTAACAGACTCAATTTGCAGGCCTCTACGGGATATTCCTTCAGCTGTGAATATCCAAAATCAATAAGCAATAGAATTAATAATCTACCGTTAATGGCGAAGAGAATATAAGTGTTAGAAATAATGTAAATAGGGTAGTTATGGTTGTATAGTATCATGTAAATATAGTAAATAGGGTAATGTTAATCTTTGTATTTATTGTGATTCAGTTTATATATAACAGAGCTCCACTGTGTAATACATGTGGAATCATTTGTATGCTCTCTTGTTTTCCTCTTTCTCAACAAAAAGCATCAAAGCAAAAACGGTAACATATTTATGATTGCCAGTGTTTCAACAAAAATTCCATGTATAAGAGATCTTTTCAGACATAATAGAAGTAATTACAAACAAAAAAATGACTTGTCTTAGCTACCTGGTTAGAGTGAAGATCTAAAGTCCCGAGTCGAGAAAGAGCCCCAATCTCCACTGCTACTGTAGAAATATTGTTATTCCTAAAGTGGGTTAAAAAAAGTGTGATATGCATTATAAGTGTAGAAGTTACAAGTACAAGGAAACCAAATGCTTGGTATGCTTTTAAAAATATGAAGACTTGCGTTGGAATAGGTTATAATTTTACCCCAAATAAAACTCTGTAAGTGAATGACAACCGCTGATTGATGAAGGGATTGATGAGATTCCTGCACCGATACACATGTAAAAATTCTACATCAAGATGAAAGGGGGAGAAACAATAAATAGTTGAACCCTTGTGTAGAACTCACTGTTCTGATGGAGGTCAAGACGAATTAAACGTGAAAGGCCTCCAATGCTGACTGGTATTCCATTCAGCAAATTTTTTGCTGCAGTAGTGTTAATAATGGAAACATGTTTACCAAAACAAAGGATTTAAAATAGGAATGGAATAATTAATCAATATCATTGTGTATTTAGAGAACAAGGACTCTAACATGCATTTAATTCGGTAAGCATTATCCATGATGAAATGAGATTTTCAGATATCACTGTTAGCTTGTTTCCCTGGCAAAGACAAAAGGGAAATATAATGAGAGCACCGGTTATAAAACCATAATTTCTCAAAGATCAAAGGAGATCTTTGTTGTCAATTAATAAACTATGTTTTGCTACTAGTTACTACCTCCATATCTAGCTTAGATAATTTGGAACAATTTGCCAAATCTTCTGGCAAGCTTGCAATAAGATTGTTTGATCCCTGCAAAAAGAGTATCAGAAAGCCCCAGTTCATCGTATGCGACCATATGGATACAGACTAACAAATAGCAAAATTTTTAACAGATTTCAGTTCCATAGCAAAGGCAGGTAGAGTCTACAAGGAAACAACACGGCCCCCATTAAGTAAACATAATCTTCATCAATGGGTTTATGTATGTTGTATAACCTAAAGGAAGGACCAACGAAACCAAAAAGATAAAATGCAATCTATTTGCTAAAATTCTCCCACACTTGTTGAACATTGGGGTTGCAGGGATGTAATAAATATTTGGTGATGACTATCAAAAGCATCCAGCAAAGTCAAAGTGTCAAAAGATGAACAATATCACTGTCCAATCAAATTTAAAAGTCAAGGGGCAACAGGAAAATGTAGCTGAAATGAAAGGAAAAAAAAAATTGACAGTCTGCACAGCATCAGCTTATGTTCATACATGTGATGTTACAAAAACCTAGCTCGCTTTTCATTTTAAGAAATCCACCAGACTTTGTGGTCTATAACAGAAATAGATTGCATATTATGATGAGGAGAGAGAGGAAACTTCAGAAATGGTAGGGTAATTTCTATGTCAAAAGGAAGCAACAGACTGCTATAGAGATGCCACATGCACATGTACAAGTAATTAACGAGAAAGAAGGTTCTTGGAGGAGTAATAGGAATTTAACAAATCCTTTTGGAACAAGAAAATAATTTAGCCAACAAATTGTGGTACACTAGTGTTGTTACTGCAACGGAGACTCCTTCCTTAATCATTTTTTTTTTAAACAAACAAAGGACTGCTAAGGCATCACAATAAAGCAAGTGATCCCAACTAGGTTGGCACCATAGACCCTACCAATCATCTGCAGCAGACCAACCATTTATTAATAAAAAGAGGAAAAAAAACAAAGCATGGGGGGACCAAACCAAAACCCATGAAGCACCGAAAGTGTCAAATCTAAACAAGAGCCTAGGTGTGCCTCATTAAAACCTACCCCGGCTAAAAACCTAGATAAAAGGAAAAAAGACCGGGGAGGAAAAAGAGTACACACATAAAAGAAACCAGGTATATCATTGGATTGCAGTATGTATACATTACTGACCTTATAGGTATATCATTGTTACCAATCAGTATGTGCTTTATAACATTATCAAAGACACCAGAGTAGGCACCCACAACCAAATTCTATTTATATTCATCAACAAAGATAAGCTTGAGTACTTGACAACATTCCAACATTCCAAGGTTTAATTCACAATGACCACAAGCATAATTTAAGCAAACCACTTTAATGTCAGTTAAGCAGCATAAGCCAACCACACAACTAACATCAACACCCAGCAGTTTCGGCAAGATGAGACCATTATGGTATTACCTTTAAGTCCAACAACTCTAAGCATCTTCCAAGTGAGCTTGGAAGTTCCTTCATCTGATTATTTGAACAATCAAACCTACAAAAATAAATGCAAAAACCCAAGTGATTCGTGCAAGGTACCAATGCAAATAGATATCAACTTTCTCATGCCAATCTATGGAAGAAAAATTAACACGGAAGAACACAGCATACTTCACAAGCGATGCAGCTGATCCAATTTCCTCTGGTAATTTAACTATCGAATTGAACGAAACATCCAACATCTTCAACTGAGGTAGCCTGCGAATTGGAAACAACAACGAAAATCCCATCAGTGAACTCGAAAATTAAAAAAGCCAGACAACTAACATAATCAAAACTCACTAGCTCTTTATAAAAAAAACAGACACAGAAACTCACTCTCCTATTGCAGCAGGAAGCTGGGAAAGGCTGTTGTGGCTAAGATTCAACACAGTAAGGAAAGGTAAATTTCTGATATCTTCCTTTAACGATTCAATACTATTGTGAGCCAGAATGAGCTTCTGAAGCTCCGCAGCCTGTAAAAACCACATATAAAACACAAATGGCATTTCACATTTCATTCCATTTAATTTAATTTCATTTCAAAGTTTCGTTCATATAGCATCAATCTCCATAACCCTAATAATCGAACCAAACCAGGCAGAGACAGGCATGTACAGTACCTCCCACCACTTATCGTCGTTACCACCGATCCCTTCCAGATTCCGATAAACCTCATCGGGAATTTCCCTGCAAATCGAAAGCAGCACCACAACAACAGCAATGCGTGAGTGAAGAGAACATCGACATGAAAAAGGAGGAGTAACAGTGGAGACTGGAGAGAGAGTTGCCTTGCCTGAGGGAGCGATTGGAGAGGTTCAGAGAACCAGATGCTCTGGCCGCTTTCAGAACCCGATCCATCACAACCTACTCGGATCAGATCCGATATCGCGATTTGTATCCAAATTTCAAAATTTCCAGAACATAACTCTGTTCTACCGTCACAACTCACAAGTATGTGAACATTTTGAAGAAAATTTAAAATCACCAATGCTGGATTATTTAATTGATTATTATTATTATTATTATTGTAGAATTATTATTCTTTCCGGATATGGTACAACATCATTTCAGATTGGTGTGATGGGGATTCGTCAATTCCTCTGTGTGTTTAGATAGCATAGATCGATATATTGAATAGAATGCGATTAGAGCACCTACACCAATACACTTTTTTTAATATATTCTTTTTAACACATTTTTTATGATTGAGTAAAATGTTGTAGTGTGAGTTTCACTATTTTGAGAGTAAATCTTGCTACTTTGAATTGAGATTCACGTAATTTAATAGGATCCACCTAATTTTATCTAATCATAAAAATTGTGTTGAAAAAAAAATATTGAAGAGTGTGTTGCTGGCCTACTCATAAAATTTTATGTTTCATTATTTGGAAGCTAGATGGAATAACATTAAGTTATAATTTTGTGGTTTAATTGCCTGTTTTGTGACCGTGCAGTTTTGTTTCATCCAGTTACAATTGTGCCAATGTTGTTATGATGTAGCACATGTCACACTCATTTGATACTAAACTAGCTACTTGACCTATGTATTTATATGGGTGTGATATTGTGGCACTGATAGTATGATAAAAACTCGTATACATCATATATATTTTTAAATATGTGTTGTATCATATGTATTATCGACTTGTTTTGCAAAAATTATGGCAGTCATATCAAAGTAGCATGACTTAGTGTCAAATTAGTCTTACATGTGTTGTGTCACGTATGCTCCTAGTTTTAAAAATTGAATGACATATTGATAGAAAAATGTGATTGTGTGAGATATTTGGAGACTCAATTTGCGCAATTCGAAACCAGGGAAAAACGTACTATCGCAGTATTTGGATACCAAAATTACAATTAAATATAATTTTATTTGTTTAATGTTATCGTTATTTTAAAAATACTAATATTTTAATTATTAATAGGGCTACATTCAGAAAGGATAGGATATGTACATCATATCTTATGCAAAAATATTGATTGTAGTAATAGTAATAATAAACAAATCTATTATAAAAAAAGTAATAATAAACAAATCTGAAAAAATAAAAGAAAGTGTAATTTGAAGAAATATGGTGAACTTGTGCCTTGTAAAATCGACATCTCAGTGATTACCATACAAAGTTATTGGAATACTAGACATCATTGAAGTCATAACAACAAAAAACAAAAGTGGAAAATTTGGTAACCATTCCATTGAAACTATGATAGTTTTTTTTTTAAACATTTAAACTATGATAGTTATAAAACTCGAGATATTATCAAAATATGATGAACTTAAATAATAAGAAACACTATATTGATAAAGATGGCTTCAACTTAATTTATATACACAGATGTGTGCCTTCACAAGTTTTGTTTTGGGAATTGAGATGTTGCAAATTGCTTCGTAAAGAGCCAACTTACCTAATAATTCATACCATCATTCTCCTTAAACACTCTTTATTGAGTAAGCCAAATCAAATTAGGTTGAACATTAGGTATATGATACAAATCAACTTTCTCTTTGGACACTCTTTATTGAGTAAGCCAAATCAATTTGGTAGGTTAAACAAATTATTAGGTTTTTGATACAAATCAACATTCTCTTTGGACACTCTTTATTGAGTAAGCTAAATCAAATTAGGTTGAACAAATTATTAGGTTTAAGAGACAAATGTAATCTTACAAATGAATGAATAGATAAATAGGTGATTTAATCTCATGCTTTCAAAATCTAAAGAAAAAAAAAGAGAGTAAGAGATAGAATAGATCCTTGTTATGTATTCACTCCATTTTATTCTCGATTTTATAATCTAAATCATGGGCACAAAACCATTCAATTTCGTTTTCTGCCATTTCATCACTTTCCACTGAGAATAAAAAAATAAAAACCTTTTTATGCGGTTAAGACTTTTTTATGTGTTAAGTTTTTTTAAGAAATTAAATTTCAAATTTGTTTTGTTTAATTTGTATACTACTTCATATCCTCTAATCACCTATTTTTCTTCCTATAAACAACACTTGAATCAAATATCCTGTTCCATGTAAAATAAGTTTCTTATAATTGAACTAGATTATCTTGAAAATACTCTTTCAAATAACTTTTTTTCTGAATCTTTCAAATAACTTTTACTAATTATGTTTTTGATAAAATACACATTAAAACTTTTTTATGTAAGATGTAATATGTTTTAAGTCAAACTCCTCCTTTTATTGGTGGCGTCTAGGGTTGACAAGCTATTAAGTGGTCCATGGTGGACCATTTTTATTAACCATTAGATCGATCTATTCCTCACAGTTTTATTATAGACCTTCAACACCAGATTTATTTCTCTTATCAATACGGATACCCATTATACTCCTCCGCCTCGTCTTCTTCTCTGCTGCCGTCGACGCCATCAACGGCAATTGATGGTTTATCAATTTTTCTTTGGGGTCACAAAGGGAGTAGGCTCAATGATGGGTCATACTTGAGATCCTCTGCAGTTAGATCCTACCAACTTTTCTTTGTGATGTATATCTTTGAGATGCTCTATTCTCAACCATAAAATCAAATCAAATTATATAAAAAAATTATAATAATCAAATTTCATTAATCATAAAATGTTGGACCACATTGGTGAGTCTTCATTACTAAGACCAATATATCATTAATTGAAAATGTATATATGTGGAGTCTATAAATGAGGATGAATACAAACTCTGGAGATAATGTGAGCCACATTGGTGAGTCTTCATTACTAAGACCAATCATCATATCATATAAACAAAATGAAAATACCAGAAAGGCTGCTACGTCTTGTGTTTACATTGCTACTTTGCTGTGTACTTCAATTTCATGTCCAAAGCTTCCGTGAAATTGAAGATGGAATAGTCAACAGATCTTAATTCCCAAAAGGGTTCTTGTTCGGAGCAAGTACCTTCCTCTTACCAGGTAATAGGTTGTCTTTTTTTGTTGTTTTTTTTCCCTTCGAAATACATAAAACTTGTTTTTTTTTTGGTCAAAACATAAAACTTGTTTCTAGTAATGGGATTTTTCGTTTTACTTTTTTACTTCTGAAAAAAAAAAAGATTGAAGGAGCACCTTTTGAAGATGGTAAAGGTTTAAGCAATTGGGATTAATTGGGATGTTTTCAGTCATATACACCAGGTAAATGGTGGCCGTGATTTCTTTTCAGCCTATGTTGATTGTTTGTTGTGCTAGCTCATGCATATATATAGAATGGCAAAATTATATATTTAGTCGTTTAATTTTATTTATTTTTTAATTTGATTCTTAATAAAATAGTCTCTTATGTTTTAAAAGTAAGTTTAAATGATCATTTTGTAATATAATTAAGTGTATATACAAACTAAAATAGACAAATAAAATGCTAAAATAGATTAAAATAGATAAAAATTAGGCTATATGAACAAAAATAAAAACAATATATATGTCTAATATTATCATGTGCAGGAAAGTTGCAGATGTAAGAGGGTATTTGGCATGGTCATTGTTGGACAACTTTTTTTTTTGGGTCATGATTGTTGGACAACTTTGAACAGTGGGTATGACATAAGATTGGGAATTTATAATTACACATACATCAATTGCTAATTGCACATACATTGAAACTGGAAAAGACCAAAATACCCAAAAAAAATTAAAAAACAATTCCGCACGGCGAGCAAGATAGTTCCGCGCTTTACACACACACACAAGAGCTCCCTCACTGTTCGACACACACACACACACACAGAGTTCCGCGCAGGTAGGCGGCGGCGATGGGTGCTAGATCCTGGGACTTGCGACGACGATGGTGTTGGGTGCTAGATCCGTAGATCCTGGGACGTGCTAGATCCTGGGACGTGCAACTGCGAAGGTTGGCGGCGGCGGCGATCGCGTCTGGTTTGGTGGCGATGAGAAGGCAACCCCCCGAGGGGAGGCGGCGGCGATTTGGGAACTGCCATTTGGGGGTTGGCGGCGGCGAACTGGAACTGCGTTTTGGCTTCAACTCCCTCACCTCACCGGAGCTGTGGGCATGGGCTGCAGAGTTTGGGGAAAGAGAAGAAGACGTGCGGACCTCCGTGTGTGTGCGTGTTTTATGTTTTGGCCTTCCTGCGGAACTAATAGTTCCGCGCTTGCACAATAAGCCTGCGGAACTATTAGGTCCGCGTGTGTATGTTTTTTGTGTTTTGGGATTCCTACGGAACTAACAGTTTTGCGCCTACATAATAACCTGCGGAACTACTAATTCCAAGTGTATGTTTTTAAAAACATACAAGCGAAACCAATAGTTCCGCAGGTTATTATGTAGGCGCGGAACTATTAGTTCCGCATAAAGGTGCTCAACACATACTTATCATCACACAACTCTGCACACACACAAAACTCCTTTTTCCCACTATTTCTTCCCCCTCCCTCTCGCCCCCTCTTCATTTTGATTCTTAATGAGAATGTAATTTACTGAAAAGGTATTGATTTTGATTTCATTAAATCGATTGGAACGAACATGGAAGCTTACCAGCGACGACAACAATGGCGATGTGTGCGCTCGCTGCAGAACTATCTTGCTCGCCGCGGAACTGTCTTGCTCACAGAAGTGATGCGAAACTGTTTTTTAATTTTTTTTGGGTATTTTGGTCTTTTCCAGTTTTAACGTATGTGCAGTTAGTAGTTGATGTATGTGTGATTATAAATTCCCCACAAGATTTGGGCTTTATTACGTGGATAGGCATACACTTGAACGGATTCCCAAACTTTCTGTTCAATGGTTTTCTAGTTGGGATTTTCTAAATACACATACATATATTTTTAAATATATATACTTAAATTTTAAAAGACCAAAATATCCTTAAATATTTGCACACACTATTCACGCGCATATACACACTCACGCATAAAAAAATTACATTGCAATGTAAATTTACATTGCGGAACTATTCCGCAATGTAATTTTTTTGAACGTAAATTTACACTATGGAACTATTAGTTCTGCACTGTAAATTTACATTGCAAAAAAATTACATTACGGAACTATTAGTTCTGCAATGTAAATTATATTACGGAACTAATAGTTCCGCAGTGTAATTTTTGTATTATGGAACTATTAGTTCTACAATGTAATTTACATTCCGGAACTAATAGTTCCGCAATGTAATTTTTTTGCAATGTAAATTTGCATTGCGGAACTATTAGTTCCACAATGTAAGTTTATGGAATTAATAGTTCCGCAATGTAAATTTTTTTAGGCGTGAGCCTGTGTGTGTGTGTAAACAGTGTGTTGTATGGTTGGGGGTCTTTTGATCTTTTTATATTTAAGTGTATGTGTGGTTAGAAGTGTATGTATGTGTGTTTAGAAAATTCATTTCTAGTTTCCTCAATGACACTGCTGATAGTTGACCAAAAAACAAAATGACACTGGTGATACCAAAAAACAAGACTTGAGCCAGCAGTATAGAAGCAAAGATGTGAGTGTGACGAGTGCGGGGGTCCAAGTCATTTGAACTAGCTCATTTGTATTCATTATTATATTATATTATTATTATTGCATTGAGAAATTTATTATTAAGTGACACTTGAGTGAATTTCTAGAAGAGTATTGCTAAGGCCAATAAGTTAGCTTATTTGAATAACTTATAAGCTTGTTTGATTAATAAAAATCAATTTTTTGGAGTCTATGAGAAAATGTTTAAAGAGTATCAAAATATGGAAACCTTAGAATCAAAAAATAACAACTAAAAATGATCAATAATAAAAATTAAAAAAACACCTTAAGTGAGAAGTCAATATTCAATCTTGATGAATAGAAAAATAGCAATAATATGAATAATAAAATAAAATAAATAAAATAATCTATTGAAAATAAAATTATGATTTTTTTCTATTATATATAATATAATAGATTACGTGCAATATTACATATTTTCATGAATAAAAATCTTAGATATTAACCAAAATAATCACTACAGATTATTTGTAAATTTTATGATTTTCTATTATACAAATCTTGGAAAATTCTCAGGTGGGCACAGATCCAACACGTCATCCTTCAACACATCCAATAAAAACATGACACTTAATAAAACAAAAATGCCAACAAGATAAATAAAAAATAAAAAAAAGTCAGAAACATAAAGGCCCTGTTCTTCTTCCGTTTTCACTATTGCCCCTTTTCCACCGTTGCAGCTCCTCCATGGGCTTCTATCTCTACTCTAGTCTATGCTGCAGACCACGGTGTGCCGTTTTCACTGCAGAGCACTGCCATGACGGTTCGATTCACCAGCACCTCGTTTGGCTTCCTCCGTCGCCGTCACTGTACGGTCAGACCCACCACACCATCGCAGTGTCCACTCCAAACAAACAGTGGTGAGTGCGGTTACAAGTTGTCTTTTTCCCAATTTTATTTTAATAGGTGTCATTTTTCTATTGGGTGTGTCTAAAGATGAGGTGTTGGGTATGTGCCACCCAATAATATTTTCTCTATATGTAGCCTATATTTTGGGCCCCAAGTCAGATAATTGCCTTGAGAATGTACTATATCTGTGGGATGGCCTTTAGAGTGGTGAAACATATAAACTTCACCACATGGTGAAGTGGGTCCGAAAACAATAATTGACCTTTGATATAATAGTTTAATAATAGTTTAAAATTTGTATGGATAGGATGAAATATGGGATAATTGAAGAATAGGTAAATGGCAATGTTAGCATTATTTGCAAATAAGGACATAAATTTCTACTAATTTACAAAACATGGCACCCTTAAAAACCACTTATAATATTTAAATTTAAATATGGCAAATTTGGGATTAAAATAAAATCTGGGCAAAATAGATAAAAATGAAGGTCAAATGAGATAAACACAATAAATAGAGAACAAATAAGTAAAATAATTTTTCAATCTATAGTAATTTTCTATATTTAATAAAAAAATAAATAAAACTCGAAAGTAATCACTGTTTTTTGATAAAACTAAAAGAAAATAATTTTGCATCTAGAAAATTCACAAGAAAAAAATGAATAAAACTCGTAAGCAAAAACTATTTTATTTATCAAAGATAAAATGAGAAGAAAATAAGTCTACAACATGAAATTTTACGGGAATAAAAAACATGAATGAAACCCATAATCAAATACTATGTTATTAATCAAAATTAAAATTAAAAAATAATTTTACAACCTTAAATTGCATGGGAACAAAAATTGTGAATAAAATTTGTAAGCAAATATTATTTTTTATCAAATGAGAAATGAGAAAAAAAATTATCAAATTAAAAAAAAAATTGTAAGCAAAAATTTTACAACCTTTATTTATGATTACTTTAATTAATAAAAAATGAGAAAAAAATAAAAATGATATAATGGTTGTGGGAGAAAAAATTTGTGTGAAAAAAATAACACAGCGGGTGAAAACGTTGTTTCATTATAAATATTTCATAAGTGATAAATGTGTGCATTGTGTTATAATATTTGAAATTATTATTATCAAAAAAGAATAATTGGAATTTTTTTTAGATTACATTAGTCAATAATTGGAATTATTGAATTAATACACGTGTTAATGAATTGATTGATACATCACGTTAACTAATCATATGACATTTTGTTAATTTTTTCACACAAATGTCTGATACTATCTTTATATGGGCCATGTAATATATTTCCTTAAGTCTTGGGGAGAAATATCTAATTAACCCAAACTTGGTACTACTTATTATTGCAGGTTTTGGCCCACTTCACCATGTGAGAAACGTGGCTTTTGGCTTAAAAAGTCTTCATCATTACTTGCTACCAAGACCAAATCATATCATATCATATCATATTGTATAAACAAAATGAAAATGCCAGAATGGCTGCTGAGCCTTGTGTTTACACTGCTACTTTGCTGTGTTCTTCATTCCCATGAAGTTGAAGATGGAATTATCAGCAGATCTCAATTCCCAAAAGGGTTCCTCTTTGGAGCAAGTACTTCCTCATACCAGGTAATAGGTTGTCCTTTTTGTTCCCTGAAATATATGAAATTTGTTGTTTCTGTTAATTGGATTTGTCTTTATTTTTTTGTTTCTCAAAATAAAAAAATAAAAAAAACAGATTGAAGGAGCAGCTTTTGAAGATGGTAAAGGTTTAAGCAATTGGGATGTATTCAGTCATACACCAGGTAAATGGTGACTGGTGGTCATTTGGTTTCAGGCTATTGTTTGTTGTGCATTTAGTTATAGAATCTTAATGATGCAAATGAGTTATCACAATGCAATTTGATAAATTTTTCAGGGAAGATAAAGAATGGTGAGAATGGCGACATAGCAGATGATCATTATCATCGCTATTTGGTAATAATAATACTTATGCTTCACATTTTACTTGCCTTCACTACACTGACTATATAAACCATTGTCTTGTCCTTGACAGGAAGACATCAAGTTGATGTCCTCTCTTGGGATAAATGTATATCGATTTTCAATTTCATGGGCTAGGATTCTACCCAGTGAGTATTCCACAATTCACATAACATTATAACTAGATTCCCACAATCGTATCTTTCAGATTATTATCTTTGCTCAGTTTCATCTTCATGAGCTGTAACAGGAGGGATATATGGGGACATAAACCCAAGTGGGATTATGTTCTACAACAATGTCATAGACAATCTGCTGCTTAGAGGTGAGTGATAGCATCACCACTTGGTTCTTTGTAATTTAAAATTCTTATTTATTTTGACTTCAGAGTGATGCTTTTCAGTCTTGGTAACTGGTAAGAACTAACTCTCCCAACAAGTAAAAACTAAATCTCTTGATTGGAACCTCATAAATGGTTTAATATTTATATTTAGGAGAATGGTCATTGTTACAAGAATTTCCAGACTTGGCTTTATTTTCATCAGTGGCAAATTTGATTGGTTGCCTCTCTTTCATCAAATTTCTTTATGTAATAGTTTTTGTAACAAATAGCAGTTCTTTTTTATCAATAACAGTATGAGATTTTCCTTAGCTATACCTAAATCTGGACATGGCATGCTTAACCCAGGGATTGAGCCATTTGTGACAATTCACCATCATGACTTGCCACAAGAACTACAAGAAAGATACGGTGGTTGGCTTAGTCCCCTAATTCAGTAAATCCACTGCTCTTTTTTTTTTAGTCATGTAATATGTAATGCTAAAGAATTTGGAAGTTTGTCACTTCTTAAATGAATTGTCCTACTAACTGATGAATTCTCCTGCATAAGCATAGTCCAAAAGTTTGAGTTAAGAGATCAGTGAGATTTTGATAACTGTGTACTTGGTTGTTGCAGGAGAGATTTTGTTCATTTTGCTGAGATTTGTTTCAAGAGCTTTGGAGACAGGGTTAAGTACTGGGCCACCATCAATGAGCCAAGCCTGGTTGCAGACATGGCCTATATAAGGGGAACATACTCCCCTGGTAACTGTTCACCTCCTTTTGGAAATTGTTACACTGGTAACTCTGATGTTGAGCCTCTCATTGTCGTGCACAATATGTTGCTGTCACATGCCAAAGCTGTTGAATTATACCGCAAGCACTATCATCAGGTAAGAAAAGTGGTCCTAAACTGAAGGCATTTGTTGTCACATTTTCTGGGTTAGGGGAAAGGGGATTATAGGCCAAAGTACTGATGCTAATCCAGGCAAAGCAAGGTGGAACTATTGGCATTGTTATGCATACCTTCACGTATGAACCTCTTAGAGATGAAGAGTGCGATAGACAAGCTGTGAACAGGGCCTTGGCTTTTCTTATAGGCTGGTAAGTTGTTAAAGAAGTAGTGAAGTACCATTTCCTTTTTTTAGTTAGTACCTGCAATAGAATCAAAGGAGAAAATGAGAAGAGTTTTGTTTATGATAATAATGTCTACATAAACTATTGTGTACATCAATCAATTACTCTATAAGAAAAATCAATTATTACTATATAAGAAAAATAGGTTTTGGTTGGACATGTGTTACCTTTTAGACTGGGACACGTGTCACCCCAGGCCCTCCCATACCTTTTCATTTCCCACCAGAAGTGTTTAGTTTGTTGGATTTTGTACTGTTTATATTAGGAAAAGACCCACACTTTATATGGGTTAGATCCATCGGCTAGTTACTAATGAAAAGAATTAACAGCACACGATCCTTTCATTCTTTTTAAAAGTTTTTCCTATTCTTTTGATGGCAAGAAGGTTATTGGATCCCCTAGTTTTTGGTGACTACCCTTCTGAGATGCGCTCTATTCTTGGGAACCAGTTGCCAAGTTTCTCTCCTAAGGAGAAGAGTCTCCTAAAAGGCACCCTGGACTTCATTGGCATCAATCACTATGGAGCTCTCTATGTCAAGGATTGCTCCCTCTCTTGTTGCCCCCTTGGAGCTGATCGTCCAATAAGAGGCTTTGTGGAAAAATCTGGGATGAGAGATGGCATTCCAATTGGTGATCAGGTACGCATTTGTAGTCCAGCTTCTCTTATCGTTATGTTATTAGGTATTGAGTATTGAACAAACGACAACAACAACAACTAAGCCTTTTTCCACTGGATGGGGGTCAACTATATGAATCGGTCAACGCCATAAAATCCTATCGTATATTAGGTCCAAAAATAAACCATTTGACAACGTAATATTTGATATAGATTTTTTTGTTTTTGAACAGACAGGAATGCCATCTTTCTTTGTGGTTCCAAGGAGCATGGAGAATATTGTAGACTACATAAAGATGAAATACCATAACATGCCCATGTATATTACAGAAAATGGTAAGTGAATACTGACATTAAATGATCTCATTTTTTTCACCACATTTGTTTTCTCCTGGCTTTGTTGCTTGATCAATTGTGTAATGTAATGTCAAACACTTCATCATGAATTAAGGACAGAGAAGTGACTATTGAAGGTTGTTTTTTGTTATGTAAGTTATTCAAAGGTATGAACCAGTTAATAAATCATAGATGGCTACACAAAATTTGTTGCAGGATATTCTTCACCGCTAGAACCTGTTGTGACAATGCATGATTTACTACATGATTTCAAACGAATAGAGTATCATAAAGCCTACCTTGCAGCTCTGCTTAGAGCCATAAGGTGAGTGATGAGGAGGACTAATATATGAGTAGCAACCTTGTTTTAAGGCATGTCTTCAGTTACATTGTTTGTTGACTGGGGGCTAATTTCATTATGTGCAGGAAAGGTGCAGATGTAAGAGGGTATTTGGTATGGTCATTGTTGGACAACTTTGAATGGGATGGTGGCTATGACATAAGATTTGGGCTTTATTACGTGGATAGGCAGACACTTGAACGGATTCCCAAACTTTCTGTTCAATGGTTTTCTAGTTTCCTCAACAACACTGGTGATACCAACAAAGAAGACTTAAGCCAGCAGCAGTATAGAAGCAAAGATGTGAGTGTGACAACTGCTGGTGTCAAAGTTATTTGAACTAGCTGATTTGTAATCCTTATTGATACATTGAGAAATTTATTATTAAATGAATTTTAGGTGCACTTCTCCAAAAGTCTATTTGGCAAGGCACAAATAAGCTAGCTTATTATAGTTTATTTGATTAATTTATAAGCTTATTTGACTAAAGTTGAGATGTAATATGTTCTTTTATGTGATTTTATATTTATCAATTTGTATAGCCACAAATTTTACCAAACACTTCGAGTTCAATTAGCTAGTTTTTCAACTATCAGCTTTTAACTGTAAATTATCATCTATCAGCTCCCTTATGCATTACTTTTGCCAAACATAGCATCCTCTGGGTTGATAAATCTAAAATCTTCTTATTTAGAATAATGCACAAATAATAAGCTAGCTAAACCAGCTACCTATAAAAAAAATTGCTGAAAAAGAAGAAAAATACTTAGACACTATTCCATCTTATTTAAAACCTTCATCAGCTACACCTCTGAAGCACCAAGTGTAGTCCTAATTATCTAGTTTGTTTTCTCAATTGCTTTCGATACCTACAATGATATCAGCTCATCTGATAGTGATAGCTGCATCAAGTTGCTGAAAGAGGTGTAGACCCTCCTTGTCTTCTTGGCAGCATCAGAGTTTTGTTGCTCTCCTCCTCATTTCTAAGATATTTTCTTGATCTATTCCCCATCAATAGTACCATAACCACAACCTTGGAGACCTCGTCCCTACTCACTACTGCATCCTCAACCCATGCTCTCCCACAACTTGTTCTCTTTAAATCCAAGTGGGACTTCAATTTTTCAACACATCAGTTAGCAACATCTCATTTTTAAATTACTCTGCAAATTTAGGCCACGTGGTCATTTCCAAACCAGCATTATAGCTTTCAAGTGTGGAGTTCAATTTTCAATTTGCAATCACTATGAGCAGCTGCTGTGTTGCCTCCTTTGCTAAAAATCATGCAGGAATGTGTCTCCATTTTCATCTCCATTCTTTTTCCTATGACCCAAATGAAGTTATGACTAGAAATTTTCAAGCCCATGAGTGAGTACAACAAGCTCAGCAAACTCATTTTGCTTAGAAGTTAGGCCAATTTAATTAGCGACCCTGCCTCTTCTGCAAGTCCTCCTTGTGTACCCTGTTGGCCTTTTTTTCATCATCTTGTTACCTCAGCCTGAAGCTGGTCCTGCACTCCAAGATTTGGTCCTTAATGTGCTCTTATAAAGTTTAGTTGTTCATAATCCCTTTCAAAATCATGAAAACCATTGTTTAGTGCCTTATAGCTTCATCTCTAGGATTCACTTATTGCATCCACAAAGTATGTGGCAAAATTATTCGTTATGCTAGGTGCGGAGTTGTCATGTATGCTTTCAAGCAAACCAGTAATTGTCATCTCTATGCTTCCTAAGTTCCTAGTTCCACTACCATTTATACTATTGAGTTTAATAACCATGTAATGTAATTCCACTACCAATTATACAATTGAGTTTAATATAATAACCATGGAATGACATTGTAAATAAGTTTTATATACGAGGAGGGATCAAATTACACCGGTGTAACACTTTGGTCAATGTTACACCGCTAATAATTCTTCAGCGGATAATTATATTCTAAAACACACCGTTAGATTAAAAGTTATTATCATATAGATCATTCTTGTAAAATTTCACATCAATCTAAAATTGTTTGATGTGTCATTGAGATATGTCAAAATTCATACACTTTAAAAGACATTAATCTTGACGTATCTCAATGACACATCAAATGATTTTAGATTGATGTGAAATTTTATAGGAATGATCTACATGATAGTATCTTTTAATCCAACGGTGAGTTTTAGAATATAATTATCCGGTTAATAGTTATTAGCGGTGTAACATCGTCCAAGAGTTACACCAGTGTAATTTGATCCCTCCTCTTTATATATATCTGATTATATTTTATCATCTTATTATATCTTATTTTACTAACATATTTTTAAAAAAAAATCCAACATTTAACTATACATGTTTTTAAATCTTGTTTTTTTAAAAAATAAAAAATGGCCAAACCAAAAAACTTTACTTAGGTTCAAACATACTTTTGTAATTTTTCAACTAAAAATCAAACATTCACTGACTTGTCTAAAAGCTTTGTTAAAAAGGGGGAAATATTATTTATTTAAAAGTGAATTAAGTTGACCACATATTGAAGAAACAAATAATCAAAATGAAAAGAAAGAAATGCGTTTAATTGGTTTTATTCTTTTAAAAGTCTGTATGATTTGAAAAGGTATTTACAAACTTATTTTATAATAAAATCAAGCCGAAATTTAGTATGTTTAAATATTTAAATCGATTAATAAAATATAATTTTAACAATGAGGATTTAATATATTAACAACAAAAATAATAAAAATTTATATTATATTTGATAAATATAATATAAAATTAGAACACACCTATTATGTTTGAAAAATATAATATTATATTTGATTTAATATGTCAATCAATTTTTTATTTTATTATAATCCACCTATTTTTAATTTTTATTTTTGAAGATAAAAAATTAGAACAAAGGAAGTACCGCCAAGTCAGCACCGTTCTCTCAACGAAGATAGATAAAGTACCTTTTTTTATTAACCAAAAAAAAAAACCCTAATTCTTAACTCTGCTACTGCTTGCTACGCGATCCTGTTTTTCAGCTGCAACAACAACCGAAGCTGAACTTCACTTCCATTCTCTCTGTGTGTGTTTGCAATGGCGAAGAAGAAGGAGAAGAAAGTGAACGTCTCCGGAAAACCGAAGCACTCTCTGGACGTTAATCGCAGCAATGAGGCGAAGAAGGACACGCGCTCCGCCGCCACCGTTCGGCGCCTCAAGATGTACAAAACCAGACCCGTTCGCAACCGCAAGGGCAAAGTCTTATCCAACGAGTTTCAGTCCAAGGACCTTCCCAGCACCCGAATCCAACCCGATCGCCGCTGGTTCGGTTAGTCAGTCCTATTCCACACACCACAAATATACTTAATTTATTTTTTATTAATTAATAATCACGATTCTTCAACTTGAATTTTATTCGCCAGGGAACACTCGTGTTGTGAATCAGAAAGAGCTTGAGTTCTTCCGAGAAGAGCTGCAGAGCCGCATGTCGAGTAATTATAATGTTATTCTCAAGGAGAAGAAGCTGCCTTTGTCGCTCCTCAACGATCACCAGAAGGTTTGTTTCTTAAGCTTGCTTAATTGTTGCAAGGATTTTAGTTTTGTTTGGTAAATGAGTTATGTGCTTTGATTGTAATGTAATATTTTTTTTAAAAAAAAATTAAGTAATTTACTGATTTATGGACTTTGAATGTAGCAATCGAGGGTTCACCTTCTTGATAGAGAGCCTTTCTCTGATGCATTTGGACCCAAGACTAAGAGAAAGCGCCCCAGCCTCTTGGCCACTGACTATGAGTCCTTTGTTAAGAAAGCTGATGGTTCTCAAGGTAGAAATTATTATTTCTCTGTGACTTAGCATTTTGGATGCATAATATTAATGGGGTTGTGTAGTTAGCATTAGCAGGAGAGGATATACCTAGTTTGTTTGTGCTTTTTTTTTATATTAAAAATATTTTTTTTAATTAAGAAAAAGCTGTTTCATTTCTTTTCTAGAAAGTTAAAGATAATGGTTTTTGAAAAACAACTCTAAAAAAATCGCATTGAAAGTATTTTTTTAGATTATCCATGTGCGGCTTTCTGTTTCTTTTGTGGGAATGGTTGTTTAATGTGACTGGTCGTTTTTTCAACCAAGTGATGTTTAATCTGATTATTTTTGTTGTTTTCCCCTACATCACTTTGCAGAGGTTTTTGAACAGAAGTGTGGTTCTAGTGCATCCGCAGAAGCTAATGAAGCAGATGGATTTAGAGATTTAGTGCGGCATACTATGTTTGAAAAAGGTCAAAGCAAACGCATATGGGGCGAACTCTACAAAGTGATAGATTCTTCAGATGTTGTTGTCCAGGTAGTGCCTCATCCTTTTGCTGAGATTTTGTTTAACCCTTCACACATGTCTATGCTGGCTGATTCTGATGTGACGTGCATGTGTGAGTTTCCATTGAATAATATCATTTTTAGTCTTAAGGTTACAAAAATTGTGCTTTATCAATTATGGTGGGTATTTCTGGTGCAAATCTGCATGCTATCTTGCTCTGTCAATGTGAACATTGTTTTGAATTTTAATCAAGTCTGTCATAGTAGTATATGGGACAAAATATAAAAGCTTGGGAGCTAATGTGATTTAAAGCATTTTTCTTTGTATGATTGTTTCGTGCTTGTTGAAGAGTCCATGGCAGATCAAATTTCTTCTGACTTCCAGATCCCTATCAGATGTCATACACTTTCCTCTTCTCTTTTTGAAGTTTGAATTCTTTATGCATCCTGATGCAGGTTCTCGATGCAAGGGATCCACAAGGCACAAGATGTTACCATTTAGAGAAGCATTTGAAAGAAAATTGCAAGCACAAACACATGGTGCTTTTATTGAACAAGGTTATTAACATTTCTTTTTGTGTTTGGCATTGTTACAAATTGTTGCTAAATATCCCAAGTTGTATTTTGTGTTATAAAACATTTCAAATCCTCATTTTTTTTTTCTTTTCAGTGTGATCTAATTCCTGCTTGGGCAACAAAAGGATGGCTTAGAGTTTTGTCAAAAGAATATCCAACTCTAGCATTCCATGCAAGCATTAATAAGTCCTTTGGAAAGGTATTTCTGATACACTTGACTTAATCTTTATTTGATTTATTTAATTTATCTTCCAATTTGCTTCATCAATAAAAAAAGATAACTGAAGTTGGAGATAACACACCTTTCTTTCCTTTCATTTAACTATTGTGTATTTTAAGCTATTTGCTATATTTTTATTGGTCATTATCATGCTCAGGGTTCACTTCTATCGGTTCTGAGACAATTTGCTCGTTTGAAAAGCGATAAGCAAGCAATATCTGTTGGATTCATTGGATATCCAAATGTTGGGAAGTCATCAGTGATCAATACATTGCGTACAAAGAATGTAATTGTTCTATTTTCCTTTATTGCTTCTGACTTTGTGCTTAAGCTGTTAAGCACAAGTATATTCCCAAATCCTCTCTGGAATTGAAATATAAATTTTGTTGTGGAATGAGCATTTTATCTTGTCGATTGACATCTATCCAATTTATGTGTCAAAGGTCTGCAAGGTTGCTCCAATTCCAGGGGAAACAAAAGTCTGGCAGTATATAACTCTTACAAAGAGGATCTTTTTGATTGATTGTCCAGGTGTTGTCTACCACAATAATGACTCTGAAACAGATGTTGTGCTGAAGGGTGTGGTAGGTTTCCTCCTATTTTCTTTTAACTTTGGTTGTCATGTACTAAACTAAATAATATTTTGTTCAGACTATTTTTTTTTCTTATGTTAATTGTCAGAACGCAATGATTTTGTTTGCTTCATGTAGGTGACCCCAACTAATGGGGAAAGGATTTGTAGTGTGTTTGTTTTAGCTTTCAAAGACTGCAAATGGCATTTCACATGAATATCAAGAATGTTTGAAGGATTATAGAAGTCCTTGTGGAATTCATTTTGCACATTAATCAGTAGATATATTATTATTACTGTCGGGCTAAATACTTGATTTGTTTCCAGGTACGTGTAACAAACTTGAAAGATGCTGCTGACCATATAGGTGAGGTTTTGAAACGTGTGAAGAAGGAGCACTTGATAAGAGCTTATAAAATAAAAGAGTGGTATGGTTCCTTGTCTCCTAACTTCATGGTGAATGGTAGACCTTCTAAAGTGTGTCGACCATTTGTATTCTTGTGTTTCCTGAGAACAACCTAAGTTTGTCAATGCTTCTTTTGAGATTTATTTCCTTTTAGTATCTAGTGAGTAGTGACGAATTATGAACAGTAAGGTGGTGTTGACATGATCATTCTTCATGTGACTATTACATGCGGTTTTTAATCCATGTGTGTTATTATAGCTTGTATACAAAACTTTGGTATTCAGCAATATCTTTTTGTTGTCATCAGGGATGATGAAAATGACTTCCTACTTCAGCTTTGCAAATCAACTGGCAAACTTCTTAAGGTATTCTTTTTGAGTTGATGATCTAGATTCATAGTTTTATACTAAAAACTTCTTTATTGCATTGTTGTTTAGGCTGATCATCAGCTCCATTAAGATACTCTGGCTTTCCTCAATTTGACCAAGACTAGATATACCTTCCGTTATTGTGTGCATTTTTTTTTCTTCTATATTGCGGGATGACTATATAGTCCTGATTGACCAAGAACAAAAGCAACACCTATTTCATCTCTTTGTCCTCTGCTTGCTTCTCTTCTGTTGTAAGGAGAAAGCGATTCAGTTCAATTACTAATTTTTTTCGCTTTGTGTGACAGCATGTCAAATTGTTTCATTTTGCTTTTCTTGAAGTTTTTTGCTTTGGTAACTTGGTAAGGCAAGATGACAGACTTTATTGTGACTTTTACTTACAATGGTTGTTCCAGGGTGGTGAGCCTGACCTTATGACTGCAGCAAAGATGGTACTTCATGACTGGCAAAGGGGTAGAATTCCCTTCTTTGTTCCTCCTCCACGGAAGGATGACTTGTCTGAGGAGCCTGATGTTAATGGCATAGATGTTGATGATGCAGTTGACCCTAACCAGGCATCTGCTGCGATTAAAGCTATTGCAAATGTTCTTTCGTCCCAGCAGCAAAGAAATGTACCAGTTCAAGGGGATTTATATAGCGAGAATGAGTTGAAGGGAGAAACCACTGACCAACTTCCAAACACGGGAGATGATACAGATGAAGAAGATATTTTGATCCTTGATAGTGACACATCTGATCAGGATCCAGCCACTAACGTTCCATCTGAACAGCTTGTTTCTGCTGAGCCAGTACCAACAAGTGAGTCATGAGTTTCTGTTGCAGGTATAGTTGGTTTTAATTCCCATTCCTGAAAAAGCTTTGAAGAGAACAAGCTCTTTTTCTCTCACATCTTCTCAACCTGCGGCCAGTTCCCTTTTGGGACTTCATTTGTCTCACAAATACGATTGTCAAATGCATCAATCTTGCATTTGGGAATTCTGTTTTGGTTATGGAACGAAGCTTCAGTGATGGTCATTGACTGATCCTTGGATGCAGATGAGATATAAATGGAATGATCATAAGAATATGGAGGATTTTGACTTGTTAAAGCATAGTTTTAGTGATATAGTTTGCCCAGTGATGAAAATTTTGCTTTATGTACTTGTAAATTTAGCATTCTATGTTATGTTGCAATCCCATCCATGTTATGGGAATTTGGAGAAGTTTGAATTGATTGCTTTTATCACTAAGCTGATAAATTTAATTTAAATGTTCAAATTTTATGAACTGACTTTATGCTAACCACCCTCATGTTTTAGAGTGTATTTGGAATTTGGATGGAGTAATTTAAGAATGGAATGTGATTTTTCAAGGATTTAAAATGCTATACATTAAAATTAAAATACTTCATTTGGATACGTTATTAAAAAAAAAAGTTAAAATTCTTAGTACTTTGATCTGGTGTTTCTCTAAACCAAGTCAAGGAATTTGAAATACCGCTTGAAGGGTAGGAATTTTCGAAATTCCTTGGTATTTTCTCTCTGCCAGTTCTGGTAACCGGTATTTTTCTCTGCTAAAGATGTGCCTGTTTCTTTTCACAATTCCTGAATTGCTACTTCTACACGTTTTTATGGCTTTTTTTTCTTTCTATTATCGAGTTCTACAAAGAGGTTGCAGCGATTAGCAGAGGAAACACCTGGATTATCAGTGAAGGCTTCGAGTCTCATTCTTTACTATTTTATCATCATTTTGTTTAGCCTAGTTTGGATAAATTTTTTCATAAACATTTCTAGCATGTATTTTTTAACTAACAATTTTTCACAACATAAGTTAAAATTAATTTTTGCTCTTCACATTTTTCAAAAGTTATTTTTTTTAACTTTTTCAAAAGTATTTATCTATTTATAAATGACTATTTAATAACTTTTTTTCTTGTACATATATAAAAAAAATAAAATACAACATAATACTATTTTTTCTATAAGTCAAAAAATAGAGTTTTTGCATTCAAATAGACTCTTTGTCTCATCTCAGATTTTCTTCTTAATCAGTTGTTTAGCGATTGATTGTGTTTGAGTTCGACCCAGGTAGGATTCTCAAATCTGTTGTTGATTCATTCTTTTCGATTCAAAATTTGAAGAATGAAGCTATGGGAATTTATCATTGATATTAGTATATTTCTCAAATCTGGGTTAAATTTGCATTCCTACTATAACTATTTTTTTTTATCATTCCTACTAATTATTTTGTTTAAATAATTTTTTTATAAATGATGGAAATTATATTGAAGTAATTGAATTTTCTTGTATTTCGGTTTGTTGATTGGTGGAATGAGTCGTCATAACTCATAAGGATATCTCTTAAGTCTCATCTCATAAAACTTTGAGCTGGAAAAATCCACGTCTTTGTCCCAAATAAATACATTGTCCTAAATTTGCTTGCTAAATGATGCGCCTAGTGCTGCCCAATTCCCAGTTTCCCATGTTCTTTGTGGTCGAAGCTGGCTTGATGTAGAATTTCATCCATTAGTCGATGGTGTATTGACTTGATATTTGATAGCAACGTTGATGTGATTTGTGTGTATGAGAAGACTCTTATAAAATGAGGAAGATCTTAAAATGCGCAAGCGAGAACATATTTAATCTAGAATTAAACACAAGGCACTTTAGCTCTTCAAGTAAAATAAAGCATATACAAATACACTTCGTTAAACAAAAAATAAAATTAAGTAAAATTCTATTTAACTTTGATGTAATATGTTTGGCACCGACATACATTTGAATATGGGATCCAGATATGGACGAGACCGAAACACTTTAACATCACCAAGTTGTGGACTCATATCATTGACTTTTGACATCTATAACCAACCATGAACATTTTGACAAAAAAAAAACCCCAACGATGAACATAATGTCTTCGCAATATTTACATTGGAAAATACTACAATATAAACACCCTTTTTTATTAAATTTTTTAAAATTAAAATTATTATTATTATTATTGTTTTAAATAAATAAATGAACACTTTCTATTACTTTGACCATATATATTCGAACTATTGATAAAAAAAAGAGTGGGATATTGATCAAAAAAATATATTCGAACATTCTAACCGAATTCTTTCCACTTTCTTTACTCATTTGTGAATTAAACATAATCATTTTCAATTTAACAAAACAAGTTAAAAATATTAAATAATCACAATAAAAATAGTGTCACAATTTATTTCTTATATGGGTTTTTCAGTCTGATTCACAACATTTTTCATTTTGATTTCATGGTTTCTGTTATTCTGTTTTTGTTTCCCCTTCATTCTTTAGATTATTTTTTATTCTTAAGTAAACATTGCTTAATAGGTTGGAACCTATTTAATTAAGAACCTACTACTAAAACCTAAAAAGACTGTATCGAAGATGCTCGCGAGAAAGAAAGAAAATTATCATTGAAACACATTTTTGTTGCAGTGAACATGGTAATTTGCATTCCGGACGCAACGACATGGAATATATTAAACATTCTTTCACCTCAAAGCGTGAAAAAAATCATTTTCAATTCACCAAATTAAATTACAAATAACCCAAATAAAAATAAATTGTCAAAAATTGAGTGCCAATATAGCTTCCTTGATGTTGTTGCAGGCAACAAGTGCCAGAGATATATCATATAATATAATGCAAGAAAATAAAAGGGAAACACGTGCTTGCTGCATGAAGATTTAGGCAAAGTTTGAGATTGAGACGCAACTATAACAAAATGCGCTGACTGTATTACTTTTTTAGGGTTTTACTAATCAAAGTTAAAAAAAGTGATCAATAAAAAATATTTATTAAAAACTATAGCATTTTTTAATCAATCAGAAAATAAAACAGAACAAACTAGAGTCGAATCCTAACTATACCTAACACATTTGCAAGGAGGATCAAATGAAGTTTTAATATATCATATATTAAAAACTATATATAGCATTTAATATATTAGTAACATTTTTCATAATTTTTTTAAGTTTGAATTCCTAATCAGTACTTTTTTTTTTGATAAAATTCCTAATCAGTACTTGTGATTGGTATTTGCCCTTTTTATATTAGAATCAAAACATATTATATTTAATTGTTTGTCTTATTTAATTCCATTTTTAAATTATATACCAAACACCAACATAGTATGACGTGAGTAATAGATATCCAAATCACTTAAGTAAGATCTCAATGCTTCAAAGTTATAAAGAACACCTGGTTTAGCAAAAAAAATTACATAGGAATCTGTACACCACTAAGCAAACATATTATTAGTTTTTTTGTTAATTTTTGTTTATTATTCATGGTGTATAAACAAGCCGGCATTTAGGGTGTGTAAACAGTGCTATTGTATATGGTCCCAAATTTGAGGACCCCAAAATTTATTAACTTAAAGTTGTATTAGTATGATTTTAATAATTTTTTTTGTATTTATTGTCCTAAAATAAGTGTTTAAAATTAAAACAATTATCTTTTTTAAAATAGTATTTAATATTGTATTTTTTTGAAATAATATTTAATTATTAAAATTATTTTTTTTATTAAAAATTCAATTTTTAAAATTAAAACAAAGCCCTCAAAATATTTAAGACGGCCCTGTGTATAAATAATAATACTACTACTATAGTATAGTTAGTATATAATATAATTAGAGTCTCAGAATGCGAGTTGGCACGCACCTGTGGCCCAGGGAAGATACCGAGCAGTGTACTGTGTGTGTGCATTGGCATTGCAATTTTGTAGCTGGAAAAGACGCGCTTTGCCCCTTCCAGTTTATATGGCAATCATAAAATGTAGAGTTAACTGTTGTTTTTTGTTTTGCCTTTAAATTGTAATACGGTCATATTTAGATTTTTAAAATTAATAAAAGGATAATTTAATATTTTAAAATTATAAAATGTTGGTCAAATTAGATTTTAAAATTATAAAATGATAGTCAAATTAATTTGTTATTTTATAATTTTAAAATTAATTTGATTGATATTTTACAATTTTAAAAATTAAATTATTTTTTCGTTAATTTTAAAGATCTAAATGAAACTATTTCATAATTTTAAAGATTAAAATGACAGTTAACTATGAAATATGTGTAGTTTTTGGTGAACTCATTCATTGTATTCGGTAGTTGGAACTCGTTTGTTTCGGTTGTTCACTGACACACAAAAACACAGAGGAACAGAGAGAGAGAGATCTTCAGTTTTTTCCCCACTCTTCTGGGTCGAGACAACTTCCATTCTACGAGCTTCCTAGATTCCTGACAGTGTTTAAGGTGGTGGGGTGGTGCTGTGTGAATCTGTGTGACCTTTACTGTTGTTGAAGCAAGCAAGACAAAGCAGAATTAGCTTCTCCCTTTTTTCTCTTCTTCTGCCGTGCTAGTAAAATGTGAGCTTGATTTGAAAATGGGGTTGGTCTAAACAGTTCTCAAGAGCTTTCTGGAAGGAAAAGAACGAATCTTTTTCCCCCCTCCCTTTTAGAGAAGGAGTTAAAAGGTGAGGGAATTTTTTTACCCCATCTTTTGTATTGGAAAAAAGCCTTGGGGGGTATTATACTACTTTGGAAGATTTTGATGTGCAGTGAGGAACCACCAGGTTCATTTGGGAGGATTCTGCCAAATTCCTCTTTGTTGGCAAGTGGTATTGGTTTTGGTTCTTATGCTCCAACCTGAGAAGAGTTAATGGTGAAAGAGGTTGGAAATACTAGGAGCTTGCTTTTGGGCCCTATTCATGGTCCCTTCTGTTGTTTGTATCTTTGTTTGTAGATTAGGAATCAGGATCACTATTTGGTGATGAAAGATATCACCATTAGGAATTTCAATTTATTGGATTTTTAGTATTATACCACTAATAAGTTATAGGTTGACTAAGAGTTTTACTAATGAGTTCTGTTTGTATAATCTTCAAAGTTGATCTCAAATGAGACCCGTGTTTTAAGAAGTTGGCCTGAGATTTTTTCTTAAGGCACATAGTCATATTTAAGGTTTGGATACTTAAAAGATGGCAGAAGATGTACAAGAAACAAGGTCATTGGCCTTGACTCCTACATGGTCTGTTGCCACTGTGTTGACCATCTTCGTTGCTGTCTCTTTACTTGTGGAGCGCTCCATTCACCGTTTAAGCAATGTAAGTATAGCCAGAAATCTTTGTTGAGCTTTTTTGTTTTTGTTTGTTTTATGTTAATCACTCTAGTTGTAGCGAAAAATTTGCATGTTAAAGTTCTTAACAAGAACTTATTGAAAAAGAAATATGAAAAGAATCTTGCAATTGGGTTTTTTAAATGATAGCTTCTTGTAAAGTTGAAATTAGCTTTTGCATCTCGATTTTTTAAAGTTGTTTCATTTAACTCCTCTATAAACACTTATAAGTTTATAATCATTTTCTTTATAAGTGAAGAACCATATATTTATTTTAATCTAGAAACTCCCATAAAGTAGAAGCTAATCCAAATTGGGCTTTAAGAGCTGCTATCAGACTTGTGAATGAAATTGAAATTGAGTGGAGGAAGGGCAGAGGTAAGGAAAATTAAATGAGAAAAAATGTATTTTGCATAACAACTATTTAGATGTAGTAAGAAGCTTCATTTATGGATTTACTGTTTCTCTGTAATAAATTTATCTTGCACCTACATGTATAGATTTATATTTTTCAATTTTTGTTTTTAGCTTGATTTTGTCTTAGTCATATATTCGTCCTAGTTGTGACCAAACCATCCCTTTTTTTAAGTGTTTGTGAATAAGCTGTTCCTTGTGGTCAGCTTTGGCATGAATTCTGATGTGTGATTATGTTTTTCTATGGTTGCAGTGGCTGAGGAAAACTAATAGAAAACCCTTGCTTGCAGCTGTGGAGAAGATGAAAGAAGGTATCATGCATTAAGTTCTACTGGAAACCCTTTCAAATATGAACAAGAGTTCTTTTTGATTTGTTAGTTCTTACTGACTTTTCTGCGTTGTGCTAATTTTATGTAATGTCTCTTTTTACTGATCAGTTTTCATTATCTTGCAATTCTATCTTCAGAGTTGATGTTGCTCGGATTTATATCACTCCTACTAACTGCTACCTCAGGCTTGATAGCCAATATTTGCATTCCATCAAAGTTCTATAATGGTGCTTTTGCTCCATGCACTAGATCTGAGATTGATGAAGAACTCGAAGAGAATGGCTCCCAAGAACGTAAATTATTGATGGCTTCTGCTTACCCAAGCTTATTTAGGAGGACGTTGAATGGAATAAATAGAAACTCCTGCAAAGAGGCATGAGCTATATAACTTACATGTATTAAATTTGACTATCTTTAGCTTTTACTGCTCTAAATTAATGGAGGTTAATTTGCAATTTGTTATGTTACTCAGGGTTATGAACCATTTGTTTCGTATGAAGGTCTAGAGCAGTTGCACCGATTCATTTTTGTCATGGCGGTAACACATGTATCTTACAGTTGCCTAACAATGTTGTTAGCCATTGTGAAGGTGAAATATTGCTTTTACATATAGATGAGACCTAACTGCCACACATTATCGCTATTGAGAAATTTAAAAGTTTTCTTTATTTTGTTGCCTCTTTATTGACATGGGGGTAAAAACACAAGTGTGTTATCATTTTGGATTTCTGTTTGACATAATAACACTTTTAGTTCAAACCAGATTCACAGTTGGCGAGTGTGGGAGGATGAGGCTCACATGGACCGGCACAATTCATTAGCTGGTAAGCTCAATACTTCTTAACGTACCTTTGATCATAAGCTATTTTTTATTTGTATTCTGTTATCCTGTTTGGTCCTTTGAAATGTTATTTCCACTTCTATAATTGACTATACAAACTTACAAAACACCTTAATCAGGTTTCTTATCCCATAATGGCAATGCATATCTTATCTCATTTATGTAGTTGTTCCAACCTTGTCGGTTGTATGATTGAAATCCAAAGCATTTTCTGTGCTTAGTCTCTCTCTCTCTCTCTCACCCCCTCTCTCTTTGTCTCTATCTCCCTGAATTCACTTTACTGGTCCTGTTGAGCATTTATGTTGATTGTTGGCAGCTTTGTGAGCAGAACTCTTTCTATGTACCTATTATTCTTAATAAGTTCATAATTCGTATACCATAAGAAAGTATAATCATGAGATTGCTTCCTTAACAACAATAATGATTTTACACAAAATGCCACCAAGGAGTACAAGTTTAGTTTCCTTGAACTGATGACTATCTTTGGCTTTTAGTCTTCTTGTTGATCTCTTGTCAAGTTTTTTTTCTTTTCTCACGTGTCATTTCATTTAGAAAGAAGCTTTACAGCCACTAGCAACTAAAGTTCAATTAAATAAACAAGCATTTTGAATGACCAAAATTTAAACCTCCCTAGAACTAGAATGAACCATTCAGTGATTTATGATGGATGGAAATTTTGGATATAAATGTACCATCATCTAACAGCTTAAGCTTTTAGAATAGTTGGTCCTTGACATTGTATTGGATCTTCCTATTACAACCTGATCAGGAATTTGATCCCTGGCAGTTGTCACCCGTATTCTTCGTATGTAAATTTAGCTTTTGTGCATTGTCCACGCTTCAAGATCAAAGATGTCATGTTAGGGGGCATGTTAAAAAGTTCATTTACCTCTACCTAACAACTTCAGCGTTTTAGGTAGTTTCTCATTGATAAAATATATGATCATGTAGTTCATATTGCAACCATATTTAGGAATTGATTGGCCATTTCCTTTGTTGCAACAGAAATTACTAGACAGTTGACTATGCGAAGGCAATCAACCTTTGTCAAGTCTCATACATCAAATCCATTGATCAGAAACAGTTCTCTCATTTGGATGGTAATTACATATCTCCACCTGTTTCCTTGTTTCCATTAGGATCTGTTCATTTCATTTGTTTGTTATGTACTCACCTTTAATTTCTTAAATTTATTAAATGAAAGGAGGAAGATATGAAGAATATTTGAAATCAAAAGATACTCGAAAGAGTTTACCATCTTTGCATGGTTAACTTGGCTATACTCATTACCTTTTGATCAGTTTGCTTTTCTAAACAAATTATGAAAGAGGAGTTTGTTGCAATGGGCAATTGAGTTGACTAAATCAGTACAAAATTTTTCTCTCAAGGAAGCAAGTATATTGAGTAAAATAAGAACAAAATTTTAGTGATTCTTTTTTGTGGTAAAACATATGAAAATTCAATTTGTGGTTCCCCAAATACTAAATGCATAATTCACGGGGGCTAATTGCATTAATTTCTTATAACTTTCAGCATCTTTTGATGCCAAATTTCCTTTATATGAATATCTTATTGTTATACTCTACTCCTCAATTTATTATACATCAATTTAATCATCTAGTTCTGTTTCAACAAGCGTATGTTTGTAAGAAGTCTTTATTTGACAAATCCTGGTTTCATATGTTGTATATCTATCTAATTTTAATTTTAATCAAGTTGCAGACATGCTTTTTTCGACAATTTGGGCGGTCAGTGGTTCGTGCTGACTACCTTACACTTCGCAAAGGTTTCATCATGGTATGCAATAATGCAATGACATTTGTTTTAGGTCTAAATGGTCAAAGCTGCCTATATTGGTTCTTATCTCAGTGTATCTGCATGTTTTTCTCAAAGTTATATTTCTAATATTTTATCTGAACCCTTATCTCACCATATTATAAGATGCATGAGCTAACTCATACCTATAAACTTTTTTTACTTAAAAAAAATCCCGTTCTAATTTCCTAGTGGAAACTGAAATTTGCCTATTTGAAATTACTTCATGCATTTGTTTGATATTAGTTTTCTACCTTCTGAAGGTACTTGCATGTCAGGTTTCTTGGGACTATGTAATATGTATACGCTGCTACTTTGTGAATGTTAACTACTTTACTCTGTCTGTTTTCCTTGTTCATGACAGAATCACCACCTATCGCTGAAATATGATTTTCACAGCTACATGGTTCGATCTATGGAAGAGGAATTCCAAAGGATAGTTGGTGTGAGGTTAGTAATAGTTGAGATCCAGCAGTTGCTATTATTGCAGCTTCGACGTCAAATTCTGGTCATCCAGTATAATAAAACCTCTTGTGCACTTTTATGTATTGTGATCTTAATTTCTGAAAATGACCAACGTTTTAATTAATTAATTGTTGAAAAATAAATCATTAGTTAATTTTCATTTATTGTTTTAAGAGGCATTTTTACTTTTCTATTCCACATTCGTTGCAAATAATTGATATAAGAGGCAGTTTTACTTGTTCTTATATTTTTATTGCTGTTGTTTTCAACAAATGCTTTCTGATGAAGAAGTTGAAAGCTGATAATCCTGCCTGTTTTGTAAAATCTCTTGCAGTGGCCCACTCTGGGGATTTGTTGTTGCTTTCATGCTTTTCAATATTAAAGGTATATTGTGAGAAATCGAGGTGAAAAGTAGTTTACCATCTTTTTCCTTGATTTTAAATATACTCACTCCCTCTCAAAAAAGTTCTCCATTATGGAACTTTCTTTTGGCAAAAGCTTCCACTGCACTTCAAATCCCTTTCTCTGCAAGGATCATACTTGGTTTTGCACACTGTTGAAACTTACAATTAGTTTTTTGGGGGTTTATCACAGGTTCTAATCTCTATTTCTGGATAGCTATCATTCCTGCATCTGTAAGTTACCTTAGTCATTCCCTTCCTTTGTTTTTTGGTTATACTATTTGGTCAGAAAATGCTAATGTGGTTGATAACCTGAAGTTTTAACTTTTGTTCCCGAACCATTTAGACATTGTGAATGGCATGTGGTTGGCTCTTTTGGGTTTTTCTTTGGAATTTGAATAGAACAGTAAGCTTGTTGGTGAAGAAGCTACATAAAAATGGCCTTATTCACTGAAATGGTCTATAAATTATTGAAGATATTCAACAATATCATCATTATGATTGTTTGATTAATAGCAAAATCTATTAGTGATTTCTTTTAAAAAATTATACTAATAATTATGTGTTTAGTTTGCTTGAACCTTTTCTATTTTTTCCCTTCGTTTTCATGATATTTCCTTGGGATGGGGAATTAAAGTTGAAGATACTCTAAACCTTGCCTTGCCTTGAATTTCTCATAAGACCATATTTTCCATTAACTGTGTCATGTTATTTCTTTTGTGTTAATGTTCCTGCACAGCTTCTTCTTTTGGTGGGAACAAAGCTACAGCAAGTCATGGCAACCTTAGCATTGGAGAATGCTGGAATTACTGGTTTCTTCTCAGAAGCAAAGTTAAGGCCTCGCGATGAACTATTCTGGTTTAATAAGCCTGAACTATTGCTGTCCTTAATCCATTTCATTCTCTTCCAGGTTGTTCATGGTTCGTCTACATCTTGTACAATTATTTCTTGCTTAATTTTGTTTGTTTCTTATTAATTTCCAAGTTCTTTTTTTTTTTTTGGCAGAATGCGTTTGAATTGGCTTCGTTCTTCTGGTTTTGGGTACTTCCTTATCCTTGTTAAGATGTTAAATTAGGCCAGGGAGCAATAAGGATCATATTTGATGTTTAAACTGAATCTTGAATTGTAGAAGATGTATATTGCTCAAAAAAACAAATTTGAGTTATATTTTACGCATAATTTAAGCAAGATTCTGTAGTAAGGAGTTCAAATAGAATAAGATAAACTATATATTTGTGATAATGAATCATTATCTCCATTAAACCTGATAATGAGCCATGGAGAAAAGATATAAGATTTACACTGCATCTTCAAGTCATTTGACTAAATTAGTAAAATGTAATTTTTTATTGCAGTGGCAGTTCGGATATAACTCCTGCTTTATCAGGAATCACCTCCTCGTTTATTTAAGGCTAATCTTGGGGTATGCAGAAATCAAGACAGTTTTTTATATTCTACATGGAAATTTATGCAATTATAAGTAACCATACACTAATAGTATAAACAATTTTTACACAGGTGTTCAATCATATTTCTCCATCTTGCCACAGTGTATATGGGTTTTAAGAAGTAGTAATATTACGATGTGACGAGATGGTGAAATATGGTTAGACATCTAAGCAAAACCTGTTTATATTGTCAGTTTATAGTTTTTAAACTCATTTAATGTAAAATATCACTGTTAAAAAAAAATTGGCTTAGTTTACACAAGAATTTGTGGTTAAATCACCTTTTATCTTTTCTTGTATTCAACTATGTAGGTTTGCAGGACAGTTTCTTTGCAGCTACAGCACCTTGCCACTCTATGCACTTGTTACACAGGTAACTAAGGACCTGGAAAAAAATATAAGTGTGTTTGTTTTAGTGTCTACACATGTTCGAATGCTCTCAATAGTGAAATGCCATTTGAGAGGTTGGTAATGCCAAAACACACTTTAACAGCTAGTTTGGATAAACTTTTCAGGAAACATCTACGAAAAAAGAAATACTAAAAGAATCTGACAATAACTATGACTTTTTTAAAACAATAGTTTGTCCTATAAGTCAAAATTAACTTTGACCTCTTAAATTTTTTATAAGCTCTCTCATTTAACTTCTCTGTAAACATTTGTAAGTTTATAAAAACTTTTTTATAAGGGAAGAACCATACACTTATTTTAGTTGATAAACTCCTATAAGCCAGAAGCTAATTCAAACTAGGCCCAAGTCTGACCATATGACATTTTTTTAGTTTTATAAGTTTTGAATTATATAAATGGCATGCCTGATTCCTGGTCTTCATTTAGGCATGACTACTAGTACCTATATGTTCACTGCACAAGATTGCAAGTATAGATGGCTTTCCTTTATAGTAATGAATAATGAATGATATCTGTCTTGTGTTGCTTGAGAAATGGAATTGTTGCATTGAGTGAAAGATTCTAGTGAAGGGCTTTAGCCGCGTTCGTGTCTCGTGCAATAACGCAACGGCTTTCCTACGTTCATGTCAGATGGGAACAAACTACAAGGCAGCATTAATTCCACAGAGGATAAGGGATACCATTCATGGATGGGGGAAGGCAGCTAGGAGGAAGAGAAGACATGGCATGTTCACTGATGACTCCACCATTCATACAGACACAAGCACTGTATTGTCTATTGAAGAAGATGATCAAATGATTGATGATACCCCAAGAGACCTTGCCATGTGCACTGAAGTAGAGTTGCAACCAGTCACAACTGTTACATCTACCCCTTCACACATTGCTAATGAAACTTCAAGTAGGGCCATTACACCCCTTCTTCGACCCTCGGCTTCGGTATCTTCATCAGTACCATTCAGTTCCAGAATAGAAGCAATTCCAAGATCCTCTTCTATGCCAAGTGGAAGATAATTGTGAGGAATGGAAGAAAGTGATGCCAATGAAGTGAAATGAAAAACAAGTTAAAAGGGTACATTGATAAAGGTGGCTTTTGTATGATTACCAGAAGCTCTATAAGGTGACTATTTTTTTGTTCCCTTAAAAAGTTATGTAAGGTAACAATGCTTTTATGTGGGACAATTGTAGAATGGGAGACATTTGTGTCTATTGAGTATTGATGTCAAGGAGTAACATAGAGTCCATTTGTTTTGAGAGACTATTTCCTGTTTTTATTTTTAATTAATTACTAGATTGTCATTGTTTTCAATTTTTTTGCTATTTTTATATATTTGTACAAAAACAATGAAAAAAATTATTGTTTTCACAGTTTCTGTGTAAATATTTAAAAACAAAAAATTGATTGAAAACAATATGATAATTTTGTAATAATTAAAAATAGGAAATGAAAATAAAGCCGGTGCCATTTGAGGTGATCAAGTCCCTACGTGGACCATGATACACAAGTATATGTTATAGCCGTTGATATAACAATTTATTATTGGGACGGTGCAAATTGCATACGGGATACCTGTTGCACAAGTAAAGTTACAAGTTTTTAATATTTGCAAGAAAGGACTTGAAGAGTTATTAAATTAGAGGAATTTAATTATAAATTTCATATTTACAAAAGTTGCCCTAGTAGTTAAAATTGGTGTAAATATTATAAGGGACCGGTTAAAATTTTTATTTCAATTACAAAAGGAAATAAATCAACAATTGTACTTTTATAACAACAAATCATCAAGTTATACCCTTGTCTTTCTTGTAGGAAAATTAAATTATAAGATTAAGTAGGTAGTTTTTTTAGGTTTTATTGTTGAAAAATATGTTCTAACTTGTTTTGAAAGCATAAAGTTATTTTTGTAGCACAGAAGTATAAATTAAATCGGAATTATGTTTTAATTTATTGTAAAAATATTTAATAATCAATATTAATGTTTTTTTGGTCAAAATAATCACCAAGATAAAATACTGTTTTCTAAAACATTACAAATATCTTTTTTTTAAAACAAAAATTGCTTAAATTAATAATTGTAAAAAAAATTATTACGTGGTTTACTTTCAAAAATTTAAAAAACATTGGGGTTACTTACACAATTAAATACAACATATGGGGTGTTTTTCAAATAAGTGTAGTTACCTTTGATAGAAGGTGATGGGCCCACCGGAGTATCATGGTCCACTTAGGGACTTGATCACCTGAAAAGCCACCTTCCCACCCACCCTCTTGCATATGAATACAAAATAGTCAGCCAGTTGTGTATTAGTAATGAAGTTTAACACCAACAAAAACACAACTTTGTATGTATTGTTGAAGACTTCAAGCTTTTCTCTCCCCTTCCTCATAGTCTGTATCAAGTTTTGCCATTGGGTGAGCCCTACGTGAATGCGGTGGGACCCATTTTATTCAATAACTGCTTGGACTTTGGATGCTCTCTCAGACTAACAGTTAGGGTGAAAAATGAAGTTGGGTGAAGACAAAATTGGGGTGGATTCCAAGTTAAGAACAGTGCTTTAGCGGTTAGGGGTCATCAAAAAAAGGAAAATAAATAGATTTGAACGCACTTAAAATTCTCACTCAAAACTCCTATAGTTCAGTATATGATTAATATGAGCAAGAAGACAGATTTGCATAAGGTTTATTACACTATAGAATGTAACAAATGAAAGAAAGGCTTGGTCTCCCGTGCGCAAGTTGTCTAGGACGCGTACCGTGTGCAAATAGATTTTTAGAGGTGCATCGTAGACCTGCGCAATACTAAGCCGTTAGATATAGCCTTAAGAAATTGAACGATTATAGATCCTAATGTCCATTGTGAACTTCACCTCACTGAAACAAAATCCCAACTTCCCCTCCACCACCATTTCTGCCATTTCCACCACGACGCCATCGCCGCCACCACCAAACTCGCCCCCCACCATCTTCACCACCAACTACACTGAATCACTCCCCACCTCCACTCTCGTCTTCTTCCTCACCACCCACTGCTTCCCTCTACACTTCTTCCTTTTCTACACCTCCAAACGGTTCTCCCATTTCTAGTCCATCTCCGAAACCTCGTCAACACAGAAACCACAAAGTGAGTTCACGGTTCCTGTCCTCCTCATCTTCTCCGAGCTCCCTCACGACGACCTCCACGGAATCCAGCGAATGCCATTCCCCTTCCTCCGTCCAACGCAAATCAACGAGTTCCTCCGACGACAACAACAACAACAACAGGAGACACAAAATAACCACCGAAGACCCTTTTCTCACGCGCCACCAACTCTGGCCTTCATCAGCAAAGAAGAACCTCTCCGCCACCACCCTCGCCGATCACATCACCGAAGACAGGGTCATAGAACAGAAAGAGAAACCCACAAACAACAACAACAACAAGAAGTCAACTTCCATTAATGTTTACAATGAAATTGGTGGGTCCATGAGGTACACGGGAAGATTTGCTTCAACCAGAGACTTATCATCGTGAAAGGAGTGGAAAAATTTCTCACCTTTGGTTTTGATCTCTTCCAGAGTAAGAAACCTGTGGTGCTTAATCACGATGACGTTGAAAGGGGAAACAATGGGTTTAAAGTGAAGATATGGCGGAGGGTGGTGGGTCTGGGTTGGGTGAGGGTGGGTGGCGGAATAGGGGTGGGTTTCAGAGAGAGAGAGAAAGGAGAAGGGATGCGGATACGGTGCATGCATGTCCACCATACACTTGTCTCGCACTTCTTCAACTCCAGTTGTGGATTTTTTTCAACATATATCGACGATTGTCCTTCCTGCTGGTCTACGGTGCACCGGCTCGCTTACGGTGCGCGACCTACATTAGTTGCGCACCGTAGACGGAGCCAGAAAGAAAAAAGTGAAAATTTATCTCAAGGCTTGTGATTGGATGTGGGGCATTCACATTTTTTTTCCTTATATTTTAATTTTAATATCTTCTATTTTTTTTTTTTTGGTCAAGAGATACTTCATTGAAAAAGGGGAGAACCCCTAATGGCCCAAGGCCTACAAACCAATGGCACCAGACACGGTCCATCTATACAGCATATGCTGAAAGCCTAAGCAACAGACATTAAACACAAGCATCGCAGCTGTAACCCATAATAAAAGAGTTCCGAAAAAAATTGAGCCACCAACCCAATAATGGATGATAGAGGACAAAACTATTTCCAAGACTATTACACCACCAACCTTTCACTACCCAACCGAGCAATTCTCTGAAAACAGCAGAGAAACCAACAAGCCAGAACTACAACAAAGCTATACAACCCAAAATCTGGCAAAGCAAAAAAATCGAAACAAAATAAGTAGGAACTCAATCCTCATCCTGGTTCAGGCGGGAAAGAGAGAGTCCTAGTTGAGCTAGAGGAGGGATCTGAGCTATGAAATTGGGCCATGGATGGTGGACAGATTGCCGTTACAGCTGCTGGAAGGTGAGCTCGCCCTTCAATCTCTGAATTCAGGTATGATCTTCTTCTGAGAACTTGATTCTGGTGTTGTCTACAATTCATCTTTTCTGATTCAATGATTTCTTTTATCTCATGAGGTGGAATCCATCTCCAATTTGGTGGAAGAGCATCTCTGAATTCCAGTTTCGCAAGGGAGTGAGCCAGCATATTACCATTCCTATTTACCCAGGTAAAACCACATTTGTGAAATTTTTTCTTTAAGACAGAGATATCCTGTATGATATTTGTGATTTCCCCCCTTTCACATTCTTCTCTACATGTTCTGATCAGGTCTATGTTGTCACTTTCTACAAGAAAGAAGGTGGTTGTGGATCTTATTCGGTTTTGGGCCCGCAAATTGTCCACTGTCAAAGCAATAATATTAGGAAATTGATAAATATACCCCACTTAAAAGTCTCTCCAATGTAAAAATACAAAAATATCATTTTTTGTTTTTTTTCATTTCCCCCATACACCCCACTGAGCTCACAGAGCTTCTCCTTCCCCGCGCTTCTCACAGAGCTTCTTGTCACAGGTTTTTTGATCCTCAGAAATCATTGTTGAGCTCACAACACAGAAGTGAGAGATGAGAGAGAAGAGGATAAGAACACAGAAAAACCCACGGTTGCCTTGAACTTCTTTGTCTTCGTCGTAGAGGTACGATTCATTTTTTAAAAAAATCTCTTATTTAAACCAAAAATTGGAATTTTTGGATATATAAAAATTAAAATTTTATAACTATCAAAAATACCAATTTTTGAACAGTATAAAAATTGAATTTTGGTACTTATCAAAAATTGGATTTCAATTTTTGGTAGTTATAAAAATTTAATTTTTATACAACCGAAAATTTCAATTTTGGATAATATCAAAATTGAATTTTATAACTATATACTATCTTTGATAGTTATAAAATTCAATTTTTATAACCGCCAGGAATTTCAATTTTCGATAGTTGACTTGTGTAAATTGCTGTTTAGTTTGAAACTTTTGCTCTCGTAGATTGTATCTGCCTGTCGGATAATTAATATTCCAAGTACCGATCATGTGGCTCACATGTCACATTGTCCACTCCTCTATGCTCACGCTTACACTCTTCTGCCTCACACACACATCAACCAACAATTGGAATCTTTATATTTTTTTTATTTGTGAACAGTTATTGGAGAGCTTTGAGAAGTCTTTCCCAACATTATCATTTCCACCCTTGCCTGATCGGAGAGACTTTGCAATTACCTAAAATTGATTTTCGGTAGTTATAAAAATTTAATTTTGCTATGTCTGAAAATTTGAATTTTTGATAATATAAAATTAAAATTTTTATATTACCAAAAATTGGAATTTTCAATAGTTGTAAAAATTTAATTTTGCTATGTCAAAAAATTTCAATTTTCGGTTAAAAAAATTGGAGTGACAGTGCTTCAACGGTGACTGGTTCTCCTCCTCCCGAAGGTGGGTCCTCTCCCTCAGTTCTGCAATCTCCTCTTCTCGAAGGTGGGTCTGCTCCCTCGGTTCTGTGATCTCCCTTGGTTGTGCGATGTCGAGCGTCTGCAATGTTTTGAAAATTCAAACGCGATGGAGAGAAGGGGGAACGGGGAAGGTGAGTGGGGTGTATTGTTTTTGAAACTGAGTGAGGAGAGGGAAGAGGTAAGGTGAAGGGGCAATTTTGAATTTTAATTTTGAAATGCTATTAAGTGGGGTGGATGGCAAATACACGGAGGTGTATTTACGAACTTCATAATATTATTTACATGTAAATAAATAATAACTAATACTTTATAATTTGGTTTTATTTGTATTTAATCATATATATTATGTATGTTTACACTTATGTCTATATCTATTAATCTATAATTTGTAATCTATAACTATTACAAAGGCAATATGAGATTTTGGTGTAGCTTTTTTTATGGATAAAAATATCTCTTTTTTTTGACACTTTTATTTGGTCTATTTTGTCCTTGTGGGTAAATACTCTATTAAAAAAATCAATAACTACTAATATGTATAGAAGAAGGAGAAGAAAGTAAACTTGAGGGTTAATATTGTAATAAAAAATAAGAAATGAGATATAAAACTAGAAAAAGCGGATAGACGGGCACTAATAAAGATATCCCATTTTAACTACTTTTTGATGTTTTACTTTTGATTCCAATATTACCCTTATTGAATTGAATAATTGAGTTTTTAAAATTTAAATTTATCCTTCTTCTACCATTCATCCACCTATTAAAAGAAGATTGACTCAATTATATAAGTTATTGGCGTCTAGAAGTATCAAAGTGGGGTCTACCCCGTGAGCCAATTTGCCTAAATCTGTCTCACCGGTGAGTTGGGTTGTAAAATAATAGACTCACTTTTACTTGAGTTTTTTTGCCCCGACTTACTTAACTCGCGGGTTAAGCCGGGTTGAGACAGGTCAACTTTTTTTTTAAAAAAGTTTTAAAATAAAGAAATTTATAAAATATTAAAATCCTTTTGTCAACCCGTTTTCTCAAAAAAAAAAAAAATTGTCTCTTCCTCTCGGTAAAGTCCTCCTAGCAGCAGCACAGCCACCGCACCAGCCCACCCCCAGTTCTTCCGTCTTCGTCGCCGTCAAGCAGCGCCGCGTCGGAGCGTCCTCTCTGACCTGTCACCCGCAGCCGTCGTTTTTCACTCAAATCGCTCGTTCGTTTCAGACTTTCAAGTCGAATATCCACCCTTCTCTTGTTCGTTTTAGTTCAGCTCGGCCTCTGTTACTTTCTAATGAATGATTGCCTTTGTTTCTTTCGAAAGAATGAACCGTGCTGTTTCCATTTGTGTTTCTCTGCAACCAAAGCAATTTTCTGATCACTAAAAGAAATTGTTGAAAGTTTGGACCCCGGTTTCGGTTTGGATTTTTTTTTTATTATTGTGATTTGCATTTTTGGGAGCATTTGAAGAATAAGAGGTACCACATATTTCTATGTTGTAACTTGTAATTTCATATTTCTTTGGAAGCCTAATTACTGTTTCAATTTGTGTTCACTGTTCAGGCACTTTATATGTTTTATACATGTATTAATTAATTAACTTATTTTTGGATCTCTCTGTGCTTTGCTTTGCATCAGCAATCTGGAATCTTCCCTAAATAGAATTAGTCTTTGTTCTAGTAGTTTGCATAACGCCACATGACACTCATGAATTGAAATTAACCTTTGCTTTACATTCAAATGTTTCTTTTGCTGTGGTCACCATTGTTTCCTGTGATTTTGAAATAGTGTGTGATGGATGTTAATATTTGAAGATATGGTGTTTGATGAAATGCCTATGTGTATGTTTGGTATGAGATTTTTGTGTGTTTGGGATAATCTGTGTGAAAATGCATACATTACCGTTGAAAGAAAATATTTTCTAGTATTACTAACTATTTAATTTATATATAGTTCGCAACTAGAGTGCTCGCTGTATGCATGTGTATAGATATACAGATACACATGCATATGGTACCCTTACATGAGCTGAAGAAAAGCAAAGTGTAACAAGAAGATAAAATATAAAATGACATTTTATGACCAATTTTAAAAGCTAGTTGGTTGATCTCACATTTAAATCAGTGCTGGAATAGAATCTAACTCTGTGCCCATCTTCAGACAAGGAAAATGTTAATTTAAGTAACCAAGAGGTTTAATATATCTTACTGCAAATTCATGATCTGGTCATGATATATAGGTTTAATAAAGGAACAGATATTCCATGTTTTAGTGATATTTTAATATAATGAATGTCATAGCTCATCAGTGAAGTTTAAGGGTATTAATATTATGGCCATAATGTTGTGCATTTTTCTTGTGGCTTCAGATGAGTTTGAATCCTGAATTCCTTGTTTGGTTGGGGCTGAAGTGAGTGCCCTAGGTGGAACCTGCAACTGTGACGATAGAGGTGTGGCGTAGAAAAGAGCCTTGGGTGGTTTCATAAATCTGTCCTCCATTTTGCTTCTTTTGTAGACGCAGTTGCACTCGGAATTGGAATATCAGTGGAAATGGCAGGCAGAGGACGGGGACGGGGACGAGGGAGAGGCTATGCAACATTTGCCACTCAAGCACCATTTGTACTTTTTCCCGAGGTGATTATATTTATATCCGTTCATAGTTCCTTACATTCTCTATTCTCTGTACCCAACCCTATTGTTATGGCTATGTTGGATTCAATTCTTCATATGAGTATGTACAAAATGATTGGTTTAATCTCATCATTGAATGATCCTTCCCTGACGTGGAAGGGATAGCCATAGTCTAACAATAGTAATACACAAAACATTAATTTGTTGATGTTTCAAGAAATAAAGCCCTCTATTATAAATGATCAAGACTTCATAACTATTTCTTTACATCAAAAACTGTCAAGCAAGAGGGCGGACTGTGTCTAAGTTTCTTTTCTGAAACTGTATAATCAAATGCTCACTGCTTATTGCTCATCTCTATCAATCTGATGCTGCAGGATGTTAATTTGCCTGATTTTAAAATTGGTGAAATTGATGCTAATATGAAAAAGTTGCTCAGCTGGAGTTACAAGTTTCAGAATTATTGGAAAGCCTCTCCTTATCTTCTAGAGGAGACAAACTTAAAGGGTAAGCATTAAGCTGTCTTTACATGATATATGTATTGTGAGATGGTCATAACAAAATCTTTGACTTTAATACATTATTATAGAGTAAAACCTCAATTTGGTCCTCTAAAAATTTGTGTATTGCTGTATTAGTCCACTAAATATTTTTTTCAAAAATTAGTCCATCAAATTAGCTTTTCCTTGTGTGAAAAGCTCATTGAAGCATATTAACTTTCTTGTTTCATTGTCAGATAGCAAAAGAATGCACATAGAAAGATTTTCTGACAGGAAGAAGACCATGTTTACTCGTGATTCTCTGTCACAAGTTTTAATGTTCAAAGATTTTCCTAAGGAGTTGGTTCAAGGTGTGTACAACGGAATGGGCTTTCAAGGCAGTGGTTATGCTTTCTGTCAAAAATGGCTTCTGCTTTTCATTATGCATTTGAGGTTCCTGTTGACAAATGATTATTTTAAATTGGTAAATTGGTAATTTCAGGTACATCTAAGCAGATGCCAAGCCGGAAAAAATTTCGATGGAACCCAGAGTCAGGTTTGATAATTTCATTTGACCTTTTAATTTTTATTTGATACAAGCGATCAGCTACATGCAAATGTAAGCAAGCTATTCAGAGTTTAAGGATTAGCACAGCATAAGGTTCATCTTCCTAAAGATATCCACTGACCTGTATGCTGTTTGACTGAGTACTAAGTAGTATATGCACATATGTTTTCACCATTCTAGTCTAGATTATTAATATTATTATATAAATACGTTTGATAACATCTGCTGCTGAAACTGTTTTTATTGGATTGAAACATTTTGTGGAAGTTACATGGGATATTATTAGAGTAATGCTCAGTTTATGCATTCTCTTGCATTGGGCCTCGTGGGCTTTCTGTTCAGCTGTTTAGTTTTAGTTTAATTTTCTGTTACTGTTCAGTTTAAGGTCTGCTAGCCAGCTGTAACTAACTGCTGAGTCAGCAGTCTACTCTAGAGACTCGTGTAAATTCTGTATTCCTCACTCTAGACAGCGATTTGGGCTTTTCAGAAATTCAGATACAGAAAGATATAGTTGCTCTCTCCTCTCTCTCTCTCTCTCTCTCTCTCCCTCCTCTTCAATTTCTATAGATATTATCCATGTTTATGAGGTGGATCCCTGTTTGCTTATTATAATGATCAGATTTTTCTTTAGTCTGATTAAGATGTTTTGTGTGACAGAGATGAAAAAACTAGATTTCTTAGAACTACAAGAGAAAAGGATCCAGGTAAAGCACCTATGCCTACAATTCTTTGCTATATTTTTTTCAAGTTAACAAGACAGTGCTAATGCTAACATTTTTAGTCATTTAAGTTATTCACAGATTCTTTATTTAATTCAGTTTAAGTTACTAAGTTTAATGATAGGGGATAGCAATATGGTGATTCTCTGAATTCTTCCAAGTCCTGTGTCTGTGTGGGACATGGAATTTGAATCCATTGGAATTGAAACCTACAGTTCCAAATTCTAGGTTTGGTATACCTTGTAAAATTAGAATTCTAATTCCTAATACATTACCACGAAATTTAGATATAACTAAAAAAAGATCTACTTCCTAAGAATTCTAATTCAAAGAAGCAATATGGTGTGATAAGTTACAGAAACCTCAGTTCAATATTTCAATAACCCCCTATGCTTCTTCACCATTGCCAGTTGCTACTACTGGCCACCACCTTTGTCACTCAACACCAACACCATTTTTGTTGTTATCACCGGTGTCAATCCCATTTTTATTGTCTCCCCCACTTTTGTCACCGATGTTAATTGAGAGAGTTGCCACGTCCACTACCATTGCCATCTTCACTAGATCATCATAATTAAATTTCAAGGAGCGTTGAACTGTAGTCTGTAGATCATTAATTTTGGGAGTAAAACTGCACTTGGTCTAAATGAACATTATATTTTCTTTTTCAATTCGTATTGTTGGGCAGTGAAATCCTATGTTGATGATTCTTTCACCTATAGGGCCGAGAGGATAAAGATGAAAAGGAAAAGAAAGATGGTGAAAATGAAGATGAAGATGAAGATGCAGAGGAGGAAGAGGGTGAAGAAGATTTTAGTGACGATGATTATAATCAGGTTCCATTCTATCCTCTACTTTCATGAGTTAATTTTGCCATTCTTGGACTCATGATAATTCTCTCCATGAAATAATACATTGCATTTACAAAAGCTTATCCAAGACAATTTTCAAATTGAAGTGGAAGATAAAAAAGGTTAAAACTAAGCCAACCTAGCATCAACTTTGAAAAACTTGCATTTATACGGTTTCCCATGTCACATTAAAACTTCTTAGTTAACGGAAGCAACTAGCAAGTTTCATAGCTATAAGCTCCTTAGACCTTAATATTTTAAGAGCTTTTCATAAAGAGTTTGGCCCAGCTTTTTTTAAGGAGAAGAAAAGCTCAGAAAAAGCTGGGCCAAACAGTACCTTAGCAGTTTGGGGCTGATGGTAGTGGTTTGAAGTTTGAAGAGTTATTTCACTTTTTCCCCTCTTCTTTTATGTTGTGGGTGTGGTTTGATTTATTTTCCAATAGGAAGCATACAGTTGCTAAGTTTTGTGTTTCCATTTTCGTGTTAAAAGAAAGGACTAACTAAATTTAAATCTTGCAGAATGAATATTTTGATGACGATGAAGATGATTATAATGATGTAGATGATGGGAATGGTATTGTCACTTTACTTGTTCAATGCATTCTCATTTTTCATTCATTTTATCATCGTAATCCAGTTTCAACTATGGCATGTCTTAGTGTAATCAACTTCGTAATTCTCCTGCTCAACTACTATGTAATACGTATATTTTCATTTATTGCAGATGAAGCTATCTTTTAAGATACATCACGTATATGGATAACGATTGTCCACTCACTTGTTGTTGGCATTACACTCATTGGAGAGATTCCTTTATACCTTATTATTAGAATACTTGCTCTACTCACTTGTTCGAGGAAGGAATGCCATTAGAACAAAAGCTTCATAGTTTCTATCTTTCACTTGATCGACATGCAAAATATCTGTTAGTTTCATTTGCTAGTTTCCTTTCCTATATTTGGACCCTTCAATATTTTATCTAACGATGTATTTATATTCATGCTTCACGGTTGAGCAATTTGATTAATGGTTCACCCGAGATAGAACCTATTACAAACGTTAATAATTATTCCTCTGCCATTTCCTAGTAATAAAAATTATGTACAATTGAATTTTTTTTAACTATGTAGAAGAACTATAAATGGTGCCTATTCTTGGTGAAGGGCATTTTTCTTTTTTGTCCTAAGACAAAATTGTCACTTTCTTCGATCACCCTAAATTTTGTGATGCACAAGTGGAATCCTCTAAAGTGAACAACTTACTTTATAAAGTAAACAATTTCAATTGTTGATAAATAAATCAACAATTATTATTATGTGTGTATCCAAAATAAACCATAGATATGTTAAAATATCCCTAGGAAAGCAAGAAAAATGTGCCAAATGAAAATATCACTTTACTATATCATTTTTGCTTTTATTTTCTTGTTTAGATTGAAACAAGGGGAGGGATCCACTTATTTCAATAGTAATTCTTGTGAGTACAAAAATCATTGAATATTGTTGTATTCATTTAATGATTATACATATCAAATTTTAGATAAATTAGACATTCATAAATATACAACTTGTAGTCAATATTTTACTTGTATTTTAAAATAAATATTATCCATTGACTCAAAATTATTTGATGAAATATTAAACATTTTTTAAAGTTTATGAAAATTTGCATACTTAATCTACCAATAAGAAATTTCAAATTGACATTAAATTGATAAAATTTAATGTTTATAAGAAGTTCTAATGTATCATCAAAATATAAAAAAATGTTTTTATTTCCAATTAAAAAAAATGTATTTAATTTATTTAACTAGGCTGCCAAAATTGTTACCCGTAAAAGCCCCCTTAATCATGCAAACTCACCGAGTCGGCGGCGCAGAGGAGAAGAAAAAAGAGAGAGATGAAGTTTTGAGAGAGATTATAATTATGAAAGAACTAGTATGGAAATTGTTCTGTTCATGCTCATAACATGATATTCCTAGCATTACCCATTTGTCAAAATAAAACTGCATGAAATGCTACCCACCAAGCATTGGATATAAAATAACATAACATATATATGCAAGGGGAAGAACAGAACTAAGGTGGCAAAAATAAGCACCTCAACAAAATTCTAAATCTTGAAGCTACGTTAAAAGTCCACTACTACTGATCATAAAATAATACATGGAAAAAAATATTTTTCATTGGGGTCCTTGTGTAAGTCTTTGCGTCTCATTTTGGTCACTGAGAGTTTCAATGAGAAGGGGAGGAGCATATTGTGCTGTCCCATGCTCTTCAGAATCCTGGCAGAATGAGAGAATGATGGTGTCAATTGACATCTCCACAACTGCAAAGAAAAGGGTTGCAACTATATATCCAAGAGCCCAGCAAACCTGCATGCATCACACGCAATCCAAAATGAGGTTCTGATAATTGTTTGCAATTCAACATTAAATGGCAAATTAGTCTCTCTTTTCTTTTTTTGCAACTATTTTCTAGCTATTAATTTATCCATTTAGCTAGCGTGTTCTCCATTATGGTAATGTTGAATGCATAAAGTTTATCTTTTACTCAGTGGTGCAGATTGCAGTTTAGAGCCACAGATTTAGCTCTTGAAGTTTTGAATCAATATCAGTTTATTTAAAACTACGAATACTAATGAACCATTTGGTTGGAATGAAACCTATGGATTATGGAATTCATATGATAGAACACAATAAAATATTTTGATCAACTATCCATCTAGATGAGAGTCTACACTTTTTATCGATTGAAAATCGAATAACCATCTGTTATGCTTTGGTTAAAGCGTAATTGATCTTTAACCCCTACGCTTTTAATTAGATTATAGAAAACATACCACAACAGGAAAGAGCGGAGATGAGATCTTGTTATGTGAAGATTTGTACTTGTGAGTGTCTAACATGAGGAAAGCAAAAACAGCACTTGAGAGGCTGACACACAGTTTTCCAAGGAACAAGATAACATCTCCAATCACGTTGACACGCCCGATCCGTAGGATGTTGTTCATGATCAATTCTGTCGCAATAGCTGAAGCTCTAAAGAAACTTTTACCGGTTATAGCAATCTGCAGGTCTCAAGCAGATATTTGAGAAAGTTAAATGCAGAAAGACAAATTGAATTAAATAGAAAAGGATGACACATTGAATAAATGAAGTATGCAAAAGTAATATACCAAGTAAAATTTAGAATGACTTATTAAAATAAGTAACAAATTCTAAACATAATACTTCTCCCATGAAAGTTTAAAGCAGATTCATTGTTCTATGGAAGGGAGATTTGACTGGAAACATTTTAATGCCACAGAGAGTATATTCAAATGGGTCTGTCCTTCTATTGGTCTTTTAACATAATCCTTATTCGTTGAAGAATAATTGCACCAAAACCAAAATAATAAGCACTATCTATCAAGTATCAACATGATGCATGCATGAATGTCTATGGCAGATTAACAGAGTTTACCATGATGTAAGCATTTCGGTTGACTGATTTGATGGTCCACTCGATACACCTTAGAAAAAGTTGAGAAGACTGGTATGCAGCCTTGCCAATCCAGCTGTCAGGCACATGACTGGAGACTTTCAGTTTGCGGCGAATAGATTCAAGCAGAAAGCGGATAGACTCTACAAATGATACAGTCAGAGAGCCAAGAGCCACAGAACCAAGACTGTAACGCATAAGCCTCTTCATGGATGAAAAGACTGAAAGAAAAGGAACTTCTGGCTGCATTAAGAAAGATGAATAACATTTAAGGACATATATAAAATATGATTTCGTTAACAATCATACGAAAATGCTTAATTAATTGATAATCAAATTCACCCTCACTGAATCATCGGAATTATGGCAACAAAAAAAAATCCTCTGAATTGCATTATTCATTTCATTTATGGACAAGGTTTTTGACTTACAGATGCTTCACCACGGGCCCAATAATAAGAGGCAACAGATCCAGCAATCACTGTTGACGAGCACGCCATGAAAAATTGTGTAACCCAATAACAACCAAATAGGTGAAAAAGGATAGCAACTCCAATATGTGGCGTGTAATTAATGCTATATCCACAACAACGATCACAGACCACCTTTTTCTCCATGAGATCATATGAGCAGCAGTTAGAGTTGCAATCATTCTGAACAACCTGACCAGAGCTGAATAAATGTAGAGCAGCAGAAATCCAGAACATGTAGAACACCGCAAGGATACCATATGGTATGATGGGGAAAATAATAAGTGCTTGAACTTCTCCTATCACTTTTGCAGCAACCTGTGAGCAATATTTGCATTAGAATCAAGTTGATTGAATGCCACAATGGAAAGAGTGCATATCATCATTTATAGTTGACCTCACACATTTTTTACCGTTAAAAATATACATAATTGCTATCAAATATCAATCAGTGAACTAAAACAATAAACTTTGATCGTTGGTGCATAATTGCCCAGGCATATGATAGAGTTACGCTTGCCTTAAGGACAGAAGTTGCCATAAGGATGCGCCGAACAATAGCAATTGACGTAAGAATGGCAACAACCATGATAGAAGTCATAAGGACAGTGACAACACGTAGATGAGTCAGCTCCTGAAACCGAAATCTGTTTGTAAGATTTACATGATAAAGTCATCAATGCAAAGAGAGAGATAGAGAGGGAGAGATCACAGAATAAATATATAAGAACTCAGTCACAATGATGCTTACCCTCCCATATATATGAATGTAAGGATCATGCTCACCAATGATGGGCGTAATAGCATCATTTCCTATCCATCCAACTGAAAGTCGGGAAGGCAACTATAAATTAGCATTTTTATTTGATTAATGTTTGCTCAAAATCCAAAGAAAGAAAAATGAAGATATTTGGCTAGATAATTCAAAAGTTATATATGAAAGTATAATAGGTTTTCAACTAGAATCGCCAAGTATACTATATGCATCAAGTTATACACATCCAGTCATCCAATATTCAATATTCATATTTTGGTCTTCTTCTGTAGAGTGATACTTCCTCAAAAAACAGACACTTGGTTCACAAAATAGCCCAGCAGAGATCCTGACCTTTTAGGTAGTAGCACATTGTAACTGATACTATTAGAACATCGAAGAGAACCACTGTTATCCAAGGCATTGCTGCAACGAAATGCCGGATCATCAGCAGCCAAATCACAGACAGAAACAGAGGTAGAAACCCTCCACAAACAATCAGCACGGGCCATGCCTTTCCTATGTCAGCCATGTATCTCTGCAAATAAAAATAATTATAAAACTTCAAATTTCTGCACCAGATAATAAACATAAGGTTTAATGGCAGGACAAATGAAACAGTGCAAAGCAAAGTTTCAAACAGGTGTACTTAAGAGTGAAAATGTTAGGAAGGGCGAATGAAAGAATAAGTGAAAATAATGAAGAATCAAGATTCTAAACATAATGCACATCAACAAGCATCCATTTACAATTGCCTTTTTTTTTTTCATTGCACTTTTACCCCTACAAAGAACACTCTACAGTATCAACTGGTTGAATGTTAAATTCTATCAGCAGAGAGCACTGGGAGTGTCCTTCTACCTTGGTGCAGATTTTATGAGTTTGCTATAAAAGGTTTGGTAAAATCAAGGAGATGAAAACTTTAAACAAGCATGCAGTCTTTGCTATCCTGCCAGAATATCTATTCAGAAGAATGCTCATATCTAAGGTACTTGCCCCCACAAGCTTACTTCCTTTGATTTCTTATTTCTAGTGCTACAAGTTAAAAATAACATGCTGATAAAACAATATAAACACAACATAGAAGGTTGATTTTAAGGGTTATGCTTTGCCCAGACAATATCACGGTCATAACATCCATTGGGGAAAAAGTAGAAAGTTGAAAAAAGCTAACCTTTAAGACAGCTGACCGAGAATTGATAAGCTTGTGAATGGACTTATCAATGACAGTATCTACATTGATGTTAACTCCACCCATCTGCTGCCAATGCTTTAAAGACACATTTGATGCTCGAGCAATGAATTGGCAACTCCAGTAAACTAGACAAAAAAGCATCCTTTAAGAATCAGGTATTTCTAAAATTCATTATATATCTAACACCCTCTATTCTCCCTTACCCCCTGCTCCCCCCCACCCCCAGAAAAAGGAGAAAGAAAACCTACAAACAAACAATGCCTTTCTTACAAGGAACACATTTTGCAACCAGAGTAAAAAATTCAAAGTAATGCATCCACACGACACAAGCATTATTAGGCACATACAATAAAACATGACATTTAGGAATGCTTTGGAACGGAAAAGTTTTCTTACCATTTACACTAGGAAATATGACAGGATAACAAGGGCCCTGAAGTTGAAGAGAGGAGTTTCTCATTTCCGGTGTGAGGAACTCGAAATAATCATAGTTCATATCAATCCAATCACTCATTGAAACGCGAATATCTCCTCCAGGATAGTCACACACCCAACTAAGTGAATCCTCAGAAGGAATAGGGCAGTCCAACAAGCATATGCTGCGAGCATTGACCAGTTTGAACTGGTTATCCTTCAATCCACTTAGATAAACCTGATTGGGATTTTGCCAGTATCTGAGTTCCAATTCGCGAAGGCCAGCATGCTTGTCCCCACACACATTTCCTTTGTAGTCCAGCCCATAAGTAAGCCTAGTAAACCATAGTACCAGTGATCACAAATCACACAACCATAACAACAAAAAGGGAGAGTAAACAAACAAGCCCTTCTTCTTACTTTGAGACTTTCAGTTCCTCAGCAACCAAACAAACAATAAGATTAGTACACACTACACAGTTCCTCAGCAACATAGACAAACATAAACAAAACCAATGACATGACACTTATCTTTTCAATGACAATTTCGTGCTATTTGTAGCAAACAAACACCCATTTGCTGAGATGTATTGAATAATCAAACTAATTAGAGACCCAGAAAATAAAAAGTAAAGTAGAAAATCTAGGACCGCAAGGAAGATACCAATTTTTTTTCTTTTTCAAAAAGAAAAAGAAAAAGAAAATGCATAAATTAGTAAAGGCTTAACATCCCTTGCAAAGTGAAAAAAAAAAAAAAAGAAGCGCACTACATAAGAAGGCCATATAGAAATAGAATCACAGTTAAGAACTACAATTTGGCGATTACAGCAAGTTCATGAACACAATGCAGAATCAGATATAAAGTTGACAACTTTAAGATTGTTTACCTTAAAGGGTTTCCTTTGTTGAAAGCAAAGCTGGAGTTGACAATCAAGGCAACCCAGAAGGCAATGAAGATGACAAGAACAGCTATGTCTCTGCATTTCCTGTTATGCCTTATGATCCCACCCACATGGATGGTTCCATCACTTGATGGGTACCTCCCTATGACTGCACCCAAAGGACCCCTCATCTTGATGAACCCTTTATTATTATCTATCTATCTCTCTCTATTGCAAAGTATCAAGCTTGGCTCAGCTCAACATTCAAGTGACTCACTCACTCACTCACTTGCAGAAGGGATGCAGACAGTAGAACAACAAGGGACAGAAGTGAAGTAGAAGACTAGAATAGGAGAGTGTGAAAAGCTTTTTTTAATGAGGATTGGGTTTTACTTTACTTTTAGTAATTAGTACTCCCTCCGCCTCTAATCTGTGCTGGTTTTATTGTTTTATTTTTGTCTTAAAATTTTGATTATTTTAAAATTTTAAAAAATAATTTATTATTTTTTTAATTATATTTTTAATATAATTAATAATTTTAAGTAAAAAATAATTAAAATATTTATTAATGATAAATAATGAATAGAAATATTTTAATTTAAAATTTGTCCAATTAATATATATACCAAAATCTTAAATCGTCAAAGTTTTAAAAGTAATTAGTAATAATTAATAATAGATAATTAACAATACTTAATTAAATAAGTATTTCATTGCATGACAAAGATATTCTTTCTCAAAAGAAAGGAAGGGTCATTGTCTTGTTGTGGCTCACAGCTCACTTTCAAGTTGAAGGACACATCCGAGCTGAGCTGTGACGGTATGGGCCCGATCTTCATGTGAAGCAGAAAGTCACATAATTTCATTTCACACCATTTTTCAACGTATATTTTTCTCGATAAATGAAATGAAATGTAAAATACACTTTTTTAATGCGGATAAAGGCCTAAAGCAATTGGTGAGGGTTAGAATAGGAATTTAGACATAATGCGATTTTTCTTTTGAGATACTCATGGCAAAAACTCAAAAGATAAAAAAAACGGCCTGTGTTTAACTTTTTTGGTGAAAAATTACAGTAAAAAAAAACTTTTTTGGGTAAAGGATATATTCTCTTATGTAATCTAACGTTATTTTTATAATTTTTTTAACCTAAGTATTTAATAATTTATTTTTCATTATAATATAAGAGATTTAGTTGTAATACATTTATGAAATATAAAGAAATCTATATAAAATTCTAAAAGTAAATAGTGTGTTATATATATAATGTGCCAAAGCCTATAGCTAATGAGAGTATATTTAAAAAATATTCATATCATATAAACTTAAATATGTCTTTAGTCTATCAAAATATCATGTATTTTTCATTTGGTCCCCCATTTTCAATTTCTTTTGTAAATGAGTCATGCATTTTTTTTTCCCTTATCAAATGGTCCCTTTAGTAGTTCTTTATTTTATGTTACACCATTACAAGCACATGTGGTGTCTTACTAAGAAAACTTGATCGGCCTGCAGTGTGGATAATATTATTTGATAGGTGACAAAAAGATAATGATACATTGTGAAATTTTTGAAATAAGACCAATTTTTCTGACATTACATACCCTCTTATTGGGGTTTTTGTTTGAATTACATTTTTTTCTTCAAAACTTTGCCGTGATCGAAGATATTGCTTCATTCATTTGAAATCCTCTCCTCCAATAATGAATTAAATGTTTTATTCATCTTTTTGGTTTTCTCTTCACTAAAAGAGAAAAGAACTTTGATGTGAGCTAAAAAATGGCAAGTGTCCTCTCTTTTTTTGTCTTCTCATACTCCATATAAACATACATGAAGTCAAAGTGATACTTTGATCTCCAACTATGTTCTTATAGTTAAAAAAATCTAAATGTAATCGTGATACTTTGATCTGAGTATTTTTAAACAGATCTCTAATCACCAACCATCGTTAACTCTTACTAAATTATATAAATTAATTTATGTAAAAGCTTGGATAAAGTACAAAGACTAATTTAGTTATATTATAAAAAGGACTAATTTAGTTATATTATAAAAAAGACTAATTTAGATTATTTTTCAATAGATTATTATAGTTTATCTAAATTTTTAAATAAATTTTTATAATCTAACAAACAAATTAATAAGTTATTAATAAGTTCAAAGATTTTATTAAAAACTTTTAAATTACGAAGACCTATTTAAAAAATTTAATGCAGTTATAAAAACCTATAAAATAAGTTAACTATCCAAATTATTTCAAGAGCAATGATACATGAACATCCCATTACTCCTTTCATACCTCATCTGAATGAGATGAGAGGTGTGTCATGGGTGTAAGAGAGATGCATATTGATCATTATACTTATTTTAAAGAATGAAATGAGAAACGAGCCGAGAGCCAAACATTCAGCCGATGTGGAAGTACTTTAAAATTAAAATATAATAAAAAGTGGTATGAAAATAAACGAAATGAGAACAAAACATAGAGACATAGAATAATAGATACAAGGGAAAAGAGAGAAAGAGAGAAGAGAGAATGAGAGAATAAAAGAATATTTTATTGCTTTGCTTCAGGGTACAAAACATGTACAATGAGGGTGGTATTTATAGCCACCAGGAGACCTAACCCTAATGGAGGAGATCCTATCATAATAAAAGAAATAGTGAAATGAAATATTCTCTCTTAATAGGAAATGATATCACCTAATCCACTTAGTATCAATTTCTTCAAGAATTGACATCCATCAAATATTCATAACACTCCCCCTTGGATGTCTATTAAGGATATGTCTCATTAAAACCTTACTAAGAAAAAACCCAGTGGGAAAAAAAATTCTAGTGAAGGAAAAAGAGTACATTATCCATTGCGTAAGATCTGCCTCATTAAAAGCCTTGCCTGGAAAACCCAGTGGGACAAAACCATGGCGAAGGAAAAAAGAGTGCAGAACGCATCTATTTCTCCCCCTCATGAAGACAATCATCTCTAAGACGACGAATACCAATTCGTTGTACCAGTTGCTCAAAATTTTACTCAATAGTGACTTTGAAAAGAGATCTACTAGATCATCATATGAACGAATTTGTTGAATGTTTATATCACCACTCTTTTGAATATCATGAGTGAAAAAGAACTTTGATGGTATCCTGTTCTATCTCCTTTGATATATCATTCCTTCATATGAGCAATTCATGCAATATCATCCTCATATAGAATAGTTGCAATCATTTTTTCAGAAGATAAACCACAATTCTCTTGTAGGCTACAACAAAGTGCATTTATGACTTGCCTCATGTGGTGCCAAAATTTCCGCATGACTTGTTTGTGGTCTACCATTATGAGGGTCAAACAAAAAATATGTATTTGCATAACAAATCAAGCCCAACTTGGATACATTTGAATAAAATAAATTCATATCCATCGTACCCATAAGGTAACCAAACATGTGCTTGATTCCATTCCAATGTCTTCATGGCTTAGGGAAGAACTATATCTTGCTAATAACAAATGATATATCAAGACATGTATAATTAGCAAGGTACATTAGTGCCTCAATTGCACTAAGATATGGTACTTCTGGACCAAGTAATTCTTTATCATTTTCTCGAGGTCTAAAATGACTTTTGTTCACTTCCCATTACTATCATTGGAGTACACAATGAATGTGACTCGTTCATATAGAACCTCTTTAGCACCTTTGTCATATTAGATTAGAAATATAAGATATTCTATAATATTTAAGAATATCTAAAGAAAATATAATTCAGATAATTATATTAAATAACTTCAATATTTAACAAGGATAAATACATGATATAATGACCATAATAAAATAACATGTACAAAAATTCTATTCTCCAAATACTCAATCTGTAGTTTCAAACAAAACTTTATACTTCTTAAGTCTTTCATCTCAAACTATTTCATTAAGCAATCTATAGTTTTTTTGGAAGCTCTTCAAGAGTTCCGCTCGACAATATTTTTGGACAAATTGAGTCATTTTTATATCCTCTCTTTTTCAAATATTCACTGAGGCAATTATGCGCCCAAATTGTTCTAGTCCATAGAAAGACTTATTTTATTTGATTGAGTATTCTTCTCGAGAGCTCGAATTGTATGCTTCGGGCATATTAAATCCTTCAGGGAGTTTTATATAAATGTCATTATCAAGTGAGCCAAACAACATCCATCAAATGTAAATTGAGTCATTCATATGCTACTACACTAGCACTATACCTTGTCAAAATCAAAGCCAGGTCTTTGCGATTTTCAAAATCAAGATCAATTTTTATATCTCATAATTTTTCTTTTCTCATTTTGTTTTTGCACAAAATTCTATTTGTATCCAACTGGCTTTACACCTTCAGGTTTTTGGACTACAGGTCCAAAGAATTTTTACTAACAAATCGAGTATAATTCCGCTTCAATAGTGTCTTTTTTTTTGTCAATCATTGTTTTGTCTATAATCCTTAATAGACTTTGTTTCATAATCCTCATTATTATTTATCACATCTAGCGCTATATTATGAAGAAAATATCGTCAACGTTGACTTTCTTTCGGTTCCATCATATTCTATTCATGACATAATTTATTGAGATCTCTTTGTTTTCACAAATTTTAGGTACCTGATCAGTCTCTTCTGGGACTCAAAAATAAACTAAACAATTATGTCTGATAACTCTTTTAGAGTTTCAATATCCTCACTTGGGCCATTTTTCTTTTTAGCTCCTTTTCTTGTTCGAGGGTTTTTATCTTTGGAACCGACAGTTCTACCACGCTTCATGCGTGATTGTCCAACAGGGACATTAATTTTGATTGGAGCATTAGCAACTAGTTTAGTCACTCTTTCAGTGAATGCATTTCGTAATTGGTTTGCTAAATTTTGCAATTGAATTATCTTTTGAACTTCTGGTTCACATAGTTTTGTATAAGGATCAAGATGATAATTCATTCTAACTTGTCCTTTCCCAGCTGCTTATTCTCTCCCCTTAATGTTAGGAAAACCAACAATTAGCAAACCAAACTGTAAATGAATCTCTAATATACTGGCTCAATGTATTTTGCTGGCTCAAGATATTTTATTATAGATAGAGATTCTTAACCAACATATATATCCCAACATTCTTTGAAGACCTATCTTAGTGTGTTGTGATGGAGCAACACATCTAAAATTCTATTGACATAAATATTAGGTCTCTGACCAAAACCAAATTTAAAGGGGAGGATTTGCAAAAATTTGTTGGTCTGATGCGAATGCAAGATTAGATGTCCCCAAGTAGAAATTGCAAGTTTTAATTTCATTAACTTTAATGAATTAATCTGCAGGATTATCATTTTGTGTATGAACATATGCCACAGGATGTTCAATATCAATTCCAATAGATATATAATAATCATTAAATGCCCGAGATATAAAACAAATTACATTTTCAAGGTGTATTTTCTTCAAAAAAATGAGCTCTTAATCAAGTAATCTCACAAACGTCTGGTTGCGAGTTGACGACAAACAAACAAGTGACCATCTAGTTGATGCATCAATTAAAATCATATAAAATATAGATGGTCCGCATGGTGGTTCTACGGCTCACAACAATCACCTTGTATATATTCTAAACGTGTGAGAGAATCATTCTCTTTACCAACTTCTAAGATTTTCTTAGGGAACGAATAGTGCTTAAGATATGATCAAATTGAAGAATCTTCTGGCTTTTCAATGTGTGTCTAAATGAATTTTCAATCATTTCTCGCATCATAATATACCGGGATGACCCAACTAGTCATATGCCAACAACAAACTTATCATAGTTTGTAAACTTCTGGTTTACAATATGTAGTTCAATGTTATAAAGATATTCAATATCTCCTTTATTTCTTGTTTTAATATGGTATCCATTTGAATGGATTAAAACTTAACAAATTTATAAATTAAAGAATATGATACAATATCAATATTTAACTTTGTTACTTCAAGTAACAATACATTAGCTCTTTTGGAGCCTCCAGTTATCTTTATAGTACTAGATATGATATTAACATTAATTTCTTGCATTACTAAAAATATATTAACTAACTTTGTCATTTTAGGTAACAATACATTGGCTCTTCCAGAGCCTCAAATTATATTTATAGTACCGGATATAGTAGTAACATTAGTTTGTTACTTCAGGTAACAATACATTAGCTTTTCTAAAGCCTCCAATTATCTTAACATGTTGTAATAGATATATTTCTAACATTGGTTTGTTACTTCTGGTAACAATACATTAGCTCTTCTAGAGCCACACCAATTATCTTTGTAGTACCAAATGTACTAACATCTATTTCTTGCATTACTAACAATATATTAGCTCTTCCGGAGCATTCAGTTATTCTCATTATTGATGTCAGTGCAAAACTCATTCTTTCACAAATAAAATTAAAAATAAATAAAAATAAACATAAAGTTCAATTAAAAAAATAAAAACATATTAAAATTGAGATTTAATAACATTAAAATATAAGTAATTTATTTATTGATACTCTTACCTTTAATAAGGCGATCATTTTTCATATATGAAATAGTAAAGAAATAAGCAAGTAAATGGTATTCATGACTATAATCATAGTCATCATCTTCATAAGCAAAATTTATTTCTATCTTTTTCTCATTTGTTTGAATCTTATTAAAGATCTACAACATGTTTTGGCATACGACAAGTATGCAACCAATGACCCTTGCTTCCACAATATGTTTGCTATTCTGCTCACCTTCTTCTGTTTAATTATTTTCACTATTTCTTCACTTCTAGTGAGAAATGTCATAGCTTTGGCCTTATTCTATTTTCACTATTTTTCCACTTCTAGGGAAAAATATCATAGCTTTGGTCATATATTGTTTAGATGTTTTATTCTCTTATCTGATAATGTCTTCAAGACCATTTGCATCTAAATGAATTTTACTACGCATTAACAAGATGAGTAATTCTTTTCTCATAATTATAATAATCTAGTGACTCTACATTCACTTTTGAGAATGGAACAGTGTTAGTGGGATGAGTTTTAGTATTTCCAATAAGTATAATAATCGTGTGTTGCTTCTTTCACTTCTGGGAATGGAGCAGTGCCAATGGAATTGATTTCGTGATTTTTCATCAAAAACTTATTATTTTGTTCGGCAACAAGAAATCGATTCAGAATATTTCTTAAATCATTTTTCTTCAATCATGCTACTGCAGGAGTATATTAGATGCAAAAGAAGTTTCTATTTTGTAATCAATTTTTTGAAAACTGAGTCGAATACATACCTTAAGTCTTGAAATACCCTTTTGGCAAATGTCTCAAAATGCAATTCCAAAAAAAAACACATGCAAAGAAATAGTACCGATCGAATGAATATAAAAGTCTCATTTTCTCCTTTCGCACAACACCTCCAAGTTTTCGAATCTCAGTTGGTTAGAGTCTCGTGCTGATAACGTGTTATAAAAATAATCGAAATGAGAACAAAACATAGAGACATAGAATAATAGATACAAAGGAAAAGAGAGAAAGAGAGATGAGAGAATAAGAGAATATTTTATTGCTTTGCTTCAGGGTACAAAACATGTACAATGAGGGTGGTATTTATAGCCACCAGGAGACTTAACCCTAATGGAAGAGATCCTATCATAATAAAAGAAATAGTGAAATGAAATATTCTCTCTTAATAGAAAATGATATCACCTAATTCACTTAGTATCAATTTCTTCAAGAATTGACCTCCACCAAATATTCATAACAAAAAGAAATTATTTGGTCAAAGAATAAAAAGAAATTATTAGATTTAGATTAGTATAATGAAAAGAAGGGATTGCGCCGCTTTGGTGTTGGGGATAAGGACGGACAGTGATTTGGAGGTAATTAAATAATGAATTTAATTAATGTGATGCTTTCCTTGTTCAGTTGAGTTGGGGGAACTACGGAGCAATTAAGAGCGTTGGATGGCATTGGGAATCATTACATGAGTACCATCGAACGGTTAGAGACTCATGAATAATCGAAGAGCCCCAACGAGAATCTTTCATTTCATTGGGTGGTGGCCTTCAAAATGAATATGGTGTCAAAATGCGCAAGAGAGCCCAATATTTATATGGTGTCAAAATGAGTCGGCCCATGCAACATAGGTTGAGCTAAGAAAATTTGGCCTTTTCTCCCCCTCTGCCCTATTTTCGCACACCACTCTCTCCAGATAAGCTTAAATTTCCCCCCCTCCATTTTTTATATTAAAATATATACTTTATTGGTTTAAATACTTTTTTCGTCTCTGTAAAATGATTGAGTTTCATTTTTCGTCCCTGTAAAAATTTTTGTTTGTTTGTGATCCCTGTAAAACAAAAAGTTTTATTTTTAGTCCCTGCAAAATTGTTTTAGTCCTTGTAAAATTTAGATCATGTTGAATTAGTCCCTGTAATATGTGAACAATTTTGTTTTTAGTCCCTATTAAATTTATTTTACAAGGACTACTTTGGCAATTATCTAAATATTACAGGGACTAATTCAACATGATCTAAATTTTACAGGGACTAAAACAATTTTGCAGGGACTAAAAATAAAACTTTTTGATTTACAGGGATTACAAACAAACAAAATTTTTTACAGGGACGAAAAATGAAACTCGGTCATTTTACAGGGACGAAAAAGATATTTAAACCTACTTTATTTCTCAAAAATTAAATATATACGACCTTTTACTCCATTTTAAAATAATAAAATTTTATTGCATATCTTTTCTCCATTGTTGATTTTCAGTATTATTAACATATTTTTTTTGGTTTTATATCTACAGTATCTCATGGGAAAGGGGTCATTGGACTAATCTGTATTCGGTTGGGAGGTAAGTAAAGTCTGGTCACGGATTCAGGGGCGGAGCGAGCATTTTATTTGGGGAGTGCCAAACAAAACTTGTAAATAGACACATAGCATTCAGGTAAAAATGAAATTAGCAAAATATAAAAGCAACAAGAGAATAAATACACACGTAACATTTAAAATATCTTAAGATTTTTGCCACAAAACTTGACAAAGTTTATCATGATTTCTTTCATTATATGTAGATAATAATAATCATTCTTTACAAAACAATTAACTTGCAAACAAAAAAGAATTAAGCACCAACTTTGAATAATTAACATGAAGATCTAGCATAAAAAATATTGTACAGTAATTAAACTGGCATTCAGGCTTTGACTTTATTGGTATCAAAAGATGAATTTTATTCAATTTTGTCATTGTACTTGGATTGCTTTTCCATTTCAACCCTTTAAAACAAGTCTGCAAAACTAGGGGGACCACATATTAATTCAAATAGAAATTTTAAGAGTGGTCAAAATATTGGGTGGTGCCATGGCACCAGTGGGCCACCCCACTAGCTCTGCCACTGCACGAATTGTTCCGTCAACAGAGATTGAACACAAATACTAGCCGAGTTGTCCCCTTAAATATAACACATTAACCACTATAGTTTTAACCATTTACTAACAATTATGGAATAATAAAAGATAAAAAGTACTTTTTTAAGCAACTAAAATAAAAAAATCTTATATTATAAGGACTAAAAACTTATCTAAGCCATATTTATATATTTCAAAATCAGCATTAATATAACTTTTTATCGATTAAACCAATTTTATTTTTTAAGTCAAATATCATTTTTTTCTTTTTTTTTTCAATTTATTTATTAAAACAATCTTTTGTAAACTAAATAAATATTTTTAATCTTTAAGTTTTTTTTTATATTTCACCTATATATTTAAATAAATGTGCAATGCACAGGATATTTTCTAGTTGTAAGTGAATGTTTTGATGGCATCCATAATATCTTGCAATTGTAACACCCTTTCTCTAAAAAGATATTACATCATAGTAACCAAAAATTTCGTAATTTTCTTAAGTATCATTGATTTAAAAACCATGTTTATTCCCAAAAATGTGGGTAAAATTTTTGCTTTTCTAGAAGATAAAAAGAATGGAGAATTTGTTCTTTTAAGTTTTTCTGTAGAAATTTAAACGCTGAAAATTTAAATACACAAGCTTATATAGAAATAAACCTCATCTCATATATTCATCACTTTGATAATAAAATGACTTACATCAGTACAAACATAGGGTTTTAATCACTATATTGTAAAACACCTGAGTCGGTTCAATCTCTAGAATTCTACCCAAAGTAAACAAAAAAGCAACAAGGATTCCACTTGGAATCCCTATTTATCTATGTTGGGTCCTCCACCGGATCCTTCTCCCAAGCTTCGTTCTACGTAGCTGGACTGAAACCAACCCACTCCTCAGGTAAATCATCACTACTCTTGAAAAGATGGAGAACTTTAGAAGAAAACTTCAAGAGTTTTGCTAAAGAAAAAAAGGAAAACTAAAGAGAGCTTTAAAGAGGGAGAAAGAGAAATCTTGGAATTGTATCATGATTTGGGGTAGGAAATTATGAAGACCCTCCCCTCTATTTATAGTGCAAGGGGCAGCCAAGGAGCACATAGGAAGAGCCCATGGTTTTATTCAAACCATGGTTTAGGAAAAAGAAAGTAAAATAAATAAAAACTAATTAACTAAATCCTAATTGGTTCAAAAGTAAATCACATGGATCAAGAATCCTCCCACTTGCATGAGCTAGGCGGTTCCTTAAGGCTGAGTGAGGGGAGGATAAAATGACTTTAATGCCCTTGATGTTTTAGATAGAAAGGAAAGGAAAGAAAAGGTTAAAATTGTCATTTTATAAATCAAAATTTAAGATAATTAATTTAATTTATGAGAACCAATGAGAATATTTGGAAATGCCATTTGGCAGCCCTAATAGCTTTATGTAAGAGTTTTATGGAAAATTACCAAAAGGGTAACTCGTCGGTACTTATCGTTTACGCGTATACGCCCAAAAGGGCAAAATAGTAATTGCACAAACCTACACAGAAATAATTTCTAAAATCCACAAACAATAAATTAAAAACAAAAAATAACATTTTTGTTTTTATGAATAGTAAATAAGGGTTTAAACGGTATAATCTAGGGGCATTTTAGTCTTTTACCAACGGCAGGGGCATTTTGGTCATTTTTTAGAAAACTTTCTCCAAAAATTTCAGAAAAATCCTCATAAATCATAAATAATGGAAAACATTATTGGTGAAGTAAAATATTTTTCTGACTTCATTTGGTATTTTTATGCTAATAAAACCTTATTCCGTTAGTTAAAACGTAAACCATTTTCTATTTAAACCACAACGTCAAACAAAAACTATCCGTTTCTATCCTAAAAGTAAACATGCATACTAAAACTATAATTATAAGATAAAAATAAATTAATAAGCACTCATATCACGTAACACTCAAATGAAACGAAATAAAGACGGAATTAACAAAGAATGGAGATTACATAAGACGTAAACTGATTTTCGTTTGAATTACGACGTCAAACGAAAATTGATACTTTATGTACCAGGTAAAACTCTATTTGTGTTGTAATCTAGATCATTTCATAGTCTCCAGGTATTCATCTGTTCCTCACTTGACAACGTGTAACGTAATTCATCTTAGAGGGATTAAAATAACAACATTTCTTATTCGTATCTCTAAAAATTCCCAAATAAATTCTTAAAATCCTCAAATAATATAAAATCACTATTTGGATCCTCAAATTTCTTTTCTGAGAAGAATTGGAATTTTTACATCATTATAAACTTATTCTGACAGTCATAAACGTCTACAAAATATCGTTTTGACTTCTATGTAAGCTCTAAACCATTACTTATCATATGAAAATTCTAAGAATAATTTTAATCCTCTAAAATTAACACTCTGTATCATAGAGTAAAAATTTGGGATGTTACAGCAATCTCCGATTAAAGATATTCAATTTATTATATAATATCTATTATTACAATTAATAAGAATTACTTTTAATTCATCTAATATTAATGATCATACTTAATACAATAGGATTTTATACCATTCTATATATTTTGGCTTATATAAAGTGTACAATAATGATTTTAAAATGAAAAGAAATTAAAAAAAGAAAATATATAGGATATTTACCTCCTGACCGAACACATTTCAGTCCAGGGAGTCAGACCCCTTTCCCCTGGAGTACCATGGATAAAAACCAAAGAATATATGCTCCATGTTAAGATTACATCTCATTTTAGGCGATTTTAACATTTTAATCCCATTCATTGTACTATTATATTATAAATTTGATTTAGCAAGAATGTGCGTACGCATTATGTCAAGTGTGTAAATTTTATCCTTATATAATTAATTTTAATTTTTATTCTTGAATATGAGATAACTATTGTATGTACTCTCATTGTTATGTAGTAAATGCGTCTTTCTTATTTTATGATATACATTTTCTGGATTTTCAGATCAAATCAAATTAATATTTTTCTTCTTCGATATAATTAGTTTTTTTTTATCAAAGGGTATTTTTATTTTTCCTTAATATCATCAAGGAATACTAACATAGTATTTTTTATCAACACTATACACAGTCAATTATAATAACTTTTTATCAATTAAACCAATTTTTGTTTTTTAAGTCAAATGTCATTTTTTTCATATTTTAATTTATTTATTAAAACAACATTTTGTGAATTAATTAATTATTTTTAATTTTTAAGTTGTTTTTTTTTATATTTCATCTATGTATTTAAATAATTGTGCAATGCACGAGACATTTGCTAGTTATTAGTGAATGTTTTGATGTCGTTCATACTGTCTTGCAATCGCCGGTTAAAAATATTAATTTTATTATATATTATTTATTATTACAATTAATAAGAATTGCTTTTTATTCCTTTAATATTAATGATCATACTTTATGCATTAGAATTTTATATCATTTTTTATCTTTTGGTGTATATAAAGTGTACAATAACGATGTAATCGAAGAAAAAAAATGTACAATAATGATTTTAAAATGAAAAGAAACTAAAAGAAGCAAATCAATAGGAAACTTATCTCCCGACCGAATACATATTAATCCAAGAACCTCTTTCCCTTAGAATACTGTGGATAAAAAACCAAAAAATATATGCTTCATGTTAAGATCAGATCTCTTTTTAGGCGATATTCTTAACATTTAATCCCACCCCTTCTTGTCATAAAAAAACATTTAATCCCCATTCATTGGACTATTATATTATAAATTTGATTTGACAAGAAGGTGTGTATGCATTGTGTCATGTGTGTAAACTTTATCCTTATATAAATTTTAATTTTTATTCTCGAGAACGAGATAACCATGGTATGTACTCTCATTGTTAAGTAGTAAATGCGTCTTTCTTATTTTACGATATACGTTTTTTGGGTTTTCAGATCAAATCAAATTAATATTTTTCTTCTTCGGTAGAATTAGTTTTTTTTATCAAAGGGTATTTTTATTTATTTCTTAATATCGTCAAGGAATACTAGCATATTTTCAATCAACACTATACACAATAAATTATAATAACTTTTTATCCTATATATTTAAATAATTGTGCAATGTACTGGATATTTGCTAGTTGTAAGGGAATGTTTTGATGGCGTTCATACCGTTTCGCAAACCACCGATTAAAAATATTAACTATTTTATATAATATTTTTCACAAAATATTAACTATTTTATATAATATTTATTATTACAATCAATAAGAATTGCTTTTAATTCATCTAATATTAATGATCATACTTAATGCATTATGATTTTATACCATTCTTTATCTTTTGGCTTATATACAGTGTACAATAATGATTTTAAAATGAAAAAAAAAAACTAAAAAAAAAATTCCATGGGATCCTAGGCTAGCTATATATGAATGCTCACAAAGAGTGCCATTTTGCTATACCAACTAGAGCTGCTTCTCTCTGTTCTTTTTGTTCTCATATCCCAAATGGCCAAAAGTTCCACAAGAAAACGCCATAAACCTGCTTCTCATCATGCAGAAACAAAGCCCAAAGAAGAAGAAGTTGTTGATAGGATCAGCACTTTACCAGATGAGGTACTCTGCCACATCCTTTCATTCCTCCAAACCAAAGAGGCTGTTGCCACCAGTGTCTTGTCCACTAGGTGGACACCACTTTGGAAAATGGTCTCTACCCTCAATTTCAAGGACACTACTACTTGTCACTCCTCCTCCTCCAAAACCAGCCTTGTCCATGTTGTCAAAAAGGTCTTAGCTCAACGCAAAAACACTTGCACCAAAAGGCTTTTCCTCTCAGGCTATAACTCGTGTCACCTCACCCCACACCTAGTCAGCTGGTTGGTTTCCTTTGCTACAAAGCAAAACCTTGAGGAGTTACACATCACATACTTGTTCTACCATTTGGTGCAAGCCCCTTTGCCCTCCATGCTCTTCACTTGCAAAACCATCACGATTCTCGATTTGGAAGGGTCCATTAAGCCTAATGTCCCTTCTTACGTTCACCTTCCTTTGCTCAAGATCATGCATCTCTACTGGCTCTGCTTTGTGGATGGTGAATCCTTCATGAGGCTTCTCTCTGGCTGTCCTGTTCTTGAGGAACTCTACTATGAAGAGCTGAGGTTCATCAATGAAACCCCATTTGAGATCTGTGTGCCTTCATTGAAGAGGTTGTGTGTGAAGGTTAATGATGCAAGGCTCTATATAAATACCCCTATGCTGGAATGGCTTTGCATAGAAGAAACTTCTGGCACTGACTATGTGGTTGAGAACTTGGACAACTTGGAAGAAGTACATCTTGATATCTCCTTTGAATATAAGCATGAAAGTGAGAATGTGACAAAGCTTTTCAATGGGATTCATAAGACTAGATTTTTGTTCATATCTGATTATACCACAAAGGTGAGCTTCTTTCCTCAAAAAACCCCTTTTTCCCATCACAAACACACCTACAATTAATATCTTTTTATGTTCCATAGTTATATATGTTTCTTTTTAGACTTTAATAACCATGCACTCATGGTGTAAAAAGATTTTACACAAACATATAATGATATCTCATCATGGTATCATTTCGCAATATTATTTCCCAAAACATCCTCACAAATATCTATATGATGAAATCTGATTGAATGTCTGTGCACAACTTTTTTACATTTCCAATGCAAAGTAATTAAATTCTTATTCTTATATACACACACACACACAGGAAATTTGTGATATTTTTCATAATTCCTTGTTTTTCTCATCCTCGTGCAGGAGCTTATTTATGCTTGTCTAATCTTTCCGGTGTTTCACAATTTGGTTCATCTACAACTTCAATTAATTACCCTTGACTCCTATTTTCTAGTAGAACTGTTACTTGAAAAATGCCCTATGCTTGAAGTTCTCGACATTGAGAAGGTTTGTTGACTCTTGAGATTCAGTACTTTTGTTGCTTTTTTTTTTTTTTGATATTTACTCTCTCTTTCTCTCTGTGTTAAGACAATAGTTCTATGTCCTCTTTTGACAGGTTCATGGATTAGATCATAATGAAATACGCTGGAGACAACCAAAAATAGAGCTTCCTAGTTGTCTTTCATCACACCTTACTACGTTTAAGTTTGAGGAATTTGGAGGCTCCAATGAAGAGTTTAAACTTGTAAGGTACATTCTGAAGAGTGGAAACGTCCTGAAGAAGACGACAATTCACATGGCAAGTTGGTTGGAGCCAGTGCAAAAATGTTCTCTTGTGATAGAACTACTTGCCCTGCGAAGAGCCTCAAAAGATTGTAGGACTAACTATGACTTTAATTAGTGATCAGCATTTGCTATGATGCATGCAGTCCCCGCAAAGCTAGCTAGTATGATATGGTTATCTATTCTATGAGTATTCAATAATTTCATTTATGTCAATGTAGTGTTTCAGAGACAAATAAGACCATTTGAGTGGCAGCATATGTAAGCCATGAATTGTTTGGATGATTAATAAAGATATTAGATTGAAATTCGAATTTTCTCCTTTATCTCCCTTTTTCAATCCGAATTGAAAGTAAGATTTGTAAACTTATAGATATAGATTAAGGACTTCGATTAATCTATCTATTTATAATAATCCATTTAAGTTTGATGTGCGAACCATAGCGTTGACATCTCAAGCATCATTTGGCCAAGTCAACAAATATATTTATGTTTTACTCTTCGTTTTTAGTGTTCTTTTATCGTTTCAATTTTAGTTTAAACCACGGTTGACCCATGTATTCATTTTTACACATGATATAAAATAAAATAAAAAAGAAAAGTGAATGAAATTTATAACTAAATATTATTTTATTGATCATAAACAAAAGAATATTGCAACCTAGAAATTTATAGAAACAAAGAAAGATAAATAGAAATCCGTGATCAAACATTATTTTATTAATTAGAAATAAAATCAAAATAAAAAAAATGTAATCTAAGAATTTTCATGAACAAAGAAATACTATTCTATTGATAAAAAATAATTTTGTAAGCTGAAAATTTACGTGAACAAAGAAATATGAAAAGAGCCCGTAAGTAAATACTATTTTAATGAACAGAAATAAAATCTAAAGAAAAATAAGTTTACAACTTGAAAATTTTTGGAAATAAAAAAATATGAATAAAATCCATAAGTAAATACTATTTTATTGATCAGAAATAAAATTAAAAGAAAAATAATTTTACAACCTAAAATTTACAAAAACAAAGAAATATGAATGAATTCTATAAGCATACTATATTATATTGATCAGAATTAAAATCAAAAGCAAAATGATTATGCAACTCAAAAATTTAAAGAAACAAAGAAAGATGAACGAAATCTATAAACAAATACTATTTTATTGATTAAAAAAATTAAGAAATAATATATACAATTTGAAATAAAAAACAATTTTTTTGAAAAAGAAAAAGAAGGAGTAATCTTAGTGCCGTGGCGGAAATGTATTTGATGAAAAAAATTTGAAGAAAAAAAAATCAGCAGGAGCAGGAACGGGGTATTAGATTTATTTGATTCATCAGGAACGGGTATTAGATTGCTTAGAGTGCAAATCGATAAATAGACAAACTTGTGACACGTGTTATATAAAGAAACATAAATTCGCACAAATAAAAAAAGAAACATAATTAAAAACCTTCAACCTTCTTGGACGATGAAAGGTTCGAGACTTGGAGAGTGGAGACGAAATTTTACAAACAAAACTCTTCTCAAAGCGATCTCTTTTAGGGGTGGGCAAAAACCCGTGACCCACCCGAACCCGGACAATCCGAGAGCTATTTTGTGAAACGGGCGGGTGTAAACGGGTCATCGGGTAAAAAGTAGAAAGAAATAGAGTAACAACGGGTGTATTTGGTCGGTTTCGGGTGTGGAGAATTTGATCCAACGATACCCGAATCCGACCGAAAACATGTAAAAGGAGAGAGAATGAATTGACTCTTGTCAGTTTGTCTTGCTATTTCAATGCGTAGCTAGCTTCTCAATTATGACCTGCTTTGAGCTGACACAGGCCTACATAAGCAATGCCTCGAGCCTAAAAAAGAGGGGGTTCAAATTTAAATATCTACTGACTTTCAGAAATGACATTTTTTTAAGTTTTTTCTTTCTTATATTTTATATATTATTATTATTATTATTATATCTTAGACATTTAGATATAATATAAAATATAAATTTATGCACATACTTACAACACGTCAAACTAGTTTTTTTTTATCAAAATAAAAAACACGTCAAACGAGTATGGAGAGAAGGGGTGAGAGTTGTTGATGTGATTAATTTATTAATTAATCAATTGATTTGTTTTTTTGGCAAAAAACCTGGAAATTGGAAAATAAAGATTCAACCCATCATGAAAGAAAAGAAAAATCGAAATCGGGAAACAGACAAGAGAGAAACTCAGCAATGCAGTGAAGAAAAAAGGGAGATTGGATCTACGACGTCCTTTTCTTCATCTCAGAAGCTGCTGATTTAGTTGTTAAAGAATAGTTGTTGATCATGAAGCTTGCGCGAGTGTTAAAGAATAGTTGTTGTTGGGGAATGGGAGTCACAGAGCCAGAGAAGCTGTTGCAAAACCGCCGCAGATGCCATATGCTGACCGGAGAAGAACCGAATGAACCCACCCGTCGGAACCGCTAGCCCGCCGGAACTGCCACCCGCCCTACCCGTCGCTTGAACAGACGGAAATGGATGCAAATTGTTGCCCTTCGGTTTTCTTCGGTTGAGTATTTTGCAGACCGTACCCGACCGCTGCTCACCCCTAATCTCTTTACCAATAAACGTAGAACCTTGTCCAATAAACAAATGTGATTATTAGCCCAAGGAGATTTTCCAGTAATTATCCAAAATTTTGAGGAGCAAGGGTTAATTAAGCACTAGAGGAGATTGCATGGAGTGTTGATTAAATTGGGCATGCAGATTATCCATGTGCTAGGCCTATAAAACTTAGCTCTAAACTGATCAAGGCTATCCTGGTCGATTGGGGAAGAGAGTTTTCGCCACTTCGTGTCCCGGATGACTAGATCCGAGGACCAGTACATTGGTAATCTATGATTGCATCATTAATTAATCTTCACATACAATACAAGCTCCATATAAATACCCCTCATCTGTTGGAACAAATAAAACCCATCCACAGCATACGGTATCCCTAAACGCCAAAAGATCCGTAGTTGGCATAAAATAAGGTTGTCATGGTGACATGATCAAGTGACCCTATCACCTAATTCTTATTCACAATAAGTGATGTCCGACTACAGGGCAGCATCAGGGTCCAACCTTCTCTGGATAGCAGCAGCAGCCTATAGTGACAAATTGCAGCAAATTAAGATTAGGCTCAAGCTGAAACCAACGCTCCAAAAAGAGTTTAATTTGTAATTCTCACCTCAAAGTTTCCAAGCTTGTACTGGTAAGCCATCTCCTCCCTGAGTTGAGCTTGCTCTTTCATTGCCTGTGCCTGAAAATCATTGCACAAAAATGTGAAAAAAGAATCTTGCCATTAACAAAATGATAAGAAGTCAAATCCCCATTAAAGCAATCCAGTAAAAACTAACCATTCCACTTTCCATTGAGCGCTTCAAAGCTATCACTTGCTCTTCCTTGTGTTTTTCACGTGCTTGCAACAACTCTTGTCTTCAGGTACATCGAAAAATGGTAATGGAAAGGATGAAACAATTTGGGTCAGTAGAGACAATACTTGTTATACCATAGTTGATAGTTCCATTTGAAGAGCAACAAAAGAAAGTTAAGAATTTGATGTAAAAATATATAAAATACACTCTACATGGACAATGTTTTATATGTCATATTCTGGCACAAACGTAATGAAAGCTTTGAGAATTTAATATACAAAACAATTGACGAAGTGTGAAAAGAAATAAGTGACTGAAAAATCTAACATTCGGAAATAGAAACAATAAGATAGCAAACATTGTTGCTTCCTAAGCAGATAGCTCAACTAACAGTAGGTGTAGCGTACTGTAAGTTGAAAAGAAAGAACGATCGCCAAAAGAAAACCAATTTAAGATTACATTAAGCAGCATGTACAAAATTATACCTGCGCTGTTCTTCATCATTGAAAACAGTTCGTTCTGTTGCCTTGACCTTCTTAAAACCCCTCCTCATCTCTTTTTCCATTTGACGTCTGTAGTAAGCATCAAGATTGTAGTACCTGCCACATGACATTAAACCATTTGTCCACCCAATCAATATACAAAAATGATTCATTCAAGATGTTAAATGATCCTTTTCATCATTGCAGAACAAGGATTTTGCATTTACGAGCAAGGCATATATAAATCAGAAGGAAAAAAAAAATCCAAGTTAACAAATAACAGGTATGTGGCCATATTCTTATTCACAAAAAAATGGGCACAAACAATAAGCCAAACTAAACCTCTGAAGGAGCTTACTTTTTGGAAGGGAAGGTAGCTGTGTTGTGATCCTCCATGAATCTGCATACCAGCAATTAGAGACAAACTAACTTACAATCAAATCAACATAGTATTAAGTGCAGTGATTAACAGTTGAATAATCCGTGGGTCAGGTCAATTAAGGTCAGGGTGAAAGAAATTAACATGAACGTCCTTTTCTCTTGTGGTACTACCTTAAGAGTAAACAATAACGTTAACAGACAGCTAAATTTATGTGCTACTTCTATTTTTTTTTCTCTTTCCCCTTCCATCCTTCTCTCTTTTTATTTCATTTTTTCTTCCTGAGTAGCAAGTTTAGGTGCTTACTCTTTGAACATCTGTTTTTCTTCCCAATTAGACAGATTCTCCAGATTCACCTGTTAAAATACAGCAACAATTACAAGACGACATAGTCCATGTAACCATGACAGCATGTAAACTAGAACACCAAAAGATGAAGGAAAAAAGATTTATTGGCATTGCACTTTTAAAAGGACAAGAAATGTAGTCCAACTGGCCAAGTTCAACAGACAAGAAAGAAATGTACTTCTACTTAGTTATGAAACTCTGGTTTCTCAATGTCACCAATATATACTGGAAACAAGATCAATAATTCGTGTGAAGCATACAAGGAAAACATCTCCCCAGATGATGTAAAGAAGCAACTCGTTTAATTTTTTTGCAAGAATGAAAAGAGGAACACAAAGAAAAAGGAAGAGAAAATGTCATATATATTGCCAAGATTATAATATAGAAAGCCAGAAAAAATCACCTGCTTTACTTCTGCCAACCATGCAGTGAACTCTGGTCGTTTGGTCCTGTAATATTCATAACATCATTCATAGAAGGGATACCGAGACCCTTAGTTCACAAGATATAAAAGCTAAATCAGCTAGGTATCAAATTTGAACTTAACCAAAAATACAGGCCACTTATTTACTTCAACAAGACCTTTCCAACTTTACTACTTAAAGATTTCCTTAAGACAACAGATTAGCTTTGATTATTGATACCACAAACTTGAGAGCCAGAGTCTTAATAAGATAAATTGAAGAAGCAAATTAAAAATAGGACCATAGTATCCAGTCAACATGTTAGCGCAACAATTTAAGACTTGAGTTGCTGCCGTGTGACTGTAGAATCAGCCTCTTGCTAATGCAAAGTAGCATCCTACATACATTTGCAATAAGTCCAACCCTTCTCTGGACCCTGCTATGACAGGAACTCTATAGCACTAGGTTTTCCTTTTAATATCCAGTCAACACGTTAACAATCTGAAAAGTATTTTTAGTTACTTTAGCTTCTAAACATAAGTACTTAAGTACAAGCTATCCTAGATGTAAAATCTTGCTAAAGTGTCCATCAGGAGACAACTGCTGCAAAAAAATCATCAATAGCAAAAGTATAACCAACTGTCTACAAATCCTTTGCAGAGAAAGATAAAAGTTCACTAATCCCTTCAAAAGATTCTATATCTTCAGCATGTATTTAAGATTGTAGCCCAAAAGACAGTATAAAGTTGCAAAATATTGTTAAAATAGGACAGTTGAGTTTTAATATTTCTCTATAACACATACAACTTTCTCCCGATGATCAAATACAAAAGAGAGATTTTTTAGATCACACTGGAATTCATTCTCATTCGGTTTTCCGTGTCAAGAGAACAACTTCAAATCCTGTCATTAGCTATTATACTTCTCCAATCTTACATGATTCACATACAAATTATTAAAGGCACAACGGTGATCAATTTCAAAGCTGTGAAAGCTCAAATTTATCATCTTTCAACCAAACTCTACACTCTTGTCCAATCACAAAGTCTATTAACCCCACCCACAGATCTATCCTCATGCAATTACACATAACTCACATGCAACACCCAAGTAACAAACCATTTTCAAAATCTACATTCTACCACATTGTTAGTCACAAACAATTAAGCAGCCTCCATGACCAAACAATTCAATCATCAAACACAGGACATATTCATCTCTCACAATTTAATCAACAAGCAAATATAAATATGTTAATTTTAAATCTCTTACCACATATCAGTTTCTCTTATAACACCATACTTTCCCCATAAATTAGTAACTGCTCCCTTCTTCCCTCTCTCCTGCTTTTCCTTCTTCTTCTTCTTTTTCAGTTTCTCCTTCTTCCTCCTCTCCTCTTCTTTCTCCTTCTTCCGCCTCTTCTTCTCCTTCTCTCTCCGCCTCCTCTTCTTCTCTTCCTCCCTCTCTCTCCTCCTTCTCCTCTCCTTCCTCTTCCTCTCCCTCCTGTCTTCCTCGCTCTCCGATTCCGAGTCCGAATACTCCGAATCCGAAACGGACCGTTCGGACTCGTCGTCCTCTGAATCCGATTCTGAACCGGAATCCGAAGCAGAATCAGAATCGCTGCTGTACCGCCTCCGCGATTTCCTCTTCCTCCTGCGTAGCTTGTCGCCGTCCGAATCCGAGCTCTCCCGCGCTTTCCTCCTCGAATTGCTGCTGCTGCTGTGCTTTCTCTCGGTTTCCGAGTCTACGTCCGAGTTTTCTCGCGCTTTCCTGGAATCTCTTTTTGATGGAGCTTCGCCTTCGTCTCTCTCTGAGCTCGCGGCCTTTCTCGGCGGCAGAGCACCGTTTCCGTCACCATCTCTCGGCATTTTCGTTTGGCTCCGAGCTTCGGGTTTCGCAGTGTCAGCGAGTCGAGTCACAGCAGCGGGTTCAGCCGTTAACTCGGAAGATCAGGAGCTATTAACTGGGTTCTGATTAGACGGTCTTGGGCGGAAGCCCATTATATTTACGGGCCTTTAGAGTTATTGGGAATTTTCGTCCAAAAAAAGATTACCCATCTTGAAGTCGAGCTTTTGGGAAGGAAAAACAAATGAGGAAGCGATGACTAACAAGTAACAATCCGCCCCACAAGTAGCATTTATTGAGCCTATCCAATCAATGTTCATATATATATATATATATATATATTTGGCTTAAATATACGGGTGAGATCGATTTATTCTAAGAGTAACTTTTGTATGAGTTACTCTGCGTAATAACTCATTATAGAAATTAAATTTTATCAATCTAATCATTGATTTAAAGTTCTTATTGAATAGATCAAGTCTGCAAATTTTCATAAAATTTTAAAAATATTTGGTACTTCATCAAATGACTTCGATTCAACGTATAATATGTATTTTAGAATACAAGTAAAATTTTGACTATAAGATTATATATCTGCGAATGTTCAATTTATCTAAAATTTGGTGTGCATGATCATTAAGATTATATCACAGTATTCAACAGTTGGATTGATAAAATTTAATTTTTATAATGAGTTATTAAGCGAAGTAACTCATGCAAGAGTTACTCTTGGAGTAAATTGATCCCCACCCTAAGTATATTTTTAGTACCTACAATTATAGAAATGTTCATTTTTAGTCTCTCGAAAAAAAAGGCATCAGTTTAGTCCCTCATTTTTTAAAAGGTGTCACTTGTAGTTCCCGTGGTCATATTTTAAAGAGTAAAATACACTTCTCTCCCCTGAGAGATATCAATATTACACTCCTCTCTCCTCTTGTTTGAAAACACACACTCCCCTCCCCTGAGAGATATCAATATTACACTCTTCTCCCCCTTGTTTGAAAGCACACATTTGCTTCCCTTCAAAGATAAAATATAATACATTTTTCTCTATTTTTGTAATTTTCTATTAACGTAAAAGTTGGCCCCCGTTAAAATATTTTTTATTACCATAATAATTTTTTATTTTTTATTTTTTATTTTTTATTTCATTTCTGTTTTTGCCCATTTCCTTTCTCATTCTAATTTCTAGTTCTTGAAATCAAAATCATTGTTTCACTGCGTTCACCACTACATTCCACCAACAATTGGTTCGTTTTGGTTTTAGTGGAATGTGGTGGTGAGCGACGCTGAAACGGTGATTTTGAAATCGGAATTGGAAAGGAAATGGGACACAAATGGAAATGAAATGAAAAATAAAAGATTATTATGGTAATAAAAAATATTTTAACGGAAACTAACTTTTACATCAATGAAAAATTACAAAAATGGAGAAAAATGTATCATATTTTACCTTTGAAGGGAAGACACTGTGTAATATTGGTATCTCTTAGGGGATAGGAGTTTGTGTTTTCAAACAACAGGAGAGGGGAGTGCAATATCAGTATCTCTCAGGGGATAAAAGTGTGCGTTTTCAAACAAAAAAAGAGGAAAATGTAATATCGATATTTCTTAAGGGAGAAGAGTATATTTTACTCTATTTTAAAATCAAAAAATATTTTTTAAATTTGTATGTTTTCCCTCTCAATTCCTAATTTTCACTTTAACCCCTTTCCCCACTTTCCCCTTCCTCCTCTCATCATAGCACCGCCCCCCTCCCCCCCCCCCCCCCCCTCTTCCACCTACCCTCTCCAGCCCCTTCTTCTTCCCATTCAGACCACCAGATTAAAACAAAGAACGGTCGGAAGCAGCACCAACCGGAACATCTTCATCAATTTGTGAAGTGCATGAACCAAGACACCTTATGAAGGATAATAAAAACAGGACACATCCATGATGACCCAACCACCTCTAAATTGCAAAGAGCTAGCGCACATCACTCCAAGTGAGAGCAAACTTGAGTTATTTTAATTTTGGCAAAATTAGTCATTTGTTTCTTAACTTAATTATTAATTTCAATTTAGTTTTATAATTTTTTTTACTTCAAATTGATCCCTTAAGTTTTAAAAGTAAGTCTAAGTAGTCATTTTTTGACAAAATCAATTATATATATAGGTTGATATAGGCAAGTAAAACGTTTGAATAGATTAAAATATATCAAAATTAGGCTATGTAGATAAAGATAGAGACAATATACATGTCTATGACAATAAAAATAAAATAAAAAATATAAAGGACCAATTTAAAGCAAAAAAAAGTTATGGGATCAAATTAAAATCAACAATTATGTTTTTTTTTATAAGAATCAATAATTATGTTAAAGGATCAAATGACTAATTTTGTCTTTAATTTAATATCTTTATTATGTGCAAATTACAATGGAAAAGGCTTGTTCAGGTACTACACTCACTATCCTCTCAAAATGCTACTCCGGGAACGTGATTCAGAGCATCACCATGCGTGCTGCAGCGGGTGACATGACGTCCAGCAATCTGACATGATGCGTAGAAAAACTGAACAAGAGCGTGAGGGGGTGCTGCAATGGGAAGGGGAAAGTGGGGGGAAGGTGAAGGGGAAGGGGGAAAGGAGTCAAAATGAAAATTAAGATGTGAGAGTGACAAAATATAAATTTAAAAAATATTTTTTAATTTTAAAATATGATTATAGAGATTACAAATGACATATTTAAAAAAATAGGAGATCAAAATAATGTATTTTTTTTGAGTGACTAAAAATAAACATTTTCATAATTGCAGGGATTAAAAACATATTTAAGTTTATATTTTTTATAGTCAAATGTTATTAATTAACATTAAACTAAATTCTTTTTAGAAATAAAATCTTGATATTTTTAGAGATAAAAAAATTAAAATAAAAGTCTTAACAAGTACTCTCTCCTATCTAAATTTTTGGTGGTTTTAGTTTTTTATTTTTATCTCAAAACTTTAGTTGTTTTAGGATTTCAAGAGATAATTTATCACTTTTTTTCAACTATACCCTTAATATAATTAATAAGTTTTGAGTAGAGAAATAATTAGGATAGTTGATAATGATGAATAATACATAGGGTCATTTTAGTATAAAATTTGTTCAATTAATTATTTCTTAATCTATGTGTCAAAACCTTAAACAACCAAAGATTTGGACTAGAGGGAATATATTTTTATTACAAATTAAGTAAATAATAAATAAAAATATTTATCATATTAAAAATACAAAAATTAGTCAATAATTATTTCTAATAATTTGAGTACATTAATAAAATGTGATAAATTCTTTTTAATAGTCATACTCGATATCTTAAAAGAAACACATACACTTGTCCGGAGAGCAATAACAGGTGGATGGATAAAACATAAATGATAGAAGCACGTGTAATAAAACTAGGGTCCGCAGACAACAATTGTCAAAATCACTGCATTGAATTTCCTCAATTTCCTGTCTTCCTTGATAGTACCCTTGTCTTGCATAGTCGCATTTGGGAGTTAATAAGGCGATAAAACCTTCTGATTTTTTGTGTTTTTCTTGCAGTGTCGTATTCACTTAATTTGAAAATTCAATTCAAATATATCTGCCGATGATAAGGAATTTAGGTCGACGCTCACGGTGGGTTTAGGTAAAGACTTGTTAGTTTACGTTTCAATCTGAGTAAAATTGCACTCTAACTCTTACACTACATAAATTATATTATCTTTTAATTTGAAAATTACAATAAAAGTTAATATTATGATTTTTAAAATTTATATATATATATATATAGGGGATATATAATTTAAATACATTTAGAAAATGAGACTCTAATTTTCTCATCACCATTTCATAACATTAAATTTACGATTCTTTATTTTATTTTTAGTTTCTTAGCTAGCTTATTCGTTTTTACCAATTACACTTTTCATATTAACTCTGTTTGATATATATGTGAGAAGTAGTAAAGAGAGATTAAATCAGGTAGTATTACAGTAAATTTTGTATTTTTATTCATGTGTTGTATATTGACCACTATATATATATATATAAGACAGTGGTAACTGGTAACTCAAGTGTTTATTTTGTATTATTCGATCTGCTTATGTTGTAACTCAAAATTTAATCAGACCATGTTCTGTTCGATTTTTTCTCCTTTTTGATATCTGTACCATCCAAATATCATCCCGACTGAGCAATCACAAATTCGAGTCCCTTCGCCTTTCAGGCTTGGAGCTCGTGGGGCTGTGTACCATCCGGAGATCACGATCGAGTATACACGTCATCGCCTACCGAGATCTGAGTCAGCACCAACAAAGAGCATTTATGGCGTGCTCATCAAGAAAACCAAATCCCCCGATTGTCTCTCTCACATTTATAGACCGAGCAATATAAAAGGAGACTCATAGCATCAAGAGAGCAACTCACTCACTCACCTCACGCTCACAACTCACCCAGGGTTGTCTTCAGTCTCCACACAAAGAGCCCGGAGCTCCATTTCCGTACGTGAACAATATCCAACTTGAACTGTCTCCATTCTACAATGAAAAACTAAAGGAGTTACTTGGCTAATTAAAAGTTCAAATTAAAAGGTTTCGAATTCGCTATATTTCAAATATATTATAGAGAGACACGTACGACGCTATGAAGCCAATTGTCAAACAGAGTATGTATCCTTTGACACAAGAATATAGAGACATATAATTATTATTTGTATAAGTAAAAAATATTATTGAAAATAAAACAACGTAACTAAATCAGTGTATAAGTAATGCTTATATTTAACTACTTAGAAGAGAATTGACCCAGCTCCTACTATTATTATGTAAATAAAACCGGCGTGCAAAGATATCATTATATATAATTATAAAAATAATATCACACGATTAAATGGTAGTAATTAGATTGCCTGATTTTACATTATATAGAAAGTACTTATTCAGTGTTATTGAATTAAAGCTTACACAGGTTTTTATAGAAGTAAAATCCCCTTAATATTAGGCAAGCCAAATTTATTTATTTTTATTGCCAGTCCTGATCCCTTTAGTCTTTTCGCAGGTTTAATCATTTTTGGCATAAATATGTAATATTCATAACTATTCATGCTTTCATAGTGATTAAATATCATGGATAAAGAGATTATCAACGTGGCAATTAACCCAAAGTGATCGTACGAAATATAATACTACCAAAATGTAGGAGAACGAGATTATTAATTAATTCCTGTTTTAATTGCAATATAGTACACCAAGTTTATTCTTTATCATAAATGTGCATAACTAATAAGTTGGTTATGCACAATACACACATAGTAATTCAGAGGAGGACATAATACAAAGATGCAGTGCTAGTCTTATTTATATATATATATAGTCATAGTTTTATTGATAAATATGTATGTATGCCGCTAGCTGCATCTTCATATATATATGTGTTGGAGATCGAGAATATTCCATTAAATTAACAGTTTCTGGTGCACCAACAGCGAAAGTCGTCCCTGCACCTGCCACTGAGTAAGTGCTCTTTGTTCTTGCAGTGATCGTCGCAGCTACCTGTGGTGAAGCATGGTCCCCTGTACGTATCCGCCAGGTTCTCACATGTCCTTGCCTCCGTCTGCACCACCATTTCTTCTGCACGGGTACGTATACATATGAAATTATGCATCATGAATTATATATATAAAGTAATAAGATTGAAAAAGGAACTAATTAAGACCTTGTTTAGGATTGACTTATGCAGAATTTATTTGAACTTATCTACTGACAGAAGTACTTGTGAGTGTATTTGGCAGAGCTTATGGTTCATAAACTGTTTCGAACTTATTTTCATAAGCTCCCCAAGATAGCTTATCAACAGCTTACAACTTATATGAAATTAATTTTACCACATTAATTATCTCTTCGGTCATAAAAATAGCTTATACTATATGATAAACGCTTATGAAATAAGTGCTTAAATAAATTGTTTATCCAAACATGCCCCAACTAGAGAAGTAGACACAACTAACAACATTATTAGCTTGCCCTTGTTATGTAGTCTATACATATGGACAAACAATATATAACACAACTTTTTTTTTGAAAGGCAAAACTTTATTAAGACAGGAATGAAGCATAAACAGTACCCAATCCTAGATAATTACAATAAGTCATATGAATAGAACGTGATAGAACTCCTCCCTCTCACCTCAAGCACCTTACAAAAAACCCACCTATTACAATGCTCCCAAAACAGAGAAGGTACCCCAAAATAACACAAATGTCAAAAATAGCAATAGTATACAAGTAATTTTTCAGTAATTTATATGGTCTCAAATGGATCCAGACACAACCTAGATATTTTCCCAGTAGCCCATTAGTCTCAAAACATTATAATCAATAAATATGTATCCTAAAGCTAGCTAGTACTTAGTCATGGAATGTACGTAACATATATGAATCCTAAAAACATTATAATCAATAAATTAAATATAGCTAGGGACATGCAGTAGAATTAATACTAATTAAGAGTGGCCGATCGATGACTTACGAGCAACAAAGAGGACGAGGAAGAGGAAGCACAACCCAGCGAGTGATTTCTTCTCCATGGCCTAGTGATCGATTATTGAGTGATCTCACTTATATATGTGCTATATGTGTGTGAGGTGTGTGGTTGTTCTGGTGAGGATATATGGCCCGTGTTAGACACATATATATAGCCCTAAGGGACTCATGACTAGTAGCAAGAAAGATCACATCTATCTAGTTTCTCACATTAATGAAGTTTCAGAAGAAATACGTAAGTAGAAACTAGAAGATACGGGGATGTGGACGCAGATTTGTATTTTCTTGGTGAAAAAGTCAACCGCGCGCGTGCTGCCTGTATGAGTCATGAAGAGCTTATCAAGATAATGCTAGCTTGAGCCTTCAATGACAAATAATTTTAATTTTTATGTCAATTTTTATTTGCATCTGTCATTTTAATTATAAATACGTACCTTCTTTTTGTTGGAAAAAGAAGAGAGAGTATACATAGAACAAAAATGATTCTTACTTTTCAATATAGATCAAAAGTTGTAAAATTAAAAGAAAACATAAAGTATAGTAAATACGGTATCTCTTGGTAGACAAATGGCTCCTTATATTTAATCTATCTATTACTATTATTAGTCCCGCGTAGGTAACTCGCTTGATTGGGTCAAGAGATTATAATGTGGTCTAAGTTAGAGTTCTAGATTTCGAATCCCTCCCCCTCTCTTTTAACAACAAACACAATAATTAACTAAGTCTATAAACAAAACTATTACTATAGAAAAAATATTCAAGTCTTAGCTTTTTTAAGATAGACATGTGTTATTTTCTACATTGTGACGTACACATAATATCACCTTTTTAGCTTTTTTTTATAATTAAAATTATTTTACTTGTTAATTCTTTTTAGAAATCTCGTAATCTATACATGTTCATAGAGTTTATTAAAAAGTTTGCAACTTCAATTTGAATTTTTTCCTGAAATATAATTGTTTGTGATAATTGTGATTTTCTGACCAATAATACATAAATTATATACATACAAAACTTAAAAAATGTCAAATCAATTTGCAACTCGGTACATGTTTATAGTTAAGACAGGTAAAGAGATTGCAGTCAGCAGTATTATATCTTAATTAATTATATCAAACATATTATTATTGCCAATGTATATGTTTAATTTCCCTTGTAAATTTATTCTAAAAAGTAATTAATGAAGCACCCGAAATACTCCAAGTACTTTTATAATGCCATATAAAGTGTAGGCCGGAGTGTACTTTTATATTTGAATATTTCATTAATTACATCCTTTAATTAGTGAATCTCAGCAAGTACTCCACTTTTGATTTTCTCAAACCCATCACTACTACTATTATCATTCTTAAGTGTTTGATGATTTGATGTTCTTCTTAACCACAGTATATCATAGTTTCTTATTGCCCGTTGTCTTCGACATAAAAACATCTTACTATTTTATATTCCTTAAATATTGGCCTTATCGTCAAAATTATCAAAGCAAACCAATAATAACATTTATTAAGAACGACATAAATTCATAGATGTATATGATTTTTAAAACATATATCTATACATATTATCTATATATACCTATTATAATGACAATACCAAGGTTTCGGTAAAGCTTTTTTTATATCAAAATTGTCTTTCAACTTCTATTAACTGCCAATAGAAATTAGTAACCACGCTATTTTATTTTTATTTTTATCCTTTAATAACTGAAAATTTAAATTAATTCAAAATTTTACAATAATTATCTTTGAAAAAATTGCACTTAACAAGAAAATAAATAAATATAAATACAAGAGACACGGTGTGGATGCAGGTATCCGTGCCTCTTCCCCAGATATTTAAATACGGATCGGTGAAAGAGGTATATAACTGAGAATAAGCACAATAAATATTGGGTGCAGCAAGTCATGACCAATTGAAAATTCAATGAAACGGTGCAGCGAGCAAGCAATGAATCGTTCAATACAGCGGTGCTACGTACAACACTTCACCACGTATATGGTGGGTAATATTCCTGAATTAAATTGAATGATCTTTAACAAACAAGTTAATTTATCTCATTTTAATGATTTTATCAAAATATTATTTAATTTGGTTAATTTAAAATATAAATATATAAAGCGGTATCGTTCTTAATTACTCCCTCCGTTCCTCTTTATATGTCGATTTTGAAGAAAACTTTTGTTCCTTTTTATTTGTTGTTTTGATAGTTTAAGGTTACATTTTGTCAATTTACCTTTAACCATATTAATTGTTTACACATTTTTCATAAATTAATTAATGTAGTAATTGATAAGTTCAAAGACTAATTAAATATGATACTTCTACTCCCAAAAATTATTTTACTTTCCAACGACATATAAATTTATTACTAATACACATGTTTGAATGTGAATGTATTTGAGACTAATTGGATAAAGGGTTGGAAATTATTAGAATTAATGATGAGGCACATTAATTGATTCATATACTCTCAAAGACTAATTAAATAAGGGTATGATAGGAAAAAATTTACTAATTAATTGATTCTTTGGTTATGGTAAAATAGCCTAAAACGACAGATAAAAAAGAATGGAAGGAATATTTTTTATGTTTTTTTTTCAGTGCCGACGTTATATTCACTTAATATGAAAATTCAATTCAAATATATCTGCCGACAATATTTACAAGGGTAGTCAAGGAGGAGTCAAGGACGACACATAAGACTTATCCAAGAATTATATATATAGTACAGAGATTTCGTTCAATCTAAGTTAATTGCACTTTTATCTTTTATATTAAAAATTCCTTGGTAAACGAAATTTATTATATATGATGTATTTCAATAAATCGGTCCTTATATAAATATTAACATGCGTGAATAATAATCTTGTACTCCAATGCTAATATTACTTTGTCTACCTACATAAGTAATGTTGGTCTAAGTGGAATTGGACTCGGATTCCTTAAATAATTAGGTCTTGTGTTTGAGTCCGCATGAATTGAAAAAGGTGGAAGGGAAGACCTCACTAAAGGTGGGCAGCTAGGTTTCTCAATAGAGATTAGTTACCAGCTTCACTTCACACCAATAACATAATGACGGCTAAAATATTACTTTGTCTTATTCAAAGAAAAAACATGCGTGAATAATTATAAACTACATCTCTTATAAGAAAAACATTGTTTCTGTACAACTTTCAATTTAATCAATATATCATTAATTTCAGAAATTTTAAATATACTTTTATTATCTATACTTTATGAAATTTATTCATATATTCTCATAACTAACCTTAATTGTTCAAAATTAATTATTGATTAAAACTTAAAGAGAGAAAATGTCTTTAAAAAATATTTATATTAACTCTTGACTTTTTAAACTAAAAATGGATAATTTATATACAATATTTAAAAAAGATATAAACTAAAAATTATGTGACAGTTTTATAAATAAAAATCGAAAACATTTTTCAAAGTAAAAAATTAATGGCCTTAAGTTTCGAAATAAAAACATCATAATATTAAATTTACGAGTCTTTATTTTATTTTATTGTTAGTTTCTTACCTTATTCGTTTTTATCATATCATACTTCTCACATGAGTACTTCAATAGAGCAACATATATATGCTAGCTATTAAATATTCCCGTTTCATAAGGCATGTCGTTGTCATATATACCTAATTGTATTTTTATCACTAATTACACATGACTTTGATATTTGATATTATACAAGTTAATTGGACCACCTGTGGGTGTCCAAAGAAAAATGCTAAGGCTCTTTATTTATTTACCACGTAATAAGCTGTATGACAAACAAGTGTCATCGATCTAATTAATGAAAATCTCACTCTCTCTCTCTCTCTCTCTCTCTCTCTCTCTCTCATATATTCCGATTCCACAAGTGTTTCACTTTTATGTCAACACAACTGACTTACAATAACCACGCGTTTGTGCATTCCGTGCACCTCCTTTCATAACATTACTCCATCAACACTGGTGTTCAAAATAGATAGATATGTTTCAATAAACATAAGTAATGAATTATATGATCATTAAGTCTTACATTAAAGATTAATTCAAAACTTTTACATACAAATTTCATGTGTCATTCCCACTTTATATAATATTAACTGCATTAGTTTTCATTTAATGAAATTTTTTATGCAGACTCACATTACTCTCACTTGAATTGCCAAACAATCAGTTCCTGATATATAATTCACATGTGTCTATATTGTTTACTAATTTAATTTATTTACCTTTTTCTTCTTTGCCATATGCAGTAATTAATTTCTTCATTATATTTGGATTTATGGGTTTACTTAATGTGTGTATAAACAATACATTTATTCAATGTAATCAATAAAAAAACATTTATTCATAGTTCGTGGTGTTAATTTAATTTTGAGGCCACATTAGTACTTACGATTTTTATACAAACGACACTGTCATTCGTATAAAAATCTTAAGGCTATGTTTGGATGGGGGTTTTTGGAGGGAAAGGGAGGGGAGGGGAGTGGAGGAGAGGACTTATAATTCCTAATTACCTCGTTTAGCTTTAATAGGACAAATGAAATATTATTTTAGAAGGTAGCAGATACCAAGATGTAAAATTTTTTTTTAATTTTAAAAACTCTCAAGCAAAGAAATTGGAGATTATAAATTTTCCCCTCCCCTTCCTTCCCCTCCAAAAACCCCCATCCAAACATAGCATAAGAGGATTATAGCCTCACTAATTTTTTGAAAAGGAGAGAGATATTTTTTATTGAGCGCAGCTATTCAGTATGGATAGCGCATCACAAATTACAACGTCGAAGCACAAACTTTATTCTAAACAAATATTCATTAAAAGAATTAATTAAAAGAAATCTGGAATAGTTCTTGATGGAAAACATAGTTCAATTAGTATTACGAAAACCCTGTGGTACCAATCAGTAGTATTTTCCTTTATTATTATATTTGTCCTCCCATCCCATCATCGGTCCTTTTCCCAGGTTTTATCATTTTATTTTTCATGAATAAATATGTAATATCCATAATCGTGTCATTGCTTTCATAGTAATTATATTAAACATGATGCATAAAGAGATGGCGTGACAGTTAATCAAAGTGATAATCGTAACTAGATCAAATAAACACCAACATGTAGGACACGAAATTACGTAGTTTATTCCTTTATATATTATCATGAAGTGCATAACTAATACGTTATGCACATGTACAATACACACATGTATAGTTCAGAGACATATGTAGACGCAGTGCTACAATTTATTTAGATATATCTATATAGTATAAGTCTTGTTTATGTAGACACATATGGCCCTGCATCTTCATATATATATATATATATATATGTTTGGATGAAAAATCCATATTTAACAGTTTCTGGTGCACCAACATCGGACATCGTCCCTGCACCTGCCACTGAGCAAGTGCTCTTTGTTCTTGCAGTGATCGTCGCAGTTAGCACTGGCGATGCACAGTCCCTTGAACGTGTCCGCCAGGTTCTCACATGTCTTTGCCTCTGTCTTCACCACCATTTCCTCTGCAACATCATATCAAGTGAGAGAACTTTTATTATTTTACGTCGATCCAAACGTTTAAAAATAGACAATAAAGAAATTAAGAAACGTAGCGAATATAGCTAGCTAGCTAGCTAACTAGGAACATGCATGCATGCATGCGCATGCAGTAGAATGAATTAATACTAGTAATTAATAAGAGTGATGACTTACGAGCAACAAAGAGAACGAGGAAGAGGAAGCACAATCCAGCGAGTGATTTCTTCTCCATGGCTTAATTAGTGATATATTAATCGATGTCAGTGATCACTTATATATGTGCTAGCTATATGTGTGTGTCAGTGTGGTGTGGTTAAATCTGGTGAAGATTGATGGCCTGTGTTGGACACATATATATAGCCTTAAGGGAGTTGAATAGTAAGAGTACAGATCACAGTTTCGGACAAAGAATTTTCAGAAGAAAGAGTATTAATTAGTAGAAACTAGAAGAAAATGGATGTGGAAGATTTCAATCAATATTATCGAGTTTGTATTTTCTTTATTAAAGTCAATAGCGTGCTAGCTGCGTGAATGACGGGAAAGCTTATCAAGATAATGCCAGCAAGAACATTAGACGGTATTTTTTTACCTTTACATTTTCCATGTACAGTTGAAAAAAAACAACTATAGTAAACATTATCTCTTATTAGGAGGTACGTACTTACTTGTCAAGGTATAAAGCTTGCCCCTTCAATTTGAATTCTGCATTGAAATTGCTTGTGATAATTATGATTTTCTGATCAATAATAATACGTAGAATATACCCAAAAAAGTATCAAATCAATTTGCAATAGACATGTTTAGTTACAATTATGATTTTCCATGTATTTGATGGAGTTTGATGTATCTTTAGTGTTAATAAAAAGTACCCCTTTGAGACTGATGGGTTACTGGGGAATTACCCTCCATTTGATCAGGCCCCTTTGAGACCATGTAGGTTACTGGGGAAATGCTCTTCAACACCCCTTTGAGACTGATGGGTTACTGGGGAAATCCTGGCATGGTTGGTACCCCTTTGAGACCATATATGTTACTGGGGAATTACTTTTTTAACACTAAGGTTCCTTGGTAGGATTTGAAACAGGTAGATCAGGTACTTGTACTATGTATAAGATGGTATGCGGACTGGGCATGTCTTGTGCTCCTGTCTTATTCTAATATAATTTGATTTATCAAAAAAAAAAACAATTAATATGCACGACCGGTAAAACTATTTCACTCAGCATTAAATCTTGATTATATAACAAATTAACATGTTATTATTGCCAATATATCTCCCCTTATAAATTTACTCTAAATGAATATACCAAATTTTGTTTCAGCACTATTAGTTAGTTATTGTGTTATAAAATCCATTGTTGAGAGTCTCACCTTATAAGTCGATTTTGTGAAGTTGAGTTAGGCCAAAAATCTAAAATCTAAGATGGTATAAGAGACTATCTTAAATATATTATTCGGTCATCCGTGTTTATTCATGCTCTAGATGTATGTTTCTATAACGTGTTTGTTGTTATTAGGCTGGGTTAATTACCAGCATTCCACGCTTTAGATGTCCAGTCCTGGACGTGAGGGGAGTCGACTAGTAATATGACTATTGTAGTTTTCATAAAACTTGGGTAATCTTTGCCTTACAGGCCGATTTTATAGAGTTGAGTTAGACCCAAAAATCCAAATTCTAATATCGATTTCGTCAGAATTCTAAAAGGCATAAACTGTACAAGTGTATGTTCTATATATTTCGATCGATAGATATCATTTCATATACTTCTCAACGATTTTGATTTTCTCAAACCCATAATAAACTATTTATCATTCTAATATTTGATATTTTGAAAAAACATATGCAAGACGTGGTATAGCGGAGTTCAAATACGCCCCGCAATCAAATATGCGTTTTTGGGCATGCAGATTGAGTGTATGTTTGGTTTTGTGGTGACAAAAATTGATTTTGATTGAATTGATTTTGTAAAATTAATTTTGACTAAAAGTGAGTTGAATGTAACGTGATTTATGTTTGGATACATTAACAAAAAAGTGATTTTTATCAATTTATGTTGTTTGGATAGTTTTGATCAAAATTGTTTTTAGATATACAATTACCAAAATGGGTCCTAATATGTGTTATGTATATATAAAAATGATCTTTTTTCATTTAATTATTAAACTAAAAGATTAAAATATTTTATTCTATCCTAATCCTAATTTAATTAATTTAAACTATCAAACAAAAAACAAACAAAAATAAACATATACAATGAATGGACTAAGCGTCAGTTAAAAAATGGAGGTATGTTTTGTCTTTTGCGGGTGTTAAGCCTAAACAAAGAATGCAACAATTTTAACAAAATAAGTTGAGCCCAACAAATAATGCACCGGGTCACACTAAAGGGTTTTTGTTGGGTGTTGTGACTTCGCTGCCGTGCATATGGAGGGATTACTTGGGTTTTGGATCTGTGACATGTGAACTTTATTAGTTAAAACAGAAGGTTCTGGGTGCCCCAAATGGGTTAAACCCAACCCACTTAAGAATATCCCAAGGATATTCTTTATGTATGTATCCTTTTTAGTATCATTTTTTGTGTGCTAGGTGTAGGCTTTATGTGTTCTGTTTTTTGTTTTTATTTTTTTAGTTGTTTTCCTTGTCTGTAGTCTGTTACAGTTTGGTATAGGTTTCAGCAGCGTGTCTTGGCTATGATTGATGTATTTTTGTGACTCTGCATATGCTGTTTTCCTTGATATAGATGTCGTATGGCTGAGGTTTTTCCCTTTTATGAACTTGTTCATGTTGACAAAAAAAACTGTTAACCTTAAAATTGAAATACCCCAAATCTGAAAATGCAGCGGCGCAAGAAACAGAGAGAAGAAAGAAGGCATGCAGTGACAGTGCAACGAAAGAAAAAACAACCGTGAAGGAGAGCAATGAAGGAATAAAAGAAAAATCCTAGCAATAAATTTCAAAATTGATTTGGTAACACCGTGAAAGCTACTCATCTCAGCTTTTGGTAGAATTGAGTTTGGAAAGCAAAATCGCTTTCACTTTAGAAAGCCAAACACCTTCCCAGAAGAAGAAATCGCGTTTGGCTCATGTAAACATGCGTTGGAGCACTGCCAACGCCGTTCCAAACACACACTGAAAACTATATATCAAGTAATATTGGTGTGCATAGACAGAGTCAAATATGCAAATTTATACTGATGCCGCCACCAGCCCAAATCTGCCACTAATTACACACCCTAGTTTCCTATGCCTGGTTGATGTCTTTGAGTTACGGCTAATCTCTCCAGATCCCTCACGGTGACTCATCGTGGTAGTTTTTGACACACTAACGTGGCAAGAGCTATAAAGACAAGGCTTCGTCTAGGGTGGGAAAGCCTTTTAGGTCTCCCACCATGGGAAAGCCCATATTTGAAAAAAAAATAAATTACTTTTGACCCCTTAACTAATTCAAATTTGAAAAGTACAACCCCTAAACTTTTAAAAATTATAAAAGTTAACTCAAATCAAAACCCACCTCCCCCATGGCGGTGGAGCTGGAGGAGAAGTCAGTTGACTAAGACATCTTAAGACATGGTTGGTAACAGTTGCGGTTGCGGTGGGATGCGCCGGAGAAGATGCGGTGCGGTGGTGGTCGATGGAAGGTCCACAGGTGTCGGCGGTTTCACTCTTTCTAGATCCTTCGCGGCGGTTCTCGGTCGGTTTCACCACGACCAGAGCTTTCTCTTCCTCGGCGACGACTACGGCGAGCACGACACCCCGCCAGTTTGCTTTTGGTGCTCAACATTCGAGAACGCCGAAACTCTGATGATCGACTCCGATGAGGCAGGGTTCTGCTCCCAGACGAGCATGTACCGGTGGGGCATGGATGTGATGAAGGTTGAGCTCGTGGGGAGAATGAATCGGAGCTCCATGCTTTTGTTGCAGATTCCATGTTTATAATTTTTAAAAGTTTAGGGGTTGTGCTTTTCAAATTTGAATTAGTTAAAGGGTCAAAAGTAATTTATTTATTTTTTTCAAATATGGGCTTTCCCATGGTGGGAACCTAGACGGAGCCTAAAGACATTACAAAAACAACAATTTTTTAATACCCCGTTATTTTTACTGAAATGCTTTTTGGCATGAAGGTTACTACACCGAAAGCAATTATTATTATAACTTTTTCACTTGTATATAGCAGTGGTCCTTTTTTTTTTTTCCCTTCCTTTTCTGGGAATATGTGAAATGTGGTTGGCATGTCTTAAACATTATAGAAAATTTTATACAGTATTTATATAGTTTCTAAACACCTGTTGCCCCTGTGGGAATGCTTTGCCAAGAAACATAATTTTAACAAAAATCCTTGGGAATATTTTTTTGAAACATTTATACTAACCATGTCAATCAAAAACTCCCAAATTAAGATTCATGAGAAACTTAAAAACTTTCCCATACCAAACACTCGTAGAAAGTGTTTGGTTCCGTGTCTGGCAGCTCACGTTCCGCGTCCAGCTCGTTGATTGCATAATAAACTGCTCTATGTAGCTTCTAGACCAGACATGCAATGGCGGCAAACTGGCCGTAGTATAATTTCCCTTTAGTATTCCTAGCAAATATGCCATACCTCTCTACATTGGAATCACTCTTTAAAGTTTTAAATTGCTCCCTCATTAAATAAATAGGAGGAAATTGGGAGAGAAAATTAGAAGAATTGATTCCCTGCCATAATGGGTTGATATAATGTTGATTGTTGTGATCTTACTTGCTAATGGGCAGTTACTCTGTTAGGATGCGACTCAATGATGAGCCGTTATGTACATTGGTAATTTTTGGTCTACTCATGGTATAAAGAGATCAAAATCTTTCATTGTAGCCCGGTCAAAACGGCATATACCCCCCAAGCTCGGAGCCTAAGAGGCGAAGGAGCTTGTCTAAGTCATCGCTCAATCAGAACAACACTCATGCTGCGATATATCCAAGCAGCGGCAACCATGTTACGAAACAAACCACTACATCTAGGCCTCAGAACTTTTTATTGTAAATATCTAATTTGTTTTATACCCATTCCTACAATGTTCAGTGAAAGATGAAAACAAAAAGATGCCCAAGATGTAAAATGGGTTTCAACTTGCTATAATAGATTGGCAAATTTACGCAGCATATTGGTCACTATAATTATCTAATAAACAATATGGTTGCATCCCATGACTATACAGGACCTTAAATGATTATCTTAGAAAGCAAATCATCCAAACTTGAGATATTTGGCTTAACGAGAGGAAGCTAAAGGGAAAAATAGCTTTACTTTCAGCCGAAGCCTTCTTTGCTTACCATCTCACAGGAATTTTTCTATGCTTGTGGTCAATGTTGTCTTGGGCACAGCACCAATAACTGCATCTTTCTTCTCACCATCCTTGAAGATAATGATAGTTGGAATACTTCGAATCCCATACCGAGTAGCAGTTGAAGGGCTCTCGTCAGTATTGAGTTTGTAACACTTAAGCTTACCGGCATATTCCTTTGCCAGCTCATCGATTATCGGATGGATCATACGGCAGGGACCACACCATGGAGCCCAGAATTCAACCAATACAGGAGTCTCGGATTCAAGGACAAGCGATTGCCAATTTGCATCAGTAATAGAAGCCACTGCAATATCCAATAATACTAAATCAACTTTATTGACTAAACTTAATTTCATTTACGATCTCTCAATGATAGTGAAATCTAACACCGCAATTATAACTATAACAAGTGTAATAGCTAAAATCTCCCCTCCCCTAAGAAGACAAGAAAAGGTGCTCCTCTAAAGATTGGTATTCAATTTCTCCTTTATTGCTACGAGTTCTAACTCTAATACTCTGAAACAGCTTCTTTGTTTCTCTCTCCCAATGAGGGTGGCAATCATCCCTCTATTATAAGGAAGGTTCATTTATCAATTTTGGCACAAACTCCATACCATGCAATTGCACTCAACACAAACTGATTCGCTATCCCTTCCATCTCCCTTCATATAACCCATCCAATCAACTAGGTCCATTTACAATACAAACTAAATAAGACGAAATCATCATGTATGCAGTTATGCAAGGAAAATAGTCACACAGAGCATGCAAGTCAGAATCTAAATATGTCTCAAGCTCAAGACACATCAGCAGGGAGCTAAGGAGAGGAAACCAAAATTATATAAGAGATATAAAGCTAGAATTAAGCTGCAGTTTAGTCCCACAAAGCCTTTACCCAGAACTACTAGAGTATGCGAATGCGACACAAAAAAATGAACCTATTAAGCTGCATTTAGTAAAACCAAAAACTGCATAACATGCTTAGGTATCTAATCTTAACAAATTTATATGCCTTCCACTTTTTCTATTTTGTCCATGCTTAGCAACACCAGAAGAGAATGCAACAGACTGCTATAGTGACTTTAAGTGATGGAGTAGTTTCTGATTGTTTGGTAGAACAAATTGACAACAAGCATGATACACTAATACTGTAAAATTAGTCCTGTTCCTGTAGCCAATACAGATGGTCAAATTGACTACAAGCATGATACACTAACACTATGGTCATGTTTGGGTGTAGAAGCCCAACTTGAACTTCTAACTTATGGAGAAGTTAGCTTTGCATTTCATTTTTATTTTTCTTATATATGGAAGAGAGAAAAAGCTGTTAAATAGTAAATAGGTGCTTAGGTGTTTATGGAGAAGTTTAAAAAAAACTTCTGAAAATATTGAAGTTTAAAAGTTAATTTCAACTTATATGAGAAGCTATTAGTTCAATGACTCATTAAATAAGTGCTTATACAGAAGATTATTCAAACAGGCCCTATGAGTAGGTTATATAACAATAACAATACATACATAAACCAAGGTATGCAGATATAGGGTCAAAGAAATTCTTCAAACTATTTTAACTGACCCCTTCTTTAAACTACACTTGAAGACAGTGTACAAGAAATTTCACCAAAAGATCACAAAACTCACACAGAACACAAGCAACAAATCAAGCTAACAAAGCAAAAAAAGTTCAATTTTTTTACTAAGCTACGACCACACGAGCCAGTTGGGTATTTTACTTCTATGTTTTTTTTTTCTTGCCCCCAATTATTTTCAATGAATTACCAGATCTAAAAACAAAATTGAAACCTAACCTTCAACTGCAGTACTATCTCGGGCCTCACACACGACGCCTCCACCACGAGGAACGATTCTCGAGGCGGTGTGACTCAGTGAACGAGTCGCGGCGAGGGGTCGGAGCTTGAGGCCGGTGTAGTGCGGCAACCTGGCAAAGCTCCGGCGGCCGGAGATGGAGGAGGCGGCGATCGGAGGAGAGAAGGCGACGGGAGGGACCGTGGAGGATCGAATGAGGGAGAAGGGTTCGAGTTGCACGGTGGCCATGGATGCAGAGAATCGCAGCTCCAGAATGAGAAGAGAGCGTGTGGAAATGAGAAATTGGAAAGTGTTGTGATGAATGGAGAAGTGAGAGAGACAGTAGAAGAAATGTTTTTGTTTTTTGTTTTTGTTTTGTTTCGGAAAGAAAAATGATAATATTATTGTGAGGTGAATGTGTGGATGAGAATGAATTGGCTTAATGCATATTTAGATATACGCCAAGCATATCCAAAATTGATTATGTGATTTTAATAAAAAATTTAAGTGTTTAAGTTTTTGAAGAGAAGGAAATTGTGTTGTCTAAAATCAATTATACATGAAGTAAAGATTGATAATTTTTGTATTAGGTTAAAAATTCTACACTAAATGTTATATTTAACTTATTTTTAGAGTAAAAATATCTAAATATAAATTATTTTACTTTAAACTCAATTTTAATCAAATTAATTTTACAAAATTAAGTTAATCAAAATCATTTTTAATAAACATTTCTCCTAATATACACTTATTCCACAAGAATGGTGGTCGTAAAGATGAATTAATCAACTAATGTGAGTCATTGCATATAGCTGTGTTTATATATGCAGTGAAACCCACTGCTAACGCGAGTTTGAGTAGAAGCTACATAGAGTAGTTTGTGCATCTAAAGGTGTGAGACGCGCGTCCAGAGGTGCCGAATGCCAAACCAGACATTTAGTCGAACTTCTGATTGCATCGGCTGCAACTTGGATTTGAATTCATAATTCCTCTAATTGAAGTTGGTTGTTCTCACTAGCGGCCTTGCTGGGTCCCTAATCTAAATTTTAAATATAATAAAAAAATGAATTAATAAATAAGATGTGGTATATATACTTCAAATAACTGGCTCTGTCCTTGTTTTGTCTGGATCCGGCCATGTGATGATTTATTGTTCACTTAAAATAATAAATTATAATATCAATAAATATGGATATTAGAATATATAATTTTTGAAATTTAAAAATTGCTTTTATTAATAAAAATCATTTTAACTATGATTTATACCATGAAAATTTTTGCTGCATGGTCACGAACAACATGCTGAAGTTGTGTCAGGGGAGAAACAGAGAGTTGCAGGGCAATGGTAACTCACCTAACCCTCTCCTCTTGATGGGTCAAAAGCATTCCCTTTCTCCACTGTCAGTATCCCAAACCCCAAACTCCAAACGCACTCAAAATCCACTTCCCAAAAAAAAACAAAACCCCTCTTAGTGCAGTGTGAAACACGCTCTGACCAACGCGTCACTTTCATATCCACTACCCCAAATTCATATGAACGTCACACATTTTCATTTTGTTCTGCATGAAATCCTCGTTGTGCCTGTGTCCCTACACAGTCAATCAACTGGTCAAAGTTAATTTCAAAACCCACCTCAAAACGCAAAACACAAAACTACTTCTTCTTCTTTTCTTGTTCTCTTCTCAAAGGCAATGGAGAAGATGATGAGGCATAATGGCTTCAAAGAGGAAGAGGAAGAGAAGAAGAAGAAGAAGAAGAAGGCCATGCAGAGTATCAAGCACGACCCATCTGAAGAAGCAATCATGAGATTGGCCTCACTTGCAATCAGCTTCAACGTGAGGTTGAGATCATCTGACATGCCTCTCCACATGCAGGAACATGCTCTGCGCTACACCAGATCATTACTCATCTCCCCCCTTCATCCTTCCCCGAAACACATCAACACCCACTTAGCCAGAGCTCTCAAAAAGGTATCTTTTTCTTTCTGCCTTCTCATCATGTTCTGTTTTTTTCTCTCTTCATCGTCTTAAATTAATTAATTATCCAATTATGAATAAAAATTGAAGGAGTTTGACTCGGCTTATGGGTTGGCGTGGCACTGCGTGGCAGGGAAGAGTTTCGGGTCGTTTGTGAGTCACACGGGTGGTGGGTTCGTCTACTTCTCCATTGACTCGCTCTCTGTTCTTCTCTTCAAAACAGAGGTTCACTTGGTCACGCAACCTCCTCCTCCTCCTTGATTTCCTTTTTTTTTTTTTGGTTTATTATGTGCTCTTGTTTCTAATGACAAGTAAGGTTGTTGTGTCCTTGGTTGTCTTACGGTCTTCCCGACATAAAAACTGTAGTTAAAAGGTTACTTAAAAGTTGAAAAACTGTGTGTATGTGAACTCAACAGTCAATACCTTAGCTTACCCCACCACCAAGTTTCCTTGTGAAATGTGAAGTATTGCTGCATTCACAAATGGTAATTGCGTAATGGATTTTGGCTCCAATATAACGCTAGTTATACTATACACTTAAGTTTACAAGGTAGGGAGTTTATATAACCCACACATATGTTTTTTAACAAAGTATATGGTGGCATCTAGGGTGGACCACCTTTTTAAGTGGTCCACCATGAGGAAATGGAAAAACAATTTTTGCAAAACTTTAATAGCCATTAGATTTAGTGATAAAAAATCAATGGCCCAGGTGAATTGAAAAATAAAAGAGAACAACATAATTTTTCCTCACCCAATCCCTACCTCATCCCTTCCCCAACCTTACGCCTAGCATCAGAGCAACCAACTTTTCCGACCTTAGCCGTGTTCTTACCATGCTCCACCTTAATCGCCGTGCGAACCACTCTTTGACAACGAAGCACCATGCTGCGCCCCATACCCCGCCTGCATACCTTCCTCTCTCCACTGAACGCCACCAGCTCCGCCGCTGTTTGCCTTCGTATGCTCTAGCCGTACTGTCGCTTGCTTGCCGCTACCACCACCACCCACTCCTTTCAGATCCACTGCTGCCGCCGTCAGCGACGGCTCGAAGCGGCCCCTCGTAACCTCCTTTGACTAGATTACCGGAACGACCATGAGTCACAACTACAGCACCCAAACGACAAAGGTAATCGGGCAATAGGAATTGGACCTCCCTCCATACAACCTTTTCTCAGCCACCGAAGGGGTTCTTCGTTGTCTCCTTCCGGTAATCGTCATCTCCAGCCGCCACAGAACCACCATGACTCAGCGAGTGCCCTACCGCTAGCACCACCACTGCGCCATCCCAACCAACCACCGTCGTAGCTAGCATTTTTCATTTTCGTTTGGCGAGAAAACATAGTTTGGAGTTTGATGCGGAACTGGAATGAAGTATTCCAACTAGAGCTCGTTTTTTGGATATATTTTATTCATTTCAGTTTGACTACTAGTTCAATCATTCTTTTAGTCTTGGACGATAAGGATTGCTAATTATTAAAGATTTTGTAGTTTGGTCCTTTGCTAGATCATATCATCACCTCGAGGGGATACTGGACCTCAGAAATGTCCCTATTGGAGGTGGATGACGGCAGAGCTCCGGTTTTCTGGTGATATAGTTTGGTTCTGGACTCAACATACATGGTCGTGACAGTGGCGCTTTGGCCGAAGAAGGTTCTTGTCTTGTTGGGGATAGGTGGGGGAAGGGTGTGATCCAATACTTTACAGAACACAATTTATTCAGTGGTCTAGATTAATCCAATGGCTACTTAAGTTTTATAAAAGTTTCATTTAGTAGTTCACCATGAACCACCTAACAAGGTGGTCCACCTTAGACGGAACCTCCATAATTTAGTATTTAAAATACACCTCTCACTTTCAAACAAGCTATTGAAATTCATATTCTTCCCGGTCCCAATTATAAGCAAAAAAAAAATTCATATTTTGTGGTCTTAATTATAAGCAAATTTAACTACATTTTATCCTCTTTAATGAGTCTATTCCAAATACCCTTATTTAACTCAAATTGTATTTTCAATGTAAGGGAGGTGGAATAAATAGTTTTAATTGGTAGCCACTAGCCATAATGAGTAATTTTGGAATAAGTTTTATTTTTTAACTAAAATCAAGAACAATTAATCTAATTAACTGACTTTCTTAATCAACGTGAAATCAGTTTTTTTTTACTTATATTGAAACCGGAGGGAGTAGGAAAATTGTTTTTGAGCAACCGATATAAATTATCATGTTCTTATAAAAGTTGTATGGCTTCGTAGCATGTGAAGAAGTTGAGTGTTCGAATTGAATCAAACCGATTTTTTTGTTGATAATTTTTAGGTTTCATTGAAAGCTGAGAAGAAACCTATATAAGCAGTGTTTTTGTCATGTTATATGCATATAGCAGTAATTAACAACTACCAGTACCACGAGAAAGATCGAAAGAAACCCAGTGGTTACTTCAAAATTTGCATGAGCCTCCCTCCACTCGGTTTTCATTTTTCACCGGTTGTTTTGAATTCAGAATACTGTGTGCTGGTCCTGGGGTGCAGCACTTTTACTTTGGTCAACCTCTTATTCTGCTTGTTTCCCGACAAAAAAAACTCACGCTTGATGCTACACATGTTGGATAAATTAGTTCAATTTGACCTGCCATTTCAATTCCAAATCAAAAAGAAAAATCTCACCAATTGTTGAAAAATAAAACACATGGTTCATATATTACCATAAAAATGAACTACCTAATTAATGAATAAAGTCAGTAATTTCCCCCAAACTGTTGACTTGGCTTACAATTTAGCATGCCATTCACACTCGTACATTATGGTATACTACACTAGCAAAATTGACATAACCCGATTTTGTCCGTAAGAAACCTCAGCAACTGGCCTCTGGCCTACTATATACAACCCGGTTTTTCTTCTTTTTCTTCTTTATACCGTTCTCTGTCCTAGAGTCATTCTCATTGTTGGCCATCCGAAAATCCCCATTTTCCTTTACCTTCTTGCTAGACTTATCTTTAGATGCAGATTTTCTCTTTTTTGTTGACGAGCGTGTGCTAGGCTCTGCACCGGTGTCGTTTCCACGTGGTAGTGGTTCTTCTTCGTAATCTAACTGCCAATTGCATAGCATATCCTGCCCTCCGTATTGGTGTTGTATTGGCTCACCAGCACCAGGAAGCAAACTATTAAAAGTAACCTCCCCATTCAACCCCCCTTTACGCTCCATCAAGACGCGGTCTGGTCTAATTATAGTGCCAAGAATGCTCCTGCTAGGTCCTAAGCTCAGGATGATCTTGGGATTTGTCAAAGTTGTGAAAGCCATTGAAAAGGCTGACCTTACCTACAAAAATAGCAAATAGAATTGCATTATAGCCACGCTTGCACACAGATGAACACTAAAAACAAATACACATGATAACATCATGATTTTAAACAAAAGGGGAAAGAAAAGGATATAGATCTATCCCTTCAAGCCAATAGGCAAAGCAACAATAAGCTGGATTAAATAAATTAGATGCAAACCCAGGACAATAATTCTTAAGCAGTCATTTAAAATTTCTAAATAATTGTGCAGTGAATCATCCAAGTTAGCTGTCTGCCACTGCAGATAAAATACGATAGGAATGAACAAATAATGGGTCGTGCACAAGGATTATAATTACTCATTTTACAAAAATGCATTTTTTACAAATATGACATGCCTGAACATGATTTCCAGACAATGACAAATTGTCCATGCTATTAATGTATTTCGAATTCCATGAAAGACAAACACACATGACACGACTTAATGAACTCTGAAAGACATAATGAAAGTCACGGATAGAAAAACAGGAAGCTCAATGTAACAGTTAAATGAAAAACACTCTTGCATTGGTTTCTCCACACTTTAAGCTTAAGATAACATTTTCGAGAATATTACCATAAATATCATTAACTCATGGAAAAATAAAAAACAAACCTGGAAATAATTATAGGAGTTCTTCCCAATGTCGTTCTCTGGTGCCTAATTCAGCCAGAAAAAATCTAGTCAATTAACTATACCCATGATATAACTTGAATCTTGATGAACAAAATAATACATGTCAATCCACTTCATATTATATGAACTGTATATTATAAAAAATAAATTATAAAACATTTAATGCAGAAAAATAGAGAAGACAGAGACTTATAAGACAATATTTAACTCCTGCTTAGATAATCTCCAGTTCACTACCAATTCTGTTCTTACCTTCTTGGTAGGCATATATTTCCAATTTTAACCTATTGCTTCATAAAATATTCAGCAATAGCTCCAAAAATAAAAAAGGATCATGGCCTTGGAAATGGAAATAATGATTCAAACCATTCATTGCTTCAGAAAAGTAGAGGGACAAAGCAAATGGCGACAGGACAGAAAAGAATGTAATCTCGAGTCTTGACTAAAACAAACAAAACCGGGCACCAGAGTTGTGAACCCATTTTATCCACACCCCCACCCGCAAAAAATAAATAAATAAAAAAGCTCAGACTAGTCTGGAATTCATGTAATGTCACAAACGGTAAATGCAAATAAAAGCTGAAGGAAAATTATGAAAAGCCCATCTTAAAAGAAGTCCACTTTCTCGCTTTATTCGATTGGCCAAAAAAGATAATTTTTACTTTACAAAGGCAAAAGGCAGTTTATCAAAGAAAACCTGTGGATCCTCAATGCCAATAAGAAATGGTCGTCCTTTGTTTGCAAACCTGAGAGATGACAAGGGGAAAAAGTCAATAACTTCATACAGAATAATTAAAAATAGCATTTCTTCACAAATATCCAATTCCTTTATTACCCTTTACTACTCTTTCGGAAAAAGGTGCCTGCGCCATTACAAGATACACCAACATCTGAGGTGTTCAATTTACGTCCATAGAAGTCAAAAAAATGTACCTAATTTCCGAAAGAAATAAAGAATAAAAGAACACACTATCATCAGTATGGAAATTTTGATATATTTCTTACTTTACAACCCAAAGAAGTCACTATCATCATGCAGTACAGGATTAATCACATGTTTCTCTTTTTTAAAATATTAGAAATTAGAAATAATAAAAATAAAATAACATGCCAATCATGGAAGAAGGCTCCTCTAAGTCCAACTGCCTAGCACCCAAGAAACAAATATGTAAAACTTGTTCAGAAGATACGCACCAAAAGGACCCCCAAGTTGTGCTCTGCAAAAGCTTGGCTTAGACGGAGATTCTGAAGCATATAATGGTCACAAACTTAGAAAAAGAAATATGCAATGCCAAAGATTACAATGCATTAGAAAAATAAATATAGTGAATATTATGATTTAATTTTGTTGATATGGAGGTGGATCATATGTTGAACAGGGAAGCCTTATTTGAATACGGAAGCCTTATGGTGAAGGTTAGTGAGTAAAACAGTGAACTATGAAAGCATACTTTGAGAATCACTAACCCGCAACATTGCCATCAGCATTGTTAGGAGGGCATAAGAACCAATCCCACCAGAATATACCTGCATACTTCACAAGAATCTTTAATTAGGCAGACATGAATCCAGATTATTGCACGAGATATAACATATTTAAGAAAAACCCATACCTCATTAAGTTCTCTTTGTTGCAAAAATACTTTTAAAATCAAACACAATGGCCGTAGTTGCGGCCACTTGGCCACTGCTTCCTGCAAATTCAATGGTTCAACCATGAACAAAAATATCTATAATATTCTGTCCAACACTGAACACTCAAGAATATTTGCTGTTTTGTTTCCTTTTTTTTAATTCCTTAAAGAGAAAGGGAGTGAAGAAAAGTCTCAAAGAGTGCAGGTGGAGTTTTAAAATCTGACTTTCGAAGGCCACCTTTTGCAAGGCTTCTTATGTAATTAAAAGTTAGAATACTCTAATAATACAATACAATATTGAATAAAAAAATTCAATAATAAAACATTGAATACCAAAGGTTAGAATATTGAATATCACATTCAATTAAAAAAATTCATATTCCAGACTTGAAAATCAAAATAATACAATATTGAATAAAAAAATTCGAAGTTAGAAAACTCTAATCGAGCAAAACAACTTCATTTATGTAATTAAAATAAAAGCACTCAAGATACAAGTCAACTACCACATACAAGCTAGTAACTTGATCCTACACAGAAGGCGAATGATGTAATAGTGGTGTTTTAGAATATGCTCCAAGTTGTTGTTTCTGTTTATGTAATTATAGATTATAGCTTAAACCACATATCTGTACAAGATTTTCATACAATCATTTTCTTCCATTTTTTAATTGACAGGAGAATTACAACAAAGCCTGTTATATAAATCTATGTTCAAATTTCCACTCCTGTTCAACACTCTGTAATGATAATGCATCTTGAAACAAAGTAGTGGAAATAAATAAAAACAGACCTGAATATACTCAGCAGCTTTGGGTCCATTATCTATGTCAAAACTGAAACAAAGCATAATAACACAACGGATCAGTGATATTGAGTTATTGACCAAAAAAATTAACACTGAAATAGGTTTAACTGTTTTTCTGCATGCAATATTGAGCAAGAACAAAACTATCCAATATAAACACGTGACAACCATGCACCTATCAATCTATCAATGGTATACAAAGAATAATCTGGTTGTGACTTGTCAGAAATATTAGTAGGCAATATTACATTTTATGGTGAGAAAATTAATAGTGGGGTTGTGTTCTATAGCCTATGCCCTATATGTATTTACCGACTTCTTTTTAAGAAAAATAAATCCATGATGGAATAAAAACAATAAAGGGCCTTCAGATGGAAATACAAACAACACACAGCAAACTAAGCAGAATTTTGATGTACGCCAATGATAGATTAATGAACAAGAGGCACAAAACGACTTCATAAGATGCACATATATCATGTCAAGGAAAATTTTCCATGACAGATATAGCATATATTTTTGCAACATAGCCCCATTCCCCAATATGCGAACAATAAAATAAAAACCATCATATCTTCTCCAGTAGTTTAATTAGTAGTTATTTTATGCAAACATGGAAAATCATAAAAAGTTCAACAAAATTAACATATGCAAGACGTGCAAGTTAAATAACTCATCCAACATCTAACATCTTACATTATATACAATCAAGTGACCGCTGAGCTAAAACATACTTAATGATACATTACTAAGTGACATAAGCATACAGCAATCAAGAAGAAAAAAGGTTCAAAAAAAAAATCTAGCAGTGCAAATGAAAGAGGAAAATGTTGAACCTTATATCAAATGAAACACCACTGCTCTTTTCTACGAATTTAATAATTGGCACACGAGCTTTTCCAATGACCTGCAGAAGATTCACAAGCAAAACACCGGATAATTAAAATCCTGCAAAACACTTATTATTTTTTCTTGTCACTAAAAACACTTATATGTCAGTAACCTGACCATACCTGTATCTTTTTAGCCATGCCCCTTTGTGACAATGCTCTAGAAATCGCATTCAAACCAAGCTGCGGGTTCGGTAAGCCCGATCTCAGAATCACAACCTGCAGCCAAAGGATTTGATAACAATGTATCAACCAGCTACATCCACTAGTTTATAGGGAAGGTTTAGTATCACAATATTAACAGAACTTACATCAATATCACTAGTTGGAAGATACAGCCCTGTCCTGAAAGACCCAAAGACTTCAACCTGAAAAGAAAAAAAAAACCATTCATTAAAACATAAAACTCTGAAAAGAATAAGATAAAAAGGGATGCAATAACTAAATGATAACCATTACCTGACAGTGAGGCCATATGTGTTTTATAACTTCAAACACAGATTCAATTGCGACGTCGCGTTTAGCTTTCTCTTCTGGAGTAGGTGACAAAAATTCACAAAAATCTACTATCTCTGCACACCAAGCATCACAGCACAAATTAAAAAAAAATTATAAAAAAAAACTATACTGGAACTTCATTCTATTTTGCACTAACGGGTTTCAGCTAAACACGCATGCACCAAAACAAAACCCAATCAGTTCAGTACCTTTATGCAGTTGAAGCATGGGGCTCCTGAATTTGCAATTCCCGCGAAACCAACCGCTCTCGAGCTTCGGCTCAGGAGCAAGAGCCGGCGTCTTCGGCTCAGCCGGAGTGACCGGCTCCGGGAGGGGGTCTCCGCCGGAGAGTTCGCCGGCGACATCGAGGGAGAAGAAATCGGGGGCGGTGGAATAGGGCGAAGCGCATTGGGGCGTGGAGAGAGAGATTTCGTTGCGGAAAACGGAGTATTGTTCGAGGTTGTCGGAATCGTCGAACGCGGCGGCGGCGGAAGAGAGAGAAAGTGGACTGAGAGTTTCGTATACGAAGGTTTCGGGAATCTGCTGATGCTGATGCTCCTGCTCCTCCTCCATTGAAAAAACCTAGGAGGTAGAACAGTGACGAAGGCTATGAAATTGGGGGCTGAAATTAGGGTTTCTTAGGGTTTATGTTATGACGCGACGGCGGAATGTGAGGTAGCCGTATGTGTCATTGTAATCAGGGTTGCAGTTAGTCGGTTATTACAGAGAGTAACCGATTCCTTTTTTTTTTTTTTGACATTGTGGAGTGGAGGGACCGATTCCAAATAATAATGTTACTTGAAAATTTTGCAATCAAATTATCTTATCCTATATTCTAATTGATTTATTTTTTTCATTGATTATCTACTTTTAATTTACATGTGAAAAATACTATTAAGTTTAATTAACTAATCAATTAATTGGAAAAAGAAATTAATAATTTTAAATTTTGACAATATATTATTTTTGAAGTTTAGGTCAAGTCAAATATTTCATTAGTGAGCTAATTTTATACTAAATAAAATTATTTTATAAAATTTTGTCATAATATTAGTTGACAAAATAATTAGACCAACATTTTAAGATATATTCTTCACTAGCTTTGATTTCTCAAATTTCCCAAACAAAAGAGAGTCTTGTAAGGAATCTAAGTGTAAATCCTATTCTCAATGTTATGAAATTACATGCTTAAATAATTTTTTGGTCTCTGTAATATATATGTTGTTTTTAACCATGAGATTGAACGTAAGTGGTTAATGTGTTTCGTCTAAGAGACGGACTCGGCTAGAAACCGTGTTTGGTCCTCGATGATGGAACAATCCATGGTTACCTCTCGGCCAAATACAGATTAGTCTAGGGCTTTCTCCTAGAATACTGTTGGTATAAACAAAAAAATATACATTTTTTTTGTTTTGGTCCTATGAAATTTATTTTATTGTTTAAGTCGTTATTAAATTATTTTTTCTTCTTTTAATCATTGCCATTAACTTTAATTTATTAATGTCAAAATTACAAGGACTAAAACATTAAAGTCTTAGTTTTATAGGGACTATATATTGCTATGTCATATTTTAAGGACCAAAGCAAAACAATTTAAACCCTATAAAATTAAGATTTTATTGTTTTAGTCCCTAAAATTTTGGCCAAAGTAATAGCAATGACTAAAAGAAGAAAAAATAATTCAACGAGGACTCAAACGGTAAAATAAATTTCATAGGACCAAAACAAAAAACATGTATATTATGGAGACTAAAACTTATTTAAGCCTGTAATTTCAGAACATTGAGACTAGGATTTACGGTTTGATTCTTAACATGACTCTCTTTAGTTTGAGAAATTCGAGAAATCAAAACTACTGAAGAATATACCAAATTAAGATTATGGTGAAAAAGAGTGAAGGAGTAGTTGAAGTATGTGTAAGCAACAACTCACTACTAAAACAAAGTGACGATTGAATGACAAATCGACACAGAGACAACCATAATACTAATTGATGTGACAATAATAAAGAATAACAGAGATTTTTTTTTTGGTGATTGATTTTTTTTTTTGGTGATTGAAAGAATAACAAAGATGATCATAGCTAAAATGTGTTAATGTCACATCTCGTGCTTCACGTTTTATAAATAGATAAATTGATATGTATTCTGTTATTGGCAACGGTTAAGGATAAATGGATAAAACTATCTATAATTAGATAGCACAACCTAATGCATTCTGGACACATAACAGTTCATTCACACCTATTTTAAACACATAAATCCCACAACGATATGCAGAAAAAAAAAATTGTTACACTCAACAGAGGAATTCATTGATTCATCAAATACCATATACGAAAATTAACACACACAAAATGGCTGAGTTCACAGAATTGTTCCCCTTAGGCAAACAAGTAGATGGCTTGATGCAGATGTATGTGTGCATCATCAAATTTGATCCTCCAACTCTTGTCACCATTTGCATCATACTCACATTGTTCTTCTTCATCTTCTATCAAATCCTCCACGGTTTATTCTACTGGTTCATGGAACCGAGACCAAACAATAACGAACACGATCTCGAAGAAGGAGGGTATGATAATGATGATGATGACGGCGACGATGACACGCAGTCTAACCGGGTTACAATCTTCAATGCCTTTGTCCTTGGAAATTTGCCGGCTTGGACAATGGTGACTGCATTTGAGGAAGGAGGAGATTTTAATGGGAAGAGAGGGCAAAAGCTTAGAGCTTTGAAGAAATTGCCTCCTTTGGTGAACTATGGGAAGCATGATGAGTTGATGATAAGTAGGAGTTGTAATGAGTGTGCCATTTGTTTGGAAGATTTCCAAGTTGGGCAATTCTGTCAAGTTTTTCCTGTGTGCAATCACATTTTTCATTCAGATTGCATTGACCACTGGTTGCAGAAGAAATCAACTTGCCCAATATGCCGTAGTCGTATATATACAGATTAATTCATTGTTGTAAATTGTAATTCTGTAAAGATTTTTTTTGGGTACATAAATCATTCATAATTGTAAAGATTTGTATATACCTATAATAAATTAAGGTCTCTGCAAAGACAATGACTCTATTCAAATCTCTTCATAACTTCATCGATTTTTACTTCTAAGAAAAGAGAATGTAAGCAGTGATAGCTTTCCAGTATAAGGAATTCCCATTTTTTATAGTCCATTCTCTGCCAAGTAAACATATCATTTTCAGATTCATATTTCTAAATTTAAAAATAAGATTAAAATGTTTTATAACACTTTTATACGACCAGTGTTTTGTTTTGTTAATTTTAACCATTAGCATTGGATATTTAATGGTTCAATAAAACTGATAAAAAGTCATAATTTCTCATTCCATAGAAGAAAATTAGTATGGAGTATGAATTAATTGTTAGGGCCTAACTCATCCCCACAAAAACCGACTTGTAGGGTGAGGATTGCTCACACTATATAAGCACTACGCTAGCCATATCACTAGTCGATGTGAGACTTCTCAACACACCCCCTCACACATCGACTCTCGACAACACCCACACAGGTGATGACCCACTACCCCACACGAGTGGCGAGGATCGAACCTTGGCTTTGATACCACTGTTAGGGCCTAACATTAATGTCCACACCCCACCCCCCAATAAAAAAGGATCGATGTCTTTTATGAATGGGACCTGACTCTGATATCATTTATTGAAATCTATTTTATAATGTTAACATAGTATCAATTCTCTTAATTAACTTGAGATGAATTTTTGCAAAATATGAGTATGTGACTTCTTTTTATGTAGGAGGTTTTGTCCATTTTTTGGCCTGCGTAAACTGTGAATCATGTGTTGGATTCCAAAATGATGGGTTTATAAATTAGAATGGCATGTCAATTGTTTGATACTAAAGCTGGAAAATTGGGTTACATTGTTGCAAGAAGAGTGCTTTACTGATTGAAGCTCGTTAAAAAAATGATGGATTTAAATCCACTTTAGAATCTCACACAGAGCTCCTCCTATAATTCAAGCATGTGATCAATTTGATTGAGGGAGATTTGCACGAGGTTTCTTAAGCTTCAATTAAGTATTCATAAAAATGATTAGGAAAATAGAGGAATTGAAAAGAGTTAAAAAGACACTCAATTATAGAGGGGAAATGTTAAAAAAATGAGAGTTTTAAAACACACCTTAAACGCCTACTACTTTTAACATTGAATTAATATTATAATATAATTTACTATTCAAAATTATATACTTCTACTTTCTTAAGAGGGGATAATTTTTTGAATAATGGTTAACTGAGTATGTAAGAACCTTTAACTTTGAAACAATATTAATAACCTACATACAAATTATCCTAATAACTTCAATATTATGCCTTACGACATTACTGTACCAGTTTCATTTCTCAATATTCATTTTGTATTTCTTGGTAGCTGCAGGGCAGTTTCACGTATTGGTATTCTTCATTGGCAACTGATAAAATTTATGTTCACGAGAAATCAATGTTCTTGAAAATACTGAGTGATAAAGTGGTTTGGTGGTTTGAGAAGAGGAACATAGGGGTTAAAGTGATAAAAAAATCACGAGTTCAAATTCTTCCACTAACATAATATATTAATTACTAACATTTGCCTATAAAACAAATATAGCATAGATGACAAAATTCCTTCTTGTCTTTATTCCCCATTTTCTTCTTTTCCATATTTGAGTAAAGAATGTATAAAAATAAAAATGCTCGGGTGTCGTGGTCAAACATAACGTAGTTTGGAAAAGAAATTATCCACACTTGTCACATTTTGCAACTATAATACCATCACAAAGATGACTCTGTTTTATACGGTTAGATAAAGGGCTTTAACATGAGAGTGGTTTCTTATTGCATAGCTTATGTGGATAATGTTAGTTAAAAAAAAAACTTATGTGGATAATGAATCCTGAATTACAACTACCAAAGTAAATATCAAGTCAGCGGATTCAATGTGCAAAGCTGCCAATTCAAGGATAATAGGATATGACAATTGACTTTGACCAAAAAAAAAAAGATATGACAATTGGCAAGAGTTTATTATAAACCTGCCAGCTTTGCCTGATATAACATTTTTCTATATATTTTGTAAAACAAAACATTATTCTAAATAAGAACTTTCTGAAAATCTAGACATCTATATTTGGAATTGCAACCATGTTATGATCAATTTAATTCTTTCTCTTTCCTAAACAAAATTAATTAGATTTGACATTTGACACCCATAAGTTACAACTTTTCTTAACGAAAAAGAAACCAAATAAACAAGTAGCCATCCAAGGTATAGCCAAAAGTTAATGTTTCTGAAAATCATTGAACATGGGTGCAGTTTCTCAAGCCTTTGCTCCTTCACAAGCTGCCCCAGAACCTTCTCTCACAATTTCATATTTTATTGCCAACGCTTCTAATGTGGTTTTAGCCTTGCTCTTGTGTCTTTTTATGGCCACCATTCTTTCAACAATAGTGGTTCTTCTTCTAATAAAAATATGTGAATATATATATGATGTTCTTCTTGAAACACTTGAAGATGATATTGAAGAAGGAAGAGTAGTAAGAGCTTTGGTTGTTAGATCCTTTCTGACATACCAAGTTGCATCCAATCAAATAAGTGATAGCAGGGAAAGATTACAAACATATAATACACAATATGATTCTGAGATGGGATCAATTCATCATAAACGTCCCTCACTCAAATTGCCACAAGATGTAATCTATGAGCAAGATGAGTTGAGATCATTGTGTGGTGATTGTGTCATATGTTTGGAGAGCTTCAACACTGGAGAGTCCTGCCAAATTCTTCCACTTTGCAATCACTTGTTTCATTCATATTGCATAAAGCATTGGCTGGAGGACAATGTCACTTGCCCGGTTTGTCGAAATTGTTTAATAGAAACATGATAAGTTGTAAAATGAATGAGTTTTGTGGAAAGTAAGACCATGTAAAGTTGTGAAGAGTGGTCTTTCACCTCTTTATACTATTTTGATTCAGAAACAAGAAGCTAAACTTGAAAGGGTTCACTTTCATCTCTTCAAGGTCTTTTGCATTGACAACATATTTTGGAACATGAATTTTTGAAACTGATGTCAAGACAACTGAGAATGAAAAGAAAAAAAAAACATTTGTAGAGGTAGCATCCTAATTGAAACTGTCACCTCTAATAATACATGTTAAGATGAGTTAAAGATCATGTGATGTTTCTTTTCTTTGGTTGGAGAATTTCATCAATGTAAATATTTCCTTTGTAGATATTCATTTTCTTTAATTCAAATCCCATTGCCTAGTGCCATGTAAAGGACCTTAACTTGCACAATTTGACTAAATTGAGCAGCAGAATGGATTTTCTCTTGCAGAATCTCTTTGTAAGGAGCTGCAATAAGATACTCTCTGCTGCAGGAATAATAAGATATGTACACGTTCAGCTAGACGAATTATGCAATATAAGGCCATTTTCTTTCTTTTGTTTTTTTTTCAATGTTTACCCAGGGAAAGTCCCGTTTCATTATCTTAGAGTAGAAAGCAAGCCCCATCTATAATGATGATGTGCAATGATATGATCATAAGAAAAAATGGGTAAAAAATATCCAACCAAGATGTGATTCGCTTGTAGGGAAAGACAAGATTTGGTCAAGATAACAACTGAGAAAGGAATCAGAAGAAAATCTGAGTGCAAGTATATTCTGTTTTCATTGGAATTAGAAGTTGAAAAATTGAAAGAAAACATTTTCAAATTGAGTTTTCTTTCACTGGTACTATCCTCAAAGGAGTTTTAAAAAATTAATTGGTTTTCTAATAGCAGAAAATAACTCTTTTAACTATAATCCAGAGATTTGTCATCATCCAATTCTATCATCTACAAGAGCACTCATACTGAACCTATATTTTAGCTTCAAAATTTCTTAGCAAACAAGGCTTCATATACTCAGCTACATGAGCTGTCCTTCACTGCAACAAATTTATTTTATTCTCTATTGCAAACTTCAAAGCTAAAACATAAGAAGACAAGTACTTAGGTATCACCAAATTCTGACACACCATGATCAGGCCATTGCACTTTAGCTTCAAATTAAAGTGCATTTTACAAGTTGGTTGTCTCTACTTCTGCTTCAGATACATTCACCACAGGCACCTTTCCATATACCCTTGACCCTCGAAATCTATGAGGCAAAACATATTGAGCACCAAAACGTTGCTGCAAGTAGATAATGATAGAAAACAGGATACCTCCCAAAGGGATGACAATGTCCCAAGCAGTGGAGTAAAAATCTGCGCTTGGATCCGCATAGAAGTATGACCCGTCACCCATTCGAGCATAATTATGTGTCCTGTAAAGATCGTAGGCATGGGGCAAGAGTCTCACAAAAGTAGTTCCAAAGTAAAATGAACATGAGAGAACATTCTCCCTCATATTTGTAAACAGATTTAGAATGATTTGTGGCAAGAGAAAGCCATCCAATACCAAACCACCATAGGACTTGATGTTCTCCCAAGATGAATGATGTTGTTGGTACACTGGGGTAACCTCATCTCCATCCTTCTTCAACTTCAACAGCAATGCAGTCAATAGTCCAGCTGCATACAAGGGTAAAGTCACATAGGCAGCCATCCTCTCGGTAACCCAGAGGCCTTTCTCGCGTTCGTTAGTGTTTCTTGATGACCAAGTTAGTTGAAGGAGACGGAATTGCAACAAGAAAGCTACCATGATGATTAGCCTTACAGCTATTTCATTAACTTCAAGCCATCCAACATTTCCAAATACAAAGTTTTTGTTGTTAGGATTTTGAGCAAGAAGTGCTTCAAAGTTGAGAACAAGGGGTATCATGTGACCCAAAGTGAGAATTGACATCATAATGAGTGAGGCTAAGGGGAGCACATTAGGGTGTCTCTTCACATGGTAGAGTTGCAATCCTGCAAAAACACATGCCAGAGTGGTAGATATCAGAACCATGATGATCTCCATATCCATTCTCCAAACTGCTTTCTTGGCTGTTTCTGTGTAAAATGCAGCTGAAGATAGCTCTAAACTCTTGAAGTAAAGAGGATCCGATTTTTTGCGTGTGCTTTCGATACTTCCTCTAATGTAGCTTCCGTTTTTTGTATCTAATGATGGGAACTGAAACTTCACTAGAATCTCACAATCCAAGGATCCGGCTACTGGTGTCCCAGTGTTCGCGGGAAGATCACGGCAACCAATCATACATAAGATTCCTGTTCCAGCATCATAAATTCCTTCTGCTGAAATCTTCACTCTATCAGAGGACAAATTAAACACCGAATTCATGTCATTCAAGGTTGAATTAGACAAGATGCTAATCTTGTAGCTAATGTTAAACAAGCTACCATTGTTGACAATTACCATAGGAGCCTCTGCAATGGAGCTTGAGATAGAAATAGGAACCTTATGTAGATCAAAGCCATAGACCTTATCACCAACAGACAAGGGATCTGAATAACCCCAACCTACTCTCCTGTTGGACTCTCTAACTGACATATCAAATCTCATGTCATAAGAATAGGCATCTGGATATCTTCTTCTCCCCATGTTCTTGACAGGTTTGTGTGTTGGACATGATTGTTTAACTCTGTCTAGCTGGCTATACTCATACTTTGCGGGTCGAAATCCCACCCTTTCATCCTCATAATTTCTAAATGTTATCATCTTGAAGTATTCTGGATCATTAGCAGTCTTGTTGCTCCAAATTTGGCCCACTACTCTATTAGTATTTTTTATTGACCAAATTGAAGGGAATCTCAATCTCAATCTCACTGAGCAATCACCAACATGTGTTCCAGCCAAGGATGATGCCATCCCCATGACATGGCAAGCAACTACACACAATGTATTTCTCTTCTCATCCCACCATCCTTCCCCTACTGACACAGTTTTTGGATTGAAACCCTGGTCAATCCAATAGTCACTAGTATTTGAAAACATCACCATAACCCTCATCTTGTGCTTATTGGTAAGAGAACATTCAATGCCTTTCAAAGATATCAGAGATGGAAATTGACCAGAACTCCCACTAATTGGATTGCAGTTCTTCTTAGAAGAAGAATTGCACTCACGAGAGTACTCTAACTGGAGTCTGTTAATCGATCTCGAGAGAGGATATGAGCAAAAACTAAATGAATAATCTAAATTCAATGATAAACCTTTCTCAGCAATAGCATCACCCCTCCCAGAAGAGAATTCCTTTTCAGCTTCATTGGAATCCAAGGTGTAATTGTAATTTGCTTTTGGAAACATCATTACAGAAATGGGATCAAAGAAATTCTCATCCTTTTCAGAACTCAAGCTCTCTAAGCTTCCACTAACCAAGCTAGTGATGTTACTTGCATTGAAGACATTATCAAGCTTAAAGACACCATCAAGATTAAGAGAATTGCCTGTTTTGGAATTATAACCATTTCCTGTCCCAACCATGCAAACCTTCCCTGAAGATTCAGACCAAAACCCATCAAGCTTAAAGGTCACATAATTTGTATAGTAATGACGACGTTGATGCTTGTCACCACCACCTTTGCTGAAGTTCCCCACGTGGTAGTAAACTGTGTTGGGGGTGCTTCTGAATGATACAGTGCATTCAATTTTGAACAAGTGAGGGTCCTGATTTGCATACATGTACCTTGGTCTAAGGTAAAAGGAGTGTTTAATGTTCAAGGAAGTTGTTCCAACATCAATGATTCTGTCACCTCCTGTGAAGTAACCATTGTTATGATCACCAAGAGGGAAAGAGTTGAGGGTGAGGCCATTTTTGGGGGTTGATTCTGGGATGATAGAAGCACAGTGGTCTTTGTAAGAGGGTTGTTGTTGTGGGGTAAAGGAGGAGACAGTGTTGAAGGAGAAGAGTGTGAAAAGAAAGAAGAGCATGGAGAGAAGAGAATCCATATTGACCATCATCAACTAGTTTGTATTTTTTTTGTAATGAGAATGGAATTAGGCAGAGGAAGATAGAAAGAATTCAGTTCATTGTTATATAGAATATTTCTATGTTGTGTGCTCTAAGAGAGATAATGGCTTCTCACAATATGCTAAAGTCAAACTTTTTTTTTTCCTTTTGGAAAAGAAAAAACATATATTTTATGAGGTTTCCAATCACAAACATTTTATAAGGTATACTTTTCTTATGTATTGGTTCACTCTTTGCAAATTGCAAGTAGTCACACAGTTTTCTCCCTCTCCAAGAGATGAGAACTTGTTACTTACCTAAAACCCACTACTAGAAATTTGGTATCTAGTGACTGATTTAGAGACAAAAAAATGTCACCATAAAAACTTATTTGGAGATGGAATTTATGGATTTTATTCCAAAAATTAAATTTATTGTTAAATTGGTCACAAAATTATTTTAGAGACTGAACTAGTAAATGATTCAAGACTTGTAATTTGTATTTGTCTTCCTTGGACTCGTCCTAATTAAGAAACAAGACAATATAACAAACTTTCTCACAACGTAGCTCTATCTTTTTTTATATTTACTCCATTTTATAATCAATGCCGAAGACTGCAACATTAATCTTTCAATATGCTAGGACCTCGTAAAAACAGCCATCTTTCTACTAAAAGACATTTTCTTCGATGTTCCTCCTAATTGTTTAATTTGTTGTGTACCTTGACTATAAATTATGCAAGGGGACAATTATATAGGTCTTGCCGGCGGAATTTCTATAGGCACCATGATGAAATCCCCATTAATATTGGACATTACTTGTTCGACCCCACAAAGACTTGCAAGTTGTGGAAGACTTGGAATTCCAAGTCTTTAATTTGTGGAATAATAATCTCAAGACCAAAAAACACGATAAAGCAAGATACTGTATATATATACTTCTTGTGAAGGTGAATCTATGATTTGGATAAGGATAAGCAAGTGAAGGTATATCTATGGTTGATTTAATTTAAACATCACCGTGAATACAATCTACTAAAATTCAAAGATAATCACACTTATACTTGCTCAAATTCAGGACAAATTAACTTTAGAGTATATTTATCCTAAATATTTATTTGCAACTATATATAACATACAAGGTTATGCAGACAGTGTTCATGAAAATAACGTAGTCTAGTGAGTAGAGTTTAATAATTTGATACTAAACAAAAACCTTATGATTAACAGATAAGATTTTACTTAATGAGTCACATGAGGAGTCTTTTACACTAACAATTTTATTCTATAGAGACAATATTGCAACAATACACACAATTTCATAACTAAAATACGTGAAGAGAACTACTTAAGAATGACCAGTTTTTGATTCACCATGCTCAGATCATTTCATTTGCACTTGTGCCATCCAAAAGGGCTTTTCACATGTTGGTTGTCTCAATTTCTGCTTCTCCCACCACAGGCACCTTTTCATATGCCTTTGATCTTTTGAATCCACAAGGTAGAATGTAATGGGAACCAAAACATTGCTGCAAGTAGGTGATGATAGCAAGTATGATACCTCCCAAAGGAATGAAAATATCCCAAGCAGTGGGTGGAGTAAAAATCCTCACTTGGATCAGCATAGAAGTATGACCCACCATCTTGGTCATAGGCATGGGGCAAGAGTCTCACAAAAGTAGTTCCAAAGTAAAAGGAACAAGAAAGAACACTCTCCTTCATATTTGAAAACAGGTTTAGAACGAGTTGTGGCAAGAGAAAGCCGTCCAATACCAAACCACCATAAGACTTGATGTTCTCCCAAGATGAGTGATGTTGTTGGTACACTGGAGTAACCTTATCCCCATCATTCTTCAACTTCAAAAGCAATGCAATCAATAATCCAACTGCATACAAGGGGAAAGTGATGTATGCAGCCTTTCTCTCAGCACCCCAGAGACCATTGTTGCTCTCATTAGTCTTTCTTGATGACCAAGTCAGATATAGGAGACGGAATTGCAATAGGAAAGCTACCATGGTGATTAGCCTCACACTTACTTCATTAACTTCAAGCCATCCAGCATTTCCAAGAACAAAGTTTTTGTTGTTGGGATTTTGAGTGAGAAGAGCTTCAAAATTCAGAACAAGGGGTATCATGTGACCCAAAGTGAGAATTGACATCATGATGAGTGAGATGAAAGGGAGAACATGAGGGTGCTTCTTCACATGGTAGAGTTGCAATCCCACAAAAGCACATGCCAGAGTGGTAGATATCATAGCCATCATGACTTCCATATCCATTCTCCAAACATTCTTTCTTGCTGCTTCTATGTAATATGCAACCGCTGATAGCTCTAAACGTTTGAAGTAAAGAGGATCAGATTTCTCGCGTGTGCTTTCGATACTTCCCTTAATGTAGCTTCTATCTTTTGTATCTAACGACGGGAACTGAAATTTCACCAGAATGTCACAGTCCATTGAATCTGTTGTTGTTGGTTTACCATTGTTTGAGACAAGGTCACGACAACCTATCATACACAAGGTTCCTGCTCTAGAATCATAAATTCCTTCTGCAGAAATCTTCACTGAATAAGACTTGTTAAACAAGGAACTCCTGTGAAAGGGTGAATAAGACATCACTGAGATGCTAATCTTGTAGCTAATGTTAAACAAGCCACCATTATTGTTGTCGAGGCTTTCAGCAAGAAATTCCCTTGAGGAGATTGAGAAAGAATCAGAGGATGTAGGTAGATCCAACTCATAGAATTGATCATCAACAGATAAGGGAGATGAATAGCCCCAAGCTACTCTCTTGTTGGACTCTCTAACTGACATATCAAATCTCATGTCATAAGAATAGGCATCTGGATACCTTTTCCCCTGGTTCTCAACATGGTTGTGTTTTGGGCATGATTCATTAACTTTGTCTAGCTGGCTATACTCATACTTTAAGCCTTGACCCCCGATGCCGCGATCCTCATCATTTCTAAATGTTATCATCTTGAAGTAGCCAGGATCATTAGCAGTCTTGTTGCTCCAAATTTGGCCCACTATGCTACTAGTGTTTTTGATTGACCAAACTGAGGGGAACCTCAATCTCAATCTTAATGAGCAATCACCAACATGAGTGCCAGCCAATGATGATGATGTGCTTGTGCCCATCATATGGCAAGCAACCACACACAACATATTTTTCTTCTCATCCCACCATCCCTCCCCTATTAACATAGTTTTGGTATTGAAGCTTTGGTCAACCCAATAGTAATCAATATTTGAAAATTCCACCAAAATCCTCATCCTATGCTTCTTAGTTTGAGAGCATTCAAGGCCTTTCAAGGACATTAGAGATGGAAATTGACCAGAACTCCTGAGAGTACTCTAATTGGAGTCTTCCAATGGCCCAAGAGAGGGGAGATTTGCAAAAACTTAAAGACTCAAAATTCAATGCTAAACCCTGCTCATCAGCAATAGCATCATCACTACTCCCAGAAGAGAACTCATGTTCAACTTCGATGCAATCCAAGGTGTAATTGTAATTTGCTTTTGGAAACATCATTACTGAGATGGGTTCAAAGAAATTCTCATCCTTTTCAGAACTCAAGCTCTCTAAGCTTCCAATAACCAAGCTAGTAGTGATGTTACTTGCATTGAAGACATTGTCAAGCTTAAAGACAGCATCAAGGTTAAGAGAATTACCTTTTTTGGAATAATAACGACTTCCTGTGCCAACCATGCAAACCTTCCCTGAAGATTCAGACCAAAACCCATCAAGCTTGAAGGTTACGTGGCCTCTAAGGTAACTATTTTGAGGCATGTTGGTGCTTTTAAATGATATAGTGCCTTCCATCTTGAAAAGGTGAGGGTCATGTTGAGTTGCACGTGTGTTCCTTGCTGGAAAGTAAAAGGAAAACCGGTTCCATGAAGCACCAACGTTGATGATACTATCACCTCCTGTGTAGTAACCAGTGTGATGACCAACAAGAGGGAAAGGGTTGTGTCTGAGACTTGTGGTTGCAATTGGAGCAGTTGACTCTGGGATGATAAGAGCACAATGGTCTTTGTAAGAGGGTTTTGAGGCAAAGGAGAATAGAGGGTTGAAGGAGAACAAAGTGAAAACAAAGAAGAGTATTGAAAGAAGAGAATCCATGATCATAGTCATCAACTATAGTAGTTTATCAGAAAAGGGGCAGAGGAACAAAAGGAAACATAATCAATATTGCACTTATATATAAGTCTCTTTGTACCATTTAATGATATGGTAGAACTTATTTATTTATTTATGGAGAAATTTTTAATAATTATTCCTGAACTTATTATGTCATCTATTAGATTGTTTTTCTTTATCTTCTGTGGAAAATTCTCCATATGCATAACTATGCATCAAATAATAATTTAGGTGCCAATAAACCTCAAAAATATTATTGTGCAAAGAAAATTATGCTATCTTTTCAATGGACCAAAGAAGAAGAAAGAAAAAAAGCAATAAACCCGATGCTTGTGCTTTCCTTTGAATTATATGTTTGTGTTTTGTACTTAAGCACAAAATTTCCAAAATAAGTTTCAAGATATACGCATATGGTTGTGTTATCTACTCATTCTTTAACTTCTTATACTTTTTTATCATATTATTTTTTATCTCCTCTTTTATTCTTTTCACCACATCACCGATCATATCTTTTTATTTTCTCTTTATTTCCTTTCCCCTTTTCTCCTATACACCTCTCTCGCCCTCCAATTTTCCAAGGAAAAAGGAGCGTTTGTGACAAATGAAAAATCATATACTACGAGTCAACGGCCACAAAGACTTGGAACAAGATGTCATCATCATCATTAATCAAATATTTGGCATGATCTCTACGAGACAAGCAAGGCCAAAAGAAAAGTAAACACACGAGACAGCATGGAAGACTTTAGTGCACCTGTGAGTAGTTTCTTTCTGGATCTTTGTAAGATAACAGTGTTGACCAAAAAAGATGGTGACGGTCAATGAATCGTGGAAATTATTTCATTTTATGTTAGGAAAATTATTTCTTTCGTTAGATTTACGTTAGGAAAAGACTCATAATTTTTACAAGTCGGATCCAGGGTCTAGTTTCAATCATAATAAAGGTCAACCTGCACATTAATTCTCTTGTGTTTTGAGGCTTTCAGCAGGTTGATATTATTTGAAAGTGTTTTTCTTTTTAAATTTTTTAACATTATTATTACATGTAAAAGTTCTAACTATAAGCTTAATATTGTTATTTGTACACGGAAATTTGTTCATACCCTTGTGAAGTATCCACAACAATATACAATAATGCTTTTTTTGATATCTTTCTTTGATTTGATGTCACAACATTTCACTCCTGTTGATTAACGACGATGAAAAAAATAATAAAAACAAAAACATTTTCTTCTTAAAAAACAAACACTAAATTTAATTACCTTTTAGCACAAGAGAAGAAACAAAAGATGATAAGCAAACATATATAGGATACTATATGTCATCCTATCGAAGTACTAGATATTTATTTGCAACTATGTACAATTATGTGCAGCCATTGTTAAGTTTAACTACTTGATATTAAAAAAAAAAAACAGAAACCTGCATGTACTAGTAGATGTAATAAGACTAATGACTGTATCAAGTCTAAAAATTGGGTTATCAAGTAGAGTGCCCATTGTTCACTTTTTCTACTGGATGGCAGAATTTCTCACAGTCCTTAGCTCCAATTCTTGTAAACTCTCTGCCAAGCAAACTCACAAGTCCAGCTAAAGACGCCTTAAATCGCGGCGAGCAGCTTCTGTCATATTCATCAACATCCTGAACCCCACCTTTGACCAAACACCCAACTTGAGCACCTTGCATGTATGCATTGCATGCCACCAGAATATCTTGAGCTCGGCTGCAGAAATGCCCCACAACAAAGGACTCAAAATGCTGAAAAACCAAGAAATAACTCTAGTTAGTTAAATTTTGAACCCCAGAAAAGGAAATAGACACATGTTTAAGGCAATAAATAGAATCAAACCTTTGGAGGCATTTTCATCGAATACATCATTGTCCTCAATGATAGAAGGAATGTATCCTCATTATACTCCAGGGACTTCGCTTCACCTCTTTTTGAACCGCTCATATGTTCAAATCCAGGTTCATTAAAGTAAGGCTTTGTATTCAAGATTAGACCTTGTATGGAGACTAGAACCTGTAGAATTGTTGAAAAACCTGGAAGCCACTTCTCATTCTTGCTGCCGGACCAGGTGTTAAGTAGACTAAGGCATACTTTGCCACTATCGTACAGATTCGGGTTGAGCCGAAGACCTCCAGAGTGGTAGTAGACTAGCTGCCATGAAAGATAATCCTTTTTGTCAGACTTGAATTAAAAAGAGTGAACAAAAAACTAATGTCAGTCAGATACATACCGGTGGTTTATTGGGATAGTCACTGGGAAAGTGAACATCGAAAAAGAAAAGGCCATCATGATAAGGAGTCCCTTCTGCTCCAATAATAACAGCCCTCAAGAGATCCATCCTTGATTCATAAACTCTAACAAATATTGAATCTGATGAGGATAAAAGAAAGAGTCAAGAGACAGCGAGATTTAGCAAAATGTCAGGAGTAGGTTGCACACTATGGTATTCACAGCACAATTTTACAGTTATTTATAAGTTTTTCAAATTTCAGGAAAAAAAAATCTGGACACCACTGAGGAAAAAATTGATAAGCTTTCCATAAGGATATATCATAAAGATAATAAGCCAAGAGTCCAAGACCCTTAAGATATGACAGGAACAAAACCTACCATTTCAATAGCATTGATTGGAGTTCTATAAAAAGAGAGAAATGCTAACAACACACTCTCTAACACTTTCCAACACGCTCCCCTTTATTGGTTGAAATGCACATGGAACCCACTAAATTACATGGGTCTCATTCCATAACTAGAGGGACCCACATGAATTTTAACCAGTAATAGAGTGTTGGAGACTAGAGAGTGTGTTGCTAGCACTACTCGAAGAGAATAACAATGATTGGAATAATTGGATACAACCCACACAGTACAAGTCCATCGGCTTGAAAAGAGAAATTAAACACTGAATGTGATATGACATGGAAAATATTACAAGCTATTCTGTAACAGGAATACTAAACAAACTCACCTGGCAAATCCTTCTCCAAAATCTTCCACTCTGCCTGAATTGTTTTAGCCCAATTCTTTGGAGGCTGTTTGGGAATTAGGTTCATCGTAAACCCATATAATTAAGATTAGAACTGAAATGCAGTGTGTCTTTAAAAGAAAAGAAGAAGAAAAAAGAAGTTACCTGCTTTGTGGAGGAATTATTGCGAATATAGTGATGGTCAGAAGAAGCATCATTGACAGTGTCAAATTGCTTAAAACTTTGGAATTCCCTCAGCCTTTTATCTCTGTTTTGATCAGACATTGTCGAAACAGGGGGATCCACAGCTCTTACATTATTTCCATCTCTGGCAGAATTGTGATTCCAGGTGCTATCAAACATGTGCTTAGGAGCAGCATTAGGAGGGTCAAGTGGATAATAATTTGGATTAGTAGTATGATTAGTAGATAATGGATTAAAATTATGAGAATTCTTCCCAGGGTTCTCTCCAATGAAATTTGAATGGTGTGAACTGCTACTGCCAGCTGCCTTATTAGCACTTTTAGGTTGCCACACATATGGTGGCTTACCTGCATGTTGCAGCTTCGTGACCTCTGGATTCTTAACCGAACCATGGTTTTTTGAACCAAAAAAAGCAGACTTCATTTTACTGTGGAACGATTTCAAAAACCACTGAGACTTAGATGACTCTACTCCTAGTGAATGATTCAATCCGCGCCCACTGCGCTGTGATGCAGCTGATTTCTTCTTACTAGGGGCAGCTTGAGAAAATAATTGAGGAGACAACTCTGTTCCAGAAGAGTGACCAGCATTACCCATTTTGATTTGCAAATTAGAATTACCCATTTGAGATCCTTGGATTTTAGAGTTACTGGGCTCTAACAACCGGGAAGGCTGAGAGGAGTATGTGACATGACTATTTTTAGCATATGATTGCATATCACACAGAGGACTGGATGTACTATTTCCAGTCTTCTTCAAACCTAGTTCATATTCTGGCAACCAATTAAAAGGAGCCTCAACTCCAGGAGGTATATCTACATTATCGAACTGTGCCTGTAATAAATCGTACTCATCTACATCCATATAATGTTCCGAACAAAAATCAATGTAGTCATCATTGTCAAATGATAGATCAGAGCCATGCCCATCAACATTGATTAAATTATGAGATAACAAAGGGTGACCATTAGAAGACCCAATCCCACTAACTGGTCCAAATTTTTCCATGCCAGGCTGATAAAATGTATAATCAGACACTTCCTGAAAAGGATTCCGAGCAAAATGTTATCATTTACAAGTGGGAAAAGACAATATCAATCTGCTGCAAGAGATAACAAATAACATCTTATACAAACCACAACTTGATGGTCACCATAACCATTATGAATGGCTTCAATTGCCTTCCCCTTGTTACTTTTACCAACATTTTCACCAATTATCAATAAATCCTCAGAGTCATCATCATCGTCAATGTCAATTACATCATGCAAAATAACCTACAAAAGTAAAACACAATCATTATATGTGAGTAAAGAAAAAGATATACTTTTAGAATCATTCATAAAACATAGACAAAATAAAAGAGCAGAAAATAATATCAAAGCAAACAGCAGTGATTGGGCAACTTTCAAACTGAACAAAAACAGAAAAATATAGTAAGAATCATCTTTCCTCCCTTGTATTTCCAATACTCTTCCTTTTTGTGAGGGTACAAGCACCCCTTAACAATTAGTAGTCACTAGTCAGCATTTGCCTATATATCCCTCTTATTAGAAATATGAATACAACGAGTTATTTTTGTATTCATATTTCAATTAAATGGGACTCGTGATTAAATATTAGGCCTTAATTTCTAAAGGTACTGGCAGCTTCATAAAAACAAAGGGTACCAAAGGAATCACCTTAAACAAATCTCCCCGCTATTTCGAAAATCAACACATACCTCCCCAAACCGTAAAACTATACCATGACAAACCTACAGAAACCTCTTTTGATTTCCTTTATTTTTCCACAAACTCCCCATCCACTGAGAGCCTAATTAGTTTCTCTAGGTTCAATAGCGTGATCACCATTGAATACGCATAAAACAAAACCACATTCCATTCAAAAAACAAAATGGCCATGATTTACAATGTTGCAACAAGGGCATTCTAAGGCGTAGTAGAACTACCAAAGCTCACATGCAGCAACAAAAACGAAAGGTTGCAACAAAGAGCAGTAACAACAGCAAAAGCAATGAGCCAATGATTTCAGAGCATAAACGGGAAAATCGTGGGGGGAGGGGAACGATCACGGGTGAAAAGTGAAACCCCAGATTAAGAATTTAATTAAAAATCAACACTTTGAACAAATTTAAGACCCCCCACGAGAGAGAAAAATGTTAACGATAATTAAATAAACCCTTCAACAAGTTTCAGAAGGAAAAAAAAACGGAGACTTTGAAAGGGGTGGGAGAAGAAGGAGGAAGGATACCTGTTTCTGCTTTTTGAATCTGGAAGGGTGGTGAATTGGGGGAGGAATCTCGACGACGTCAGGGTCCATTGGTTCACGACGAAATCCAAAGGAAGAAAGAGCGAAAGAGTGGACGTTTTCGCGGGGTGTTGTTTATGCTTATATACACAGAACAGAACACAGAAAGAAAGTGAGAGTGAAACAAAATTGGAAAAAGAAAATAAAAATAAATAGCACGAAAAAGTAACGAAGAGGATATAAGCCAATCAGAGTAGTTATGGCTAATTAAGAGGAGGGATAAAAAAACTGATCAAATCAACGAGTGGAATTCAATCTGATAGATTTCGTACATATTTCGTGCTCAAGACTGAAACAGAGACATTTTGGGGAATAACGAAATGACGAAATAAATACTATAATTTTGTGGGCGGCTGCGGCGGCTCGATTGGATCAGCTTGGTAAGTTGAAGCATTTCAGCTCCCATATACCTAGTTTTTCACAAACGTTGTTCTTTTTTTTGTTTTTAATTCTATCAACTAAGTACTTTGTTTGTATTCCGGTTACAAATTTATATTTGCTCTTTCCGATATAAATTTTCTCTTTTCAGTGTAATTTTTTCAAAGCAACAAATTGTCCCTTCTAATCTAAACTCAATTTTGCAAGCCTTAAACTAGTTTTCAAACACACATTAATCAATTTGACTCCAAATAAATTTAAATTTGAACTATTTTAATCCAATTGAAAATATTTTTAATTAAATCTATCAGTTTCAAATATTTTCAAATCAATTAGTAAATAAATAAATAATATATAAATATTAAAAAAAACATTAAAATATGAAATACCCATAAGCTACAATAAAAGTTACTTGTGAAGCTTTTCAAATCAAAACCATAAAAAAATTAGTTTTAAATTTTATTTATATCATAAATATCATAATTTATAGTATAAAAAATAAAACTATTTTTACTTAAATAAAATTTTTATAAATTTAATTTGTATTGCATAGGATTGATTTCCAAATTCAAAATCGACAATCAATTCAATCAAAATTTTTTTTGATATTTTTTTGTTTTCATTTGAATGATTTATTGAGCTTTTTATTTAACCAATTAATTAACACTTTCACTATGACATCATGTTTTCCTTATATTCATCTACTTTAAGAGAACCGAAGCACTTTCTTTTATAAAATACTCCAAACAAAAATTAAGAAGGTAATTGTTTATTTTTTTAAAATAAATTATTTATAAAATATTGGGTTGTTAAAATTGTTCACGTTTTTTAGGAAGCCAACAAGTGTTCTGGCTTTCTTGCCAATTCGGGGTATGATTTCAGTACTCAACAGGAGATCTATGTCGTTCTTCTATCTGGTCGTCAAGTTTTGCTTTCTAATGTTATAGGAGTTCTTACTCCCCATTTAATTTTTCAGGAAATCCAAACAAAAATTAAAAGTGTGTTGATTAGGTTCAAATCATTGTTATTTATCCTTGTATATTATCTTCACTTTTATATAAAAATTTGATTTTATGTCACCATAAACTAAAAATGCTCATTTTTCAGTTATTCTAATTACTAATTAAATTAATTTAAATATTAATATTTTTAATTAATGTTTAATTTTTTTCTACAATTATAATTTTATGTCTCATTAATCTCATTACCTAAAATATGTTAATGAAGTTACATAGTAAATATAACTATAAACTATAGACACTTGGTAACACTAAGGCCTCTAGCCGGTAAAAATAGCTGATAAGCTAGTTTATAGCTTATGAGATAGCTGATAGTTGATAAGCTAACTTATAGTTGATAACTGATAACTGACAACTTATAACTGAAAAACTAACCAATTGAATTTAAAATGTTCGTTAAAATTAACTATTCAACTAGCTAATAAATGTAAAAATGACATAAAATGACATGTGGTATGAATTATATATATTATTTTAGATTAGTTATTTCTTTATTATCTTATTTTATTTTAAATTATTTATCATTGTAAAAATTAATATAATATTTTTTTAGCTTTTTTATTAACTATTTCTATGAAATGAAATAATAAAATAATAACATATTTATATGATTCATAATATAATTTTTGGTTTATCGATAAAAAGTATATTATGAATGATATAAAAATTTGTGTCTCTTATTTTGTTTTAACTTAAAGGTAACTTTTAAGTAAAAAAAATCCAACTTTACCTTCAACTTTAATAATTTATTACTATTACTACTGTATCAAAATTATATAAACTTAACTTTTTTAGTAAATGTTTAATTATCCCAACATAACCTATTCAATAAACATATTGCAAAACATATCTTAATTTGAATTCGCTTAAAACTTCGACATGTTAATTACACATAACGTTTGAACTTGTAAACCTTACTAAAATCAAATAAACCTGATATTGACCCAGTCATTAGCTTTGGACAAATATTGAGCAAGGTTCAGGTCAAGTTAAACCTGACTATTGTTTACTAAGTTTAATAATATTAAAATCTAGACTAATGTCAACACTAAAGAAACAAAAAATAAATTATTATTTTTTTTAAAAAAAAGGAACAAGTGGCTCAAGGATTATAAACATTAAACAGGTAACATTTGATAGATTAATAAATAATCCTCCGCCCAATTTGGCATTTCCCCATAATATTGTCCTATCAACACCACTGGCATGAAATCACTCTCAACGCAGTCCCAAAGAAATTTTAGGCATAATATAACGTTTTCCTTCCAACTTGAGCATATTAAAAATTATCAGAGCTGTCTTCAAATAACTTAGCAAACAAATTTGGAACTGCGATGTGTAGGAATGAAGCAACCAGGATTACGCTTCAATGGGTTCGAGTTTGCAGAATTTATCTGGCATTTTTGTTCGTATATGCCATCTCCTTCAAGAGTATACAAGTCTATTTCGACCACAAGGAGGAGAGGGGCCTCCCCTTCTGGCATTCGGTGACACAATCAAGTACCATCTCTTGCAACTGTTTCTCCACATCTTCCATGGGTTGGCAAGCATCTACAACCTGCATCAAGCCAGTGGAAAAAGAAGGAAGAACAAAAAAAAACGAAAAAGGTTTAACATGTAGCCAAATCTTGCATGGAGACCCAAATGCTGTAAAATACTAAAATGGCAACAAGCAAGACATTTGGAGATAATAGAAACAAAAAAATATTACCACTTTGCCAGATTGATAGCTATAATAACAAAGTATGAGTATCAGAAAATAACTGTTAATTTCAGGAGGAAAGGCCAGAAAAACAGCCCATTACCTTCCAGGAAGCATCATGAAGAACTTTATAACTTTCAGCAACTTTCTTCTGAAATTCCAGCTTTTCATATCTCTCACCACCATACCCTCCTCTTTCTGCAGCTTTCTGATATGAATATGCAGGGAATATCAATAAGCAAAATAGGGGAAAGTGAATGAACCAAGCATCAACATGCTAGCCAATCAATAGCGAAAGAGACAAGAAAACCCAGGTACGTGAATTTTACAAGCAAGAGAGCACGACTCATTTATATATTAGGACCTCAACCACCCCCTTGAGTAAAAGTAATAACATTTAACTTTTCTAAATCAAATCAACCCCCACCCCTTCTTTACTTCAAAGTTTTAGATCCCAACAGCATGGAACATAGAAAAAAGAGCAAAGAAACACTTAATACAAAATAAGCATGGTTTTACAGAATAAAAAACTTTTTCCAGCATGAAAGAAAATCGGAACTAATGGGAAAGAAATATTGTTTCTAAAACTGTGGTTCTAATAACAGAGCAGCTTAAATACTGTCTTTAAACCCAACCCAACAAAACACTATTTATTGGCCAAAAGGCAAGAAGTGTTGCTTGCCTCTGGTGATATGTCAAGGTATGCTGCCAGATCTGGAGCCAGCAATCCAACCTCTGGGGCCTGCAAAATGTAAAATTCATTGTTTACTAACAGAGAGAGAACATAAGCAATTGTGCAAACTCTAAAGTGAACTAGAACGAAAGACCTCTTGAGAAGTCATAAGCAATTTTACCTTACACCATTCAATATCAAGTCCCTTGGCAGATGAAAAGGCCACCCCAGAATAAGAATAACGGTCAACAATAAGGGTCGTTCCACTTTTCAATTTTGTTTCCATCAATGACCTGCATAGACAACACAACTTAATGATATTACAAAGAACTCTTTGAATTGTACATGTCATCAACAACAAGTACCTGCAAAAACATCCAAATGGTTTGAGTGCTATGAAACCTACATGCAACATCAGCTAATAAGCACAACATTCCAGGAATATACGTCTAGTCATGATATCACTACCACCAGTCATAACAGCCACATTCAGGGACGGAGGGAAGGGGAGGCAAGGGGGGGCTTGAGCCCCTCCCTCCCCTCAACTTTATTGGTTGATATACATCTAATTTATACACACACATATACTTTGACCAAAAAAAAAATACACATTTTTTTTTTGATAATATTATATACACACATTAATATTATATTATAAACACATACACATATTATATCATCTTATAAATGCTATTGTTATATTAATTTGTTCATTGATACATTTGATATTTAGATACACAAGCTTAATTAGTAGTAAATTTTGTAAAAATATGATAAATTTGCTTACATTTTGTTCATTTTTAGATCTAAAAAATCTGTATAGATTATTCAATGTGAAAAAATTTATGAATTGATAACAAAATTTTATCTTAATAATTTTTTGGCCTCTCCCTTAATGTAGTTCTGGATCCGTCCCTGGCCACATTAGTGTAGTAATCAAGCCATGTCACAAGCTTATTGAAATCTGCTTCCCTCAGAGTCAGAGCCCATCATGTCAGCATTTTTTACATGATATGTGCATGATGTGCAACATCATGTATTACAACACATGTCAAGACAGCAGTGATGCAACACAGCTTGCTTCTGATGACAGAAAGCGTACTTTCATATTATATCACAAGATGCAGCTTATTTGGCTTCTAAAATCATTATGGCAACTTGAGTTTTTCATCAAAGGATCATTTAAATGCCCGTGGTTTCCATTTCCTGCTTTATACCCCTACCCCTCTTGGAACTTCTTATCCACTTTCGCTAGACCAATGGTCATGGCCATATATCAAACTGCCAAATCTTGAATCCAGAATTTGCTTTATTCTTCCCATGCTATTTTTTACAAACCGCTACCACAGCTCATAGAACATAAATTTCACTAACTCAAACCCGGAATGATGCACATGACATATAATAATATAACAGATTTTAATTGTCTGGAAAAAAAAAGCAAAAGTGTACAAACCTCTTTTCCCAACGATTAGCACTGAAGAGAAGATGAATAGTATGATCATCCAACTGTGATGTGTTTGTAAGATAGGCAGATATCATTTGCCCAACATTTGTAGTTCTATCAGGAAATCTCCATAGTTCAGCAGAGACCCCTTGGCCCTCCAAGTAGGAAACTAGTCTGCTACACTGAGAAGACTTCCCAGAACGATCCAAGCCTTCTAGGACAACCAAGGCACCTCTAGACTCCTTGCTGTTGCCCACTGTGCTACGATTAAGATTACCTTCCATTCTTACCTGCCTAGGAGAACACTTGGAGGAAAATTTCACTTTAAAATTCAATGAATTCCACAAGACTAGTGCTCTGAAACTCCTGCAAAAGAAAAACCAGTCCTTATAGAAGCAGAAATAAAAAAAAAAAAAAAAATCAAAAGTCTTATTCAACTGGTTGAGATGGGCTACATTGATCACTAAATTATCGTGTCATGAATCAAGCAAAAGTAAAAAAAAATAAAAAGAATTGAAAAATAAAACTTCCCTCAATCCTTTGTTCCTTCACTAAAAATATCAGCACAACAACAAACAATGAAATTGAAACCACAAGCCCTTGGATTTTCCACCAGACAAAAGAAAAACATCATTTTTCACCCATTGGACTAAGCACTACTCTGGGTCGAGTAAAATTCAAAGTTCAAACATAGTATGACCAAAAATATTAAATTAAATGGGGACAAACCCAGAATCTAATTTTTTTTTAAAAAACTGATTTTTAAAGTTAAAACCAGAAGATGCAAAGAATCCTTACAGTGACTTAGAAGCTGTGGCAGTGATGCAGGTGCCATAGATCATATCCACACCAAACCCTTAAACTGAACCAAAATAAAAAGAAAAGGGAAATTAGAAAAGGGACGCGGTAAGTGTGCATAGTGTGGTTAGTTGCACCAAAATAACCAGATTACTTTATGGTTCAGTTTCCTGAAACCAGACCCTTTTTTATTGCCAAACTGGTTTTGATTTTGTGGTCCAGTTCGGAACCGAATCAGAACCAGCTTTGGTTCAGAACTGGTTATTGGACCGGTTTTTTTATGCAATCCATATTTATAACGGGTTTCCATTTTTAAACCAGTTTAAAAACAAGATTTCAATAGGACTTACACTTGGTGGGATTGTTAGGCTCTCTTGAGTACTTCACCTAAGATTAAAAACAACAGAGAGAGAGAGAGAGAGAGATGAAAACAGATCAGAGATCTTATAAGGAGCTAATACTAGTAACCAAGTATAGAGTGCACAAGTAGAGACCCCAAATCAGTATAGGTGCATATGAAAGGCACTTCATCAAACACTAAATCTTCAAATGATAATAACACCTTCCCAATTTCCAATAACCGAGCAAACCAAGCAGAGTAGTTGAAAATGAATAAAATATGGTGCAAACAATAATATTGGCATTCAAACATGAGTTTTGGTCCAGTGGTTCTGCTCAAGGCTTAACACAATTTGTGACAGAAAAGTGATGCACTCGTATAAAGATTTTGGGCAGTAAGTGATAACCCAGAAGAAAGTCTACCCAAAAACATGCGTTAGAAATTTAAAGTTGATATATCCATTGATTATAAGCTAAAATGGAAAAAGAAATATGCTATATCAAAAGTCAAAAGATACATGGGGGCACGTTTCAACATCACAGGAAACAATGGTGAATAGAGATGTCAGAGAGAGGAACCTGAAGATATTTAAGGGAAGCTTGTGATTCTGCTAACAAATGGCGAATCAAAGAGCTTCCGATTTCTGCGAACTATGGAGATGCAAAATGTTCGAACAATGGCGATCCAAAGAGCACGAACGTTCAATTTAGGGATCGGTCAAAGGTAACGACTTCTGAAATGATTTGGGGATAAGAACAAGGGGAATCAGCGATTTTCGGGGTCACAACTCACAGGCAATGATTTGGGGGTTTAGGGAAAGAGAAACGGTGGAAACGGGAGGGATTTTCAAAAGTAAGGGATGACTGATGAGATGAATTAGAAAAACCGGGTCTAGAAAAACAGTGTCAGTGTCACTCTCAATTTTCAATTTGCCGGCTTTTGTTTTCGCCTTTCGCGCTTTTTCTTGAGATTTTTTCGGTTGAAAATAATAATTGTTTTTTTAATAATATTATTATTAAATTAAAATAGACCAAAGAAATGCAAAATATTTTAGTTGTTTGAATTTGTAAGAAATTTTCAATTCAATTTCAACATAACACTGCATAATTTTATTCAAAAATAAGAAAAAGTGTATAATGATTTTGACAAATTAATAATTACTCTTAGAAAGCCTTTATATAAGTTTATTGTCTCTAAACGCGACTTTTGGCTCTAAATTTACTGTTTAATTTTTTTTATATAAATGTATCTAAACATAAATTATTTTATATTTAACTTATTTTCAACCAAAATCAATTTTTGTCACCATCAAACCAAACACACAAGAAATCCAATTGTGATTGCAAGGAATATTTTGTAAGTGCAACTGCGAATAATTTGTTTTGCACTTCTACAAGAATTTGATTCCACTCTAACAAAAAAAATAACCTTCAATGATGTCCCTAGACATTTGAATGGCTGAAATTTAAGAGCATATATGCTTGATGATGGATAGAACAGTCCAAACTCCAAAAGTTGAATATACCGAGCTACTTTTGGCGACATGGCTTAAAATCTGAATTAGATAGAAGTACCCGTGAACATGATTACAAGAATTTCATAACGTAAGCAAAGAGACTTCAAGGTATAACATTATTAATTTTCCATGGCTTTCATAAGGAGGATGAGTTTAAGCTCAACTAAAATACTTAGGGTGGATGAGGACTAAAATAAAGTTCCAAGCAATTTGTTTATGTAACAACATACTAATTTACTAAACAAAAAAAGGAGAACGATGGATTTGGTTAATTTACAGCGTCAAAATCATATTTTGCTTTCAAATGAGTTTATTTACTTCTAATGGAGTAATGGGTGGCTCTTTTATTCCACTCCTTATATATTTTGGAATATATGGCTAATGTCACAATTCAACCGACATGATAGAAAATCCTTATCTTTATCAGAAGAAGCACAAAATTAATCTATATTGCAAAGTACTTCAGCACCTTTGAAAAATGAGCGATAGAGAGAGGAAAAAGAGAAATTATATGGCCATAAAAGCTTTTTCCTTTCATGATATAAATAATGTGGAATCTAATTAACATCCAGAATATATACAAGGAAAAAGAAAAGGAAAGATAACAACTTATCACTGTATTGAACAAGTTCTTAAAAACAGGTAAAAAGTAAGCAACTCTAAAATTCCCAAGATAAATCTCTCATGTTATTTGGAAATGCTATTCTAAAGCGAGCATGTTAAGTAAGCAATGAATTATCAAATTAGTTTTTAAAATTAAAAAATTTCAACCATATTTGTCTCTATTAAATTATTTTAGAGACTAAACTGACTAACATAAAATGATCAATGTGATCAAGAGTTTTTAATTTTATGGACTACAGTAGAATATTAATAATATCAGGTATTAAATTGACAACACCTACAATTTTTGAGACGATTTTGATGATTTTCTCATTAAATAAAGGTGTATTCATTCTTAAATTTTTTTAATAGGTTGAAATCGTAATTCATTTTATCTAGATACACTCTTACTTGATTATTTTAGACACAAACTCAATTTAAAAGAACTTTTTAATGTTATTTTGCTAAATTCTTTTGGATGGTTGTGCCTCTTTCATGCCTTTTGTGGTCCAAATATGGAACCTCATGAGTCATGATACATGTTCACAACCCCATCATACATGGCCATCTCTCCTCTATAAATATTGGTTTAAGGCAGAGCTTGGAATACATAGCAGCTCATACAAAGGCTTGAACTCAATACTACTCATTTCATTGCCAAGTGCTTCTTTGCTCTCAAAAATCACCATGTCGGACCAGTGTGGAAACTGTGACTGCGCTAGCAAGAGCCAGTGCGTGTAAGTGTCCTGTTTCCTTCTATGCCATTACGCATATAAAAAGCCAATTCATGAATTGAATTTTGAGCTACCGGCTCAAGCTTTAGATGTGACAGGAGTATTTGTACGAGAGGAATACACAATTTTGTCTATGAATATTTAGCAAAGGATACACTTTTTCAACTTTGACACCACATCTTGACCCAAAATTTTAAAGTAACAAGTGCATAGATCTTTAAAGTTATATTGTTTTCACTTAACTCAATATTAACCAATATGTGACTTTACTCACACTTAAATTTCCAACATATATTGTATATGGATTATGCTCAGGGGCGGGACAAGGGTATGCCATACCCACCCCCCCCCCCCCCCCCAAAAAAAATTTATCCTCTTTTATATGTGATATAGTATAATTTTGGCTTGATATTTGTGACTAATGGCCCCCCGATAATTTTTTGGCTTGGTATCTTTAGTTATTGACCCCCTAATAATAAGTTCCTGGCTCTGCTCCTGATTGGGCTTGATACCTGTGACTAATGGCCCCCCGATAATCTTTTGATTTGATATCTTTGATTATTGGCCCCCTAATAATAAGTTTCTGGCTCTGCTCCTGATTATGCTTTGGTTTTTTTGGTTGGTAAATATATAACCTGAATCCTTATGTTATGTGATTTTATTGCAGGAAGAAGGGAAACAACTATGCTCTTGACATAGTTGAGACAGAGAAAAGGTAAATGTCCAAGTTTGATGACCATTTTTTCTTCTTCTTGTATGCATAGGCGTTGAGAGAGTAATTAACAATTTAAGTGCTTTGTTTTTGCAGCTATGTGGAGACTGTCGTCATGGACATTCCTGCAGCTGAAAATGATGGCTGCAAATGCGGTTCTAGCTGCGCTTGTGTCAACTGCACCTGTGGTCATTAAGACCATGTTGTTATGCTAAAAACTATGTGTCTGTACCTGTGATCCTAGTATTATCGTTATGATCATGGTGAATAAATTTGTGTGTTTGAGTCAGAGTTATGTTTCTCTGAGTCCATAGTAATGTTGTGGCCGTCTCTGTGGCCTTGTGTGATTGAATTGGAATGGACTAGAAGTTAATATTTTACACTAATTTCCACTGTGTTATCTCTCTGCTTCATCTTTCTTATAACCCTTTATTTTCGTATCTTTCAAGCTAACATTATTGATGTAAATTAAAATGAACTCTCAACCTGCCAAATCCCTATTATAATAATCATGTAGTGAAGGATCCCTTTGAGACCATATAGGTTACTGATGTATCTTTACGATGCTAGGCAGTAATGGTTTGGGAGCTCATACTATTTAGTTGGTGGGAGCAGTTATGTTGGTTGTGGTTTGGTGATTCATTCACACTGCTTTGTATTAGTTATGGTCCGGGCACTACTTGTGTTTTCGGTTCCGTTTAATCCAATTTGGCTTTTAAAAAAAAAGTAATCATGTAGTCGAAATTATACCCCCCAATTTGTTGATTTCATGATTCAGCACATTGAAGGACTAACAGCAACTATATTTGAAGATAAAAAAGTTTACTGTTACAGCATTCAATAATCAATACTCACGTCTCTTTTAAGAGAGAATTATATTTTCTAAAGTTCTAGTACTTTTGATAGCACATGAGAGAAGGATAATCCCATTAATTCCTGTACAAAGAATATGAAGGAGATAACTATAAACAGAGGTTTGAAATGAAGATGAATGAGTAGAAGGAATAAATATAAATATATGCCCTATGGTTTGTAATGGATGCAGTATTAATGAACACACTTGAAAAGAAAAAAAAAAAAAGAACACCTGTTTATGATGTAAAAGAATCCAGCTTGTGCTTCAACATATTTCGAAATATATGCGGTTCTTGTAAGTGACTGGTGAAACAAATTAGACTATCATATGTTCTGCCAAAATCTATCACATAAAGACAACAACACGTATTTGAGGATGAATTCATACTTCCTGGAGCATCCCTAAATCCAATTAATTATGAGAGGATCTCTGCCATTGATTTTAAGCACACCCCTTTAAACTTTATGCCACCACCCTAAAATCAATCGTGGAATGATTGTCCTATTAGTACCACAATATGTGGAAATGATGAGAAGATCATAAAAACACTCACCACTCATCGAACAAAAATGAACCCTTTCACTCCCACAAAAATTCCAAAGACAAATTCATTTTATTTAATAACTAGACCCACTTAATCCGAATATATAGATAGTGACAAAAAATTCTTAGCACTCAAATTTTGAACTTTCGACTAAACAATAATGGATCTGCACCTTTATGTGTAGGTTTATGGTGTTGATTTTTTTTTGGGGGGGGGGGGGGGGGTGTAAGCTGATCACAGTTAGGATACATTGTTTTGGGTTTTTATTTTTTTTAGCCAATATGCTTCAGATCCATCTATGTCAAGTTGTAATTTTTTTCAAATAATGATATTGGTGCTAAGTAATTAACTCGATATCTTTGAAAGAAAAAATGTGGTGAATAAATTCAATTTTAAAGCGTACAAGAGAAGTAACAATCTTTAGCTTTTGCATTGAATAAAAATAATTATAGACATGAGACTCACAAAATTATTTACATTTACACATTAAAAGTGATTTTATTTTATCATCAAAATAAAATTAATTCTTCTAAACTCACTTTTAAAATATTATTACTAAACACAAATCAACTATTTTAAATTTTTTATCTCAACTTTTTAACATCATTTTTTTTAAAATTAATTCTATCAAAATCTAGAACAACTGAACTCTTGGTGCTCTGTTCTTCTTTTTTTTTTTGGGTCAAACTTGGTGCTTTGTTCTTATCCTATTGCTCTTGCCTCAGATCTGGTTCATGATTTGGAAAAAAAAAAGTAGTGTGAATCTTGATCCTTAATCTAATCTAATGCAACACATAATATCATGACACAAGCATCCCGTGAAGAAACACCCACCACCCGAAACAAAAACAAAAAAAATGAAGTGAGAGGGAAAAGAATAGTAACTACTAACTAGTAAGGGTGCGTTTTTTTTTTTGATACAAAGTAAGGGTGCATTTTTAAAACAACATAACAAAAAAAGTAAAAATAAGACAACATTTTACGACTACCAGTGAAAATAAAATAAAAAAACATATCTAATTTTTTCATTTAAAATAAATATTACACCTCCTGAACTCAATTCAAACACAAATTTCCGAAATAAATAGTATATGCTTGTTCCTCAATTAGATCACCTATCTATCAGCACGCCAATTGATTTATTTAGGTACAAAAAAATCACAATCACTACACTCTACGGCAAGAACTATAACACAGCAGGCAGGGGTCACATACATAAACAACTAGTAATAATTTATTTATTCATTATAATTGTATCCTCATATCAATATCAATATCAATTTCAGTCTCAACAAGAAGAAGATCAATTAGGGGGTAAAAAAGTATTCTGAACTTCATCTGCGAGCCCAGCAATCAATTTCTTCAGTGTTTCATTGGAAATTGCAAAATACCATCATAATAAAAATGAAACTGTGGCCAAAATCTGTATAAATTCAACAGAGTAATCAATCAATCCTATTCCATCGAATATCTTGTTTGTTTTGTTTTGTTATGTTTTGGGGATTATTACCGATCTTCTGAATCAATCAAACATTGAATCCCTCAGCACGGAGGCAAAGTCGGTGAGCCTCGATCCACTTGGCACAAGCGTCTTCGCCGTGCTCCACGATGCACTCATCGCGAAGCCTCTTCGTGTCAGGACAAGCGCAACAGATTTTCTTCTTCGGCTTCGACACTTCACACGTTGTTGTTGCAGTCGCCGATCCTTGTTTCAAGGCAGAGGAAGCAGCAGCATCACTTTGCAATTGCACACCACTCATCATTGACATATAATCTTCTCAATTTCTTCTACTACAGATAACAAATTAAAAAAACACCAAAATCAACAGATAAATAAATGTGAATGCAGGAAAATCGAAATATTCAGGGGAATTTGGGGGTTAAGAGAGAGAGAACAATGAAATTCGCGAACCTTTTCCTTTGGACTTGGATGCGAGCGTGTGAGAATCAAGCCGAAACGACAGATATATGAGCGTTGCGTTTGCGTCCAACAAGCTCTTTTTCCCTTTTTCTATTCAAATATGGCGTGCCCTAATTGCTGCCCCTAAGAGCGTTTCTTAGCTCGTGTCTGCTTAACTCAAATTTACCATTGGAGCAAATGACGTGGCCTGGGTTCGGAGAAATCTATTTTATTTTTAACGTTGAGTTCAATTGATCCCTAAAAAAAAAAAACGTTGAGTTGAATTGAATTGAAATAGTATAAAAATAATTGAAATAAATTAATTATATTTTTAATTTTTTATGTATTTATTATTTTAAAATTAAAATATAAATGAATTAATATTTAAGTTAAAATAAAAATAAATGTAAAAAAATGTGAAATCACTTATGAGTCTCATTTTAAATTCTTAAAAATTGAAAAATTGTAAGAATTCTTAAATCTGATGTGACATTATAGATCCCGTATAAAACATGAGTTTTTTTTTTGGTCCAATATAAAACATGAGTTAAACAAGTTAGATTATACTATTAGAGATGTTCTAAAAAAAAAAGGGAAACGTTGCAACTTTGAAAGTGGCGAGATTCCACAGGGATGGGTAATATGAGAAAGTGTGAGAATTATATGGTAACCTTGTTGAATTTCATACAAAATATATTATTACTCCTATTCATCATAAAAAAAATATATTAGAAAGTAATGAAATCTCTACTCTTTTGAAAGGAATATAATTTTGTCAATTGAAGTGAAAGTTTAATGATGTAGATACTACAGCGCTAAGTATGCGGGCTGGTTCATCCGTTTAGACTCGTCCAATTAAAGCCCACAATGTAAATAGATTGAGTCGATTTGGCCTGCAAAATAAATGGGCTGCGATGTGTAGGCCCACATTAGCACCGCACGGGTCTGTGGGCCCGTGATTAAAAATTAAAAAAATGAGAAAAAAGTCAATACAAAGTCATTCACACCTGGGGAAAATTTTACACATAGAATGTGATTATGTCAGACATATTATATCTCGCTAACAAAGTGACTTCCACAAAATAGATTCGTTCAACACCCCAGGTGCAATTGCGTTAGACATATATAAAAATAAAAACAAATTCTATAATTATGTTTATTTAAATTCCAAATTAGTAACCAAATTATAATAAAAAGGGGATAAACCCATCAAAATATCCCAAGAAAAGAGAAAGTTACGTACCTTGATCGACGATTGTGTTGTGCAGGCATATCAATTAGGTTCGTTTAAAAAATAATATTTTTTAGAAAAGGCATGCGGGCCAATCCGCAAGCACGCAAATAAAATCCGTTAAATCTATTGTTTAAACGAATCGAGCCAAAAAGACTAGCAATTAAATGGTCCTCAACTTTTATGGTCTGTGGCCCGCGTGGGGTGCGGGTTAAACTGGTGGCCCGCGTAGGGATGGCAAAAAAATCCGTACCCCGCGGATAAAATCCGTTATGGGTATGGGGCGGGTATCTTAACGGGTACCCGCGGGTAAATTAAATGGGTATTTGAGGTACCTGCCAATAAATGGGAATGGGGACGGGTAGTGAGGTACCCGTACCCGTTAGTAAAATTACAAAAAATATTCTTTTATTTATATACATACCTAAAAGTCTAAAACACCAATGCACAATTTGATAAGTATTAGAGTGTGATGCATTACTTTTAGTTATTGTCTTGCTTTGTTTTAATATTGAACAAAGTGAATCCAAAATATGTATTATTGTTGGCATGTATTAATTTTCACACTCATATTTTTTATTTTATAGTTTTATTTATTTTTATTTAATTGAACAATTATTGATATAACAATTGAGTTAAAATTATATGATTGGTATAATTTAATCTTATTAATATGATGTTCATTATGACAAATATTGTGTGGAAATAATTTCTTTTAATAGAATTTTTATAGAATTTTTTTAATTTTTTAATATTCATGGATATCCACAGATACCCGCAGATTTCACGAGTACCCGTTAAAATATAGATAACGGATACCCGCGCGGGTATGGAGCAAATACGAGGAGCGGGTATATTTAACAAGGCGGGTAGCGAATAGCTACTACCCGTACCCGCCCTGTCCCATTTACATCCCAAGGCCCGCGGGCCTCTGCCCATATTTCCAGCTCAAGTAGATACTCGATTTGTAGTTCCGATACCCCAGTTCAAATTCATCCTCCCTTGTAGAAAAATGAAGTAGATACTGGAACAATATTTACAAAATTTAAAAACTAATTAGTACTAACAACTTTATTTTAACATGGCTTTAAAAATTTGAAGAAGATAATAGCTATTATATTATCATTAATGTATTTGGAATGATATGTGAGTGTAAAAACGTCACAATTCAAAGTTCAGATTCATAAAATTTGTGCGGTCTGAAATGTTACTAGTCTTGCATCTTTTGATCCATTTATGTTATTTTCTTCTATCAAGACGTGATTGCTTCTTAATTATTTTGTCCTGCATAATTGCTTTTCAATGCAATTGATGTTTTGAAGATGGTAAACATCATGATCAAATATAAATGTGGTGATTCGATTAAAGTGAATCTGAAATTTGAAATTTAAATAGAGGATATATTGGAAAATTTTAAAAATATCCCAATAAAATTATTTGTCCATTTCTTATTTTTTGTTTTTAATTAAAAAATTGAGCCATTACTCATATGCAAATAAACACCACATTTGCACCAATATTATGGATGCAGTAAAGAACAAATTTATACTAAAATTGTACACATGAACCCTCTGATTGGAAGAGGTGATTTTGAAGCGAAAGAGACGAAGACGAGAGAAAGAGAGGAGAAAGATGGAGTTTCGCTTGATTGGATCAAAGAAGAAACAGCGAAGAGAGATTAAAAACACGCGGGTCCCACTACTTTTTCTTTTCTTTGCAAAGTAGCGAAGAAATCGCAGAGAAGAATGACCCTGTTTTTTATGTTCCAGATTTACCATCTTTTTTGTCTTATCTGTATCTCTCATAAAATATATAAAAAAATTAATTTTTTAATAAAAGGATATACTTGTCTTTTTAAAAAAAATATTATTTCTCTCTTCTCTCTTTCTATCAAACCAAACGAAGGAGAGAGATAAAACACACTTCTTTCTCTTCTATTTCTTCTCTTTTTCTCTTATACCAAACAATGCCCTAAGTCTACTCGATTTCTCATCTCTTTCTCTCTTCTCATACTCTTTCTCATCTCTTTCTCTCTTCACCATTTCTTCTCACAACCAAACACACCAGAAGGGATGAATCCCCAACAAGCAAATCTATCATGTGTTTACCAAGCCTCCACAACATGAGAATCTTAGCAACCACAGCCCAAAAGAAACCCAAGATTTTTCACCAGATATAAGCTCAATTTCTTCCAACTAGCTACAGAGCTTGAAAAATCTTAGTTCTTTTCCCCCCACTAAAACTCAACCCTTTTATTTTTATTTTGGCACTATTTTTCTATTTTAACTCGGATATCCTTCATGCACAATTGTAAAGACTAATCCTTCGTGATACTAAAATTCATTTTAGGGATCGACTTCTCCCGACGGATGTTATTTCATACACATGGCCGGGGATCGAACCCCTAATATCATACTTAACAGACCCAGATATCTACCACATATGCCACACCACACCACCCTACCATATTTATATTTTATTACATGAAATTAAGTAACTAATCATATTTCTCCCTCCACATGTACACAAGAAAGAAGACCCAGGAAATGGCCAATGCAATGTCCCCAACAGCATGCCTAGGCCAGTCATGTGCAAGATCCTCAAGCTTCCCAGAAAAGTAGAATCTCCAAACTGCCATAGAAACATGAAGGAGCACACACCCTTTGGCAAAGAAACTCTGGAACTCCAAGTCCTTAACACAAGCAACCATGAAAACAAGGAACCCAATTGTGAACAAGAGCAATCCAGAGAAGGAATCTGAGGTTTGGATCAGTAGCTGGTCGTGGGGTGTTGACCCTTGAAGCTTACTTGCCATCTCATGTCCATGGCCGAACACACAGATCTCTTTGGAGTTGAACACCATCAAAGACCCACATGTCAAAGCTATTGCTGAATGGAGAAGACAGATTAGGAAAAAACAAGAAGAACCCATTGTTGGTCCAAAACCACTGTGAAGAACAGTTGAAATTTTCAATCTTTTTTCTTTCTGCTTTCTGAAAGTATCCTCTGCGCACAATTGCAGAGATCCCTTGTTGAAATTTTCAATCTTTTTTTCTTCAAAGTATCCTTCGTGCACAATTGCAAAGACTACTGAAATCTATTTAAGGGATTGACTTCTCCTAGCATGTGCTCTTCCAGTAGTATAATAATAGAGCCAGACCCACTAACCAATTCTGATTCTGGTTTGAAGCATGATAAATAACTTTTTGATCAGACCCTTTAGAAACTCAATTTCTATAGTTTCAACAAATCAGGAGCTGCAATTGATCATGGCTAAGTCTACTATCTTTGCAAACATAGTAGCAAAATAATGCAGAATTTCACCTTGACCGTAACTTCTATACAAATTTCAACAACAAAAAAAGGTGAGCAGGACCTTCTCTGAGCAACTAGAGCCTTAAACAAGAAGATGAAGAAGACAGAGAAGCCCTTGAACCAGAGATATTAGTGATTAGTGAAAGCCTTAAACAAAAAGAGATGAATCAGCATATCAGAACTTGGTATTATAAAGTGGGTTCTACTTCAGCCTCAGAGGAATTGCACAGAAAAAGGAATAATTTTTGTGATTGAATTTGCATAGAGCTTATATAATGAACCAAAGTCGATTGTTATTATGCCATAAATAAATGCCTTATCAATTGCTTCCATACCTGAAGCCCCCCAACCTACATGTATAAAATGCCATGCTTTTTTGTTTGCTTCCTTTCTTTTTCTACCAAGCAATTGAAGTCATGGGTGGTGAGTCATGGAAATGGCTCTACATAAGATAATTCAGGACACTGGGTCGTTATATATTTTGTCTTTTGAAGCTTGTAGGGCCTGGTTTGGAGTTGCTCTCATCATAAATTTGATTGATCTTTTTCTTTTTGGTATTATTTTTCAAGACTGAAAGTCGCTTTCATGTCTTAATCCGAGAGATGGTTTTGTGCTTATTTTGGTATTTTGGATAAGTATAGCATAAGTCTTTCATCCTCCACCCGAATTCATAATGTCTTGATATTTTCTATGTTGCCGACTAAGGAGCCAAAGCAATGAAGTGTTGTAAAAACAGTGCAATACAAATATGACCTAGAATAGTAGGTTAAAAGCAATCAGAATATTTACAAGTAAGCCCTTTTCTGTGAAGAGTCCCAAAAGTTGGAAATTGCACACATATCTTCTTATAAGTAAATCTCCAAACTCAAACGTTCAAAGGACCCTATGTGAGTACCACTGCTCCTTTAGGATTTGAACGATTTACTTTGTTACTATGTGATGTGATGTCCACTGTGTTGCATACAATCATTATTGGTTAAGGAAAAAGTTTAATGAACATCTTAAATGCTATTTAACACTTAGAGATAAAAATAGAAGATAAATGAGTGATAGATGACTGAAGTGATAAATAGATAAAGATAGAAAGAAATGGTTGAAAATGAGTTGGTGTTAAAAAATCACCACTTATTGGTCAATTGGTTAATTATAAGAGCATCTCCAATGCTACAACCAATTTTGGGTTTTTAACTCTTTTTTAGTGGGTCCAAAGATGCCACGTAAAATTTAAAAACGTCAACTATTTTTTACTTTAATGGTAGAACTCAACTTAGGTTCTTAACTTACTTTTAGTAAGTTCCACAATTATTTTATTTTTTGCAAGAGAATTAATTTTTTAATGTATAAGAATCGATTATTATATAAAAATCGTTCTTACGTCAATAAGAACGAGTTCTTATGTGTATTGTTTCCGGGGTTTAAAATGCATTTTCTACCGTTTCAAGAACCAAAATGCAATTCTTAAAAATTTTGTGGAAAACCGGTATAAACTGATACTTTTGGGGGCACACCTTGAAGTGGCACCTTGTGTGAGATGGCAGAAAGTAGAATTAGGATATGGTAGAGTTCACAAATATATCTAACTAGTTTTTTATGTAAGTAAATATATCTAACTAGCTGTTTTTATTTCATCATTTTTGATAGATTGGATTTTTTTGGTCAAAATAGATTGCATTATATAACAACTTATTTCTCAATTCCAACCCACCAACCCACCAGTTGAACCTAATCGAAATGGGTTGACTCGTTGGGTTGGCTTTTTATTTTTTTTACTTGTTGGGTTATTGTCTATGTTATGCGATGGGTTTGGGGTTTGGGTTAGCTGCCACATGAATTAAAAACTTCCTTTCTTTTTGTTTGATTTCTATATTTTCTCGACTTTTCTTTTACTTAGATGCTTGAATGAAAAACTTTTAAAGGAAAAAAGATAAAGGATAGACCTAAATATGTATTTGGTTGTTGAAAATATAATTTTTAAAATTGGTCTTTATATAAATCTTATTTATTTTTAGTCCCTGAAATAATATATTTTTAATTCATATTAGTTAGGGGCAACTTTTTTTGTTTCAAAGGGATAGACACACACACACAAGCATTCCTATTATATTTTAAAACCTTAATTAAAGAAAAAAACAACTGAAGAAACATTATGCCTCCTTTTTTTCTTCTTGGTTTTAGCTCATTCACAAGAGGACAGAAAGAAAAATGCTCTATTCTTTGCACAAGCTGACAAAACAAGCATTGCCTATTTGGCTCATTTTTCCTTTTTTGCCCATTTGGCTCCATTCCTTGCTGTTCGGTCAGCATAATTACTTTTAATATATTTCATTTTCAATTAATTTCATGAAAAAAATTGAAAATTTGTATCATTGAGTATGGCGAATTGCACGAGTAAAATTTTATAAAAAAAATATATGCAATTCGCAGGAATTATACCTAGAGTATACCTATATCAACCTTTTATTCAATGAATAATAAGTCACACGAATTGCACGAGTAAAGAGATGGCTTTCAATTATTTAAAAGAAAAATTAATTAGAAATTTTAAAAACGTAAAGCAGATTTTTAGCAAAAAAAAAGCATGCCACAGTTCATGTTTATGTAATTAATTTTCGTGCTAATTAAAAAAACATTATGGTTTATGTAATTATTAATCATTTAAGGATAAATGCACTTCATATTGTTGAACTTGCCAATATAGTGTAATAAACAATTTTGTAAGATGTCTCTCTTTCAAAATTGCGGAAAATTTGTATAGAAATTACAAAATCGGCAATTGCCAAGATATAACAGAACTTTTGTTCAGCATAATAATATCCTCTGCAGTCCAAAATGAACTGCATATCATGCAGTTCATAATCCTATGGTTACTAATTTTTCATCTGAGTTTAAAATTATATTATATTTTGCTATAAAATACAATACTTTTGAAACTGGAAACAATCTGGATCCCCTAATCTATAAAGGACATGTTTGGATTGACTTATACGGAGCTTATGAACACAGTTTATGATTGATTTATAAGCTGTTTTGGACTTATTTTTCATAAGCTACCCATGATAGCTTATCCAAACAGCTTATAGCTTATATGAAATAAGTTTTACTATATTTTTTCTTCGATTATAAAAATAGCTTATACAACTTATGTCATAAGCTATAGAATAAGCTGTTATGCCAAACAGGGCCAAAAAGCAAAATCAGCACCAGGGCATAGTGCTACTAAAACACTTTTTTCTTGTACTGTAATTTTTTTTATATTGATGATTTAAAATTTGACTTTTCATTTTGACTATGTTAAAGTAAGAAACCGGTAGAACAACAAACATAAACTTTGTTTGATTTGATGTTTGTAAATGAAACCTTTCCTGTGGCCTACCTCCATTCCTTCATATTCCTTGGAGTTTAAAATAGGCATACAAACAGGACCCAAAGAAGCCAAGTGATTGACCAAGAACATTGAACTGCCAACAAAAGCACAAGACAAAAAAGTTTTAAATATAAAATAAATGAATACATTGTAAATGAGGCATCAATCAAGAATTCAAGACCCAAAATGATTTTTTGTGTTTACCAAATCATATGGAAGTCCTCCAAATAACATCCAACCAAATCCACTAGTAAAAACATCCTGCAAAAAGAAGTATAGATCAGGTCATAGTATATTTAATTATGGACCCTTCATTTATTTATTTATTTTTTGCATGTGACTCATAACAAGGAAAACAAAATGGTTAATTTCATGTGGAAACTTATGGTTAGCGCTTTTTTTTTTTGATGATTGGAAACTTATGGTTAGTGGAGTCAGCAAAATCTATAGGTAGTTGATATTAAGAATGACAAAATTAATAGGGGCAAGTCAGCAATGGAATCTGAACTAAATAGGCAAAGACATAACTGACCTTCAAGTTACCACATATTGCCTGTGTAAGTGCCGAATTGACAGTTGTATTTACAACTACGATGTAGTTTAGAAAGAAAGTAAAAAGACAGGACAACAGCATCACAACCTGCCCAAGATTCCAATGCAGTGAATCTAAGTAGTAATAACAATGACATGAAATATTTTGGAAATGCATGACACAAACATATACCGCAACAATAACAATAGAGGTCCCGCGAGCCAACCCGTCTAAACCCGGCTTACCGGTGAGTCAAGTTACAAAAAAAATAGGCTCACATTTATCCGGGTTATTTGGACTCGGTTCACTTAGCCTACGGGATAAGGTGGGCCAACCCACAGTGAGTCGGGTCAACCCATTTTTTTAATTGTTTTTTAATTTTTAATGTTGTGTAATGGATGTTTTTATAATTTTAATTATGTTAAATTTGTTATTTTAAAAGGCTTATGTTTGAACAATTGGATTTTAATGTATTTAGTTTTTTCTTCTATTATTTATTTTATATTTTTGCATTTTTTTTATTTTTTTTAAAATTTTTTTCTTTTTAAAAATTAGTTGGTCAACTCGTAAGCCAACTCACCTAACCCACCAACCCGGAGTGGGTTAAGTTGGGTTGAGTATTTCTTGGCTCACCAAAAAAGTGAACCAACCCGGCTCGACCCACTTTTCTCCCAACCCAGGTGAGCCGGGTTGGCTCATTTTGACACCTCTAAATAACAATCAAGTCTTATCTCATTAGGCAGGGTTGGCCGGCTACATGATCGGTCAACACAATAATTTCTTAACGTATATTAAGTTCAAAGATAGATAGTTTTTCTCTTAATTTCTTGGTCTATAGTTTTTCCTAGTCTATTTGTATTCCCAACAATTGAACTGTGCTCCATCTGGTTAACTCTCCTTCCCTATGCTTATATGGATCTTTTTTACACATGTTTAAATCATCTACGACGATAATCTACCATCTTTTCTACAACGTGAACCAGGGCCGGCCCTGAGATTTTAGGTACCCTGGGCGAACTGAGAGAAATATACCCTAATAATTATTTGAATATTTTCCTCCTTGCAATTTTTGTTGCGAAATCATTAATAATTCTTTCATAGTTGATGTTCATTAAAATATTATTTTCAATAGAAATCTAAGCAAGACTACTTAATCTACCTTGCGATATAGTAAATCGCAAATAAGATCTTAACAATTTCAATTTAGAAAAACTTCTTTCAGCAAATGCAACAATAATAGATTAACAGGGACAATTGATATTATTATATAAGTCATATATACATTAGGAAAACAATTAAATGTTTTCAAATAACTCAACATCATAAAGTTTGATTTTGCTTCAACTGTTAAAATCCCTCTAATGACTTTTAATTTTTCAAATAGAATTTCACCATCAAGATCATAAGAATTATCATGTTTTATATAAGTTTCAAGATGTTTGCAACATAATTTCAATCATCAGAGAATGATTTAAGTTTTTTAATACTAAATAAAAATCCAAAAATCTCCTTATATATGTTTATACTACTCAAATCTTCTATTATGTGGGTTAATTGCTTAATATATATACTAACTAAAAGAAATTTGGTGCCCTTTTAAAAATGGGGCCCTGGACGGTCGCCCCTCTTGCCCACCCTCAGGGCCACCCCTGACGTGAACTACTCCACTTTTCTTTTTAATAATTGTATTCCTAATCCTATGTTATCTTGTACGAGACTACTCATCCATCTTAACATTCTCACCTCCGTGACACTGAGTCTATTTCCTTTCTGTTTCTTTACCGCCCAACATTTAATTCCATACAACATTGTGAGTCATAAAGGTATGCAATAAAACTTCCTTTTAAGCTAGCTTTGAGACAAACATATACTAGTTGTAATAAATTGAAAAACTGATAAAATCAATAATCAGAAAATACATCAAGGCATTATGGTGACTGGTAGCCAGCATTATATGAATGCAAAAACAAAGGATGCATTGAAGCTAGAAAAATACAAAAAATAAAGCAAATAAAACATATGGTTTTCCACACCTGTATAAATCCAATTTACTTATTTGGATTACCATTACAAAAAACTCATAAAACAGTTTCAACTTTCAAACATACAGGAATGCAATAACTACAACATTTGGTAACAAGAAGAACCTGAAATCCAGGGGAGAACAAGTATGGGAAGTTCAGTGTTGTTTGGAGGTCTCCTCTGAACAAGGACCAGAGAAGCAACATTGGTCCACAAATCACCACTACAAATGAAATATGGGTTAAGATAAGTGCAATTATTATTAATGTATGCAATTGGAGACCAAACAACACTTCCAAGATTACTAGAGCTTACCATTGCTCCATATAAGACCAAATACATTAAGGCCACTGGCTTTACCTATGAAAAATTGCAAATATATGAAATTCAGTGACAGACTCCAAAAAATAGTCAAATGAATTGGGAATACATATAACAAGAATTAGTAAACATCATACCAACACGAGAAACAGAAGCAAGGTACACTGCTTTACACATGTTTTCTACAAAAACAACTGAATAGGCATAACCATCAAATGCCAAGTCTCGAGCCCCAGCAACAAAAGCACCGGCTATGATAATCCCAACACTAATAAATTCCTTGGTATGTTAGGCAAAGTAATTAAGGCAGAATAATCACTTAGAAATAAGAAATTGAATGGCTCAAATATATAGCAATGTTCTTGTCATGAATATACTAATTAATTACATCCTCCAGACTGAATTATAAGGAAAAAAAATTGAGTGTGGTAGTCCAAAATATAAACAAATTTTAACTACTTTCACATCATTTAATGAGTTTATCCACAAAATACCCTTCATTTAATGCAACTTTTAATTTCAATGACCATTTTATTAAGAGTATTTTAGGGAATGATGTTAAACATTTGATGAGATCAAAAAAAATTAAATGCAATTAACTAACATTTTTAAACTACATAAATTAGTTGTTTTTTACTTATATATGAGTTCAGAGTAGTAATTAATTGATGATATCATGGATAAGTTGGAACATGCATGGAACAAATAAATTAGATGATGATCATTATCATTAGTTTCATCATCATGAATGATCCAATTACAACCACTGGATAGAAAGAATAGTGAGAGTGCCGTACCTTCCAATAACAAAACTTGAATGTGTCTTCCCTGATAGAAAATATTCCATAATCATTGTGAAGGCCACGGTAGTTCTTCTGAGGGTGGTGTACATTGGAATATTTATGCCGCGCACAGCTTCCATGGTCACCACCTTTCACCAAATAGGTAAAAGGATGGTTGGAAAAAACTTATAAGATTATTTATATGGATTGACATTAATCAATTATTTAGAATACTCTACGAATTATTAATATTAATTATGGGAATTATATTTTTTTGTATTTAACTATTTTTTTGGTCCAGCATCAATTGATGGACATTGTGTTGGACTTATGTTGTGAGGGAATTGGTAAATACACCACAAAACTTTTTGACATACACCCCACATTAATGTGAAAATTCTAAAAATACTCTACAATTTTGTGTTATTTTCGGAAACTGGAGTTTCTGAAATACAAATTGTATGGAGACTGGAGTTTCCGGAATACAATTTTGTATTCCGAAAACTGGAGTTTCCGAAATACAAATTGATTTGTATTCCGAAAACTGGAGTTTTTGGAATACAAAAAAGATGATATTTTTGGAATTTCAACATTAATATAGGGTGTATTTACCAAATCCCATGTTGTGATGGTCTAGGATGAGTTGGGCTATCCATTTGATGCTTGAGGAGAGGTTTCTACTCTTATCTGATAAGTTATTTAATTGCTTTCTCGTTAGGTAGTTACTTTCATCCCCTAGCTTCATTTTTAGGTTTTGATACCAATTGACATTGTACTTGTGTTGTGGATGGTCTATGACTATGATGGGTTGGGCTATCCATTGAATGGCCATGTCCCTTCCTCATTTTATAAGTCATTTAAATTTGACCAATCCATCATAGACCCCAGTGGGAACAGTGCTGTCCCTTTTTTCTTTGAACCCTTATGTTCTTTAATCTATTTGCCATGACATGGAACTATATCTAGTAAATTAATATAAAAACAAATAATTGCCACGTCATTAAATTGGGTTCATGGGCCCAAAAATTAAAACTCATTACCCGACCCAAACTAGCTCGAGTTTGGTCGGGTTGGTTTGGGTTGTGCCTGATTTAGGCCAAAACAAAAATCGTTTGGGTTGGATTGAGTCATTGGATAATCTGGATACTTGAACATCCCTATTTGATGCTGATATACGTATTCTTTATCTAAAATCCCTCATTAATTGTGATATAACATTTTATGTATCTACATTATTGATCTTATGATGGGCAATCCTTAATATTTCCAGCAAACTCATGTTCTTATAGTCTAGGAGAACACCCAAAAATGTTTACAAATAAATACTTACCATATACAGCAAATATGTTATTGCCAGAGGAAGTGTGTGGCGTAGTGTACTAAAGGACACAAATGTTGCTGGATTTTTAGAGCTGCTCTGGGATTCATCAGTTGTGAAAGAAATTATCTTCAAGGATTTCAACACATAGAGAATAATAAATGCGCACACCATCTGATACCAACAATATGACATATAACTTATTAGCATAAAAAAACAAACCATTGATAAAAAATAATATCAACGAGAGAAGAGTTGTGGTCAATGAAACAGAACTTGGTTGAGAAAATACAGTAAGGCCACAATCATTAGCCTAAGGATAGTAAAAAACCATCTTGAAAAAAATGAACTACCTGAGAAAGTGTGATGACATTTGCAAATGGGAAACTGTAAGAAGTGAGAGCTGCTTTATTGAACATGACCAACAGCACTGTAGAAGAAGAATCAATCATTACAATAAACTGTTATAGTGGCAAATCGTTCTACTCGAACAATTAAGATAATGAAGCAGTAAAAGCAAACTAGGCACATATTGAAAATAATAATTAAACAACATCTATTACATCAGTTCTTTTATAGCATCAATTACAACATAGAAAAGAAGCAAAAGACCATATAAAATTTAAAATATGTAACATTTCTCCAATAAAAGTTGTATTCATGAATTTTAGTAAAAGACCAGAAAGAGCAACAATGGTTGTAATTCTCTGCTGTATTCACCTCCAACTTTGTTTTGTTTGCCTCTATTTGTCTCTGTCTTATTCAAGCTTTTTCACGTCGGTTTGAGCAACTTTTGATCTTATTTCATGGCTCTTGTATATATCTCTTGCAAACATTAATGCCCCTTTACTATGCTCTCTGCCCAATATTGTTATTCGAGATGCTTTCTACTACGTGATTGATAGTGTACTCTTAAGTTGTTTTCTTTGTCTATTAATGTGCATAACAAGCATACGGTTCAATTTAAGGAGGAGTGCAAGAATTTGATTCTTATAGTCTTATAATCATGTTATTTTAAGAATGTTTTGAAGCGTGCTTGTACAGTTTATATTGCATTAGTACTATTTTTATAATTAATGACAGAACATTTTAAGTGGGGATATTTTAATTCTTAATAAAAAGGATTAAGGAAGAAAAGAAAGTACAAAGACAAGACATATCCTCACAAGAAGACAACATTAGATGGCAACTTGAACTTGAGACCAAGTCATGTCACAAAGCATACTAATATCTACTTTACAACCATAAAACACAAGAAAACAACAAACAGAAGCACTGGCTCAAGATCAAAGTTTCTTTCCAATTGCCAAAACCACTAGGATTAATATGGAGAAACCTATGCAAATCCATATGGGATACAACCAATAAATCACAAATATACCAAAAACAACTGATTCCACTGATAAATTTGCCATGGAATCATATAAAAGGATGTGTATAGAACACCTAAAAAGTCATTAGTGAGTCCAAATTCTTTTATCAGGATAAGAGACATATGAAATATGATAACCCCAATGAGATAATATAATTTTCTCAATTTTATGCACCACAGCCACTATAGAATGCACAAGAGGGAGAGAGAAAGTATAAAGGGGATATTGCTAGAGAAAAAGGCACCCTTCCAATTGTCTTAATAAAAATTAATTTGGGAGTGCAATCACCCCTACACTATAGCATATAAAATATTTATGCATCCCTGAGTATAAACAATATATAGAAGTATTATATTATAATGTGTTTGGATTAGCTTCTAAAGAGTTCAAACACCCATTAAGTCCACAGCAACTATTTGTTGCTTTGGTATTGACTGTGCACACATGCCAACACTGATCTAAACATGCTACTAGTCTATTCCACAAGTGTTATACAACATCTCATCACTGAAATAGTTTTCTCTGTTACCTCTTTTCATTTTATCTTCCTATTACAAAAGTTATTGATCACATAGCATGCTAAGATAATTTTTGGGTTGACGCATTTTAAAACATATCACTAACTAAGGCCACATGCAGCTACTGGGGCCATGGCACTGCTTGTCGATATGAACAAAACACTATAAGGAATAGTAGTCACTTACCCTTAATATATGCACGCGCGACAATAATAGACCCCTGTTGTGTCCCCTCAAAAAGGGGAAGCACACAAGGAACACGAAGCCTATGGAGAAGTAATTAATTAAACTCTTAAAAATCATACATAACCCAATCAAGTAATGTATGATTAAAGAACTACCACTAGCATTTGCTTGACATATTATAATAGGGTTGAACAGAACTTAATTCTATGTTTGGTATAAAAGCATAACAAAGCAGGATATAAAGTAAAAAACAAATTATATTTTAATTTCACTAAACAAAATATAACCAATCTACCAACATTACATTGGTCCGAGTGGAACTGGGCTCGGATCCCTTAAGTAAGGTCACAGGTTCGAGCCTTGTGGATGGAAAAAACTTAGTTGGCAAGGGTGACCCTACTAAACCTGGCCAACTAGGTTTCCCAGAGGAGATTAGTCATCGACTTTGTCGGTAGATACTTCGTACCAATAACATGGTCAAAAAAAGACAGAACAGATGTACCTACTCTTTCTTTCCATTAAAACTGGGCCTTATTTTTGCATATGTGAAGTTGACACTTGTAAATTGTGATTAATGGAGCACTCGTTACCATGACACTGACTACAATCCTCCGCACTGTTAAGTGTGAACTTTTTTTTTTTAATTTCCTAGTAATTAAGTTCATACAACAATATTTATGGATATATCAAATCCTAAAGAATCCAAATTGTGTACTGTTTATAGATCGTAACAATAGGTGACAACACGAATGTGCTTCCATCCCAATCTTCAAATATTTCACATCAAATTGGTCCCCAGCCACACCTGCTTGGTTATGAATTGTTATTTGCGGACTCATGCACTAAAACAACATGACATTCTCTCTGGCTGAACTTAAAACAAATGTCTGAAATCCGGGGAGCTGAAGGTGTGAGATCACAAGTAGCTATTTAATTTCCCTGACATTTCACTGATTCAATACCCCTTTTTCTTATACTCAATCAATCTTTACACGTTGGTTTTGGTTTCAAAAACAAAGTGAGAGAAAAGAAAATGAAAGAAAAGAAAAAGAGTAGAACCTGGGATGATTTTCCAGTTGTTTCATATGAGAAAAAATTGATCGGGTAAAAAAAAACAGAGAAAAATATATTTATGAACTGACGTAAACTAGTGAATCACTAAAATTGTCTTTGGAATTAGTTCTAAAATTAAAAAACTTCGACTATATTAGTTTTTCGGGACCAGTCAATTTAGTCTTAAAATTGTCCGATATAAACTAATATAATCAAAAAAAATTAATTTCAAAGAATAATTTGAAATATTAATAATTTTAAGAACTAAGTTAATAGCATCATATATCTCAAGAACTAAATTGGTAATTTAGTCTTACATAAATACTTTGCCTAAAAACTCAAAGGAGAAATCATGGTAATTGGTCTTTTTGTCCCAAAAATTACTTTCCAACTCAGCTTTCCGTGAATGAGAGAGGGAAGGTGTTTTGGCGCCTGGCGGGGGGTCTCATGGGCCTTTTTCTATTTTCATTTTCCTTGGAAGAAAATCTACTTTTCTTCTTCTTTTGTTTTCTCCTCTCTTTTCCTTTCCGTCATTTTTCTTCAAAACCAAACAATGCATTAGAAATAGGTCATTAAGATTATTTTAGATACAAACGGAAAAATTGTGTTTCTCCAAACTCTTTTTAACCAAAGCTAAGTTTTTCTTACTTGAATCGTTTTTCGGAGCTTAATTTCAAAAGCTAAAACAAACAAGTTCTAGGGAGTGATAAAGTGGTTTAATGGTTTGGGAAAAGGAACATATGAGTTGAAGTGATAAAGAGATCACAAAGTCAAATCATCCGCTAACATTATATACTAATACTAATTACTAACATTTGTCTATAAAAAAAACTGGTTCTGAATATAACCTATTTGGTAGAAACAAATGACACACATATATAGGATTTATCAAGTTGATCTTAATCATTTTTTCCTCCCATTCAAAATCAAATTAAACAATACTAATAGTGTGCAGCCAATATAGAACATATAAAAAAGTATGTAACTATTAGATCGAGTTTAATTCATATATAGTAGAGTGAGGCAATGCAAATAGAATACTTAAAGGGGAGGGGAGGGGGGGGGGGAGAAAGTTTTACAAGATATTTATATACCCAATGATATTAAACAGTAATAATGTAGATGAAAGAAAGAAAGAAAATGAGTGTTGTAAAAACTAATTAACTAACCCGCAGAGGCCATGTAAGATGCGGCAGCATAGACTCCTTTTCTTGTGACGGTTGAAACTCTCTCCTCGCTCTGTCGTTTGAGAGCATCAGAGACTACTGGCAGACTCAAATTCTTTGCAGACTCCATTAATATGTATCTATGTGTGTAAGCACTCTCCAATTGTTTGATCTCTCTCTCTCTCTCTCACACACAGACACTCTCACTTCTTAAGGGCAAGAAGGAAGTGATTATTTTATAGCTAAATCAACAAAGAGAAGCGGAGAGAGAGGGAAAGCAGTGTTTTTGAGTGACAAAAAGGACGTAAGGGGGAAGCTGAAGTTTTTAGCATGGTGATGATTGTCCCGGCTGATTTTTTTTTTTTTTTTTTTTTTATTCTTATAACTGAAGAAACAAAAACATTAATTCCTTGGTCAATGAAAAGGGGGAAAAAAACTGAATTACACAAACAAAATCGACAAGATTTCCTTATAAACTAATACAAAATTATATAAAGGCTTAAATCTGGTTTTAGTCCCTCATTTTTCACTGAGTTTCGTTTTTAGTTCCTAAAAAATAAAATGCGTCTTTTTAGTCCCTAATTTTTGGAAAATTATCACTTTTAGTTCCTGGGCTCATATTTTAAATTTGAAAAGTATTTTTTAAATTTATACTTTGACCCCTCCTAAGCCTGATGTTCACCTTAATCCACTTTTTTCGTTCTCCTCCCCCTCCACTGATACACCGTAGCCCCCTATCCCCTCGCGGCCAAGGAAGGAGCTCCGCGCTGCCAAAGGAGGCTGCGTACAATGGCGGGAAGGCAGGCGGCCACCGCGATCACACAGGGAGGAGAACGAGAGAGAAGCCGCATCTCATGACGGCTTCGAGGGAGGACGTTGAAACTACTTCTAGCGGGGATGGGGGCCGCGATGCATCAATGGAGGGGGAGGAGAACGAAAAAACGGGTTAAGGTGAGCATTAGACTTTGGAGGGGTCAAAGTATAAATTTTAAAAATACTTTTTGAATTTAAAATATGGCTCGAGAGACTAAAAGTTACCATTTTTCAAAAATATGGGACTAAAAAGACGCGTTTTATTTTTAAGGAACTAAAAAAGAAACTCAATGAAAAATGGGGGACTAAAAATAGATTTAAACCTTATATAAAATAATGGCAGAGTTATTACATATATCCATTTACTTATTAATTATATAAAATAATTTACAATATATATATAATGAAACTAGTGAGTGTTACCACTTTACTTTTTCACTTTACTTATGCCTATTATTTTCTTTATAACTTACTTATGTCTTCATTCACAAAAGAATATATATATATATATATATATATATAATAAAAATATTATTTTCCACTTTTGTCAGGTCAAATGCATTCATAATACAATATTAATTAAATGCATCGTAATGTCATTTCTTTTTTTTTAATTTTTATTTTACTTATATCATTTTTAAGATTATCATTATTTCCTAGCACGGTTACTCCGACTAGTTTATTGAATAATATGAATCTTTTATATTTTCAAATTAAAACATTTATTTGAATCCATGTATATGTATATATTAATTATTATATTATATATATTAGTAAAATTGACTTAATCATTGTATTAAATGTAGAAATTAATATTTGATCAAACCGTTTCATCTTTTGTTAATTATAACCTTTCTTATTTAACTTTTATATTTTTATGCACATATGAATGCAAAAAGTATCTCCGATTATTCACAGGACTAATCTATAACAAAATCAAACAGACCTTTAAGAAATTGAAGAAAAAAAAATCAGGAAAAATAACTTCTAGAAATCTCCACACACGATTCATCTCAGGTTGGGATCCGAGTTGTGCTTATTTTTTTAGACAACACCGAATGTTATTTCTGTTTTTATTTTTCGAGCATGATTAAGAATAACCAACAGAAGTATCAATTTTAACAGTGACCAAAATGTGCTACAAATATAGCAACACTTGGCATGAGGAGGAAAAAAATAAAAACGACTAATAATTCATGTATACAAATTGTAATTTGTGCAAAATGCACAACTGAGAACCTCTCCCTTTTCTCTCTTCCATTTTGGAAAAGGTAGCACAAGGGTCTTTGTCAAAGACAGATATTTACAATTAAAACAGAAAAAGGAAGAAGCAACATTTTCAAAATCGTATCAGCTGATGTATAATTTGCAACAAAGAATGCATTTACAGTTTAGAAAACCGAGTTGAAAAGAAACCAAAAACCTCAAGGAGGAAGAAGATAACACTAAAATGAATTTTGGTTCATAACAACATTGCCTAGTACTTTATGATGACGTTTAGAACTTGATCTTCTATCTCCTCTTCCTCGCCTAGGATGACTCTTCACCTGAGGCCTATTAGTAGAGAGAACAGGTGGACCGGGACGACGGGTTACAACAACCGGCGGAGGCATGTGCTCCAATATGTCTCTATGGTAAGTCTGACATTGTTTATCACAAAACCAACATCATAAAAATCTTCAACTTCAAAGAATTAGTGTGAATATATATTGTTTGGTTACTTTTCACAACATATATAGAAAGCATTTAGAAGAGCTTATTTGGACTTATATACGCTTGTTGGGATATATAAACAGCTTATTGAAGCACTTACGGCAAAAGTGCTTACCATATAAGTGCTTATATATAAGTTAATTTTATAATCGAAGAGGGAATGTGATAGAGCTGATTTCATATAAGTCATTTTGATAAGTTATTCTAGAGAGTTTATGAGCATGTCAATAACCTATTTTCATAAGCTCTTCGAAACACTGTCAGAAGTGCTTATGTCAGTGATAAGCTTTGCATAAGCCAATCCAAATAGGCCCTATAAGTGTTTGTGTAAATGTTTGGAAAAGCATATGAAACTAATTTTCATAAACTCCCCAAGATAGTTTATACAGAGCTTATGCAGAGTTTACCCATAGTTTTTCTTGAATTTGGAAGCAAATCTTGAATTCAAAAACTAACAGGTTTTATGAAATCTAAACACAGAAGCATGGCAACATGCAAAAACTAACCTGTACCACAAAGTTACGCCTTTCACAATCCAGAAACATGTTAATACTCCAATCAACTTTTGCCATTATTTTGTCTCTCACTGTGGAAAAGCTTAGCTGATCCCTGGAAGTAAAGCGATCAACTTCATTGAACCACAAGCAGGTAAACAGATTTGTAATTGGAATGTGTTCTCTAATGATAACACAACCTTCAGGAACATCTGCAGAAAGTCAGCCGTAAAGCAATACTTTAGACTTTTATGATGGAGTATTATATGCAAGCACAGACACATATCTCGACATATAACCGACTCATTTTGTACATGCAGGCATGTAAAAATATCAAAATTGTTCCTACCACTAGTTATAGGAAGCTTAGCCCTGGAATAGCGAGTTAAACCATCGTGGTATTGATAAAATCGAACTTGACGATCAATGGAAGCATTTTCATATTTCCCAGCTGCTTTATTAGCCTCAGCCTCAACAAAGACATCAAAGCGTCTATAGTGTCTTGAAATGGCAAAAGTAGCATTTGGGCGCCACAAGAACCTGGATGATACAATAGGCAGTGACAATGAAGATATTACTGATAGACAAATAAAAATTATTGTTGACATGTATCTTCTTCACACATTGAAAAGGATATGCACATGTATCTCAAAGTTGAAAATAGTAAATAAAATTTAACAATCACACAAATATATGCAGAAATCCTTTATCAATTAATAAAAGAAATAAATCTTTTAAATGATATGGCTGATTTTACGATATCTAAAACTTGTCAGATAAAAGTCAATAAACAGCTAATGAAATCATATAATTTCATCAGAACAGAACATGAAGCCAAACATTTTTTCTTGATTCTGAAGTCTAATCGACAGTAAATAGAAACTTATCCCACTCAGGTAAAAATGAATAACAATATGAAGAAAAAAAATTAATTAAAAAGAGATGGCATTTTACCTTTCAATAACTTGATATGGGTCCGCAACAAGCTCAAGCTTCCCGTCAATCCATATTGAATATCGGACATTGGGGAAGATTCTGTGCAAAAGAAGCTTTGGAATCTGCAATATGTTTAGAGGCATCATATGAGACCATACGTAATAAGTTCCACAATGATTAAATTGTAGGTGGTCTGATATTTGAAACCAAAAATCTTATTCAACTTCAATAGAATACAAATCTGGTTACCAATTTATTTAAAAATAAAACTGCTTCAGTACAAAACAGTTACCCATATATTCAAATATTAGAAAATAACTCAACAAATCAATTTCTTAAGCTTTGGGCATGGAAGCTTCAGCTCAAGCACTGGTTTAACAAAGACATGCATAATTTCAGGTCCTTCGATACCAAAAGGCAAGCAGCCACAAACCAAACTCAGCAATTAGTTTGGACTTTGGAGTAGGATAGTATAAGCCCAATTAACCAACTACAATTCCATGCATCAATTAAAGTGTTATTCCAACAGCATCAACTAGTAAATTCATTTCCTAAAACATACAAAATGGTGGAATGTGAGAGAAATAGGTAAAGAAAAAAGTGTCGAGGTTAGGTCAGAAAATCAGAAGATGCAGTTCAAAAAGAGGACAGTGTCTAAAAATTACATTACATATGCTGAAAATAATAAAGATCCCATGAAATGTGATGCAGAGATTTTACAACATTTGCTAAAAAGAGTGTCTTCATCATTGTTGTGGTAATAATGAGTAAGTAGCAAAAGGCAAGCAATCAACCTTTCCATTACGTCGCGAATCAGCATATGGAATATTCCGGACAATAATGATTCTCCACAGTCCAACTCTCCTGCTGCTACCCAAAATACTGGCATTCCTCATAAACATTTCTGTTTCTTCGTCGATGAACATATAGAAAGGAATGTTTTCCTTTGCTTGTGAACTGATGTTCCTGGGCTGCTGTATAACATCATAGTTTCCTGGAACAGATGGGATGGAGCTATGAGAAACAGAAACCAAATGACAAAAGGTACATGTAGAACACACCAGTCATAGATCATACCAAATATAGCAGATGCAACAATGACATCATGGTACTGATCCAACTCCAAGAGATCTGCCTCATCAAAATCAAATCCTGTCTGGCGACCAGGTCTGCTTCCTTTGACAAATCTGATAGGAGTTTATGCCGGCCAAGAAATGCAACAAAAGGAATAAAAAATGCATTTAGTAAGGAAAAACAAATACTTGTGGGACAGTAATGGCAACTAAAGTTTTACGAATTCTTTCAAGAATATTAATCTCCAGGCTACGAGAAAATTAAAAACAAACAACAAAAATGAACTAACCCACAATGCACCGTCATGGTCTCTTTTATATCAAAAGCAGCATCCCTTTCTTCCAGAGAACGGTATCCACCAAAATCAGAGCCACTTTGTGGCTCACTTTGAATCGGAATTTCATTATGCACATATGTCAAAGTGTGAAGTAAGGGAGACACTGATGGGGAATTTGGCATACTAGCTATAGCTTGCTCCACAGGAAGATAACACACAGGACATGCTGAAAGCGAAAGAGGAAGAACCTGATCAACAGAATTCTACAGTGACAATAACTCAACACACACTGTGTTTGTATATTTATACAGATGCTATTGCACAAATTCAAAATAGATATAATGTTTGTAAGTAAAGAATTGAAAACAAGGCCCAACTGGGGGAAAAAACAAAACTTACGGCGTGGTCCAGTTCGTCTTCTATCAGCTGGTGGAGGAGGAGGAAATGCAAAATGGTCACATTGATGCCCCACACTAGGGAAATATCCCCTTCTTCTGCCTTTAGATTTATATGTAGAAGATGGTGAATGGGGAGCAGGAGGAGGCCTTGATGAACTTTTATGCCTACTTCCCAATGAGGTCATTCTAGAAGAATTACTATCCTGCAACTTATTTTCTACTACTCCGTCAGGTTTTAAAGCTTCATACCTAGTAATGGCAAAAGATCGTGTTTCTTCAATTTCATTAGTGATGTTTCCACCTAGTTCAACACAATACCAAAAAGCACACCATGAAACATACAGATTTTAAGATGCAGATAAACAAATGATTAAGAAGCTAAATACACACACATAAGAATCAGCAGAAGTCATAGACGAAAGCATGACGTTTCAAAGTATGGCCTGTTTGGATTAACTTATGCAGAGCTTATCTACTTATCTACTGACATAAGCACTTGTAACAGTGTTTGAGAGAGCTTATGAAAATAGTTTATTACCGGCTCATAAGTTGTTTTGGACTTATTTTCATAAGCTCTCATAATAGCTTAATAAAACAGCTTACAGCTTATATGAAATCAATTTCATTACATTCTCTCTTCGATTATAAAAAGAGCTAATACATAGCGTTTATGTCATAAGTGCTTCAATAAGTTTTTTATCCCAACAAACCCTGTGTCTTAACCGATATAACTTCAATTTTAAAAAGAAAAGAGAATAGTTGAATATAACGACATGCAATGCCAATGCCAATCATAGAGACCAGACCAGAACTGAAACTCATAATTGTGATTTATCAAAAGACCTACAACTTATAAGATGCATGAAATCATTGAGATGATACTGCACCAAACTACAAAGTACATTATATGTAATAAACTGAAACAAAACAAAAAAAAGATCATAGAGTTCCCACAACTCAACAACGGGAACTATCTGCTGAAACTAGATTCAAATAAACTCAACAATGAAGAAGGGAAATGAAGACTACTAACCTCTGTAAAGTGTGAGGCAACCAAAGATGAAAATGAAAAGGCCAAAGACAAGCATGAGCAGCATAGCGACCTTGCCACGTCCAAGGTGGCGGCAAATGAAAGGGTAACCCCTGTCTTTCTCTCTGGGGTTGTAAAGGAGCGCCTTTGAAGGTCTACGCACAAGCATGGGCGCCGAAACGCTGCCGTTTGGAAGCAGCTGCAGCGTCCCATAGCTCCCTGTCCGTAGACCCAATGACACTCCAGTCATCTCTCTCCCTTCAAAATCTCACCTTTCATCTCCTTTCTCAGTTTTCACCATTCAACAACAATCTCTGACACCACCCAATCTAAATCCGAAATTCCCCACCCCCAACAATTTCAAAAATTAATTTTTTTTTAAAATTACAACAACAGCAACAACAACAACCTTAATGTATCTCTTGTTCAAAGTTCAAATCCACTCCAAATTCTCCATCACATTTTACAAACATTCGAAGCCCCGCGATTCGTTTCTATAGCTGCATTCGATGCCGAGCGTTGGGAAGCAAAACCCACGATTCATTCCTGGCGCTGAGTGCGTGGGAGGCATCAAAACGGCACCTTGATCCGGAATGGGGAAGAGGGCATGCACCTAATGTGGGAGGTCTGGGGGTGGCAGTGGGGCCCACTGAGACTCTATGGGACACGTGACGAGGAAAATCCTTGGAACGACAACGCAACCTACGTTGTCGCGGTTGGGTTTCGATTTCGAATCGGAGAGTGGATGGAAAGTGAAATTTGGGATTGGGGGAGGGAGAAAGCAGAGAAGAGATTGATTGAGGCGTAGCGTGAATGGAGGGAAGAGACAATAGCCACTGTTACTTACAAGGAGAAGCGAAGATGCCATCATGCATGATTTGCACAAAGATTTTGAATGGGCCCGTGGCCCTTTTACTTTCTGGCCCAAATCAATGTAACTCAGAAGAAGCTAGGTCTTGACCAAAAATAAAAAGAAGAAGTCTAGGGATCGGTTTTGAATCAGGGGAATGGCCCACATCCCTGAGAGGGCAGGGGAAGAATTGAAAAATTTTTGATCAGGAGGGGAAGAATTGAAATTAAAACCAGAAGCAAAATTTTGACCAAAAAAAAAAACCAGAAACAAAATGTGGACCAAAAAAAAACCAGAAGCAAAATGTATAAAAAAAAAATAGCCCACACGGAGTTAGAGCATCCCCAACGAGAGTTTTAACTTATGAGTTGTTTATATAATAAATCCAATTAGAGAGTTGTTTATATGTGAATGTCATTTTGATGTACTCCAATGGTAAAATCAACTAATGAAAATTTTATAAATGGCTTCCATTGGAAATGTCAAGTGAACTATGCCTTAGGAAATGATTTTAAAAAATGAAAATAAAAAACAGAGAGGATGTGATTTACAGATGTTTGCTTTAAGCAGCAAAGCAAAACAGGGCTACCTATTTTAATATTTAGATTTGAAGCAAATATTAAGGTAAAAGTTCCTTGAATTTTTTAAAAGAGAGAATGTTAAAAATTAAAAATGGTTTTTGAGGCCTAAAATCTTTGCTTTGAGACAATTTCACATTCAAACAGTGGAGATTGTTATGAAAAAAAGTGGTAGAGATCTATATATGCTCATGAATATTTTATGCAAGTCTAGGGCATTTTTGTACAAAGAAATCTACTTAAATGATTGCTCTATTGTTAATTGTTAATTTACCTTCAGTATATATACATGGCCCGGCCTTTGAGATTTTGGGGTCATGTGCGAACTTAAAAAATAGTACCTTCATAATCATTTGAATATTGTCACAGTCAAGGTTTTTTTAACAAGTATTTTTGAATTAAAGTAAGACTATATTAAATCTATCTTGTGACATAGTAGATTGTAAGTAAGATTTTAACAATGTCAATTTAGAAAATCTTCTCTCAGTAGATGCAATAATAACTGTAATAGTTAATATTACTCCATAAGTTATGCATGCTTTAAGAAAATAAGTAAGACCCCTAAAAATTATTCTATAGTAAGTAAAATTTTACATATTAGTGTCCCTCTAGGCTCTAATGATGGGCCCTGTGCAGTCGCTCCCGCGTATGCTCAGGGTCACCGCTGTATATATATATATATAATATAATATTGGTTAATAGATTAACATATTTTATTTTAAAGTAATTTTTAAATAATAGTTATCTGAAAAAGATAATTAAGCATACAGTAATTGAATATGAATTAAGTTTTTTTTGACGAATATGAATGAAGTTTTAGAAAATCTAAAATACAGTAATGGTGTAGACTTTTTTGTGTAAAATAGAAAAAGGTGCATTCAGTGTTACCAAGTGTGTATGTAATTTCAAGCACTATAAATTATGGTATGTTTACCTCCATAAGCCTTTGTCGCTTTTTCGGAAGGTAAACCTAACATGTTATAAAATGATGCTCCTTGATTTGCAAGTTGCAATTTAATTTAACTTAGTTTATTATACTCTGGATCATGCATATATAACTATATACAGTGCCCTCACGTTCAAAGATGGCTTAACAAATTAAAAGATTTGGGTTTATTTATGCAACTATATAAAAATATACAAAACTTTTTTTTAATACATTGAAGTATCTAGCTGCGGTCAACGAGAATTAGCGCATATAATAACTTTCTATTCACACTAACTGTAACTTTGGTTTAAATTTTGAATTCTCTCATTAGTTGTGATTCTTCTTGGCCTTACAGAGGAATGTGTCTCCCTAACCTAAACCTTTTTCATTAAAAAAAGTATCTAGCTACGGGTTAAAAGTTTTTTATGCAATTCACCAAAAAGTAGTTTACTATGCAAAAAGTAAAGAAAAAGTTAAGACAGATCCGATCAAGAAAGACAACTTTCAGCCACTTCATAAAATTATTCAAAGTTGGTAGAAATCATTTGGGCATGACTAGAGACAAAAGGATTAAGCTTCTTTCTAATGCAATTCTTTAGGGAACGTCAGATGAAAAGACCACTTAGCTCATGAAGTGGAATCATAAATAAGCTCAGTTGAAAACATGATGGTTACCCACTCTAATGGCTATCCACTCTTTCCTGCCACGATAATTTAATGCCAAACCAAATTCACACATCTCATGTATCATAATTTTCACGTTGAAGAATCTCTAGCCAAACTATTAGTCTTTGTCTCTTTGAAGCGAATGATGCTTTTTGAGATCCAACTAATTCAAATTCATTTTTATAGTTGCATACAATTTAATTCTAGTATAGGTTCTAGCCACTCCATTGGTAAGAATTAGTACTATAATGACCCAAGTGATATTCCCATTCACTTCATGCCAAACTTGAGCAATTGCCCTCCAAATGCCTGATAATTTAATCAAGACATATAATTTTTCTGCTCATAATTAATCCAATCTACTATGTATAACACTATGATATTAGAATCTTTAAAATTAAATCATTGCCTAATCACATGTCGATTTGAGAAATTAACACGGTTATACATGTGCAATACTTGGACAAAACCCAAAAAAAAAATCCAATTAATTTTTTTATCGACAAATATTTGTAATCTATATTATTATAAGTAAATCTGTACAATCTCATCATTACTTTTTTCACGTGTCAGCTTTGTCCGATCCATTCCTTTTTACTCCTTCATTTTGAAACCATGTCCAACCCATTCCATGATAACAAAAAATGTCCAACCCATTCCTCATTCTGTCATCCTTTTCTTATTTTTAAATTTTAAATTTCTAAATTTTAATATATATATCCTCTTATATATTTTTCTGCTATTTTATAAAGTAAGTATTGAATAACAAAGTAAATATAATTAATATCTTGAAAACATAAAAAATATTTAATACTTTTTTTATTTAATAATTAGGAATATTGATAGGAATAAAAGGTTGTTGGAACCAAATTGGTTAAAAGTATTTTTAATACAAAAACTCCCTAAGTGATTTTATGGTTTTGATGATAACAAAATGTATTAAGGTTTTTACAAAGGATAAACAAAATGTATTAAGCTTTTACAATGTATAACAAAGCTGCCTAACTAAGTTTATTGAAGGATGTTGCAGTCTGCGTCCAATAATTAGTTCATCATGACATTGGCTCATATTCAAAGTCTGAGAAGCCTTGCGTCCAATGTTGAAGTCATCATCCAATATTGGCACTGGAACATATATGGACACCAAGAGTTCTGCGTCCAATAATCAGTATTAGGAAATACTGTTCATCGTCCAATATTGAGCATAAGGCAAAGACAATTCTGAGTCAAATGTTCAGCATAAGCATAAGGCGTTCTACGTCCAATGTTCATAATATAGCTATACGTCCAATGTTCAGGATGTGCTCATTGTCCAAGGTTCAGAATGCTTATCGTCCAATGATCAGTAAGGCAATACAGTCATAAGTCCAATGATTTATAAGGAAGCAGAATTGCAGAAGTACAGAGTCCAATGTTTTCTAAAGAAGCAGAATCGCAGAAGTACAAGGAATCACTCATAGAGACAATACTCCTCTCTGCGTCCAATGATTTCCAAAGAAGCAGAACCAGTAAGCGTCCAATGTATAAGAAGGACAAAAGTCCAATGTTCAGTATAAGACATTGACTGTTCTGCGTCCAATGAAGCAGATTGACAAAGGTACATCAAACAACTGTTCTGCGTCCAATAAAGCAGAAGAACAAAAGTACAATTATCAACTGCTCTGCGTCCAATGGAACTATAAGGAAATGGCAAAAGTCCAATAACCAGAATGAGGCAATACGTCCAATGTTGCTTTGCAACTAATCATCAGAATGGTAAGCATAAAGATGCGTCCAATGAATGAATGAATTATGTGCAAATGGTAAGTACAAGGTATGCGTCCATTTGCTAAAAGGACTGAAAGTCCAATGATTTCTACATGTTGCGTCCAATACGCAGAATCCATAAACTTGCTATTTACTGCTCTTGCATTTAATATTAAACATATTTATTGAGCAAATGATTTGAGATAAATAGCTGTATGCAATGCTTTTCTGTACAACCATTGTCAACGTTTTAGAACGTACATTAAATGAAAAGCATAGAGCACTGTGGAAAGTGTACTAAGAGAGAGAATGTACTTTTATCTACTCTGTATATCTCTGAACATATCTTTCTACTTTACACAGTGTATTCTCTCTGTCTCAATAATATATTACTATTAACCACTGTACAATTGAGACTTTGAGTACAGGTTGCTTCTGATTTAGGAGAAAGAAACGCAGACATGCACACTGAAGTAGATCTCCTTAGAGCAACGGGAAAATAACATTTAATGCTATTAGAGAACGGTAATATTTATTAAGGCTGAAGCTGAGCTATTCAAGAGAAAATCTGAAGCTTCACAACACATATAAATACCGTGATACAAGAAGAAGAAGACAGAGACAATGTGAACGAACTTCAACAATAGAAGAGACTGAACTGTTGTGCTTATACTCTGTAAAGAAAGTCTTACATATTTGTCTTTCTTCTTGTAAAAGAGAGTTTGCTTAACTCTCGAAGTGCTTTAGATTTCATATCCTCACTTGTGTGAGTTAGACAGCACTTAAATCAAAAACACTCTGCTGAGTTGTTTGAGCCTGGAGAGGTTTGACTGTAAAAGAATACTTGATTTAGCCTGAAGAGGCTGTGTGCAAAGAATACTTGTGATTTAGCCTGAAGAGGCTGTGTGCAAAGAATACTTGGGATTTAGCCTGAAGAGGTTGTGTGCAAAGAATACTTGGGTTTTAGCCTGGAGAGGCTGTGTGCAAAGAATACTTGGGTTTTAGCCTGAAGAGGCTGCGTGCAAAGAATACTTGTACCTATCTGGTTTGATAGTGAAATCTCTCTAGTTTGAGGAGACTGGACGTAGCTCTTAGGAAAGGGTGAACCAGGATAAAACTTGTGTTACTTCTTCTTTCCCTTAACTCTCTTTATATCTGTGCTTATTACTAACCAAGGGGATTGGATTGATTTTATTTCAACAAGTTTTTCATACACCTTAAATCGCACAAAGAAAACAAGTTTTCAACTTAGCAGAAGCCTCTGCGTCCAATCTTTTTGTGCGTCCAATTTTACACAACTCTGTGCGTCCAGTGTTTTAAAACTATTGTGCGTCCAATATTTCAGAAAACGCTGTGCGTCCAATATTACACAACTCTGTGCGTCCAGTGTTTTAAAACTATTGTGCGTCCAATATTTCAGAAAACGCTGTGCGTCCAATATTTGAAATAAGCCAGCGTCCAACATTTGCGAAAAGTTTTAAAAGCTTAGAAACACAATTCAACCCCCCCTTCTTGTGTTTCATCCTGTTACCTACAAAGGTAAGAGAATTTAGAATAATTCTATATATATAGTTTAATTACTATACACTGATAGTATAAATATATTTTACACAAACATTCAATTATATCATATTATAGTGTTACTTCATAATAATAATTCTTAAAATATTTATACAAAATTTACATTGTGAGATATCATTACGCGTCCGTGTAAAACTTTTTTAAACCGTCTATGCATACAATTAAGTTCACACACGCACGCGCGCACACACACACATATATGTTTAATTACCGACAGTGTAAAAATATTTTATACATACATCCAATCATATCATGTCATAGTGGCACCTCATAACAATAATTCCTAAAATATTTGTATAAAGATCTACATAATGGGATATGTTTGGATGTTTATGCAATTTTTTTTTACAATATCAGTGCATATTAATTAAAAAAAATCACTTAATTTTTTTCATAAATGAAATATTGTTTGCTTACGTATTTTTTGTTTAGTAAATTTTCAAGTTGCAAATTTTCTTCTTTCGATTTTGTTTTAAATATATAAAACTGTGTTTGGTTACATGTTTTATTTATATTTTTTGTTCGTGTAAATTTTTAAGTTATATTTTTTTAATTTTTAATTTTATTTTTATTTTGATAAATGAAATAATGTTTACGTACATATGTGATTCATGTTTTCGTGTTCTTGTAAATTTTCAAGTATCAATTTTTTTAAAAATTTATTCTCAAAATAAAAAAGTGCTCGCAAAACGTTTTCATTCATAATTTTCTTCTTCTTGTATATTGTTAGGTAGTAGAATTATTTTTATTTTATTTTTTATATATAAAATAGTGTTTGCTCATGAGCTCAATTCATGATTTTTATTCCTATAAGATTTCAAGTTGCAAACTTATATTTTAATTTTACTTTTGATGAATACGAGTTTTTGTTTATGGATTTCATTAGAAAATTGATTCTATAAATTTTTAGGTTACAAAATTATTATTTTATTTTTATTTTTATAAATAAAATAGTGTTTGCTTGCATGTTTATTTATGTTTTTCATATTAAATATAACAAGTTACTATTGATTAGAATTGTTTTAATTATTTATTCTCTATTTATTTTGTTTCTCTGATTTGACCTTCATTTTTATCAACATGAGCAACTGTTGACAGCTAAAAATATAGAGTTTACATATTTAACTAAAATGCACAATATTATATAACTAGCACTATTATAAATTTAGAATCAATATATCATATATCAAATTATTACTATATAAATAAATTATTTCATATCATATGTAAAAACCAACAGGACTGCCGACCCCGTGCGTCGCACGGGTCAACTGTCTAGTTAATATTAATATTAGTATATTATGCTCAACCCCCTATATCCCTCCTCCAAAACCACCAACCCACTTTATTACTCCTATCCAACTATATATTTTTTAAAATATAAATTATCTTCAAAATATGATTTATTGAAAGTTACCTATCTTTTTCCTTCTGAATTTTTAAAGATCTGCAATCTCCAAAATTCAATGTCATTTAAAAAACAAACTTCAGGCTTGCATAAATCAAAATTGAGTATAATTAGACTTTTCTTGATATCACATTTACTTCATATTCGTATGAACAGTTCAGCGGGGGGAGAAAACAGAACAGTGATAAAGACAGACAGATACACAAACAAGGAGTAGAAGTAAGGCATGCGCATGTCCCAATATGCCCTTTTGGGGGGTGTGACTATTTGACTTTGTGTAGCTATAATTAAAACAAAGTTGGGATATTGTCCATAACCTTATGTACAAACCATGAGTTTTTTATTATGATAGTAAAAGGCTCACTCAAATGTTAGACCCCATGGAAGACACAAAAATACACAAAGCCAGCATAGTGGACCCATTAGTAGCCGTGCCTATAACTTAAAAATAAGACCCCACCTACTCGTTACATGTCTCAATAGCACAAGGCAAAGACATAAATTTCACCCATGAATGATTATTTAGAGAACTGTTCATTATTAAATGGCCATAGACAGCTGTTGTGTGGGGATGGGTCATCCATCGCAAGGAGTCAGGGTTTTTTTTTTCTATTTTTTTTATTACTAAATTTTTAGAGAAATAAATAACATAAATGTGATATATACATAATGATCCCCTGAAAGCATAGTAATAAAAGAAATAAAAAAAATAAAAAAAATCCTAACTCTATGACAATGGGAAGGAAGCTCATCACATTCACCATGCATTGCATGCCCATGTCATAATTTCTTGTGATCTTGGGGTGGGGGTGGTTTCTTGGAAGGATTCATTTGGTTCACATCCCTACGGAATTGGATTTGCTGCTATAGCTTATTCATTCTCTCTCTATTTGTATTTTTTGTTTTATTTTTTTTGATAAAGTAAATCAACAGCTGGAATTGTAGATTCAACAAATCAAATGGCTAACATTACACTGACAACAGGAACATTAGCAAATAGCTACAGCAGACAATCCTGGTCCCATTCCTACCCTCCCCTGTCCTTATTGGGTTCTGATCACCATTTGGACTTCACATTGTTTAGTCACTTCTTGCTGATTTTGTTGTCTAGTTAGTTGTATATTCCAACCCAATAATGAACATTATCAAATTCGTTCATTTTCAATCTTGAGATCCATGAATTTTGGCCAATAGCAAATTGAAATTCTAGCATACCAAACAAAATCCTAACATTTGAATGATATCCATGCTTAGTATCACGAATAATTCTTTTTGATGGGATAGCCGAATTGATCTTCTTATAGACTTATATACTATTAATTGATTAATAAATTTTAGTACGATGTATTTGGCAATGTGTAATGTGTTGGGATTTGGAATTTCTCATGACTTATTCAACAATGCGTAAAGGAATTAATTATGGCTTAGCTAATAGTTTCATCATTTCGTGCCTTTCTAAACTTTCCGGACGAAAGAAAGGGTACATTAGAGGGGCTATGACCTACTCAGCTTAATTAAGGTCTATACAATTTATCTAGCGTAGGGGGTATAGTTAATGAATGTAGAAACAAAAAATTCAGTTATATTATGAGTGGAAAACATGGTTCTAATTTAAGGATTACGGTCTTCAAAATTTTCAAACTTTCCAAAATTTCACCACAATACAAGTAATTTTTATTTAAGAATTTTAATTTCAATTAGTAATTATTCAATTAAAGTTAGTGGGTAATTGTAAACTGCTAAGACTGCTTTCTGAATGTGATTTTTATTAGAGTTGTATTATTTAGTACGACCAAATTGCATAAATGTGTGCAAAGATAAAGAAAACAATTCATCCGAAGATAAAAAAAAGTGGAAAATTCTTTATAATTAAATTTTCCTGCAACTTTTTTTTAGTTAAAGTATTGTTAGGGCAGGACTTAGTCACACTTAAAACTCTTCACTTCTTTTCAAGAGTATGTTTTGTGAAGATCAAACATTGATTATCTAACCCAGAACTCTGTGTGTGTTGTCAACTAATCAATACCCAATGAGTAATTTTCATACATCTGTGAACATTATCCACACTATAGCCATGTCTGTATTGTTAATATTTTGAAAAACAATTAATTTAGTGGTAAGTTAAATCAATTTTGACATAAGTTGTTTTTTTAGTGACCATAATTGAATTTTTCTAAAATACATAATATTTTTTTAAAAAACCATTACTATATTTCGTTTTTAAAAACATCATTGAAACAAAATTAAATTTTCCTTTTTTTAAAATTTCATTTTCAAATATAGTTATTATTCTTGTGAATGCACTTTAAATTGTCAAAAAAAATAACATGGCAGTTTTTAAAAACAGTAAAATTGAATATATATAATTATATTTATATATATTCAACATATTTTATATTATTCTAATTTCAACATATTATCTTTAATCATCGAGTATAACAATAGAACAAAAGACAATGCATTTAACAAATACTACTATTAAATAAAAAATAAATTTCTACAGCAGTGAAAGTTTTTCAGAAAGCATGTGCCAGGTATTTTTTCCCCCCCTTCACTTTTAACACAAAAACCAAAAGAAATGGTAAAAATGGGAAACAAGTTATATCGGTTGAGCGTGGTGCCCCAAAATAGAAAACGACATTTCAAAGGAATTGTTAAGCCAAAACGATCAAAGAATATTTTGTGTTTTTTTTTCCCTTCACCTTCTTCTTATCAATTAAAAATAAAAAAAAAAACCCAAAGAATGTGATCGGGAAGGAGATCTGGACCGTGCGATGATGGGGCAATCGAATGGATAAGCGTGTTATGAGGGATGGGTGGGGCCCACCAATTGTACTAGCCCCTGAAAGGTTTCACGGTGTGAGTGATTGCATAGTAACTTTTTTTTTGGTAAGTACCGATTGCATAGTAACTGCGTCAACCCAACAAATAACAAATTTATGAAAGCCTAAGTGTTAAACTTAAAGCAGTGGAAAAGGTAACGACTTTGAATGACCCAAAGGACCCTGTGAACTTCACTTTCTTGTGTTGATTGGTTCTTTTTAACCAATTGCACGCTCCCTTTGAAGCACGTGATACCACGCACACCACATAGTGTCGTTTTGAATTGATTTTAGTAAATTATGATCGAGTATAAATAATTATAATTATAATTTCATCAAATGCACTGTTTGTTTATGAGTTTAATAAATTATACTAATAGTGTAAATATATTTTCATATAAATATGTAATGTAATTATATATCTGTGTAAAATATTTGTATACTATCACTACATATTTATTAAACTATTAATTTATATGTCATAAACTATAAGTTTAATATATATTAACTATACCCTTAAAAAAAAGATATATTAACTATAAACCAAGGACCTAAATTCTATCTAGTTTTTCTGAATTTTTTTAATTTACTTTTCAGATTTGGAAACTTCAAATTCAATACATGAAAGATAATAAAATTTATTTGAATGATAAAATTACTAATTGCACATGCTGACTTAAGTAGTTGCAACTATTTGTAATTGCTTGCAATTTGAGTCTGTGCAGTAATTCTTTGAATGAGTCTCTGTTGGTAGTCCCAATATGTCATTGGCACCTTTCTTGGTAGTATTGGAAATGTCTCTCCGTTCTACCATTTTTCTCATAAAAAAATTGTGCATGTTGCTTTGTTTATCAAACAACAATATATGAATTAACAGGTGTTGGTATTTGTATGTATAAACTAAATATCTTATATTTGTTTTCCTTTATTTGGATTAATTATATTTTAGTCCATATAAAATTGAATAGATACTATTTTGAACTCTCTAAAAATTACACATATTTGTAGTCCCTCACTAAAAAAATAAAAAATTTGTGTACTTTTAATCTTTGATGAGAGTCCTAGTAAGAAATTATAAATACATTATTTTTGTTAAGTGTAATAACCAAAAGTAAATAAAAATTTGTGCATAGATCAAAATTAAAATTTAAGACAAAAAAATATTATTTTATTTATTTATTTATCTATTTAATATTTACTAGTATTTTTTGGCGCGTGGATGTGTAGTGAAAAGAAGAATGTGTTTATGCGCTGTGTTCACAGAAAGCTGCAGTGCAGGGGACACTCCCTCTTTGCAACATAAATATGCGCCGCGACAACATTAAATTAAATATATATATTTTTCCCTAAGTTCTATTTTTATTATTTATATACATATAATTGAATATCTATTTTTATTAGTATTTTTTTTACTACATTAGTTGCATTTCTTCATCTTCCAAACCACACTGCACGGATCTCTCAACCCTGTTTGCCCTAGAGCCTAGATCCATGGTTTACCCCCGCATCTCTTGCTGAGTTTCAATGCTACCCTTTTCCACTTTTTCCCTTTGGGTACAGTGAAAACCTTCAGGAGCTCTATACTCAAGGTACTTTGCCTTGTAAATCCACTTCCACATGGTTCTGAGGATCTGGCTGTTGTAAATTTGAAGCCTTTGATATCTCCTTGATTAGAAATTAGCAGGTTTTCACTTGGGAAAATTGTTCTACTGTGCTAACAATTCTCATTTGAAGTTATTATTGTATTTGATTCAAGTGGGGTAGAGTAAAGTAATGATTTTTTGAGATTTATGAGGTTTGATTTAGTGAATTCTAGGGTTTTACTGCTAGCTGGATTGTAAATCTTATTGGGGGTGGTTTTTATGGATGGTTTTTGTCTTTTGTTTGCGGATTTGTAACCAAATTTGAGAGGGGATGAATATTGGGTTGTTATTGTAGCTAAGATAATATAATATATTTATATTTGTGTGACATTTGAGGAAAGGGGTTCTTGCCGAGTTTGGTGGTTATGGGTACTGAAGAAGAGGATAATAGGATAGGCTATTGGAAATGCTATTGAGGGGGTGAACATTGATATTGGAGGTTGGTTTTGTGGAGGGGGGAGTTGTTGTGTGTGCATAATGGGTTGCATGTGTTGCAAGCCTTCTGCCATTGAGGATAGTAAGGAGAGCCCAAAGGAGCGTTTATCGAACAAGGCTGTGCTGGACTCACGCGTGTCAAGGGGAACTTCATCAAGGAGGGAGGAAGCATATAGGGTAAAGGATAGATTTGATAACAATGACGGGAGAACCGCGTTGATCGATAAGCAAGGGCAAGGGAATGGCTCTGTTAGAGTGCTGCAAGGTGATAATTTTGAAAGGAAGAGGGATAAAATGGAATATGTCGTTGCTCAACATCCAGGAGTTGGCAGTGTTCCCAAGGCCATGGAAGGGGAGCATGTTGCGGCTGGATGGCCCTCGTGGCTGGCAGCTGTGGCTGGAGAGGCTATCAAGGGATGGCTGCCACGGCGTGCAGATTCTTTTGAGAAGTTGGATAAAGTATGCTTCTTTCTTTTATCTGGCTGCATAATTACATTGTGACAATGCTTTGGTTTGATGCAGATAACCTGTTCCCCCACTTTGCATTTTTGTTATATTTGTAATTGCCAGTAGAGTTTTGATTTGAATGTTAACAGAAATTTCAAATTTATTTTCTTTAATTATTTGATGTTATTTTTTTCCTAATCTTTTCAAAAAGAAAACAAAACAAATGCCTCCCAACTTCGCCACTAACTTATTTGATTATGAGTATAAAAGTTGCCATGATGCTGAGCTGAATTATCTAACCTAATTGTATGCTCTACTGCTCTTCCTTGAAATAGCTGACCTGAATTGCTTAATTTCTATGCAGAACTTTTTCAAATTTCCTGGCTGATAACAACTCTTGGTAGATAAACTATCCGTAGTGGATTTAGAATCCTAAGCGATACAAAATGCAAGCTATCTTTTTTAAAGTGTTTTTTTCATCTGTATGATCTCTTTCTTATATTACATTTAGCATAGAATTCTGGGATTTTGTTACTGATCGAATTTGAATGTCAAATGCTAATGATGGTATGCTTCATTTATTACTAAAGTATATTGGTAAGACTATAGTTAAGCTACTACTGCTTATGTTTTGTGTTTCTCATATTCTTTAAATCATGCTTTGAGATAAAATTAAGTTATAATATAGGACTTGTGTGCTCGTAGCTTTTAGATATTTCTACAGTTATCTTTTTCTACTTGATTTCAGGTTACTTAATGTGAATATTACCTTCTGGATGCTGTTTTACCGTGAATGATAAATATTTCCTCTCTGGTATGCAGATTGGCCAGGGAACTTATAGTTTCTCATATTCTTTAAATCATGCTTTGAGATAAAATTAAGTTATAATATAGGACTTGTGTACTCGTAGCTTTTAGATATTTCTACAGTTATCTTTTTCTACTTGATTTCAGGTTACTTAATGTGAATATTACCTTCTGGATGCTGTTTTACCATGAATGATAAATATTTCCTCTCTGATATGCAGATTGGCCAGGGAACTTATAGTAATGTTTATAGAGCTCGTGATCTTGAACAAAAAAAGATTGTTGCTTTGAAGAAAGTGAGGTTTGATAATCTTGAGCCCGAGAGTGTTCGCTTCATGGCAAGGGAAATTCACATTCTGCGTAGGCTTGATCATCCAAATGTCATAAAACTGGAAGGCCTGGTGACATCAAGGATGTCATGCAGCTTATACCTTGTTTTTGAGTACATGGAGCATGACTTGGCTGGGCTTGCATCACATCCTGGACTGAAGTTTACAGAAGCACAGGTAATTTCAGAAGCTTCTTCGTTTTTTTATTTCCCTCTGTCCATTTTACTGCAAATGTAACCTACCACATATTTCAGGGAGGTTCCACTAATTTCTCTTTAATGTGATATTCAATCTTTTTTTTATTTCTGCTATTTGTACTTTTAAGCTAATAGTTGAAGATAGTTTTCCTATTTACTTGCTGAATGAATTCACTGAAATTCATTTCCTATTTGTTTTTGTAATTGAAAATAAGCGGAACAAACCAAGTGAAAGGATAAAATTTTCACTAAAGACTAGCATAGTTAAAGGAACAGAGCTACGGGACACATAAAAAAGAGAAAGACAACAAAGAGTCATCAAGTTTTAATTCTTTCTGCCTTTGGGTTTGAAAAAGAAACTATTAAATTTTAGAAGAAGCAGCTTAACGAAAGACAAAGACAAACCTAGTTAATGACACAATGCTACAAGTCAAATAAAAGGTTCAGACAGATTTAATTTCTTATTGGAACTTGGCAGGTTAAATGTTACATGCAGCAACTTTTACGTGGACTTGATCACTGCCACAGCCGTGGTGTACTGCACCGTGACATTAAGGGTTCCAATCTTTTGATTGACAACAATGGGATCTTGAAAATTGCAGACTTTGGTTTGGCAAGCTTTTTTGATCCCAATCAAATTCAGCCGCTAACAAGCCGAGTTGTCACTCTTTGGTATAGGCCGCCAGAGCTTTTGCTTGGAGCTACTTACTATGGCACTGCTGTAGATTTATGGAGTACAGGTTGCATACTTGCTGAGCTGTATGCTGGCAAGCCTATTATGCCTGGTAGAACTGAGGTATGCATGCTTATATGTTCCCATTCAAATGTAGCATTTTATCGTTTTTCTTCTCTTCATCTGCTAAAAGTAATTAAGGTGCATTGTGAATTTCTTTTCTTTACAATTGTAAGAAAAAAATTAGTTTGCTTTTTAAAATTCATTAAATACCTATTAGGTTGTGTTAACAAGAAAATATTGGTAGTAGTTGAAACTTGAAAATACACTGATCCAATATTGTTATTTACAGTATCCTACTCATATTCTTTTACTGTCTTATGCATAAAGCTTGTTGTATAATTAAAATGATTAAAACTACACCTTTCTGTCTTGTAGGTGGAGCAATTACATAAAATTTTTAAACTTTGTGGTTCACCGTCTGAGGACTATTGGAGAAAATCAAAATTGCCTCATGCAACAATATTTAAGCCTCAACAACCCTATAGGCGTTGTGTTACTGAAACATTCAAGGACTTTCCAGCACCTGCAATAGAACTGATAGAGATCCTTTTGTCCATAGATCCTGCTGATCGGGGAACTTCAGCATCTGCTTTGAGGAGTGAGGTGTGAAATTCTTGAGTGTTCTTTATGTTATTCACACTCTTCTTTTAATGAAATGCAACTCTATCAGTACATATGGACAGTGGATGTTGGTATTGGGAAAAACATCAATTTAACTTATTTTACAAATGTAGGTTTTAGGTTCCTCTAAAAGTGCAAACTTAAAATGTTTCTATGTCATCTTTGTGCATATATGCTGTATTGTCCCTTTGTCATGTGTTTTCCTGAAGGTATACACTAGTATTGTTTCCATGACATTTTAGAAAATTGATATGTATATTAGCAAAGTTATGTGTCTATCTCTTATTGGTCAGTATTTATTCAGTATCTCTTGTGCTCAGCTGCTTTTTTGGTAGTAGAATATTGTTTTTAAGCTTCAGTATGTGTTGCTCATGGTTCTTTTTTGAATAGCTGCATTGCTCATGATTCTCTCCTTTTGTTTTACTTGCAATTTAGTTCTTCTCAACAAAGCCTCTACCTTGTGATCCTTCAAGCTTGCCAAAGTATCCTCCTAGCAAGGAATTTGATGCCAAAGTACGGGATGAAGAAGCTAGAAGGTGTGTGTTCAAGTTTCATGTGGAATTGTAGTTGTTATAGATTTTTGCAGTTCTGAAGGGTGCCTGTGTGTGTTTTTGGGTTTCAAAAATCTTTTATATCTTGTACTCCTTCCTTGAGTGCTGGCTTGTAAAGTTTACTGTTAGAATTTTGTTTATGGTTTTGGGTATGATGTTTGCAGACAAGGGGCAGCAGGAAGCAAAGGCCAGAGACATGATCCTGAAAGAAGAGGAGTAAGAGAATCTCGAGCTATTCCTGCACCTGATGCCAATGCTGAGCTGGTCTTGTCAATGCAGGTAGGTTCATTGTTAATTGTGAATTGTGATGCTAACCCAACTTGGTCATGGGGATTTGTCATTGCTGTTTATGTATGGTATTGCTCTGTTTGCTGAGATCAGATAGCCTTTCAAGTGCATAATATATTTTTGGATAAATTCTTCCTTTATGGCATCAATTAAATCTTAAGATAAACGATGAAGACTTGTCTCACTAGGCGGGGGTGCATCTTAGAATTAAACTAAAAAAAATAGAGATTGAAGGTTTCTTGGGCATTTATAAACTAATTCTTAAAGGAAGCTTATTTGAAGCACACCCCTTACTATTTTACAACTTGCTAAATCTGTGCATCGAACAAGGTGAAAAGCTACTATGCACTCTTCTACCTAGTGCTGCCATCTCCTAGAAATTTGTTATGGCTTTCCTCTTTTACTGAATATTCATATTATTTTCCTGATGATTACTGAATTTCTTTGTTTCCCTTCTGGAATACCTTTATCTTCTTGGCAACCTGCTTGATCATTCACTTTTTTTGACATCTTTTTTTCTTATGTTGAAAACATGACTTTTTTTATACAGAAGAGACAAGGGCAGGCCAATACTCAAAGCAGGAGTGAGAAGTTTAGCCTTCATCCTGAAGAAGTTGCTTCTGGGTTTCCCATTGATCCCCCCAGACCATCACATGCTGTAGAAGTAAGTGCGGATCCCCAGGTGCATCAACATAAGAGAGCCTCCCATTCGGGTCCGCTGACTCACCGCGCTGCATGGGCTAAAGCTGGCAAGAACCAGGATGATGCCCCAAAGATTTCAATGGGAGGTGACTTATCAACAGTCTCCGGCTTAGTTGCAGCCAGGAGGAGTATGTTGTCTGATGACCGCAGAGAAAGGTCTGGATCATCACAAGCGGAGGCTCCGAAACTAATCACCAGGTTCCCAGGATCCTTCAAGGAGGCCTCTGAGTCGATGATGCAACGGGATCAGAAGCATCATGCACATGCTCCTCAAAAGGAAGAAGGGAGGGGTAGCAACAAAGACTCAAATCTTGTAAGTAGTAGTTGGACTTTCAACCTTTCCTAACTTCTCTGTCTTCATCATATATACAGCATGTTTGTGTATTTTGTTGTTTTATAAAGTGGGGGTCTAATATGTGATCTTGGTTTAGTTTTGTCTAATTGTCATGCTCTTCTTTCTTTTTTTCCACAATGCTACAGGTTGGTTATGGTTCCAAGGGTTATAAAATTCATTATTCTGGTCCATTGCTTGTTCCATCAAGCAACATGGATCAGATGTTGAAAGATCATGACCGCCACATTCAAGAGGCGGTTAGAAGGGCACGTCTGGATAAGGCAAAAATGAGAAGGCTCCAAGCTGAAGGGAACCAGATAACCAATTCATTATTTGTTTCTGGTCGTTGAGAGTTGTAGAGCCTGATATGCAGCAAAGCATCATCAAGATTAAGAATATTTGATTCTCTCTTCCACCAAAACCTTTTTCTATTTTCTCTTTTGCCTTGTACAGCGAGTAAGTATCCCTCGCATGATCCTCTCCCCCTCTCTCTCTGGCCATGTTAGGTAGCTCCATAGCTTAAAAATCTTCCCATTCAACTTTACCACATCACATCTATTTTCTTTCCACTTACACCTGCAATTTATATGTGGCCATTCTTGTAAAGCTTAACAGCCTTAAGCTGCAGAATACTTGGGGGACAATGTCTTCCTTTATGTTTTAACTTATGATAGAGTAATTAATTATCACTGGGAAGATGGCTAAGTATGTATATGCATCCTTCTTTTTTTGTCACTATATCCTGTCATAGCCATTTGTGATTGTGGTATACTAGTCTTTCTGTGCTTCCTTCCTAATCTAAATTCTGAAGTGGAATTGACATAAAATTCCAAAGCTTTTTCAGATGCATGAAATTGTGTGACAATGAATCTTTTTTAAGAGGATTACTGGGATAAGAAGCTAATATGATTTACATGGGTTTATTGCCAAAAAGGAATAAGATAAATGGCATAAAGGAGTTTTTTTTTTGGGTATGAATTGTGCACCATCTTATGAACAATTTTTCAGTACTCTAGTACTGAATACTCAATGTTTCTCTCCATTATTTTTGGTAGTTTTTTCTCCACAATTTTTTTTTTAATCGGGAATAATTTGCCAGACATCTCCGGGGTTGGTTGGTAGTTGAGTGAAAGGACCTTATATCCCTGAGGCACTAAATTATTTTTCGGTCTTGCATAACATAAATACATGTAATTCGTTTCCTCTTAGTGACTAATTATTAAAAGGACGGATTTAAAATTGGACCAATTATTTAGCTCTAAATTGAGGGGCCATCATTCATCTCAAATTACAATTTGTTTGTGCAAATTGGTTCTCATCTCAAAGCCTTTTCTTTTCTTTTTTTGGGTCGAAAAGCCTTTTCTTTGTCTACCCTAAAATTATTATTTTTCTCTAAAAACAAAAGAACTTGGCTCTATTGCTAGAGAGTGCTGGTAAATACACTTCACTTTTTTTGTCTTCCATTCCACTTTAAAATTTTTGCATTTGAAATTCCAAAACTATCTATTTTTAATATCGTGTTTTGCTACGTAAAATCCCGATATTGTATTTTTTTCCCCAAAAATTCAAATTTCTGGAAAGTATGCGAAAAACTGAGTTTTTATACATTCCAAAAACTCCAGTTTCTATAATACAAGTTCTTGTTGTATTCCGGAAACTCAAATTGTCGAGAGTATATGAAAAATTGAGTTTTTATACATTCTAGAAATTCAAATTTCTGGAATAAAAAAAATATTTAAAAAATTTGAGTTTCTGGAATACAAATTTGTATTTCGAAAACTCGTGTTTTCAAAAAATGTGCGATTTCAGGATTTCAAGTGTCAAAACGTGATATTAAGAGGGGGTAATTTTGGGATTTCAAGTGCAAAAGTTTTAAAGTAGAGTTCATAGCAAAAAAAAGTGGGGCTTTTCTAATAACACATACTGCCATTTCTTTGTGCACATACACTAAAAGAGGTAAAGACCAAAATACCCTAAATCCCTTTCTCTCCCTCACACTTCAACACTTTCGCTAGCCATCGTCTTCCTCTCCCTCACTTCCGCACAACACACACACACACACTCCCTCACTTCTGCACAACACACACACACACACACACACTCCCTCACCACTTCCGCACAACACAACACAACACACACACACACACTCCCTCACTTCCGCACACACACACACACGGAGACACCCACTATTTTTCGATTGCTGCAACCACACAATTGACAAATTCAATTCAAAAACACGTTACAACAAATTAGGAATAAGAACAATTAAATCAGAAATCGAAAAGAAAGAAAGGAGGGTGGGATTAAACCTGCGCGCATCACCGTTTTGGAAGCTATCATTTTTAATTTTTTTTTGGGTGGGGGTGGTGGCCTGTGGAGGGAGAGACGAGAAAGGGAAGAAGGGGGAAAGAAACTGTTTTGGGGATGGAGAAGATGTGCTGTGTGTGTGTGCAGAAGTGTGTATTTATTTTTATGTGTGCGGAACTAAAAGTTCTGCACGCGTTATTTGGAGCACACACATACAAATAACACGTGCGGAACTATTAGTTTCACATCAATGTGAAACTATTAATTTCACATCAGTGCAGAATTAATAGTTCCGCACGTGTTATTTGGAGCACACACATAAATAACACGTGCGGAACTAATAGTTCCGTATCAGTGCGGAAATAATAGTTCCACACGTATTATTTGGAGCACACACATACTAATGCGGAATTAATAGTTCTGCATGGTACGAAATGCAAAGAGGATATTTTAGGCTTTATATTGTTATGTATATGTATTTAACAATTGGTGTCTGATCAAAAATTTAACAATTGGTGTATGTATATTTAAAAATTCCCAAAAAGTGGGATATGTTTACCAGGCACCTTGGTAGATTACATAAATGGGCTTGGAGCCCAATATATTCCTTTGAGTTTATAGTCAAAATAGGGTAAATTACGTTTGAATGTTTGATAGATTACGTTTAAATGTTTAAATGTTTAAATAAAGGTATTGTCGATTTTTTTTAACAGCTGAAGGAAAATAAGAAAAGAAACAAAACTAGTCCCTACAAGGAGCAAATTCCCCATTCTAAATGGTAGATTATCCCAAAGAGACAAATGATAAATGTCACATGTGACTGTCTATGCATTTAGAGAGCAAACATTGAAAATTATAGTTGCATATACAGGTGGGGTATAGAATAATTCATGCCGGTGCCCAAAAAATAATTATTAATAAAAAAATGCAATATTATCCTAACGCTTAAATTTTATTTTAGGAACTACCTTTATGTAGGTGGTGTAAAAATTGATTTTTACATGCTTAACATATGAAAAGTAAATCCACTTGGCACCAAAGTATTATATAGTGATAGAATATATTCTAATCTAGGTTCGGGGTTGAATTGCAATTTTAGTCTTTATTATTACTAATGTGAAATTTTGCTATTCCAACAAATTTTTAGTTGAATTTAGTATTTTTATTTCTTAATTGCTTCAGTCAAGCTTTTCTATTAATTCTCTTTTACCTAAAACTCTAATTATTATTTTTATAGGGATAAAAACAATACTAGTTTTCTATTAGTATTTTGCTTAGTCAATGCTATGCTAGTTGTAATAGGCAAGGTCAGAGTGGGCTTTGTAAGTCCTAAGTTTGGCCTACTTTGAAAATTTAAGGCCTGAACCTGGCCTATAGCTTGATATAAGTCGATTTTTAAGGTCTGAGCTTGACCTACTTCAAAGTTTGGCCTGACCCGGAAGCCTATATAAAGGCCTACTTTTCAATAGGGTTATAAAAAGGCCTACACCTATATATAAATCTTAGGCCTTCACTTGTAAATAGGCTTGTAGGCTTCTAATGATAAAGAGGTCAGTAGGTATCTACTGATAAATAGGCCATTAAACCTTTACAAATAAATAAATGTCTCTTTTTTATTATATTTTTATTATATTTTTATTATATTTTTTATTTTGTATATATATAAATAGGCTGCCCTGATAGGCCTAGTAGGCTTTTTTTATAGGCCTAGGCCTGACCTATTTAACTAAATAAGCTTTTTAAAATGTCTAAGCCTAATCTTTTTACTAAACAGGCCAGGCAAGACCAGACTTTAAGCAGGCCAGGCCATAGGCCCATATCGGATGACCTGACCTATTCCCACCCCTACTAGCAACATACTCTCTAACACACTTTTTCAAACACACTCTCTATTATTGGTTGAAATGCATGCGGGTCTCATCACATTGGAAATGGGTCCCACTAAATTAATGAGATATGGAACCCACATGATTTAATGGGAACCACTTATATTCTAACCAATCAAGGAAAATATGTTGGAAAGAGTGTGTTTGAGAGAGTGTTACTAGCACTCCTCGTATCCATTTTTCTAAGACTTGACTCGAAGGCCATAATATCAAATTTTGTTGATACTTTAAGATCAAATAACATATTCCATTACAATTAAGTTTGGAATTATTCAGACTCATTCTCCTTAAAAAAATGGAGGAGTTAGTATTTTGCTTAATTATGTGAATCTTTACTACCAAGGTAGTTAAAACTGGATCGGTCACTGAACCGGTGAGAGCAGGGGTTCAAGGTGCAGAGGTTCAACCGGGGTATAATAAAATAATATTATTTTAAACTCTAAACCTATACAATATTGAGCAAAAATTAACATAAAAGTCATAACTTTATAAAGAAAAATTAAACTTTACTACTAAATGTCATAATTCATAACATAAAATATTCAAAATTACAAACAATTGAAGAAAGTGATATCTATTTATTTAAAAAAAATGAAAATTTTGAAAATTTTGATTTTTTTAAAAAAAATAAAAAATAAAAGTGCGAACTGGTTTAACCCGGTTTTTGACTAGTTTTCCCGGTTTTGGCCGATTTTTGACCGGTTCTTTGACAGTTCGGTTTTCATGAAGTACCAGACCGACCAGGGGTCCGGTTCCCGGTTCAACCGGTCGGATCGGCCAGTCCGGTCCGGTTTTAACTACATTGTTTACTACATAATTAGTGACCACAGCTTGCGCCGGTTCTTCTTAATTCTGCGCCAAACAAGTAGAAGCATTCTGTTGATATGTGGAAGAAAAGATGTGTATAAAAATGAGAGAAATAGCAACCACACTTGTTAGGGTCCCCTTGATTTTGGGTTAAAGGTCCTACCAACCGACCCAACTTTTACTCAGCAAATGGATAAAACTAAAAGATGTCGTTATTCTGCTCGGCCGACCACCGCCCTCTGCCTCCTGCATCTCCAGCTCCGCCCTTGTCCTGGTAGTTTGATGATTTCTGGTTTGCTAGTTTGAAATCTGTAAGGCAATCTGAGATTGGGAAGCAAATGTAGTTTTCTGACCATGGTTTTATGTGTTAAGGCTTGCCCTTGCAGCTCCCATGTCCCAGCTTTTGAGGCTGCGTGTTAGATATGGTGTTTCATAGAAACAGTGTTCAAAGTAACAATGAGGCTTCGTGGGGAAGTCAATTGGTTTTGGTCAGTATTGAACTCCTGGATTTGTTTTAAGGGCTTGTTAGTTTTGAGGATGTTGATTGGTGGTGTTCTAGTTGTGGTAGTTTGGCGGGTTTTTTATTTGTTTAGTTTGCTATTTTTTAAAGTTTGTCTTTAGTTTTCAATTCTTTAGGTGTTCTGGGTGATTACAGCAGCGTGTCATGGATTGAAATGTTGAATGTGTTTAGACTCTACATATGCTGTGTGTTTGGCCTTCTATTTGTAGATGTCGTATGGTGGGGGTTTATCCCCTTTATGAATCTGATCCTTTGACAAAAAAAAAGATGCAGAGAGATAAAAAAAACACAGCAAAGCATTAAGAACAGGTAGATGCATTTATTAGAGTTTACAAAGGTTTTGCTGTCATGTTGCATAAAATCACACAGTTCTGAATTCTCTTAACAATTTTGTGGTCCAAATCAAAACATGGAGGCCCTTTCCATCAATTGTACCACAGTGACACACACACAACATATTCATGTAATGCAAACGTGTTACGTATTTGTATCTCTCCCTCTCTTTATTTCTCTGTACTTTTCCCTCTATATATACTTCCTTTTTTATTAAAAATTATGCATTTAATTATCCCCCCTCTCTTTTTCATACAAGTGTGGTAAAAAATGACAAGTAGTAGAAATTATTTTTGTTTATGACATGCAAGCGTGTCAACTGATAAGAAAATTGATTAACTAGTCTTGAACATGTGTGTGTGTATATAAGAGAAGAGATAAAAGATAAGAGACACCATCTGTGTTGTGACATTTGTCGGTTTTATCAAGTTTATTATTGGAATAAAAATCTTATAAAATAAATTAATTAAGATATATGATAGTGCCTTGGGTATTATAGGGTGTCTAAGTCCCACATCGAGTAGTATCAAAATACTCGGTGGAGTACGACATAAATGCTTGACTTTCTCTCTTGATAGCTAGCTAGTTTTTAAGGGAGGGTTTCCCCTTTGTTGCATTTGATCCACTATCCCTATGGAAAAGTCCATGCAAAACTATTATTTATAATATTCATTGTCATTGTAAAGTTATTTCAATTTTTTCTATAAGTGTTTATTCAAATTTTATTCAAATCGAATCCAAGTCTATAAATTTTCACTGTAAAAAAAAGTCCATAAATTTTCATATAAATAAAAAACTAATTGATATATATTCCATGTTATCACTTTATTTTAATTTATAATATATTATTTAAGATATAAATAAATACTCACTATTAGATTAAAAATGTATAAATTATCTATATCTATCTTAAATTTGATATAATTATTGTGATATATACAACAATCAAAAGACAACAAAATTCCACCCATACTTAAGCAGAATGATTATAACACTTAGAAAAGATAAAAGGTGCAAAACTCAAATGAATCAAAAATGACTTATTTAGTAAATTAATATCATTAACCACTTGCACCAATAGACATCGGTCGAATTCTTAGTTTTTGTATGGAAAAATATGAAACCACCAACTCTTAGATTTCAATAGAAAAATGTTACTTAGACACTTATTAGGTGTATACATTTTATGTGAGAAAAAGATAAAAGAGAGATAAATAATAGATGTGATAAGTAATATGATGTGACAAAAAGAGAAAAATAAATAAAGATAAGAGGTATTGTATGGGTGGTAGAAAAATTTAAATGTCTAAGTATCATTGTTGATTTCAATATACGTTGAAAGCATAATAGATAGTTAAAATTTGTCACAATAGAATTTCAACGATGATTAGATTTGATGAACTTTATTTCATTTACATTTAATAATTTGTCAAGGCCTTTGCCAATGTTGAATTTGAATTACAGTATTTTATCAAAGTGCGCATGCATGACCATTTTGTATGTTTTTCCTCACTTGTGCCGAAAAAAGAAAAATTGTAAAAAAAAACCTAAAAAGTTTCATCCACGCAGTTTTTATGAATGAATAATGATAAATAGGCTTAATTATATTTTTGGTCCTTTAAAAATTGTCAGATTTAAGTTAGGTTTTCTAAAAATAAGTCAAATTTTTTTAGTCTTTTAAATTTTTTTTGTTTGATTTAAGTCATTTAAGTGAGTTGACTTGTTAGATGACAACATTTTGACCCAGTCATCATGCCTATGTGGCACGAAACGCTGACGTGGCAATATTAACTTTTGAATTTAGTCTCTCTAAAAATTGATGAGTTTTGATTTAAGTCCCTTGGTTTTTCTCTCTCTCTCTCACCCCCACCATCGTCTCTCTCTCTCTCTCTCGTTTTCTCTCTCTCTCTCACCCCACCACCACCACCACTCCCACTCTCTCTCTCTCTCACTCTCATTTTCTCTCTCTCTCTCACGATTTGTTACATAACAAATCGTGAACCTTGATAAATCAATAACAAATCAATGGTGGTGGTGGGGGTGAGAGACAGAGTGGTGGTGGTTGTAACACCCTCCTTCCCAGAGGGCATTACATTTAGTAACCAACCCAAACGCGGAAAATAATTTCATTAAGTCTGGTTTTCTTTCAGAAATATATTGAAAAACTTATTTAATTTTCACAAATGAATTTTTCTTTATTTTTTTTAAATACTTATGTGAACAAACACCAACCAGTCATTCGTTTTTCTTTCTATTAGAGATTCTTTTCATGAATGAACAACAAATAGGAAATAAAAATTTCTTTTATTAATAATAGAGTGTATCATATACAAGAAATTTTTTCCCAACTAGATACAGACTCCCTATGCTGGTCAAACACTAAAATTACTACAAACTCCAATAAAATCCAACTCTTAACTTTCCACGCGCACGTCTTCCTCCGTCTCAATGTACCCTCATAATTGCATCCTCATAGACATCTAGTGATGACTAATCTACTGAGCTAGTAGTTCATCTATATGAATCATGTTCCAAAGAGCACAAAACATATAGGCAAGGGTCAAAATCTCTTTCACAGTTATCACCCTCATCACACAACTAACACACCACAGTAATTTATGCAAACCCATACCATAACCATTTATAGCAGCAATCACTCACACATGCATAACGCAACATAATCAGTGTAAGTCATACAGACACACCTTAATAACTTCACACAGAAGTACTGTCTCATTTTCACACAGAAGTCATATTACAAGATTTCAATATATATACACACAAGACACTTCAATCTTCTTTTCTCTTTTTCAAATGTTCAACACGCAGTCACGAGCACTTAACCCGCACTCCATGGAGTTTACTTTCCCTAAACTCCTCATATATTCAACACTCAGTCACGAGCATTTAGCCCGCACTCCATGGAGATTACTTTATTTTGCACACAGCAGTTGGCACACAGCCCTTTTCACACAGTACTTTGCACACAACACGAAATGTCACTTAGCATTTCACATAGCACACAGTATGAAATGACACACAACCTAGCACACAGCCAATGAAATAGCACACAACCTCTCACATAGCACACAACATTTAATAGCACACAGTTTATGGCACATAGCCTTCCACACATCACATATCATTTATATCACATAGTACTTTTCACATCACAAAGCATTTCTCAAATCACACAGCATTTAAATTCCACTGTATCTAGGTCACACAGACTTTATATCACACAGTGTTCATATCACACAGATGTGATACCACACAGTACTCAAATCACACAGAATTTACTCATCTCCCCTTATTGACACTTAGTCCAACAATAATTTCTCAGCCTCCTTAAACACATAGCTCTCTCTTCGTTGATGCTTTATTCTAAAACTTTCTTTTAAATGCTAGGTTCATTACTCTTGAAATCCTAGACTTACAATACATCCTCTTTTACTTTTTCAAATCACTCAGGAAAATTATTTTTAGGAAAACTCATTTCCTTTAGGCTTAACCTTTTTAAGGAAAACTTTTTTATAATTATGTTTTTGACCTCAAAAAAACCAGATTTTTATTTCTGCCCCAAAGCTTTCAGCCCTTATATTTTCAAAAATCGCATTTTTTTACATTCTGTCCCAGAACTTCGAAAATTATGCTTTTGCCCTTAATCTTTCAAAAATTACATTTTCGACCCCTGTATTTTGGCAATTAGTGATTTTCAAGGCAGAGGATTTCACAGCCTGTGAAAACTCTCACACCCTGGGAGTGAACAGTACTGGAAACTTATCAAAAATCCGAAAATTTAGTTTTATTTTTGGATTTGATTCTTTATTCCATTCCCATCATTTTTAAGCATCAAAAACCAGATTTTAGCTTCATGAACCTTGGTCTATTAAATTGGTTTTCAAGAAAATAACTTGGTAGGCATTTAGAGATCAAATTTTCTTGGAAAACATGGTTTAAGCTTATTAATCTCTCTCTCTCATCCATATCAATTTTACCATGCACCATATCACCTCTCCATTCACAACACACTTCAAGCTTTTAAGAACAATCATCCATTTCATATGATCCATAAATTAAAACAATAGTCCATCCATTTTAAAGAATACACACCTCAAGCTTTGGACCAAATCCAAGCTTCAAGCCAATATGTATGTATCAAACATTCACAATCACATAGGAAAATCATCACCCAACAACTCACAAGGAACCAATCCATTCCAAAATACATCACCATCAAGATATAGGAAAATCACTTAATAACATCTAAGCAATCACTTCAATCAAATATAATCATGTGAATGCTAATAACTTGCTAGAGAGAGTTTCCCCTTACCTCTTGGTCTTCCTCCTTCTCTTCTCCCTTCCCACAAGACTAAGATCACAAGGCTACTCACCTTCAAAGATAACAAGATCACCATAACACAAACACAAATCAAAAGGGTTCATACCCTTCACAAAAATAACCCTAACCCTTGAAGGAATAAAAAAAGGAATAACTTGTCCATAACTCTTACTCTAATCAATACCATAAAGATGATAGCTTACCTAAGATCCAAAACCTTAAGCTTATTGTTCTTGAAAGGGTAAGAACAACTTGATGAATCCAAATCTTTGATGGAAGTTTAAGTGTTTAAAGTGGATTCCCTACACTTGATTATTGCATAGAGGTTCAAAATCCATGGTAGAAGAGGCTTGAGAGCTCTTGAAAATGGAAGATGATGAAGGCTTAGAGAGAAGTTAGAGAAAAAAGGTAGTTTAGAGAGAGAAAGTATCATAAAAATGGAAAAGATCTCTCCCTTCCTCTCCCTTGTTGGCCGCCCCCTAACCCAAGGAGAACCATGGTTTTCTCTTCATTAACTATGGTTAAAACTAACCATGACACCTAATGAGTCATTAGAAAATATCAAGCCTTGGATTTTTCCCATTGGTTAAGAATTGTGACTCATGGATTAAAAATGTTCCACACCCTTCTAGAGCCAAGGCTGGCGCTGCAGCTGTCCAAGGGCTGGGTTAAAAATATTTTTCACCTTAACCATGGTAAAAGGTAAGTCTCCAAGGTAATTAAATGGGGTAACTTTTGTATTTCATAGTAAAAATTGTCCAAAAATAACCTATTCAAGTAAAAACTCTCATGAATCTTAAAATAAGCCATAGGACACGAAAATAAGGTGCCAAAAAGGTCTTGATACATAAAAATCAAGTTTAGAAGCATTATGGTAATTTTTCGGTTTTACTGTAACCCGTAAATTAGGGTTAAAATTAACTTTCTCTGAAAAATCTCATAAAATTTTTAAAAATAATAAATATTATAAAAACACCATTGGTTACTCTTTTGGTTAATTTTGGATCATTTTTCAAGCTTCTGACATTCACCTGTTCCCCCAGTTATCCTGTTCCCAGTTTACAGGGACCAAAATTGCAATTCTTTGTCTGCTATTCTAAAAATTTCCAAAATAAATTCTAAAACTCTAAAATAATATAAAACATCATTTGGCATCTCCAAAAATATTTTTCAACTTGTTCTAGTCTCCCAACTCACTCGCAGTTCATGAGGGTTATACTATAGGGACCAAAACAGTAACATTTCTATCCGTTTCTCAGAAAATTCTCAAATAAATTTATAAAATCCTCAAATATTATACAATCACTATTGGTATCTTCAAATCATTTTTCTGACTCCAATTAGGGTTTCTATATCATTATATTCTTATTCTGACAGTCAAAACGTCTACAGACTTTTCCGTTTGACTTTCCACATCGGCACTAAACCATTACTAATCTCATCAAAATACTGATATTAACAATAATCCTCCCTTATTAACACTCTGTCTCTTAGAGTGAAAATTTGGGGCGTTACAATGGTGGTGGGGGTGAGAGAGAGAGAGAGAGAGAAAATGAGAGAGAGAGAGAGAGTGGCGGCGGTGGAGGTGAGAGAGAGAGAGAGAGAGAAAATGAGAGAGAGAGAGAGAGTGGCGGCGGTGGAGGTGAGAGAGAGAGAAAACGAGAGAGAGAGAGAGAAAGTGGTGGTGGTGGGGGTGAGAGAGAGAGAGAGAGAGAGAAAACGAGAGAGAGTGGCGGTGGTGGAGGTGAGAGAGAGAAAAAAATCAGAGGGGCTAAAATCAAAACTCAATTTTTAGAGGGACTAAAATCAAAACTCATCAATTTTTAGAGGGACTAAATTCAAAAGTTAATATTGCCACGTCAGCGTTTCGTGCCACGTAGGCATGATGACTAGGTCAAAATGTGCCACCTAGCAAGTTAACTCACTTAAAGGACATAAATCAAACAATTTTTTTTTAAAAGACTAAAAAAATTTAACTTATTTTTAAAAAACCTAATTCAAATCTGACAATTTTTAAAAGACTAAAAATATAATTAACCCTTATAAATATTACTTATCTATTAGGCTGTTAGATACCTCTGCAAGTACATGCGTGTTTTATATTTGAGATATTTTTGTTCACAAAACTAATCCGACAAAATGACGGGCAAAAGATGCGTGTTTCATATTCGAGATCTTTTGTACACAAATTATGTGAGTCACCAAATTTTATTTCCTCCACCAAGCATGTCTTTTCAGTTTTCAACCAATCCATTAACAATAACTCGGTAACTAATTAACTAATGATTACTCCTGAAATTAAGACACACTTGTCTCCACCGGCTGTATTCACATCGATGATTGAGAAAATACCGGTAGTAATTTAAATTTTTGAGCCACTAAATCTGATTAACTTAATAACAACGCTCCTGATTGTGGAAAGCAGTGGTTTTTCATATGGCATATGGGCTGTGGTTTTGAGTTGGCTTCGAGGGGTTGACGTTTTTTAAGGTGATTGCATTAATCATTTTTTATAATTCTCTGATTTAATAAAAGGGAAGTGGGTCCAATAAGTGAAAAATATTATTTGGATGATTGTTTCATGGGCTATTTGGAACATGAGAAACAAAATAATTTTGAAGGAGAGGCTGCTGATTTTTATTTTGTTTTAAACCAGATCAAGGTCTTATCTTGGGGATGATTCATTAATAAAGCAGGTAGGAATTTGGAGATTTGTTATTCTGACTGGTGTACAAATCCTATAAACGATTTATCATTGGTCTGATTTTAATGTTGTTGATTTTAGGCAAGCTACAGATGATTGTTAATACTTGTGGTGCCGACTTAGTTGGAATCACTTATATTATTGTAATGTTTTTGCTTGTCTATTTTCATGGGTGAAATAAGGGTTAATTTTTGTTATATTTAGAGATTATTACTGATGTAAAATTTCCCCTACTACAGCTTGTAGCAGGTGGTTAGTAATAATATTTCTTTTTTGCTCTCCAGATTATCTTAGACATTTTAATTAGTTCTTTATTCGCATCAAAATTACTTTGCTTACCTCTAAAACCAATTGTTTATTGGCTTGTCTTTGTCGTGAAACTAGGAAGATATTTTTTTTTCCACTTTGGGATATGTCATGTGTTAGCAAAACAGTATATACCACCACATATATGGACTTTTTTATTTTAATACTCAAATCACAACGTGTATGTTGTTATTTTTTTTTATGTGGGCCGGACTCCATGAGAAACTGCAAAGACTAATGTCTATAGAGATTTATTTAAAGGGTTAATATTTTTCAATAATATTTTTTCACATACACAATCTTGGGATCAAACTTCAAATACCATGCTTAAAGGACTCAGATATCTGTCATCTATATTACACCGTGTTGATAATGTGTATGTTGTTATTATTTATTTATTTTTAAATTTCCAAACAAGGTCCACAAGTTACTACTTAATAATCTCTCTCCTTCACCCCACTTGAGGCCATGGTAGTGCCACGTCGCTTCTTTTGTAAAAATAAAGCGGGAAGATAACGAAGATGAAGAGGAGAGAATAGGTGCTCCTCATCAAGGCACAATAAAAAGGGTGAAAAAAATAATTAAAAGTAACAAATAGTCAAATAGATACCCAACATGGAAACAAACTACAAAGAGTGTGTGAAAATATGGTCAAGTTTGTTTTTATAATTCTCAAACAATCTTTTTATTGTGAAAATATGTACTTTTGTTTTATTTTATTTCTTTTTGTTGCCCTTTTTTTTAAATGAGAGAAATGTTTGGAATTTATGAGGCTGTGGAGCTTCAGTGTTGCTGTGCAACTAGAAAGTTATGTTGTGTGGTTCTGTTCTGAGGTTGGTCTAGCAGAAACAGGAGATCCTCTTATGGTGACACTGGTACACCTCTCTATCTCTCTTCTTCTTCTTTCTCTCTATCTGCCACTCTCTCTCTGTCTCTCTGTCTCTCTGTCTCAACACATGTTTCTATCTGCCCATTTATTAACTTTGATGGGTGGTGGAAAATTCTGATCAATTTGGATAAAGTTTGGTCCTTTTGGAGGGTCTATGTTGTGTGTTTTTTCTTCCTTCTACTGTTTAACGTTTGAAGTAGAGAAACAACCCTTGTAGAAATACAGTATTTTTTTAAATTTCAAAAATTTTTTTGGTTGGACTATTCTGAATTTTCAACTTTTCCTGCTGAAAAATTTCATTTTTAAGCTACCCTTTTAAATTTTGAGTTGCTTTTTATTTAGTGGGATAAAAACTCATCCTGAAAAGTTTTCCAATTCACGTTGATAACTTGACAGGGAGTTGTGATCGCAGTTAGTGTGTAAAAGCTGAGAGATTGATCTTTGATATTGGGTATTTGTTGGTTTTTCCTCTGACCAATGAAATGAGTTTTGAGTTAGCATGGTGATGATGGGGTTTGTGCAAGAGAGTGAAACAAGTTGGAGGACTCCTCTCTTTGTTGGGTGTGTTGTTGTGCCTGGTCTACATGCAACTCTAGCTGGATAACGATGGAGGGTTCTTCTGGGAGTTCTAGGGCATTGAATAGTTCTGGAGTCTCTGACAGGAACCAAAGGCTTCATTGTCCTGAAGGAAACCCCTTCTCCGGCGAGGCATCGCAAGATTCCCGGTTTAAAAAGGAAAGGGACTGGGTTCTGTTGGCACAAGGTGATCATCAGCCTAAAAACCTGGGTGGGTTTTGTGAGGATGAAGTAGAGGCTGACCCCTTTTTTTGTTCTGTTGAATGGGGTGATGTTAGCTTGAGGCAATGGTTAGATAAACCGGACCGACCGGTAGATGTGTTCGAATGCTTGCACATATTTAGGCAAATAGTAGAGATTGTTAATGTAGCGCATTCTCAAGGAGTTGTAGTTCATAATGTGAGGCCTTCCTGCTTTGTCATGTCGTCTTTCAACCATATCTCGTTTATTGAATCGGCGTCTTGTTCAGATACTGGCTCAGATTCGTTAGGGGATGGTTTGAATGGCCAAGGTGTTGAGGTGAAAACTCCAACATCTCATGGCCTCCATGATACACATCAGCAGAGTTTAGGAAGTGAGGATTTTATGCATGCCAAGATTTCGACAACTGCTCTGTCGGATTCTAGTTGCATGCTGTCGAGTGCAGTGTATGCGGCTCGTGCATCGTTGATAGAGGAAACAGAAGAAAATAAAATGAAGGATAGGAGAAAGGATGAAGAAGTGGAAGGAAAGAAACAATCGTTTCCGATGAAACAGATATTGCTGATGGAGATGAGTTGGTACACTAGTCCTGAAGAGGCTGCTGGTACTCCTAGTTCATGTGCTTCAGATGTTTACAGATTGGGGGTTCTCCTTTTTGAGGTTTGTAACAGAATTTGTACAATTCTTAAGTTCTTGTGTTTTAATTTGGTACTTTATATGCTTTATATTCTCCACTTTGTTATGATGTAAGTAGTGGTGAAAGACCCTATTATCATTTCAATGTATTCTAACTTGATTATCCTACATGTGAACAGCTATTCTGTCCACTCAGCTCAAGAGAAGAAAAGAGTAGAACCATGTCTAGTCTTAGACATAGAGTTCTTCCTCCACAGTTACTTCTAAAGTGGCCTAAAGAAGCTTCATTTTGCTTGTTGTTACTACATCCTGACCCTACAAGTCGTCCAACACTGGGGTAATTTATCTTCATCACATGAATTTTACATATCAAATATCCAATTTGTCTGTGACATTTCCCAATTACCTGCCACTTGAAAGGATTGCTTTCTTTTTCCTTTTTGCTTTCCAATATTAGATCCTTATAAGCTGCTTTCACATTGAGTTCCTGAGATTATAGTATCGTCCAATGGATTCAGGACATTATGCATCCAAGTGGATAAGACAACTTAGCGTCCACTCGATTCAAGATTTATCCTGCACGCGCGTTGTTATTAATTACGATGCGCTATTTATTGCTCTTGTATTTAATTCGAGACATATTAAATGAGCAAATAATTTGAAATAAATAGCTGTCACAAATGCTTTTCCTCGGACTTAAAATATAACTGATTTGAGATCACATTTAATGAAAAGCATAAAGTACTGTGAAAAATGTACTTGAGAGAGAATGTACTCTGAACTTTTCTGGCACTCTCTGTACACACCTTTTCTATAACACAGTGTTTTCACTTTGTCTCAACCGAATGTTACTATTAACCACTGTGTATTTGAGACTCTGAGTACAGTTATGAGTTTTCAATAAGGAAACTTAATCCTATATTTCTAAGTTTTTTCATGTGAGCAGCTTCGGTAAACTTTACTGAATAATATAGTTGCTAATAATCACAATCATGTCTGATCGGACCATTTTCAATCCTATAGTAAACATCACAGATATCTTCTAAACCATTTATTTACTTGTGTAGCAGGGAGTTGTTACAGAGTGAGTTCCTTAATGAGCAGAGAGATGACATGGAAGAGCGTGAAGCAGCAATTGAGCTTAGACAAAAGATAGAAGATCAGGAGATGTTGCTAGAATTCCTTTTGTTACTTCAACAGAGGAAACAGGAAGTTGCTGAGAAGTTGCAACATACTATCTCTTTTCTGTGTTCAGATATTGAAGAAGTGACCAAGCAGCAAACTAGATTTAAAGATCTTACTAGTGCTGAACTAGGGCATGATGCTCGTTCAGCATCGACTTTCCCATCCATGACAGTTGTTGATAGTGAGGATTCTGCTTGTATAGGAACTAGAAAACGAGTCAGACTAGGGGTGCATGTTGATGAATGTGATGATAACATAGGCGATGATCGGAAAAACCAGGGAAGTTTTCTTTCAAAAAGTTCACGGCTAATGAAAAACTTCAAGAAACTAGAGTCAGCATACTTTTTAACACGATGCAGACCGGCGTATTCCTCAGGGAAACCGGTGGTTAGACATTCACATATGGCAAATGATGGGAGAGGGTCTGTTGTCATGACCGAAAGAAGTTCCATCAATAACTTAGCATCAAAAGAGCAAGGCAGGGATAGCTCAAGTGCTTGGATAAATCCTTTCCTTGAGGGTTTGTGCAAGTACTTATCTTTCAGTAAGCTAAAGGTTAAAGCTGACCTGAAGCAAGGAGATCTTTTGCATTCTTCCAACCTGGTATGCTCGCTCGGTTTTGATCGTGATGGAGAATTTTTCGCTACTGCCGGTGTGAATAAGAAAATTAAAATATTTGAATGCGATACAATCATAAATGAGGATCGTGATATCCACTATCCAGTAGTGGAGATGGCTAGCAGGTCAAAGTTGAGCAGTATATGTTGGAATACTTACATCAAAAGTCAAATTGCTTCGAGTAACTTTGAAGGTGTTGTACAGGTAAGTCATATGCCATTGAGAAGTTGTTTATGGTTTCTATAACTATATTGTAACTTCTTATCTTATTCAGTTATGGGATGTGACAAGAAGTCAAATACTGTCAGAGATGAGGGAGCATGAGCGGCGGGTGTGGTCCATCGATTTCTCATCAGCAGACCCAACAATGTTGGCAAGTGGGAGTGATGATGGTTCTGTTAAGCTATGGAGTATCAATCAGGCAATTCCATTTTTGCACTTGGTGGATGTCAAGCTTTGAAACTAAACGTACTGCAGTTATATTGCATGTTTCATGTATTTAATGCTGGATGTATGATGAGTTGTTTCTCTCACCTGGGCTGTTACTGCAGGGAGTTAGTGTCGGTACCATCAAAACAAAGGCAAATGTATGCTCTGTTCAGTTTCCTATGGATTCTGCTCGTTTCCTCGCGTTTGGTTCAGCAGATCACCGGATATATTACTATGATCTACGCAACCTAAAAGTGCCACTCTGTACTTTAGTTGGGCATAATAAGACTGTAAGCTGCATCAAGTTTGTAGACACTGTCAACCTCGTCTCTGCATCCACGGATAACACTTTGAAGCTTTGGGATCTTTCTCTGTGTGCATCTCGAGTTATAGACTCTCCAATTCAATCATTCACAGGTCACATGAATGTTAAGGTACATTAACAATAACTTGTGTCTTTGCTGACATGAGTTTAAAGTTTTCAATATATTTGCTCAAGGGTTTGTTTTATTTTAGTCACTCATTGTGACATCTTGTAAAGAATACCTAAATGTTGAGCAAATCATATAAAGGAGTATGCTAATTTGAACTGCCTGATTCTTTATCTTCCCTCTATGCATAATTATAAAACTTATTTCTTGGTCAATATGCTTGTCCCTAGTTCCATTCTCTTTACATCAAGTTTATCAAATCTGGATTCAAATTGTGAATTGCCAAGCTAATTTTTGAATCATGAATTATAAATTGTATCAAATTGTAAAATTGTAAAATTCAGAGATCCAATGAGAAATAGCTTGAAATATATCATATATGTAAGTTATGGTGCTCAATGTAATAGTTTCAAACTAGGAACTGGTAAAACAACTTAACCCTAAGTCTTACAAAATAAAATCATAAGTCATAACTGAATCTCACTATCAACTAGTATGGAAGCTAATAAATATGAAACCCATAACACAAGTAACCAAGTGACTAAGTGAGCTTATAAATCACAAATCAATGTTCCCACTAAATGGTTAGTTCATCCTAAGGGACTAAGACACTACCCCACATTGTTTATTGACATTGAATGATAATTACATTTGACGTGTAATCTATTGTCAAATACAATGTTCTTTGGTAACATTCTTTCAATTTTTGAGGGATCGTCATATATATTCTTGCTGATGCATGTTCCTCTTGTTGCAGAACTTTGTGGGATTATCAGTAAGTGATGGTTATATTGCTACTGGTTCAGAGACAAATGAGGTATTTCATATGTTCGTTCTTCTGTATCAGTTCGAGTAGTACTAGCATTACACTCTCTAACACACTCTTTCCAACAAACTATTATTGGTTGGGGTTCACGTGAGTCTCACCAAATAGGGAATGAGACCCACATGATTTAGTGGAACTCACATCCAGTATTAGAGAGTGTGTTGCTATCACTGTTCGTATCAATTTTCCTATCGATTTTTGTAGTACCATTGAAGGTAATCTATGTGTGAATCAGGTGTTCATATACCACAAGGCCTTCCCCATGCCAGCATTGCAATTCAAGTTTCAAAACACAGATCCACTTTCTGGGCATGAAGTGGATGATGCTGCACAGTTTGTGTCCTCGGTTTGTTGGCGCGGTCAGTCATCCACCTTGGTTGCTGCAAATTCCACAGGGAATGTCAAAATTCTGGAGATGGTTTAAGTTGGACTCTACACAACAGCAATCTACAAATATAGATATACAAACTTTGCTGTGTGGTGTGAGGGGACACAAATCACAATCTTTGTTATACAGAGGGGTATACAAATTTCCTTCATCATTATTACTTGTAAGTTGTAACACAACAAAATTTTTGCATTATTAGATCATAGCGGAAGCAGTTAAAAGAGAAGAGTGAGATTGATCTCATGAAAGAAAAAAGAAAAAAAAAAAGAAAAAAGTCCTGTAGATAAAGTGCCACATGGAAAAATGTTAAAAGGTCAAAATCTATATAAGATTTTTATTACGGTTTTGATCCATATTCAATTTTATAGATTCATTTACCTACAGGGAAGCTACCTTTTTTAATGTGGAATTCGATGATTTCCAGAGATGAAAATATGTTGCTTTTATGTGCCCTACTGTGGCAAGCTTTGATTCCTTGAATGCTCTATTACCATAGAAAAAGTGGTACCCCCCTCCCACCTCTCTCTATGTATGAATGTAGAGTGCTTAAAATTTATTAGATCCAATTTGTTTTATATAATATAATAAATTGCTTATGTAATTTGGACAGGGGATTATGGTCAAATATTGATCTTTTAATTTAAACATTATTCAATAAAATGATATTCTTAAATAACTATATTCTTATTTTTCTTCTTTGACTTTTACTTTTGGACAAGTCAGTGCAAACGTGTTTGTAGTTTCATTTAAAATGGTGTTACTATTTTGATAGAGAATAGGTTACGAGTAGGGCTGTAAATGAGCCAAGCTATTCGTGAACTATTCGGACTCGGCTCGTTAATTGCTTGCAAAAGTTCGCTCGTTTAATTAACCAAGTCAAGCTCAAGCTTAAGACTGAGCTCGATTATTTAAATGAGCCAAGCTCAAGCCTTGTGAGCTCGGCGTTAAGGGCTCGCGAACAGCTCGTTTATACATTAATGTATATATAGAAAATAATATATATATATATATATAAATAAAATAAATTATATATATAAATAATGAAAAATTAAAATTACATAAATCCTACAAATTTGTTTTAAAGAAAATAAAAAATAAAGTGAAAAATATAGTATTTTAATTGTTATGACTTTTAAGTTTTTTATTCATTTTTCCTTTTCTTTTACCTCATAATTTTCAAGGATTTGTTGACCTTTTGGTAGTAGTGAAAAAGTTTAATTATGAATTTTTTATTTGCTAGATTATCTAAATATAGTAGTCTAAAATTTTTGAATTTCATATACTACATGTCGAACACTAATCTTTATTAAATACTAAACCAATAAAGTTTAAAATTAATTTAAGAAAAAAAAATTCATAAATGAGCCGGCAAGCCAAACCCAAGCTCTACTGTTTTTTAACAAGCCCAAGCTTAAGCTTTTAATTAAACTCGTTTAAATAAATGAGCCAAGCTTGAGCCGCTAATTTTTTTTACAAGCCAAGCTCCTCAAGCTTTAGATGCTCGGCTCGACTCAACTCGTTTACAGCAGCCCTAGTTACGAGATTAATTTTGGTTTGTGTTCAGGGTGCTATCTACAATCTACAATTAATCAAGACCAATAAAACCTGGCACAGTTGGTGGATAGATGAGTTTCTGAAAGCAACATATTTTACGCACTTTTTTTCTAACCACACTTTTTATTATTAAGTAAAATTCCGCATCATAGTAAACAGTTGTTATTAACCTTCAATCAAAGGAAGCTTGATTGCTTCTACCGCAGAATCTCTGGATTGAGATTCCCTTGATTGTTTTGATCATTATGAACAAATCATTGCCACTAGACTAGAGAAAAACAAAAAATAAATAAATCCAGATTTTTGGGCAATCCACTGAATTGTTGATAGTGTGTCTGGCTATTTGAGTCTCAAAAATCTAATGATGCAAAATTCTGTTGTCTATATGGGATAGCAAAAAGATCATGATTCATGAAACATGATGTAAAAGTAACAAAAACGATGGGGGAAAAATCTATAAAATTCCGTGATCGTGATGCTGCCAAAAAAAATCGTGTAAAACTCTACGTAAAAAGGACCTACAAAAATAAACATGACCCTCATGCCATCTTTGGTATTTTGGCAGCTATAGCCAAGTTAATGTCTTGGTCTCTTGGATTTTATATGATATGACCTCCAAGCTATATATATTATGAATGAGGTGCAATGCAATTGCACTTCAACCTCAAAAGTTATTTCCCTCCAACTAACTGCAGCACTATAAAGATAACCTTTCATCTATCTGACTCTTCCATCGATCTCCCACCATGAAAGTTCCCAACAGGATCTATTTACACTGATCCTCACCAGATTTAGCCTTCGACGTTATCCTCGCTACAAGTTGTTGAAGCCTTTGAGATCCTGGACCAGGTTTAAGTTTATAAATATTCCCAATCTCAGTACATTTCGGTTTACCGGAGCACCAACCACCTAGAGTGAATAGTCCATTTCTCCTCCGAAGGAACTTTTTATCGATCAAATCCAAGGCCGGGTCATCTTGCTTGAATTTCCTAGCGAAGGCAGCGCCGCTTGCAATCATTTTGTCCGTGTCGTTTATGTTAAGGACGTGAGGGTGCTGTCTAGGAGGGATGTCCCAGGAAATATAATGCAAGTCATTGTTAACAAGGGTTTTAGTCATTTCTGGTACATTGCATGCAACTGTTTGGAAGTAGCCTTCAGGGGAAGAAAGAAAATTGGTGTAGTACATGAGTAGGGTCCTTGGTAGATTATCCCAACCCCAGACAACATATTCCACAAACTCATGTGATAAAACCATCCATGCTGAACCTGCAATGAAGCTACAATGATTCAACAAAAAAAAATCTTTGGAAAGCAAAGGAGATCACTAGATCATAATAAAAGGGGGAGAACGATATGGGAAGTCAGAAATCAGTTGTTCTGCAATTGGTGTGTACTAAAAGGGGCATTGTTTGACTTATGGCTTAAGATTGATTAATCTTCACTCCCCTGCCCAAGAGGTAAAAGAATGAGTTTTGTTTGTCCAAAAGGAGAACCTTTCATGAAACAAGCACGCTTCGCTGATAGTAAAATAGCGTGTTTTTGAAATTACATATACTGTAATTGTGCCTTAAGAAGATGTCTCCTAGGAGGCAATTAAATGAACCAGATAACTTATTGAGGTATCAGAATCAAATTGATATTATCTTATCAGTAAGCAAAATTATATAAAAAAAAAAGTAGAATCTACAACTACAACCGATAACTGGTTTGATGCTCTTAGATTATTGTTCTCCGAATTTGCTTAAGTTGACCTTTAGAAAAGTGATCAATTAATAAATTATTAGAAGGACAAAGAAATAAAGGTGTGAAGGGGGAAACTAACCAGTGAACAGTTTAAATGCAGTTGGCAAAGTTCTCTTAGGATTGACCCAAAATACATCAGACTTGTTTGACATGTAAAGGCCTGGGTCTATAATTATAGGCATTGCTCGTTTATCCCTGCAGCACAGTTCATCACTATGTATAAATCCATGTGTGACATGTCATGGGGAGGGGCAATTCATTATTTATATGTCAAGTTGTTTATGTCAGGCAGAAGGAGAGAAGAAAAAAACACTTACAGCTTCCATCCTAACCGACTCGTGTGCTCGATGAAGTTAAGGCCTCTATCTAACTTTGAAAAAGTATATAGTAGATCTGCACAATTATATACCCTTATATAAGTCTAGGAATCATTGAGCAGGAAAAAAAAATTGCAACCTTAAAAAGTTTGAATCAGAACAATCATATAAGATAATAGACTAACTAACCATCCTGAGAAACAAGAGGATAGTCTGAAGCACTAAGATTAATAAACCAGTCCCAGTCTTTAGTTCTCTTGAGCAGAATAGCACAGGCATGAAGAGTATTAGCAACCATGGTTGGTCCTCTATAAGTGACCATATTAGCCTTTGTGACTACAAACACATTCCCAACCTCATGGAAGACATGCTGTTTCTCAATTCTGGAAGCAAGCTCCAACCTTTCCTCGAGCGGCGATTCGAGGTCCAAATGAACAACATAATGATTCAGTGGGTGGTAAAGTGCAAGGAGGGTTCTCCAAAGCTTTTCCAAATCGCCTTTGGAGCCGGAAATCAGATACGCGAAGCGTGGAATCGCGGGCTTCTTAGCAGGAGCCGGGGCAGGGGAAATCTTCCTCTCCACAAAGTTTGGTGTGTTTTGGCTTTTGTGAGGGTGAGATGGGAGGAAAAAGAAGAGTGAATTGATGGAGTGAATTGAAGAGACAAGGCCCATGTTGAAGGTTGTGACTAGAAAGAGCATGCACACAGCAGAGCTCACAATGAGAGGAAATAGCCATTTCTTTTCCATGGTCAAGATCCCCATCACTGAGAATTATCATGGATACTTCCTAAGATTCCATGAAATCACAAAAACATAAATTGCCAATTCACCATGCTAAAATATAGACTTATACAGCATCCTCTTCATCAAAATATATCTTCTCAACAATCTCAGCCTCTGAATAGTTTCTGTTGAATCAACATCAAAATATTAAACTCAAGAAATTTGTAGTTCTCTTCAAGGGTGTTCTTAATTATATAGTAATAACAACAAACAAAGCAATGGTTTCTTAATCAAACGGGTTGGTTAGGCATCAATAAAGAAACCGATAATTAAATGACCAAAACTGATAAGATAATTAAAATTAAAATTACCGATACATGTGGAAGCATGTAAGGTGAAACAAGACAAACTTGAGCATCAAAAAAATCGACGAAAGTGACCAAAGAATATTCAAGTATTAAACAATAACAGATTTTGTTGTTGGCAATGAAGAGCTACAAAGAGAAGGAAGGGGGAATAAATAATAAATAAATAAATAACAAAACAAAACTGTTTATTTATTATAGAATATTAATTAATTAACAGCTACAAAAAACAACGATCCAGAACACATAACAGATAGAGAAGGTTTCAGCTCAAACAAGGGTCTATTAATTTTATTTTGTAAAACTGTAACATTATTAAAAACGCTTGAAAAAAGAAATTATCATCAAGAGAAACAGATTTATTTTAAAAAATTCAACGTTTGATGAGCAGAAACATAGAGCAATAAAGAGAAAGGGAACCTGCTGCATGATGAAGAAGAAGAAGAAGAAGAAGAGCTGAGTCAGAGTTAAGGTGAACTCAAATATGTATGCATGATGAATGGAAAAATAGAAAAAAAAAAGCAAATAATAAATCTGTTTTGAGTTTTAATCACAAAATATTGTGTGTAGAATTAGATTCACATCATCAGAGTGATGAATGAATTTACTAGTGAGATAAAATCAAGAGGGAGGCAAAACCTGTTTGTGATGCACGACGCGTCCACGTCTAAGAAAAAAAAAGAAGGTAATCGAAAAAAAAAAAAGAATGAATCATAGGACAGAGAGAGAGAGAGAGAGAGAGAGACAGGGTCTTAGAAACAATGTGGAAGTGGAACACATAAAAAGGGTAAAATTCCGATGTGATTCATTCATTACTACTAAATACTAATGAATAAGCCAAGGGGAGTTTCTTCTGTTGTTGTACGTGTCAGACAAAGTGGTTCCATTTATTTAGGGAGTTAGGTATGATTTTTGGAGTTAGAAATAGAAAGAAATATAAAGGGTGCCGTTACTTACAATTTCTAACATATATTTTTTCATTATTAGATGAAGTTTAGGTAAATTTTGTTTTTTCGTGTACTAAATTTTGGTAAATTTTGTTGAATCAGAAGAGGATCGAGGATCTTATATACTCTATCCGTTTTTAATATAAGTAAAAAAATACATATATCTAGACTATATTTGGTCCAGATATATATAATTTTTTGTTTATATTTAAAAATGGAGAGAGTATTAAATAAGAAGTGATGTGTTAAAATTAAGAGTCTGTAAGAAAATATTATATTAGCTGTATTTTTTCGAGATTGAAACCATGGAAATGGTTTCCTTATATTTATAGTTAGTGATTATAACCGTTGATTGAGATTGAACAGTTCAAAATATCATAAATAAAATTGAATTTAAAATATAAACCGATATCGTGAACATTCGATCTCGATCCAATAGTCCCAATATGCTAAATGCATGAAAGAATCAAATTAATGACCATAGGGGATCTGGGTCCTACTCACCTCTCGGTGTTGCATAGAGTGTATTTTTTTCTTTTAATTTGAAAATAATACCTCACTAAACAAATTTCTCTTATGTAATTATATTTTATTTTAATTATAAATTTGTAATAAAATATTAATTTTAAATTATAGATATATAAAGGACAACTAATTTAATGATACAAAGATTTCAGTTTTTTTCCCTAAGTAATGGAAGTGAATTTCGTTATAAAAGTGCTTAAATAAGATAATACGTTGAAGACTGATAAATTATTTGGAGTTGATTCAAAAAAATTGGATAAGAGTTGTCTTAGAATTTAGACTTAGAGTTTAATTCAACCCTACAAAACCGACTTGTAAGGTGAAGAATACTTATCAAGTCTTATAAAAAATACATTGGTCACGTCTTTGGTCAACGTGAGATCTCAACAAGTTGTATGAAATGACTCAATTACAAAAAATGATTATTTCAAAAATATTATCACGCTTAATCTAAATTTAACCATTAGTATGAGCCTATTTGATATTTATAAGTTTTTTATAGGCAAATATTAGTAATTAATATGTTATGTTAACGAGAATTTGAACTCATGACCTTTTTATCACTCTAACCCATTTGTCCCTCTTCAAACCACCTTATTACTCCATCTCGATATTTATTACTAGTTATACGTTTGTTGTATCCTTTAGATAAGTGTCTCATTGTAAACTAGGGAGTTATTTAATTTCTGGTGTGTAAAAACTTTGAAATTTAGGAGTTACCAAGTTTATCCAAAAATACTTATTGCAACAATGTAACAAGGTAGGGAGTTATTTAATTTTCTAGTGTTTGAGAATGTTAGACATTTAGGAGTTACTAAATGTGTCTAAAATATTTATTGCAACAATATTGTAACAAGGTTGAATTTAGATTTCTTTGATATTTTTTTTCTCTATTACATCTGTTGTGTAATTCTACCATTATTTTTTAATTCATTTTTTATTCTATTATTGATTTATTCTTTTGTTTGTAATCTTTTAATTTTATTTGTCTTTTACTTTATTTTGTCAGTTAGTTGGACACTATAAATCTATCATATATTTTTTTTTACCTTATTTTACTTTAAACACGATCTTAGGAATTCGTATTTATTGAGAGAGATCAATCCATTAAATAGATCTCAATACCTCGAAGAATTGTGAAGACCTAAATTCAACAAAAAAAAATACTAGTTTTAATTTTAATGGGAAAACAAGTGGATGCACGAAACAATTGGACTCATTTTTGGTGCATATCTATATCAGCTGTAACGATTACACAAAAGAAAGAGATTTTATAAGCAAATGCAATTTTGTGACTCGGTGGGAGAAGTTGACAACGGGAGCAAATGGATTACGATATTTGTTGACCATTTTATCAACCAAAAAAAAATACCATGAGTTTGGTAAATAGGTTTTATACCAATATTTAATTATATTTTTTATTTTGTACGGTATAAATATATATATTTAAAAAATAATATTATGAAGTGATAAAATAATAAAGTATAATTAAATATCTGAATAAAACTTTTTCATTACTCTGTCACTATAATTATTGGACTAAAAACTATAATGATCGTGTGAGAAATGGGACCAAATTAATTAACCATGCATTAGAGGACGCCCATTCGCATATCTTAGATCATTAATTCAGTAAGCATCCATAACCTCCATGCTCTTACCAAATAGTCGAAATAGCCACGTTGAAATTAAAAATCTCAATGGTAATGTGTGTTTCTTGACCAAAGAAAGTAAAAATTGGGTATATGTTGTTTTCAAGGATCGTCATTCATTCGATACTTACTATTTGTTTGAATGCTTAGTCAGAATTTCCTATATAACTAACAAGTTTAAAAGGAAATTGAAGCACTAAAGCATGTTTGATTTGAAAACATATTTTTTAGTTTTTATCTATAATTATAAAAATAAATTGCATTTCTGAGTCCTCTTATTTTTAATTATACCAATTGGATCTAAGAATTCTTTTTATTTACAATCAAGTATTTTCGTTGTACTTCTATCCAATAGATAACGAAATTTGCCTATATGGCCCATTTAGATCTGACCTGACCCAAGGAGATAATAAAGAATTGCCATGTAATTTGCCATTCCAATCTTAGTTAGTCCTAAGTTAGCTCCAGATGGGTACGTAGACAAATTTTGTTATCCATTGGATGAAGTGATGACAAAAGAACTTGATTGTAAAAGAGAAAAATTGCGTACTGGTGCAATTGAAAATAAGAGCACTCAAAACCCATAATCGCAACAATTGGAGACTTAAGTGCAAATAATCCTATTTTTATATTCTTAAACAAAATATGTGTCTATGAATTTTTCCTATTATATTTCTTATATTCTATGTGAGTTTAACTATTATACATTGATGGTGTAATTTTTTTTACACATACGTCCAATTATATCCAATCATAGTGACACGTCCTCATAACAATAATTTCTAACATATATATGCACAACCATCTACATGGTGAGATATAATTGAACGTCTGTGTAAAACTTTTTTACAATGTTAGTGCATATATCTAAATGTTATTACTTTTTGTTCCTGCCAAACTTGTGGGAGTCCCTCGAGAACATTGAGCTGGTGTTCCTTGTCACAATTCTCCATGTTCATCTTTGTTGTTGTCCTTCGTGTTTGTCCTCCGGATTCTTCAGTGAGGGGGGAGGTACTTGCAGAAGGTAATGCAATGCTTAAGTTAGTAAAAGTATAAGATGAGAGTAAAGTAGAGAGTATGAGAGGTGTGTATACATGGGGAAGTACCCCATTTATATAGATATTTTGCTTGCCGATAAGATAAAGTGGTTAATTTTAGATGTTTTCATTATTATCTAGAATATTTTGAATATTATTATCCAAAAGTTGTTGCACCTATAGGTTAGCAAAATAGGTTTGATCCACTAATCACTATGTTCTAGTGAAACAACAACATCTTTTAGTAACAACTTTTCTTTGAATGACCTTTGTATTTAGGGATTAAGGATGCCTATCTGTTATTCATAAGTGGCCATCTCCTTAGTTCAGGTCTTTCGTCGTGACTCTTGATATGTCACTTTTGTTTTATGGAATATTAATGATTTAAAATCTTATCCTTAATATCACAAATTTTACTAGTAAAAGTTGAACGAATAAAATAAAAACTTTTTTCTTTTTCTTTTATTAGTAGAAGTCAAAGAAATCAATTTTAACATATTAGAAACTAGAAATACTCTGGTAATATATAAAAGAAAGAAAAATATTAATCAGTGTTCTAATATGGTTAAAGGATATAAAAATAAAAAATTTATTAAAAGAATAGTGTTATGAATATTTTGTGGATATTCGTTTTCAGAAGAGATCAGATCAAGAATAAATAAGATCAGATTCTATTATTAAGATAAGATCTCAATTGTATTTATCTAGAATAAGGATTAGGGTTTCCGGTGGCTATAAATACCACCCTCATTGTACATGGTTTGGTACCCTAAAGAGCAGCAATAAAATATTCTCTCATTCTCTCTTCTCTCTTTCTCTCTTTTCTCTTGTATCTATTATTCTATGTCTCTATGTTTTGTTCTCGTCTCGATTATTTTCATAACACGTTATCAACACGAGACTCTAGCCAACTGAGATTCGGAAGCGTGGAGCATAGTGTTGTGCGAAAGGAGAATTCTAGTCTTTCGGTCCAAGGAACATATAGTTTGCGCAGACCATCACAAAACGAAACATAGATATAAGTGAAGGAAATCGACCGAGGTTTATTAATCTTCTAGTTCAATTTCTTTGCATATATTTTGTCAAATTTCTTTGCAGGTCTCGAAACTTGTCTTAATGCATGAGCTTCAAATCTCTTGATCATATAATGGACTCGGTTTCAAATAATTAATTACAAAAGAGAAACTTTCTTTTGCATCTAATATGCTCCTGCAGTAGCATTATTGAAGAAAAATGATTTAAGAAATATTTTGAATCGATTTCTTGTAGTCGAACAAAATAATAAGTTTTTGATGAAAAATCACGAGGCCAATTCCATTGGCACTACTCCATTCCCAGAAGTGAAGGAAGCAACACACGATTATTATACTTATTGGAAATACTAAGACCTATCCCACTAGCACTGCTCCATTCCCAGAAGTGAATGTAGAGTCACGTGATTATTATAATTATGGGAAAAGAATTACTTATTTTGTTAATGCGTATTAAAATTCATTTAGATGCAAATGGTCTTGAAGACATTATCAAAGAAGAGAATAAAACATCTAATCAATATATGACCAAAACTATGATATTTTTCCCTAGAAGTGGAAAAATAGTGAAAATAAAATAAGGCCAAAGCTATGACATTTCTTCCCAGAAGTGAAGAAATAGTGAAAATAATGAAAAAAGAGGGATGGGCAAAATAGCAAACATATTCTGGAGGCAAGGATTATTGGATCATACCCGTCGTATGTCAGAGCATCTTGTGAATCTTTAACAAGATTCAAATAAAGAGAAAAAGATAGAAATAGTTTTTGCTTATAAAGATGATGATTATGATTATAGCCATATAGATATTACTCGCTGATCTCTTTACTAAATTTATATGGGAAAATTGATCTTTTTATTGATGGTGAGTGTCAAGAAATAAATGATTTATATTTTAATGTTATTAAATCTCAATTTTAGTATGTTTTTATTCTTTAATTGAACTTTATGTTTATTTTATTTATTTTTAATTTTATTTGTGAAAGAATGAGTTTTGCACTAACATCAATGATGAGAATAACTGAATGCTCCGGAAGAGCTAATATATTGTTAGTAATACAAGAAATAGATGTTAGTACATTTAGTACTACAAAGATAATTGGTGTGACCCCGGAAGAGCTGATGTATTGTTACCAGAAGTAACAAACTAATGTTAGTAATATATCTATTACAATAAATTAAGATAAGTGGAAGCTATATAAAAGCTAATATATTGTTACCTGAAGTAACAAACCAATGTTACTATTATATCCAGTGCTATAAAGATAATTTGAGACTCCAGAAGAGTCAATGTATTGTTACCTAAAATAACAAAGTTAGTTAATATATTCTTAGTAATGCATGAAACCAATGTTAATACCATATCTGGTACTACAAAGATAATTGGATGCTCCAGAAAAGCTAATGTATTGTTACTTGAAGTAACAAAGTTACATATTGATATTGCATTATATTCTTCAATTATAAATTTGTTAAGTTTCAACCCGTTCAAATGGATACCATATTGAAACAAGAAATAAAGGACATATTGAATATCTTTATAGCATCGAACTGCATATTGTAAACCAGAAGTTTGCAAACTATGATAAGTTTGTTGTTGGCATATGACTGGTTGGGTCATCCCGGTCTATTATGATGCGAGAAATAATTGAACATTCATCTAGACACACATTGAAGATCCAGAAGATTCTTCAATTTGATAATATATTAAGCATTGCTTGTTCCCCAAGAAAATCTTAGAAGTTGATAAAGAGAATGATTCTCTCACAAGTTTAGAATATATACAAGGTGATGTTTGTGAGTCATAGAACCTGTTATATTATTTTCCGAATCACCTAATCGTATCACACGAAAGTGGTCACTCGGGTTATCGTATCCACAGGGATTCACGCGATATTATGCCATTCAACAATGTTTAACATCTTAAGTTATAAACTGAATGCTTTGGTTTAAGATTTGTTTTCAAAAGTACCTTGCAAATTTAAAGAACTACAATGACAAATCAAAAGATAGGTTTTACCAATGATAAAGAAGAGTTGGGATTAGATTTCATCAATCTTGTCTTAGTACCCTATTGATCATATGCATATAGTTCCTCTATGTATCTCTATCATCATCATCAAATCACTCATTCACATTAATTCCTTAACATGTTTGAAATATCAATCTCTACTCCTAAAAGTTGATTCCTCTAACAATTAAAAATGAGATTGAGTTTAAGCTCAGATGATTTAAAGACTAATGAATTAAACTCTATTTCTAGATATCAAACCCATTAGATGATTCATCTTAATCAAGGACTCAAAGATGATTTTCCAATACACTTTAATTCCAAAAATCAGGTTATAGTTGATCAATCCATAACAAGCATGAAGAACAAGAATGAATCATTGATATAGATACATAACAAGAGTCTATATATATATGAATCAAAAGAAATACATGAGAGTTGATTGATTACATCTAATCCCAACAAAGGGTGAGTTAGCTATCCATTTCCATGGTAGCTAACAATTCAAAGAGATGAAGAAAAGAGGTGAAATCTCTATTGTTACCACTTTTCTAAGCTTAACAATGGTGAAATCACCGCCTTCTGCCTCTGTTTCTGTTCAGTTCGCCCCCCAGCTCTCCTAAAAGCTTCTAATTTTTCTATTTATATCACCCAAAATCTGAAACAGGGCATTGTATTCGTGAATTACTCGCTTAGCGCAAGTAAATTCGCTAAGCCAATCTTCAAAAGTCTGACAAAACCTTTCCTTGAAGAAAGCTACTCGCTCAGCGCCTCCAAATTCGCTAAGCGAATTTGATCTTCCCATTACTGCATCTTTCTGTGACAAATTCGCTTAGCCAGAATATTTTGGCTAAGCGAAATTGCATCTTTAACTCTCCTTCCTTCTGTGGTATTTTCGCTTAGCCAGAATGTTTTGGCTAAGCGAAATTGCAACAGTAACACGATCTTTGCTTAGCCTTTTTCTTTCCATTTCTTCATCTTCAAAACTATTCTTCTGAAACAAACAAAAATTGGGATTAAAAATATAATTCTATTTAATTCACTAAATATTAAATATTAATTAACAATCTAGCAAGTTTCTATTATTTGGGGCTCTAAAATCGCAAATTCTACTATTATGAATTCAATAAATGCCTTTTTATCAAATTGTTTTCAAGTAAAATTGGCACTTATCAGAACCACCATGTGGACCATCTATACTTTATATGATTTTCATTGATGCATCAACTAGATGGTCTCTTGTTTGTTTGTTGTCAACTCGCAACCAGACGTTTGTGGGATTACTTGATTAAGAGCTCATTGAGCTCATTTTCTTGAAGAAAATACACCTTGAAAATGCAATTTATTTTATATCTCGGGCATTTAATGAGTATTATATATCTATTGAAATTGATATTGAACATCCTGTAGCATATGTTCATACACAATGATAATCTTGTAGATTCATTCATTAAATGTCTAAAGTTAATTGCAAGACTATTACTAAGGAGATTAAAACTTGCAATTTCTACTTGGGGACATCTAATCTTGCACTCGCATCGAACCAACAAATTTTAACAAGTCCTCCCCTTTCAATTTGGTTTTGGTCAGAGACCTAATATTTTTAACCTAATAATTTTTGGATGTGTTGCTCTATCACAACACACTAAGATGGGCCTTCAAAGAAAGTTGGGAATATATATGTTGGTTAAGAATCTCTATCTATAATAAAATATCTTGAGCCAGCAAAATACATTGAGTTAGTATATTAGAGATTCATTTACCGCTTGGTTTGTTAATTGTTTTCCCAACATTAGGGAGAGAGAATAAGCAGCTGGGAAAGGACAAGTTAGAATGAATTATCATCTTGATCCTCGTACAAAACTATGTGAACCAGAAGTTCAAAAGATAATTCAATTGCAAAATTTAACAAACCAATTACAAAGTGCATTCAATGAAAGAATGACTAAACCAGCTGTTGTTGCTCCAATCAAAATTGATGTCCCTATTGGACAATCACGCATGAAGCGTGGCAGACTATCGGTTCCAAACATAAAAATCCTCAAACAAAAAAAATGAGCTAAAAGGCAAGATAACCCAATTGAGGATATTGAAACTCCAGAAGAGTTATCAGATATAATTGATTTTGCAGTCCAAGAAGAGACTGATCAAGTACCTGAAATTTCTAAAAAATAAAGAGATCTCAATAAATTATGTCATGAATGGAATACGACTGAACCGAAAGGAAGTAAATGTTGACGATGTTTTCTTCATAATATAGCGCTAGATGTGATAAATGATAACGAGGATCATGAAACAAAGTCTATTAAGGATTATAGACAAAGCAAAGATTGGCCAAAATGAAAAGTCGATTTGCTAGCGAAAATTATTTGGACCTGTAGTTCGAAAACCTGAAGGTGTAAAGCCAATTGGATACAAATAGAATTTTGTGTGAAAACAAAATGAGAAAAGAGAAATTATGAGATATAAAGATCGATCCAAAATGAGAAAAGAGAAATTATGAGATATAAAGATCGATCTTGATTTTGAAAATCGCAAAGACCTGACTTTGATTTTGACAAGGTATAATGCTAGTGTAGTAGCATATGAATGACTCAATTTACATTTGATGGATGTTGTTTGACTCACTTGATAATGACATGTATATAAAACTCCCTGAAGGATTTAATATGCCTGAAGCATACAACCCGAGCTCTCGAGAAGAATACTCAATTAAATCGAATAAGTCTTTCTATGGACTAAAACAATTTGGGCGTATAATCGCCTCAGTGAATATTTGAAAAGAAGAAGATATAAAAATGACTCCATTTGTCCATATATTTTTATGAAAATATCTTGAAATGATATTGCTATAATTGTTATTCATGTTATTGACATAAAAATTGTCAGGCGAAACTCCTGAAGAGCTTCCAAAAACTATAGATTGCTTAAAGAAATAGTTTGAGATGAAAGACTTATGAAGTATAAAGTTTTGTTTGGAATTACAGATTGAGTATATGGAGAATAGAATTTTTGTGCATGTTATAGTCATTATATCATGTATTTATCCTTGTTAAATATTTAAGTTATTTAAGATAATTATCTGAATTATATTTTCTTTAGATATTCTTAAATATTATAGAATATCTTATATTTCTAATCTAATATGACAAAGGTGCTAAAGAGGTTCTATATGAACAAGTCACATTCATTGTTTACTCCAACGATAGTAATGTCACTAAAAGTGAACAAATGTCATTTTAGACCTCGAGAAAATGATAAAGAACTATTTGGTCCAGAAGTACCATATCTTAGTGCAATTGAGACACTAATGTACCTTGCTAATTATACACGTCTTGATATATTATTTATTATTAGCAAGATATAGTTCTTCCCTAAGTCATGAAGACATTGGAATAGAATCGTTGTGAAGACGTAGATTTTTTTGTCTGACCCTCATAATAGTAGATCACAAAAAGCAATGCGGAAATTTTGGCACCACATGAGGCAAGTCATGAATACACTTGGTTCAAGTCTACGATTCAACACATACAAGAGACTTGTGGTTCATCTTCTGGAAAAATGATTGCAACTATCCTATATGAGGATAATACCGCATGCATTGCTCAGCTGAAGGAATAGATATCAAAGGAGATAGAACAAAATACCACCAAAGTTCTTTTTCACCCATGATCTTCAAAAGAGTGGTGATACAAACATTCAACAAATTCGTCCATATAACGATTTAGCATATCTCTTTTCAAAGTTGTTACTGAGTAAAATTTTGAGCAACTGGTACTACGAATTGGTCTTCATCGTCTTAGAGATGATTGTCTTCATGAGGGGGAGAAATAGATGCGTCTGCACTCTTTTTTCCTTCGCTATGGTTTTGTCCCACTGGGTTTTCCAGGCAAGGTTTTTAACGAGGCAGATTTTACGCAAATGATATTGTACTCTTTTTCCTTCACTAAGATTTTTTTCCCACTGGGTTTTTTCTTAGTAAGGTTTTAATGAGGCAAATCCTTAATGGACATCCAAGGGGGAGTGTTATGAATATTTTGTAGATATCCATTTTCGGAAGAGATCAAATCAAGAATAAGTAAGATCAGATTCTATTATTAAGATAAAATCTCAATTGTATTTATTTAGAATAAGGATTAGGGTTTCCGGTGGCTATAAATACCACCCTCATTGTACATGACTTGGTACCCTAAAGAGTAGCAATAAAATATTCTCTCATTCTCTCTTCTCTCATTCTCTTTTTTCTCTTGTATCTATTATTCTATGTCTCTATGTTTTGTTCTCGTCTCGATTATTTTCATAACAAATAGTATTTAATATTACTAATGTTTTAAATATTTTTTTTAATAAAAACTTTATATTTTTAAGAGCACTCCACATCTTGTTTGTAAATTTTGTCAAAAAAAAAAAATCTTGTTTGTAAATGATTGTACTAATTATATTAATTAAAATCCACTAATTACGCACCTAAAAAAAGTTCACCTATTGTTTCCGAAAGCAGCTTAATTTCATTAATTTTTTTAAACACGATCTTGTATGTAACATTTTTTGCAGAGGTTCTATTTTGCCAAAAGTCAATGGTATACCGCATACCACAAAATCAAATCCATAAACAGCAAATACATTTTACTAAATCAGACAAAACTTCCATTTATTCCAGGAATAAAAAAAAGGCAAAATATAGATAGAACCAAAATTGCAAAACCCAGCCAGAACCCCATTTTTCGAAGAAAATAAATTAATAAATAAAAATAAATAAAAATCCTTAAAATAACCATGTCAGGAAAAACGGTAGTTCAATGTTTTTACTGTTTTGAGGAAATCGAGGTAGCGAAATCAGTTGCTGAACCTGAAAAAAACTTAATCTTTTTGTGTTTTTATATATATATAGGGCAAGGTAAAATGTGGTAGCTTCCCTTCACTTCTCTCTCTCTCTCTCTCTGTGGAACTGGTTCTGATCGAGCCTACACGTGGAGAGGGACTTACTCTCAGCCTCGAGAAGAAAACAGAGCGAGATCTCACCCTTTTTTTTAATTTTCTCTTTTTTCTCATAATTTGGAATTGGATCTGGAGACCCTTTGTCAAAAGGGGGTCTTCTTCTCTGCAATCTCCTTCGCTCTCTACACTGGTATTCCAATCTCTTCGTTATTACTACTTGTGCAGTTTTTAATTTGTTTCTTCGGTTCAAAGTTTGACTTTTTCGTGTGCATCAATGATGGGGTGTGCGTGTGTGTTTGTGTGATGATTATTCAGTGTATTCACATCATGCCCTTATGAAATTTTGTTTTGCTGTCTCTGTCTCGATTTTCTGTGATTTGGATTTTGCATGCTGATTTTGGTCATAGAACAAGGTGTGATTTTTACCCGAAAAAACCAGATTTTCATTTTAATTTTATGAATCGTCTATCCGAATTGCGGTGTTTGTGATTTGTTTTCCTTTGCATGTTTGTGATGACGGTGGTTACCTTTAGATCCCTTTTGTCCATGTCACATGCCATGCTAGGATTGGTGATTTACCGATCAAATTGATTGATGGAATTCATGCATTCATTCATTGATGGAATGATGTGTTCATCATTCATATAGCTTTGTCCTGCATATGCTGTGATTTTGTTTTTTTTTTTTTTTTGGAATTTTCTGCATCTGTACTTGTGTGTGTGTGTGTTTTGGTTATTTGATAATAATAATAATAATACACGGTTAATGTTCCTAACTTTTTTTTTGTTTGATTCATGATTTAGCATTTGTGTAACCTGTTTATTGAGCCTGTGGATCAAACTATTGAATTATACATGCTCTTGAATCTTCCCTATATTGATATGGTATACATATTTGTTCTTTTTTTGTTGCTTTGGAGTTAGGTTTTGTGAGGCTGTCTTGTAGTTGGAGCCATGGCGGTTGAGGTTGTGGGATTTGAGATGGTTCAAGGACCATTGGAGAATGGTGCTGATGGAGGCAAACCTGTTTTGCTTGAAAAGGAGAATGGCAAACTGGAACAAGATCTGGGAGCTGGTGAGCCCATCAAGTTTGGGACACATGGAGAAGAATCTGCTAAAGGGGAAGCCAATGATGTTTCCGATACCAATGCCCCAAAAGATGCTGTTGAAGAGTGGCCTGCACCTAAGCAGATTCATTCTTTCTATTTTGTCAGGTGCAGGCCTTTTGAGGATCCAACCATCAAATCTAAAATTGATCAGCTTGATAAAGAGATCAGCAAGAAAAACCAAGCTCGGTTTCAGATCACCGAAGCACTGAAGGCAAAGCGGGTGAGTTGAAGATAATTCATCATTGTTGCTTGTTAAAATTTTAGTTGTTAAATTAAAATGGCAAGGAGAATCCATGGAGGGAAATAGGATGTGTCAGTGTAGTCAAAGGCACCAAATCGAAGCCCCAGAAGGGGTCTGCGCCTTATGCTTATCGTATTCATAACTGCAAAAAACCTTTAAAGTCAAACCTTTTTACTTGCTTCTGTGGTGCTATCATGTTAATGGAGATAAGATAGTCAAAATGTTTTGATGCAATAGGGTTTTTTAAATCGAATATTGAATATTTTATTTGTACTATAAATGTCATGCTTGAGTTGTTAATTCATCATGGAAAATTAATGCAAAAGAGTTAAATAATTTATTTTTTATTGTTGATGCCTCTCTTTCATGGGGCACACTTGTTTTGGTGCCTCTTGATTCAAGGCAATAGAACCCCCTAGCACCGTAAAGGGCACGTTTTTCCGTACTACCTTGAGATGTGTATAAACAGTTTGACACACTCCTTGATCCTCTTCCTTGTCATTTTCTCCCCTTTAACTGAATAACTGTCAAGTGTCAAGCAAAGTCTTTGTATGATATTGGACAGGCATCACTCCTTAGTCATATGGGATAATGTCTTTGTATACAAAGTTATCGAACTTATATATTAATTGTTGCAGTGCTTATCGACTTATAGATTTCAGTTAAAAATTAAGTACCTAGTTGGTAACTCTTCATCATTTCCCCTCCTTGCCATCATTTGGTTAGTCTAAATATAACTGTGCCGAATGTGAACACCTATTGGGCCTAATGATAGGAGTCCATTTTGTGCTAGCAAGCTACATTTCTTGAAATAGAAAAAAATGGTATTTACTATTTAGGACAAGAACTAGTTACAGTGTCATGTTCATGGGAAAAATTGAAGTACTTATGTTTGTGAAAGTTGGGGTTTTTCTTATGCATTGGGTTAACAGCTCTGTGGTTAGAAATATGGACAAAGATGTATATAATGTCATGGCATATTTTTAGTGTGTTGAGATCTTTTCAACCGTAGAGCTGGCTAGCATAGAAAAATAACTGTGGAATAAGTCTTCTGGAGAAGTTATATATAGGAATCATCTGAGACGTAATAAAAAATTAACGTGGATTGCACATCACTTAACAATGGTTGTTCTTTCTATGAAAGTTTCATTTTCTCAACAGACATATAATGTAATTGCATATTTGGACTTTTCTCTTCCTTGCAGTCAGATCGAGCAGAGTTGATTTCTCAGATTAAGGCTCTAAGAGGTGACAATAGGCAATTTCAGAGTATTGTTGATGAGAAAATGAAAGAGATTGAGCCTCTGCAGCAGGCACTGGGCAAGCTGCGTAATAATGTGGGCCGGGGTGGTATATGCTCATCTGAGGAGGAACTTAATGATGTTGTATGTTATGAGTCCAAGTTTTTCTAATCCAGAGCTCGTCACTTTATCTGTGTTGTAGTTAATCCTAACATCTATTCTCCATTTACCCACTACTCCCATATGCTTTGATCGATGCAGATATATAGTTTGCAATACCGCATACAGCATGAGAGCATTTCACTGAATGAGGAAAAGCAAATCCTCCGAGAAATCAAACAGCTTGAGGGGACAAGGGAGAAAGTTGTTGCTAATGCTGCAATGAGGGCCAAGTTACAGGAGTCTATTGGACAGAAAGAAGTCATTCAAGATCAGGTCAAGGTAAGATAGTTTCAGTTTGTAGTTGTGCTATTGGGTTTTTTTATCTTTTTAAGTATTCTGATTTTTTTTTTTTGAATCTGTATTATTTGAGAAAAGTCCTTGAGATATAAATTTTTCTTGCAGCTTATAGGTGGGGATTTGGATGGAATGAAGAAGGAGAGACAAGCAATTCGGTCCAAAATCAAGGATATTGATGATGCTTTGAAAGCCATAGACAAGGAGATCCAGTCTCTGCAGGATGATCTGACAGTTGTTACTCAGAAGAGGGAAAAAGCTTTTGAGAGCATTCAGCAGCTAAGAAAACAGCGCGATGAGGGGGTATGCTTTGCTTTAAATATGAGCACCGTCTAGTGTCTAGTCTGAAGGGGAGCCTTGGTGCAACAATTGAAGTTGCTGCCTTGCCCTTGTTTTTGCATTTTCATCTCATTTGATATGAATACATTTTTAAAAATGGAATGCGAAACGTGGCAGGATGTCACTTCCATCTTCATTTATTCTCAATCATCCCAAAATATGGCATTCAATGACTTCTTGTCTGTTTTTAAATCCTCCTATTTTCATCCATTATCATACCATATTTAATCTCTATTTGTGAAGTTTGTACCTAAAATTTACTGTTTGAGATTTAGTTGAAATTGTAATGAGAATATTGAGTTCTACCACACTGACAATTATTTAGCATATTTATTGTCATGAGCGAACTGAGAGTATAATTTTGTCCTTGATGTAAACTTTATCTAAGCATGCTTGAAACTGTTTGTGATGTAAATATCTAGTAATTTTTGTCATTATTTCTTAATTTTTTATTCCAGTGGTATGTTGTAGGCTGTAGCTATGCAAAATAATTTCTGAATTTGAATTGATATTTACCTTTTCAGAACTCCTATTTCTACCAAAGTCGCACACTTTTAAACAAAGCACGGGATCTGGCTGCAAAGAAAGATATTAACACTCTTGATGAACTTTCGCAGACAGAGGTTTGTCCACATAATTTTGATTCTTTGGAGCTATCAAATATGTAATGATGGCTTTTCACTTTTAACCATCCCTTTTTCCTGCTTGTCCTGACTGTCATCATGGGTTGTGGTTGAATCTTACTCTTTTTTTTGCCGGGTGCCAGGTTGAGAAATTTATGTCACTCTGGAACAGTGACAAAACTTTTAGGAATGATTATGAGAAGAGAATTTTGCCATCATTGGATATGCGGCAGCTGAGTAGGGATGGGCGGATGAGGAACCCAGATGAAAAACCACTGCTGGAAGAACCGAAACCTGCTGAAACCAATGCATTACCAAAAGCCATCCCGAAACAGCCAAAGGAGGAGCCTAAGCCTTCTCCAGCTGAAACTTTGCCTACTCAGAAAGAATCCAAAAACAAAGGGAGAGATTTGAAATCCAAATCGGATAATAAAGATTTGGCAGAAATCGATGAATATGAATTTGAAATTCCCCAAAAGGTGACCCCTGCCAAAGAGCCTGAAATCGATCCGGCAAAGCTGAAAGAGATTAAAAGAGAAGAGGAAATCGCAAAAGCAAAGCAGGCCTTGGAAAGGAAGAAGAAGTTAGCGGAGAAAGCTGCGGCCAAAGCAGCTCTCAGGGCACAAAAGGAAGCTGAGAAGAAGCTTAAGGTGATTTGATAGTTGATTTGATTCTTATATTTGTATTTGGATGGTCTCATGTTAGTTTTTGTCATGTCATGAGGGGAAAAGATACAAAAGCAACTATCATAGGACCCATCATTATTTGTGTAGGGTCTATTGATTTTACTTCTGTGTCTTTTTCTGTCATAACATGGCATTACAATATTTTACTAACACTAGAGGATCCAAATCCTTTTTCTTTATTCCATTGTGATATAATTTCCAAAATCTTAAATTGGTTTCTAGGACCGTGAGAAGAAAGCAAAGAAGAAAGCTGGTGCTGTTCCCGATCCCAAGGAGGAACCGGAAGCTGCAGATGTTGAGGCTACTGAGGTTAATGAGAACGTTGAGGCGCCGGTTCCAGTGAAGGAAAAGGTCCCAAAGGAGAGTGGTATCAGGTCCCGAAGCCGAGCAAAAGCCCCGGATTCTATTCCAAAAGCTATACTCAAGCGGAAAAAGTCTAACAATTACTATGTATGGATTGCATCTGCTGCTTTGTTGGTCCTGCTGTTGTTGGTGCTTGCATACATCTATCTTTTCTAAACTGCTTAGATCTAGAAGGAGCTGTGAAGCCAATTTTCCTAGTGGGGTGGCTAGGTATGTGAGGTAGCCTAAGTTGTTTCTGTTCTATATACATCCTCTTGGGGGGAATGGACCAAAAAACCAGACTCTGTTGTGCTTACCTCCTGCTTTGAGGAGGAGCTTTTTATACATTAGCTTTGACTATATGTATGTTCAAATTTTGTTCAGATTTCATGTGATGTTACTGGAAGCTTGAATTTTGTTTCCATAGTTAATTGGTCAGAGTAATGGTTAACCATGATATACTGAAACCTTACATGTTTAGAGAATTCAAATGTTGGTTATGGTCCTGATGATAAAATAAAATCTGAGAGGATGAATATGGTTTGAAAATTAAACCCTGGGGTAGGTGTGATGATAGAATTGAGCTTGTATGTTTTTGGTTGGGTTCAGTTTTGAAATTAATTGGTGCAAAGCTGCAAGCTACCAATAGGATCATAATCAATTTATGTGGCAAGTCGTTTAAAATAATATTTTGGTAAATAATGATGACTTGGTACTGACTTTTTGTTTGGATTTTTTAATTAAATATTTTCCTTTTTTATTTTTTTTTGACAAATCCCCCTTTTGACTGATAATTCAGTGAAAGAAAATTATAAATACAGTTAATTATTTTCTACAATTTTTTAAAGGAAAATGCTTATTGATACGAAATTCCTTTGATAAGAAAACAACGAATGAGTTGGCAATTAAATAGATGTCTATTTTGGTTTGTCACAGCATTCTTACCATGCACCAACACACATACTATATTTTCCCAAATTAAAAAAAACCTACTCGGTTCTTATTTTGATTTTCTCTCTCCACCTCCACGGCTCCACTCATGTGCCGATGAAGACGACAGTGAACCTGATGATGGTGGCCTTCTAATCCGCCTTCGTTTTCATGGGTTTCTTTTTCCTCTACCTCTGCGACGGCAACGGCGGAGCCTCCTCCGCCATTGCTCCTACCGCAACGGCGGCGCCTCCTCTGCATCCGCCAACAACCTATCGCCGCCAGGTCATCGACAAGTGTCCCGACCTTGAGTGTGTCGTCTGCTTTCCGAGTTTCATGATGACGACACCATACAGCTACTTCCGAAATGCCATCACGTTTTCTACCTCGACACTACGGTGGGTGGTGGGTTACAGGCCACGGTTCGGTTGAACGACGATGGTTTGAGTTAATGGACACCGGCGATGGGTGGTGGTCGGTGGTGTTTGGCGGTAGGAAGAAGGTGGATGATGCACTGCTGGGGTGGCGACTGTGAGATAATTTTTATTTATTTTTCATCTTAATTTTTTTTTAAAAAAAAGTTTAAATATGTTTTTAGTCCCTCAAATTTAAAACGTATATTTTTTGTCTCTCATTTTTTAAAATATGTCACTTTTAGTCCCCGATGTCATTTCTCAATTTGAAAAGTATTTTTTAAATTTATATTTTGACCCCTCTCAAATTTTGATTCTCGCCTTATCCATTTTCTCTTAACTTCTAAAGATTTTCTAAATTTATATTTTGACCTTTTTTAGATTTAGAAAATACTTTTTAAATTTAAAATATGATCATAGAGATTAAAAGTGACACATTTTAAAAAATGAGAGACAAAAAATACACATTTTAAATTTGAGGACTAAAAACAATAAATTTTCAAACTTGAAATGCTAAAAACATATTTAAGCAAAAAAAATAATGCAACTCTCCTCACATGCATACACCCACACACTATGCATTGATAGACCCACATTTTCGTGCTATTCGTGTCGCGTTTTGTCGCGCAGTATAGCACTACTGTTTTTTAAAAAGTATTACTAATGTGTTTAAGACACTTGATATATTGTATTTAAAATATTGATACTTTGTTATTTGGTATTGAATAGTTGTGTTGTTTTGGTATGTATATAACTAGTATTTCCACCCGTGCGTTCACGGGCAAAAAAATTTGTTTTATAGATTCATAAAAAATAAATAATTTTAATTAATAATCTAAATCAAAGTCTTTGATAATATTTATGTTGTAAGTGAAAGTGAGTTGTATTCTATTTCAAAATGTTTTTGTGTTTATACTGCTTGTGTTCAATTACTCGAACAGGACATACAGTCCATAACAGGAAATTTAGTTTTATAATAGGACATATATGCTTCTTGTAAATAGTCATTGCATGCATAAAATTAAATATTGGTAATATGTATTGTGCAAACTACCTAAAGGAAAATTATATTTATAATTCGTATTAATAACAATAAACTAACACGACTTCATGGCATAGCCGCTAGTGGATTCAATAATAATTTCTTTGGCTTGCCAATTTTTCCTTGTAAATTGTTCATTTGAGTATATAATCCACTTACGTGTGATTTTCTCTACTGGATATTGCAAGAATTTTCTTTGTTCTTGGTGTATGGCAAACATAGCAATCCTCCATTAAAGTTCTAGAGACACAATTGCTAGTGGATTCAATGATAATTCCTTTGGCTTGCTATTTTGTTTGTTGTAGATTATTTATTTGAGTATATAATCTACTAATTTTTTTTTCCCATGATTTTCTCATCTGGGTATTGCAAGAAGTGGGTATTGCAAGAAGTGCAGCAAATAAAATGTCTAAAAAGTTTTGTAAAGTATAACTAAATAAAGGCCTAAAATATTTGTATAAATCATTCCATCGTAGAACTTTCGTTTGCAACCATTAGTCAAATAGACAAAGTCCAATAGCATTCTCCCAATACATCATTTCAACAAACAAAATTCACCTCTTAACAGTAGTATTTCAGCCTTTCATTTTCAATCTTTTCTACCTTCTACATTCTACAGAACTACCACTCATGATGAGGAAAAGAAAGAAGCAGTGAAGAACAAAATCAGGTACAATGATCCTGGGATCTTCAAGGACCACTTTATGTCCCCTAAAATTAACCTTAGAAGACAACTAATAAAAATTGAAAAAGAGTTAAGTTATTCTAATGTCTTTGAAGCAAAGCAAGCTAGATTATTTATAGCCATCAAGAAAGGAACTCAAGTTCTAAATCCTCTGCTTCCAATTTGCTCCTCCCCTCCTCCAACAGTATCCCTTGGTAACGGCATTCACGACTGCAAAATGCCCTCTCACCCCTGAAATATAAAGATCTGTTTAGATTATTTAACAAACTCAATTTGATTCATAATCAGCATGCAAAAGACAGAAATAAATACAAAAAGTCTTAAGAAAACATAAAAACAAACTTCTAAAGAGGGTAAACTGCCTAGAAAACAGAGAAGAATAAAAGCTGGGTTATCTGCATTACTAAAACAACCCCATATGAGACCCTTTTAATAGCATAAAGTAACAAAATAAAAACTGAGGCCAAGCAATGTTAATCATGTTTTAGATATGATTTTACAGAAATGTGACCGGCATCTACAAAAAGGTAACACTTCAAATGTGACTGACAACTACTGAAAAAAAATTATATGACAAACATGGAATGCAATAAAATTCTCTTCCAACTTACTGTCAAACTCAACCATTGGAATCATTATTGTTTTTTACTGTAAAATCCTAAAAACAACAGTTGGTAACAACAGTTGGTAATAACATAAATAAATAAATAAAATTAGTAACAGATGAGACCACATAGTGAAGGTCAAGTGTAGCAGTGCTGCATGGCAGCAGAAATCTGCATTGTCACACAGTGGAAGCACCTAGTGGAAGATAGAAAACAATGCCTAGTGCCTACCATTATACCGGCTTCAGCCAAACCAAGCATAAAATATAATCTCATCCCTTCTTTTTTTTAGAAATATATATTGTACTCTATGACAATCTTTACTTCACATGTACGGTTTTTAACTGAAAGAATGGATATAGTGCAGGAATTTGCTCAATCAATAAAGAGAAACAATGGGAAAAGGAAAGGACAAAAAGAGAGGGAAAAATAATGGCTAATGCATACCTTCATGGTTTTCCCATCATAAGTATCACTTTGTTTTCTCTCCAATAATAAGGCCTTAGTTCTGAGGACCTCTCAGTTGGATATAATTTTTAAAAACATAATCTGCAGTCTACACTCTAAAGGTATTGCAAGACTAATACTTTATGAGAAAACAAACAGAATATGTAAAACAACCAAGTGAACAATTGAGTATAGAGATTTTCTAGTTTCCAGTTTGATAATATTATGGAAAGGGAAGGATATATAAAAATAAAAATAAACCATACATGTGAACTACAAAGTAAAGATTGTTTAATTTTTTCAGAGCAAGCAAACACATAATGAGAAATGCTCAGCCACCAACCCCATAACTACCTTCCCATTTGAAAACAAAAGACATCACTTGTGGAAATCCATTCATACTCCTGTTGCTAAGCATCCCTCAAAGAGAGATACAAAACTGTAAGTTAGTTTAGCACTGGCAAGAAACACTGCCTTTTAAAGAAGTTCATTTATTCATGAAAGATAGTCTTAATGACAACTGTTGATCTAATCCTTTATCGAGGAATAATTTGAGATAGAAAATCGAGAATTAAGAACTGCATAGGCCTGAGAAATTACTTGTATATCACAGGACAACTACATCATAAGAGTATAGATTATCTTCAAAGAACAAAATACAATCTTATACAGGTTTTGAACTTTTGTTGATATTGGGTGTTTAATTTGGTTGTGTTTGGAACTGGGTGCGTACATTATCATGTATTGTGTATGCTTTATTTAGCCAAAAGCGGCATGTCTTGTGCATCTTTTTTTTATCAATAATATAATTCATTTGCTTCTTAAAGAAAAAAATTATACTTGAAGCATTATTTTACTGAAAGCATACTAATCAAATCAATTCATAATAGGATAAATTAAGAAAAGCACCAAGAGCACAGATAATTACACAGTTAAAAAAGAGAGCCTACATTAAGCTTATACAAATCTCAACGAAGTTTTAGGTTGAAGAAAACCAGCATGTATATATATACTGCTTCTGCTTGTTCCTCTATAGTACTTCTTCTAGTTAGGAAGAAAATCATTGTTTCTGATATGCCTATATATAATAATACCAACATATCAAGGAATTTTATGATCATCATCATAATAAGAGAATAACATGCCATCAGAAATAGATCATATTGATCAAGGAAGCACTGAAGAAGAGTTAACCAACAGTAGAAGAAACACAAATCAAAACCACTGTTTTATATCAGAAATACACATGAAATAGGAAGAAAAAAAAAGAATAGAGTACCCAGGACCACAAAAAAAGAGCTAGCAAGAGAATCAAAATTTAAAATACACACGTACCCAACTTATTGATAAAAATAAAATCCCAGAGACTTCTAAAGGAAGAATGTCTTACCAGCAGAGGTGGGCCACGAAAACGAAAACCCTTCAAACACTGCAATAAACCCTACGTATTAGTTGGGGGGGGGGGGGGGGGGGGGAATGCAATTAAATGAATAAAATTAGAAAATATGGAAGAAGAAATAGGGAAATGGAAACCGAAGTGATCAACTTGTGTTCCTGAAACTGTGCAATCGAAGAAGAAACAAATAATGGGAAGAATACTCCCGTTTTTTGGGAATCAACACTGTGGTCGAGCTCGTTCCAGAACCTTCATTCATTTCGAGCCGTGAATAACCCAGACCCATCTAGCCTCAAAGCATCGTCGCCTCCTTAAAGCACAGCCGTTCATAATCCAACCCCATCGGTTTTGTTCTTGGAGCTCGGGAGAGGGGGAGAGACAGGAGGTGCTGTTGTGTATGAGAGGGAGAATGAAAACCCAGCCCAGAGAGAGCGAGAAAGAGCCAGAGAAAGATAGAGATGAGGGGCTGTGAGAGGGGAGGAAGGATCGGCAGAGTGAGAGAAGAAGAAAAGTGAAAAAAAGAGGGCACAGGTTTTGTGGTGCCAGAGATTTTGAATTTTGCTGTTTGAAATTTTCTCCCGCTCTCCCACTCTCCCACTCTCAGTTTTGAAAACTTCCTTAATTGGCATATTTTAACCCAAAGCTTGTTTTGGAAGGGACTCAAGTAGAAGATGACACCTGTAATAAATTACCCAAATAGTGATCTCTACATGTACATGTTATTAACCCAAAGCTTGTTTTGGAAGGGACTCAAGTAGAAGATGACACCTGTAATAAATTACCCAAATAGTGATCTCTACATGTACATGTTATGATGTACATGTTATGATGATACATTTTTTAAAATAATAATAATAATAATAATTTGCAGGTTAGCAAAACCCCCCATAAACATTTTGCAACCTCAACACAAGCTTATATAACATTACCATTTAAATTATGAGTCCACGGTCCACCCAATCTAACCTGTTTATAAGTAGTTTGTCATAGACACTTGTACAGATCGGATTGATTTGTATACTCACTTATATACTCATTCAATACCTTGATTAGGGCTGCTTTCTAATAAATCAGAAAATATAAGCATCATAAATCTCTAAAAGGTGACAGATGTATTATATAAACCGAAAGGTGGTGTCCTTCTGTCTGTAAAATATCATATGGACATGTAAATAGTTTTCTCTTGATCCTCAACATTCGAGAGGCACAAATTTTGCATATACATGAAGTACCCATCCAATTTCCAAACAACAACAAAATTCATGACTAAACAACTTTTCCAACATTACATCAATAAAAAGAAGGAAAAAGGGTCTTCCCTAGTGGTCTCATTTAATTTAAGTGCGTGTTTGGAACCGCGTTGGTAGGGCTCCATCGCGCGCTAACATAGTCTAAACGTGATTTCTTTCATTTCTTATGGTGTTTGGCTTTCTAAAGTGAAAGCAATTTTGGTATCCAAACTCAATTCTAGCAGAAGCAGGAAATAGTAGCTTTCACGGTGCTTCTAAATCGATTCTGAAATTTTTCGGGGGTACCTTTCATTTATTCCTTCACTGCCCTCCTTCTCCCTGTTTGAATGTGCAGTTGCCCTCCTTCTACTTTCGCCATTGCGAGTCCTCTTTCTTCTCCGTGAGTCCTCACTGCACGACCTTCTCTCTTTCCTCTATCCAGTGTGTTGGTGCGCCGCAGCATTATCTTGATTTGGGGGGATTTCAGTTTTAGGTTAAAACCCTTTTACTAAAATAAATATTTTATTTATTTTTTTACAGTTCTTGTGCTTTTTTCCCGCTTGCGTTTTATTTATTTGGGGCCTTCTCTCTTTGTGTTTTTTTTTGTTTGTTAGTTTTAAAAAATATATCAATCATTGGGTTTAAGAGATAAACATGAAAGAAAAAATGGAGAAGGATTTACTGAATTTTTTATTAATAATTATAACAATTGATGCTGAACACTTCCTTGAGTAAGGATAATACGTTTAGTTACTTATAAGTTATTCTTAAAAAAAAAAACAAGGATAATTGCTTCATGCTCACTTAATCATTAAATAATTTAAATAATATCTAAAAAAATTATATACACACTTGTTATGGACCTTTTTGGTAATTATATACTTAAAAGCAATTTTGATTCAAACTATCCAAACACTATAAATTAATAAAAATCACTTTTCTGTAAACGTATACAAACAAAAATCACGTTAAATTCAATTCACTTTTAATCAAAATCAATTCTACAAAATTAATTCTGTCAGAATCAATTCTCATCACCGCAGAACCAATCACATCCTAAATGGGAATGTTATATAAGCTTGTGTTGAGCGTGTTTGATTTCGCGTCTCAGGGTCGCTCTAGGGTAGGACAACTGAAAATAGTCCCACCAATAGGAAAGTTCCCTTTTACCTGTGTTAATAAGTTATCCCAGTTTTTGGCATATTGTGTTTTCCTCCCAAATAAAGTTTTAAAATTAAAAAACCAACCACCAGCAAATGACTCTTGGTTCTTCTTCGTTGTTGTACTACCTCGACCCCATTGCAATCGAGTCTTGCGGCACCGTTTTGCGAGAGAGTGTTCGTGTTTTCTTCCGCCGGCAATGACGGGCCAAGCGGAATGTTAGTGACCAACCTGGCTCTGTGATCGACGACGGTGGGAGCGGGCACCATCGATTGGGATTTCCCTGCACAGGTGATCGGCGTGTCACCGTATGCCGGAGCGGCGTTGAGGGGGGAAATGCACTAATTGGTTTACCCTGCAAAATCAGGGGTTCTGAGTGATACTTTTGTGCATGAAAAATTCTCTGGATCCGAACCAAGTAAAGGGAAAGATTGTTGTGTAAATAGGGGAAGTAGCCCAAGAGCTGCGAAGGGGCTGGTGGTTAAAAAAGCCGGCGGCGTGGGAATGATTCTGGCGAATGGAATCTCCGAAGGTGAAGGGCTAGTTGGGGATGCTCATCTTTTTCCTGCATTTGCTATTGTAAATTGCGGGCACTTGTATCTGTTAAAAAAAAAAATAGTATCCCGATGTCACTCACCTTTTTACCTTGCTCCAAACGCGTATAACATAATCTTGAGTCCCACACTATAGTTATGAGCATGTAGCCATTCACTGCCATTTTCAAACTTGTTATACTACTAACAATATTACATAATAGAGGCAATATATGTGGATTTGATGCAGGAAATGTATAGTTTTGTTGTACTGTCATCGCGGGAGTGGGGTCTTATGTGTTGGTATTGCATAATTGGTTATGTTGTTTATTAGATCATGGATTCATGGTTAATTCCTTTAATTGGATTTAGTTGGTATTTCTATTCTGCATAATTGCATTCTGCAGAACTCTTGTACAACTTGTGATTAGTTAGTTTAGTAATAACAGTTTGTTGGCTTTCTAAAAAATATTACTACTAACAATATTGCAACAAGAAGCCATTCCTACTCTCACACTCTCTCCCTGCAAAAACAGACGGCAGCATTCCCATAAACCCATTTGGCCTAGAAGATGGGTGTGGAGCTTCGATGAGCTCTATGGGTTCTTCCATCTGTTGACAAACAACTCCCCACAGTGTTGTTCCACGAGTTACGACACGGTGAAGTTCATGAGCATGAACATACTGGATTGCACACACTACACCAGTGTGCTCAACATTGATAATAATAATAATAATAATAATAATAATAATAATAATAGGGGTGTTGGCCATTTGGATTGGGTTTATGGGATTAATTAAACTGTCTCTCAGTGTGCCAGGATGCGAAAGTTGCGGAACTTTTTATAGGCTATATTTGCAAATACTGAGAAATTTTGCTTAACAGCTTGTGGGTAATGAATCTCAACCATTCAATATTTTGTAATATAAATCTATGGTAAAAAGGGGATTTCCTATTGGTAGGACAATTTTGAGTTATCCTACCCTAGAACGACCCCGCATCTCAAAGCTCCAAACGAACATCCAATTCGTTGCTCCACAAGTCGTTTTCCCGTTCAATGTAGTATATCGTAACGTGTGACAATGGCTTAACGGGGTTGAGTTGTCTTCGGGGTTACATCTTGTAAATTATTATTATTTAAACCTTACTATTATATTTATTATTATTTTATTATATAATATATTTTATAATATTAAAATTATATATTTAATTACCACAGCATACCCACTAGAGTTGAATCAAAGAGCTAGGCCTAAATCTGTAATTGAAGCCAAAAAGCATAGTTCCTCCCCACTACTTGGCTGCTTGTTTTAGATTTGCAGCAGTTTGAGAGGGCCAAAATCGTATTTTATCAGTCAAATTCGATTTTGGTAAAAAATACGTGTTTGTTTATTCAAACATAAAAATTTAAAATATCATTTTGGAGTTCAGAATCAATTTTGGTGGAAGGAGGTCTTATGTTATTTTTTTATTTATAAAACTAGGTTTGGGTGTGGGATTTATAAATTTTTTTATATTTATATATCAAAAATGATTCTATCTTTAGTATCTAAATACAATCAATTCTTCTGAACACACTTTTAAAATATCATTACTAAACACAAATCAATTTTTTTCAATATAATTTTTTTAAAATCAATCCTTAAAACACAATTCTATCCGACACAATTCTACCAAAATCTAAAACAAACGGACGCGTAAACGTGGTATTGAGCTAACTTTCACGGTTCAACGTTCACCCCAGCAAAGCTGGAGTGAAAGGCTTCCCCTTCTTCATCTCCCAGGTGGAATTCAATTACCTCTTCCCTTCGCCATGGCTGCTGCTGCTGCCCCTAGCTTTGGAACTGCATGGTGTCTAAGAAGAGTAGCTCATGCTTTTGCACTCTCTCATTCTCATACTCTCCGCACCAATTCCAACCTTTCTTTCCAAAGGACTCTTACGTCTCATCTTCTCTCCGTTTCTACTTCTTCAGGTCTCTCTCTACTTTCTTTACCCTTTTCATTTTTCCTTTGTTGGTGTTATATCTAAGTTGATGCTGTTTGCCATGCCCATTGTGTTCAATTGTTCAAAAATGTAGTCTTTTTGATAAAAGAAATTGTGGGTACTGAAAAACGGAGGCGAGGGATTTTTTTTTATTTAGCCCATTATTTAATTTCAAGTTGCATAAATTAGAGTATGGCCCTGTTTGGATAACAAGCTTATTTACTGCTTATGACATAAGTTCTATAAGATACTTTTATAATCGAAGAAAAATTATAGTGAAACTTATTTTATATAAGCCATAAGCTGTTTTGATAAGCTATCATGGGTAGCTTATGAAAAATAAGCCCAAAATAGCTTATGAATCAGTCATAAGTTATGTTTATAAGCTCTGCATAAGCCAATCCAGACAGACCCTATGTCTCCAACTCAACATGGTGATGAATAGAGCTAAATGGAGAAAAGGGTTTCATAAAATTGTAATTAAGTTGAAAAATTGGCGTTTGTAACTTAGTCAAGCAGTGTTTATTCTGCAATACTGGTCGTGTTAAATTTGACAGGCAGACTTTTATTGCTTGAAAGTCATGACCTTTACTACATATGTGCAATAATGGTGAAGGAGCTTTGGCACTGAAAGACAGATTAGAGTGGTGATGTTGGTGTTGGGCCATCTGAGGGAAATACATAACATTGGGGAGATCTATTTTAATGGACTTACCTGTGATGAGAGTTAATGGTTTGGATCTTACTGGATTTAAGAAATCATGGTTGATGAATGGTGGTACAAGTGACCTAGCAAGTAGCACGACCTGGTGACGAGTGGTAATGTGTGGAGACATGGCTCACTAAGTGGTGAAGAGAGGTAACATTACATGTATGACGAGTCTCTTGAAAGTATGTTTGGTGGTGGGCTTGGTCTAGGTGATGAGTGGTAATAGAGTGGTTTAGACATGGCTTGGTTTGGTTAAGAGTGCCAACATGTCGGTAGATACACGGCTTTTGAAAAAGTAGGCTTGGTGTGCTTGTGGGAAGACTGTTGATGTTGAATACTCAGGAAAGGGGGCTTATGCACGAGAAGTGTTAAGGACTTACCCTGAGGGAGAGATTGTTGGTAATTCATATGTTAGTACAATGTGGGTGTGAGTGAAGTAGTTTCACATTGGATATTAAGGGACAAGGTGAAGACCATATAAAATGGAAGGACCCATGAACCTAATGCCTTAAGATTTTGGATTGAGATATGGCGTTGGGCCTGCTGGTGTGGTTTCCTTGGTAAGTCCTTTGGTACATATCTCCCTGTTCTAGTGTCATCTAGAGTCCTTATTCGTGCCAGCGGTATTGTATGCATAACAGATATCCCAGTAATGTTTATATCTAGGTGACTTTTATTTTAAATCATGTGCATTAATTCCCCTTTGCCAACTACTAAGAAATTTTGATGTATTATCCTTTGATCATCTGATAGAAAGATACTGGATGTTGGAGAAGAAATAGTCATGACTACTTTCACTAGTTTATAACTGCTAGTTCATTAAAATATGTATTTCTTGTTAGCTAAATATATTATTTTGCCATCTCAATCGTGATCCAGTTTCACATTTTTAATGTTTTATGAAGTGCAGCTTCAGGTGAAAGCCAGACAGTACAAGCTTTAAAAGGAGAAGTTGATGTATTACTCAAGGGAGTTGGGGAAAAAAGTGTAGCAAAAGAAGTGAAGCATATTCTTGAGATGGTACTTTCTTGTTTTTTTTTCCTGATCCATATAAATGTCATTCTAGATTTACCTTAAGCATGCCATGAACAACCTTGGAACTCCCTTTCTTCCCCTCCCCCTCATGAAAGTCTGATGTTCACTACCTGTGTCAAAAATTGAGGTCTGGTTGGGCCTTTGAGTCATTATATTATATATCTTAGAATTTTATGCTATAAAACATTATTTAATCCCTGACTTGGTGGTTGTCCATTTGACTTTGTTGTAGGCTAGACGAGCATCATTAAAACGAGAGATTCTCCATACAGATTTTCTAACCCCTCCAGTGCTGAAGGAATCTATGCAAGTATTGGAAAAATTAGCAGATGTGAAAGCTATTGCTCAAGGAGGTTATCCACAGGTAATTATATAGATAAATGTTTTCTATTCCCTTGATGCAAATAAGTTATCTGTGTTCTTATGTAGACATAACACATGTTCTCTAGGCTGAACGCTGTCGGATTTCTGTTGGACATCCAGATGAACTGACAAGTGATCCGGATATTGTTTCGGCGTTGAGGTAAATCTTGTAATTTTTGTTACTGAAATCGTCAATATCAGCATAGCAATTATTGATGCTCCCAGATGTCCTTCTTACTATATACATAAATTACTCTTTTCAGCATTACAGGGAACTTTCATTTCGAACCTTGCTCTCATGGTGACTTCCTTGGCTCAATTCTTGGTACAGGAATTGTCAGGGACGAAATTGGAGACATCATATTGCAGGTATTCTATATTTTCCCCATTTATCACAGGAAGGTTATGTCTGAAATTGTGCTCTGTACACAAAAGGGTAGTAATAGCAGAATTCAATAGTATCATTACTTGACTGTATTCTTATGATGTTTTATATCCAACTGAACTGAGGAATAGTAGAATTTTCAGAAGGAACGGCTAGGCCTGTTGAATGAACATGAGTAGCTTCTAATGTACATGCCTTTCTGGTGTACATAGTTTTCCTTTCAGATACCCATTTCATTTTACATTATTTTACAATTTGTTTGCATTTCAAAAGACTCCCATTATCAAATAAAATAATAATGAAACTGTATTAAGGAAAACATCATTTGTAGTTAAATGGAATTGCAATAGACTTGAGCATTAATAGTAATACATCGTAATCTGCAATTTGTTACATATTAGATACTACACAAGATTTTGCCATCTCATAAGTTCTCTATTTGTTGATTTTGTTCTAATTTCAATTTTATCTATCTTGGTCTGTACATAGCAAAAGATTATTGTCTAAAGTTTCACTTATCTATAATGTTAATTAATGACTTCATTTTGTTGTTTGATGACTTAATATTTCTATTATCTTCTACTTAGATCAATACAGTGTGTATGACTCATATCCATTCATTCTATGATTTATTTGACCATTTTGCTTGTATTTCCAAATAAATATTTCTTTTCTGTTTATTTTTCCAGTGTGCATAAAAAACCCCGACATATTTTAAGAAACTTTAACTTTGTTACCTTTGCTACCCAGGGAGAACAGGGTGCTCAGATACTTGTTGTACCAGAACTTGTTGAATTTCTTATGTCAGCACTGGATAAGGTAGCGTTATTTCACTTACTGTTTTTTACAGTTTACCTTCTGAATACACATCTAATCATACAAGAAATAAAGGGGAAGCTAGAGATGTGAAGACAAGCTATGGAAGCACATGACTTTCATTTACATAGAAGTAAAACAGAGTATATAGAATGTTGTATGTTTAGAAGAAGGCAGTCAAGACATGCTAATTCTTGCTTAGAGATGAAAATTGGAGACAGTATCACACCACAAGTCATTTAAGTATCTTTGGGTCGATCATATGAATAACGAGGAAATAGACGATGTAAATCATAAGATTCAAGTAGGATGGATGAAATGGAGGTGTGCTTCATGTGTTATTTTATTTGCGATAAAAAAGTACCACTCAAGCTTAAGGGAAATTTTTAATCAGACAACAGTAAGACCTATGATGTTGTGTGGGATTGAATGTCGGACATTAAAAGCCAACGAGAAGAGAATTTCAGTGTTGCAGAAATGAGAATGTTACGATGCGTAAGTGGGACACATGAGACAATATACTCTTAGGAATGAATTCATTAGAGAGAGCATTGGGGTATGGCACTTATTGTGGAAAAAATGGTAGAATCTTGCCTTAGGTGGTTTGTGCATATGTGGAAAAGACCTAGTAAAGAAAGTAGATCAAATGGGGGTTAGTCCAATAGTTGGAGGTGAAGGGTGATAAAGAAAACTATAGGTCAAATCATTAAAAAGGATTTAAATTTAAAAGTTTTATCTATAGAAAACTATAGGTCAAATCATTAAAAAGGATTTAAATTTAAAAGTTTTATCTATAGACATAATTTACGATAGGATATTATGGCAATGTTTGATTCATTTGGCTGAACCCACCTGATTTAAATGGTTTGTCTATAGATATGATTTACAATAAAATATCACGGTGACGTTTTATCTATAGACATAATTCTTTGTTGTTGTTCTTGCTGTACTCTTTTAAGCAGTTTCAGTATTGTACTATTAGTGTTACTATTTATCTTCTGATTGCATTCTTCTTATTCAGGTTCGTAATGTTCCTGTATCTTGCAGCAAGATACCATTAGTTTCTCTTGATTATGAACCGCCAAGGTGTGGTATTGTACTATTAGTGTTACTATTTATCTTCTGATTGCATTCTCTCTTATTCAGGTTCGTAATGTTCCTGTATCTTGCAGCAAGATACCATTAATTTCTCTTGATTATGAACCGCCAAGGTGTTGTATTGATCCTGGTCTCAAGTTCACATAATATTTAATTGTGTGATTCAGACTTCAATTTTGTTTATTGTGCAGAACAAAATCATTCAAAACCATAGAAGCATCACTAAGAGTTGATGCACTAGCTAGTGCAGGATTTAAGATTTCACGTTCAAAGCTAGTTGACATGATCAGGTTGGCAATCCCCAGCTTATATTATATCATGTTGTAAATTGTGATTGCCTATGGTTGTAGTGAACTGGTCCTTGAGATCTTGTTTTCTGAATCCTATTCCAAATCTGTTTCTGCTTAGTGAAATAATGGTCCATTATAAACGTTGTACAAAAATTTATACATATATTGAAGGTCTCTGAATATGATTAGCTTTAACCACATCAGCTATACTTGCCTTATTTTCCTCCCTGATTTCCCCCCTTTATTCAATGTTTCCAATATCTAGAAATGTGTTCTTGCGCATAAAACTTCTTAGACTTCTTTGGCTATTTTGGCTTATGTTTTACTTGTTTGAGCTTGATTCAGATGAGAGCATTTAGCTTCCAGAAGCCTGTGGTGTGTAGTCAATGTAGTTTCACTTTCTAGTTTCTACTTGAAACAAATCATATCAATCAAGTATGTTACCATACAGAAATTATAACAAACAAACATGTTGCATGGCTTGTTCTTTTTGACAGTACCTTGGTTATGTATGCCTTTTTTCCCAAAGCAGTGCCTTTTCTATTAGAAGTCTGTGCTTGTAATATAACAATAGGTACTATATGTATGATTTTTTATTTTTAATATACACTAGTAAGACATATCATTCACTTATGAGTTCTTAGTTACCCATCTCTGTCAAAAAATTTCTGAATTTAAATGGGGTTAGTTGGTTGTTTAAGGAATGAACATGGTTGTGTTATGTGTACATTTTTCACCTCATGCATTTTCATAACACCAATTTTATTTGTTGTAGAAGTATTACAACTTAAAGCAGCAACTGATATATTTTAGTTAAATTTTTGTTCCCTACTTTCTTTCCTGTCTGATGATTGATTAATGGTTCCTTCATTCGTGTGAAATTTTTTTTGCTTATATTTATATGATGGCTGTATATGTAGCAATGGTGACGTGCGTATCAACTGGATCCCGGTTACTACCAAAGGAACCACACTCAAGAGTGGAGATATTGTATCAGTTAGTGGAAAGGGAAGATTAAAGGTAACTTGCCAAAGCTTAAAAGAAGGCCAGGATCATCTGAATGAATTCAATTATCAATCAATCAATTACTTCAATTACTATCAATTCTATATAAGAAAAGTAGGTACTGGGCTGAGACACGTGTCATGTCCTAGAGTTAGACGGGACACGAGTCACTTCCCAATTTTTTTTTTATTTCCTGGCAAAATTATTATTTTTGTTCGAGTTTTTTTTTTTTCACTTTGTATGAGTCTATCGGCTAGTTGGATATAAACTACTTCCTTTTCATTAATGTTTTATTTTCTTTTTTCGGTCCAGATAGGAGAAATAAACTCCACAAAGAAAGGGAAGTTTGCAGTGGAGCTCATTCGATATTTGTAGAAGTTTTTATTCCTGGAGCTACCCTTTGTAGGTAGGTATTCTAACATGAGCTATATCTACATGCTCTATTTTTTGTGGGAAGCTTTGCCTAGCCACATGTAAAACTGCATAAAAAAGTGTACAGACAGAATTTTCATCATCTGTTATTGTAAATGTTAGGGGTGAATCAACGATAAAAATATATCATTATATGCGATTTAAGAAGCTTATACGCATAAGACAGACGTTGGTACATTTGAAGTAACAAAGACATTATACTATTCAAATGAGTGAAAGGACAAATGATAAGAAGTTACTAAATTGCTTGATTTTTTGTGAATTCACTCACATCCATGCAAGATGTCCTATCTCTTTTTATAAGTTGTTTGATAAGTTCATGACCGAGATATCCATTTTCAACATGTATGAAGGCTGATTTATATAATTATGTTTATAGAATACTATTATAATGCACAATTTTTATTGATACAAATTGTTTACACAAAACAATAGACATACATTTGCCATGATTTGTGCCGAAACAGTGTATTATATTTTTAATTAAAAATTGTTTTTTAAAAAACAAATGAGAGTACAATCACGTCTGAGTTTGTGCATTTCGTGTTATTTGTTGTTCCTACAATTAATATCACTATTATAACAAGACTCATGAATATGCTAAAACACGCATGATTTAATGATAATATATTCACTGATTGATTTAAAACTGAACATTAATACAAGTCATCGGCCGGCTCTTCTTATTTTTGGAAGGAAAATGGAATGATAACGACATGAAATAATCCACGTACACATAGCTAACACTAAACGAAATTGACTTATATATATTGGGCAAAAGAATGTCATATATAAAGGACAAGTTTTTATTCTTCATTCACATATGTGACTATATATCAATGTTAACAATTTTTATTCAACTAATATATAGATCAAATATCATAACAACAACAAAAAGAAAGCGAAACAAGAATACAAACAAAAGAAGCACTTGACAAAATTAAAATGTGTATAGTTAAATTTGGAACCCCTCGTTCAAATTGAACTTCAACCAAAATCCAATCTTCACCTCTTTATTAATACACTATGAATTATATGAGGTGTAATAGAAACTTTTTTTTTTTTTAGAGAAATGCTAATAACACATTGTTTTTCAACATTAATATTGGGATCAGAAAATCATATGGAAATCTATTAAATAGAGTGGATTCCACAAAATTAATAGGAATGAAATCCATGTAATTTAATTGATTCTCACACGTTTCATATTGATCCAATAATAAATAAAATGTTAAAAAAATTGTATTAGTAGCATTTCTCATACTTTTTTTATGTAAAAAACTGATATATAATATATTAAGAGAAATGTTAACAACACACTCTCTGATATACTACTTCAAACATACTTTCTATGATTGGTTGAAATTCATATGGAACCCACATAGATTCCATCCAATTATAAAGAGTGTGTTAGAGAGTGTTGCCACTTGCCCGCACTAATTAGACTCCTATACCTTGCAATATTAATTAACTAGCTTCCTTTGATCCTTTGCATTTCATGCATACCCACAAAACCCATTCCCACATGAATCCCCAAGGGAACACTCCTTGTTGCACTTGCCACAGTGACGGACATTGGAGAGAACATTGGTACAAACCCCACCACAGCATCGCTCTCCTTGGTTGCACTTGTGTCCACACACCCCGCAATTGTTCTTGTCACTCAGCACATTCCGACAATGCTTCTTGCAGCAGAAAAGCAGGTCCCTCCCCTTGTTCGCCCGAACATTGTGGCATATGTTGTTCGTCTCTCGATCACACCGTGTCCCTTTCTTTATTATGCTTGCCAAGAACCTGCTCCTGCTTCGACCTTGTCCATGATGGGGTAATGGGGTGTCAACAACATAGTACTGATCTTCCTCTTCATCCTCCATCATCTCATGATCATCTACATCATGTGAAGAAACTAATTGGGAATTATGCAGGGCTACAAAGATCATGAGCAGAGAGAGAAGTGTTAGGAACATTGTGTAATTGGCCATGTTGTTGAATATTGAGCTTGAGGAATTAATTGGTCTAGCTAGCTACTTAATTGCTAATTAGTGTGGGTGTGATATTAATGATTAAGGGAATTCGATCGTGTGCAATTTAAAGTGCAGTGTTCCCGTAAAATACTCCATGATCTTAGGGGAAGAAAGGTTGTTGCTTGCAATTGCAAGGTTGAATATTGAGGGAGTTGATCTTCCTCTAAATTCTTGGTTAGAGCATAAGTATTATGCAAGCATAAGCGCTCCAAGTTTGGTTTCACAATTATTTATTGCAAATAGGAAGAAGATTTAATACCTGTTTAATTTGCTGATGTAAGAAAGCTTTCCAAGTTCATATATAAATAATTGAAATATATTGAGGACAAGAAAGTGCACATGCAAAATTAAATCCTTGAATTGAGTAGTAATAATATTGTCTTTTCTTTTATGCTGAAATGTGGGTTAGCCAAATCTTATACTTCAGATTACTGTGATAATAACTTTGATTTTTTTTTTGTCAGTAGGTAGTATGAACATTGGATTTAAGTTAGTTTTAAAATTAAATTGGAAAGAAACATTAATGTTACGTTGCATAATTGGCGTTTAATTGTCAAGAAAATTAAGCTTCTTAGAAACTGATTTTATGGAGCTTCGTACAGAAATGTGTTGGAACATGAGTTACGTATTCTTTTATCATTTCAAAGCAAAACCAAAGTAGGAAAATTACACTTGATTCCTGTCCGTCTTACGAATTGTATATACACAGGCCCCACTAGGCTTGGCAATGAGGCCCGAACCCGTGGGTACCCATCCGAACCCGTTCCGACTTTGATGGGGAAAACCCGTTTTGACCGGGGTCGGGGACGGGTTTGGGTTTTCCCCGCATTTAAAAGTCGGAGTTGGGGAAACTAATACCCACCCCGAACCCGCCCCCAAACTCGCCCCGTACATTTATTACACTTATAATATAATATTTAATGCATTAATATTATAAAAAATTACATTTTTAATTCTTTATTTCTTCATTATTATTTGTCTAACAAAATATATTAAAAAAATGTCTTAAAAAATAGAGTATTAAATTTCTTTAATTCTATCAAAATTAAAATTCTAAAATAAAAATTTGGATTCTAAAATACTAGGTGCGGGGGCGGGGCGGGGAAACCCGACACCCGCCGGGGGCGGAGATGGGTGTTGATTTTTCAACCCCGATCAAGATCGGGGGCGGGACGGGGAAACCCGAACACTATCGGGGGCGGGGACGGGAAATGTAAAACCCGCCCCCGCCCCGCCCCGTTGCCATGCCTAGGCCCCACACATGTATATACTAGTAAAATTAAAAAACAAATAGTGGAAAAAAAAAACTATTTAGGCATCACTAGCTAGCCTAGCCAATAGCCATAAATGATTGTTCACGACACATCTAACATAGTAGGTGCACGTGTAGAGGATCCTCTTTCCTGGCGGTAACTGCGTCAGTCACCGCTGGTGGGTGGGTCACGGTGACAATTGCTGCTTCTACAAGTGTCAACAATCTACATCACAGTTTATTATTCTGCATGAATTGATCAGAGCCGTTGAAAATGTTGAATCTTGAGCCTATGTGCACAAACGGGGTTGACTTTCATTTCATTTCATTTCATTGGTTATTGCATATTGCCCTTAATTAGCTGTTGTTTACGCGTGTTGAGTATTGACTCAACAAAACCATAGGACTTTAGAAGAATGTAAAATTAATTTAGCATGTTGCTACTCTGAACAACGTGCTATATTTTGAATCAACTAATTAAGATTAGTTCGTTGCTACGTTATTGTCGCTTCACTAATCACTAACATAAGTCTGTGACTGTCATCATCGTGTCATCATCATGATGGACCGTACCCGTTATTGTCGTGGCCCGGCCCGACATGTAAATATTGCTGCGAATGCGAATTGGGCCTAATGGGTTAGACTAGCTTACTGTATACCCAACTCTAGCTTTCAGCTGTTTTAGGAGTGGGCTTTTCTTTGTCCACCCCCAGCCCCTTTTTCGTGGACAAGTTTGTTGCTCCTGTAACCCACCAAAGTATACATAAATAATGCAAACTGAACAAGATTTTGACCAAAAAAAAAATGATCAAGATTCTCTTCAAAATCGTCAGAAGACACTTCAATCTCACTTTTTTTTTGGCTTTTTTTTATTTACACATACTTCAATGTGGAATTATTAATTCCGCATGTATATTTTTTCGAACACATACATAATGCGGAACTAATAGTTCCACACGTGGTTAATCAATGCGGAACTAATAGTTCCGCAGGTATTTTTTTTCTGAAAATATACATGATGCGGAACTAATAGTTTCGCACGTTGTAATTCAATGCAGAACTAATAGTTCCGCAAACATTTTTGATTCGTTACGCATGCTTGCGGAACTATTAGTTCTGCATTGAATTATAACGTGCGAAACTAATAGTTCTGCATCATGTATATTTTCAGAAAAAAAATACTTGCGAAACTATTAGTTCTGCATTGATTTACAACGTACGGAACTATTAGTTCTGCGTCATGTATGTGTTCAATATATATATATATGCGGAACTAATAGTTCTGTATTGAAGTATGTGTGGATAGAAAAGTATGTATGTGTAGATAAAAATTTCCTTTTTTTTATCATCTGAATAAAATTTAACAAGGCCGAAGCCCAAAGGCTACAAACAACTGTACAGGGCCAACACTAGAAGCCCAAAACAGCTAATGCAGCATCTACACGAGATAAAACGAACAATGCAGTGAAATAGGAAGATGTGATTTTGTTGACCAAAAAAAAAAGGAAGATATGATTTTTTTTTTTGTTTTTTCTTTTATTTTTATATTCTGTTAATGTTTTCTTTGTCAAGTGCGTGTGTATGTGGACTGATGTTAGAATGTTTTGAAACACTGCGTTAAGTTTGACCGTGGCCATTATGTTTGTTGGGTCATTTATACTAATCTTTAAGCTTCGGACTTTGCCCAATGAATCTCCTTTAACAAAAAAAATGACAATGCAGTGAGAGGCAGCTGCACTTCAATCTTGCTTGAGTGGGTGGTATCACCTTACATCTAAACCACCACTCCGTCCATCCATTCAATGCAGGATGCATATTAGGAAGGGTAACTATTTTGGGACCATTTTTTGAAAGCGACAAGTCCTAGATGGTTCTGCTTAACAAAATTACGGAATTTGTTGATATGCTTGTGAGTAGTTAATGACACATTTACTGCTAACCAATTGGATAATTACGTCATACCTATGCAATTAGAGAAAACCTCTCTTGACAGTTGACCTATATTTTGTGGTATACCCCAAATGCTCTCTAGACAGTTCCTAATTTAGTGTTGCTCCATGTAATGAATGCAGTTAAGGGAAATCCTCTCTCTAACAAACCCCTGCTTCTGTGTTAAAGAGAAATTCTTAATAAGCTGCAAATATCTGGTGGCTGATAGTGGTTGATCACTCACAGTATTTGAGTAAATAGTTTAATTAAGTATTAATTCAATAGCAATCGAAAAGGAGACAATAGTAAATTCCACATTCATCATAAATTGTGAATAAACTATTTCTATGAATTATAGTAACTTATGAAAATAAGCGAAAAAATCTTATAGCCATATTATAATTAAGCTTTTGATTTCAAATATTAGTATTTTTATCATGATAATATAAATCCAAATAAACTATTTCAAATACTCTCTTTCTCTTATTAACATTCACACTATAATTAGCTGACTTTGGCGCAAGTGGTTAATGTGCTCCGTCTAAAGGATGGATTTAGTTGGTACCTGTGTTCGATTTTTGTTGACTGAATAATCCGTGGCTAAACTTTACTTACCTCCCAGTCGAACACATATTAATCTAAGGTCCCTTTCCTCTAGAATATTGTGGATATAAAAAATGGCAACTTGTAAATTTATGAAAGGAGATGGAGCTAATTCAATGGTTGGTTTGAATTGCATGTATATTATTTGAGTATTTATAGTTAACAGTTCGATTGAAAATAAAAAAGAGACAAATAAACACACGGTCTTCTGACTTGATCTAGAAATGAATGGCCATTTGAATATTTTCTTAGATGTTACTCATGTCATGATGATAACATCAATGTATGAATTCAAACAAAAAATAAGCCAAGCAAGCAAGCGGTAAGTAATAATAAAAAAGGGGAAAGACAGCTATAATATTGTAATATTCATATACCTTTGAAATATTGGCAATACCATAGTCAAAAGTGGTCCCCTACCCCATCTTCCTCCCTTGTACACCGCCAATGACCCACTCCAACAAGATACATATTATTACAAAATCCAATCATAACCATAATTATTAATAACAATGTTGGCTCCCCTTACTGTTGACTGCAATTAATCCTGCCTCTACATCCCTTTTATCATATACTCTTCAGGTTACCTTATCCACTAGTCATGATATTTTTTTTTATCTCTAAATATGTTTTGATGGAGAAATTTGGACATGGGGCGATACATTGTGACTATAAAATTTGTTACTCCATTGACTTGAGGTCGCAGGGCTTTTGTATTAGTTGCTAAATGCGAATGGAGCGCAAGTTCAAAATCCATTTGTAACATTTGGAGCCAGTTTTCCTGCATCGATATCTTCTCCTAGCTTGGTAACACCGGAGAATATGATTATGACACAATTAAATTCGCAATTACAAAAGGTAAAGGCTATTTATAGAAAGGAGGAATTTTGTTTTGCAGTAAGTCCTCTTACATATCGTTAGACCAATTCAATGATTTGTTACATAAAAGAACATTAAACCTTCACTAGTAATTTCAATATTGCAAGTCATTGACCAGTTTGGTCTAAACATATTGTTTGATCGAGCATATAATAATAATAATTAAAATATCAGTCTTCAAAAGCATAATAATAATAATAAGCATAATTATTATTATTACTATTATTATTTTGAAGACGGATTTTAATTTTAATTTTTAATTAGTTGATTTCTTAGTCATAGTAATCACTTCGTGTCTTACCTTACGTTTACATAATTGTGACATACACAATTGTTCTTTTTGACCTGGATATCATTATTACTGCAACTTCCTTGCATGACCTGATATTACAGATAAAGAAAGAGATGCCAATTTCTGATAGTAACTGCTTCCTACCAAAATCGATCGGGTCAAAGGCCAGTATGGTTTTTTGGAATTAATGGACCAAAAATAGAAATTGAATTCTTCCTATGCTACTAAGTAGTCTTTCCTAAGCCATAGACATGCACAATATGCCTCATCCCATTAATAGGGTTGACTACTTTCACTAGATGTTATTTTATAAATATGGGTTAAATATATTTTTAATCTCTGTAAATAATTAAATATATGTTTTTTATTTTTCAATTTTAAAACGACTTATTTTAGTCTCTCATTTTTTAAAATATATCACATGAAGTTTTTTTTTGTGGGTTCAAGATACTTGGCAATCCAATTGCAAAATATGTGATGTTTTATCTACATACCACCGAGACTGCGTTCATTGCTTCTACTAATCTAGTAAAGCTTGTAAAGAGTTTGCCTTGGATGAAGAATTTTATGCATCAGCTCCATTTTGTTCAAGATATATTTATTCTATTTTGTAGTCGGAGTGTTATCATCTTGGCAAGAATTCAACTTTTTTCCATGATAGATATAGGAATATTGATGTGAGATATGATTGGATATTCACCATGTTTTGGATGCTAAATTGTTGAGTTTGAAAATATTCATACTAATGACAATGACTTAGATATGTTGATGAAAACACTACTAAGGAAGAAGTTTTTTTTTTTTTTTGGTCAATTACTAAGGAAGAAGTTTGAAGCTTGTTGTTTGATTGCAATTTTGGGTTTAGCTTCCACTTGAGCCTAAGCGGAAGTTTGTTACACTAGTTCTCCTCAAATGGGCCCAACTGATCTTGTAATTAAAAAATAAATTATTAAATATATAAAAACAAGACACAATGTGATAAGTGGCAATTGAAAGGGTTCTTAAAACTTTGTCTTGATCCCTTTCTTCTAGTGTGCTGCAACAATAGCCTCTCGGGAGAAGAAAATAAACATTTTGGTCATTGTGTATTAATTTTGGGTACCCCTTTGTGCTATGTTTTAGGCAAATATTCAGGATTTGCTTTTGAGGTTATGAGCTTTTCATCTGTATAATGAGTTTTTTTTTTTTTTACATCTCTTCTGGATGTTGTTATTGTTATATGGTGATCATGTTTGGGTGTAGAAGTTGTCAGTTGAGCTTCTAGCTTATAGAAAAGTTAGTTTTACTTTGTATTATATATTTTTTTCATATATAAAAAAGAGAAAAATCTTTTCAATAAATAGATGAGTGCTAATAGAAAAGTTAAAATAGAGATCTTTTGAAAAAAAATGAAATAAAAAAACTGATTTCCACTTATGGTTATTAGTTAAAAAATTCATGTCATAAATACTTATAAAAAAGAGTATCCGAACAGGCTCATACCCCATTTATGGGTCTTTATTATTACTCCTTACCTTTAGTAATTTTTATTTTTATTTTTGGTAATTGAGCAAAGGATATTCATGGTATTCCTTCATTCATTTTGTACTCATTTTTTATAGTAAAATTTTTTCGAGATTAAATCCCATGATTTTTACCTCTCACGTACGTTTTTCTTTGTTAAAAATTTAGTGTTTCTTTCTGATTATTTATTAATTTTGATTGCTTCATTTTTTGTTTTACACTCAGTATTCTCAAGAAGAAAAGTTGATATTACCCATTAAATTTATTGTCATTTTTGTTATGTGTTCTCTTTCATAACTTTTTTTTTTTTGAACTTTTTCAGCATACATAAAACCAAACAGAATATATGCGCAACCTCAAAGCATATCCAAGATAATTAAATAGTCACTCAAATTTCTCCATTGTGATCAGAAATAATAATTGGGGTAAACAGAACCCATTAATCAGCCGTAGAAGTGAACTCCTAAGCAAGAACACTAGAATATCTCATGGGCATGTGTGTATATCAACAATTGGCTTTTTGTGTAAGATGGAAATTTCATTCATGTCAATGTTGAAAGCAATGGCCTTTGTGGGGCCATTTAGTTTGACTAAACAACTGTTTTGTTTCCATAATTTGCCTTGGAAGAGGGTGAAGGGGTGTTCAAGCAAGCAACAAAATGTACAGTATTTTGAGTCAGATCAAACATGTCTCTCATAAATAGTAATTAAGGTGCTGTTTTGCCAATAAGTTGGTGATCAATAGTTACTGGAACTTATCATATTGTTTTAATTACCTGGCTGTGATATTATGGCTTCCATCTTCACTCTTTCTTCTTTTTTCTTAGACAATTACTGTGAAACCTTGATGGATATATTGTATTTAGGATGAGTTATTAAAAATAAAATAAAGATTTATTGTGACCCCTTGATGAATATATATTATTTAGGATGAGTTATTAAGCATGCATACTCTAGAATAACTTAGGACATAATTTAACTCCATAAATCAGCTTGTAAGATAAGAATCGTCCAAGTCTTATAATTAAGGTGATATGGTTCTTTACATCCATATTTTTTTGTTGTTAATTTGTTTTAGGATAACTTTAGACAACTTAAAATTAATTCTAACAATATTTTATTACCTTTAAGAAATTTGAAGAATTGATTCTCATAATTATTTCTAATCAATAAAAAAAATTAAATTAGAATTAGAAAAAAATGAGCTTCTTGTATGAGTAGAATCACTAGAAACTATACATATTTATGATGTAAGTTACCTTTCTTTAAGTGTGAATTTGTACTTGGCATAAACTTTTTATTGTCTATTTTGGTACTTTGTATAAAAAATTATTTTATAACATCCAAACTTCAAATTAACTCTAACAATATTTTATTATGTTTAGTAAACTTGAAGAATTGATTCATCTACCAAAATTTATTCTATTAGAATTAAAGAAAAAACTTGTACTTATAGAATGAATTCTACTAGAAGCAAAACTATTTTTACTATATCACCCTTCTTCACATACGAATCTGTGTTTGGTGTAAAAGCTATTGCGGCAAAGGAAAAGGAAACAAAGTTATTTTTCAGGGGCAATAGAGCCTGACTGTACTGCAGTAATTGGTTAAATTAAAATCTTATCTTGTGGTGGTTCATTTATAGAAATTCAGGGTTTTCTTTTTCAGATTGGTATAATATTAATTCTTTGAATTGTCTTTAGGCTATTTTAACTTTGTATTATGATGTAACGGATTGGAATACCTTTGTACTCCGTATCAATATATTTTACTGATAAAAAATGTATTTGATATAAAAAATTTAGCATCAGTCTTTTGAATTAATTTCTTTGACATTGTTTTAAAATCCATGATTATTATTAAATACACCCAATCTAGAACTTCTTTTTCAGAATTAATATTATAATATCAAGTTGTGAATGGTGAAAGAAGCCGAGTCTTAGATTCACGATCAAACTCAACAATCAAAATGTCTCAATCAATCCTACCAAGACTCTTACCCACAAGAAGTTTCCTACACAAATTTGTTCTCTCATTCTCGGTGGCACTTCACATGGACCAATGCATAAATTGGTCCACGAGGGACTAATTCAATATTGACCGTAGATATAATAATTAAATAGTAGAATTGTCTGGATCTTACATGGGTTATCTGCTTAAAAAGTTACCAACTAATTTTAAGGTATTTGTAGAAAGAGTGCTTTGAAATACAAATATTACTAGTACACAAATTATGAAATGTGCTCTAAGTTTAGTGTTTTTGTGGATACTACCAAACGATTTTTTTTTACTAGGTAGAAGTTTAATTTTTTTTATTCTAACAAAAAACTTATTTTTTTTATTAATGATTATAATTATTTGATGAGCCCCAATAAACAACTTTCTTCCTTGAGTCTCCCCTCTCTCAATATATCTTTCTCTCTCTCTCTCACCCTATCTCTAAAAACCCTCTCGCACTCAATCGCTCTCTCCCCCTCTCTCTCACCCTCTCTTGCTCTAGATCCCTCTCTCCCTCTTTCTCTCTCGCTCCCTTTCTCTCTTGCTCTCTCCCTCTCTCTTCCCCCTCTCTCACTATCTCGCTCTTTCTATCGCTCTCTCCCTCCCCCATCTCTTGCTTTATCTCTCTCCCCTCCCCTTCTCTTTCCCTATCTCTCCCTCTCCCTTTCTCTTTCCCTCTCTTTCTCCCTCTCCCTTTCTCTAGCTCTTTTTCTCCCATTCTCTCTCTCGCTCTCTCTCATTCCCTCTTCGTCCCTTTCTCTCTCGCTCTCTCCCTAAGTCTCCCCCTCTCTTCCCCTCTCCCTCTCCCTCTTCCCCTCTTTCCCTCTCTCTATCGCTCTTTCCCTCCCCTCTCTCTCACTCTCCCTTTCTCTCTCACTCTCTTTCTCCCCATCTCTCCCTCTCTCTTGCTAGAGATGGGAACAAGAGGGAGGGAGCAACAGAATGAGCAAGAGAGGTAGAGGAGAGAAAGAGAGGAGAGGGAGAGGTTTAAAGAGAGCAGGAGAGAAAGGGGAGAGCGAGAGGGAGGGAGGGAGAGTGAAAGGAATGTAGGGAAAGAGAGAGCAAGAGAGGGAGCGACAGAGAGAGGGAGAGGGAGAGAGATCGAGATCAAGGGCAAGAGAGAATGGGGGATAGAGAGCGAGAGAGAGGGAGGGGAGAGAGAGCAAGCATGAGAGAGGGGGGATAAAGAGAGCAAGAGGGAGAGGGAGAGAAAGAGGTTTTTCAGAGAGCGAGAGAGAGGGGAGAGTGAAAGGGAGGGAGAGATAGGGCAAGGGTCAGCGAGAGAGAAAGAGCGAGAGAGAGAGCGGTCGAGAGCAAGAGCAAGAGGGAGAGAGAGAGGGCAAGAGAGAGTGAGGGAGAGGGAGGGGAGAGAGAGAGAAAGAGAGAGCGAGGGAGAAAAGAGTAAGAGGGAAAGGGAGAGGTTTTTTAGAGAGTGACAATGAGAGGTTTTTTAAAAAGCGAGAGAGCATAGAGAGGGTTTTCAAAGAGCGAGAGAGAGGGAGTGAGGGAGAGAGAGCGCGAGAGAGCGGGGGAGAAAGCAAGAGGGAGAGGGAGAGGGAAAGGTTTTTTAGAATAGAAAGTGAGAGGGGGAGAGAGAGCGAGAGAGGGGGAAGGGGAGGGAGAGACATTGAGAGAGAGCGAGAGCGAGAAATTCAATTGAAGCAATTGAATTTCTAAGAATTTTAAATTCTTTGAAATTTTGAATTTCTCCATCCAAATACAACCTAAAAATATTTGCCTAATTTATTATTATCCATAATAATGGGTTATTTTCATAAATATATACAAATATTTTTGTAATTAACATAAATGATAGACTTATTTCGTAAATATACAATAAATTGGGTCTACCCACTATTGCAGGTAAAATTGAATTAGTCATTAGTGGAACAATTTGTGCATTGGTCCATGTGAAGTGGCACCCTCACTCCCTGCTTGCCAAACATTAATTACCTCACAATACTCATTTGTCCAAGTCCATGAACCCAACAACACACACTTCTGTAGGCTCTTGCTTACAGCTTATGGTAATAATGGTGAGGCTGACCAATCCAACTTTCCTTCTTATTTCACCACATGGTTAATTAATCAAAAGATTATTTTTTTTTTCATAATGAATTAAACTAGCTAGCACCCAAAGTCTTCCCTAGAAAAGCACCAAAAAAAGACGGGGAATTAAACTTATTGCCTTTACCGTGACCTCACTTCATGTACTATCCACAAGTACGAGAGAGATTATTATTATTATTTTATTTTTAATTGATGAAAAAGGAGGGAAAAAAAAGCACGAGTCTTGTGGAATTTGCCGAACAATATGACCTGGCTTACCAAGATTGTCAAACTTTTCGGCATAACCTTGTTGAAACTGGAAAATGAATCCAATCCGTCTCTGTTTCTTTATGCAATTTTTAATATATAATTATATATCATATTGAGTTTTATAATTACAATTATAATTATACACAAACCGTTTAAACAACTTTTATACATATGTTATGTTAATGCGTTTAATTTCTATGCACTAAAAGTGTAAATTTTTTATCCATATATTCAATTATGTCTCACTGTGTGTCATTTTGTAACAATACTTTTTAAAATATCTATATAGTGAGATGTAATTAGATATATGTGTAAAAAAAATTTAAATCGTCAGTACATACTAATTAAATTCTATTTTCAATTATATTTTACTATCTTGTTTCCATGTAAACAAATTTAAAAAATATTATTATTAATATAATAAAATATAATTAGATATGTGTGTAAAATGTGTTTTACACTTGCGGTGTTTATATAATTATTAAATTCATATTATATGTAGCTATAGTACATAGAGGTCAACACACACATGCCTAATATACAGTAGTTGTGAGAGGCTTAAACCGGCCGTGACGGTGACATAATTAAAGCCTAAGTTTGGCGGACACTGCAAAGCCAGGCCGGCATATCTTCAAAACTTCAAAGGATTCTCAGTGTAAGTTGTCAACCTCCTGTACATGTTCCTCTTTCTCCTCACCTTAATTTGCATTTGAACCACCAATGTGACACCTAATACTTTATAGCATTGTTAATTAATGGTCCTGTATATATAGTCAAACTGGCCAATAAACTTTCTTATCTCGCTTTTCCCTAATTTTCGTGATCAATCCATCCATCTTGGTTAATTTATTTTATTTGACATGATAAAATAGTTTATCATAACACACTGTCTGTTTATGTTTATGGAACAGATTTGTCTTGACCAATTGGTATTCAACACATAGTAAGCACATGGAGGTATTGGAAGATAAATAAATAAATAAAGACTTAATTATACTTTTGCTCTTTTAGGTATCGCAATTGTGCAATTTAATTTGTTCATGTTTTAATTACGCTATTTGAGTTCTTAAGTATCTCAATTGTTATAATCATCTTCATCCGTCACAATATTGTCCAATTTTTAAAGCTGGGAGCTTGTGTGACACATGGGGAACTTATTTGACATCGAATCAAACCACTTTGACATTTATGACACTCTCATATGTTAGAAATTTTAAACAATGTGTGTTGCATTACACGAGTTACCAACTTACCCTGATTTAGTGTTAAATTAGTCTCACATGTGTCACGTAGTTTCTCATGTTAAAAATTAGATGACATAGTGACACAAAGACTTGGTTGTAACAATTGGAATACCCGGTGATCCAATTGGTGCAATTAAAAATTAGAGATCAAAATCACACAATCACAATACCCAAAGCAAAAAAATGCAATTAAGCCATACATAAATAAATAACTGAAGGTTTGATAAAGTTATGGCATCATGAAATATTTTAACTTTGTTTTGTATCTGCAAGGTTATTACATGGTCTTGGGATATGTAAATCTATGCAGCAATGGGTGTTGGCGTGTCAGTGGTTTTAGGACACTGTTACCTGCTCCCTCACTTATTGAATATATATATCAATGAGTGTAAAGCACCAGATAGAATAATAAACTTTCTAGCTAGTGCACCATTTCAAAAGTTGCTTGAAGCATGCAGTTAAAATTTGAATCCAAGAAATGAAAGAGTTAACTAGGAAAAAACATGTATTAAAATTATAAATAAATATACACGTAGTCTATTTACCCTTTTGCAGGGGTATATGAAGTGTCTTGAAATTGACTCATTTAAGAATAATAAGGTGTTTGAGAATGGAGAATTTTTTAATTTTTTTTGTTGGTTTCTTTAGAGATAAACAGACACAAAGACAGATCTTCCTATTCCAACCAAATGGTTTGATTCCATTAATAATGTCATTGATTGATGATCAATTTGAAACTAGCTAAAACATGAGTTCTCCAATCATCTGCCTCCAACACCAGAGCTAAGGAACAATTGGAGAGAAAAAAAGGGTCATTTTCAGAAAAATAGATCATGACTTGACTTTAGTATGGTCTCTTTTGTTGCTGAAGATATCACTTAATAGTTTGGTATTGCGCTCTGTCATCTCTTCATTGCTAGTCATTCATCAATGCCTACTCATTTCCCACTTGAAGGTGGCCATGGTATCTCACTTTCTCTCTGAAATAATCCATTTAGCTTCCTCACACTTCAAACTATTTCATTGATTTTTTCTAGAATTTGTAGGTCTATCTCATCCCTACAAAAACTAGCTTGTAAGGTGAAAATTATTCAAGTTTTATAAACATTATATTAGTCATATTACTAGTCTATGTGGGACTCTCAAATTTTAGTATAACTCATCAACTCTTTTTTGAGACTCATTTCTTGATCAAAAACAAATTATTATATGAGTGATGATATTTGGATACTCAATATTTTTCTACACCCATCCAACACCTCTCATCTCTTTCAATATCTCTCTTCTTATCGCATTATATCACCTATCACATCTATCACTTATCTCTTATTTCTCTCTTTATCTCTCTAAATGTGTACATTCCTTAGGTGTCTATGCAATATTTTCCTATTATATTGGTTGTTCTCTCTAATTGCCATTGAAAAGCTTTTTTGATGTCCTAGTTATCATAAACTCTGTTTCACTAGTCAACAGAAAGGACTAAGGGGGAAATAATATATCATTTTCCTTCCACACACTGATATTTCTGCTATGATGAGAATTCAATGCATGTGATGTGCATTTGATTACAATGATAGCTATGGTACGTTTTCTTATTCGGCACTTAAGCCGGTAATAAATTCATAATTTTGCATAACAGAAGGAGTTTTTAAAAGGGATTCCACCTCTAGCAAAAAAAAAAGGGATTCCACCAATCTAATAATGATTATCCATTTAAAAATTAATAAAAACAATTCATAAAAGTAGTGACTTTGTCTTATTGGCACTTAATTGGTCCCCACCTCCACCCCTTCACTTCTTTGCTGGTCTATATATCTTTTTCAATGTAAATTAATTACATGTTTGTTTTAGATTTTTTCAAATAAAATAGTATAAAATAGTGCAAAAAACTCACCTATCAATGGACGTTTTACAAAAAGAACTCCTGTTTTCTTTTTTGGAAATGTTCATTTGGTGAAAGGGAAATCTAATTCATACAGGTACTAAATAATACAGCAGTATAATTCAGAATTTGATTCCCCTTTCTTTTTTTGCTTTTTTAAGAATTTTTATAGTGTGGAAAGAACAATCTAAACCACTTACTGAAGTGGACAGTGGATATGAAATTACACATTACCAATCAGCAGCTTTGTGAGAATGAAAGTTATACGGAATCCCACAAGTGCTCCTCCTGCTGCACACTTTTGTTTAGAGCACCGAACTGATTCACATGGACGATTGAGGTGCAAATACTGATTAAATAAACTTATACTGATATGATGGCATTATTATAACATAACGAGTAAACAGTCACTTTAGTCCTTGAGAATATCGGGCGGTGTTATTTTAGTCTCTGACAGATGCAAAATTCAAAAAAGGTCCTCATCTGGTATCAAGTGTTAGTCACTTTGGTCTCTGTCGTAAGAAAAATAATACTTTCAAGGACTAAAATAACAATAAGCAATTACTTTTTAAGGACCAAAATGACAGTAAGTAATCACTTTTATGGATCAAAATGACTAACGGATGACAGTTGATGACTTTTTTTGAATTTTGCATCTATTAGGGACCAAAGTGACACCGCCTGACACTCTTAGGGACTAAAGTGACGGTTTATTCTAACATAATTAATTAATAATTAATTATTAGTGATTGGAGGAAGATTTGTGGATTAAATCTAAAGACACATTAAATAATTGACCATTGGAACTACAAAATTTGTCATGAAGCATCTACTTAGGAGTGCAAGATACACTATACACTATCAAAAATTGAAGATCGGAACCATCCAACATGAGAGGTTCATGTTATAAAAGAGAAAAACACAAAAACAAAATCTATCATATAGATATATTTACTTTTTTTTGTGTGAAGAAAATCATATAAATTTATTTAAATTCTATTAATTTTGTTTTTATGTATTTTTTCACCTTATATCATGATGCTCTCATATTTTAATGAGGAACATGGAAAAAAAATCCTTATCGAATATAACCCACTGGTATAACAGTGCCATTATATAAGAAGGGCGTAATTCTTTTCCAATATGGAATGCAACCAGCTTCTATCTAACTCTAATATGGTTCTTTTTTTTTGTCAATAACTCTAATATGGTTCTGTAAGAGGACACAAGTAATACTATAACATCTCGGCTATTTTTTGAATTGACGACTGTTCTCACACACCAACACGGGTCTTTTTAGCATGACATGCTTTCTAGGAAACTTCTTAGAAGGTCACTCATCCTGAAATTGCTCCAAGTCAAGCACGAGGAGTTCTTAAATAATAGACTACCGAAAAGAATATGCATCTTGTTGGTATAGGTAGTACCAATCAATTCTATTAAGTTTTCTTCAACTGTACAAGTCTCATACCTGCACAGTCTCGGAATTCCTTTCATTTGGGTATGATTTCGGTTCATTCATGTACCCCTTTGCCTAAAAGTCTGCTAGGAGCCACTCCTTCTCTGTGCCTCTCTGCACCAACGATCACTCCCCACCCTCGTCAGCCTTAGGGTGTCACAAGTACCATATCTTTTGGTACTATGTAATGTCTTTGAGATAAGATTTTATTTGTATGATATCTTTGAAGAATTAATATTGAAGAACAAATTGAGCTTTTGTTTTATTCTTGAGAATTTTTTCTGTTCATCCATTACAATGGTTTGAATTAGTGATTTCTATCTATCTATCAAAAGTCTCATCGGTCTCATCTTTGAGAATATACTAGGAGTTAGGAGTACTTAGGAGTTGGGACTACACATCTGAACTTTTGTATGCACATAATATATAATCAATAATCTTCATTTCTGGTTTATACTCACCGTATAGTCAATAATCTTCATTTTATATAACTTAATCTTTTTCAATTCAAAAATGTTATATATTGGTTAATATGTATAACAAAATAAAACTGCATTCTGTATCCTATGATAATTTGATAAAAAGTTTATAACAGTAGGTAATCATAATTAATTATACTAATTAATCTGAAGATCTTATTCTAATCAATACATGGTGCAGGGTTCAAGTGATGAAAACATTGAAAAGTGTCCTTAATCAAGATCTTAAATTCGAGTATTGTGAATGAAAAAAAAATACATATAGAAAGAGTTGTCTTTTAAATAGATCTACCTCAGACCATCAATGTTCTAAAAATCGAGGATTTAGACAAAAGAAAAATTTAACAAAAAAGTTTATACCTAATAAGTGAAAGAGTAAAACCTTGTGCTATTACGGGATCAGCCATTAAGGTAGAATATTTACACCGTTTCCAATGAAAACGAAGATTTGCCAATTACATTAAATCGCACCAAAACTTGTCCCTAAATATTGTCAACTCTTGTGACTTTGCTGCATAAACAGAGATAAGATATGTCTAAAATCCTGTCTTAGAGGTCGATTATAGACAATCAAAAGCAAAACTTTGACTCACTCTTCTTGCTTGAAGAATTTGCTTAGTACAACCATTAATTTTCTCTTATTTGATGCACATCAACATGTGACTTTTAGCATACCTCAAGTATTATATACATGATGTATCAGTCTGCTAGTAATAATCCTGTAAAAGAGAACGGAGATGGAGAGGGGAAAAAATCAAATAGAAAATTTATTAAATTATGTGTAATTTTATAAACAATGATTACTTGATTATAAAAAATTAATAGAAAGAAAAATATGAAAAGTAGTTTTCAAACTTTGAACATTTTTTTTTTATACAAATTACATCATCCTCTTATTTTAAATTCCTTTGTCATTTTATTTGTCTGAGGGCTGAGGTAGGCAGGCTGTAAACTTCACTTCTAAACTTGGTTAGGAGAGTTTGTTCATACATGATTTGTACGTGATATGCACGCTCTGCTTGAAAGTGCAAAAAGCAAAACAAGAGCACAATCTAGGGATGAATGGAATTGCCAGAATTGGGGCTTAATTGGATCTATCATTCATTCATTCATCCCCAATCCCATCAAGAAGCAGTATACAATAGTCTTTGTGGTTAGGCTCTGAAGTCAATGGCACAAATATATTTTAACATTTCAAAATGATGACTATTCCAGTGGTGTGGTACAGATGATTCATTGCTTCTACCAATTCCCCCTTGGTTTTCTGCCTTTATAATATGAACAATGATATTTGGACTTTTAAAATTTTTTACCACTGATATAATACTTCTTATTTTTATTTATTTTTTTTATCACATTATATCACCTATCACATCTATCATTTATCTCTCTTTTATCTTTTTCTCACTCAAAGTATATACACCTAATGAATGTCTAAGTAACATTTTTCTTATAATATGTACCAAAAACCGTTGGGGGCATTTTCTCTCTAGCTAACCATGCCCCCAAGCCCCACCGAAACAACATACTGCATAGCAATTTCAGTTTCAATATTGAATTTTAGACATTCATCTATTTTTAATACTCATCAAATAATTTTATTTTTTTTTCACATCTCTTTTTGTGATTACTCATCTATCATATTTATCATTTTATTCTCCTCTATTCTTATCACTCTCTAGGTATATAATAGAACATAGATGTCCAAAAATTATTTTTCTTTCCGTTTTCTATATAGAAAGAGAATTTTTGTCTTGACCAAGGATTCTTCACGCTTCGCGCATGTGCATGGACTAATCCCTTTGAATCTGGTAGGACTCGTTAGGACGTCAAAACTCTATCATGCGAGATTTAAAACTGTAGCATTCTCAGAACTTGGATTCAAAGCTAGGACCACTAATTAAACTGAGAGAGACTTATACTATCTCACTCGAAGCCCCGAATGCTATATTGAGAGATATATAAAAGGTAAAAAAAGTTTGAACTTTGAATAGTATAGTATAAGAGAAAGAAACCAAAAAAATAGTATATAGAAAGAGGAGAGGAGAGGAGAGGCACATCAAAACAAAACACGGGCACAATAAGCAACCCTCCCTCATTCTTTCCTTCCCCAAAGCCTTGTTTTTCACTCTTCCACAATTCCTGTCCAATCTCCACCCAAACCACCCCTAACCCTTTTTTTCCCCCTCTCCTCTCTTACTTTAGAGGCAGATATTTGTTGGTTTTGGTACAAGGAGAGAGAGAGAGAGACCTCCTCTTCCTCCCCCCATCTATGGAAATCAGCTCAAGGCATCATCATCAAGATAGAGAGAAACCATCACCATCTCCTATGAACTCCCCAAGAAGTAATGTCAGCAACTGCATGAGCAGCAGCAACAACAACAGCAACCACAGCAATGGCATCCTCCAAATCCCAACACCACCACTCACTCCCAAAACCATCCCCAGATCTGATTCCAACCCTTACCCCACCACTTTTGTCCAAGCTGACACCACCACTTTCAAGCATGTAGTTCAATTGCTAACTGGCTCATCAGAAACAAAACAACCACCACCAACACCATCATCATCATCTAAACCACCCCAACAACAACAACAACAACAACAACCACAAGATCCAGTTCCGCCACCATCATTCAGAAACTTCAACATCCCTCCCATCAAAACAGCACCAAAGAAGCAAGGGTTCAAGCTCTATGAGAGGAGGAACAGCCTCAAAAACAACCTCATGCTCAACACCATCATGCCCAATTTTGCACACAATTCTGCTGGATTCTCACCACGCTACAACAAGCAGCCAGAGATTCTCTCTCCTAGCTTGCTTGATTTCCCTTCTCTTGCTCTTAGCCCTGTCACACCATTGAACGATGATGACCCTTTTGACAAGTCCTCACCTTCACTGGGAAACTCTCCAGAGGAAGACAAAGCCATAGCTGAAAAGGGATTCTATTTGCATCCCTCTCCCATCACAACTCCAAGAGACTCAGAGCCACAGCTTTTGCCTCTGTTTCCTGTTACTTCACCTAGAGTTTCACAATCACCTTCTTGAGGAAGAAGAAGAAGAGGATTGTAAAAAAGGCTATAACTTTGTGATGTGGGTGATTTAGATTGAGAGAATTATTACATGGGTTTTGAATGATTTCTTCTTCCCAACAACAAGGTACATAGCTTTGGTCTAATTGTAAAAGTGGCTTTCTTAGTTCTTACCATGAAATGGCAAGGCCCTCTTCTTTTATTCTCCTCCTTTGTCTTTCTTCCACCTCAAATCAAAGTATTGCTATCTTTTTTTCCTTTTCCATAAATTAAAGAAGAAGCAAAAAGAAGAAAAAAAAGTCTCTTTGTCCAATGAATTTTATTATTTTTCTCTTCATATTCCATGAATGATTCTTCAGGGATTTTTGTTATAAAAAATCGCATCTTTAATTAGGAATAATCATGAGGTGGGATTTCTCTTAAATTGATTGTTGTGTTGAATTGAGTCAATAAGGTTCTTCACAGTGTCTGTGTGTGTGTGATTCCTGTTTCACAATTCACGCCAACCCCACCTGCGAAGTTGTGTTCAGAGGTGAGCAGAATCCAAAGAAGGCAAAAGAGTAAACAAGGAGAAAAAGTGAGAAAAATGAGGATGCTTGGAAGGGACACATTGTACTGGAAAATCAGTGTTCAGAAGGACATAACCGTGACCTATGTTGTCATCATCACATAAAGCTGCACCAACTGGAAGGTGGGGTGGGGAGGGGGGTAACTTAACAAAGGTTGAGAGGGTCCCTCTTACTTGGTTATGCCAATTTAGTCTAATCAGTTTCTCAAGCAACTCATAACAACTCAGATACAAACAGCAAAAGTGATAAAACAGCAAAAAAAAAAACTAACAACTCAGATATGATAATGTGTTTATGGTTTTTCTTCTTTTTTTCTTTATTGTGTTTTGTTTTTCCTGACTCCTATTAGAAGAAAAACCATTTATGTATCAGTTTTCAATATCCCTTTCTGATCAAGTAAAGCAAAGACTTTCCTTTCTTTGCATCCTTTTTAAGTGCAGAACATTTATGCATAATGTCAGTGCCCAAACCAGTAATTCTTACAACTATCTAAGTATCTAGACGCAGGACCTATGTATGTGTTGATCATAAAAATTGTATTTTGTAGTATAGGATCTATGTGTTTGTGGATCAAAAACATTGCTCACAAAACTATGCAATCAATCGGTGATTAAGGCGTTAAAGGCATGTTTGGTTTTGAGTTACAAATGTACGTTTTGATCTAAAAATAAGTTTGCTTAAAAAGAACTAATTATTTTGGGTTTAAATGTATTTTTACACTCATGTACATATATATACTAAGAATTTTTGGTACGTGGTGACTGTTTCCCTAATAATTTTACACTCATGAGAAATGAAACAAGGACAGCACAAAAAGAAACAGTAGAATGTTACTTGTTTGAATTATTGTTATCACATCTAATATTGAAAGTTTTAAATTGTAATTATGATCAAAGAAAGGGAAAAAAATGTTAGTAAAGAGATATGCACAATGTCTTTGGCCTTCTACTCCTGCACAAGCATGTTAATCCACAATAAATTTGTGTATATACGAGTTCTACCCTTTAAAATAACTCAGTGACAATTGAAGTAATTGTACTATAGGATTACCAATAATTTATGAGTTAACAACTATACATTAGTAAATAGATTTCACACATACATTCCTTCATATTTCACAATCTTAAAATCCATTTATAGTTATTAAATATTTCATAACTATATTTCACGCATACATTCCTTCATATTTTACCAATAATTCATGTTTCTTAACTCTCTTGTTTTTCCCTCTCTTTGTTCTTGCTTAATTGATTTAAATTTTCTTAGATTGAAGGGGAAGCATTGCAGGGTGCGACCAAATGACAAGAGAAAAGATAAGATAGAGAAAGTGGGAACTTTTGTTACAAATCATCATGCTAAGAGAAAGTGAGGCCGAAAAGAAATCATATGTAAATTACAAAAGCAGAGAAAATGTGAAGACCCCCCTTTTTCTTTTTCTTTTTCTTACTGCTTTTTAGACTTTGTTTTGTCATTTAGGCACACATCTAGGTTGGACCCAATTGCTGGTGGTGCATTGAACAATAAACCACCAAAATCTTTTTCTTTTTCTTTCTTTTTTTTCTCCCCCAGTTTTTAATTTTTTATGCAACTTCAAACATCTCCTTAGTTTGGACAAAAAAAAAACATCTCCTTAGTTCAGGGTATCTGAATTCTGACACCACTTTATTGACAAAGATAGCAGCTAATTAGGTGGTTTGTGAAAAGACCAAGTTGCTATGACCACATGATATATAGAGCATGAAGAAAACCTCAAACTAATTTGAAGGACCTTTTCCTTATTCAAGCAAATATAATGAGCCCTTTACTTGAAATTAGGCATGTTGTCTGCTACTCCATGTTATATGTGGAAAATAGATAGTAATGGAAATAGGTGACGACTATGGTGGTGAAGGACAAAACTTCACCACCATGGTGAAGGGGGCCAAGACAATTACTACCCATTGATTTAATGATTATTATATTCAACGGATGAGATGTAAGACCGGAAACCTGGACATCAAGTTTAGTTCCATTTTTAACAATATTGCAAAAAAGGTCAGCAATTAATGTGAAATTATAGAAATTCTAAAACTTTAGTAAAATTACAAAATTTTCCCATTTCTCTTAATAACTTAAAAAATATGATTTATGAAAGTGTAAAAAAAAATTCATTATAAAGTGAGATAATATTATTATAATATTTTATAGTCCTGAAAACAAAACAAGATTTAAAACAAAATCATCATTTAAAGCTAAGTGGTAACTCGTAAGCACTGCACAAAACAATATTTAAATTTAAAACAAAATCATCATTTAAAGCTAAGTGGTATAAAATAAGATGGGTTTGGTGTGTCTGAATCAATTGGCCTCTTTAGAGACAGAGAAGCAGTTGGGGCAGTGTCCGGCTATCCGCAGGGATGAGGTAGCAGAGTGGAAGAGCCATAGTTTGGGAACAGGAAAGACAGGGATTATATTGAAAAGAAAAAAAATATGAGCATCGTCTCTTAGAATCTCAACAGAGAATTAAAAAATGTGTGGGTCCCACGTCATTTGTTCGAATCTCAACGGAGAATTTAAATAGCTATAGATCCCACGTCATTTTATATCTCTTCTGAATTTACTTGATGATCTCTTTACCAAAGGCAGGGTAAGGGCAGAATAGTGGATAACATTGTGATTTATTAATTATAAATTATTTTTAAGACACAGTAATACTGATTAGTATTTTTGTTATAAATAATTTATATTAATTATAAAATAATCAATAAATGATGTTAAATTATTATTAGACTTAAATATGTTTCTGGTCCCTATAATATAGGAGTGTTTTGTTTTTAGTCTCTATTAAAAAAGTTAAACATTTTTTGTCTCTATAAATTTTTGTTTTCATGAAGCTATTAAGGCTAACGTGGCATCCTACGTGGCAATATTTTTGGCCACGTAGGCGTGTTGACTGGGCTCAAAATGGACACATCAGTGGTTGACCCACTTAAAGGACTAAAAGCAAAAAAAAAAATTATAAAGACCAAAAGCGTTTGACCTTTTTAATAGGGACTAAAAGCAAAACACCCATATATTATAGCAACTAAAAACATATTTAAGCCTTATTATTATTATTATCAATAACAATTTAATGTAATAAATTAATGAACATTTATTAAACGCCCCAAGTCATTTAAAAATGGTCGATATTTCTGATTTCATTAAAAATTAAGAGGGGTGTACAAATTTTGTATTTAGTTTATTTGTGGGTACATTTTCATATTATCAAACTTCATATAAAGAAATTTATAATTTCTGTATAAACTGAACTACCTATTATCATAGGTCATGACTCCCCCTTCACCATGGTGGTAAAGTTTTGTCCATCACCACCATAGTCGTCACCATGGAAATAAGCATGTGTAGTGCGGTGCTATATAAGAATATTAACAAGTGCAGTTGATGATAACTAGTACGTAACATCGATCACTCTGCCCAAGACACTTAATTGCAGAATAAAATTACTACTTAGGTCATCTCCAACGGCAGTTCTTAAATGCATTTTCCTTGTTAAGCATTGTGTTTGTTAAGCACCCACCGTTGCAGCTCTGACAAGGACCGTTCTTAACAAGCATCATTGCTTGTGCAAGCACCCGTGCTTACACTATTGTGTGGGTCCAGTTGTATTTTATAAATAAAAATAAGTGATATGATTATTAGTGGAGTCCATTTAAGAATTTTTTTGAAAGTGCTAGGTTGAAAGGGTTGGGTGCTTATAAGGTGCTTGTGTTGGAAAATATAAAAGTAAATAATGTGACCATGTGGGATCTATTTAAGCACCTAAAATGAATTCTCCCTTAGAGATACCGTTAAGCTGCAATTCCTTTATGGGTTAATTAGTTGGCTTCCTTTGAAAATGCTTTTTTGACAAAAAGTCCTTTGATCCTTTGAAAATGTTAATTTTCTATATACATAATTATGCAGTACCATCTTTCCATTTGTATATAATAATAATAATAATAATAATAATGCAACACCCAAGCACATGCAAGTGAAGAAGAATTAATATCTTATCGGTTTAAGATGACCATTGGCCATTATCTAAATGGGGGACAATAACATGTACGAAGCAAGCGCACCCTCGCCCTGTTCGCCGGCGGCAGGGGTTCTCCGCCACACCCAAGATCCAGCGGACATAAGTGTGGAGTGTGACAAATAGCTCTAGGAATTCGCTCAGTATTCTATAGATCCATCTTTGCAAATACTGAGAATTCATAATGTAATCCATCAATCAGGTAGTGGGTAACAAATCTACACCATTCAATTTTTTTATGTATATATCTATGGTGAAAATGAACTTTCCCATTGGTGGGACGATTTTAGGTTGTCCTATTCTAAACGGCACCAAGAAATCTGTCATATATTTTTATAATTTAAGAAGAAAAATGTTTAACGTAAAAATTTTGACATAATAATTTGAGAATTAAATAATGAAGAATAACATTTCTTAAGAGAAAAGAATTATCTTATTTTAGAACGTGAAAACTTTATTATTATATAAAATAGTGAAATTAAAAAATAAACACAAGCACTGACAGCCTCTTCAATATCCAAGACAAGTCGACAGCAATCTAACAAGTCTTTTTTAACCCGTGACCTACTCACCAGCAAATTTTTTGTTACTTAGAAAATGCCTATGTGAAGAAGAATGTGCCTATATAATAATGCTAATGATTAATGAAAATGTTTGCACCGTCACTATATTTAAATCATTTTTATTTTTTATTTTAAAAAAGGAGGCGAGTTAAAATGAAACATTGAGAAATTCGAACTACTCCACATTATTTCATATTGAGAAGTGAACGTTACAATTATCCTCAAGTATCACAACACATTTAATGTCATCAAAGATGACTGCAACAACTCCTTAGATATCCGAGAAGGATTTGATTGTCTTGAACCCATGATTTTCAGGGAGAGGTCCATTTCCAGGTCGAATAGAAATTATCACCTCCAAACCTGAGACATGGACAATTGTCAACAAATTGATGTGCAAACAAAATAAGCAGTTTGTTATCTCTTCATATTCTTAATAGGGTGAATCCCCAAAATTGTTCTGAAATTGTGATGTACTATCAATTCAATCTCTGAAATTATTAATATTTCAAATTAGTCCATGAAATTATCTAACAATGACTAATATGATCGAGTATTTTCAATTTTAGAGACTAATTTAAAATATTAATAATTTTATGGACTAAATTGATAAGACTCTACAATTTCATGGAATAAATTGGTGATTCACTCATCTTGAACCTTATGGGAAGGCTAGAGAAATTCCTCTACCACACCAATTGGGGGTTTCACTCACACAATTGGCATTCGTGCAGAATGTTATTAAATCTTGATTTTGGCTAGCAGTTAGCCCCAAAAGACATGTAAACAAATCAATCTGCCAGAGTGTGCGTGGGTACAAGTGATGTGTAAGTAGACGGTGGGCTATAAAGGCTGTATTGCATTTACTGAGTCAAAATTGATATCAATTTTCTATTTCCTGTAAATAATGATGAAACATTTCTTGTTTTATCATAAGTATAAATAATTTTACACTGATAGTGAATTTTAAACACTAAAATAGAGAATTAAATTTATATACTCTCTTCACTGTTATAATAATGTGAAACTTTAGGCTTATTGATAGTATAACAAGTTTTACAGGTAGTGAATAAAATTAAACTCAAAATAGATTACGGGTTAAGATTTGTAAAAAAAAAAATGAAAAAAGCTCATACCTGCTGCCTTTGCAGCTGTAGCTTCTTGAAATACATCAGTGACAAACAAAATATCTGATGGCTTATCAACACCAAGTGACTGAGAAATTTCAACATAACTCCGTGTCTCTTTTTTGTTCCTGCAAAAGAGTTTTGCATGAATATAGGCAAACTGTAGACAGGAATCATCAAGGGGAAACATCAATATAAAAGCATTACCCCACTGTGGTGTCAAAAAACCCTGATAAATATTTTCTTAGGTCCCCATAGTTTGTTTTTCCAAATATTAGCCTCTGCGCCAACCGGCTACCACTAGAATATATGTATACCTGTTGAAAAGATCACAATTAGCAATTGAAAATGCAAGCAAATGTACTCTCCAAACATCAGATAAAGACTGCATATAAAATGGGATTGCTCAAGTTGTTTCATTCTTGGCCAACAGAAAATAACAATTGCCTCACCCTCAACAAACTCTGGCTGAGAGTGGAGTTGAATATATTTACAATTAAAAGAATAGCAGAAATGCATTTGAATTTGTATTTTACGTTAATTTTATACTAATTTTATATGTATTATAACCATGCGGCGTTTTATAATTTTAAAAATTTACAATATTTCCATATTTATATTGTATGGTATTCATGTCTTGTGTGTTATAATTGCTGGAACTGTCTCTTCAGGCCAAATTCTTTGTGTGTATTCCTTGGTAACTTGATAGTAGGCCTGTGTGATGCCAGTTTAGTGGGTCCATGGATGAGTCAACATGTGACAGAAAGAGAAAAAGAGTGGTATTAAGGTAGGATAAAGGAGATAAGGATGTAATGGGTGGCTGGCAGTGTTAAGCATGTGTTACAAAGGAATTTTGCTTCAGTGGGGACAGTGTCCACAGCCCATTTGAGGGCAGACCCAGGGGCCCACCATAGGCACCTAAGACCAAACCAAAGGAAAGAGGAGAGTCGACATAGAAAGGAGATAAATAAGACCATATAATTCGAAATTCAAATGAAATGGTTAAATTCTCATGGGTTTGGAAAGGCATCATTGCTCACACAGCCAAACACGTTCTGCCCTTTAGCTAATAGAGGGCATCTCAACCTATAGTCATCTTATACCCTTGTACCAAACATTGGCATCTTGCTTAAGCATCAAACAAGCCTAGGGTCAAAATGCAGGAAAATAACTAGCAACAGTCATTTAGAAAGTTAACAAGTAACCAAAAAGAGGTATTGAGCTGAGAATCAGCAAAGACAACCTTTATGCCCAAGGCATGCCACTTTTCTAGAGCTTCTGGTACATCATCAAAAACTATCCCCTCCAATTCATTATTCTGATAACCAGTTTGCCATATATGACCCTGCATAGCTAATTGTCAGCAATATCAATGATATGAATTCAACAGAAAGATGAATCCAGCAACATTAGGTTTAACTACCTGCAACTCTTTTAAGGCAGTGATCTTTCTATCAGCTTTAATCATAGCATCCACATTAGCAACTAGAGCAGCAATAACTTCCTCTTTCCCAGCATCATCTGGAGGGATAGGCACGGCACCTGCAATCCCTTGTTCAAGGTCACTTTCAACCTGTTATCACAATGGAAGAGAAGTCAACATCCAAACTCTCTGAATGCAACATATACATAAAAATCTTCATATCTCAATTAGCAAAAGCTTATTATCCTTTTGTTTGAGACATAAATTGCACTGGGGAAGGTGGGTTGGTCCCTGGCTTCCCCAATTCCCAATTTTTACCATACAGTTTGCATATGAAATTTTAGGATGCGTTTTAAGTTCATACAAAATTTTCACTATTTTCTATACAAATTCTTAAAAACGGGGAAAAACCAAAGCAAGGCGACATTTTTGTTATTATAAATAGAAGCATATCAACTAAAGACGAAAATAATAAACAAACCAGATGTTTTATGTTTCCTTTTGCTGATTTCACTAATAATTAAAAAAAATGCCACATTATTTTCATTTTGTTTTCTGTTTCCAAAGATTTGTACAAAAAAATTGTAGAACATTAAACACACCCTTAGGGCTTGTTTAGTTTGAGAAAATATTTTCTTATTTTCACTTTAAAGTACTAAAAAGCCACCTTGTTTTCATTCTGCTTCCTGTTTTCAAAATATTTGTTTGGGAAACAATGAAAAGAACTTTCTATTGTTTTCACTGTTTCCTATACAAAACTTTGAAAAAAGAAAACAAAGTAAAAACAAGGACATGTTTGTAATCAAAATTAAAAACAAAAAATGTTTTCTCAAACCAAAGAGACCCTTAATTGCTTGTTTATCTCTTTTCTCCTGTGATGGACGACTTTTATTTGACTTATGCTTTAATGAACCCCCAAAACAAGTATAACCACTTGAAGAAAAATTGAACGGTAAATATTCATGGACAATGCAGTTCAAAAGACAAAACCACAATGCCATTCTCATCTCCAACATATCAGTTCAGTGTCAATAAGGCATAATATTCCACATCACTAATGCTATACTGCTACCATTCAAGACCTGCCATATACTCCAATTGGAGGAATATGAATCCCTTAGCCATACAGCCCTATAAAAATCTTACTTGGGAGCGAAGCAACTTGATATCAGCTTTAGTCTCAGGGGTATCATATGTTGCAGATAGATGCCTCCCAACATTATCACGGGCATATGGGAAGAGAACTTCTGAAACAAATGATATGGGAGTAGTAGTTCCTTCGATGTCAAGAACAATGCAACGCTGCAATTCAAATAGAGATGATAATTAACAATCTAATATTCTAATTTGAAATTATTAATTTAATTTGAAACTATAAGACAACAACCGCAGGATACATCACATTATCAATCTGTTGAGGGTAGAGCATCTTAGTTTCATGAATTCAGGGATATAAAAATATTCACTATTTCAGTGATCAAAAGCTTTAACCAGAACTCACTTGGAATGGATCGTTTTCACCACTAGCTTTCCTTGCCTTTACTGACAGATTTGACTCCCCAGCAATACTTAGACCCCTTCTTGCACTTTGTATCGCACCGTGATTTGGAGTTGACCAGTCCAATCCCATTTGATGAAGTTTGATAGCAGCATCAAAGAGATAATGGTAACACTCAGACTGGAAAAAAAAATAATCAATTTACCAAAAAACATGATAATAGTAAATAAACCCCCAGGAAAAAAGAAAGCTTTTCCATGTTTTTCAGAGGAGTATTATATCTTATGGAACCTCCACGCAGAACGCTCAAATAGACATCATATATAAATTCAATTGCATTCTTCTTGGAGATTGTGGACAACAAAAACCTGAGTTTTAGCACTGATCCATGAGTCTCCCCAAATAAATACCCCATGGTTGCGAACAAGCACCGCTGTTGTTTTTGGGTAGTCTTCAATCTACAATTGGGAAAAAATAGAACAACTAAGTTATATCACACATGATTTAAAAAAAAAAAGTTCTGGACATCACACAAAGTTCCCAACATATATGTAACATGTACAAGAACCATAGGAAGGAAACATACAGCTTTGGCGAAAGATTCTGTGAGTTGATATTCATAGGCTGTGTTCTCAATTATGGGGACCACTAGTTCATCATGATAACCATGCCCCTTGATTCCTTTTATCATTTCCATGTGAGTGATCTGCAATTTGTGGAGATAACCAGAATCCAATGAAAATAGGAAGAAGACATAAAAGCATGGGGCAAGATATACAATGTGAAGGAGGAATATCAACAATTTCAAAAGACTCCAAATAATTGTACATCATAATTTTGAATGTGCGTTTTTCTCAAGACTCCAAAAGATTGCAAAACAAATAAGCATCCATGTAAAAAATAAAAATACTTACTCGAAATTCCTTTGATAAAGGATTGATCATTGTTACAAGACAAGATTCTATTCCATGACTGTGGATGACAGCCCCAGCGTCACGCTTTTCATATGCCTGGAAGGGAAGAGAAAGAAACATATATCAATTGCTAATTTATGCAAGAAAAGATAACAAAAATAAAAACCACATAAGAATTGTAAGTTTCTAAGGTCAGCCAATTGTAGGTTAGATAAAAGAAAATTATCCAAAGGAAAAATTCATGGCCATACCATTCAAATGCCAGATAATAGACATTTCCTGTTAGAAGTGAAAATATACTGGTATTATTATAGCATTTATCAGATGTGAGTCAAGCAATGTGGTATAGAGCACTTATCAGCTGAATATTGCAGACTTAACGGTTAATAAATTATAAATACTATCACAAGTCCAAATATCCAATATCATTGACCCTTACTCCAAGATTTAAGAGAAACCACTAGAATATTTGGAAGTACAATAAAAACTTAAATTGTACATATAAAACCATCTCTTAAAATACTGAGACTGCATACTAGCGGTGGTGGAATCATGTCACATAGTATTGTGAAATCTCAAAAGAAGAATGTGCATATGAAACTCTACATCACTCAGACATCCCAGTCAGTAATTAGTAGGGTGTTAAACCAAACTCGCCTTAATGAAAAGTGGATCACAATCAGTACACTTGGGAGGCTTATGAGGGTAAGGTTTGGGAGATGGGGCAGACAAGACTGACCCATTGTGGGATAACACATACATGTCCTCCGGTTCCATTCTTTCTTTCTGGACACCTGCACATAGTTTTCAGCAAAAAGAAAAACAAAAGGAAGGAATGATCATCAATATTACATAATGGAGTTTCATCTTCTCTTGCAGATAAAAGCATCTTAAATTCTTAACCAATAATCCCCCTGAATTGAATGAAATCCAGCATAATCACATTAATTAAAAGAGAAAAGAAAAACCCAACAGCAGAGAAGCACCTAGTTAGTATAGAACTTGTGTCAAACACTTCATAGACACTTTCAAATATTCTTTATTGTAACTTCCAACTTTTTACTTAGTGTTTTGAATTTTCATATCAATAAAAATGAAAAATAAACACAATAACTACATAAATATAAAAAAGGCCAATCTAGTGTTTTAACAGGCTCAACAATGCAATTACTTGAATTAACTTCTAAAATACCAATATTTTCCTTGTATTTCAATTTAAATTTTGTATTTTTATATTAATTTTATTACAGTAGTGTCATATCAAATAATTTTAAAAATTTATGGAAGAGAATCAATTAACTAACGGGCATCGATTGAAAATTCAACTATTGACTTGTGATAAAAAAATACATGTCCATGCTCAAGCGTAGATTCTCCGATCAACCGATTAAAGATGCCTCCCTCCCCTCAGTTAAGAAGTGGAAAGAGTAGAAGAAGTGGAATACCAGAGGGGGCCATGAGGATGAGTTGGTGGGGCTTGGGAATGGAGTCATCGTGGACTTTGATGCTGAGGCTGCCACCTGTCCCTGAAACCCATCCCAAACTGTAGAAGTGGCGACAGAGTTCGGCCATCAGAGCCCTCGTCTCCTTCACTGCCTTCCCTTCCAGGTACGCCTGAGACGACGTCGTCCCCACCACCTTTACGCCGTTCACACCCACCGCTGCCGCCATGTTCCAGCGTTTGTGTGTGTGAGAGAGAGTCCCTGATGATGAGTGAATGGATTGGAGGAGCTTGATGTACAAGCTTTTTTTTTTTTTTGGTGATTGGTACTTGATGTACAAGCTGCTATGCGTTGGAATCTCTCTCACTCTTGACTCTCTTTACACTAACCAATAGGAGGAACATACATTTATTTGCTTCGATCAATTTCATGATTTTTCCATATCGAAGTCCTAGATAAAGTGGATTTATATATTTAGATATAAAAAGTAGAAATTTAATCACAAGGTGCACGAGTGGTTAATGTGTTTTTTTTAAGGGAACAGACTCGAAAGAACAATCTGTGTCTCAATGTGATCCAAGGCCCTCTTTTTTCTTGAGATACCGTGGGTTTAAATTAAAAAAAAACATAAACTTAAGTAGTTCATAAAAAAATTGAAAGAATAATAATTTTTAATATATTTAATGTGTGTAAATGTAATATTGAATGATGATTTTTTCTAAATAATTAAATAAGATTTTTTTATCTTTTAAGTGAAACCTCACTTGAAGGGTCAAAACACAATTTTGGTCAGGTTGGGAAAAATATTCCCATGGGGTGGGAATGAAATTTCTATATGTATCTTTTTATAAAATAAAATTCCCATAACTACATCTACAATCCCAATTTTATAAATAATTCCCAAAAATGTTACAACTATTTGTCAAACACTTTTTTTATAATATATGGGAATATGATTCTCATCATTATATTCTGAGTAATACTATTCGTAGAAATGAATTTTTATGACTTAAAACAAATGCCCTTATATTTTTTTTTTGGTTTGTGGGGTTTTGGGCCCCTCACCCTCTTGATATCACCCCAACTCTTTTGCCAATTGAGCCGCTGTTGGGGGATACAAATGCCCCTAAAATAAGAGAGCTAGGTCGTCAATTGTCACATTGAATGTAGGAAGAAGTTGATGAAGTAGCATGTACAGGCCAACTAGTCCGTACAACAATTTCCTCCACGAAAAATGTAAACGTAGGAAAGGTTCCAATGTCTAGTAGAAAAACTTATGATAGCATCAACCAAAGGAGCATGGGATAACACCTTGAGATATTGGCTCGATAGCAATGCAGGAAATCCAATTCACAGACAACACTACTCAATCAAAGGTGAGAAGCTAGACGAAGTCCATAAAGAATTGTCATGAGCTCCGCATAAAGACTTATATAAAAGCTACATGAATTTGCAAATCTGCTCTCCATGGAATTTCAAATTAGGCCACCTAACCTGCTCTCCCTAAACTACCCAAAACGCTTGCATTGACATTAATCTTAAACGTTCCTTCAAGAGGGAAACCAAACGATAGGAGACTAGGAGTAATCACATAAAGCCTTAAATAATTTTTAAAATTTAAAAGTTATAAATTTAGTATATATTTGATAAAAATTAAGTAATTTTGTGAGATGTTTGCTATTGATAAATGAAGTTTGGGTTGAAGAAGATTTAAAATGATTTATAAATATTTGAGTTTTGTTTTTTGACTGAATAAATATTTGAGTTTTAATTGATTTAAAATGAGATTTTGATATCTCTAAATAGAACAAACATGCTTGTAAGGAAATATTTAACATTCTTCTTCTATAGACCTAGCTGCACTTAGAGAGAGAAGCACTGTCTTCTTTCTAAAAATTGTTTGCTGCTTTTTCTTCCTCTTTCACTTGAGGGATGGTTTTGGACCATTTTTTGGTCTGAAACCATCCCTCTACTTCATTTTTAGTCTATTTTTACCTTAATAAGTGAATTTTTCACATAGATCTCGTTTTCCTCTCGTGTTTTTTTAGTGTTTTTTCGGCATCTGCATGCGCTAGTGTTTGTTTCTCCCGTCTTGGTGCGGCGTTTTGTTCTCCCGTCTTGGTGCGGTGTTCGTTTGGTTCAGATTGGCTGATTTACTTTGTTTCACTACAGATTCTTTTATGACTGAGTCATCAATGTTGCAGATCCGGAGACGTGGGTACTCCAGTCAATATGAATTTGTCATTTTTGTAGGCATTGTCACTTTTGATGGCATTTTGCTGTGTTATGCTATTAACTTGGGTGTTGTGAGCTTATTCATAGATTCATTCATTTCAATTTTTAGTGATATTGAATTTGTAATGTCTTCAATGTATTTTATCGATTTAAATGAATGAATACTTTTTATTGTAAAAAAAGAAACGTGCTTGTCAAAAAAGAAGAAGAAGAAATGTGACAAAGGACTTATTCTAGAAAAAAAAATGTGACAAAGGAAACTTTTACAACTTAAAATGTAGAAGAATTACATTTGTTCAATAAATTATTTGATGATTAAAATCACTCATTAAATATAATAGCGAAATTAAATAAGGAATTAAACCACATTTATATTATAGACTTAGAGTGATGATTATTAAATCCCAATTTGAGTAAAAATAGGTTATATTAAAAAAATTAGAATGGTTTGAATTAATTTTAACTAAGTTAGTTTTACAATCGTAATTATACAATAAAAATGATGATTTGGTTAAAAATTAGCGAAATAATTTAAAATATTAACCATGCATATAAATTAAAAGAAGATATAAAATAATTAAACAATAAAAAACTGATCAAAAAACAATATAAATTAAACAATATAAATAAAAATAATTTTCTTTAAATATATTTGAAAACTTGAAGAAGGGAGTGAGTCAGTGAGCCAGTGGAATTTATTTTACTCCCCTTTTCAACAACTCTATCTATCTACATCCTCTGTTGGCTCTCTCACTCACTCTGTTGGCGCCATGTCCAGAGGGGGTGGCTTGGGGAATGCCATGAAGAAGTTCGTGGAGGAACGCTACAATGAATTCTCTTCTCGTTTCGGCCAAAACATCAGCGACATCTTGGACTTCCCCATTAAGCTCGTTTTCTCCCCTTTCACTCTCGCCTTCGACATTGCCGGTTCTGCTCCTCGCGGCTTCGGTGTCCCCGAACTTATCTCTAAGCTCTCTGGTGCCTCCGTCTTCGTTAGTCCCCTTTTCCTTTTACCTTTTATTAAACCCCAAAAATCACTGCTTTTTGCCTTCCCCTTATATGGGTCATACCCCCAACCCATTTCTCGTTCTCAATTTCGTAACTTGTTAGGAAAATTCTGCAATTTTGTCGAGGCCCCACTTCTGGGCTTGTGGGTTTTGATGGAAATTATTAATGCTTTTTTTTCTCTCTTAATTTCTGGGTATTTGAGGAAGTGGAGACTAAAAGTCAATTGCTGAATGTTAGATTTTTGGGAACTGTTTTTCCTCAAACTTGTATATTGGTCAAATTGGGCTGGGTTATTATTATGAGCAATATAACATCACTTTCTCTAACACACTCCTCCCAAATTGGGTTATCATTTTGAGCAACATGTATGTATCACTTTCTCTAACTAACACACTTTTCCGGGGACACACTCTAGAATTCATTTTCACGTGTGTTTCACTAAATTATAGTGATCTCCCAGTTTGGTGGGACCCATCCCAAAGTAGCGAGATCTCATGAATTTCAACTAATAAAAAAGAATGTTTAGGAAAAAGTGTGTTTTTTGATATTTTGGGGGAATTGCATTGCTTGTAAGTATCCCCATTGTTAGTTCGATGGTTTGTTTCTATCTTTATCTTAATATTTTTTATGAATGTTGTTGCATGGCTTGGTTGTAGGCTGTTGCTACTTTGGGGACTTATGACATTGCATTAGAGCTGGGGAGGAAGTTGATATGTCAAAGGTGCTATTTTTGTTTTGTATTAATTGATGATGGATGTTTCCTTACTTGAATACATGATGCGCCTAATGTCTTGTTAGTTGTTAGTGTAGTGTTGTTGGCTGACTTTGGAGTCTCTTGAACCCGAACTAAATGCTTGTCTCAAGAACAGGAATTGTCGGACATGTAATGGATGGCAGGCCTTACGGTGTACCATGTGCCGAGGAAGTGGAAAGGTGCACTATCAAGTGAAGAGTTGCACCTTGAAAGGGTAAGTTCCTGTCCATGTGGATAAATTTAGAGGTTGCAGATAGTATTACAATTTAGTAATTTACAATGTAATCTTTGGTTTATTTGGTGCTCTTGTTGAAATTTTTAATGATGATCTCACAAATGTGTAACCTTGCGCAAATGATTTCAATCTCATAAGTTGAGATTCTAGTTATATTAGAGTACTCTGCTATCTTTGTCATTTGTGGTCATGTATGGTTACTTGTCTAATTAGTCAGGGAAACTTTTGAAGTGATAAATGGTTGCACACATAAAAAATTCAGATGGTATAGTATCAGTTTTAACTCGTAGTCTCTGACTAATTTTACGCTATTGAGTCTTTCTAAAGTGGTCTTTTAGAAGGCCTCTTAAGGAAGACCATGCTCACTGAATTTCATAAAAGTTGGAGGTTGACTATATCCCTCAAAGCTACACTGAATTAACTTTTGAAAATGCAAAGTAAATATCTGCTGTCAAACAAGAAAATGTCCATCTGATTTATATAAAATTGAGTATGTAACATGTTGAGGTCGCACATCGACTAGAGATATGGCCATGTAGTCCTTATAAAGTTTGGGTAGTCCTCACCTTACAAGCCGGTTTTGTGAGGTTGAGTTAGGCACTAAGTCAAATTCTAAGACGACACAGTGCAGTAAATTATTTTCGTGGATAACTCTCCTCCATTTTGATTCCTTTTAGCATATATCTGATCATCATTTCATAGGATTCTCGTCCAACTTATATATCACCTTATATTTTCTTCTTCAACTTACTCTTTTAGTGGAGAGAAAGCGACTGCTGAATCTGTAGCAGATGCCATTGTCAACAACCGGGCTGAGTTAGTGCATATACCATCCTCGGATTTTCAGACACCATTACCATCAAAAGACTGTCCAACTTGTGATGGAACGGTATGAACTAAATTCCAGGGCTAATAGACATTGGTGTGAACCTTTCCCCCCTGCATGTTAGTTTTCATGGATAGGATCATTTCATTCCCATTGAAATTGAATTGGTTTTGCTTCATTAGTAAACTGTGCTCCTCCACGCCTCCCCCCCCCCCCCCAAAAAAAATCTACTTTGAGATTGATAGTAACTCTCAACATGGTTTGTCTAGTAATTTTTACATGGCAATGTTGTGCTGTGTTTTTTGGTTGAAGAATTTACCGATAATGCACAGGGTGTAATGGGGTGTCCTGAATGCCAACACAAATTGCAAGTTAGGATCTCAACAGATGATGTGAGTTGTTTTGTTAATTCCTTGATGCTTCACCCCCCCCCCCCTCCCCCCCCCCCCCCCCCCCCGCGTTTGTTGAATTGTTAGTTTTTACTGATTCAAAATTTTAATTTTATCTTTGAAATTTTATTAGCTCTTGCTAAGCGCCCTTTCTTTGTGCAGATTATGGAGCCCCCATGGCAAGCTTATAATGTCTTGCAAAAGATGGATTATCCATATGAGGTCAGTGTTATTTATAAAATTTAATCTATTTCTTTCTGAGCAATTGCTATTGTCATTGCAATTGAAAATATAATGTAGAGTCCTCTCATATACAACCAAACCATAGGAGACCCGCAATTCAGAGGGTCTATGTTAGGAGAGAGAAAGATGGGAAAGTAACAAGGGATCTAACACTGGGAACTTACAACAGAATAACTAATTATTGTTGTACTAGTTAGAGGAGTTAGGGGAGTGAGGAGTATAAATAGAATAAAGTGAGAGAGAGGGATTATTCATTTGGTGAGTGAGATTGTATTGGGAGAATCCATGTTCTCTCAAATAACCTGGGTTTTCACTTTTCAGTGTATCGGATCCATTCATTCAATAAAATTATTTTTCTTTCATTTTTGATCCAGTTCTTATCACATTGATCCCAGACATTTATATTTTCATTCATTTCTTAACTTCTCTATTATTCACACAGGAGTGAATATTTCTCTTAGATTTTCATTTCACTCAAACTTTTATCAGTTAAACAGGAGTATCACAAGGGGACATAAAATATAATTGATTTTACTTGACTTGTCGCTTGATATTGCAATCTTAATCATTTTAGTCTTTCCCCCTTTTTTCAGCACATAGTGCACAGCATGAAAGATCCCAGTATTGCTGCATTCTGGTTGTTTACCTTTCCTCAGATTATGGGTGGATTTACCTATGACGATGATGTGAAGCAGAAAATATGGTGGCAGTACAAGGTTGTAGGTTCATATTCCTTCCTATTTTTTTAGTTTCAGATCAACTATTTTTCTATCAATTTCCCCCTTATTCAATATGCTTTTATTTTTCCATTTGTATGTCCCCATTGCTTGTTCAAATCAATCCTTTCTGACCTATCTATGGTATAGCATTGGACTGCTTGGAGGATGGTGAACTTGAAAATATGCTTTGAAATAGAGAAAATCAATGAACAAATTTTTTGGAGCAGTGGCCTCTAGGGTTTTATGCTCAAAGCAGCAACCATAACACATGTTGTGTTTGGTAGTGATGAAGATGGATGTGAAAACATCTGTGAAAATGAGGAGTAAAGAATAAATTGCTTAGTAAAAGAAATAATGAAATTGTATTCTTGCCTGAAACAAAATTTTTCATTGTAAATTTGTGAATTCTCTGAAATGATGAGTATTGGTGAAAATACAATGTCGAGATCAGGCGAAATAAATGTGCTTTTACTTGTTTACCCGTATGTTTTTTGTTAGGAATAATGGTCAACTAGGAGTCAAGGATAGTATGGTAACTTAAAATGTAATATACTTCTGTTCCTTCCTATTTCCAGTTAATCATTCAAGAGGGATGAAAATAATTTTCAATGCTTTGATTTTTTTGTTCTTCTTTGCTGCACACTCTCTCAAGTGTAAATTTAATTTCCTCCATTTTCCACTTCTCCTATCAAGTCACTCTTATTACTCTCTTAGAGGTCAGTGCTAGTGATGAAAGCATAATTTCACTAATTTAAAGAGTTGTTAAGTACTTAAGTCTGCTTCTAGCTTCTTGTAGGTTTCATCCCTTTCTTCTTTATAAATATATTTGTCTTTCTTTTGTGGCTGAGTTTAGGAATCCATGCTGTACGATCAACTCCGAGATGAGGTGGCCAATAGGAAACCAGGGTGGGAGTATCTGCAGGATGTAAGTTTCTTATACTGCACTAAATTTAGTTGCTTGTAGCCATGACTGGCTATGCTTATACTTAGTTGTGGGAGACATAAGCAGCATAAAATGTGGATATGCAAAATTTGATATTCATATAGTTGCTAAAATAAATGGAAAACTGATTATCTTCTACTATTTTTGGGATAATCAAGGTGATTTTTTATTAGTTGGATGCTTGATATTTTGTGTTATTCGTATGGTTGACATTATGGCATCTCAATTTTCTTCTTGTTTCCTCTTGCTCAAATTTAGTCTTTTTTTTTTTTTTTTGAATTGTACTGTTATCACAGGCCTTGATATCCATAGATCCTTCCCGGGCAAGGGATGATCCTGTCATAGTTAAAAATGTCCCTTACTACAAGGCTAAGAAGGCACTGGAGGCAGAGGTTATGAAGCTTGATCCTCCACCAAGACCACCAAACTGGGGTGTACGTATTCACTACCTTCATCTCACATTTGCTAGTTATTCCTTTTTAGTTTTTATGATAATTCAAGTTTGTCTATGCTTCAGTAATGTGCATACTTTTCTTTCGTGTCATAATGTGCTTTTGATAATTGCACTTGTGAATGCTTTCCCGTTTCAGTTGTCTAGAGTTGACATATATAACCATAGTTGTACTTGTATCGACTAGACTAGTGTGGCCAGTTCGACTGGTAAGCCTGCGAACTTGGCCTGTAGCTGTAAGCTGGTCTTAACAAGCCTCACAACAGTTTTTTGCAGTTAACCAGTCAAACCTAGGTGACCCACCTGGGATGGTTTAACTTGGTTTAATTTTATTTAAGCTTCAAAAAAAGGCAACTTGTAGGATGTGAGCACCTTACAAGGATGACCCTTGCGATGAAATATATTGTACCTTTTGACCATGGCTCATGTTAAGTAATGTTGTCAGTTTTTTAAATTTATAATTATCCAATTAATCTGATTTTTTAACATTAATGCCAGAGCTGGACCATTATCACTGCTAGGCCCTGTTTGGCATAACAACTTATTCTACAACTTATGGCATAAGCTGTATAAGCTATTTTTATAATTGAAGAAAAAATATGGTGAAACTTATTTCATATAAGTCATAAGCTGTTTTGATAAGCTATCCTGAGTAGCTTATGAAAAATAAGCCCAAAACAACTTATGAACCAGTCATAAGCTGTGTTCATAAGCTCTGCATAAGTCAATCCAAACAGACCCCTAGTTTGGTTACATCATAAAGCACTTTATAATATTTTTTTTCACATATTATGTGTGTGTGTCTATAGTATACATATGTACATATGTATATATTAGTTACTTTTTTCAATTCGTATGCTTTTTTTTAACCTCTTTGCCCAAGCTTTCAAACTACAGCTTAATCCATAATTAGATTGTTGACTTGGCCTTCTGTCTTGGTTGACCTTGGTCTGGTTTATTCAACTATGCATGTAACTCTTTATTCAGCCCTCTTAATATGAATTCTCCTTTTATTTCCATAAGCTGTTCAATGGAAAATCAGTGGGAGATAAACTTCTGCAAATTGCTTTGTGAGATTATTGGCTCAAATGCATGAAAATAAGGGAACAAATTCAAGAGTATGCAAAAAAATGTGGTCATAGTAGAGTTCACTGGAAAAGCTCTAGACTTGATGCATTTAATCATATGTTGTTAGGAACCCATGGAAAATAAATAAGGAAATAGAAAAGAGAGAAATTTTATTGAATGAAAGAATGGAAATGGGAGAGACGTCTCTCCTCCAAGGGAAACCCTTCACAAAGGATTACTCCTTTCACAACCACCTCCAATGTGCATAATGCCTCCCTCTCCTTAATTCTCCTATTTATACACTATACCCCCTCTAACTACTTAACCTCCCTAACTGTTATCTTACTGTCCGTCTTCCCTATATTCCATGCGATACACCTGACATGACAATGGGTGAGAGTATAAATACCAATACAGTATAACAAATATGTTATAGAGTTTGTTTGAATAAACTTTTTAACAAGAACTTATAGGAGAAGAAAATTTGAAATGATTTTACAACGACCGAGTTTTCTAAACAATAACTTCTTGCATAAGTTGAAATAAGCCTCTGAATCTCAACTTTTTTAGGTTCTCCCACATTTTTCTTCATAAGCACCTATAAACTTATAAGGAACTTTTTCGTAAGTCAAGAACCAAATACTTATATCAATTGAGATGCTCTTATAAGCTAGAAGCTAATCCAAACCTGAGCCATACAATTAGATATCCTCAACCAGATCTTCTCCTGTATGGAATGCACTATTAGGGGTTTGACATTCCAGAAGACTTCTAGTGTGTTTGGAAATCCGTTTGAGCTTTCTCAAAGGGATTTCCAAGCACATACTTCGTTCTTGAACATATTTCACTCGCTCATCAGTGCTCATTAATCTCTCATTAGGTTGGTCACTTCCTTTTCCAGTTGATAGTATCTATATGTACATTATTCATTGGAATATTTTTTGAAAAGTAATGTAAAATTTAGGCACTATCTGCTCTGAAACAAGACATAACTAACAGCAGAGAATTGACAGGAGCTTGACCTTCCATTGAGTGCATCATCTTGGAGTGAGGAGGATCTCAAAAATCCAGAAAAATTCAATGAAATGACTGTTCTTCTCAATGCCCAAAGAGAAATCTCTGATAAGATATTGGATGCACAGTGGGAGACTAAATGGCGTCAAGAAAAGGTTGGCTGCTTTCCTCTTTCCATCTCCCGTTTGTTTGCTTGTGATAAAAGGATAAACTTTTCAGAACTGACATATGTCATATTCAGGCATTTCATGCAATGAAATTATGTTGAACAGCATATACAGCTATGCTTTTACTGATAGTTCACAATTCAAAGTGTTGTTGATGCAAAATTGAGGGTGCAAAGCTGTCTATAATTTACAGAATTCTATGTCCTCAAATTGCTTTCTGAATTATTATTTGCCTTCTAATATATATTCAATTTGTTAAATTGCATCTTATTCTTCAATGTGCATTTTGTAACGTCGCAAGTGACTGATGCTTGATTTGACCTTCAGTTGAATAAGTTGTTGGAGGAAAAGGTGCAGCCATACATTCAGAATACAGACAGTGCAGTTCTTTCTGAGCCTATTTTATTAAAACCACAAGATCAGGATAAGAAGGTCTCTCTCTCTCTCTCTCTCTCTCTGTGTTATATCTGGGTTTAGATTCATTGATTATGCATGTGTACTAGGATAGAGACTCACAACTTTCTATTTGGAATGTCATGCTCATACATCCCATTTCATAGCAATTTAGTTGCTTTTATGATTTATCATTTTTCCATTTTGAAGTCTATTGCGTTTCTAGTAAAGAAGTAAAAGGTAATGTAGACAAAGTCATGTAAGCTTTTGTAACAAAACTTCAAATGTTTTAACATTTGCTGATGACACCTTGGGTGTTCTGCAATTGAAAACTGGAGGTTTTTCTTTGTGTTGAACTTGAAGATATCAAGCAGATACTGAAACTTCAGAGAAGGCTATGTTTATTGGAACTCATTAGTAGCACATCTATCTTTAGAAGGGAATAAATAAAAGGAACTTAATGTGTCTACTGTAATGTTTTTTTTTTTTTACTTTCTCTGCAATCTATCCTGCTCCTAGTGTTAGTTATAGTGATGATGTGACTTCCTTAACTTGCATGTTACTCTTGCGCAGAATCGTCGACAACGTAGGTGGTTCTTCTTTTGACATGAAGGGCAATGCTTTTTATTTGCTACAACATGCTTTAGTCCTCATTTTGTATAACATTCTGTTGGATCTTTTTTTCCTCTTCTTATCAATTGGTTTGCTTGGTCTTTCCTCTTTTTGCCTTGCGGGAAGCCTTGATGCAGTGCTCATCATCAAGCACACTTGTTACATCATTTTGTGGAGGAAACAGTTGTTAGTGACACAAGAAACTCAATTTATGAAAAGGAAAGGTTTCTGTTAAGTCTAGAGGAACATGCAAGAAGCAACATAAACCTGCTTTGCACCCGAACCTAAGCTTATGTTACACTTGCCACTTATGTCATACACATCCGAACATATTCTATTTAGATTAATTCATTTTAATCTTGTGTTGCCGAAATTTTCCTGTTAATCAATCATCCTTATGCGGTGGAGTACCAGCTCATGTTCTAATTTGTGGAAGTCTTTTAATTACAATAAGTTAATATAGTTTTTTTCATTTACAAAAGTCTTTGGCTATACATGTTTATGGAAGGATAAGAATAACACCCCGAGTAACTGATTCAAAGTTTGAAGGGAGATCTATCTATAATTTAATATAGAGTTTAATTTATGAGATAGGATAATTAAGTTTAATGTTCCAAAGTGAAATGAAATGCTGATTCACATGAAATGCCGTGGACGTGGAGTAAACGTTTTGTGATGATGTCACGTCACAATGGTTGGTACCACATCACAATCTATGAGTCTAGGCCTCACACTTGGACCTAGTCTTTGTGGTTGCATGGGCTCTTTTGACCTCACCAAACCTACGTAACTATAGGGCATGCCCCCTTCCCCCTGCAATTATGGCATTATTATCCAATCCAATCCAAACTCCAATCATCTTTGGATTCTTCTTTTTTTTTTTTTTGATACAAACATCTTTGGACTCTTCTTTGCCGACGATACGCCCCTTCCCTCTCTATTTTCATGAACGGGGAAAAAAGTGTAGCTCATACTGTATTATATCATTATCATCATTAACTTTTGTTCACTGAAAATGATACCAGCAGAGACTGAGTCAAATAATTCAATAAATCAACATTTATTTAAAAAAACAACTAGTAGTAGTACGTATAAGGGGGACCTGAAATATTGACTTGATTCAAGTAATAAACGTCGTAGTGCTGGGTCAGAAGCTACCGTCGGTCACATGACTGATTCCAATGGTAGAAAACACAAAAACCACAAGAGAAACACTCAAACAGATATGATGCGATACAAATATGCTGAATTTAAAAATCATTATCTCAGAAATTCATTCTTTCATTCTTCATTCTTATATATTAAACCATATCCTATCATGCTCTACTGTAAAATTCACCATAATCCATTAGCCATACCATATTAGAACATGTCCAATTAGCCGTAAGTTGGTAGTGAAATCATCATATATATATATATACACACACACACTCGATCACATTAGCTAGATGTGAACATCAAAATGAACACAAAATTATAGGAGAATTTGAAGTATTAATGTTTAAAAAACATAAATTTAAAAGTTAAAAAATGAAAAGGATAACCGAGTGATTAGGTTGGTTTACTCCGAAAAAGGGTAAATTTGAAAATTAAGGGGGGTGTATTGGATTAGGATTGTAAAGGATTTTAATAGATTTTTTAGTGATAATAAAATCTTGTGGTATTCAATCAAAACTTTTTAATAACATAAAAAAATCTGGTGGTATTCAATTATGATTATTATGACTTTTTAAAGAGTGCAATGAAATCCGGTGGTATTCAATTAGGACTATAATGACTTTTTAAAGAGGGCAAGGAAATTCGATGGTATTCAATTGAGTTTTTTTACAACTTAATAAAAGTCTCTTGGTATTCAAAAAATACAGATTTCGATGAATTATTTTGTATGGTGGATTTCATGTGACTTTTCAGTGAAAAATATAAAGATTAGATTCATCCAACAATCTCACCAAAACCCTTGAGACTTTTTAGACTTTTTTCTTCTTGCCGTTGCAGCATTGCCAAACTCACCAGGTAATTCTTCTTTTTTGTTCTTTTTTTCTTTTTCCGATTGATTTTCTTTAAACATTATTTCTATGTTGAATATGCTTGGCTTGGATGACAATGTTATAGATATGTGTGTACATTCTTTTTGTACACGCTATAATAACCAAGCGCGATTTTTCCATCTTTTTATTTCATAATCTTTCACTACAGTTTCTGGCCAAATGTGATCTTTCTATTTTTTTTACCCTTTTTGTATTTACTAATTTAAAATTAATATAATAAATTTATCCTTTTCAAATTTCAATTATTTTTTCATTCGTGATCCTCTTTTTATTTTTATAAATATAATATTTTCTTAACAGATTTCATTCATATTTTTTGTTCTTATAAATTTTCAAACTTCATTCATATTTTTTTTTTATAAATTTGATAAATATAATAGTATTTCTTAACATGTTTTATTCATATTTTTTTGTTTCTATAATTTTTAGGATATATTTTTTTTTAATTTTATTTTTGATAAATAAAAAGTTTTTTTATTGATTTCTCATTTATTTATTTTAATTTTGTTTTTACTTTAGACCAGAAAACTATTTCATTTATTTATTTTATATATATCTTATGTGGTGTGCTTAACACAAGCAAAACTTCTGTTAGCATGTGCAGCACTGCATAACTTTCTTCGCAAAGAATGTGGTTCTGATGAATTTTCAATTGAGCCAACATGCAAATCTTCATATTCGGTATTACCGGTTAACAAAGGCTATAATTTTGAATTAGCAGACGAATCTTCACATTCAGTATTACCAGTTAATGAACACTATAATTTTGAACTTATTCTTCAAACCCAAGAGCATGAACGGGAACATGCTAATGCATAGAAGGCTAGTATGACTCTAGATATGCAGAGAAATGCTACTTAGGAGGAGAACAAGATAGAAACAATTTCTTTATTATCGTTTTTATTGACTCTTGTAACTTTGAATGTTTGCTAAAAATCCATGAGATTCTTTATAAATCCATAAAGTCCTTTTAAATCTTATAAATTCTTATGATATAAAAGTCTTTTAAAATCCATGAGACTATTTAAAAAAAATCTAATAAGTTATTACATTCCTACGTAGTCTTTTAAAATCTTTAAAATCCACGAAACTTTTTTATACCAAAATAGTCTTTTAAAATCTGAATCCAATACACCCCCCTAAATCAATTATAATTGATTTGCTTTGGGATTTGAAGTGAAATGGTTATCCAAATGAATTTAATTGATTTGATTTGGATTGTCAAGCTCATCGAGTCAATCCGATCCTATGAGTACCTCGAGTGCAATGCCTCCATATCTGGCCAAGTATACCCAAGGAAAAAAAAAAAAAAGCTACCATCCAGATTGAATTTAGTAGCACTCTCGGGGAGTGTAGCTACACAAAGTGGTAGGAAGTGAAGGAAATGCAATTCTTTTAGAAAATAGAAATGCTTCTCATAGAGTTGGAAGCTATTACTAAGGGGAATTACTAATGTCTAAAAACACCAGGATTACAATCAGTGCATGAGTCTGAGCCACCAAATCCGAGTTTATACATATGTTCACACCTGGAATTTGACTCTTGAGTTCAGGTGTTGAGATCGAGGGCAACCCTAGCCAAGATGTGAACATGCCTCCTCCTGGTGCTGTGCGTCTCCTTTTATATTGCTCGGTCCATAAATGTAAAGAGATAATCAAGGGATTTGATTCTCCATCAAAGGGTGATATATTGTTTATTGCAACAATCTCACGGGCACTATGAAGACGCAATCCGGTATATCAATTTGTAGTGACTCGGTCTGGATGATGTCAGAATGGCACATAGCCCATTGAGCTCTGAGCCTAAAAGGCGAATGGGCTCGAATAAGTAATTGCTCGATCGGGACAACGTCAGGATGGTACAATACCAAACATCAAGCTCGGAGCTCGAATAAGTGGCTACTCGGTCAGGACAACGCTAGGACAGTATAATACCAAACAATGATATATATATATATATATAAATGAAAAAAATCTCAACTTACCTGTATTAAATAACCTTCTAAGTAGTTTGGTATGCAATTACCTTACCATATGGTCAAAGAGCATCAATAGCTTGATTAGCTTCACCTTGTGTCAAGGAGAGGAGTGACCGGTAGCGCTACCAAAGAACAGAGATAAAAAGCTAGGTTCCCCATAGATGTGTAGTGTAATGGCTTGATTTGCCAGCTCCCTCGTATCATATCATAAAGAGAGATAAAAAGCTAGGGTATAAAGAGATCGCATTAAGCTTATAGTGCTCAACGCTTATGCATGATCAATATACCATAAAAGGGGAATTATGATATCCACCAATTGCTGCGTGAACAACGAATCTGTAAATAATATATATAATTAATCAAAAGCTATAATTTTTTTTAATATTATATTAAATTAAACTTTTCATTGATTGTATCTAATCAAGAATCAATTCATACATTGCACCACCCTAAGGACAAATTGGACAACAGACTGTAGCATACATGACATTTTTTTTTTGAGGAAAGTCTTACTTTTATGTTATTTTTCATATAAATCCTTTTAGTTTGGATCATTCATCTAACGTTAAGGTGTTACCAAAAAAAATTCATCTAACGTTAAGGCAGAAAATAATGACAACATACTTCCAAATAAACCTAACCTCGTGCAACCTCGTTATTAACTATTAAGCAGAGTCGATCGTGTTCTCCTAAATTTAACAATTTTCTTTTCCTGGAAAACCCTCGAGTCTTCTTCTTCTTCTTCTTTCCTTGACTTCATGATGATTGTATAGTTATTGTTTTTATCGATCTAAAAACATTTTAATTAGAAAAAAAAATCTAATGAAAAATTCTTAGGGATTCTGAAATTAACGTTTTCAAATATTGAGATAATTTTAAAACTATCAAATAATATTTTAAATTTAATAATCCGCGTGCACATGTTATATTTTTATTAAATTAATTTAACAAAAATTTCTCAAGTAAATCACTATCAATTCTCAGCTTACCCCCACAAGAAAATGGTTCTAAAACTCTCCACCATAAATTGTCGCTGCCATATCTAGATGCTTTTATGTATAATTAGTAAGTATCACATCTACTGAATGGATTGTAAATATAAGTAAAATATAACTTTAAAATAATTTAAAAAATAATTTTTTTGGTACAAATTTAAAAAATAATTTAATCAATAAAAATATTTTATTAGTAATAAAATATATATCAAAATTAAAATGAGTATTTACTTGATGAATATTTTAAGTTTTTCTTTTGATGAATATTAGTTATGTCAATCAATATATATATATATATATATCAAAATCAAAATCAACATTAGTTAAGTTTTTCTTTCGATGAATATTTTAGCGAAAATAATAAAAAGCAACCACCCCCTTTAAATGTTTTAAATAAAAGATATTTGAAAATCATAAAACCAATTATTGTCAAAAATATATGTTAACTTAGGTGACTTCTACAGTAAATCGCTTCATTATGTGGTTCACCATGGACCACAAAAATTAAAGGCACCGATTTCACCCTCACGTAAACTATTGTAAACTTTTCCTCGCCATATAAAAACAAAAGTAAAGTTGAATTTTAACTCTCATATCTTTTTGTTTTACACACCATAGTTGCGACCACCGCCGCGACCACTAGGGCGACCCACTAATGTCATCACCGTCGCCACCACCATTGCCATTATTGTTGTCGTCGCCACCACCAGGGTGACCCAATGCAAACTACTCAAGGCTTATCTTTGGGAGTGGGAGAGTGCAGAAGTCGTGCTGAGATCAATGGAGGTGCATACGAAGAGGGAGGATGCAACAAAGACGATGGAGCTGGTGAGGGTGTCAACGGCAGCATCAAAAGTGTGATATTGATGAGAGAAATCTGATACTAAATGTTCATAGGTAAAATTATGAGAAATATATTGATCCAATAGTTAATAAAAATAGTACAATCGTTTAATAATTGGACCACTCTACACGCCACATGTTAAATTATCCACTTTTCGCATGATGTAAAAGCTATACTTTTTGGATGGTCCACAAGGACCAGCGCATTGTACACGCGGCACCTTTTATGATAATAATAATTATTTTGTCAATTACTGTGTGGTTCTGCGTACATTGAAAAAAGGAAATTTATTTCATTTTGTTTGCAGGGGACATGGATGATGCGAACTACGAGGATGAAAACGACAATACTTCGAATGCGGATTCCCTGCACTCAGGGAATCACGCATTCACACAGTTGGATAAATTTTATCCACTTGATCAGTTCAACGGTTCAATACAGTATCCAACAGCGGAGTTGGCGGTCTCTAAGAAGCAGCGAAACAATTCCCCCCACCCCCGGGACAGTGATGCATAAACTATTTTTAAGCCTTACTAAAATTAAATTTAGCGTACCCGATTCTTACCTTTCACAAGTTTATATAGATTTGAATAATAACAAAACAATAATGGTAAAATTGGAGCAATATATGAAAATTGCGACCAGAGAAAAATCTGATGGTCAAATCCAACTCCAAGGCACATCGGTAAACTTAAAATACACAGATTGTACATAAAATCAATAATTATGAGATGAGAATGAGATCTCTCATGTCCTAATAATCACTGTGTTTATTTTATAAACAAACAAAAATGTTCCCAAAACTATATACTATATGGAAAATTAAATAACAACAATAACATGTTTGATTTTTCTATCCAAGAATAGTGACGAGAGCAGCACCGACCAAAACGGTAAGCGAGTACGCCCATACACCCGAGGGAGTTGTAGACGACACCCCGCTTCCCCGGCCTGGTGCCGTTTCATTCGACGACGACGGCGGCGTTCCGGGTGTTCCTGTGGTGGTGGACGACGGTGACGGTGACGGAGTTGTTGCTCCCGTAGGGGGCGCCGGAGGAGATGATGCCGGAGTGGTGGCCGTCGGAGAACTGGCCGGAGTGGAGGCCGTCGGAGAACTCGCCGGAGTGGTGGCGGTCGGAGATGATGCCGGAGTGGTGGTCGTCGGAGAATTCGCCGGAGTTAGGGCCGGGGATAGAGTAGAAGGCGAAGGTGGGAGTGATGAAGAGGGAGGGTTGGTGGATGGATATGGAGATAACGGGGATGTTGGTGAACCTGGTGCCATTCCAGTTCCAGAGGGTGTCGGTGCCATTGCTGGGGGTGGCTGAGAAGATGGAGAAGGAGTGTTTGGGGGTGTTGGAAGATATGGGGGTTGTGAAATTGGAGAAGGAGCACCTGGAGGTGTTTGTATATACGGTGGCTGGGATCTTGGAGTGTTTGGTGGTGTTGGAATATATGGAGGCTGGGAAATAGGAGAAGGGGTTTTTGGAGGTGTTGTTGGGCCTGGGACATAAGGAGGCTGAGAAATAGGAGAGGGTGTTTTAGGAGGTGTTGGTACATATGGAGGGTGAGGGTGATTGTTGCCAGGGGAAGGAGCTTTTGGAGGTGTTGGAACAACATAGGGTGGTTGACTTATAGGTGAAGGAGTTTTTGGTGGTGTTGGTTGTACATAGGGTGGCTGAGAAATTGGAGAAGGGGTTTTTGGAGGTGTTGGAACAAAGGGTGGCTGAGAGATAGGAGAGGGTGTTTTTGGAGGTGTTGGTACATATGGGGGGTGATTGTTGTTACCAGGGGAAGGAGCCTTTGGAGGAGTATAAGGAACATTGGGTGGACTATAACCAGGAGAAGGTGTTTTTGGAGGCATTGGAACATAGGGTGGATGATGATGAAAAGGTGAAGGTGCTTTTGGAGGAGTAGGAACATAGGGAGGATGGTTACCAGGGGATGGAGCTTTTGGTGGAGTTGGGAGATAGGGAGGTGTGGGATGAACATAAGGAGGGTAGGGAGCTTTTGGAGGAGGTCTCACAGCCATCACAACAATGATCAGTTTCTGACCCTTTTCACAATTTTCATCTTTGCCACTGATGAAGTAAAAAGGACCAGATCGATCAAACTGGAACTGAGACTCACCATCCTCCAACTTCTTCATCGGGTTCTTCTTGTTGCACTTGTCATAGTCCTCCTTGTTCACCACCAACACCGAATCTGACCCCTTCTTGTACTTAAAAACTACCAACACCCACACACACACAAAAAGAAACCAATTCAATAACTCAAAACTAGCTAATAGCCACACAGACACAGTATAAGTTAAAATAAAATTGATCTTTTTTGCATTGGAAATTGACTTACCAACAATGTCATTGACTTGGAACCTGTTCCTTTCTGCCCAGTTATTGTAATTCTCAGAAGGGTACAAAACCCACCCATCATTCTCACCAACATAGAATGTAAAGGCTTGGGAGCCTGAGAGTAAGCTAAAGAGAAACAAGAAGATCATGCAGATATGTTTCTGAAGCTCCATATTAATATTAAGTTATGTACATGTAGTATATGATACCAGTACTGTACATAAACTAGCTAGAAGAAAAAGAGAAGATCAATGATGCTATAGGCAGAGGAAGCTTCAGGAAAATGGAAGGGGGGTGCAAGAGAGATGAGAGTGAGAAGTGAGAAGAGAGTGGGATGGATATAAAGGGAAACTTTTCCTGGTTACCGTTGTATAGTGATGAGTGAACGAATAAGCGTGTAAAACGCGAGGGCATTACGTGTGATCTGTGAATGAATAGGATACAAGTGGCCAGAGATGTTAAGCTAAGCTTGTTTAATAAAGTGTATTTAATTTTTAAGATAAAAGTGTTGTCGGGGTCGTAGACTCACGCAGAGAAATTTCAGAAGTATATATTATTCAAGAAGAAAGGCATCGTGGGTACTGTTTATTAGTTCCGTGGCAATTATTTTGATGGATGTGTGTGAACTGTGTGAAGTGATGGCGAAGGATTGATTGAAATATAAAGTATATATGCAAGACGCGAGGGCACTACAAGTGGCGAAAATGATAGAGATATAAAGTTGGAATTTAAGAAAGTTTATATACTATGATATTGGTTTTGTCACGGTCGTGTATATATTTTATTTTATAAAATAACAAGGAAGGAAAAAAAAAGGCTTAAAAATGTAAATATTGATTTCTTCAGGGGAGTAACGTGTGTGTAGAACGGGTTGCACTCTGATGTATGGGGGTGGATCGATCGATCACTCTCCTTGGGTCCACGATGACTGGTAGAATTTGCAAATTTGAGAAAGAGTTGTGCAATTTGACCCAAAAAAAAAAGAGGAAGAAAGAGTTGTGCAATATAACCCGTAATTTTTAGGGTAATCAAACTGGTTTGTTTAGTTTTGCTTTTTCACAAACTTTTTGGTAGCAGAAACGAGTGATCCAATGACTAGTTCGTTGAGTCCACAGTATTTGCTTTAACTTTTTTTTTTGGCTGAAAGGCAGGTTGTGAATCTGATTGAACTAATCTATTTATATTTCAAATAGTTAATCATTTCTTTGACCAAAAAAAAAATAGTTAATCATTAAAAATATTATTTTAAAGAAAATTTGAGAAAATTATATTTCAGATAATCAAAACCAAACATATTATAAATAATTATTGCATATATTGGGGATAAAAGGTTGACCGTAAGAAAGGCCATCACTCCCATCTAATTTTGCCGTTGGAATTTAATTGGGAAGACTATAAATTTTCCACTTTTGAAAAACATCATTGTTTGGTGTTATAACGTTACAATGCCTTCCCTAAAAAAAACGTTACAATGCCTTTAAATTATGGGACACGGGGTACCTTTTTCCCCTTAAAGAATATAGTTTTGAAAGGCCTCCAATTTTATTTACCAATTATGTATTCATCATTCATGTATGATTAATCATAAAGCACAAGCTAAAGGTTAGTGTTTATGCAATTAATTATTAATTAAGTACACTTTAAATACAGTTTCACTTTAAAGGAATCTTTCCTTATTTTATAACAATATACTCCCTCCGGTCTAAAATATAAGCAACAAAGACACTTTTTTTTTAGTCCAAAATATAAGCAACATTTACCAATTTCAAATAAATTAAATACTAGTTTTTCAATTATACCATTCATTTAATGCAATATTCATATTTACGAGAGACACCAAAGAGGATATTTTTGGAAAAAAATTGAAACCAGTGAGTACTATTAATTAAGATTATCACATTTTCAAAGTATTTCTTGGTCTATATATTTTTGTATTATGTTGTTTATATTTTGAACCGAAGGTAGTAACTTATAAGGCAACGAGGAGTGACCGAAAGCTCCGGATGCTGCATACCGGTTATATTATATTGTAGCTAAAAATATCTGTTCAGCAAAACATATGAAGACTTTTTTTTTTTTTCCTTTGAAAAAAGTTGCTCTAGTTAATTTTGTTAACAAATTGGGCCAAGAGTGACAAGACGATTTGGAAAAAATGTTGATCATGAGAAACTAGAAAAAGAAAAGAAAGCATATTAATTTTATCAAAAAAAAAAAGAAAGCATATTAATTACTCTAACCTCCATGAACATGGATGGAAAATGTAATGAAGCTAAGTGACAATGAAAGAGATTTATGAAAACCATATATTTCCAGATATAAAAATTGTTATTCAATTTGTGAAAAATAATAATCCCAATGATTTATCATTGATATATATGATATCAATAAATTAAAAACTGTTCCTGCGGCTGCAACAACATTGTGGCAACAACAAGAATCATACCCTTCTCATCTCTATTCTAATGACCTTACTTTAGGATCACATTTACTTCGGCCATATATAGCTATAGCGTCCGCATTGACTTGTAGCTAGCTTCACAACTAACAAACATTCTTGATTTTTTTTTATACTCCTTAATTACCTCTCATTTTCTTCCCTTTCTTCCCTTGCACATCTCTTCACTTTTTCATCACATCCATTACGTGTTATCTCAAAAAATAATACAGAGTTGATGTGGTCTAATTGTGACAAATTACAATCCACAATTTAAAACCTTAACCAGTCGATTCGATGAACCTATACGTACAAAATATGAGTTTTATTCTAATATAAAAGATTTAATAACAATACAATTATGGTAATTAAGAAACAATACAACACATGTCCCGGCTAGGACTTATTTTTTTATATAGTAATTTTGTTTTATATTAATAATTCTGGTAGTAATTTTTTTTTTCTTATATAGTAATTGGTGATTGATGGATTAAATTGGTTTATCAAAATTTGCATTGAGCTTTGCACCTAGTGGTACATAGATCCTCGAGGTGAGGGTCTGCATCAAAAGGATTGATGCATGAAGCGCTGCATTCCCCATAACAATGTCGAGATGAACCTTCGTTTCCTGCTTCTCCATGACGTTGTGCTTGTTGAGTGTGAGCAACTGCGCTGGCTTGAAAGTATGCTTCAGCCTCCGCCTCCAATCCAAAAGCGTGTCCAACCTCAGGGTAATAACTCAATAGCATGATCATGACTACCATGGCAACAAAGAGGATCCTCGTAGCAGCTTTGTTTGAAGCCATTTTAACGATGATGTCGAAGTTTGCTCGATCGATAGATTACTATTATTATTATTGCGGCAATCGAAACTAATTAAGCTTATTGGCTTTTCATTGGAACCTTACATAGTCATCAATGGTCTTTTTTTGGCTTGAGAAAAAAAAATAGAATGATGAATTTGTGGTCTTATATTGTTGCTATCTAAAAATAGCGCTGCTTAATTCATAGCGCTTGACACACCGTTCTTTTCTTTGTTGCGTGCGGTTTTTTCTAGACAAAACAATATTAGGAAGAGGGAGAATATCGTACTATCTATCTATCTATCTATCTATTTTCTATTTTCTATTTCTATATTAGAAACGTAAGCCTCGATGATACAAATTTAAACCCGGCTAAAAATTACTGTCATTGGAACACGTAGACAATTTGTTTAGCATATGCTGCTGACACGTGGAGAATTCAAATAGGCTGACCAATTTATTTAGCATGGGCAAAACCTTAAACTTGGCTGAAAATTAACCACACGGAGACACGTGGACATATAATTTGTTTAGCATATAAGCTGCTCTCACGTTTCATACCGTTTGTTTTCCCAAATTCACTTGATTGCCTATTATTATTGTTGTTGCTGTTTAATTATTTTATTATTTAAAACATTAATACAAGTTTACAAATAGTCTAAAGACCCTTAGAAGAATTTATAATAATCAAAATCATGTCTGCAAGATCTTGATCGAGGAGCTTGCCAAAGTAGTAGAGACTCAAGGTGATCGCTATCCAAGAAGTCAAAGACTTCTCCAAACTCAAATTTGATGATGAGCTTCTTGGATCATTAATTAAAGATGTACAAGCCTGAACTTTAGGAGAAAGACACTCACAAAAAGGGTTCCATAGTCTTGAAAGTTGAAACTTGGAAGACAGAGCTCTTCCAAAGCTTTAAAGGTAGAAGAACCTTCACAAGGCCCAAAAGAGTCCGATGATGAGGAGATGGGTAATGAAGATGAACTCTCCTTTATCTCTAGAAAAATTAAGAAGATGTGGAGAAAGAAAGGAGGTCTAAGGAGAGAAGTCTAATCACCATTCCAAAAACTATTAGGCAAGGGAAAGATGACAAAGGAAGGGGCATCGCAAGACAAAGGCCAAATTATCTGCTTTGAATGCAAAAGACCATGACACATGAAGGTTGAGTGTCCTAACCAGAAAAAAATAGACAAAGAAGACTTTCAAAAAGAAGAAAGGGCTCATGACAACCTGAGAAGACATGGATGAGCTGTCACCCAACAGTGATGAAGATACAACAGAAGACGATGAGATAAACTCTCAGCTCCAAGAACTGCAGGAAGAATATGTTAAAATGAATAGAAGCAAAGAATGTTTTTAGATACAAAAATGCATGTTTATTACAAGTTGTGATCATCTTTTTATTCAGTCCCAGTTGGCAAGCATTCAGTTAAACAACAATGGCATTGTCCCCGGAAGAGAGATTCAGTTTAGTCCATTTGGCACGTCTTGTGAGAAGTAAAAGCGTCCCAGCTTGACACACCAGCCCACAAATCAGACCAATCCATAAACCCTATATCATAAAGCAAAATTCAAAGGAAACATGATGATTAAACAAATGAATGAGAAAGGTTTTGACTTTTGACTGCTTCTCAAAATCAAGATTATTCTTCTGATCATCAGCACAAACATGGTTATACTGTGCAATAAATAGTTTACCTTATACTGCAAATTGGTCTTAAATCCAAGGAGACATGAAATTGGTAAACCTATAAGATAAAAAGTTGCAAGGTTGACATAAGCAGCTAAGTGCTGCCAACCACATCCTCTGGCCACCCCTGCAGTATTTTAGACATTTTCCCCCTAAGAATTTCATGTCAATGTTCAAGTTGTAGAGACAGCACAGGTTAAAGGAGATGAAGAATTCAAACCTGATAAGACACCTTGGACAGAATCTAGTAGTATAGAAATTGCAAGCAAGGGTGTTACTGAAGCAAACTCCTCTTTGATTGTAGGACTACTACTAAACAGCTGAATCCAGATATCATGACCAAATATAAGTGCTAAAACAAAACAGAAACCAAGGAGGAGAGAGAGCTTGAGAGTGACTCCCATTGCATGTTTAGCTCTTTCCGGGTTACCTGCTCCCAATTCATTGGAAACCCTTGTGCTAAAAAAAGTTAAAATTTCAACTTTTCAGTACATGTACTAGAATGCAGATTAAGAAGATATGCAACAATGCCAACCAAGAGTGTGTTCGATTCGACCAACGAACCTTGCAGCCGCGCTAAGACCATAAGTGATCATGTAAGCAATGAATTCTGTGTTTGCACTGCATATATTTTTTTTAAGATTAACAAGAATGAATTATATGAATCTTTCTTTTCTCCATTTTAGTAACAGAAATATAAAGCTATGAGAACCATACCATATTGCAATCAGAGAAGTTGTTATTTGTGAGTCAGGCATTAATCCAGCTAAGAAAACCAAAACTTCGAAAGCCCAATACTCCAAACTTGCATGATACAAACAAATAGTGAGATTCATAATATAAGGATCTTACATTAAATTGCAACAGAATTCTGATAGTGTTCATCCTAGAAGCTAACATTTTAGCAGACAAGGCTACTGCTCCTCATTTAGCTTTCTAAGATCAATCATCAAAAGGGGCCTAATAAAAGTGAAAGGTTGTTAGAGACTCATACCATACCATTGCTGCCGAGGGCAGGGCTAGTTTCAAGTTTGTCAATACGTAATGGAATGATTGCATTGAAAATCCTTCCCATGTCTGCTTGAACTTCTTTGCATACATGACATAGGAGGCCAACAACATCAATGATATCCATAGTGAAATAGAAGTTGCAACTGGTGCACCTGTAAAACTTAGAGCTGGCCATTGAACCAAGCCATATGCAATCCCAACATGAACCAATGCTGGGAGAGCTGAAAGGATAACCAGTGGCACTACAACAGACTGTGTTTGTAGAAACCTCAGGATGTTCTGCAAGAAGCTATATGCAAACAATCCTGGGACAAGAAACTTCATGTAGAGTGCAGCTGTTCTAGCAATGTCTTGAGATTGATGAAGGAACACTAGGATGTGTTCTGTATAGAACCAAATAATTGATATAATGATAGAAAAAACAAGAGATATAATGCAAGAGGCTTGTAGATAAATTCCCAACATATGGTATTCCCCTGCCCCAAATCCTTGCCCGCAGAGTGTTTCCAGTGCCCCACTTAAACCAACCTAAGACAGGAGTAAGGGAAAGAACATAAGAGTTTAGTCTTGTGACAACATTTAGCATGGTTGCATTCAATTGAACGAGCTTTGAGACAACGATTATGATGTTAAATTTGCACTAACATTGATCTAAGGAAATGATAAATGAAGCCAAAATTCAGGTTTAAAAATAGAAATCAGAAACAATATTTGACATTTAGACTGAAAATTCCTTTCTTGTTAACTTCAGCTGCATCAAATGAGATGAAAAATTCCTAAATGGTACTCCACTATTTCAGTATTTAAGAGCTTGTTTTTTATTTTTTTGGTACAATGATAGCAATGAACTTATGATCTCATTGGAGCTACTTAAATCCTCAGCACTGGCCATTCAAGAGCTTAGTTGCAGAAAATATTTTCTGATTCATTTTTTTAATTATAAAAATACTACGCTTCAATGAATTCACACAACACAGGGTGTCATTTTTATAAGTATAAAAAAAAAAGAAATAAAGGAAAAGCTTTTCCCCCAAAGCAAATGTGTCCAAGTTTTTTATGAGCATTGGTACAGCCAAATGGGGGTGTTAAGACATTTTGAATGGGCGATCGGTTACAAAGGCTTTTCAAGCATTCATTGTGAAAAAGACTGAAACCAATATCAGAGCAAGTACCTACAACAAAAGAAATGTCTGTCACATATACACATTTGATCAGCAATTTTTCGGGTGAGGTTCCGTGATACATTTATCGACATAATCAACTAAAAGTTCAAAATGCATTCAAATAATAACAAAAGAGATATAAAAAACTGTATCAAAGTATTGCACCGCCATCTTTGATATTGTAGAAAATTGCAAATAAATGTTCCTCATGCTACCCCAATTGTGGTCGCAATACAGTTGCGAAGACTCTAGAAACCATGACATTGCAGCCGCAATTGCGGTATCGAATGGTAATTTAAAACCATGAATTTAATATTATCTTAAGCATTTTGATTGGTGGTGTCTAAACACCGTATTCAAGGAAGAATTATTCATATTTGATCAACATCTATGGAAGTGGACAAATATTGTCATAAAAATTGTAAAAAAGGAGAGGGGAATGAATTGAATTACCATGACGGCGACGCCAGTGACACTGAACCAAGAGTTGGCGAGAGTGGAACCAGCAAGCTGAAGCTCACCAAGGTGACCGACAAGCATAACAGAGACAAGAGTGATCAAGTAATAGAACAAGTTGGTAAGAATCATTGGAAGTGAAAACAAGAGTTGATGCTTGGCCTCCTCCATGTCCAGGACTCTGTTCCACCATCCCCGCTCCACTTGGGGAACTCCTCCTCTGTTTTCTCTTCCATTGTTGTTATTATTATTATTATTATTATTATCAGTATTAGTGACAGTTGCCCCTAATAGAGGTGTTGTACCATCTGAACTGCTACTTGCCGCCATCTTCTGTATCTTACTACTCTAACTTCTTTTCTTTCATTGGTTCTGCTATCTATATGTATATGTGTGTGAAGAATGAGTGTTGGGTCGCGTGGGTAAGTACGGGATACGCATTAAATTTTTTTCTTTTTTAATGAAAAAAATAGATATATGGCTTGGTCACGGCTCTAGATATATTTTTGAGTACAATTTGAATACTATGTCTGTCGTATTTATTATTGTTATTATTTTTATTTTATTTTTTCCTTTCAAAATGGCACAATTTTCGGTCAAGGAAGGGTAGGGTTCGCTTCTCTTTTACTCGTTCATTTTTGGCTTTGACATGTGACCCGTACGTGAGTTTTAGCAGAGCATCTTCATGATCGATTGACACAAGTGGGTGACACTGAAAGTTAATTGGAAAAACAACTAGACAAATTTTAAAGTGTGTTTGGTTTTACTGTAAAAAAATGTTAAAATTGATTCTATTTTGTAATACACATTGTTTTAGTAAAAATATATATTTTGGTTATTTTAAGATAAAATTGATTTTGGTTCTAAATCTCATTTCAATTAGAAGTGATAAAGTAATTTTTATGTTAAGTTGAGAAATTTATACTAGCTTTTATGTCAATCTTGTTTTCAAAGCGAGGGGAAAGAAGGGTGACTTGGCACCCACCGCCTTCTAACTGGGTTAAGCTCAATGTCGATGGGAGTTCTTTTGGTAACTCGGGACGCTCAGGTTTTGGGGGCTTGCTTTCGGAATTCTCTTGGTGAGTGGTTGAGGGGATATTCAGGTTGTTGTGATATTACTACAAATATCAACGCTGAACTACAGACTATTGTATATGGCTTACAGCTTGCATGGCAACAGGGTTATCGTACGGTTCTTTGCGAGTCAGATTCACAAACTGCGTTGCAAATGCTCAAGGAAGGCGTTCCACCCACCCACCTTATGCACCGATCGTGGACCATATTCGCCATTACATGGAGAATGATTGAGACCTCTCCTTTATTCACTCCCTGCGAGAAGGAAACATGTGTGCCGATTGGCTGGCTAAATATGGTAGCAGCATAACAGAATGACTCATCTCGTGGACCAGTTGCCCACCTGCTCTCTCTTAAACCCTTTTGGCAGATGCCATAGGGATTAAACGTATTAGATTGTAGTTTTCTTTCTATTTTTTTTTCCATTGATAAAAAAATTTTAAAAAATCACTTTACTTCAAATTTAAATATATTTAATAAAATCAAAATGTTGTGTGTGTGTGTGTGTGTTTTATTATATGAAATTTTAAATTTGTCACACACACATATTAGTTTTAGAAAACTTATAATAACGTAGATGTACTTTAGATTTTTAAAAATTATCACGTGTCTCGTATTCATATTCATTCATACTAAATGTCTCTGATTTTTTTTGTCTATTCTTCATTCATACTAAATGTTGGTACTATATCCTTATTTATCTAACATAGCCATCAAACAACTTAATTATATGGGGCTGTTGCCCCTCTACACTCACAAAAAAAAAACGTAATTATATAAAACTATGCACCACAAAAATGCCATCATATACAACCGTGTTATGAAAATTACCCAAGAAATGGATGGAGATCTCCATTCCTCGCGATTGTATTATCAATTCTGTGCCGTGTTCTGTCTTTTTCTAATTGATTAGATTTCGGGCTATTGACAGAGAAGTGTAATTAATTAATTTCTGTGTCATTATCCTCACTCGCTTACTTTTTCTTATTTTATAGAAGATTAATCCAAGTCTTAATTTAAAATCTTCATATTCTAATAGTATGTGCTCTTTTCTCGAGTAGGTTGTTTGCTCTTTCTTTAATCAGGTCTTGGCTTATTTTATGCATGGATTCCGTTTACAAATTCCTTTCAGTAACTTAATTGTAGTTTCAGTTTTAATTTTAGTTTTTATCACTCTACTGAACAAAACAAATTAAAAACTAACAATTTGTCATTTCTTTATAATAATGTGGCATTGCAAGTTCTGCTCTCTTTGAGTCTTTGACACTGTACTGTTAATTAGTCCGTGGAGCACGGTCTAACTATGTATATTATCAATTCTTATAAAATAATTAATAAATTTTATATTCATCGTTGTAATTAATTACATATTTTTGTAAAAAACCTTATTCATGTATGATACATATTTTTTTATATAGCAAATATTAGTAATTAGTATATTACGTTAATGGAGGAATTAAAATTCATGATTTCTTTATTACTCTAACCTCAATTAATATGTTCTCATATAAATTTTTTATCATTATGTAAGTGTGTGTGTGTGTGATTTATTTTTTTGGGTGAACCCGGGTATCCTCCACGCGTAACTGTAGAGACTAATCCCTCGAGGTAGGAAGATCCATTTAAGGGGTTGATATCTCCGAACATATGATTCTCTATACACACGACCGAGGATCAAACCCCCGACATCATGCTTAAGGGACCTAGGTATCTACCACCCGTATCACACCATGTTGATTGTGTGTGTGCCATTTAGACTTATATATATTGCGTTTGATAATTATGCATTGACAATGTAAACAGGTTTTATATATATATATGTATAATCAAATTTTATGATAAATTAAACCTTTTTATGAAATCCATATTGCATAATTATTCAGTTCTATTATATTTTTAGTTAAAGTTTTTATTCATGCTATATATTATACACATGTGTGCTTGTAGTTTATATTTGAATATGTTTTTACATAAAATTCACAGACACTTATATGCAATCACTAAAAGTTAATATTCATGTGTAATGTTGTAAATTAAATATTAATATACTTTTTTTAAATAATTAAAAAAGTAAATTTTGTAACATAGAAAAAAATCAGCTTAGTGAAATTGAACTCATCTTTAGATGCTCAAGCTTTATAACCTAATTTTTTTTATGGGCGTGTAAATAAATGAAGGGAATTTCTAATAACACATACATCTATTTCATTCTACACATACACACTTAATTTTTTTTTTAAATCCTAAAACTACCCTCATTCATTTCTTCTTCCCCCCATTCTTCTTCTTCCCCCTCATTCTTCCCTCCTTTTCCTCGACAGAAACTCAACTTCCTTCCCCTCCCTCTCTTTGTCAAATTTCTCCTTCATTCTCCTTTCTCCACTGCCCCCTCTCCCCTCCAACAACAAGGAAATCACATTTAGAACATCTACAAGCAGGGAATCGGAGTAGAACTGTCGAGCTCGTCACGTATAATCGCAACGTAACTTTTTTCGCGGTTTCCTGACACCGCGGAACTATTAGTTCCGCACAATTGCGGAACTAATAGTTCTGCGAAACAACACATACGTAGCAGAATTAAAACGTAATTAAAACGACTTCGCGGAACTATTAGTTCTGCGTGACCATTTGGTCTCCGTGGAACTATTAGTTCCACGACGCGGAACTATTAGTTCCACGTGACCATTTGGTTCCGCGGAAAATGGTCACGCGGAACTAATAGTTCCGCGAGGAGACGCCCGCAATGAAGAAGCTCTGTGTGTGAGGGTGGCGAGCGAAGGAAGAAGACGACCTCGCTGTGTTGATCACTGTCTCGAGAGGGAAGGAAGGAATGTGTCTGGAAGTGGGAGATGACGGTGGTGTGGGACGGACACGGTGGTCTGGGTGAGGGAGACGAAGAAGATGGCTGGGGATCGAGGACCTCACGCGGAACTTGAGCAGCAGAACACAGGAACACAGTTGCTACAAAAATATGATGTTCTTGTCACTGGTTCTTCGCGGAAGTGAATGGGAAGTGAGGAAGAAGAAGGGTTTTAGCTTTGTTTTGAATTTAAGGGTAGTATGGACATTTCCAGATTTAGTGTATGTGTACAAAGAAGGATATATATGTGTTATTAGAAATTCCCATAAATGAAACCTGAAAATTCAGTGGACTTTTTTATGCTTTGATAACACTTTCAGTTATATTACAGCAACCCTATACTTTAGTTTTTTTTTTGTCTAAATATACTGTAGTTTTTGTCGTTAGCTCCGTTAGATGATCCTGGTCCATCTTTATTGGTGTGTTCTTCACTGTAACTGTAGTCACTGTAATATGGCCGACCTAATGTAGAATCCTTACATGGGCTAGCCCATAAATACATTCATCGGTTATGATCTATCCTAGGTAGGAAAAGCCCATAAATACATATATATTGTGCCAACTGAACAGTATTCTTGATTGGACCATTCATCGCTCAAGATCTATCCTAGGTAGCAAAAGCCCATAAATACATATATATTGTGCCAACATGAACATTATTCTTGATTGGACCAAAAACACATTATTCTTGACCCAAAAAAAAGAATATTATTAGGTGCAAGACCCAAAAAAAAAAGAACATGAACATTATTCACAACTTCAGCAACTAGAAGTATTGGCTGGTCCCTTAAAAAAAAAAAGTATTGGTTGGCCAGATGTCTATCACGGAGGCATCTGGAGGTAATCTTATTCCATTTTTTCTATTAGTTGAAGAGTGAGACAAGCATCCTTTTTTTTTTTGCTAACGTGTTATCCTATATATGTAGTCTATTATTATTATCATTTAAAAAGAGAGAGGCAGAGAGCATCCGATTATGATTTTCAAATTATACAATTTGGCCAAAAGAAACAGTGAGGGAGGTGAAATGGTAAGGCACTAATTAAAACTCTTGTAATCCAAATCTAGGTGAAAATGTTGATGTTGTGGACAGAACCCGACAGTAGAATGTTGAACACTATATATACTTACTCAAGAAGCATTTAAACCATGAGAAACAATTGCTTCCTCAGTCTGTTAAAACTGAAAGCCAGTTCAAGCATTGATTTAATTTGTAGCAAAAATTCCACAGAGCAAACCAGTCAAAGCTTAATTTCTTCCATATCATGCAGGTTTATGGTTTGCCTTTTTGGTAGAGTTGAAGAGAGTGGAATAAGTTTTGATGCAGATTCATTGCTAATTAAGTTGCCCCCCAAACCCCTTTTTATACACGTGAGTAGGAAAAAATATTACTAATGAAGGCCTTTATCAGTGGCATTATTTTTCGCATAATTTGTTGCTTAATTTGTTTGGATGGTGATCAAAAGAATATTGTGTAAGAGGGACGTGTTATGTTCTAGTTCTCCCCGAACTCTGATAAGGTGTATTTCTTTTTAAGCACCCATATTAGCATGTGTCCATTTTAGAAAAATGTCCACAAATTAGGAAATACTACTAATGGCTTTGGTTCACACTAGAGTTAACCCTTAGCTAGCTAATACGGCCAGACCAAGGATTAATTCCAGCCAGAAATTTGACCTTCCTACATTAATAGCCTTAGGCCCTCCTTTTTAACACCCATGAGTAATTAATTATTAATTAATTAATTGATTGATCAAAAAAAAAATATTAATTAATTAATGTGCTAGCTAAATCTGCGGGAGCATTTCCTGCTAATTTGGCTTGGCTGGCATGATTTGGGGGAGTATATTATTGAATTTCGAGCCAAAAAGTAGTACTCCCTTCTGTCTTATTTATAAAAAAACATAGTATTAAAATCACATAGATCAAAGAATGTATTGAAATGTGTTATTTTTCATTAATTAATGGTGGTATAATTTTAAATTTTTTCTCAAAAATACCCTTATATTAAATGAAAAATAGGTGAACTCTTAGTAAATGTTGTGATAATTAACGAGGATAAAATAAAAAATAATAATTAATTTTGTTGAAATTAAAGTACCATTTTTTATAAAAAAAGACCAAAAAAATTACTTTTGTTTCACATAAATAGGAATTGAGGGAGTACTCCTTCCGTTCCTTTTTATCTGTCGGATTTTAAGAAAAAATTTGTTCCTTTTTATCTGTCATTTTGATAGTTTAAGGTTATATTTTGACAATTATACCCTTAGCCCTATTAATTGTTCTTCACATTTTCCATAAAATTGATTAATGCATAGTTGAGAGTTTAAAGACTAATTACTATTCCCAACAAATAGAGTAGTGAATAAATAAGGATATAATAGGAAATTTTTTATCAATTAATTGATTCCTTGATTGTGGTGAAACAACCTTAAACGACAGATAAAAAAAGTAGTATTTTCCATTAAATTCATGGCTAATTACTGTAAATGATGAAGCCGAGGATTAGGAGCAGACTCGTTAACGTCTTGGAATGGAACTTGGCATGTCGAGAATCGCATCCATGTTTTCAGTGGATACAACATTCCCGATATTTCTCGACGTCACACTCAAATAGGTACAAAATGCTAGGGCCTAGGAGTAATTTGCTTTCGTAGAATTCTTAACAAAACATTCCTAGTAAAAAAATTGCTTCCATAAAATCCTTCACAGAACATTCTTAAGAAGACAAAAAATGCTGATTCAATTCATCATCCTGAAAAATGAGATATTAATTAAAAGGAAAAAAAAGCGAATGAAGAGGCCGGGACAGTAGATAGAACTGATTATGAAGTTTAATTTCCCTGTGTCATGCTTGTATTTGCGTTTAAAGGGAGAAATTAACCGTGCTTCTCATTAATGAAACTATAGACATACGTACATATCGTGATTCAGAAAATTATGTAATACTCCCTCCGTCCCTAATAATAAAAAGTTTTTTACAAGTTTGTTTGTCTCTTTTTATAAGAGGTTTTTAAAAATATGTCATGCATTAATTAATTTTTACTTAAACTATCTTTATTTATTGGAAGAGAGAGGTAATAATGCATTAATTAAATAAGAGATAGAAAGTGAGAAGAGAGAAGTACTATTATTAAGGATAATTTTGGAAATACAGTATAAATTATTGACATATTTAATGCTATAAATTATATTAACTAATTTTTTTGGTGGAAGAAAATTAAATAAAAACCTCTTATAATTAGGGACGGAGGGAGTATAACACAGTCAGGATATAATATATAGATTAATATATATAACATTAATATAGAAATAATTTTTAAATTACAATATTAATACTTCACAAGTCAGTTTTACAAATTATGGAAAATATAATAAAATATTCAATTAATATAAACATTAAACATATATATTTGTGTTGATACAAAAGTTTTAAAAATTATTTAAAAAATGAAAGTTAAGGGTATATAAAAGACAAGTATCCAAGAAATTGATATAATATGTACCGAAAACAACTATTGTGTTTTGTTAAATGCAGAGGTGAAAGTGATTTTGAGGGGAAAAAAAATGCTTTTGCCGTGAATAAAATTATATTTAGGTGTTAGTCTTATAAAATTCTTAATATTTTCATTTCAAAAATATTTATCTACCATCCAAAAGAAAACATTTTTTTCTAAATTCATTTTTGGAATATTATTTCCAAATTAAAATCAAATTTTCAACACTAATTCTTTCACCATTATTTTTTAAAAATTGATTCTATCAATATTCAATTTCCCCAATATCGTCACCTAAACCCTTTCCTTTTTTTTTCTTGAAAAATTATAATAAGGTTATTATTTGGTTCCAGTATTCTCCCTTTTCTATATATATCACCATCCCAAAAGTTCCTGTCAAGAAAAAAAAAACAAACCATCCCAAAAGTAGTAATATGAATTACACATATACAAGACATTGACACACACGGATATGAAACGAGCATGACTGCGTGAATATGATAAATCTGATTGAAATGAGCATAAATAGACTAATAAGAAAGTATAGAGCAGAAGGAAATATTCATTATTGATATGGTAATTAATTTATTCTTCCATTTTAAGCAGTTACTTACAAAGGCATTGTGCATTTTCAAACCGATAATCAGACGGCAGCATGTCAATGCTAAAGGAGCAAAGAAGCAGTAGGCACAATTATATGCTTAATTAGAATAATATTGAAAAGAAGCTAAAAGGAAAGAAAAAGACTAAAACAACAACCAAAGAGAGAAGTTTGTAATGGGAGTTACATTACACATGTCACTGATCTTTCTTTTCTTCAATCTTCTTCTCTTCCTTGGATTCTTTCACTTCCTTGGCTTCTTTCACTTCCTTGGCTCCTTTCACCTCCTTCACTTCCTTCACCTTTGCCTTCCCAGCCCCAGGCTTTGGCTTCATGAAGCAAAAGCAAGAGCAGCAGGGGCACTGGAACAAGAACTTCATTGCCAACAAGTATGCTCAGAGAAGATATCCCAAATCCCAAAAGTTAAGCTTTTGTGTCCTCTTTTTATCTTCTTTCTCTTGTTTAATAACATTCTGCTATTTAATTCCCTTTTTCCCTTCTTAATTTACTGTTCCCCCTATTTATTTATTTTTTGTTTTCTTTTACTCTACTCAGCTGTGTCTGTGTGTGTGGTCCATTGGATTCCAATTCAATCACTTTCAATGTAGATGCATGTAGTGTCTAATAATGCCAGCTTTTGAGTGATGATATTGGGGTAGTGGGGCTAAGGCTAGCTAAGCCATGTTGAAAATTGGGGTTATTAGTCCCAATTGTTGCTTCCTTGTGGGTCAACTTGGCCATGCCTGATCAATAAAAGAGCGCACCCATGTCCCTTACTATTATTATTTTTTTATTCCAAAAGGGCTACTCTTTAAGCTGGCAAGCATGTGAGCTATAATTTGGATTTGAAACATTAGGCGCATGTATAAAAGCTGAACCCAATTTCAAAGTTAGCTACAGTTTGTAGTTTGTCTTAACACAAAAAAAAAATTGCTCTAGTTTTCTTCTACTTCTTCTGTGTTTAAATACAGGATATAACATCTCATCCTAAATTTCTCTAAACAACATAGGAATTAATGTTGGATGAGAATTAAAATTACTCTATATTATTGTTGTAATGAGTTGGATTGTCCTCTCTTTTCTATAATCAGGGCCTCATGTATTGATAATTAATTAATTCAATAAGCCCAGTTACCAAAGCGACCAACCAATTTTATTTTTCCTTAATAAAAATATTTATTTACATGTTTAGATTGGTGTATGGAGAGCTCAAACGTTCATTGAGTCCACGACAACTAGTAATGGCGCGTTTGTTTCAGACTTTTAGCGTGCACAAACAGAAATATACAATGCGTTACGAGACATTTTTTCTCAAAGGAGGTCGATCCCTCCTTCCACTGAACGTCTGTTTGGAGCTGTGCAAATGCAAAAACAAACAAGCTATAATGTGTTTGGTTTACCATCCAAATGACACCGATGCGTAAACACGCTTTATTTGTTGCTTTAACATTGAACATTGATAGGTACCCGAAAAATGAACAAAGAACAGAAATTAAATTTAGTGCATTAATGGAAAATACAGGCTTGTATCAAGGCAAGTCAAGAAAGTCTGCAGGACAATAACACTCTGCAGATTCAGGACAAAACCAGTTTCATCTAGATTACTACAATAGAGCTGAAACTGAGCTAAGGTTTGTTAATTCGTTCAGAAACATCAGTTATTTCACTCAAGATTGTCTTTTGTATGTAACCCGTTAAAAGGATATAGCATTAAAATGAGACAGTACAACAAACATAGTAATGCTTTTGCCTGTAGATATTTTGTTTTGGTAGACGTGGGTTGCTGTTGGCCTCTAGTTACTTGCTAGTTCCTACTATTACTTTTACTTGGTAAGCATTGTGAGCCTTTTTGGATCGACATATGAAGAGTTTATCTATTGATTTGACCACTTGTGCTATCAAGAATAGTTGATCAAAACAGCTTACAGCTTATATGAAATTAGTTTCATCACATTCTCTTTTCGATTATAAAAAATAGTTTATATATAAGTGCTTATATGATAAACACTTATGTCAAACTTCAGATTAACTTATCAGTTTCAAATGACTTAAAACCAATACACAGGCAACCTGAAACTGTGGGTGGCAAGACTCAGACAAAAATACAAAGTACTAAAACAGAACACATATAGCTGTATACCAACTTCAGCAGTTTGCCCCACAAGCTGCCTAATCCTTTTCTAACATATTAACTTTACTCTCATAAAATTCAATGAACTTAGCCATTCGCCTATTACATGTGCAAGACTGCAACCTTGGAGTATCGGTAGAATGGGCGAGACAAAGTGCAAAAGAAAACACACCGCAAAAACTGTATACCCCTTCAATGTGTCTGTAGTGAAATGCCTGCAAATTAGTCCATCTGCAGAATACAATATGGAAACGAAGACATGGATATTATCCAAAAAGTTAGGAAACAGAACCTGTTATCTACCCTTACAGAAACATTTCGCTTTACTAGTTATAATCAATTAATGTGTACACCCATAAAGCTAGATCATATTAGAAATCGGAAATGCTTTAGTAATACGGAAATTTGTTGCACAAAATGTGACGATTTATTAATTGATAGTTGGATCACAGATAATTTTTATTTTATTTTAGTTGTTATTTATTTTAATTGCATTGTGATTTGTTTGATCATGTTTTGTAATTTTTCAGTCACGACATCATTCGTGCCATTAAGTAATGCTCATTAAAAATATGTGATACATATTAGCACAAAGTTTAGTAGTGTCCTCTTATCAAAAAAAAAAAAAAAAGTTTAGTAGTGTCCCAGCGTATGATAGATATTAGATTATCGGTACCACGCCATTTGATAGTTCACAGTCCCGATTACTCATTTGTGGCCCAAAGGTAATTAATATTTGGGCTTTTTTTTCTTCTATCCTTGCCCTCGTTATCCTCCTTCCTTTAAAATAAGCCCAAAGAGAGAGCGTAATTGGACATGGGAAATTTCTTTGCCCGCACTCCCCCATTTCTTCGCCCACCTCCCTTTGGTTTATTTTTCATAAAATGACAAAAATACCCCTCCAAATCTCTTAATATACGCATCTCTTGAACCTCCATAGTGTATTATAAAATTTCAAAATGCATTAAGGAAACTAAGTTTCTATAGACTGTAGTGTATTTTCAAATTTTTAAATGCAGTACGGAAACTAAAGTTTGAAACCTCATTTAAAGTGTGCATATATTCATTGTTTCTGGGGGTATTTTTTGTCATTTTGAAAATATGTACTAAAAGGGGTGGGCGAAGAAATGGGGGAGGGTGGGCAAATAAAAATTCCCAAAGAACAAATAATATAACAAGATAGGAATTGCATATTGGGCTAGCTTTCTTACTCCATAAGATAGTCTGGTCTTCTCTGCAATTCAAATTCAATTTTGTTTGGACCAAAGACTAAATTTAAGCAACCAACCAAAAGAGAAAGTGAAAAGGAAAAGAATATATGCCATTTTTGCTTTCGTCTTTTTTCCCTTGCCTTTTTTTTTTGTTTGTTTCAGCGAAAGGTAGAGGAGAGTTTGGAAGACGACTCCTCATACTTCTTTGTATAGTTTCTCTGTGCCACCTTATTGAGTATGTAATTTACATGTAATCTATATTTTAACTGTGCATATTATTGCAAAGAGAAAAATAAAACCTAATGTGTGAAAAGTCATAAAAATGTATTAGTATCTAGCTAAACGTCCACTTATGGTTACATGCTATATTATGTCCTTACGTTAATACCGTCTCTTTGGAAAATCAGCAGCTAATATCTGAGAAAAAAAAAACAAAAAAAACAAACAGGAAACACTATCGCTGGTGTTTGTCTAGGCCCATAGCAGCAGTACTGTGCCTAGATAACTTTTTAATTTGAGACCCAATACTTTATATAGGCCCAAAATATGTTAGTAAAATTAACAATCACATTGGACCCAAAAAAACTAACAATCACATATGCAAAAGCAAAAGTATTGTATATTACTTTTATACTGTTAAAATAATTAATTAATAATTTAACACTAATATGAAGTCATTGAAAACCGAAATTATTAATTGCTTCCGTGGAAAAAATGTGGTGTGTATCAATTACTTGAGAAATGTCAACGATCAAAAAAGAGAAGAGCATGTGAAAAAGGGCTATGATGGATGTGTCTATTGTGGACGGTACCATCATGCTCAAGTATGAAATCCTTGGTCTTTTATAAGCTTGCTTGCCAAGATTTATCATAGCTAACTTTTTTTTTCTTCCTTATAATGAAAAAGAAGAAAAAAGTTAGCAAGTTACAAGCCAAAATAGCATAATGAGTATCAGGGGCTTTATTAAAATTACTAGATCTTTAATAAAAACTTGGCATCACAATATTTGACTTGAGTTTATCTTTTGGGATGGTAATTGATATTTGATAAACACACTTTCCCCTTACCACGCCTTCAAAAGAGGTGAGTTTGCTTGCTTGCATACTCATATACAACGAAATTGGAAATTTTTCATTTAGCACGTATACAGATAGCATCCAAATTAGGGGTCAATCTAGGTCACTTTTAATTCATGTACTGAAAAATAGTTGCAGCGATATGGACAATAATAGTAGAGTTATCGATTTTGGCAAGATGATTTGTGTTTTAGTTTGAGTTGAACTCGTTAATTACAATCTAACAAGAAATATAGTCATTTAGGCCTGGCTTGTTTGGCTCATGAGGACAAGCTGGACTTGTATTTTATGTAATTTTTTAATACTTTGAGATATTTTTCATTGTAAATAATGTGTGGCTCATTGGATAGTGGGCACTGTTCGACACGACGTGTTTTAGACTGAACTAGACGGGCTAGAAAATGCATGGCACGAAAGACATATATATATATATATATATATATATATATGGGCTAGTCAGCTTGACCCATTTTTACAGTTCGGCCTGGGTCAGAATGGGCTGTCTTGACAGCTTTAGATAATAGGTTAGGGTGACATGGTAATTGTAGTATTTGTATAGGGTTATGCTAAGGTGGAATAGTTTATAGGTGGTGTATGAGTGAAACAATTTTGTAATAGTTTTTATAACCATCAGATTTAGTGATAAAAATATTAATGGCCCAAATCTAATAAAAAAAACATGAGCACAAATACTTGTCCTCACATAACCCTTATCCCCACCCCTCACTCTCTCTTTCCTGAATTTTCCATCGCCACCGCCTCCCTCTCTTTGCCTCCTCCATCTCCCTCTCTCTCTCTTACTCCTCCCTCTGCTCTGCCTCCTCCATTATCTGCTTGGTAAGCTTCATCACTCTCTCTTACTTCTTGTGAAGTCAATGCTACTCTATTTGCACTGTATGAATCAGCAGCAGCAACAAAGATTGCATTTTTCTTCCTTTGCGCAACAAATACCCCAACCTCGACCTCCAAACCACCGCCACCGCCATTGATCGGAAACAAAAAAAAACAAAGACCCATTGCACCCTAACAAACCAACCTCCTCTCTCCATTTACCACTATACCTCCTTTAATATTCCCATTTGTTCGAACCCTGCAACAAAAAATTCACCACTTTTACACACAAAAATAAACATAAAAACAGGACTCCTCCATCCAACACCATAAAAATGAAGATGCAGGAAAAAATTGAAACTGAATAAAAAGTAACCCACAAAAAATAAGTTACAACTGAAACTATTTGAAGTTCGAAGCCAGCGAACAACAAAAAATGGGAATGGTTTGGAGAAGAGGAAATGGGCAGAAAATAAACTACAACATTCACCGATTAAGAGGAAGAAGAGGAAAAAAATTGAGGGTGAGTAAAATCAACTTACCGATGAGGGAAAAAAGAGAGCAAGGAAGCTAAGATAATGCGTGTAACACCCTCTTCCACGAAGGCATTACACTTAAGTAACAAACCCTCTAATGCGGAATTAAAATTTTTCTTCTGATCTTTCTTTTGGAAAAATACTGTCAAAAGGTATATTAATTTTCACAAATGAATTTTTCTTTATTGTTATTTTTTTTAAAGAAGTACTTAAGTGAACAGATATCAAATAGTAAATAGCATAGGGAATAAAATTCGTTTATTAATAATAGAGTGTATTATATACATGAAACCTTTTCTCAAATAAGTACAGACTCCCTATGCTGGTCAAACACTAAGAACTTCTGCAAGAAGCTCTAACAAGAGAACTCTAACTCAGAACTAGGACCCGTACGTCCTTCCACTAGATTAACTCGTCTTCAGAGTACGTCTCAATCCTCGAGCCCTGACAGGTCCACCCAGCTAGTGGTCCATCTATATGAATCATGTTTCAAAGAGCACAAAACATATAGGCAAGGGTCAAAATCTCTTTTGCAGTTATCCCCATAATCATACAAGTAGCATACCACAGAAATTCATGCAAAATCATACAATGACCATTTATAGCAGAAATCACTCACATGTGCATAATGTAGCATAATCAGTTTAAGTCACACAGACACCTCTTCACACAGAAATCACATCTCATCTTCACATATACAACATAGGTCACACAGACACTAGTCATACAAATCACCATATTCAACTTCACACAGAAGCATCACCGTTTCACACAGAAACATATCACAAGAATTCAGTATATATATACACACAAAACACTTCTATGGGCCCCTTTCTTCATAACAGATTCGACACACAGTCACGAGCACGTAGCCTGCACTCCATGGAGATTACTTTTCCCCAAACTCCTCATTTTTTCGACACTCAGTCACGAGCATTTAGCCCGCACTCCATGGAGATTACTTTGTTTTGCACACAGCAGTTGGCACACAGCCCTTTGCACACAGCACTTGGCACACAGCCCAATAAAACACAATCCATAGATATCCAGTCCAATGACATTCCGTCATAGACCCTCACAGTCCAATGACACTCTGTCCATAGACACCCAGCCCAATGACAATCAGTCATAGACCCGTCACATAACACACAGCATTAAATGGCACACAGCTTTTCTCATAGCATACAACATGAAATGACACACAGCCAATGAATCAACACACAACCTCTCACACAGCACACATCATTTAATGGGACACAGCTTATGGCACATAGCCTTGCACACAACACACAGCAGTTATATCACATAGCACTTTTACATCACAAAGCATTTTCTCAAATCACACACCATTTACATTCCACTGTATTTATTCATCTCCCCTTATTGACACTTAGTCCCCACAATCATTTCTCATCATTTATTTCACAACCTCCTTAAGCACATAGCTATTGCTCCATTTATACTTTATTCTAAAACGTTCTTTTAAATGCTAGGTTAATTTCTCTTAAAACCCTAGACTTATATTATAACCTCTTTTACTTCCACAACCCACTTAGGAAGAACTTTTCCGGGAAAAACTAATTTCCTTTAGGCTTAGCCCTTTTTCAAAAAACTTTTCTATAATTATGTTTCTGGCCCCAAAATGCTTAGATTTCCATTTTTGCCCCAAACTTCTAAAAATTACATTTTTGGCCCAAGAACATTTCTTTTATAGATCCAGTCCCTATATTTTTTTAAATTACATTTTCACTTTCTGTTTTGAAAACTTTCCAAAATTACACTTTTGCCCCTAAACTTTTGAAAAATTACATTTTGACCCCTGAATTCACGCATACAGTGTTTCCAGGGCATAGGAGTTCACACCTGTGAAAACCCTCACACCCAGGGCGTGAAAAGTGATGTAAACTTACCCAAAAATCCTAAAATTGATTTCCTTTTTGGGATTTGATTCTTTACTCCATTTCTATGATTTTTAAGCACCAAAACCAAATTTTAGCTTCATGAATCTTGATCCATTAAATTGATTTTCAAGAAGACAACTAAGTTACCATCTAGAGATTGAATTTTCTTGAAAGACATAGTTTAAACTTATCCATCTCTCAACCACCACCACATAGGATATCATAGACATAACTCTACTAGGGATCATACACCACCAAGCTCATGAAAAATCACTTCGCTCACACATAGAAAATTACTCCATCAATACATAATAAATCATTCACCAACACACCAATAATCATGCACCTCAAGCCAATATATATATATACCTCAAACATCCACCACCACATAGTAAAATCATCACCCAAGAACATATGAAAAATACCCTCTTAAGAAACATAACAAATCTTCCACCAAGAACATGAAAATCATCATCAAGCACAAGAAATCACATCCAATACAAACTTATATAATTATGGTAGCTAGAGAGAGTTTTCCCTTACCTCTTGGCCTTTCTCCTTCTCTTCTCTCTTTTCCCAAATTTATTATCACAAAGCTAATCAATCACCAATAGTCCAAAACCCTAAGCTTATTGCTCTTGAAAGGATAAGAACACCTTCATAAATCCAAAGCTTTGATGGAAGTTTAAGTGTTTAAAGTGGATTCCCTACACTTGATTATTGTGTAGAGGATCAAGAACATATGCTAAGAAGTCATGGAAGCTCATGAAAATGGAAGAAGTGGAGGGAGGAAGAAGATGAAGACTTAGGGAGAAAAGGAGAGAAAAATGGTTTTGGAATGAAAAGGAAAGTGATGAAAAATGAACAAGTCCCTCTCCCTCTCCCCCCTCAATTTCGTGGTCCCTCTTTCCCCTAGGAAGAACCATGGTTACTTTTCATTAATCATGGTTAAAACTAACCATGACACCTAATGAGTCATTAATAAAATATCAAGCCTTGGATGCTTTTCATTGGTTAACAATTGTGACTCATGGAATTACAAATGTTCCACACTCTTCCACACCAAACTAAGGGCGCTGCAGCTGTCCAAGAAAAGGGTGAAAATATTTTTCACCTTAACCATGGTAAAAGGTAAGTTTTCAAGGTAATTAGATGTGTTAACTTTTGTATTTCATAGTAAAAATTGTCCAAAAATTACCTATTGAAGTAAAAAGCTCTCATGACTCTTATAATAACCTAAGACCACGAAATTAAGGTGCTAAAAAGGTCTGGGTTCATAACAATTAAGTTTAGAAGCATTACGGTAATTTTTCGATTTTACCGTAACCCGTAAATTAGGGTTAAAATCAACTTTCTCTGAAAAATCCCAGAAAATTCCTAAAAATCATAAATATTATAAAAACACCATTGGTTACTCTTTTGGTTGATTTTGGATCATTCCCTATGTAACACCCTTTCTCCAAAAAGGATATTACACCATAGTTACCAAGAATTTTCGAATACTTAGAAAATATATTAGTGGAAGTTGGAAATCCTCCTTCCAAAAGCGGGTAAAATTTTTCACTTTGTTTGAAGAAGATGAGAAGGATGGGGAATATGCTTCCCTAATCTTTTCTTAAAGTTTTAAATGCGGAAACGTAAGATAATACACTTGTAAAGAGAATCTCATCTCATACAAAAATATTCAGAGTTTACAAGGCAAATCCAAGATACTCAAAATACTTTGAATAGTGAACATCTGAGCCGGTCAAATCTCTAGACCTCTACCCAAAGCAATACAGGAAACACTTGTTCTTCTTGGAATTCGCGTAGCAACCTCCATCAGATCTTCTCCTAAGGCTTAGCCCACTCCTTGGGAAAAACATCTACTCAACCACATATGGACAAAACATGGAAAGTAGGCATGGGTGAAAATCTTCATCATTTAAAACATACAATAGATATAATGCACACAGTAAATAAAATCCACACGACAAATATCACGCAATAATACTGTTATACTCATCCTCAAAATAAATATAAATGCTAAGTCCTTGCCCGTACTGTAATAGGAAAACAACACAAAATATCAATAGTATATTAATTCACATAGACTCTCTAAACTTTTGGGACACACCCACAAGCACTTTGCCCGCTACACTTGGGAATTTTACTTAATGACCTTCGGGACACACCCACGAGTATATCTACCCGCTGCTCCTGGAGACTTTCACTTAAATTCGGGACACACCCACGAGTAAGTCACTCGTTACTCATGGAGATTTTACCATAGGAATTTCGGCACACAGCCACGAGCATTCAGCCCGCTACTCCGAGAGATTTTTCACTTAAATTCGGGACACACCCACGAGTAAGTCACTCGTTAACCACATACACCAATTTACAACTTAACTCCCAAATAAACACGGAATCATAAGTAAACACAGAATCACATTTCTCAGGTACGAACTCAGTGTCACATATCTCAATCAAACACAGAATCACACTGTTCAGATAGGAACATCAAATCACATAGCTCAGATAACACTAAAATCAGATAAGAATAAAATCACATTTCTCAAAGAAATACAAAATCCTTTAACTCAGATAAAACATAGAATCTCAGGTAAAACATCATACTCCAAAATACTCTTGTCACTTTACTCTTTTCGGCTTTATTAATTTATTTTAAGAATAATTACACTGTGACAGGGTCAAACGCGGTAACGGATCATAACTGTAATAATATTAACAAAAATTATTACTTAGGTTCATTCTCTTTGGGAAAAGCCCTTTGGAAGCTAGTCAAGTAATCTTCGCCACGTATATACAAACTTACTAAGATAGGAGAAATAGCGCATCGGTATGGTTCCCAGGAAAGATCTTGGTGAGCTTTTGGGCTCCTTCAATGACCTTTGTCTTTCCTAGACAGATCCATACAAATGAACTACCTTAACCCATCATCAGTCTGTATATAAACAGTAAAAATCACAAGTTTTATATATTTTTGAAAAGAACATGGAAATGGAAGAAAAACACCAGTTTAGGAATTTTTAGCGTATTTAGTCACTTGCTCTCGTCTCAATGGCATAATAGAGATACGGCCCCTGAGCCCGACCGTATGAGTACACCGAAGATGTATTCTTACGCCTGACCAAAGCACCCCATCCATATCCGTCAAAAGAACTATAGAGGTTCAATTTTACAATTTCTTAAATTTGTTGATCACGGAGGCATAGCCCACTGGGTGATCAAGCCTTTATCGATAAAATTTCGCCAGCGTAACGGTACAATTTTTAAACTTTATAAATAAATTGGGCATTATAACTTTACTATTTGAAAAAATCACATTTTTAAATAAAAATTGGACATAGTAACCATTTAAAACAATTTAATAAATATATAACAATTTATTTAAAACAATAAACACCCAACACACAAATTTTCATCAAAACAAAGATCAAAACCATCTTTAAGAAGAATTTCCCCATACCTTGGCCAAGAACAATGAAGAACACTAAGAACACCAAGAACAAAAACACAAAAACTTGATTAGTAACACAAAGAAAACTCAAAGAAAACAAAGGGAAGAAAAAGAATTTTGGAGTGAGATTTCTCTTCAAGTTGATGGTGAGGAAAATGAAGAGCAACCCCCTCTATTTATAGGCAAAATTTCGAGCTCAATGGGGTGGTTTTGAAGCCCATGGTTTTCATCCAAAACCATGGTTTAGTTTTTTAAAATATCTAAAACAAAATATCTAAAAATTAATATCTAAAAATATCTAAAAACCCTAGAACAATTGAGAAGCTCCTAGAGCCTCCAAGAGACATGAAAAAGTCGTGCAAACTGACTGGAAGAAGAGGGAATGTGAATTTCCATTTTTGCCCCTAGGGTTTGGATGAAAAAGAGTGAAAATCAAGGGTATTTTTGTCATTTCATAAATCAAAAATTGAAATAATTAACTAAAATTGATGAGAACCAATGAGAATGCTAGAAAATGCCAAGACAAGCTTAAATAATTTCGTGGCACTTAATTTTGAAATTTATAGATAGTGCAAACTCTTCGGTTTTCATTGTTTCGCAGGTATAAACCCGAAAAAAGGAGAAAAATAGGATTTTGAAAACTTACACAGAAATAATTTTAAAAATCATGAAATAAATAATTAAAAATAAAATATAAAATACTTATGGACCTTTTACACGAAAATTATACCTGTGAAGCAAGGTTTTTGCGTTTAAACGTCACCGGGTAGCGTAGTTTTTTGTATTTTTTGAAAGTTTTCCAAAAATTCCAGAAAATTCCAGAAAATCTAAAATAATAAAAGAACCAACTTTTGTGAAGGAAGTTTATTTATTGAGTTTGTTTAACACACACAAGCTATTTAAATCTCTTTCCGTCAGTTAGACGTAAACCGTTTTCCGTAAAAAGACCCGATATTGATTGAAAAGCTACCGTTTCAGAAGTATTTCGAAATACATGTATTTTTCCCCTAATTTTAAGCTAGAAATAAACCACAAAACATTTTTGTCACAAGAATTCAAATAAAACAGAATAGAGACGAATAGACAAGGAAACAGATCGTGTAGGTAGACCTGACAGAAGCTGAATATTGACTGTTTTCAAAAGTAATTTTAAACATACGTATTTAAATCCTATTTGTAAACCAAAACTAAGTCTCAAAATATTTATTTTCCAAAAATTCATATAAGACAAAAATTTAGAACAGTTACTCAGAAAAACGGATGTTACACCCTAAGCTTCTGGCATTCACCTGTTCCCCCGTTTTCCCTATTCTCAGTCTATAAGGACCAAAACTACAATTCTTTGTCTGATATTCTAAAAATTCCCAAAATAACTTCTAAAATTATAAAATAATGTAAAAACATTATTTGGATCCTCAAAAACACTTCCCAACTTGTTCTGGTCTCCAAATCCACTCACAGTTCAGCCTAGTCAACTATAGGGACCAAAATGATAATATTTTTATCCGTTTCTCAGAAAATTCCCAAATAAATTTCTAAAATCCTCAAATATTATAAAATCACTATTGGTATCCGCAAATCATTTCTCTGACTCTAATTAGGGTTTCTATATCATTATATTCTTATTCTGACAGTCAAAACGTCTACAGACTTTTCCGTTTGACTTTCCACGTCAGCTCTAAACCACTTTTAATCTCATCAAAATCTTAATATTAACAATAATCCCCCTTTATTAACACTCTATCTCTCATAGTGAAAATTTGGGGCGTTACAATGCGAGGCGAGCAAGAGGAGTAGCTGGTGAAACAATGCTATATGCAGCTAGCTTTTACTGATTGAGGAGGGAGCAATGAGTCGAGAAGAGGATCCCGTCAACATCATCCTCCTCGCCCTCATCGTCGTCGATGTCTATGTTGTCGGTGTTGATGTCGTCGTCATTGTCTCCTTCACTCTCATCGGTGTCGACCTTGTAGGCGGTGGTGGCCGCACTCTGTGGAGGAAAAGGAGAGATGGAGGAGGCAGAGAGAGGGAGGCGGTGGCGATGAAAAATTCAGGAAAGAGAGAGTGAGGGGTGGGGATAAGGGTTGTGTGAGGACAAGTATTTGTGTTCTCGTGTTTTTTCTATTAGATCTGGGCCATTAATATTTTTATCACTAAATCTGATGGTTGTAAAAATTATTAAAAACTATTACAAAATTGTTTCACCCATACACCACCTATAAACTATTCCACCTTAGCATGACCCATTTGTATATCCACATTTTAAAAATTATACTTGTATGATCCGGATGGAGACCCATATTCACGTTGGTAACTATTGTGATTTTAAACTATTTCAAAGGTTAATAGTCTCACATTGCCTAGTCTGAAATGATAAAAGATAAAAGCTAAGATAAAAGAAATTTTTTTGCCGAAGTTTTAAAACTAATAAAAAGGGTTTTTAAAACATTTATTTTACTTAACTTTTAAAGTTATAAAATCAATAATAAAGTGTTCAAATTAATTTAGTTATTATGACATTGAAAGTTGTGAAGAAAAAATTAATGTTAACATACAATGAGATGTTAACATATATAGTTTTTTTGATATACAACATAAAATAATGTTATTTTAAGTTTACAAAATGATAAACACTTTTAAATAAACTAGATATTTGAAATGGAAATTATTCTAAAATAAATAAAATAAGAGATAAGAATTTTCCTTTTTCTAAAAGAAAGTTCACATGACACCTTTTTTTATAATATCTCATGGTGCATGCCCTTTATAATTATTTTATTCTTTGTTTTATTAAAAAGATGTTCATTCATTCAAATCGGTAAAATACATCGATAATAACACAAATTCAACATCGCTAAAAACTAAAAATGATGAATCTGTGAATAAATTCACAGCACCCAAGTTAATAGCATAATACGGCAAAATCCCTACAAATGTGACAAAATCAAAGTGATCGGAGTACCCATGCCTCCGGATCTGTAACGTTGATGCCCAAGTCTTGATTGAATCTGTAATGGATCGAAGCTTGTCAATCTAAACCAAATGAACACCGCAACAAAACGAGAAACCAAATGGCGCCACACCAAGACGATGATCAAAACACCACCACACGCAGACGACGATCAATGACTTATGTGCAAGTTAGGTTAATTTACTAGGTGCCGCGCCGTTTGGTTAATCTCTGACTTCTGTGCAAGTTAGGTTAATTTACACGCAAAATTAAAATGGAACATGCAATGCCTTTTTTTATTTATGTAAGACAAACCCAACACTACGTTATTTGTTAAATTAAGATAGTTCCGTTAAAGTTACGTTGTGAAAACATCACATGCATAATACAAATCGTAGATCTCCCCACTTAAATTTCTTCCTTGGAGTCAAATGATGTGTTAACGGGTGCTTTAAGGGCAATGGTTAAAGAATTAAGAAATTGAAATTGAGCTGTACTAGTATGACAATTGATACTTTTATAAATTGTTTATTAAAGAAAAAAATGTGATATAACTTAGTTTTTATTTTGTTTGATAAAAAACGTGAGATAGAGAAAAACGTGTTTACATTAAATGACTTTCATATTCTTTTGAGATAACCATGGATAAGCTGATAAATGAATAAAATTATCAATTCAACAGCTTTTCTCACACTAGAGAGAAAAGGTCATATGACTTTGATCATATTTTATTTTATTTATTTTATCATACCCAAATAAGTAAGAAAAATTATTATTTTTTCATTTGTATTTAACTCCTCTATTATTTTCCCTCAAAGAAATAATTAAAGATTAATATTTATATGTTATAAGAGTTGTGTTTAGAAATGTTTGGACTCTAAGCAAAATTTTTTGTTTCAAGTTAAGTGACCTATTTACAAAGTGAAGGGACGCATGAATTTTAGTCAATAATAGATAGTAGATAATATATTATAAAATGTGTGATCAGCACTTCTCTTAGTCTAATGTCACTTATCAATATTTTTTTATTATTCTCAATTTTTTAGTTATAAAATTATTGATCAAAATTTTTACAATCAATTAATTTTAATATTCCACTCTCAATAGGTAATGTAGCTAAAACTAATATATTCATTTTATCTTATAACATAGTTACACATTTCAAATAGAATGTAAACAGTTTTTTAATTTTTTATATAAGAATGTAAACAATTTTAATTTTGAAAGGTTAATTTCTTACGACAAGGGCGATAATTATAGGTCAAAAGAAAAAAAAGAGCAATAATTATTAATAATAAAGAGAGTAATAATTATTGGTAATTTGATAATAATTAAGAGTCAAAAGAAAAAGAGAATAATAATTTAGTATTAAAAAATAAAATATTTAAAAGAGATAAGAAATTAGCAAGAAGATAAAAAAAAGAAAAAGAAAAAGAAAACTAAAAACATTACATTGTTAAAAAATAGAAATCAATAATAATTTGTTGTGTTGATAAAAAAATATATTTTAAAGTGACACAAAAATATAAAAAATTAATAAATATATCAGTGTAAAATTATTTTTTATTTCAATTAATAAGTACTGACTCTAAAAAGTATAATTTTTTAGAAATGATACTAAATTGAAAATCTATATATTAATTAAAAATTCTATTTTTTATTTTAAAATAATCGTGAGTTTTCATGTGATATACTCCGTTTAAAAAATTTCCCATTTTTCCCCTACTATTTTTTATTTAGGAATTTTAGAAATACATATAATTTGCCAAATAAAATATGGTGCAATCCTTTTGTCTCTGTCTTTCCTTTTCCTTCCATAGGTTTGAAAATACTACACACATTGTGTTGTGTGAAAGAGAGTGGTCAATGGCTAGAAATAAATGAAAGGGAGAAGTAGTTAATTGATTGAATGTAATCACGTGAGAGTGAGGCGCAGGCAGCAGTAGTAGGCTGAGTAGTTGACCCAACATAGAAGAAAATCACATCACACAGTACAATTTCAATTAATTAAATGTCCATTAAATTAATCAGAATTAATGAAGAGAGTGGTGGCAAGTAAAACCCGATTGGGCCACCCATTCCCCGTGACGCTCGCCCACCTTACCGCTGTTTCCTCAACCAACTCCCTATCAGGCGCGTGCTTTCCACGGCTTCCAACATTTGTTAAGGTTCTCATTGCTCGCAAAATTCGCACTCCTTGTTGCCCGTTCGGAATCCCTGTACGAGTGTGTTTTTTGGTTTACGAGAGTATCATTTACGCATTGGCGTATCTAAGATACTGGGTCAGCATGGATAATTTTTCTGCGGTGGTTCGATAGTCGTTAAGCGGTAGATGTGATTGGATTTTACATACGAGAGTATAAGAGATTGAGATGAGAGGAAGAGAGATGAGAGCTAATTTAAAGTTAAATAGAAAGATTGAGATACTCAGATTTTTTTAGTTAGTTATTAGCTAGAATTAAAATTTAAAAATATTAAGTAAAAAATAGTAAATTTATTAAAATTAAATAGAATTTTTAATGTTACGAATGAGTTCAATATATAAAAATAGAGCAAAAAAATACAAAAATTTAAAATATTTAATAGTAATTTTATCAAAACTAAAGGTGCAACTGCGTCCACTCAAAGATATGTATATCTCCACCGGTTATATTGGGGGTAAAAATAAAATTTTATAGGATCAAAATTGGAAAAACTAAATAATAAATAAGATTTTTAAAATTTGAGTAGGAGTTTGTGTCTAGGGGTGTTCAAAACCGAACCAATCTAAAAAATTAACCGAAAATCGATCTAAAAAATCCAAAACCGATCAAAAATCGATTTGTTTGGCTGACTATTTTGGAAGACCAAACCAAACCGCTCGGATTTCGGATCTCTTCACTAAAACTGAACCGAACCATAACTTATAATATTATTTCTTTTGAACTTACATATATAGGTTGCTAATCAATTGTTACATTGTGTGTGTTTTTTAGAATTGATTTTTGCAAGTAGTCTTTTGTGTTAAATATTAATTCACAATGACTTGTGTGTGTTAAATATTATTTCATATTTTTTATTTCATTTGTTTAGAATATGATTTTGCAAATACTATTTTTCTATAAGACAATTTTTTAGAAATGACATATGTATGTTTAGAAATTGGCTTTATAATTGATAATCTATCAAGAATTGTTAAAACATATGTCATTGAGTTGTACTCGGAAATATATTAAAAGTGAAACGGAATCACTTTGGTTGATATTTATTTTCAAAAAAAATTATAATCGAAAAAAACCGAAAATCGATCCAATCTAAACCGCATTGTTTCGGATCGGATATTTTTTTGAAAGCAAACCGAACTGAGCCGAATCACATGCTATTTTAAACTTTGGATCAGATTATTTTTTACCTCAGAACCGAACCGAGTTACGAACACCCCTACCTGTGCCCACCCTCACATATATATAAGTCTTCCAACGACTGGATGAGAGATGAGTGGAGGCAAAAATGAAATTTTAGGGGTCAAAATTGAAAAACTATAGATATTTAGTTGGATTTTTCAAATTTGAGTAGGGGCATCTACCCACACTGGGCTCTACCTAGCTAGGTCCGCCCCATGCATTCACATGTAACTGTGCAAACTAATTTCTCGAAATAGAGATATTAGGATTCATCTAAGGAGTTGATTTTTTCTAACAAATATACTTTCTTGGCTAGGATTGGTTGATTTGGATCCACCTTCTATCTTTTACTATTTTTATTTTGGTTTTATTTTTTATTTTTTTTATTAACTGGTTTTATTTTTTAGGAACCTTATCATGGATTAAAATTTGATTTTTCTCTATTGATGCTTTTACTTGAACTTAATGCTTTCACACTCCGAGTGTGAAAATTTGCACAGATGTGATTTTCTCTTTTCAAGCTTCGAATTGATTCATACGCTTTCACATCTTTAGCGTCAAAATTTTCACAACTGTGATATCTTCTGTCGAAACTTCGAATTGTACACGACACGTTTACATCATGGGTGTGAAAATTTTCACAACTTTCTAAGTTGAAGATTCGAATTGTACCTAAATGCTTTAACACTCGGGTGTGAAAATTACCACATCTGTGATTTCCTATATATGTTGAATAGCTTCGAACTGAATCTGACGCTTTCACACCCTTTGTGTAAATATTTCCACAGTTGTGATTTATTTTTTTGAAGTTTCAATTTGAACTTGATGCTTTCAGCCTTTGGGTGAAAAATCCAATAATTTGTGGTTAGTTCCGTCATAGTCCCTCAGAAATTGTAAACAGGTTATAGACAACGTTCACATCCCTGGTGTGAAATTGACCAAAACTGTGATTTAATATATTAAAGTTGCAAATTGAACATAACACTTTTGATATACACCTGACCTACAAGCTCTAATGAGTTAATTTTTTGGTCAGAACTCTAATGAGTTCTTTAATTTGTCCTATTAATATATATCTGCTTAAGTAGTAGAAGATATATATAAAGCCAAAATTTCATTGACAAAACTAACTCTAGGAAAAAAAAACTAATCTACTGACATCAAAATGAAATATAATCTTCGACATATAAATACACATATATGGGAAACGAATTCTATCCAAGAATTTTTTGATTCAAATATGTCAAAGATTCAACCACGGTCATAAATTTCCTTAAAAAAAACCAGGGTTATACATATCTTCAAAAAACTGAATAGGGACAATTAAACCGAGGTTATACATAGCAAAGAGATCTCTTTTGTTTACTGTTCCATTTAGTTTTTATCAGTTACCTTATTTTATTGCGGACACTACTTTGTTCTAGTTAGTTTTTATCCATGCATTGAATTTGATTTAGTCAAAAAAAGGGAAGTACAATTAAAAGGTAATATTGAAATATAAACTATACTGCTATTTACAGGTTTTACTTTGTCATTAATACTTGATACTTTAAAAATTTCTTCATTATTTGTCTTATACAGTCTAATTTTGTCACCTTGATGAATCGGATAGGTTCTAACAAATTGATACTATCATTTTCCAATAAGGCTATCTAGAAAAGGACCACATTATTGGAGTTGTAAAAATTTGACCGATATATACAATCATTTTAAAGAAGTTTAGTTTTCATCAACTTTAAAATATAGTTGATATCTAAAAAATTATTCTATAAGATTTATAGTTGTATTCATGAATAATTGTTTAATAAAAATTCAAATCATTTATTTCGTTTCAATCTCAAAATATAAACCAAATTTTAATAAAATTTATAACATAAATTTTAGACTTTTTTTTTGGGTTTCAAGGACACTAGTAGTGGGAATAGAATAGAACCATAGAAAATATGAGCAATGAGTCGACTCAGCGCCGTTTGTCCACGCGCACAATGGAAACATGGGGTTTGAACTTTGAACGTTGAAGCAAAGAAAACCTCTTCCTTGTTTTACCACACCCACACCCAAGTTGTCTAATCTCATCACACGATTTCCTCAGAGAGAGAGAGAGAGAGGAACAGACAAAGTTAGGTGCCCCGCATTGACAAACAATGAATCAGAGAGAGAAATAAATGTGTTTGTCAGCTACTGAGACTTTTGCTTGTTGCTGTTGTTGCTCCGTCCTCGACCTTTGTTCTCCACTGTGATCAAATCCATCCAATACTCCAAAATACAAAAAAAATTTGCACACAAGTCAGCTCCTCCGTCCTTATTTCAAACCTACCCCTATAATATAATCAAAATCTAATTTAGATAAACTTCGCTATAAATATTTTTAATATATATTTTTTATAGAAGTTAAAATTAACTTTTATTTTTTATATTTTTTAAAAGTTAACTTTTTTAATTTCTTTAAATATATTTATTTATAAATAACTATTTAATAATTTTTTCTCTTGTATACATAAAAAAAATAAAATATAAAATAAAATTAATTTTTTTATAAATTAAAAATTAAAGTTTTTACCTCCAACTAGATTATAAATATAAATAGATTAGAAATATATTTATTTATATTTTAGATTATAGATTCTCAGGAAAGATAAAGAACTTTCCTTTTCTGTCCTACACTGTGATAAGACTTGTGCTTTATCTCTCCTACACCATGCTTCCTTGATTTGAAATCTCTGCTATCTTTGTCTTCCTCTAGATTCTATCTATCACTGTTTTGGTTTGAAAATCAGAGAGAGAAAGAGTGACAGCTATTACCCTTTGACAAAAAAATAAAATAAAAAATAAAAACCTTTGAAGAGGAGGAGGAATCATTAGAAAAAGAGAGAGAGAGAGAGAGAGGAAAAAGGGTGTTTGGTTTGGAAACTGAAGCAGATCCGTTTGATGTGAGTTGGTTGAGGTTAGGTTCTCTGGGGCACTGTTTGTGGCCACCCCTTTACTTTATTCTGCTTCTTCAGTGTCACCTTTGTTGAGTTGAGCTTAAATTTCAAACCTTTCTCTGCTTTCTGGCATCTCAAGTAAACAAAGATTTGGTTTTTGGGTAAAAGGGTTTTCTCTGGAGGTGGTGTGAGCCTGAGGGGTCTCGTGAGGGGTAAAGGGTCACTGTTGAGTTGAGCTCTCTAAGCAATATCAGGTTTTTGTTTTTGTTTTTTTGTTTTTGGGTCAAAGGTTGTAAATTTCAAGTGGGGACTGAGGGATCTCACCGCTTCTACTTGTGTATTGATTGTTGTCTCACTTTCTTTTTTTAATGGCCACTGTTGATTGCTTCATCCACAAGCTGTTGTCATATGGTCCCTGTGCTACTTTCTTTGGTGTTTTCGTATATGCGATAATATAAGTATCCTCATTTGGGCATCCTATCTCTTTCTTCAAGGGTGTTGTTTTTTTTTTTTTAATTTGCTTTCAGATTGAGTAGGAGTTTTTCTTCCTCCACTGTCTAGATCTCTTATTCTTGGGATTTGATGTGAGTTGGGATTGGTGATCCAAACCGTTTCCTTGAAATTGTTGCTTTCCCTTGCAAGGTGCAAGTTGTTTGATCTAATTGGGAGCTGTGATTGCTTTATTTGGGGTACTTTCTCAGTTTGTGGGAAGCACTGCAATTCTCAGTGATACTAGCTTCTGCTGTGTCTATGGGAGCTTAGCCCTTATTTTGAGCTGAATATAAATCATTTTTTTTTGTTGCAATGGTGCTGTTCAGATGTTTCTCTGTGACACCACTTCAGTGGTGTTTCTTGTCTTGCTTACTTTGCTTGTCTCTGGCTCTTAACAACAACCAAACCTCATCATCCTGTGACCCGGGTGATTTATCAGCTCTGAAGGAGTTTGCAGGCAACCTTACAAATGGCTCTATTGTCAAAGCATGGTCCAATGATGTTACCTGTTGCAACTGGATTGGAGTTGTCTGTGATAATAATGTGACTGGTGTTGGTGATGGAGCAGCTGCTAGTAGAGTGACCAAGTTGATCCTTCCTGCAATGGGTCTCAATGGGACAATTTCACCCTCTTTAGCACAACTAGATCAGCTCAATGTGCTGAATCTCTCATTTAATCTTCTTGGGGGTGGATTGCCTGTGGAGTTCTCCAAGTTGAAGCAGTTGAAGTTCCTTGATGTGAGCCATAACATGCTGTCAGGACCTGTTGTTGGGGCACTTTCTGGTTTGCAATCCATTAAGGTGTTGAATATTTCCAGCAATTTATTTGCTGGTGACCTCTTCCATCTTGATGAATTCCCACATCTCCTTGCTCTCAATGGGAGTAACAATTCATTCACTGGCAGATTCAGTTCCCAAATTTGCAGCTCTTCAAGGGATCTTCACACCCTTGATTTGTCTGCAAACCATTTTGTTGGTGGTCTTGAAGGCTTGGACAACTGCACCAAATCCCTGCAACAGTTGCATTTGGATTCCAATTCATTCTCTGGCCCTCTTCCAGATTCATTGTATTCAATGTCAGCCTTGGAGCAATTCTCAGTCTCTGCCAACAATTTCTCTGGCCAGTTAAGCAAGCAACTGAGTAAGCTTTCTAGCCTAAAATCTCTGGTGGTTTCTGGGAACCGGTTTTCAGGGGATCTCCCCGATGTGTTTGGGAACCTTTTGCAACTGGAACAATTAGTAGCACACGCCAATTCATTTTCTGGACCATTACCTTCCTCATTGGCCTTATGCTCTAAGCTTAGGGTGCTTGATCTTAGAAACAATTCCTTGTCAGGTCCTATTGATCTTGATTTCACTGGCTTGTCTAATCTTTGCTCACTGGACCTTGCTAGTAACCATTTCACTGGACCCCTTCCTAGATCCTTGTCCTATTGCCATGAATTGAAGGTTTTAAGCCTAGCTAGGAATGGTTTAAATGGCTCTATCCCTGAAAGCTATGCCAACCTCACCTCACTTTTGTTTGTATCCTTTTCAAACAACAGCTTAGTGAACTTATCTGGGGCTGTGTCTGTTCTTCAGCAGTGCAAAAACCTTACCACTCTTATCCTCACTAGGAATTTCCATGGTGAGGAGATTCCAGAGAGTGCAGTACCAGGATTTGATAGTCTTATGGTTTTAGCACTTGGGAATTGTGGTCTTAAAGGCCATATTCCTTCTTGGCTATCAAAATGCAGGAAATTGGCAGTGCTTGATTTGTCCTGGAACTATCTGAATGGTAGCATTCCTTCTTGGATTGGTCAGATGGACAGTTTGTTCTACTTGGACTTCTCAAATAATTCTCTCACAGGAGAGGTACCAAAAAGTTTGACAGAAATGAGAGGCCTCATGTGCCCAAACTGTGGTAGATCAAATCTTGCTACTTATTCAGGCACTCCTCTCTTTGTTAAGAGAAACACAAGTGCTAGTGGGCTGCAATATAACCAGGCCTCAAGTTTCCCTCCTTCCATATACTTGAGCAATAACATGTTGAGTGGAAACATATGGCCTGAAATCGGCCGGTTGAAGGCACTGCATGTCTTAGATTTAAGCAGGAACAACATCAGTGGTACCATTCCTAGCACTATTTCAGAGATGGAGAACTTGGAAACATTGGATTTGTCTTATAATGATCTGTCTGGGACAATCCCTCCATCATTTAACAACTTGACATTCTTGTCAAAGTTCAGTGTGGCATATAATCACCTGGAAGGATCAATTCCAACCGGTGGGCAATTTTTAAGCTTCCCTAGTTCAAGCTTCGTGGGCAATCTGGGGCTTTGCAGGGACATTGATTCTCCTTGCAAAATCATCAACAATATGAGGCCCAATATTTCTTCTGGTTCATCCAGAAAATTTGGTAGAGGCAATGTTCTTGGCATAACAATCAGTGTAGGGATGGGGCTTGCACTGCTGCTTGCAATTATTCTGCTAAGAATGTCAAAGAGGGAGGAAGATAAGCCTATTGATAACTATGATGAGGAGCTAAACAGTACTAGGCCACACAGGTTATCTGAAGCACTTGTTACCTCAAAATTGGTGCTTTTCCAGAATTCAGATTGCAAGGACCTCACAGTTACAGATTTGTTGAAAGCCACAAACAATTTCAACCAGGCAAATATTGTTGGTTGTGGTGGTTTTGGTCTTGTCTACAAGGCATATCTTCCAAATGGCACAAAAGCAGCCGTGAAGAGACTTTCCGGGGACTGCGGTCAGATGGAACGCGAATTCCAAGCCGAGGTAGAGGCCCTCTCAAGAGCTCAACACAAGAACCTTGTTTCTCTTAAAGGCTATTGTCGGCATGGGAGCGACAGGTTGCTAATTTACTCATACCTGGAGAATGGAAGCCTGGATTATTGGCTACATGAGTGTGTGGATGGAAATTCGGCTCTGAAATGGGATGTAAGGCTCAAGATTGCACAAGGCGCGGCTCGCGGATTAGCTTACTTGCACAAGGGGTGTGAACCATACATAGTGCACCGTGATGTTAAGTCTAGCAACATACTTTTGGATGATAAGTTTGAAGCTCATTTGGCTGATTTTGGTCTCTCAAGGCTACTTCAACCATATGATACTCATGTCACAACAGACTTGGTAGGAACTTTAGGATACATTCCACCAGAGTATAGTCAGTCGCTAACAGCAACCTTCCGCGGCGATGTCTATAGTTTCGGTGTTGTTCTTCTCGAGCTTCTTACCGGTAGAAGGCCTGTGGAAGTCATCAAGGGGAAGAATTGCAGGAATCTGGTGTCTTGGGTTTTTCAGATGAAATCTGAAAACAAGGAGCAGGAAATCTTTGATCCAGCAATTTGGCAGAAGGACCGCGAGAAACAACTGTTGGAGGTGCTTGCCATTGCTTGGAAATGTCTAGACCAAGATCCAAGGCAGAGACCTTCTATTGAAGTTGTTGTTTCATGGCTTGATAGTATAAGATTTGATGGCTGTCAGCAATACTGATCTTAGTAGTTCTTGCTTTGGTGCCCAGATATTTGGGTTTTGGTTGGTGTATAATTTGACAATATAGTTATAAAGCAAGTTTGTTGTATGAAGGTGGTGGAATGTTCTTGTTGGGGCTACCCTACTCTCTTATTTCATTTAGTCCTTTTACTACATTATACTGATAGGTGTAACATGTATAAAATGATAATTTTGGTCATGAAATCATCTTGCAAAAGCAATATAAGTATGCACCCTTTTCCCGTTTATAACTTAAGGCCCATATCATGTGATTTTAATGTTGTTATGTCTTAGTCAGAGTCTTTTAATGTGCAATACACTTGTTTCTATGTGCATGTGATGCATGGCAAGTAGGACAAATGATTTCTAATCCTTACAAATTTTAGTTGTCCTTATTCTTCAGGCTGACTTTCTTTGCCTGGTCTAAATCACTCAGTTTTGGATTTGGATTTTCTTTTTCCCATTCCTGATTGTTGGTAAGATTCATATTGTGTGGCTGCAATTTGTGGATTGTGCATGTGCCTAAAAAGCATGCATGCACTTGCTTTTTTTTTCTCTTAACAAGAGTTGATACTGAGTAACACTAGATTAGGGAACAACATCTGCATAATTTGTTGCTTTACAACCTGTTATTTTTCTTGTGGATAAATGAGGAATAATACATTCAACTATCTTTTATGGAAATTGATCATTGGATGGATTACCTCTTACACTCAGAAAAGGATGAATATTTCTTAGTGGTTTAAGGGAGAATGGACCAAACAAGTCTTAAAACGTGGGGCATCATTTGTCCAAATACATAATGAGTGGAATATGCACTTGGGAATTAATCAATTGGCTGAAGAAATAAATCCCATCATAGCATTGATGTGAAGTCTCACTGCCATGTATTATACATGGGACTGTCCTTTCCATGTTGAAACGCCTCCTATGCCATTACTTTAATGGTATGCATGTTTAAATTCACTTTTATAAGAGAAAAATGATTTGAAAATCAAAATTGATTTTGACTTATTTTGGTGTTTTTGAGTGGAATTGATTTTGTTTTTAGAGTAGATTCTAACTTGAAATTAGAATTTGAAGTTTTTATCTATAAACGTGATTTTTAGCTTCAAATTTATTATTCAATTAATTTTTATGTTTTTTATAGTTAAATGTTAGTGGCGTGATTCGAACCCATGACCTCCTTTACGCTCAAACCCTTATGTCCCCCTAAAATCACAAAACCACTTCAACTCACTTTTACGTAAACGTATCTGAACATAAATCACTTTACATTTAAGCACTTTTAACCAAAATTTTAATTAATTCAAAATTAATTTTCATCACCGTAGAATCAAACACACACTACCACATGAGCTGGCTGCGGAACACCAACAACACCTAAAGTGGCTTTCAAGTAGGGAAGGGATCAATGGAGGAATTTCTTTGGTTGAAAAGTAGGCTGCTTTTTTTTTTTTTGGTCCAAAAAAGTAGGCTGCTTGAAATTCAATATTGGAGGAAAAAAAAAAAAAAGGTCTTGAGCTTGAGTAATCTAAAATCCCATAAAACCAACCAGTTGCAATAACAAATTTAAATATATGCTTAAGCTTTTTGGGCAGCTGAAGCTTTTCTCCATGTTTCTATGGAAACTTGATGTGAATTCACCTAATGCGCTAGCCAGTACAAATCGGGTGGCAATAAACATATCCAAGTAATCTCTCTTCCATGTATGGTGACCAATAATGCCTTATATTTTAAGATGTACTTTAGCCGTAAACAAAACAGAAATGGTATTGGTCAAGTCATTATCAAGAAAAAGTTGAAGCAACGCGTTAGCATTTGAAATAAATAATTTTAGTTAGAATGAATTTTGTAAAGGAATTAGGAAATTTTCTCCTCTGATTTGATGTCTCGTTGAAAACAGAGGGGTAAGGGAGAAAATAGTGGAAATTGAACAGAAGGGTGCAAGTTGGTGCTTTTTTACTACTATGGCACTTTTTTTTTAATTATTTCCCAAACTAGTATTTTTTTTATTTTATTTCCCAAATTAGTACTCTTTTCAATTAAATATTCATTTTTATTGGTTATCAATTAATTAAATATTAAATATTGGTTTAAAATTATAATTAAATTGTTAATTGTTAATTAATTAAATATTTAATTGTTAAATATTAACTAATCCGATTTGTTAACTAATTAATAATATAATTATAGAAAATAGCTCACATTGATTTAAAATTTAAAAATATAAATACAAAAGTGATACAAATAGAAATGATACAAAAGTAAATTAAATACAAATGATAAAGAAAATTTAGCGTTGCGTATCGACTCCAAAACGCTAAGGGAACTTTTACTTGTATGCTCTTCATTTTGACACAATCCACATCTCTTAAGATGATGACTCCATTTCGTTTGATCCATTTCGGTACGAATTCTTGTAGACTACGGACGACCATTTGGATCTCTCTGCATATTGTTGGATTGTGACACAACTTAATTCCATTGTATTCTGGTCAATATGAACAGTGAGACACCAATTTGAACTCTTCGCGACATTGATGTCTTTGTCTTTTGTGACAGAAAAAGAATAGAAGGGGTGCTCCGATTAGTGTGAAGAGACAGACACATTGATGTCTTTGTCTTTTGTGATAAAAAAGGAGTGAAGGAAGGTGCTTCAATTAGTGTGTGGAGATAGAGACATTAATGTTTTGACTTTTAAACTAACAATTAATATTGTATTTGTATTTTTAAATTTTAAATCAATGTGAGCTATTTTTCTATAATTATATTATTAATTAGTTAACAAATTGGGTTAATAAATATTAACAATTAAATACTTAATTAATTAACAATTAACAATTTAATTATAATTTTAAACCAATATTTAATATTTAATTAATTGATAACTAATAAAAATAAATATTTAATTGAAAAGAGTGCTAGTTTGGGAAATAAAATAAAAAGAGTGCTAATTTGGGAAATAATTAAAAAAAAATGCTATAGTGGTGAAAAAGCCGCAAGTTGGCGACCAAAATTCCTAGGATATATTAATGAGAGTAGTGTAAGGAGTAGGGATAAAGAGGGAGGATAAAAATGAGAGATATGACGACTAATTGGTGTGATGGAAAAATGAAGAAAACAGAGAAGAGATGTCACGTGAAAGAAAATAAGTATCGAAAAATCATAACTATATTAATAATTACTCAGATTGGGGATAGCCAATACAAATAGGGCTTCTGTTCCTTTTTTTCATATTTAAGAATTAGTTTAATTATATTTTTGGTTCCTTAGGTATTGTTATTATGTGATTTTGATCACTATTTGCAATTGCGCTAATTGAATCGTTAGGTATTTTAAATGTTATAATTAGGTCTCTCTTTCAATGTGTCGTCCAATTTTGGACACTAAGAACCCATGTGGCACACATAAATCTGAGTTGACACTCATCAAGCACAACTTGGACTGCTGCCTGCTTGGCGCTGATTTTGGTGTACATTAAGTTCTTCATTGAAATCAAATTTAAAATTAATGTCGACATGTAGAAAATATGAAAAACAAAATAGTATCCATCCATGTATTTTAAAATCAGTGTCAAAATAGTCTCACATGTGTCACATGAGCTACTGATATTAAAAATTAGTTACCAAAGGAACCTTATTGTAATAATTTAGATTAGATACATGGAGACCCAATTGACACAAATAAAATCTTATCGAGTGCAATAGCAAATTCGCAATATTGAAAGATCAAAACAGCGGTTAAACCTTAAAAGTTATATCAAAACGGGAGGAAAGACACTATTTATCCAACAAATGGAACATTCTTGCTTTCTTTCTTCTTTTTTTGTCTTTTTCTTTTGGACAATCTATTTTTGGTCCAAAGCAAATAGTTGCAATAAGCAAGACTGTTTTGGCGTTTGGACTTTCGAGTTTTCTGTTGGGGCCAGCCGAAAAGAGCACGTACCTTTTGTGTGGTCCAAAAACCCAAGGTCACTTGCTGAGATGCATCGAATCTACCATAGATTTGCTGAAGACACATGATAATAGAGAGCATAGGGATGGAATTTTGCATTTGCTTTCGTGTTGTCCAAATATTTTCTGGGCTTCTTACAAATATTTACCAACAAGCAACTACCCCAACCCACCCATTTCTTTAGTTATGGCCCAAAAGAAAACATTGCATATAACTCATACTAGTATTTTGACCCGTGCGTTGCAAGAAAAAAAAAAGATTTTGTGAGTATAATTTTGTGTATTAGTGAAACATAATTTTTATTGTAAATTAGAAAGTATACATATATATATGTTGCACATTTATCCAAATATCTTGATGTATATTGTTATTTATAGATTTGATTTTACATAAACATTTTATATAAATTTAACTTTATGTCTGAGTGAAAAAAAGTAATATGTTTGTTGTAATTATTACCACGTAAAACCAATAAAAAAAATTTATAAAAGAAAAAATCAATGAAATTCACAACTATATGAAATTTCATATCTAAGTTGTGAAAACGCAAACTTAATTCTAAGACTCAACAGAGAAAATCACATGTGTGAGAAATTTTACACCAATGATGTAAAAATGGCAGACTCAATTTGAACATTCAACAGAGAAAATAACAGCTGTGGTAAATTTCACACTCAATTTGAACATTCAACAGAGAGTGCACAGGGACAATCACAGTTATGGAAAATTTTACATCCAGTGTGTGAAAGTGTCAGGTTCTATTCCAATATTCAACAGAGAAAAGCACAACCGTGAGTAACTACACACCAGGGATGTGAAAATGTCAGGTTCCATTCCAATATTCATTAGAGAAAATCACATTTGTGGAAACGTTCACACCAAGGCTGTGAAAGCGTGAATTTCATTTCGAAAAATCAACACATATAATCACAGCTTGGGTAAAATTCCACAGTTGGGGTGTGTTCGCATATGACTTCTTTACAATTTCTGATGCGCTGTGTCAGAACTATTCACAACTGTAGAAAATGTCACACCAGCGTTGTGAACATATCTGACTTATTTACAATTTATAATGCGCTATATATCATAACCAATTAAAATTTGTAGAATTTTCACACTTGGAACTTTGAAGTGTCAGTTTCAATTCAAAGCTTCAGTAAAAGGAAATCACAATCATATATTAACTAAATGATGTATTATAATTCTAACAAATGGTTAAACTTAAGTCTATTTTGGATTCCCTTCACATTAAAATTTGTTTGATAGCTTCAAATATCTCCTATCTCCTATTAAAATATCACTCCAAATAAATTCATCCCCAAAATCATTTGCTTTCGTGTTGGCCAAATATTTTCTGGGCTTCTTACAAATATTTACCAACAGGCAACTACCCCAACCCACCCATTTCTTTAGTTTTGGCCCAAAAGAAAACATAACTCACATATGCCTTTAACATCGCTCATAACTCACGCTTGTGCCTAATTTTGGCCCAATTTCTCTTTAGTCTTTAAACGACAACGCTTTAGCCAATTAATTTACTTATTATGGAGGGTATAGTTTTCTCCGCACACAAGGAGCAACCGCACCGTGACAAACCCGGACAAAGGGGACGGGGGAGGCTCGCCGTCACCTGAGACGGCATGCTCTTTCCGTGACAAACTGTTGGGCAACAAGAAGGCACAACCAAGAAGGGAGAAGATGGATCTCATAGCAGAAGGACTGGTAACTGTGGATTTGGTGGGAGGAAACAGACTGCTTCCAAAGATCATCATCAGCAAGGACATGTTCAAGGAACTCTGCCACCCATGGCAAGAGGCTTTGATCGTAAAGCTACTGGGGAAATCAGTGGGGTACAGAATTATGCAACATCGTCTTTCTGTGTTATGGAAATTATCAGGAGGATTTGAGTTGATGGACGTTGACCATGGATACTACATGGTTAAATTCGACCTGGAAGAAGATAGGGAGAAAGTGATTGGAGGGGGGCCCTGGATGATTTTTGATCACTACACTTGCAGTGTCAAAATGGAGTCCGGACTTCGTTTCAACAACGGCAAAGGTGGAGAAGACCTTAGTCTGGATTCGCTTCCCAGGAATGAATTTAGTTTATTATGATGAAAGTCTCCTTTTGGCAATGGCATCTGTAGTTGGTAAACCAATTAAGGTGGATGAACACACATTGAGGATTGAGAGAGGGAGATTTGCCAGGGTGTGCGTTGAAATTGACCTCAACCAGCCTGTTGTTGGCAAGATTTGTGTCAATGATACTTGGTATAAAATTGAATATGAAGGCCTTCATGTGCTATGTGGCAGGTGTGGGTGTTATGGGCATGTCACGAGAAATTGCACGACGAAAATAGTGCAGGAAGAGAGGGGGGCAGAGGCGGCCAGAGAGACTCAGACGGCGGCCGTTGCACCAGTGCAATCACAACCTACCAAGGGTGCACCATATGCGCCGCCAAACCCAGATTCGGTAGCGGCTATAGCGAAGTCAACGGAAGCATTTATTTCAAATGATGAGGCCACTAAAGATCATGCAGCTGTTTCGGCGGAAATATTGGAACCCACACATGGGGAGTGGCTGACCGTTACCAGGAGGAAAAAACAGCATGGGGCCCAACGCTTTAAGGCAAGAAACAAGGAACAATCCACCGAGGATCTGGGAAATAAATTCCAATTATTATCTCATGATGAGCACCGTTTGAGTGGGCCAAAAATAATACAACAATCCAACAAGTTTGCTGCTGGTCCGTCTGGCATCAAGGAAGTCGCACAAGCTCTCTCTTCAATCCAAAGAAATGGGCCAAGAAAAGACCAAGGCGTGAGGAGCAGAATGCTAGAAAGAACCCAACGCAATTACAGATCAAGGACGTGGTGCACCCCAAGAGTAAAATGACCCCACCTGGACAAGCAACGCTCACCACTAAAATACCCATCAAGGATTTGGGAGCTGGGATCAAAACAACTTTAAACTTGGTTTAAATCTCTAAGAACCACCTTAAGATGCAAGATGACGTGGTGGATGATATACCCAAGGTAATTGACCAAGTCTCCGGGGGTCAACCACATGCTTCAGGTGTGGGCACAACCAAGTTATTATCAATCCCGCAACATGATAGTAATGATGATGATATGGATTGCGAGAATTCAAGGTTGCAGTTTGAGCATGACAGTGAGAAAAATGTGAATGAGGTGGGGCATTCAGGCATGCAAACGTAGGGATGTATGTTTTGGTTTCTTCCTAATTTATGTTTTAATGATTAGTTTCCAAGATTTCTCTATTCTCTGCTGGAATGTTAGAGGTGCTGTGAATGCATCCGGGCAACGTCATACTCGTGAGTTAGTGAAGAAACATCACCCCTCTATGATCATGCTCATGGAAACTCATTGTGCGTTTAGCAAGGCCAAGAGGTTCTGGGATAGACTTGGCTATGAGGCAGGAGCATATTCAGAAGCTCAGGGTCACTCTGGCGGTATTTGGATATTAGTGGAGCGTCAAAGAAATTATACCATTTCAGTCGTGGATTGCTTTCATCAAATGGTAACAATTTCTATTAAAAAGGGATCTCATGAATGGTGGTGCTCTGCAGTATATGCAAGTCCTGTCCCTGCAGCAAGAGAAATTCTTTGGGATCATATTTGCTCCATGCGAGTAAGAGTTCAGGGTCCATGGCTTCTAATGGGTGACTATAACGAAACTCTTTTACCTTCTGAAGTCCGTGGTGGTCCTTACATTGCAAATAGAGCACAAAAATTTGCATGTGTCCTGGACAACTGTGGGTTGCTTGATCTGGGGTCCACGGGTCTTTTTTCACATGGACTAGGAAAGTAAATGGGGAACCCATAATCTCCAAGAGACTTGACAGGGCGTTGGCTGATTGCAATTGGCGCACTAAATTCCCTGAAGCTTACATTGAGAATCTTTTCAGACACCATTCTGACCATAGCCCAGTGCTTCTCCGTTGCAAGGGAGAGGTACCTACGCAAAAATCTCGTCCCTTTCGTTTCTAGGCAGCATGGTTAACACACAAAGAGTTCCCCAATGTTGTCCAAAGGGCGTGGAGAAATGGTGGTCCCTTGGTACCTGCGAGTTTACATAAGGTCCAGAAAGAAGCTAGGGAGTTTAATTCTAAAACTTTTGGTAATATTTTTAAGCGCAAAAGAGCCTTGGAAGCCCGCATGAGGGGAATACAACGCACCTTAGAGCATTCTGATATTCTCAATCTGGCCATGCTTGAGAAGGAACTCCACCAGGAATATAATGAGGTGTTGAAACAGGAGGAGCTCTTGTGGTACCAAAAGTCTCGGGAGAAATGGGTTAAATTTGGCGATAGAAATACCAAATTTTTCCACACCCAAACCATTGTGAGGAGAAGGCGAAACAGAATTCATGGGATGTACATTGGAAATAATTGCTGGTGTACGGAACCTGAAACACTGAAAGGGGAGGCTACTCTATTCTTTAAAAATCTTTTTTCTGCTGACTCTGCTGTTAATGTGACACATTTACAGGTTCCAACCGTGCCTACTCTTAATCAGGATGGGGTAGATGCACTCATGGCACCCGTGACCATGCAAGAAGTGCAAAAGGCTATTTTTAGCATGAAATCATATAAGGCTCCAGGCCCTGATGGTTTCCAACCCCTCTTCTTTAAACATTTCTGGAATCTAGTCCAAGATGATCTTTGGAGCTTTGTGAGGCAAGCATTCCTACAGGGATATTCAGATAGTTGCATTGCTGAGATTCTGATTGTGCTCATTCCCAAAGTAGATCAACCCACTCTCTTCAAGGAGTTGAGACCAATTAGCCTGTGCAATGTGATTTACAAGGTTATTACCAAGGTTGTGGTTCAGAAGTTACGTCCTTATATTGATGAGCTCATTGGTCCCTTGCAAAGCAGTTTTATTCCAGGTCGTGGAACTAAAGATAATGCCATTCTAGCGCAAGAGGTAATACACTATATGCATCACTCAAAATCAGTTAAGGGAGTAGTTGCTTTCAAGATTGATTTAGAGAAGGCATATGATAGAGTGAGTTGGGAATTCCTTGAGTATACCCTTGGCCGATTTGGATTTCCAACCCAGACTATTACTTTGATTATGTGGTGTGTGAAGTCCTCTAGCCTTTCTTTGCTATGGAATGGTGAGAAGCTTGATCCCTTTCAGCCAACACGTGGTCTTCGACAAGGAGATCCACTATCCCCTTATCTCTTTGTCTTGTGTATGGAGATGTTGGCTCTAAACATTCAACATAAAGTCAGCGAGGGACACTGGAAGCCTATACAGGTGTCCAGGGGAGGCCCAGGTGTGTCACATTTATTCTTTGCTGATGATATACTCCTTTTTTGTCATGCTACCCCTTCACAAGTTCAGATTGTCATGGTAAATGATTTCTGCATTGCAAGTGGTCTTAAGGTGAATTTTGACAAGTCTAAGGCTATGTGCTCTGCTCGTGTTCCAACACAACGTCAACAGGAATTGGCCCACCGCACTGCAATTCCTTTTGTTAGTAACTTAGGGACCTACTTGGGGTTCCCCTTGGTTAATGGGAGAATTAACAAAAATCACTACCAACAAGTAGTGGAGTGCATACAAAAGAGGATGGCATCATGGAAGGGGAAGTTGTTAAAGAAGGCAGGGAAACTTTGCTTGGTGAAATCGGTTACATCCTCAATGCCAGTTTACACAATGCAGGCACACCTTATGCCCAAAAGTGTGTGCAATAAAATTGATGCTATTTCAAGAAACTTCTTTTGGGGAAGAGGTGATGAGCAAAGGGGTTGGCATTTAGTTAAGTGGGAGGTCCTAACAACTCCTAGGAACCTTGGAGGGTTGGGTATAAGGGACATGCGCCTAACAAATTTGTCTCTTCTTGGAAAATTGGTGTGGAGTCTCCTTTATGAGCAACATAAATTATGGGTCCAGGTTCTCACCCATAAATATTTAAATTTATCTCTTTGGCAACCCAACAGCAGGGGTAAAAAATCCATCACTTGGAGGAGCATTTCTAAGGCTATTGAGATCTTTAGTGGAGGATTTAAAATGAAGCTGAATTCAGGTGAGACCTCCTTCTGGTACACGGATTGGACCGGATTGGGACCTCTCTGTCGTTTGGTGGAGTATGTTAATATTTCTGATACCCAGCTTAACATAAATCATTTATGGAATGATGGGTCATGGAACTTGGACAACATGGCAACACCTCTCTCTGATGACATTAAAAAAATCATCTCTGACATGGTTATTCCTACAAACCACATTGCAAACACTCCGGATAGATGGATCTGGACCGGAGATAGTGGGGGTATTTTTTCTGCTTCAAGTGGGTACCGATGGCTGCTGAATAACACCCGCACTATGCCTCAAAATGAAGACTGGAAATGGGTATGGAGAACAAGCGCACCTGCAAAAGTACAGCTCCTCATTTGGTTGATCTTACAAGATGCTCTCCCTACTAATGATTTGCGTTATAGAAGGGGCCTTGCATCGCATACTGGCTGCCAACGATGTTCAGGAAACCGGGAACACATTCTCCATGTGCTAAGAGATTGTCCTCACTCTCGGGAAGTTTGGTATAGAAGTGGATTGAGGCCAACACGTGCCTTTTTTAGCCAGCAAGTAGTTAGCAACTGGATCACTGACCACACCAAAGGACGCAACGAAAGTATTTTTCTTTCTGGAATTTGGTGGCTTTGGTGTTGGAGAAATAATAGAGTACTGGGTGATGATACTTGGGATGCCCAACAGGTTACAAGAAGAGTAATCACCTCAGCCCATGAGTACACTCAATTTCTAAACCCAAGGAAAATTACAGATAAATCGGGCTTGATCTGTATCCGTTGGCAAAAACCGCCACATGATGTGCTTAAAATAAATGTGGATGGTAGTTATAATAACACATCTAATTTGATGTATACTGGGGGACTAATTCGGGATTCTCAAGGTGAGTGGAGATCGGGTTTCTCTACTATTGATGGCACAGGGGATTCATTGTTGGCAGAGTTACTTGCAATTAAGCATGGCCTCACACATGCTTGGAATGAAGGAGCACGGGTGGTGATTTGTGAATCAGATTCATCTGAAGTGGTGAAGTTACTAACAGAGCAGCCACATGACTTATCCTTTCACTCTCATGGGATAGTCATTACTAATATTTTGGCCATCATTAGGCGTGATTGGAGTTTGAAGATTGAGCATGTCCTGCGTGAAGCTAATGTTTGTGCAGACTACTTGGCAAGGAATGCTGTGCACCAGTCAGCTTTGTGGAAGCTTTGGCGTGATCCTCCTTCTCTGATGGGCTCATTACTCATTCGGGATAGGCTTGGCTAGTTTTCTTGTTTTGTTTTGGTTTTTGTTTTACTTCCTTAATGTACCAAAAAAAAAAATTCTCTCATAGTATATTTATATTTGAGTGGCAAGAGAATGTATATAATTTATAAACAAGTGGCTGAATAATTACGGTAGGATATAATATCCATCTACCTATCAAGGGAGTATTAAAAGAAAATAAGGAAAATGCTAAAAGTTATGAAAACTTTGATATGGTTTGTTTATAAGCTAGTACTGTTGAAAAATGCATGTAAAACGGTCTCTAATTAGTGAAATACTAATGCAGAAGATAGATATATATCAGCAAATGCTGGTTGAGTCACATATATACCCGAACGAAACGTGTCCATCCAGACCCTTTTAACGTGTCATTCAAAACTGACAAATAGTGTCGCTTTCACCGCTTCATATTTCTACTATATATTATCAACTCAAGCAATGATCTACCTAACCAGAAAAGAGGCAATCAAGTTATATCAAAAAAAAAAAAAAAGAGGCAATCAAATGAGTGGGAGGTGCAGTGATAATTAAGGTTACAATGTTGTTATTATTAACCAAGAAAACAATCCACAGCGTCTCCAAATCAATACCTTTTTACGTCTCTCCTCCTCGCCTTTCCGCAGCTTCCTTATCCACCGCTTATGAACGCGCCGAAGTATATATATCCCTCTCCTCTTATGCAAATTTTGACTATTTGCTTAACATATATATAGTACTTTTTATATATACATATGTATAATTATGTCTTAGTGATTATATATAATGTTTTAAATTGTAGTCATGGTTACATAGTAAATTTTAAAAGAGTTTAATTATTATGTATTGACGGAATCCTAGTCACTTCATAACAATATATAATTTTTGAAATATCTATACAAAGGTCTACACAGTAAATATCATTGGACACTAGTGCAAAACTGTCGTTGGATACTAATTAAATTCATTTTGAAATTGTGAATAAATGCGATATAATGGAAATGAGCTTGATGATATAATTATAGATAGATGGTTCAAATTAATATTTATTTGGATAAATATGTATTGATAATATTTATATGGTAAATAAATATAATTGAATCTTCAGGGTAGTAATGCGGTGGCAGAAGGAAAGAGGGAGGGTGAGACGGTGACGAGGGAGGGAATGTACAAAGGAATAAAAGAAGAAGACATGGCTATGACGAGTGATGCAGCAAGGGAGGGTCCGCTAAAAGCTGAAGAGGAAGCAGACATGGTGAGAGACACTGCCAAGGACTCCATGGATGGAGCTTGGATTGCTGCTAAAGAAGCTTCACACAAGGTTACAACAGATGGTGAGTGACACTGACAGGGAGGAGGGGTACTCTTGAATTGAATAGAACAGGGCTCCAATCATAACTAACTGCACTGATTGGTGAAAATGTTACTGCTCAGTTTATAGCTTGGTTTTCTTTTCTTTCTTCAGTCTCTTGTTTTTGATAAATATTGTAAGAGTAACTTAGCTGTTACTTTTGTGTCAAATTACTTTTTAGGTAGTTTTAAAAAAATGAAATTTTATTAAATAAACCAGATCCAGCACAAGTTGTGCCACACCTGCAGTAACATATGACAAAGTACAATTCATTGTAACCTCATAACAAAAACAAACTTAACCCAATTATATATGTACTTTAAAAGAGATATAATTTCCCCTGGTATACCCAGCGCAACATATAAAGCATTATTGTTGAACCAAAGCTCCTGCTTGTTTTAATATTGTGCCACTGCAGTAGTCCGAAAAATTGTCCACAAATATTAATTGGTTGTGATCAAGGATCACGGTTGCGGACGCGATTACGTTGCGATCTTTGATATTGTAAAAAATTGTAGATAAATATAGGTGATACGGCCACAATTGTGGTCGTGATAAGATTTCGGAGACTATTTAAACTTTTATATCGCAGGTATAATTTCAGTTTCGGACCCTTTTTTAAAACTTTGGTTGTGATTCCAAAATTCTTTCTATGCTGTCTCTGGAATTCTCCATGCAATAACAGAGTTGTAACCTCATGTGCCTAGCTATAGGTGTGCCATATCAGAAAAAACTGCCACTGCATAATTTTATCTCTCTCCCACTTCAGTCATATCAGAAAAACGTGTTGTTCAATTAAATCACTTAATAAATCACAACCACGTTTAATAATGCATAGGTTTTAATGGTGTAGTGGTACGTATCAAGATTACAATTGCCACTATGTACGCCCCCTTTTCTTGTCTCTGGTGCTGTGGTCCAAGCCATTGAGCTAATGTTCGAAGAGCATACCTTTCTTATTTAGGCGTAATGAAGTGGATCGATTTCATGTAACTTATGTGTCCACTTAATGCAGTGATTGTGCCCCATAGAGGGAGGCATGGAGGTTTTTTTTTTTTTTGGTAAACCAAAATGCATTAAAACAGACAACAAACACAAGTAGTGAGAGGCATGGAGGTTATGTTATATATGATTCAGAAATTTGATGTATGAATATCCTTGAACCTAACCAAACATGGCTGTCCTTGTGCCAGCATTTCAAAAACCTAACCACGTGGTTGAGTGAGGCAATTAAGCTATGGCACGATTCTCTGTCATTGCCAAAAGTGCCAGCATTCAAAAATTAGCGCGTCTTACAGATCAGCCTGAAAACCTAGGAAGAAAAAGATAATCAGGCTCTGCTACATCAAATAATAAGAAATATGAATTTTAATTTAATTGCGATTAATAGGATAGAAATAGTCAATTAATGAGATAAATAAATTAGCTAAAGAGAAAGAGTTATAATAAGATTTACCTATGTATACAACTTAATTATCATATGATTACTAGCTTTTTCTAATTCCTTTTAAAGAAATAACATTAGCAACTAATTAATATTTTTGGAGTCAAACTAAGGGCCCGACCTATATATAGGCTAGTCCCGACATTTCCTTCCTTTAAACTAGGCATATGTTCTCGGACGGCCCCGTGATTGGGCCCAACCGAGTATGCCTGAGGCAGCCCAGCCCATGATCCAGGCCTCGCTTGGTGTCTGACCCACCTCGGTCTTGAGTTGACCCATGAGTCAAGAGCCCTGACTCGGACCTACACGCAATCTCTAGTCCCCATCTTTAACATCTGTACACGACAAGGACAATCGTGTTCTTGCGTCTATGTTGCTCATACTCAGGCACGCACCAAGACGTAGAACGACGCTGCGCTCGTCCTGTTGTACGAAGGACACTTGCCTTTGATGCTTTGTCCCCTTGAGGGGACCACGACTTCAAGTGTATAAAGAGGAGAGTTATGAGCCTCTGGTATATGTTCACTCTAATTTGTTATCACTCTATTGAAGTGCCTTTGCATGTGTATCCCACTGCGAGCCACCACTAGAGTCATTGGCCTGAGATCATTTAAGCCCCATCTCCAGCAGGGCCCGAGGTGAGGTGCAGGAATAACAACATATAATTAATAGATTAGGTGACTTATCATGACATTGCCTTTAAACTAGCTAGGGTTATAAATGGAGGATGTGCAAAACATACATGACTTTTTCTTTTAAGCAAAATACTCCCTCCGTTTTAAAACTATAACTCTTTTATTTTTGTTTCAAAACTATTGCAATTTTATAATTCCAAAGTATCATTAATTATTTTCTTCCACACCCATACCCTTATTTAATAACTATTAGTGGGAGTAGTTGACATTAATAATATAAAGATTTGTAGATAATTTGTCATAAATACTCTTCTATTACATAAGGGTATTTTAGTCTATCTATAATTATATTGTACTTCCATTAAATATTTCTTAATCTGTGTGCATTAACCTTCAAAAACTATAGTTTTGAAACAGAGGGAGTAATACATTAATGAATCAAAGAGAGCTAGCTACTCTTAAGCACAAGTTCTGTTAGTGATGACATGTTATATATATGAGGACGTACAATTCACCAAAGGACCTGGTATTCTCAAATGAAGAAAACGAGTATGGGGATGGTGCTGTTTAACGATCGAGTCAAGAGTTATTCCTTTTTTTTTTTATAAGCAAAACATTCATTAATAGAAAAATCTGCAGCTAATTAAAGCATAAAATGTGTCGAGAAAGACTCCAGCAAGCTAACCAAACCCAAAACAATCCGAAGCCAAGATTAGAAGGCCCCTATTACAATCTACAAACAAATTAAACAAACTAAATAGCACTATAGCAGCAACAGCCTGAAACAAGACGTCATGTCATAAGTACTTACGTAAATTAATAAATTTATTTGAAAATCTTATTAAAAATTAAAAGAAAACTTACAAATTGATGATCACAATTTTTGTTATATCTAATCAAAATTCTTTATATCTCAAGATATATAAAATCAAAAGTAAGCTTAAAAAGACTTCCAAAATACTTGATATGGTAAGTTTCCAGAAGGAATATTGGTGGACAATCCCACATTGTTCCACCCAGAAGTAAAAAAAAAAAAAAAGATCTTGTAAGCAGCAGACTCAGCGTACAGATCCCTTAGGTTGGAGAAATGTGACGGCAGAAAAAAAAGGGTATTATCCTATCATTCTTGTCTCTTTTCAATTCATTCATCTATTTTCATCTAATTCACCGATGCAGGACTTCACTACTGTCTACACAAGTGTCATGCAAACAACAGAGTTTGCCATGGTGACGTACGAACGTGTTGTGCTGCAAAATCGTCAATTTTAATGAGTCACGCTCAGCGCATGCCTTAGTTTCCACCGCGTGTCACACACCGATCGACCCGTATCCACTTTTTTGTTTTTAATTTTTCTGGCTTTTCTACCATTTCTTATATATAAGTTAGCCAAAGACGTGACATCCATTAATTCACATATATGATAGACACCTAGACATATATGAGATTAATTGGTACGCAGACACAGATATATCAAAAATGGCAAAGAGATTTCCCTTTGTTGTGTCACATTATAAAGAATTGGTCAAACACCTCCAATCAACTACCACTGCTCCTAAAGCTGCTACAGTTATTAGCAACAACAAATTGAGCTTCTCATCAAATGCAAATCATGCTCATCAAGTATATATATATCTCTTCAATTAGTTTCACTAGCTATTATGCGATTAATTGCGCATGATGAGCACATATCAATATTGTTTTTAATTTTCAGGGTGGTGGTGATCCATTAGAAGGGGCAGAGAAAGCAAGAGAGGTGGTGGAGAGTGTGGAAGAAAGGGCTAAGGAGAGTGTGGACACAGCATGGGACGCAGCAAAGAAGAGTGCAGAGTTAGTGACGGATACTACCACGGCAGAGGCTGATACCAATGTTGTGGACACGGTGGAGTACAGAAGTGCTGAAGATTTGAGTGGGCAGCTTGGAGATGGCTGTGATAAGATAGAGCTATAGTTATTAATTAGTTATATATATATATATATATATGGGAGTTGATAGGATTAACTAAGGCTATGTTTGGATGGGGGTTTTAATTTGGAGGGGAAGGGAGGGGAGGGGAGGACTTATAATTCCCAATTCCTTGTTGATTGGGGAGTATAAGCCCTCCCTTCCCCTCCAAAACCCCCCGTCCAAACATAGCCTAAGGGGTAATCCTATGCTATGCTTTTCAATTTCTTGTTTTGAATTTGATCTATCATATATAAGTGATAAAGTGTTGGAGAAAAGGAAAGTTAACATTCTGCACCACATTTTGTTGGAGTATATTATTCTATGAACATTACAGTCTTTGTTTGGAGGTATAGGAATAGGAGGCCTAATTAATGCCAATATATTGAATCAGCTTTAAGAAGTAGTATGTCATAAGAAAATTCACTACTAAAAACGTACGTGGCCTCAATTGTCAATATTGTATCCTGATCTACTGCTATCGTGCACACACTTGGGTCTATCAAGATCTCTAGATTTTAATATCAAACTCTGTACATTTTGTATCTTTGTTATGACAACCTGCATGTATCACCGGATTAAATTTTCAAGTTAACAATGCATGTTTGGTTTGCCCTCAATTAGCAATGAATATTAGAGTCAGTGCATATAGTTTCACTACTCTAGAGATAGCTGGTCGGTCGTTATTAATATAGACATAAAGATAAATCGTCGTTACTTTGTTGGTTTGTTATTATTCCATTACTACTACTTATGCTTTCACAACAGTACTATATATATGCATGTTAATGCTCGTAATTCCCACTTGCTTCCTTGGTTTGTTATTGCAGTACTACTACTTATAGTTTCACTACCTATGTATTATAGTTTCGGCATTATACACCCATGTATAGTAAAAAAAAACTATTTTTTTAAATAAGCCAAATATTATTTATGGGTTAAATATGTTTTTAATCCTTTAAAATTTTCCAAATTTAAGTTTAGTCCTTTAAAAATATATTAAATTTTTTTAGTCCTTTAAATATTTTTTTTTATTTAGATCCTTTAAGTGAGTTGACTTGCTAGGTGGTACATTATTTGATAAATCAAATTATATTAAAACGGGAGTGAAAGCACAAGGTGTGCCCAACCCGAAATCCATCCAATATAAAGTACATGAGCAAAATCCAGTCAAGTCAAAAACCCACATAGTGTTAATTAAAAAAGTATTTCTCCAGTAACTTACACGGTCTCAAAGAGGTACCAACCATGCCAGGAATTCCTTAGTAACCCATCAGTTTCAAAAGGGTACCAAATGTGGTATTTTCCCAGTAACTTATATGGTCTCAAAGGGGTCTGGACATATGGAAAATATTTCCCCAGTATGACCCATTATGACTCATTCATCATTCCTACGTGACACAAAACGCTGACATTGCCTCCTATATGGCTTACACGTCACCTGACACATCCCTATAAAAATATTAACTTTTGAATTTAGTCCCTTTAAAAAGTAAATTTTGATTTTAGTCCCTCTGCTTGTCGCCTTCCTCCTCCACCACCTTCCCCCTCCTCCTCCAATGGCTTCCCCCTCCTCTCCCACCTTCCTCCTCCCATGGCTTCCCCCTTCCCCCCCCCCACCTTTCCCCCTACCCGCTCCCTCCTCCCTCACCTTCCCCCTCCCTCCTCCCGTGGCTTCCACCCCCACCTTCCCATTCGTTCCAATCACTGCCCTTCTCTCAATTCCTTTCTGTTACCAGTATCATACACACACACACTGAATTCCTCCTTCTCCAATTATTACCTCATATGTTGATAGTGGCAACAATCAAACAAAAGCAGCCATTTAAAACCAACAACACATACTAGGTCATGAAGATCAAAACAAACAAAACCAAACATACATGTATCAATTGAAAAAGGATCTGTTATTCACATGTTTGGGTTTCTGTTATTCGCATTTTTTGATGAAAGTATCAATGGAAGTTTGGACTCAGTTGATGTGCTTTGGTCCCTATAAAAATTATGGTTTTTGATTTTAGTCCTTATAAACATGTAATGTTCATATAATAATCCCTGTAAATATAATTCATTTTGAGTTTAGTCCTTACTAAAATGTTAAACTCAACATAAGGTCTCTGACGTCATTTTTTCCTTCGAATAGCAATCACGTTCGACGCAGCAGACAGACTTCACCGTTTTCTGAAATTGATTGAGGGGTTTTGTTTGCTTCATATAAACGACCAACATGTTCAAAAAAATAACATTGAAGCGTGTAGTTTGCTAGTTTCAAACAAGTGAAATTCGCGAGTTATGTACCGTTTCGTGCACGATAAACCCTAACAGCTTCAAGTTAGATTTCTCTCACATGGTGCTTCGATCACTACAATTTGTTTAGGGCTTTTGTTTTTTCCATGACATATCGACAAACATACTGAAACTTAACAAGTTTTCATCTATCGGATTGAGAGATATCAATCGTTTTTGTCGTGGTTCATGTTCTCCGAAAACCCAAATCTCGTTCCCGACTTCAAACAATCAGATCAACGATTTGGAAAATTAGTTTGGGTGATCTCTTTAGTATTTCAAATCGATCAAAATCCCTAAGAGTTTGTCCAATTTGATGCCAGGAAGGTGGGGGAGGAGGGGGAAGGCATAGAAGGAGGAGGGGGAGGTGGTGGAGGAGGAAGGGGGAAAGACAGAGGGACTAAAATCAAAACTCACTTTTTAGAAGGACTAAATTCAAAAGTTAATATTTTTATAGGAATGTGTCGGGTGACGTGTAAGCCATGAGGCCACGTCAGCGTTTTGTGCCACGTAGGAATGATGACTGGGTCATAATGTGCCACCTAATAAGTCAACTCACTTAAATGACCTAAATAAAAAAAAATATTTAAAGGACTAAAAAGGTTTAACTTATTTTTAAAGAACTAAACTCAAATTTAAAAACTTTTAAATGACTAAAAACATATTTAAATCTTATATTATTAATAGAACAAGAAGCCCCTCCTGAGCACAAGAAGTGCAGCAGCAGAGGGCAGAACAAATTTGATTCATAGCAATGTGTAGTACAAATAATCATCTAATTGCAGAGGGTGTAAAAACCGGTGTTAAACCTGATCCATTCAAATTTTCTTAGCCGTAAACCGCATCTTCCATATCAAGAAAAGCACCAGTAGAAACTCTGTTTTTTTAAACAAAAATCTGCATTCCAGTCCTCCCCCCGGGGTGTGAAGTCTGCTGTCCTTTACCTGTTGCCTTAATCTGAAGGTCGCTCCAGAAGCATTGTAAAAAACATTAACTCGTTATAACTGATGAATAAATCATTGTACAAAATTTGATCTTTAATGTTTATAGTTCTGTTTAATCATTAACCCGTTGCCAAGCCTATTTCTTATGCTGTAATTGTAGTTCATTCAATCGAGCAATAACAATTTAATGAGGTATTTTGTCTTTCTTATGTTGTTGGACATTATATTTATGGTAAGTTGGTAATCTGCTATAAATAGTGATGGGAAGGACTAGGCATTGCATTATAGTGAAGCACATTATAAAGGGGGATAGAATATTATGTTCAATTTTTTCACAACTTTGTTGGTAAAGGTACATATGAATGTTTCGTCTTAGATCTTGATGAGTGGGGTCATCTTGATATGATAAAGACTTTCACACATAAGAATATTAAATAACACTTATTGTATCACCTGTATTATTGACTTGTTTTGAAAAAAATTCTAACAACATGCACTATGTCAAGGTGATTTGTTTAGTATATATTAGTACCACCTAGTATGTCGGTGTTAAAAATTGGATAACATTGTGACAATGAACCTGATTGCAATATTTAGGATAATTGAATAACTAAATTCGCTCAATTGAAAACTAAAGGACTAAAATCGCATAATTACAATAATTGGTGAACCAAAAATGCAATTAAGTTTAATTTAAGGTAGCTAACAACACTGGCTTGCTATATATATGCTGCAACTCAACTAGGCATGTATCATCCAAAGACAAACTATAGTCAATTTTATGTAAGAAAAAAAAAAGAATTAGATACTTCTGTCGTTGATCAGTTTCCTACCCTTGAATCCTCGTATAAAGTTAAAGCAAAAACGACAAATCATTGGTCAGAGAAAGTTGGAAAGAGCCAAGGACCGAAGAAGACACAGAGGTAACTAATTGTGTGTTTGGCCTAGTTTTGACTTAATTTGATTTTGTAAGGTTGATTTGATTTAAAATTGAATTTGAAATAAAGTAATTTATGTTTGGATATTGTTACACTCAATGACGGAACTACATATATCTTAGATAGAGGGGCCAATCGCACCCCCCTCCTCAAGCAAAAAATGATTAACCCCATACGTCCCTAATACTTACAGTCCAACACGGCAACACCTGGACCAATAATTTAAAAAAATAAGACACAACTTCATAACTAATCACCCAACCTTGGGCTAACAAATTTAAAAAAAATAAAAAAATAAGTTAAATAACTAATAAAAAATATATAGCATGTAGAAAAATAACACAAACACATTATTGTTCGTAGAAGTTAGTCAATGTTGATTTTGTGTTAATTTTTTGCCCCCTTTAACATTTTTTTTGGTTCCGTCCCTGGTTACACCAAAAGCAAATTTAATTTGTGGTAAAATATAGTGTATAATTTTTAACCTAATGCAAGGCTATAAATTATTACTTCAGATAAAATCAGTTTTGGACAACAAAATGACTTTCTCTTTAAAAACTCAATTAATTTTTTTTACTATAATCACTTTTGACGAAAGCAAAATCAATTTTGGACATCCACCTCTCTACCATGCGTCCAAAAATGCAAAAGACTTTCATTGTATTATATATATGCTACAAAAGATCAGTGCCACATGGGAACAAAGATTTTGATTTCAAGTCTTTATTCATATATAAGGTTACCAAAAGCTTGGGGACCGCAGCAACAATTCCATGTATAGCTTTAGGCCGTGTTTGGCATAACAGCTTATTTTACAGCTTATGACATAAGCTGTATAAGCTATTTTTATAATCGAAGAAAAAATATGGTGAAATTTATTTCATATAAGTTATAAGCTATTTTGATAAGCTGTCATGGGTAGCTTATAAAAAATAAGCCCAAAATAGCTTATGAACCAGTCATAAGTTGTGTTTATAAACTCTGCATAAGTCAATCCAAACAGACCCTTACTCAGACTCTTATCTTATGATCAACCAGCGTACCACGCAGCTGTCTCGGCACTTCCCCATCTTTCTTACTTTAACTAGTCGGTGGACCCGTGCATCCGCACGGGTCATGTTCGCTTTTACGCATATTGTAAAATGATTTGTGTATATATTAATAAGTTTAGATATAATATAGTATAAATTTATCAATGCAATGCATCACTTTACTGATTATGTAACATAGTACAATATTGTTAAAAGATGTCAATCCCATGTGATCATGACAATATAATTTAGTTAAAAAAATGAATTGTCATTGTTCCAATTTTATTCACAACTTGATAATCGTAAACTGTTTTAATATTTTTTTTATAATTCTTGTAATAAAAATTAATTGATCTAAAAGTGATTAAAAATATATTAATTTCAACCAATAAATAAATGGATATAAAGTGATGAGAGAAATGATTTAACTCATTTTTACATGTATTATAACTTTTAGAATTTATATAACTTTTATATAAGCAGTTATACATATTTAAAGTTCATATTTTTTTTTTTAATTTATCTTACCAAATTACCTATATTATTTTCATTTAACTGGTTCTAAACAAAAGTAAGTAATAAGCATTACAAAGTAAGAAACATGACAAATATTATTTCAACAATTATTTCAACAGCAAAAGTTCTCCAATGTTTGAGCAAAGCCGAGCCGTATTGGAACATATTTGATCAACAAATGGTTGAAAGAATTAAATCCTTTAGCAAATGAATGTGAGCAAATATTTCAACACTAATTTGCTTGAACTTAAAGTTGTGATAAGTCAAAACACATGTTAGTAATACAACACATCTCCCAAAATCTCAAATCCATCATCAAACATAAATCATACAACTCAACCATCCTCTGAGAAATAAGTTTGCTTGAGGGGTCTAAACCAACCCGTGAACTTCAGCTTCAACAACATCTAATTTATTGGCCCCATTCCATTACCTAAATATCCTTGAACTTAACATGTCAAAGGTACTGGACAAAAACATGATAGCAACATCCAATTGCAAGCCATTTAAATTTCTCTGCCCTTTCATTGAAATAGAGAGCTAAACATTGGAACAAATAAATGAATGAAACCGAAAAACAAACACTGTTTTACTTGTGGAAAATAAAATCGAAAGAAAAATAAATTTATAGTCCATAGAAAGTAATTAGAACAAATAAATGAGTAAACTTTTAAGCAAACAACGTTTTGTTGGGGGAATGTAAAATCTATCTTAAAATAAATTTATAGCGAGTAGAAAATTATTGGAACAAATCAATGAGTGAAACCTGTAAGCAAACACTGTTTTGCTGGTGGAAAATAAAATTATAGCCTGTAGAAAATTATTTGAACAAAAAGATTAGTAAAACCGGTAAGCAAACACAGTTTTGTTAGAAGAAAATAAAATCGAAAGAAAAATAATTTTATAGCCCGTAGAAAGTTATTTAAACAAATAAATGAGTGAGACATGTAAGTATACACTGTTTTGCTGAAATAACATAAAATCAAAAAAATAATAAATTTATAGCCGGTAGAAAGTTAATGGAACAAATACACGAGTAAAACCTATAAGCAAACACGTTTTGCTTATAGACATTAAAATCGAAAGAAAAATAAATTTATAGCCCGTAAAAAGTTATTGGAACAAATAGATGAGTAAAACTTGAAAGCAAACACCATTTTGCTGGGAAAAATAAAATCAAAAGAAAAATAAAATTATAGAACTTAGAAAGTTATTAGAATAAATAAATAAGTGAAACCTATAAACAAACACCATTTTGCTAAAAAACATAAAATCAAAAGAAAAATAATTTTATAGTCCGCAAAAAGTTATTGGAACAAATAGATAAATGAAACTTGTAAGTAAACACTATTTTGCTGGTAGAAAATAAAATCTAAAGAAAATTAAATTTACAGTCAGTAGAAAGTTATTGGAACAAATAAATCACCGAGACATATAAGCAAACATTGTTTTGCTGGTATTATTACATAAAATCGAAAGAAATTTATAGCCTATAGAAAGTTATTGGAACGAAAAAATGAGTAAAACCTGTAAGCAAACACCGTTTTGCTGATAATTCATAAAATCAAAAGAAAAATAAATTTATAGCCCGAAGAAAGTTATTGGAATAAATAGATGGGCGAAACATATAAGTAGACACCGTTTTGCTGGAGGAAAATAAAATCGAAAGAAAAATAAATTTATAGCCCGTAGAAATTTATTGAAACAAATAAATTAATAAAATCTATAAGCAAACACTATTTTGCTGGTAGAAAATAAAATCTAAAGAAAAATAAATTTATAGTCCGTAGAAAGTGATTGGAACAAATAGATGAGTGGAATCTATAAGCAAACACCATTTTGCTGGTGATAAATAAAATGGAAAAAAAAATAAATTTATAGCCTTATAATGTTATTAGAACAAATAAATGAGTGAAAACTGTAAGCAAATACCGTTTTGCTGGTAGAAAATAAAATCGAAAGAAAAATAAATTTATAGCCGGCAGAAAGTAATTGGAACAAATAAATGAGTAAAATATGTAAGCAAACATTGTTTTGTTGATAGAAAATAAAATTGAAAAATAAATAAATTTATAGCCGGTAGAAAGTTATTAGAACAAATTCATGAGTGAGTCATGTAAGGAAACACTGTTTTGCTGGAATAACATAAAATCAAAAGAAAAAATAATTTATGGCACGTAGAAAGTTATTGGAATAAATAAATGAGTGAAACCTGTAAAAAAACACTGTTTTGCTGGTAGACAATAAAATCGAAAGAAAAGTAAATTTATAGCCCGTAGAAGGTTATTGGAGCAAATAAATGAGTGAAACTTGTATGCAGACATAGTTTTGCTGGTGGTTGATAAAATCGAAAGAAAAATAAATTTATAGCCCGTAGAAAGTGATTGGAACAAATAGATGAATGAAATCTGTAAGCAAACACCGTTTTGCTGGTGGAAAATAAAATTGCAAGAAAAATAAATTTATAGCCTTAGAATGTTATTAGAACAAATAAATGAGTGAAAACTGTAAACAAATACCGTTTTGCTGCTCGAAAATAAAATCAAAAGAAAAATAAATTTATAGCTCGCAAAAAGTAATTAGAACAAATAAATGAGTAAAATATGTAAGCAAACACTGTTTTGCTGGTAGAAAACAAAATCAAAAGAAAAATAAATTTATACTATGTAAAAAGTTATTAGAACAAATAAATGAGTGAGTCATGTAAGGAAACACTGTTTTGTTGGAATAACACAAAATCGAAAGAAAAAATTATTTATGGCACGTAGAAAGCTATTGGAACAAATAAATGAGTGAAACCAATAAGAAAACACTGTTTTGCTGATAGACAATAAAATCGAAAGAAAAATAAATTTATAGCCCGTAGAAAGTTATTGGAGCAAATAAATGAGTGAAACTTGTATGTAGACATAGTTTTGGTAGTGGTTGATAAAATCGAAAGAAAAATAAATTTATAGCACCCAGAAAATAATTGGAATAAATAGATGTATTGTGAAAACTGTAGCAAACACCGTTTTGCTGGCGGAAAATAAAATCGCAATAAAAATAAATGTATAACCCGTAGAAAGTTTTTAGAACAAATAAATGAGTGAAAGTTGTAAGCAGACACCGTTTTGCTAGTAGAAAATAAAATCGAAAGAAAAATAAATTTATAGTCCACAGAAAGTTATTAGAACAAATAAATAAGTAAAATATGTAAACAAACACTGTTTTGCTGGTAGAAAATAAAATCGAAAGAAAAATAAATTTATAGCCTGTAAAATGTTATTTGAACAAATAAATGAGTGAGACATGTAAGGAAACACTATTTTGCTGGAATAATATAAAATCGAAAGAAAATTAATTCATGGCACGTAGAAAGTTATTGGAACAAATAAATGAGTGAAACCTGAAAAAAAACATTGTTTTGCTGGTAGACAATAAAATCGAAAGAAAAATAAATTTATAACCCATATAAAGTTGTTGGAGCAAATATGAGTGAAACCTGTATGTAGACATAGTTTTGTTGGTTGTTGATAAAATCGAAAGAAAAATAATTTTATAGCCTGCAGAAAGTTATTGGAACAAATAGATGAGTGAAAACTTGTATGCTGGTTAAAAATAAAATCGTAAGAAAAATAATTTTATAGCCCGCAAAAAGTTATTGGAACAAATAAATGAATGAAACTTGTAAGCGAATATCGTTTTGCTGGTAGAAAATAAAATCGAAACAAAAAAAATTTATAGGCCGTAGAAAGTTATCTGTTTTGTTGGTAGAAAATAAAATCGAAAGAAAAATAAATTTATAGCCAGTAGAAAGTATTAGAACAAATAAATCAATGAAACTTTTGAGCAAACACTGTTATGCTGGTGAAAAATAAAATAAAAAAAAATAAATTTATATCAAGTAAAAAGTTATCGAAACAAATAAATAAATGAAACCTATATGCAAACACTGTTTATAAAAAAAATTATTAGAACAAATTAAAAGTATGTAGTTCAAAAATTTATGGAAAAAAATATGAGAGAAACATGTAAGCAATAATATTTTTTGTAAAAAAAAAATTAAAAAAAAATATCTAATTGAAATAATAGTAAATAATATATAAATAAATAAATAATAATAATATAATATATATAATATAATAATATAATAGTAATATATATAATATAAGAGAGAATAAAAAAAAAGTGATGTGATATTTTTTGGAGGGAAATAGAAAGAGGGAGAGGGGGACACATGGATGGGGAGGGTTGTTGTTTTAATATATAGTAAATAGATTTGCCCATTGCTCTAGAATATTCTTCACAACTGTCCTACAAAAGAGAAGGCCGTGAAGGACTGGTATCACAATTCACAAATATATAGTATATAGTACCATTTTTTTGCGTCAAAATAGAGTTAACTGTCATTTTGGCCTCTAAAACTGTAATACGGTCTCACTTAGGTCCCTGAAATTAACGAAAATGCAATTTAGCCCCTGAAATTGTAAAACGTCGGTCAAATTAGTCCATATAATTGTAAAACGACAGTCAAGTTAGTCCGTCGTTTTACAATTTTAGGGACTAACTTGACCGACATTTTACAATTTCAGCGACTAAATTGCATTTTCGTTAGTTTCAGGGACCTAAGTGAGACTACTTTACAATTTCAGGGGCTAAAATGATAGTTAACTCCGTCAAAATATATAGTACTTTTCTCTATCCACCTTGTATTTGGGTTGGGCCAGTTAGGCTTTTTTGACTTCGTTCGTAACAAACAAATATCAGAGAGAAGAATAAAAGGAAGGAAGAGCGAGGGGACCAAGCCCAACTTAATACATGAGTGATAGGCACGATATATATAATTTTTTTTTAAGTCGTGTGACATTGATTCTCATCATGGCCAGAAAGGAAAAATTTAATGTAAGTTGTGTGACTCAAAATCCTGTCAAGGATTCGCTTAGCTCAAGTTTTTCGTTCAAGCCAAGATGTGCAGTCTTGCAGGGGTCCTTTACTGGCTCAAATTCGCTTGGCCCAACATGGTTCGCTTAAGCGAGCAGCTCGAGGTGGAGTTGCTGGTCCAAATTCGCTTAAGTGAATCCAGCTCGCTCAGCGCGCAGTTCAGCAGCAAAACAACAGTTTTTCAAAAGTCCTGTCAAATTAGCTTAAGCGAATTTGGCTAGCTTAGCGAGCAGGATGAAACAGAAAACAGTTATAAGTTCGTTTTGAAGCAGTTTTCGCAAGGAGTTGATCATTCTCTTGCTTTGAGGGTTTGAAACACGAAGTGGGTGAGTTGAGAGCTCTGCTAGGGTTCTTGTATTGGGGAAAACACTTGTGAGGATCAATTGGGATTGAGAGAAGATTCAAGAGTGATTAGCAAGGTGGGTCTCAAGGGTAATGTTCTTGCATGAACACATAGGAACCACAGAGAACGAATTGCTAAGAGGTTAACTCAGTTGTACTTGTATCTCATTGATCATAGTGAAGAACGTTTGGTTGCTCTCTCCCGTGGATGTAGGCTACACTGCCTGAACCACGTAAATCCGGTGTTCAATCTCTGCTCCCTGAACTCTTTATGTTTCGTTTGATTTTCTGTTCTTGCGATTCGTTTAGCGTTTGGTTCTGTGATTTTAGTTTACTGCAATCTGCGTTTTGTTCCATTGTTCGTTCTACTCACTCTCTGTATTGCTTGATCGTAGGATTCATTCTATTTCCGCACGTCCGAACCAATATTTAAGATAAGGCAATAATTGGACCAAAAAAAAAAGATAAGGCAATAATTGAACCAAAAAAAAAGATAAGGCAATAAAAACAAAATTTAGTTTGGATTATGATACGGATGACTCTGCACTTATGGCCAAACATCATTTACACCAATGAAAATTGACTTGTTTTATTTATTTTAATTTTCAGCTGACATGATATAATAGTCATGGATGACGCGTCTAAAATATTGCACCTTAATTTCATATCACATACCAAAAAAAAAATGGCAAACTGCATTTGCATGACTTAATGACGGGATGCTTTGTGCAATGGGCATATATACCTATAAAATATCTAAAGAGGTTGGTTTGAGGGGCGCCTAATAACTACATAAGCGACATACATACATACATACATATACACACACAAACAAAAGGATTTAATGACATACTTACTCTATTTTAAAATAAGTGAAGCACAAAAAAATTTATATTTATATTAAGTGGCGTTTTAGCTTTTCAATAATTCTTTTATTTCAACTTTGTTCAAAATAAATGTGATATAATTTTTTTGAACTACTTAGTAGTGCATTTATAAAATTTGAGAAAAAAATAAAATTGTTCGTTCCACTCATTAAATTATTTATTGTTTTTTTTCTTAATCCTTGTGAAAAAAAATCTTAAATATAGAGAATAACATATATACTAGTATTCTCCTAGTTGCTTGCCAACTACAAGTATATATAAGTGTAACTTACTTTGGGCCTGTTTGGATTGACTTATGCAGAGTTTATGAACACAGCTTATGACTGATTCATAAGTTGTTTTGGGCTTATTTTTCATAAGCTACTCAAGATAGCTTATCAAAACAGCTTATGACTTATATAAAATAAGTTTCACTATAATTTTTCTTCGATTATAAAAGTAACTTATACAGCTTATGCCATAAGCAGTAGATAAGCTTGTTATCCAAACAGGGCCTTTATCTTAAAACGCTAATGGAAAGGCTAATCAATATTCAGGACTAGCTTATCTATCCTCCTCCAAAAAGATTTAAAACTGATACATTTATAATTTTCTAATAATTCATTTCCTAAATATAATTTGTAATTAAAAGGGACAACTACCAATTAATTAGGTCCAAAAAGGATTGTTACTGGTTAATTTGACAGGTGCCTAGAGGGGGATAACATAACAAGTCTCCTTCAAGTGGACCCTCTTTGGGAGCTTACTAATCTCTTAATTAATTGGTGTGACTGCAGTACTGCGCGCACTGCATGCACCTTTTTCCTGAGAATATGTTCCACCGAAGGTGAAGTGAAAACAAGTTGATTTTCTAAGATATAGAATCATATATAGGTGAATATTATCGAATCCTCAATCTTGTAACATACTATATTGATAAGGGCTTTATAAACCCAACCCAATTGTTTTTGTGTGCAATATACACACACACACACACAAAATCCATGGTGAAGACTCGCATACAATATAGCTAGCATCGTGCATGCCATCATTTGAAACCATGGTGCTAGCTAGAATGCTAAGTCATGTCAATGCCACGTGATTGTTGTGGCCATAGTATAGTACTCTTGCTGCAACATATGCATGTGTCACGACTAATTTACTAGCTAATTAATGCAAGTGATCAATACAAATTTTATAATTAATTTTGTTTTTCTAAGCACTACACATTTTAAGTACTGTTTTTTTTTTATCAGTTTTTAAGTACTGTTTAATCACATACATGATAAGCATGATGCAAAATTTCAAATTACCCATGTTGCTATTTTCTTTCTTTCTGATTATGTTTTAGTCATGCAGATTGCAAGAAGTCCATAACATATTTATTTATTTTTGTGTAAATACAGCACGGGTTGGGTATGCATATGACATGCATGGTTCCTCCTTCTGCGTATCATAAGAATAACTAACATCAATAAAAAGAACACACAAAAGGACAACAACCCTCCTTTTCCAATTTGTATATAATTCCTTGAGCTACCATTAGTTAAGAAAAGGTCACAAACGAGCCCCTATCACTTTCAACACGCCATTGATGCAAAATTTATACCAACCTCCTATGTACTCGAAGAATTTAGACTTAAAACCTTACTTTATTTGCTTATCATTTCAGACAATAACCTTATATATCCACCACTACTAGTAGAAAAGATTGAATTACCACAAAAAAAAAATTGAAATTCGTCTCCAGATCTATCTTTAAGTATTAGAGACGACAAATTAGATACTGATTTCATTTTTTCTGCCTCTAATTTCCATCGACAATTCAATTTTTTCTACTATACGTCCTCACCCTATGGTCCATATACAAACAAAAGCACACAAATAAAAAAACAAATTGAGTGTGCGGTCCAATGTACCCCTTAACTACCTTCTTGTCTTTCTTTTTGCTCTCTATAAACTCAATTGAGAGAGGAGGCTAACATCAATTGAGAAGATGAGGAGGGACATCACAGTTGAAGAAGTGGGAGATGGAGAAGAAGAAGAGGAGGAGGAGGATGAAAGTGGGGGTGTTGAAGAAGATGAGAAGAAGAAAGGTGGTGGTGTGAGTGGGAGAAGAAGGTTAAGTGGGGGTGGAAGAGTTTATCCACCTTTATGTCAAGCAGAGAGTTGTGGTGCTAATTTGACTGTTGAAAAGCGGTATCATCGCCGCCATAAGGTGTGTGAGCTTCATTCCAAGGAACCTGTTGTGGTGGTTGCAGGGCTGAGGCAGAGGTTTTGCCAGCAATGTAGCAGGTGTGCAATCTTGAGCATTTACACTATAGATTCTATAGTAGTATATAGATGGTAGAATTCAGTTGATCTTTGCTATTCCATATATCGTGTTTATTTTGACTTTTGAGGCAAACCTAACTAAGAACAGACTTTATATATCATAGAGATACCTTGATACGTATTTATAGGATACAAAACACTTCTTCATGCTTGAGTCATACTCTTAGAAACTAACTATATAAGTGCTTGCATATGAAATCTTAAAATACATGAATACATGAATAAACCATGTTTAATTAATGAAAATTGAAAAATGATGTTTGGACACCCAAAATTCAATCAACAACTAGAGAGATAAGAATAGAAGAGAGATAATTGATAGATATGATAGATAAATGATGTGACAAGAAGATAGAAAAAAAAAATAAGAGTGTTAGATGGGTACTAGAAATCAAGGGTGTTCAAAAATCAAAAAGGTATTTTGTTCAGTATCATTATTACTCCACTTTTCTGATACTTTTCACTTGTCTTCTTTTCTATATTAATATCAGGTTCCATGAGCTGGCGGAGTTTGATGAAGCTAAGAGGAGCTGCCGGAGACGCTTAGCGAGACACAATGAACGGCGTCGACGTAAAAGCACTACTAGTGCTGCTGCTGGTGGAGCTCGCAACGAAGGAAGAAGTACTGGAATATCAATCAAAGGGCAGGACCACCCTTTGGAAAGGCACTGCAGAGATAAGAATAATAATAATGCAGATGATTGGAGAAGAATTCAGATGAACATGGCAAGGGGTTCGGGTTATTACAAGTACTTCCATTTCAGATGAATCCCAATGTTGGTGCTCCCTCTCTTTTGTCACTGCTTCCTTGCATGCCAAGGCATAATAATAATAATAATAAAGACCCTTTTGTACTTCAATTTGTTACCAGAATAAGCATGATCGAAACCAGAGGAAAGAAATAACTTCCCATATATATATATATATATATATATATATATATATATATATATATATATATCTTTAAGGTGGTGATAGTGGTGTGTTTTTGCCATGCAAATTAAACATGGTTATTTCCCCCGGAGATCTAGCTCTTTAATTTGTTAGTGAGGTTCTTATTATTTATGTTACTCTATTCTGCCTTAATTATTTACCATATAATGTGTTAAGCATCCTATGATACCTCTTTAATTTGGGCAAATTCACTTACCCACCAGTTTAGGGTACTTCTAAAATACTTGTATGGTATAAGGCACACATGCAGAAATTAAGAAGAAAAAGTTAGGTACATATATAGAACATACAGCTCCTAGGAAATAACAGGGTGGAGATATATCAGCAAAGGCGCTTTTACCTTAATCAGTATTTGAGCCAAGAGAAAATAAGGAAAGGATAAGATACTATACTTGTGACTTGTGAGGGCTACCTGTATTGAATAAAGAGTGGGTTTTGTATAGGAGTGGGGGAACTGTTTGGCCAGCTTTGGCTTCTTGTTGCAGATTCTCTGGATTGCAGCATATTCACCCGTGATTTGGTGTTTTTGGGTCAAATTGGTGCCACATCGATGCCCTAGTTGTTTTTCATGGTTTGTGGGTCATGACTCATGTCTCTTTTAAGGCCCAGCATTAGGCCCAAAACACTAAAAACTTCCCTAATTACGAAATTAAATATTAAATAAATTAGTAAAAATAAAAATTATAATTGAGTTTAATTATCTTATCTCTTTGCACATGTTAATTTTGAAAATTCCCAAAATTTTATATAATTAATAGAATATTGTTTTAATAAAGATTTATATGAATACCAACTACACTTAACATTGATGGAAGAAGATTGATTAAGTTGAAAAAAACACATATATGTTGTAGTAAAGCCTGCTATTACAATTGGCGAAAATTTGATTCCTCCTGACTCCTGATCAAATTTTCAGGTTAATGCGCTAGGTAGCACAGCGGCTTCAATCTACTACATAGAAGTATCGATAAAATTGATGGTGACAAACATGACCCTTCTGTGCGCATGTTTATGATTAATATGCTTATGCTATATGTTTTGTTACTATAAAGCTATCACCCTCCTTCCTATTGATGAAGGGATGTTGTTAAGGGTCATTCCCAGCTTTGTTCTGAAAAGATTTTCCAATAACAAGAAACTTTGGTATAGTTCCTCAACAACTTTGGTTATCCACCAACGAGAGGAAAGGTGGAGGCACAAAAATCAGATGACTATATCTAAAATCTTGCAGGTGGGTTTTCAAGAACACTGATATTGACCAAACTTCCTTGCATTGCATGCACACAGATCAGACTGTAGTTTGGGTCTACACACTCCGAAACTACATCTTTCCCACATTGTTACTCCAAATAAAGCGTTTTCTCAGTTGGTCTGTATTATGAAGGACTCAGCATAACAACACCACATTGATGGCAATCAAGCTTTTATAATAATTACACAAAGTATATATGTTACACTTGCAAGTTTATTGATCAAAGTCTACTAGGTGAGTCTTGTGATCATTGAAGTTTCACAACAATGCAGGAGATATCATCTTTGCTTTTCCTGTTAAGTGCTTCTTCAGTAAGGCGCTTTGCTGAAGACCGAGCATCCTTTACATCTCTGATAGAATCAACTGCTTCTTGATTTGACATTACCTGGGATGAAATGAATAAACAGATTTGGAACACTAGTTAAATAAGCATGCATGCACCACCAACATGAATCCTTAATTTTGTATTCAAAGAAAGATATATCCATTAGGTTAGGTGCTTGCATCATGCTTCATTTATCAAAACTGACCTTCCATAATCCATCACTAGCTAATATAATAAACTCTGCATCATCATTTATTATCTCCACTGTCACAAATGGCTCTGAACTCAAGTGTTTCTTCAAGCTTTTGTCACCAAATGCCCTTGACACTGCCAGCCGTCCATCGACTCGTGGAACGTCCCCTGAATTGATGATAAAATCTGTATCCTTAGTACTTGAACAAAAACCCTATAGATCAGAAAAGCATAAGCTCACAGAGCTACAAATCCCATAATTGGAAGGCCTAGTGCAACATTCTAATAAAATCAGGCAACATTATATACACACTATAAATGTCTTACCTGGAAAGTTTGATACAAAACCACCTCTATTTTTTATATCCTCATGTTCTGTAATTGGTTCATGATCAACTGATAGTTGTTTGGCCACACCTTTCTTGCATAGGACAGCCCGAGAATCCCCAATATTGGCTATCACTAACTTCTGACAATCAATCAATATTGCAGTAACTGCAGTTGAACCCCCTCTACCCAATTCACCTGATTTCTCTAAAATATTAGAATCAGTTATACTATATGCTCTCTTGACAGCTTTTACAGGTTCTTTCCAGAAGCCAGGCTACATGGGGAAAAAAAGAATGATTGAACTTCTATTACACATGGTAATCATATTCATGCAACTTGAATAGACATTATGGATTTTTCAAGTTGATTTTGAGGATCTGCATGCAGATCTGCCTGAAAATTCCACCACAGTTCATGATCCACAGGAAGCAGCACACAAATTAGGCTGTGTTTGGAAGAGCTTATTTGAGTTATCTTACGGTATAAGTGTTTATGTAAGTGTTTGGAAGAGCTTATAAAAAAACTTATGATATGTCCATAAGCTATTTTCAGCTTATTTTCATAAGCTCTCCAAAATAGCTTATAAAAACAGTTTATACAGAACTTATGCAGAGTTTAAAGCCATAAACTCTTTAGTTGTACAATTAGCTTATACATAAGCTCTTATATGATAAGTGCTAATCAAATAAGCTCTTTATCCATATACACCCTAAGAAGTAACCAGAAAAGGCAAGAACCATGTGTTACCTCTTTTAAGATATTATCAAACAAATGAGACCGCAAGTAGTTAGGTATAGTGTTACCCGCGTGGCCATCAAATATTGCAAACAAACCCAATTCATGGTTATCAAGTTGCTTAAATTGAGCAACAACAAAATCCTCCATGTCATGATATGATCTTCCCTTTACCAAGTGAAAGCCATGAGTCACGTGCTTCGACATCTTGCTCTTTCCTTTCCCTGAATCAGTGTCTGATGAAGCCAACCCAACTTTTTCCTGCAAGCAACATGTTAATGTGAAACGTCTGTAACAAAAATGACTAGAATACTAAGCAAAAATTGGCAATTGCAACATCATAAGGGCAAGAAGATGAACAAACGAAAAGAATGCCATGCTTATGAACTACACTCAGAGTCCAATACAATCAAGAAGAGAAGTGAATGCTAAAGCTTTTCTTTACACTTCGATATAGAAAATAAGAGAGTTTTGTAGGGGGAGCCAAAAAGCATAGGAGACCTGTGCCAATGGGCCAACCAACCACAATTGAGACCTCAACACCACATCTGCACCCAAAATCTCAAGGCATTGGGTATATGGGTCTTGTCTCTTGTACTCTCTTCATTTGGCTCATTCCTAGCCAATGTGAGACTAACTCATACTTGGATCCCAACAAGTTCTTGGGTGCAACTCAGCAACTGAGATTCAAGTAAGGAGAAATGTTAAGACAAAAAACTTTGCAAAATTTTATTAGGTAGTGGAGGCCATAATCGTCTTCTCTTGACATATGAAATTTATATAAGCAAGTTGAATTAGCTGAATCTTTGCACGATTGGTAACTTCTAAGACTTGGTTAATTCTTTAAGGAACTCAAAAATAAAGAAAAACATTCCATCTAATTGGGATTTCTTATATCACTAACAGTATCCACTATATGAAATCTTCTGCAACCAAACAACATCTGGAGGTATAACCAATCATTATCCTGTCACTAGAAATTTCTCATTCTCATCCCTTCACTTTCACTCACAACCTCCAATTTACCTAAGTCTTTTAATTCATTTTGATTTTCTCATTTGCCAAATCATAATAGTAAACAATCCAATGACCTGTATCACTAAGGCTGCACCTTTTATCAGTAAAATACATTTCTTTTTTCCCATTTCACCAATATCATTTTACACTTTGACACCTAACGTATCATAAATCTGAGATTGCAAGTGTATATATGAAGGGGAAATAAAGCACAAGATGCTCCTGCTATGTGGAAGAGTGACCATCTAGGATTCCCCATGGCTAGATTGATAGATATTACAGCTAGCTGGAATTCACTACTGGCAAAGAGGATACTGAAAGCAAGCCAACCTTCATAAGATACATATAATTGACTTTTCCCAATCATTATCTTTCACTGTGTTAATAGGTCACATAATTAAGCAAGTGGGTTTCGAGCCAGTGATTGACCTTCCCCATGCTCCCATGTTCATGAAGAAAGAGGTGCATTTAATTAAATTAATTCTGAAGATTGTTAGCCACATATAAAGTGATATGTTCTGATCAACTAAGCAGTAATGTTCCCACCACCCTCTTCATTAAATAACCAGTTTATTATTTCTAGCATTACTTTTTGTTACACTGCAGGGCAATGTGATCTGTTTCAATTAAATATCAATAGCTTTTACATATTTCCTGGAAAAAAGTTAAGAGAGCACTAATATGTTTTACAATAGCTTTTGCAAAATTCTTTGAAGAAAACCCCATATTAATGTCAAGGAACAGGTGGATCTTGATGAAGAAAGCGCTCTCACATCTTTGCTTTGTAATTTTGTCAATGGTTTCAAAAGCAAAGAGATAGTGTAAGCTGGTTAGTTCTAGGATAAGTCTTCCCTTTTAACAATTCACACAGATAGATGTTAATTAAAGAAAAAAAAATTAAGTATTTGACATAATCTAGAATATTTTTCTCACCCAGAAACAAAGATACATCATCAGTTTCAGTGAAATAATTGTTTTTTGCCCTACAGATCCAAGCTAGTTGAAAGGTTCTATCTTTAGTGTGCAGAGAAGTAAATGGCAAATGGGAAGAGTCTATTACTAGTCAAAGTCAATGATGGAAGAGGAGGCACATACAAGAAAGCAGCTGGGGTGTGGTGTGTTAAATTTAGCAATAGAAGCAGTCCATTGAATGAAATTGGTGAAGAATAGTAGGCAACAAATGAAGATCTACAGCACTTTTTTTTTTTCAATTAATAAATAGGAAGCAAGAGAAAAAAAAAAGTGATCCAACATTTAATTTAATTATTTGTCTAAAGTAAAGTAAAGGGAATGAATGAATGATGATCCATACGTACCTTCATCTTAAGAAGGATTTCTCTGGCAGTCATGGTTGAGTTGAGTGAGAGTCCCTTGCTTGGGTTGAGGAAAAGAGAGGAAGGGAACGAAACAAGGCAAAGGAAGAAGAAGAAGGAGAAAGAGAGTTGACTGCGTTCTACGCCGATGATGAATTGAAGTTGCAAAAGGAAAAGGAAAAATTGTGGTGTCCACAGATTCCCTGCGAGTTTGAAAAGGACAAGTCCACCTTCTTTGGTTGACAACTACTAAAACTGTTGTTTAACTTTTTACGCTCTCTACTATATACGTTAATTTTTTTTTTTCTACTTTTTCTTTCTCTTCATATAATATCAAATGTAATTCTTTATCATATACACATTCATACAATATGTTAATGAAATTATGTTGAATTTAAGTCTAAATATACATAATATGTAAAATTTCTCCCACATAAAATCAAATTAGAAAGTATTATTTTATCCATTTTCTACTATGTTGTCATTATAGTTTAGCTATGTCTCAGAGGAATAAATTTCAATTGAAGAGAAAATTATAAGGCAAATATACAATTTTAGAGCATGTAAAAGAGGAAAATTATATGCATATATAAGCCACGGTACCATGTAAAAAAAATTGAATCAATACTAAATTATGATCTAAAGAATTGCGAAAATTCTAACCTCTGAAAAGAGAGTTTTCCCTTGATGATAGTGGACCTTTGGCCTATAGTTGAATTAATCCCTCCAGCATGGCATTAATATCTCTCACTTGAAACCACCATGATGCAATGAAAAAGAATTAATTAACGGCAATCTCTGCTGTTCCGTTATGAAAGTAATGGTTTTGGAATCTGTTTGAATGTAAAAATTTTAGCTTTTGATTTATAGAGAAGTTAGTTTAATTCTATATCTTATTTTTCTCATATAATATGTACAAGAGGGAAAGTTATTAACTAGTTATTTATAAATAGATAGGTATTTTTGAAGAAATTAAAAAGATAGCTTTTAAAAATGTGAAGAGCAAAAGTTAATTTCAATTTATGTGAAAAGTTGTTAGTTAAAAAATACATGTTAGAAGTGCTTATGGTGAAGTTTATCCAAACTGGGTCTTGGTACCGTTAGTTTTGTAACTAAAATATTTGTAAAAATATTTTGCAGTTAAGTCCCTAAATATTTAAATTTTATTTTCAAATTTTTATTTAAAATTTAAAATTATGGATAAAGAAGAGCATTCGATTTCAATAGAAGTGCGGAACGTCATAGTAGCCTTGGGTAAGTGAAGTAAAGCAATGCAAAAACAAGAAGAAGTAGCCATGAAATGAAAGAGACTAGGGATTATGATATAATGTAAAAGAATTACGGTCCTTTAAAAAAATCTAATGTGACATAACACTATTTTATCATTGGTTAATAAAATAACGGTTTCAAAACTGTTGTTTTATCAACGGCACCATAGAAGTCCCCTTAATTAACTCTCACAATAGCTGAAATTAAAAGGTAAAACAACCTTCAAAAGTCCAAAGGGTGCATGGTGTGATCTGAGTGATAAGTGGTTCGGATCATTAAAGCATGTGATTGGGAATTCGATTCCCGGCTTTTGTGTAATCCTTGAAGGGATTAGTCTTCGCAGATGTGTGCAGAAGGAGAGAAACCAAAAAAAAGGGCTGTATGTTTTTTTTTGGGTAAGTAAAGGGGTGTATGTTTAAATGTGTGTATGTAAAATATCAAATAACAATGCAATCAGGTAATTACGTGATCACTGAATTTTGCTTGGGTTGGATAAGAAGATTGAATCTGGCTGATCACTGGTCCCCCAAAGGCACAATTTGCTAGTTGGGTCCATGGGTTCTTTCACTGCAGAAACCCAAAACATAGAAGACTCATGGGGATTTTTGACAAAAAAAAAAAGACTCATGGGGATTTATCCAAGTGCCAGTTGTCCCTTTGGCATTGTTAATTTCCTCATACAACAAAGAAAGGTAAACACTGATCTCTGATTCCACCATTCCTTTGGTCTTGTTGACTTGAGAGGGAACACTTGCAGTACTGTTAGTACTAGTAATATGCTTGCTGCTGCATGCATGCTTGATGCTTGGCTCCTCTTTAATTAACTTCCTACTTTCGTTTTCTCCCTCCTTTTCCTTTTTTGGCTGTCTATTATATAGTGATGGGTTTTATTTGGGGACTCTGTCCTTTACAATAATAACAAAAAGCAAGTTGATAAAGATTACTGTGTGGTTCATTGTACTTGGAATAATTAAACATTGAACAATTCAACAATCAACAACTTGAAGGTTTTTAAATATGTCTTGCGGTGATCAAGGGACATGATTATTAAGTAGACTTTTACTTATAAGCCCACTATTTTTTTATCATAATTATACACATCTACCTCTTGAATAGGGGTGTAAATGAGCCGAGCTATTTGTGAACTATTTGGACTCGATTCATTAATTGCTCGTTTAAGCTCGTTTGTTTAATTAAACAAGTCAAGTTCAAGCTCAAGATTGAGCTCGAATATTTAAATGAATCAAGCTCAAGCCTTAGAGACTCGACATTAAGGGCTCGTGAATAGCTCGTTTATATATAATCAAAAAATAAAATTGTATAGATCCTACATTTTGTATAAAAATATTTTTCTTTTTGCAGTCAAGAAGTTTAATTATGAATTTTTTATTTACTAGATTATCTAAACGTAATAGTCTAGAATTTGTGAATTTCATATATCACATGTTGAGCACTAATCTTTATTAAATACTCCTCCCGTCCTATTTTGTTTGTTGTTTAAGGTTGTGCTGCAAGAACTAAGAAATACAATTAATAGCTTAGAATTTATAAAAATTATTTTAATTTTTTCTAATATGTCATTTGTTACTCCCTCTCTCTCATAGTAGTTGACAATCAATTACCCCCTCACTCCCTCTCTCATGTAAACCTAGTGCTTTAAGATATAACAAGAGGAAAATTAAATACTTCATTGATATTGTAAAATGACAATCAAAATGGGACAAAAAAATTTATCTCAAATAACAAACAAATGGGACCCAGAGAATACTAAACCAATAAAGTTCAAGAATAATTTAAGAAAAAATTCATAGAGAGCAATGCTAAATGGACTGAAAACAATATGTACAAAAAACTAACGAAATTAATTTTAACCAATCAAAGAAAAGTTAAAAGCGGGGAGTAATAACCCTACATGGTGGGTGGCCAGTCATAGACTGCCACATTGCATCTGTATGCAAAAATTTAAGTTATTAATGAGCTAGCAAGATAAGTCCAAGCTTTAATTTTTTTAACAAGCCCAAGCTTTGATTTAAGCTCGTTTAAATAAATGAGTTAAGCTTGAACCGTCTATTTTTTTCACAAACCAAACTCAAGCTTCAAGTGCTCGATTCGACTCGTTTACACCCCTACTCTTGAATAAGGCAAATTGCTCAAATCTTTAATTATGTAAGTACACAGCGCAGGACAATAATTTATGATTGCCATAAATCATTTCATACATTTGTGTATGCTGAACTTCTTCCTTTTAATTTTAAACATAAATATGAGAACTCTGAGGGTAACAAACCCAATATGATTGAAGATATTTCTAAATATAGGTTGTTTTCACATCATGTGAGGCTCACACCTCTCACACATGCACTAGCTAATAAAAATAAAAACGCCACCACACATTACTAGAATTCAAGTGAGTCACACATTAGTTATGAATAAGTGAGAATCATATAAATAAAAATGATTGATATATAAATCAATAAAAGAATTGGAAGCTAGAGAAATCTAATGTGCCTCCACAACACTACTAGCTACTGATCAGTGTTGAGCTTTCTTCTAGGTGAGTAGCCTAATATGATCAGGTGCTATATCTTAACACATGGTTACTTACAATGGAAAGCATCAAAATTTGTTCTTAATTAAAAGTACATGAAAATGAAATCACACTGTACATCTTCTTAAGTTATAGATTAATTTGGAAAATTTCAGCATCCACCCGGAGGTGCGAATCCATTTTCTAGCATGCTTGCTTCTTAAGAAATTAACTCGAATTAGTCAAAGTGCTTATGTTTCCATCTATATCTATATCTATATCTCTACTAATATAAAGTAACGTTGTCTTGGCGTCCAAACAGTGGCAACTTGGTAAATATCTTTTAATGAGTGAGTACAAGACAAGTCTCAGCCTTTCATCACACAAAAAAAAAAGACAAGTCTCAGCTATTAACGAAAAAAAGGGTCATGCAAACATACCCTTCTATTTCAAAAAAAAAAACAACACGGAAGAAACCACACGCGGAGGCGGACCGGGACGGTCAAGACCACGCAACAGCGTTGTGGAGGGAGAAGAAACCGAGCAGTACCAGCGCCGAAAAACTAGCGGCCATGGGAGCGCGAGCAGCAGGGGATTTCCTTGCAACCATTCACGGTGCGAAGGCATGCGGTGGTGGATTGACGGCAGCGGCGTGTGGTGGTGCGATGGTGGATTGACGGCAGCGGCGTGTGGTGGTGCGATGGTAGTCCAATGGTGGCACACCCTAATTTTTTCTCCTTCTGCATTCCGCTTCTTTCTTCTATGATTTTTTAGTTTGCATTCAAACTCATCTTTGTTGATATATACTATTTTTGGGATGTTGTTTTAAGAGTTTATGGCCAAATACTTACGCCTAAGCATTATGCGGTGCATACCAAGTTCAGAGACTTTCTGGAAATCTCTTTGTGCCTTCTGCATATGCTTCTCTTCTCTGCTCTGCATATTCACTAACTGCAAGGTACAGGAAACGGAACAAGGAGACATATCTTTTCTTTCTATGTTTCACTCTCTGATTTTTTGTGTGTCTTTCACGCTTTCTCGGTTACAACCTGTACACATTCCTCTACTCTGGGTTGTTGCTTTTGTAGAAGATTTGTTTTACAATTAGTTGTTCAGTTCTAAAATATGTTTCTTCTGTTTTGAGTTTGTGGGTTTGCATTGAGTTCTATTTCTGTTTTCACCACTATGGAGATGTTTAATGAGCTCTTACATGAGCATTAAAATATTTGTTTGTTATTTATTCAAGATTTTTTCCCACCATTTGAATTAATGTATCTTAATTTTGGTTTCAGATGAAGAAAGCAACCATTCTCAAGGATGCTAACACTTATATCAAGAAGCCACAAGATGAAGTTAAAAGTTTGAGAGGTTTTGGATGAAATGGTTATATGAGAAGTAATTTTGCCCAAAATCTTTGAATGTCCTTGGTTTTGCATTTAACGATCTTATTCATTTATCTTTTAAAATCAATGTTTGAACAAAGCAACCACTTGCAATTATTTCCCAGAACTGTTAATTTGAGCTATGGTGCCACCAATAAAGATATATCCAGGAAGTACCGCACTATGATATGTTTTAGACAAGGTATAATTTTGTTGTCTTACCTTTTGATGCAGATGCAAAATTTACCTTTGTGTGATATTATCAAATATTCATTATATTTTTCACTTTTTTTTTATAATTATATTTTTCACTTAGATATTACTGAAACAGTTACTAATAATAAATTAGTAAATTCATATACATGTATCTATATAGTATAGTCAAGTAGTATATAAAGTAGTCAAGTATAGTAAAGTGATATGTTATATATAGGCATTGCTTTGTTTTCATTATTTCCCCTCTTAAAACTTGCAGTTAAGTTGAGTGAAGGAATTGAAGTTGTTGCTACTGAAGTAGAGATTGCTAAAGTATGAGTCAGGTATTTGTATTTTAAGTTCTATTATCTGTACTAACTTTGTTTCAAGTTTAAACGATAATTTTGTTATGCAGGATCAATACCGATTTGGTCTTCATTTAAGTATCAGTACTGATTTGGGTAGTTTTTGGATAGTTTTTCTTATTTTTCAAGCTAGCCATGGATCCAATTACGCACAATTTTGTTAATTCTTTAAACTTTTAAATTTTTTTTTCACATTTGTGGAAGTTCATGACTATTCGTGATTCAGGAATGAGGAAAGTATAACGTCATACTTTTTTTCATTTTAGATTCTACTTCTTTTAGAAACTGAATTTGATCTTTTTGTCATTCTTAGCTATCAAGATGGGAGGGCAATATTCTAGCAAGATGATTAGTGCCAATGGTATTCATATCGGTGCAACATGCTAACATTTGAGTAGCATGGTTTATAAATTGCCTTAAAAAGATGATTTACATGCATGACATTGGATACCCATAGATATGCTTACTTATTTTCAACTTCTTTAAAGAAACTTTATCCTCATGCAGCTGTGGTATTCATTGGGTCAAAACTTTTATATAAAATCTGGATTGATAAATAACTAATGCATGTTTGTTTTTGAATAATTTTCAAAATCTTAATGCAGATTTGTTAATTACAACTTGGAGAAGACATTCAGGACACAGTTGTTTACTGATTAGGCAATTTGGTTTGGTGCCTTAAATAATATCTAACAATCAATGCATTCTATTATGGAGTATTCTTTAATTTATATATTTTCATTCAAAAGATAAAATTGGGTCGAAGGCTTGAAGGAAATTGGTATGTTCCACAACTTTTGTCTTCTATTATGGAGTATTCTTTAATTTATATATCTTCATTCATCATGTCAGTGTGCAAATGGAAAGTGGTCATGCATCATCGAGAACTGACAAATGTAGGTGATTTATATGTGAATATGATCCCTACTATGCAAGTACACCAATTGAAATCTTATAATTTAATCTGCTAAACAATACTTCAATCATGTGCATGTTGAATGACTGGAGAAATAATTCTATTCTATGCAGGAAGTCCCAGAAAGTGTGATGCTATGTGACCCATACAATAATGATGTTAAGGTCTGGCTGAGTTTGTCATAAAAGTCCTAAAAAGATGTTTGGCTGAGGTATAGTATTCAAAGCCCCCCTAGACATTTACATTGTCTGGGATCTCTTCTCCTGAACAAGTCCCTGTAAATGATGAACAAAATAATATGGTTGTTGCAACAAATTATGAGAAACTATATAACTCAATGGACAAGAGATTGACTGCATAGCAGGCCTAGACCTTATCTTGGTAAGTGTAAATTAAATACTTAATTTATTTTTAACTTATGCCTAGAGAACAAGCCTCATCTTTAGACATAAGACTCTCATGAGTATTTCTCTTGCTGCTTTTGCCAACGGGATTATGTGGCATTATGTTGTTCGACAGACATTGTAACTATGTGTTAGAGGAGGAAGTGGGAACTTGTAGACTCATGAGGTGGGTAGGTAGGTCGAAGCTGGATTGCTACTTGACATTTGAATGGGCACAATTTTTAGAGGCAATGAGATTGAATGAGGGAAACATCATTTCATGCTTTGGATTATATATTTTGCATTTTTTTTTTTCAAAAAATATGGTGTTGTTGCTATGTTGTGAGATATTTTTAAGACAAAAATGAACTTTGGTTTAAATTAATGTTTTTTGTGTCCCATTTAGAATATGAATTAATTATTAATCATTATATTATTATATCCTACTAGATAGAATGGATTGGAAAAATAGAAAATTAGAGACATATAGGGTGTAAAAATTTTCACAACTACATTTTCTCTCTCCTAAAGTTGTGAATGATAGAGAGTTGACAACCGTGATTGCACCAGAGCGCACTCTTAAGTGTAATTTTGTTTAACAATTTAATACTAACCTAATAATAATAACACGATGCAGTCGGTTTTAGTTTAGTGGTTTCAATAACACAATTTAAATAATTAAATTTGTGATGGTTGAATTTCTCTTATTTGTTTAAATAAAACAAACTATGAAATTAAATAATGATTTATATTTCTTAATTTAACACTTTCAATGTCTTCAAACTTTAAATATATATTTTTAGAAATTAGAATCTCATTCTTCATACATAAATCACCCATGCATCGCACGGGTCTAAAGTCTAGTATGATATAAACTAACCTTTCCTATATATGCATCCACACTAATACGAAAGATTAATGTTGATCCCAAAATTAAATTGTACCCAGGAGATTTGCCATCGAATCGTCAATTCAGCATATATAGTTCCTGTACTAATTTTAGTCGTGTCAAGAAATGTGCTATTTTTTATCCAATTAGTGGATTTTTCCCAAGGAATGATCACCAGAGAACAAATACGTACGCGTAAGGAGTTGAACAAGTCATAGAAGCAGTTGCTTGCATTAGTAATATGTAAAAGTCTTACGAGATAGGAAGTGTGATTCATGTAATATGTATGAATTCGGATTCCCTACAGTCGGGACAATCTGAACCGTTCGATCGAGATCAGACGGTTAGAGATTTTAATTTTATTTTAAACCGAGTTTAACCCAAAAAATAGTCAACCGTTCGATCTCGATCGAATGGTCCAGATCGCCTCGACTGCTTGAATGCTGGATTTCCGACTGCAGGGAATCTAAATTCATGGGATATGCCTTTAATTCCATGTCTTAGTTGTTAGAATAGCAGAATTTGGCCCCCACATATTTAATTTAAGTATCATCAGAGAAGTATTTGAATAGTTTGAATCTGATTTTCCCTATTATTATTATTATCGAGATTCGTCAATGCTTGATAATATTAAGGAGCTGTTATAGAATAATGTGTTTGATAAACTGTTATTTGCGAGTGCAATGTGTTTGATAAATTGCTTGTGAGAGCAGTGTACTTGATAACAATGGCTACAAGAAAAGACATACTTTCTATTTTGTGATTCTTATGAACAGATTTTTTTTTATTGATTATTGCACAGTTGATTATTGTACTTCTTTTTTTTTTTGGTCCAGGTTGATTATTGTACTTCTGTGCTATAATTTCCACACTTTTTTTTTGTCATACTATAATTTCCACACTTTTTTTTTCCACACTAAGAACCTACATTAGTAAGTATTCCGTACATACATATGTTAGTAGGTGGGCTTTACTCTTTAAAGGTTAGCCCAAATACTCTGGCCTGATTTCTAAACAAAGCTAAGTTCAGACCAAAAAAAAACTAAGTTAATTTGGATAAACATCTTGGAAAGTACTTATAGAATCACCACCTATTAACTTATAAGAACTTTTTTGTAAATGGAGAATCATAAACTTATTAAAATTTAAAAGTTCTTATAAGTTAGAAATTAATTCAGCGCAAAGTAAACTTTTCTACCCTCAATGTCTCATTGATTTTATTTAACTACTAGCCTTTTTCCCTAAGATTCTTGGTGTTTAGAAATTATATTGAATTTCCACTAATATTCGAAGTCAAGTAGGTGCACTTGTCTAAGGGAGAAAACTCTCTGAATACTTCAACTTTCTAATTACAAATCTCGATTCTAAGACATTTGCTTAAGAGGCTCTTGCCACATAGACCGATAGGTTTGGTCTATAATCTTGTTTTATTTAAGAAAATAATTTTTTTTACTTTTCATATAATCATGAAAATATCACTTTACTTTTTTTTAATTACAAAGATTTGTACAAAAATAATAAATAAGTATTGTTTTTTTAATATTTCTTATACAAATTTTTTTCAAAAATAAAACACATTTACAATTATTAGTACGTAAAACTAAAAATAAAAACGATTTAACAAATTAAACAATAGTTAGCTTCCCTAATATCTCTCCTCTTAGATTCTACTATAAAATACTATAAATTATAAAGAGGAGAAAAAATGCTGAACGATTCACCCAAAAAATTGTCGTATGCAAATTTTTTTTTTTGGTCAATGTCGTATGCAAATTAAGATGCATAAAAATTCTAATTGGAAACTTTAAAGTTTGATGTGTAGCCCGTCTTTACAATCAACATATAGCCCAAGAGACATAATTATGCGTTGACCAAAAAAAAGAGACATAATTATGGCAATGACATAAATCAAACACATGATTCACTATAAAACAAAGAAGAGTTATTGGTCAGTTCAAAGGAAGACGCAGTAAATGTCACCCAATTTAGTGGATTGAATGAATTATGGGCGCGCAGCTTGCTTAGTTATGTTAATTTATCAAAATCTGATTAAATTACACTTTACTTTTTCGAAAAATTGCAATCATATAGTGTGTGTCCGCAAAATGATTCTTACATAGACGTGCATGATATCGTATGTCATCGTTCTTACATAACTCTATCCAATATCATGTTAGCTAAGTGAGTTATCTTGTAAAATTGTTGACTAAAGATTCATTAAAAATTGTAATATTATATTATTTGTAATGTCATATCAGAAGAGAGTATGATCATCCAACATATATAGGGTTTTGATGATGGATATGCACATTAAGAGAAAAGTAAATAGAAATAATAAAATTAACATAGATGATGATGGTGGTGATGATGATTAAAGGGTAAAAAATACAGGCTCTTTAAGAAAAAGGTATTAGAGGGAAAGTTTTGGGGCGCCCAAAAAGTACCAACAATATAGTGAAATGAGATGACTAGAGATTAATTAGAGACAAAGAATCGAGAAACTTTGGGTAAAGATAAAGATTTTCGGTAGTGAGATGACACAGTAAAAGATTAAGATAACTATGCAAGACACTTAGCAAGGTTAAAATAAGAGTATCTGAAAGTTAATATCAGTCTATAGGCACTAAAGAAGGGGAACAAGGTATTTATAGTCTTGCTCAAAAAATTGAACCAAAGTGGGATATACATCATACATCAAAGATGAAGAGGGAAAAATATTGGTACAAGAAAAGATATCAAGAAAAGATGGATGAGTTATTTTCATAAACTCTTTAATAAAGAACATAAGTATTTTTTGAATTCGAATAAACTTAACGCTAGAGAAGACGATCAAATTTTTTTTATATTACCTAAAGAATCCAAGAATCTAAGGTAAAAATAAAAAATAAAGAATTGAAGAGGATAGATAATAGTAAGGTATAATTGGAACATATTTAAGAAGTGGTGTCACAATGCATAACTTTTGCAAATGATATAGTTTTATTGAGAGAATCAAGAGAATATATAAATGAAAAGTTAGAAATATGTGAAGACAAACAATAAAAAAAAAAGAGATACACAAATTATAGCTTAGAAGTGAAAATTAGAGAACATAAAATATCACAAATCTCATGTTTTAAGTATCTTAAATCCATTTAAGTCACACAAAAAAGTATCTTAAATCCATCATATAAAATGATTGAGGAGATAGATGTTACACAACTATAAGATCTAGATAAGATAGGAATAAAAAATAATTATTAGATAAAAATTGAGATACATCGTAAAAAGAATGGTAAAATATCATCATAGATAATTTAGACGGCTTAAAAGTTCTAGTAAGAAAGGTTGACCAATCAAAGAATAGTCCCAACGATTAGATGTAAAAGAAAAACTTAAAAGAAACTGCAAGTCAAATCATTAATAGAGATTTTTAAATCAACAATTTATCTTTAAACTTAATATGTATTGCCTCAAAAAAACACTTAATATGTACTAATAAAGAATTATGACATTATTAATGTAGTCGATTTCACCTTAGTGAGATAAAACTTAATTGTTGCAATAACCATGGCTAGACAATGTTAATTAAAAAAAATTAGATGCTCTAATTGATTAGGTATCCTTGAATTTTCACAATTTTTATTCAATCGTACAATGATGACCCAATTAAAAAAATGCATCGTACTTAAGCCAGCATGAAAAACTTTGTCTAATTGAACTAAAAGAAAAGAGAAACAAATGATCATTAATCAAGTCTCATTAAGTGGAAGACAGAAGAAAAACACAAGATACATTAAAGCTAAAAAAGCAAACACATATGATGAAAAAGGATCACAAATAGCTTTTCCTAGATACAACAAATTCTCATCTTTCATTCCCAACATTCACTCCAAAAAGGTCTCCATAACATCCGAGTACATACCTCCTCCTTCTGAATTCCTATACTCCACACCTTGTTGTTGATGGTGATCCATTGAAGTGGATGAAGATGATGAAGCAGCTACTCTTGCAGGTAGAGTGAAGCTCCTCTTAAACTTGTCCATTTTCCTTGCACCACCTTGATTATCCTGGTGGCTATCCAAGCTCAAGAATTCATTTGGGTTGTTTTGCAAGTTGGAGGCTGCATGATCTGAATTGTGATTCTGATCACCTTGTTTGTTCCCCAAGCTATCTGGATTGAACAGAAGCTTAGCATCATCAGCTCTACCAGTGAGAGCATTGAAGAAAGACAACCCATTTGGCCACTTTATGTCATTCTCAACATGCTGCTGCTGCTGTTCCCCCATCATGTCTTCAATTCTTGCAGTTTGATGATGATCAGGTGTTGTTGCTGTTGCTGCATGGTGGGGCATGAGGAACATGTGTGTCTCGTCTTTGGCATGTGGTTGGAACCCAAGCCTAGCTGCATGCTGTTGGAAATTGGGTGAGGATAGCATTGATGTGGCAGAGGTGAGTGGCCTCTGACCCCAGTTGAAGAGTGGAGGAGGTGGCCTTATTGGAATGGTGGTGGATGATGGTTTTGAAGGAAGAGAAGTAGATGAGGAAGTGTTCCTTGTTGAAGAGAAGAGTTGGGAGAGGTAGAAACCAGATTGGTACCCCAATGATTCAAAAGTGTGTCTCATTCTTAGGACAAAATGAAGGTCTTCAGGAATCTGAAAATAGAAACCAAAAATATCAAACATTTGTTTCTTTTATTTGTGAGACTCTTCTACCCAATAAATAGCCAAGACAATATATATTGTATAGAAGTAGTGGAAGTAAATTTTAAAAGATCTATGATATATGGACACCCTATAGTGTTACTATCCATTTAATATCTATCATCTCTTTCAATCTCTCTCTTCTTGTAATATTGTCGCATCATATCATCGGTCATATTTATCATTTTTCTCTAGGTCTAGATACCCATTGAGATGTCTACAAAACATTTTCCATTTTAAGATTACATATAAGCAAGCTAAAAATGAGTAGAATTAAAATTTTGGGGAGATAATGTGATACAAATGTACTCACAATCTTGCAAGAACCAAGTTGAAGAAGGCCATGCCCGGCTTGAATTACAGCTATGGTCTGGTCATGGAAGCAAAAAGGAAAAAATGGGTTGGAAAATCTAAGGGGAAAAAACAAATCCTTTCTGAGACCAATAACAATAGCAAAAGCCAAAGCTAACAAATGATTCTGTTCTGATACCTGAATGCCTGACTCAAATTGGTCGGTCCATTCAGGAGGAAGCTGCAATTAATAACATCAAAGGAGCTAGGTTGAGTCAATCAATCATCAAATAGCTACACATAAGTAAGTAACCAATAGAAAAAGAAAAAAAAAAACAAAATTTAATACTGATTGAGATGTCATGTATTAATGTAGAGTCTCCATCTAGTATATCTATTTATTTATTTTGAAGAAAAACAAAGACAGAAGGAAGACAAGTAGAAGATCAGAGAGAAGTAGAAGTAGAAGTGTGATTGGTTGTGTAGGGAGAGAGACAGAGAGAGTTGAAAATGCATACAGCATCAAAGGAACTCTGCCAGTAGTTGGAGATATTCGGCTCACATTCTGTGGGCTCTTTAAAGACCCACTTGTGGCACTTATCAGATGCAACTTTCCCCATCAACCTGTTCCAAAAACCCAAAATTCCACCCAATCAGAGGAGAAGAGTGTGCTTGTGTATAATTAAGTAACTCCCTCCACAATCACATGCTTGCTATTGGATATCATTGAAAGATTCAGAGAGAGAGAGTGAAGGAACAAAAAAACCACAACATAACAAACACCTACCCAGTACCCACCCTTCTCCATAATTATACAACTGAATGGACATTTTGCTGAAGGCCTTTCTGACAGGATCCTCTCCATCGATATCTTCAAGACAACCTGAAGCCCTTCCTCGGCAAAACCCATCTTCCCACATCAACATCCTTCACATAAAAATTTATCACCCCCCACCCAAAAAAAACAAAAAAAAAAATTGCACGTCAACAACTCATTGAATTACCATGAAACCAAACAATACATACCCACAATCATAAATAGCCCAAAGACATCAAATTTTCATCATCACCACCATCAAGTTCAACTTTCCACTTGATAGAAGTTATCACAATTTTCACCACTTCCAAAAAAAAAAAAATCGGGCTTTACTTAGTCCAGAGTTTATTTTTTCCGGAGTACTGTGGACAAAGACAAATAAAAAATAAAAAATAAAAAAGGAAGAAGGAAGAAGCAGAAAAGACTCACAAGCTGCCGTTATCGTCTCCAACCTTGCAGCCATTACCACCTCTGACTCTTCTGCAAGAAATGGACGAGACCCAGTTGAGGAAACAGCTCAAAACCATGACATTCAAAGTTGGAAGTTACACACACAGAGAGAGAAAGACACAGAGACAGAGCACAGAGATTGAAGAAAGATATAAACTTGCAGAGAGAGAGAGAGAGAGAGAGAGAGAGAGAGGAGTATACGGGCGAGGACGAATAGTCCAGAAGACAGAGTAAGTCCAGTCTGAGTTGAGACAGACGCTTCTGAGGGCCTCATGAAGGGCCATCATCCCAACAGCTTCTTTGCTCCTATCTGATGCTCCTGAGCCCACCATCTCTCTCTCTCTCTCTCTCTCTCTCTCACTATATACTACTACTACTACTACCTTTTTTTCCCTTCTCTCTTTCACTTCACAATTAGACACACTCACCCCCCCCCCCCCCCCCCGCCCCCTCTTTCCCCTACAATGTCTATTATCTTTCTCTCAAACACCCTCCCCTGTCCCCAAACTCTTACTTTACTTACCCTCTCTTTTATTTCTGTTTTTTTATCTCAGCTACTCTACAATGCTTAACCACCACAGAGTAGACCAATTCTTCATCCCTCTGGAGTGAGTTGCTTTGCTTTGCTCCAATGTTTATTTATTTATTGATTTATGTATTATTATTATTATTATTATTATTTAGGGAGTTTCTACGGTCCCATTGATAAAACAACGATTTTGGAACTATTGTTTTATTAACCAATAATAAACGAGAGTTTTGCCACATCAAATTATTATTTTTAAGGACTATAATTTTTTATATTATATTGTAGTTTTTAATCTTTTTTATTTTACAAACTTGTCCGTATGAAAAAGACCTATATCTGTAGGTGAAAGTCTTGTTTTTCCCTCTCCTGTTTCAGTTTTACGATCGGTGATCCTCCATGCCTGATATTTTGTTCCTTATGGCCTCCGATCAACCATCGACGAATGTTACCCTCTCCGCCGCCGATCTGGTCTTCGACGACTACTGCTCCATCGCCGCCGACTCGTGGTCCATCAAGACCGAGTACGGCAGTACTCTCGACGACGACCCGTGCTCCGTACTCCAAGAGAGGTGGTTTCGTGGAAAAGAATACGAGAATTCGTCAATTTACTCATAATTTTAAAATAAAATTTAAAATAAAAATAAATCTAAAATTTAAAAACTGAATTGTAAAATATTTTTACCAACAGAATCGAAACCGTTGTTTTTACAACCAACCATAGAAATTGCCTATTATTTATTTGGCTAGGGGCTCTCCCTGTCTCGCACGCACGCACTCTCTCTCTCTCTCTGCTTTTTGTTTGAACCCAACAAGTGGGTTACTTGTTGACCAAAAAAAAACCAAAGGGGTTACTTTGACGGAAGGTGGTAAAAAGACTGAAGGAGGAATGCTTCGGTGGGGGCTCTTTTTCTCTCTCTCCTCTCTCTCTTGTGTGGAGTTGGAATAGTGTGGTACGTTTTTAACCATGAAAAACTGTGGGCACAGCTTTTATCTTCTTTCTGTGTCTTTTTCTCTATTTTTTTTATTTTTTTTACAAACAGCACAACAAAGAGAAAAGTGAAAAACAAACAAAGTCGGGATCCGCAGGCTAATTTGGCCAATTTCACATTTATACTCAATAGTGATTGTGTCAATTTTAGCTTGGCTGATGAGACTTGTTTTAAGTTGGCTTAGACTCATTAATTATATACTCGAAAGATATTGGATTATTTGGACCAGGTTCTATGGGTTGGCCTTGTCCACATTTTAGGTACTTTTATAATATTTTAAACTTTTTTCTTTTGTAAATAATTTAAGTTGGACCTGAATAAGTTAGTAAATATGTGATCCACAAGAAATACAGGTTAATCTAGCTCATTTTGGTAATTTGGGCCGATGAACTGAGCAAGACAACCCATTTTGACACCTCTACTCAATAGTGCGATTTTTTTACCCGTTTTACCCGACCAGGCACAATTGATTACAAATTTAAAATAATTTTAATACAAAGTTTCTTTTTATATTTTTTAGTTATTATTTTAAGAGTAAAATACACTCTCTTCCCCTAGTTATCAATATTACACTTCATTCCCCTCTTCTTTGAAAACACACACTCTCCTCCCCCGAGAGATACTAATATTACACTTTTTCTCCCCTTTTGTTTGAAAACACACACTCCTTTCCCTTCAAAGATAAAATATGATACACTTTTCTCCATTTTTGTAATTTTTCGTTAACATAAAAGTTAGTCTCTGTTAAAATATTTTTTATTACCATAATATTTTTTACTTTTTATTTCATTTCTATTTTTGCCTTATTTCGTTTCTCATTCCAATTTCTGATTTTTGAAATCAGAACCATAGTTTCACTGCCGTTCATCACCACATTTCACCAACAATGGTTTCGATTTAGTTTTAGTGGAATGTGCTGGCGAACAACGGTGAAGCGATCTGATTTCAAAAATCAGAAATTGGAATGAGAAAGGAAATAAAGCAAAAACGGAAATGAAATGAAAGATAAAAGGTTATTATAGTAATAAAAAAATATTTTAACAGAGACTAATTTTTACGTTAACAGAAAATTACAAAAATGGAGAAAAGTGTCTCATATTTTATCTTTGCAGGGAATGGAGTTTTCAAACAAAAGAGAGGAGAGTGTAATATTGATATCTCTCAGGGGAGGAGAGTGTGTGTTTTCAAATAAGAGAAGAGAAGAGTGAAATTTTGATATCTCTCTAGGAATGGGAGTATATTTTACTCTTATTTTAATGCATCGACTATTGAGATTATTTACCCAAAAAATACTTCTGAGATTTGACTCATATTAAAAATGTATTCCAATAAATAAAGTATAAAATTATAATAGTAATTGTATTAACATCTAAATTTTTAAAAACTTTATAATTTAATATATGTGTTAGTAATCGGATTTGATTTAATGTTAATTCAGTTCTATGTGTACTAAGTAGGCTCTAGTGTTAAAAACTAGACGATGCAGTGATGGGAGACCTGCAACAATTGAGATAATTTGAGGGATTCAATTCGCTTAATTGAAAATCCAAGATCAACATTGTACAATCAAAAATACAATCAAACCTATTTCTATTTTAGATGAGTATCACTATCACCTTTTATGTTTGATTGCAATGTGATAATAGAAAGACAAGTATGAAATTCACTGATATTGATTGTGCTCAATTAAGATACATTTATTTTGTGATGTCAACCACTTATTCTTCACTTGTCCACATTCATACAAAATTTGGTCTTGTATTTATGACTGGTTGGGCTTTGATTTGTCTTGCGTTTTGAGGGCATGACTCATTTTCTTCACCATGGGTGGAAGTCTTTTAAAAAGCAAAAAGTGCACCAAAGCTTGGTGTATTGTTTGGCACTCCATTGTATGGGCCATATGGTTATGTAAGAAGGATTGTGTTCAAAGGGGATGCTTTTTATATGTCTCAGATAATTTATATGATCAATGTTGTATCATGATCCTGGTTTACAGCAATTCAGATTGATTCACACTTGCGGTGTGAAATTTTTCCCAGATGTGTGATTAGCTCTGGTTTGGAGTGGGTCCTTTGCTGCAACATGATTCAGATTGTTTTGCACCTCACAGGTGTGAATAGTTCTGTTTTGGAGGGGGTTCTTCATACTTGCTGGTATCAAGTAATGAGAGATGGGGTGTTCATAGGTGTTTTTATTTTCAATTTCTTACTTAAAAAGTTGACATTCAGCTTTGCTTTCTTAATTTGTACCGCCAAATTATTTGGTCTTTAATTTGTTGTATCTCTTTTGGGTTAAGCTTAGCACATCTTGTGCTTATATACTTATAGATAGCCCGCTCCTATTATTAATAAATATATCTTTGATTATATAAAAAAGATACATTTATGTTTTTTGGTTTCAAAAAAAAAAAAGATACATTTATTTCATTCAACAGCTATCAATATTTAAGAATAGACCACGGACGCGGGTTGAACTATCTTAGCAAACACTTCAAAATATCATGACAATGCTAGTGCTCAAGGTTTTCCTAATAAAATAGTCTCATATATGAGAGGACACGCATATGGTTGTGGCGCTTGTGGCTAGGGATAGCTAAGGTGGCTTTGTGCATTGTCTTCCCAACGAGGAAGGATAATTACACCAGATTTGTATGCGGTAGATCCGTTTATTATTGTAAGTTTCCAAACACTACACCTTTTAAGATTTTTCTAATGCCAAATGCAAAGGATAACTATGACAAAGTTGTCAAATGGCAGAGAATCTTTACTGGTCAAAAGTGGTAGGGGTGGACTCTGAGGCTCGGGTTTATGCATTAATATTTTAAGCGCATACCGATACTACTGGGGGCTTCTATCAATGGTGTCGTTGATAAAATAATAGTCTTATAATTGTTATTTTATTAACTAATAATAAAATAGAATTCTATTTAGTAATGTTATATTGGATTATTTTTTTATATTATATTTTAGTTCTAATCTCCTTCATATTATATTAAAAGAGAGAAATATTTTGAGTTTTACCGTATTCTGAGGATAACATGGGTTTCATGAAAGAATATGAGAATTCTTCAACAATACAGTCACTCATAATTTTAAATTTTAAATAAGATAATTATAATTTTAAATATCTAGAGACTGAATTCTAAAATATTTTTTTACAAAAATCTTGATTGCCCATACTATTAGTGATAGGCATACATAGCGCTGATATTTATCAAGCTCCTAAGGACGAACTTTAGGTGATTATTATTGTAGTATTATTGTACGGTTGGAAACTGAAAATATGTGTGTCACCAAAGTGGCTGCCTCTTCCATCTTGTACGTTTGCCAAACCAATCTTCCCAACTAAGGCAAATGAAAACCCTATACTATCCTTACACCTTAATTAGTCATGGGGTACATTCTTTATTAATCTCCCCCAATATAGAGAGATATGTTAGAAGTATTAATTAATAATACCTGCGTATTGTTATTTTGCAACTCTTGGGGTAATCAAAGAAGCAATATAGCTAAAATTAGTATGGAAATTTTTGGCACCAATGTGTTGTCAAGGAATCCTTGGATATCATGTACACTATAACACTCAAAAATATATGTTGGAATCTTACAGTTTTCTTACGTCAACCCTGAAAAAGAAAAAACTCTGCTTTTACCACTTATTTGTTGAAGCCTATAATTTTTCTTTTTGGATTACAAAGAGTTAAGGAAAATATCAAAATATATATGCATGCATGTTGTTCTCATGAGGAATTAGAACAACGAATTTAATTGCAAAGATTAATTAGCAAGCTTATGATATCAAATTTCCCTCAAAAAAAAAAACTTATGATATCAAATATTTTAGCGATTACTAGCAAATATCTCGTATAATGTACATGAAATTCTGTAAAATATAAAAATTAAATTAAAAATATATTTCAAATATAATTAATTGATAAAATAGTTTGAATATAAAACTTAATTTTTTTAATATTTTAATGATTATTTACCATTATTATATTCAATAATAAATTTTTTTAAATATCGACTAGAAAATCAAGAAAAGTAAAAATCTTGATTTATTGATTATTTAATTAAGGATAAATTAATATGATTTAAATTTGATTTAATAAAATACTCTAAATATATGTTATAATGGAAAATGAAAATGTGATTTAAAGAGAATAAAAACAATACGTGGCTTTAATTTTAAAATTTTAAAAATAAGAATTTAAATTTTACATATAGAAATGGATTTGATTACAATGATATTAAATATCACCTAACCTTCGTTTTCTATATTTTTTTTGGGTTGACATTTTTTTTTCTCTATTTTTTCTATTATTATGTTTGCAGGGAAATAAATGGAATAAATGACACTCTCTATCATGTATGTATCATATTTATGTTATTTATTTATCCTAAAAGTATAATAATAAAAAAATAAAAAAAAGAAATAGAAAAGATCCTAATTTATTTTTTTTTATCCCCTTCTACAATTAATCCAATTTTTTATACTTCTTTCAAGTGTTATGCCTTAATTGTGCAATATGGTAATTTGACACATAGTCAAAAACCCAAAACCAAAGAAAGGGGTACCCCAAAAAAAGTCAGTCATCGAGATGCAACACGAGACAGGGAGGGAAAGCAGGCATTATTTTATGTATAGGGGGGCAGTGGTGCAAGTAATCAAGAAAGAAAGGGGCAAAGCAGGTGAAAAATTAAACAAAACAAAAAGATGGAATAGTGTGAGTGAGATTAAGGTGTCACGTGCACACGTGCCATGGCAGTGAGTCGGTGCCTCGTTTCTCATAAACAACAACGTAGCGCACGAATTGCGGGGTTGCTGTGTCCATTCCTCCCACGCTCTCAGTCTTCACGCGCTCCTGATCAGGTCACGCGGGCGACTCTAGCAGGATCTTCTGAAACTTGAACGGCCATCTAATGGAGCGTTTTGTACACGGGCCGATACATCGCGTGGGATAGAGAAATGGATGCATCACTCTTTGTCTTGGTGTCTCTCTCCTCCGCATTGGACGGCTCAGGCCCCGGTCTGGTCCCCACAACCGTATCCTTGGTGGGCTCTACATCCGAATCCCTTAAATCCCTTTTCCAAAAACCCTAATCCTTGTATAAGTTAAATTAAGAACCAAATCACTGCATCAATTCCGACTGGGCAACTCCGGTTTGTCTTTATTTTAAGGTTTTAAGTTTGAGTCTTTGATTTGATAAAAAAATAACATTAAGGGGGATAACTTTAATGCAGCTAAGATTTCAAGAGAAATTAATTTCTGTATTAATAACCAAAAGATACTTCCGCTAATGCAACAAAAAAAATCACTGCATCAAGGTTAATGAGAAATTTGATTTGATGGAATGGGGGCAATTATAATCTTATTGCGTGTGTATATATGTTTTTTTTTGACACCATATATACTATCTTATATTTTCATAAAAATTAATATCATTATTTTTTAATCATAATTAGTACTAATTTCTGATAGACTAATTTCATAACCCATGTTATTGGTGGTAGTTAATAGTAAAGTATAATTTGTCATATTTATATAAAATATTGAGTCAATTGAACCGCCACTGCTTGTTGCATTCACTCCTTTTTTATTCAATAACAATATTGGTTGAGAGACTTACAATATTTAAAAGCAAAAGAGTGTTTTTTAGTATAGCACATTTAATTTCATAAGACAAAGTCACTAGTTTTAGTTTTGAGATTATGATGTGAGCAAACTTAGAAGAAGCCAATGTCTATATAATATTCCTGAACTAAATCTTCTTGGATTTTCATTTATATCTTGTCTTTACGTTAACTTCTATGCATGGGACAAATTCAGCAACTCATATGCATATGCATTACCTCACGAGATGAATCGAAATCTTTATTTGTGTTCGAAGTTTATTGATACATTATTGAATGTCGCGGTTGTCTGAAATAGTTGCTTATGTTCGGTTTGTCCTTTGCAAATTAAATTAAAAAGATTGTCTGTGATGATTTTTATATATTTTATATTGTTAAAATTTTAAACAGGAATAAAATCAAATAGCATTAATAAAAATGTATTTATTGACTTAAAATAGCCAATTAACTTGTACTTTGGTTTAATTAGTTGTTTTTTTTAATAAATTTTTTTGCTTAAGCAAAAAAATAGTTCCATTAAATCTACATATTTCCATCCCTTAAAAATTAAAATGTATTATACTTTACTCTATTTTAATATAATCAAATTTCTTATGTATATTTTCCTATTTTTGGTTCTCAATATTATCAACATATGTAATTTTGAACCCCTACTATATAAAAAGCAAAATAAAGAATTCGGAAAAAGTCTCAAATTAAAGAAGATAAATATATTCAAAACAAAACAACATTTTATCTTTCAAAATCTTATTATCAATAATAAATTTGTCAAAATCATGAGTTATATGTGACATCAATAGTTGTAAAGAAAACAAAATTTATTAACTAGAAGAATTATTCAAATTCATTTGCTACTGTTAAAAGAATTATTTATGTTAAAATAAGTTAAAGTATAATGCGATTTACATCATGAAGAGGGTAGCTAATTTTAAAATAAGATAAAAGTAATCAAATACAATTCAAGCTTCCCTTAAAAATGGAATGCGATATATCCTATGTTGAATAGTGTGATAAGGTGGTTTGTTGGTTTGCTGGTTTGAGGGGACATAGACATTGAAATGACAAATAAGTTATGGTTAAAGTGAGTGACTGAGTTGAATATTGATAAAGTGCTTGTATTTTTCGCAACTTATCACTCCTATATTTTTCTTATGAAATAAAAAAATTATAAAAAATCATATTACTACACCCTTATATGTCATTTTATATTTATTAATTAATTTAATAATTAAATTCATTGAGCAATTTTAATTTGTAGGAATAAATTTAATTTGATTAGCTTCACTACCAAAAAAACAATTCTAATTTAATTAGCTAACTTAACAACTTATTGCGACGATCGAACAACTTTTAACTACTCTCTTCGGTCTAAATCTTTGGTTGTTTAAGGTTTTAGTACATAGATTAAGAAATAATTAATTGAACAAATTTTAGACTAAAATGACCCTATTTATTATTCATTATTCTCAACTATCCTAATTATTTTTTACTCAAAACTCATTAATTATATTAAGGGTATAGTTAAAAAAATGTGATAAATTATTTCTTGTAATCCTAAACAACCAAAGTTTTAAAACAAAACTAAAACTACTAGATTTGAACCGGAGGGAATAATAACTTTTTTTTTACTCCAACTTTTAACTAATTCCTTCCCCTCAAAACTAGAGTTAATTTCTAAACTTTTAACTAATTTATTATTGGCTTAAATATGTTTTTAGTCCCTCATGTTTGGCTTAAGTTCGTTTTTGGTCCCTCAAATATCAAGAATATTATTTTAGTCCCTAATCTTTTGAAAATCAGTCATTTTTGGTCCCTAGAGTCATGTTTTAAATTTATACTTTGACTCCTCCTAAAGCCTGATGTTCACCCGTGCATCAGTGGAGGGCCGCAGTGCATCAGTGGAGGGGGAAGAGAACGGAAAAACGAATTAAGGTAAACATCAGGCTTTAGAAAGTGTCAAAGTATAAATTTAAAAATATTTTTCAAATTTAAAATATAGCTCCAAAGACTAAAAATAACTAATTTTCAAAATATTATAGACTAAAATAATATTCTTGATATTTAAAAAATAAAAAATAAACTTAATCTAAACATAAGGGACAAAAACATATTTAAGCCTTTATTATTTTTACCAAATAGAGGTCGGATCAATCGCCCGAATTGTGCATCCCAACGCATTTCCTTTTTGGGTTCAAGCAAAAGGAAGGAATAAGTTAGCTCACGCTGTGTTGTCTCACTCTTCAATTTCCCATTACTACTATAATTTCCTGGCAATTTCAATGCTGACAGTGCCACTTTATTGCACAAGTACAACGCACGCTAGCTTAAATATGTATTGTTGCTAAACGTATATGTATATACATGTATGTATGTATGTATGTATGTATATCATAGATGGATGTGGTCCATTCTTTTTTTTTTTGATACATAGATGTGGTCCATTCAAAAGATGTTAGAACTTAAAACCGATTTTTTGAGCGACAATTTTAGAAATCAATCTATCAAATTTTTTTATCCATCTCATTTATGCACAGATGCAACATTTTGCTCTTGTACGTGCAACGTAGAAGCCATAGCCAATTAGCCATCAATGAGTAATTGGTCAATAACTTTGAATTAACTAAACACAATTATATTATGATTATAAAAAAAAACAATTATATTATGTAGGTCAACATTGCGGTAAAGGTCACATTCACATTCACATATAAAAAAAGGTCACATTCACATATAAGGGCACCGCGCAGCTAGAAAGCAATGTTATATGTAACGAACACCTTTAATTTGTCTACGACCAGTCCATAGATATCACAAAATTCTCATCTGTAGTGAAAATACAAAATTATCATCTATCTCATGCATGAAACCTAGAGATCAATGATCAATGAATTCGTTTTATCTAATAGCTAGCTAGCACAAAACGTTCTTTTAATTATTTTCATACCTAATTCGATCATAATTTTCGTCTTTCACTTTGTTTTTTGGTCGAAATACTCTTCTCCTATGAATAAGTAACTGGAATATGGAATTTCTGGCAAGTGGGCTTTACCAATCAAACCAATTTGACTCATATCCTTCACTTTATGTCCTGCAATGTAGAAAAATGGATCGAATTGTTTAAGCTACAAGTGTCAATTCTTGACCAAAAAAAAGATATACGTGTCAATTGCTCTTGGAAATAAATTTTAATTTTAAATAGTTAAATAAGATGGTTATATACATTATCAAGGTCTAGCTATGCGTATATATTGAAACAGAAAAAATCGGTGTAATCAAGAAAACACAAAAATGGGCGTGTTGATTTGTGTAATTGTAGCCAGATATGATGTGTGTTATTTTTTTTTGTAGCAATATTTTGTAAAGGTTGGATTTTGTTGTGCTGTTTCACAGCTGAGAGGGAGTGGGTAGTAGTAACCCAGTTGGACTGCTTGTATTATTTTTAGACTGGGCATATCTTGTACTCATGTCGCGTACTAATTTACCGCTGCTTATAAAAAAAACACAAAAATGATTCAAATTAAATTCTAAAATGATTTTCGTGTCAAACTATAGAGCGATGAAACACGTGGATACGGAGCTTTTGACCAAATTTTAAATTTTGTTACCAATATAGAAAGTCAAATTAATTAGGATACCAATATTCAAAGTCTAACCAATCTTGAACTGTTCATCATCATGCATGATCCAACATATACCGTACTTTCCACACCGAATTATAAAGATCTCGAGTTTCTTTCTGCATGCATGCCAGCCAGAGCTTGTGCTGTTTATGTGCATTGTAATTGCCAGGCTCATAACCAACAATCACTGTTTGATGATTGTCTAATTTGAAACTAATCAATTAAGATCTGACTCTGGCCTGGAAGAAAAAGAAGAGATAGAATTGATTGATGATTCATTGATTTAAAGTTTTAAACCGCCTCCTTTGAACTAATTATAATATTTTATTGTAACTATATGCATGAATTGGACCCAAATTTATTGTAGTTAAAAAATAATAATGTAGTCATTGCATTTAACAAAATAGAGTCGTTGAACAAAAATCAAACGATATTGATCACAAATGTGATTTATAGGTTTTGAATCCATGTTTTCACCGTGATATAAAGATCAAAAATACTTTTACCATTAAAAGGATACATATGGTTTATAATTAACATTTGTCTTAAACTTGCCGAGAGTCCCCATTCTATTCACTTATGTAAAGCATTCTCTTTCAAAACACATATTAATTGAATCACTTAATGTTTAAAATTATTGTAGATATTATATCATTAGATGGTTATTAATCATAAATTGTGGGCCATGCTTGGAAGGTATCCGATGCGAACTGAAGGCTGAAACAGAAACCGTGTGTCTAAATGTTGATGCATGTTGTTGACCACAAAAAAATGTTGATGCATGTTTCACCACTCGGCAAATGCAAATACTCCAAGTGGAACATGCATCAACATTTGCCTCAAGTGTTGATGCGGCCTGAGATCTTCTTTTTTTTTGGTCAAGGTGAATTGAAGAGATCTTGTAAACGAAAGGACACGAATTTGATATACACTGTTGGATGATTGTTTGTTTCTGTTTTATTTATCTGAAAAAAATAAAAATAAAAATAAAAATAACCGTACATTAAGGCTGCACGTAATTTCGTGCTACAATCGTGGGTTATTGTGTCTTGCCGTTTAGCTGTCCTCTTTTATTTAATATGGTCATTAAGAGATCTTTTTTTTTTTGGTCAAGAGTCATTAAGAGATCTGTGATACTTTTTGTTCTTGTTGCCTTATTAGCGGGCCTTCGAGCCCGGTCTACGCTGAAGAGTAACCTAACAATCCACCCAGATGCTTTTGGGCTTTGTGAGGGTTCTTTTATGGCATTCACCGTTAATCTTTTTTTAACAAGATTATTTGAATTTGACAAAAAAAAACAAGATTATTTGAAGAATTTATTATTCAATATTTTTAACCCACATCTGGGATTCAAGAAAATGTTAAAAAAAAAAACTCATGATTTGGTTAAAACTTAGGATCTAAATATACTAATGTTAAAAAGAATTATAAACATAATGTTAAAAACAATATAAAATATATTCAATATAATTTAATCAACATAATGTTAAAAATTAAGAAAGAATGCTAAAATAATGACAAATAATTATACTTTCAAAAAAATAATATTAAAAATTTATAAACATAATGTTGAAAATAACATAAAATATATTTTATATCAGCATAATGTTAAAAAAAATTAAAATACATGTTAAAAATTATATAAAAATAATGATAAATTTTAACAACATAATATTTGGTAAAAAAAACATAATATAAATTATAAAATTATAATAACATATACTTTACATATTTAAAATATTCTATACTAACATAGTTAAATCAATGAATAACTAATTGAACCAATTTTTTTAACTTGTTTATATATAAAATATAGGCAAAATTAGTAAACTGGTTCCTTATCTTTGTTTATTTGTTCAATTTGGTTCTTTATTAAAAAATTTCAACAACAAAATCTTTTATGTTTATTTATTTATTCAATTTGATTATTTTCTTCATTTGTTGATGATGTGTCTATTTTTGATTAGTCTCGATTTACTGTACACCGTTACTTGAGACCAATAAATAACTGACACGTCATCAAAATGACCAAATTGAAAAAATAAATAAAGATAAATGATCAGTTTACTAATTTTACTTAAAATATAAAATATTTTTAACTAATTAATATAAAATGAACTTTTAAATGTAGTAATTTGGAAGCTACACAAAATTTGGTCAACCCTCCACCTTCTTTGTAGTTGTCAATGTTATTATTACATTTTCACAAGTACTCCTTTGTTTTTCGTTTGAAAAAGGTTTCATACGACGGGCATTATTGTTTTCCTAATCCTAATTCCTAATCACTCACATTTAGAAATCACATCAAAAAATCAAAAAAAAAGAAAAGTGGAAAGAATCAGAGAGCAGAGACAACCTTAATGAAACAGAGAGTTTGTTGTTCGATCCTTGAAGTTCCCAAAAGGTTCTGAGGAAGGAGCCCCCAACTGCACCTACATTGTTGGGACCACACAGACACACACTGCTCCCATGGAATTGACCAACAGATCCATCCCTTAAACCAAAACAGTTCCCTGAATCGCATCTATGGGTGAGTCTCAAATTCAATGTCGATTGCCCCCAATCTTGTGCCGTAAGATATTCCAATGCTACGCAGATTCATGGCTCTATTATCATCAAATCTAGCGCACCCCATTTCGAAAACCCGATGTGGGTGTTGCCATTTCGCTTTCCTTTCGCTTTCGCCACTTCCAAATCTCTCTGTCATTGCCCCATTCCATTTTGTTGGGTAGTCAATTTTGCACCCCAACTTCCACCTAACAATTATCACACAACTTCACCTAGCTCATATGCTTTGCTTTGAGTCTAAAGTTTCACCGCTTTGTGTCGATGAATTTTGATTATTTCATTTATTTCCTCCAGAAACCGAGTTGCTGCTGAATTGGGGTTGTGCAATTGTGTAAAAAGTTTATGTATTTTGATTGATTTGTTTTGTTGCTTGCAAATGCTGCTTTTTGAAAATTTGTTTTTTTTTAAATTTATTTAATGCGGAAGTTTGGCTTTGATTTTATTTTGGATGGGTGGAATTTGGAGAATGTGGGGGAGTTGGAGATTGTGTGAAGTTCACAATGTGTGTTTGGTGTTTCAGGTGTATAGGCAGTGTATGAGGCCTTAACGAGTTGCTCCTGAGAATGGATGATGTAGCAGGTCTAGCTGAGGCAGCAGGATCAAGATTCACTTCATTGGAGCTTATTGGGCAGGGATCATTTGGTGACGTCTATAAAGGGTAGGTGTTACTTGTTAGTTTAAATCAAAGGAGTAGTTCTATGTGCACATTGCTTATTCAATGGGTCAGTGAATAGGTCTTAATGTAAGACTTTCCATCCTGTTGCTTCTGCTGGTGGAGTATTGAGAATTATGTTGTTGCTAAAATTTGTTAAACTTGTTCTTCAGATGCTCATTTGATATATCATATGTCACATTGTCATACTATCTTATTTTCAGGTTTGACAAGGAGCTCAACAAAGAAGTCGCCATCAAAGTGATTGATTTGGATGAATCGTAAGTTTCTTGGTCCCCCTTCTATTATTTTCAAGAATGTTCCAACTCAAGGAACTGGAGTATTGACCATATTAGGGGCACTAACCAAATCTATAGTAATGAGAACCTTGAAGTACATTGCAAAGCATCTTTCATTGCATTGTTTAAAGATTCTGTGTCTATTAGAATTGTGTGATATATAACACTGGATAAATAACAATTTCTTCTGTTTTATTTGTCCTTGATGGGCCCTTTGTACTAGGAGGATGAAATCCTTAAATCATGTTGATCTTTCCAGTTCACTTAATTTCATTGAAGATTTTGGCAGAAGTAATAGGAATATTTGTTAAATGACTTTTCTCCCCAGTCATATATCTGATATCACTGATTGATTACATTAGCCAGTCATGTAGTAATGGATCATTGTTGAATCTTACATGCTTTATACAAGGCCATTCAACACCCCGAAAAAAATGAAGAAAAATAAAAAACTGAAAAAAATATCTGCAGGAGCAGTAATCTCCAATTCTTGTTTTGTTTTGTTTTTTTTTTCTTTTGCTGTTTTCATTTACTCGAGTGAGTTGTGCTCTGCTGTTCTCTGTCAAAAAGGAGTCTGTTCTGTCATTCTTGTTTCCACATTTAGTTGAAAATCAGATAGCACTGTTTAATGGCTCTTTCATCTAAAATTTTCCCATATTCTGTATTCTACTTACTACTTAGCCTCCTCCTCCTCTTTTTCTTTGGTAAACTACATATGTGAAAAGGTAGAGTGGGTTGACATTGGGCTAAGAGAAGCATTTTTTGACTGCATAAGGGAACAGGTCACTGGGTCAGTAAGCTTCTATACAAATGTCTGATAGTGAAATTTGGAAGCTAGGCAAATTCACACTAAAAATTCAAAGAGCCTGATTTGTGCCTTAATAGGTGGCAATCTTTGTCAACAAGGTAAATTAGAAAGAATATTGCCACTTCTTGCACTGTGTAAGACTTGCTTCATATGCATGGAATTAGAGGCTGACTTAAGAACTCTGCTGTTGATGAAAAGTATCTAATTATCTAATATGTACAGTTATTATCAATGAGGTCCAATATCTGCTTATGAGGAGTAATTAGCAATAGCATCCCTACAATAGGTGCTATGATGTAGTAACAATTTGCCGATCCTTCCATATCCACTGAATTTATTGTTCTCCATTAAAAGGCTGGACATTATTAACGGAACATTGTGGTCTTTTGTTGTAGTCTATGATGCGCATTTCATGTTTTTTGCACTGTTATGAAGTTACGAACACATAGCATAGTATGTGGATTCTGTCTTGAGTATTTAAATTTGAGTTTCTCTGTGTAAAATGTTGTAGTTATTATCAACATCATATTAGTGCTGTGTTGCACTCAGAATCCTTATGCACTTCTTGCTTACTACTTCCTGAGTCGTCTTTCCTTTCTTTTTGTCCCTTCACAGAGAGGATGAAATTGATGATATTCAGAAGGTATAATCATCTTTATAGTATTACTTGTGGCTTCTCATTTGCTGTGCCCAAATGATTAAATTTTCATATCAACGTTTTCAGGAAATTTCTGTTCTGTCACAATGTCGATGTCCATACATTACCGAGTATTATGGTTCCTTTCTCCATCAAACTAAAATTTGGATAATAATGGAATATATGGCTGGCGGCTCTGTTGCTGATCTAGTAGGTTACTTCTGCTTAATTCTTCTATATATTCAGTGCATGAAAATTGAAGTCGATGATCCTCAGAAACCTGTTATGTCTTGTTTAGACTTCAATGGACCAAAGAAATAATATGCATAAAACTGGATTATAACATTGCATATTTCAACAAAAAATTCAAATTTTAGTTAAATATCCTTTACCTATGGTAAGGCTGCTACCTTGTGAACTGAGGGTCACGGGTTCGAATATGGAAACAACCTCTTTGCTTGCGGGGGTAAGGCTGCGTACGTCTAACCTCCCTATACCCCACATGGTGGGAGCCTCGTGACGGGGCCACCCTTTTTTTACCCTTTACCTATGGTATCCATTATAGATTGATGTTGGTTGATTTAGTTTCTATGACTTGTATATTTCTGACTTTTTTTCTTTTACCTTCAGTCTCTTATGTTTATGTTTTGGTAGTTCTAGGAAGATTTCTTATCCTTCTTTGTACTTTCCCTATTAATTTTTCTTTAGTTAAAAACCAAGAAGCCAAAACACTAGGCTTGCAGGTTGATGTTTTTAATGGTCAATTTTTATGTGCCACTATTTATCTTTTCTATATATGTTAACATTAATTTTCAATAAGGCTGTATGGTGTTTGCTATTCTATGGAGTTAATGTTGGTTTTGCTTCTGTAGCTCCAATCAGGTCCTCCCCTCGATGAAATGTCAATTGCTTGCATTCTACGTGACTTGCTGCATGCTATCGATTACCTGCATACTGAAGGCAAAATTCATAGAGACATTAAAGGTATCAGCAGCAATCCCCTCACATTGGTTTTGCTGTACTTGAAAGCTGCTTCTCTCTCTTCCACGTGCAGTGGCAGAATTTTATGGTTTAAGTACAGAAAGATGAAAAGAATACTCAGAGGAGAAAAAGAGAATCATCTTGATATTGGTGTGAATGATGTGATTCAAAAGACAAAGCACTGTGTTCTATTCATACTAACGAAAGACTACTAATCATAATTAAATAAGGAAACAAATCATAAAAAATAAAAAATATAGAAACTATTCCTAAGAGACCATTTAAGATACTCTAAACTACCAAGTTATAATTATGTTATTACGAGATATCCTTTAGATATTCTAACCCTCCCCCTCAATCATAAAGCTTAAGCTTTTACAAACAACTCCTTTTAAAAGGGAGATAACTAAACAATATAATATAGGCTCCGAACATGCTTGAAAGGCAGCTCATGGATGTTGCAGACGTTGGAGAGACAAGCATTATAGGAAAGACAACTTAGCAAGATGGTTGGAATGATCATAGGCTTGAAGAGCTGGCCGTAATGTTACATGGGCTAGGAAGAGACTTCACTAGAATGATCATCAGTGTAAATTTCCTATCAAGCAGTTATATGAAGCAATAACTGGAACTTCTCTAAGCTCATCCAGAATAGCATTTGGAAGCTTCAAATGGCAGAAAAATGTCGGAATGGAGACAAGGCTAGAGACCTAGAGAGTATGAGACGGGATATTATGGAGACCATGTCTAGGACTGGAGGGACTGATGGTGTTTAGGATAAAGGCCAGGGCCAGACTGAGTTTGGGACAAAAACTGGTGGGGCCAAATCCATCTAGGACAAAGTTTGGGACCAAAATTCTCCCATTAAAGGAATACTGAAACTATTCCTAATAGATCATCTAAGATACTCTAAACTATTCTAAGATATAATTCTGATATTATAAAATAAAGTTTTATAACATTTAACATGTAATTCTGTAGTCATAGAAATTTTATTTTTTCTTTTTAATTAGCTTTCTAATTGACAGAATTTACTTATCAATTATGCAGCTGCAAACATTTTATTGAGTGAGAATGGTGATGTAAAGGTATGTTTTATTCTTGAAGAGGTTATAATTCCCATTTGTGTATTTTATGACTTACTTGAAAATTGATACACATAATAATTTGAGATGTGGACTTAAATGTGTATATGCATGTGAATTACTATGTAAAATGTCACCAGGTTGCAGATTTTGGAGTTTCTGCACAGTTGACAAGGACAATATCAAAGAGAAAGGTAAACATATTTCATCAAGGTTAAAACCCTTGATTGATTTAACATCGATGGGTTATTTATATAAATTTTTTTTGTTATGCTTAAATTAAAACTTATGTCTGTTATTTTATAATTTATCATCTTACTCTTAACCTCCTCTCAAGAGCACAAAATGGTGCCTTATGCAACTGGATAAGTCAAATCAATGTATAGACTCCCAAAGTGAAAGAAATGTGGTGCAAAGTATTTTGTGTCTTGATGAGATATGAATTCGGCAAACTGAATGTCAAATTGCTGTTTTTCAAGTATACCTCTATATTTTTCTGTCATTACTATAATTACTGTATATAATGCTTTCTGCAATAAAAAAAACTTGGAGATCTAAACTTGTACTCTTCATCTTTGACTGGATATTCTAATATGCTTGATAACAACAGACATTTGTAGGAACACCATTCTGGATGGCACCTGAGGTTATTCAGAATTCAGATGGATATAATGAGAAGGTTATAATATAGTTATTCTACATGTCTTTTGATATGTTATTCTTTGGTTCTGCTCTTCCATCTTTATTTTCAGTCAGTCTTCCCTAATGTTATTTTAGACCCTTAGAATCATCACCGTAGTATTCTGTTTACGCAGGCAGATATTTGGTCTCTAGGGATCACTGCAATTGAAATGGCAAAGGGGGAGCCTCCGCTTGCTGATCTTCACCCCATGAGAGTGCTTTTCATCATACCCCGAGAAAATCCTCCACAGGTTGTGTTCTTTAATATCAGAGACAAATCAATATTTCTAGTTCTGAACCATTTGAAGTTAATAAAGTTTTCCAAATGGAGATGATAGGACCTATTTGATTTAAGAAAACGCTTTTTGTTTTTATCTCATATTTTTCACAAACAATTACAAAATTGTTGCATTGTTTTCTGCTTTGAAGATTTGTATAGAAAAAGGTGAAAACAACGAAATATTGTTTTCATCATTTCCTATACAATTTTTTGAAAACACAAAACAAAGTGAAAAAAGGATGACACTTTTATAATTATTAGTGAAAACAGGTCTAGGCCTAACTCAACTTGAAAAGCTAGGTCAAGAGGTGAGGATTGCCCAAGTCTTATAAGGACTACACACCCAAGACTGGACCTTTAGTGTGTGGACAAACGCGGGTGGCCCAATAATGACACCCCTTCACAGCTAGGACTAGACATCTAGAGCATGGATAAATACGAGTGGCCGAATAACAAACCTAGGATAGGCTTTGATACCATCTTAGAATTTGGACTAAGCCTAACTCAACCCCAAAAACTAGCTCAAGGGTTAAGGGTTGTCCTAGTCTTGTAAGGATTATTTTAGCCGTATCTCTAGTCAATGTGGAATCTCAACAACAGGAAATGACAACAAAGTATGTTCTCTCAAACCAAATAGACTCTTACTTTTTGAGTTTAAAATAGTTGACATTTAATCTCCTTTTTTGCAGCTGGATGAGCATTTTTCTCGTCCTATGAAAGAATTTGTTTCATCGTGTTTGAAGAAGGTTCCTGCTGAGGCAAGTGTTTGGGCTTTCCATACACCCACTACTGTTTCATTTTCGTTATTTCTCTTGAGAATACTTGTAGTTCTTATATATCTGTCAGTCTCTTAATTTCCCTCTTTTAATGGCTTCGATTCCAGAGGCCAAGTGCTAAGGAACTCCTCAAAGACCGTTTTATTCGGAATGCTAGGAGGAGTCCAAAGCTTTTGGAAAGAATAAGGTGTGAGTTATTGATAAATATCTTGTTACATTTTAGCTACATAATTCTACCTATTTTTGCTTTTGGCTATTATTTTTTCCCGGCTCTTCATTTAATTTCTTCCAAAGTTAGTATATCTCAGAAAAATAAATGCTGGCATGCGAAAGTAACTTCTGAAATCCCTTTGCTGTGCATTTTTAGCATTTTTTTCCTTCTGAAAATTGAAAATTACAAATATTATTCCCCAGCTTGTAGTTGACAAGACCATACCTTGTGGTTTCACAGTAGGGAGCGTCCGAAGTACCAAATAAAGGAAGATCTGGGGACACCTAGAAATGGTCCAAGAGGGATTGGGGAGGCATCTGATACTATGAAGGTGCCAAGAGATTTGAGAGGTGAAGGAACTCATCGACCCAGGTAGGTTATGACTGTCAGTGACTGTTATTTATTTATTTATTTATTTTTTTACAAATTGAATTTTTTATTGACATTTTGTAATTTCCAGTAGTCAAGGTAGAACCCTGAAAAGTGCTGGATGGGACTTTAGCATTGGTGAATCAGAGGGTACAGGAACCTTTCGAAGTGTTTCGCGGCCACCTCAGTTTAGAGACAAGAAAACTGATGTTTCATACAATCAGCTTACCCAAAGAAAAGCTCCAGATAGCGGCTATCAAGGGAGATCTGCCAATAGAAGTGAAAGTTCCTTTGGAAAAGATCTTAGAGTTCCTTACGATGATGAGCATCTGGATAATCACCTTGAAGATGTAACTGATTCTTACTATACATATCTGTCTTTGTTACAGAAGTTAACTTAATCAATTGATTGAATATAGAGCAGCCATATATCCATAGGGGAAACATGAGGTTCTTTTGGTCTTTATAAAACATTGGATATAATATTAAAGCCTGAATTATTACCTGCTTTGTTTATGGATACTTTGAGCTGAAGCTGAAAATTATATTTGTCCATCCTATGTTGCTACCCATTTAGCACACACAAAAAACAATTTGTCTGTGGTGCTATAATCATTTAGTGAATTCACCTTGTCATACCTTTTGTGAATGAATTGTGTCAATCATGAAGTAAAGATGGATTTCCTATGAATTTGATGAAGTTTCATTTGAAACAACCAGGAAATGCTTTGATCTTCTGAAATCTTCAATTGCAGGATGAATTGTCTGGGAATGGATCAGGAACTGTTGTTTTTCGATCTCCAAAAGGATCAAGGTCATCTGCGTTACATGATCAGAGCTCCCAGGTAGTATTCAAGCTGAGTTCCTCTGATATGAAACTTCTTCTTTATCTGTGCTGTCACTTATTGAGAATTTTAATGCAATGTAGTCTAGCAGCAGTTATGCTTCTTTTGAAGATGCTTCTACAAGTGGAACTGTTGTTTTACGTAGCCAGCATGATGATTCTGATTCTCCACAGACATTGAGGTCCCGACCGGGACTTCATGACAGAAATTCAAATGCCTCACTGGAAGATAGTGCTGCAAATCTAGCTGAGGTTCTATTCTTTTGTAATATATGTTATGATTTCACTTGTGAGTAGATTAATGTGGGGCAAGATGAGACTTTTTCCCCCTGCTTTCTTGTGTATGGGTTTGGTTCCATGATACGTTTGATTTATTTGAACAGTTACTATTACATTTTATATTTTTCCCATGTTATATATTTGCCAGGTTACCTACACATTTTGTAGGGTATAATTTGCTTCTTAAACCACTTTTTATGCACTTGTGTTGATAATTCTTCACTCTTGTGCATATTTATTTATTTTTATAGTAGGAGACTTGACACGTTTGTGATTACTTGGTCAGATTGATATTGCTTATAAATAGCATGTTCTTACCTCTTTGTCTCTATAGGCAAAGGCTGCTATCCAAAGAGGGCTAAGGAAAGGGAATGCTCGAGAGAGACATGCCCGGGGAAAAATCAACAATGATACACAGGAAAGAAAGAAAGACCAAATCACCAGCAGCTCCGATTCTTCCAGGTACACCTATAGCAATAATGCTGACAATTTTTCATTTGCCGAAATAAAGATTTGATTATAAATTATTAAGGAATATTTTTTTTTTCAGACCATATCGTGAGTACATTGATGCACAAAAGGGCATGTCAAGATCGCATTATGCTAGTGATGATGAAGAAAGCGCTAGAAGAATATCATCGTCGGTGCCGTTGTCAGTTTTGCTTATTCCTTCATTAAAAGAGGTGAACATTGTGTTATGACTTCCTCTTGATCTAAATTAGCTTGCAATGCATAATAGAGCATCTTGCATGGTGCTTAATATTTAGTTTTCTTTATAGGCCATTGCCGCTGATCCAGAAGGGCCAATCGTGCGCGCAGTTATTGATTCTTTAATAAACATGGAGGGCACAAAGCCTAGATCCTGTGATGTTCTAGTCAAAAATTTGCTTCAGCGATTGGCAAGGTTTGCCTTTTCTACTGTTGTTCATTACATAAAACCAATAAAGAAAAATAATAAAATATCTCTCTTTCTCTCTTGTGTGTGCAGTTCAAAGGAAGATTCATTGAAGGACCTTCAGGGACTGGCAGGCCAACTATTCGGCAAGTCCAAGTCAGCCGAAGCCGAGGCGGATAGCCGGAAGAAACAGCATAACAAGGAACTTCATTCAAATAGCAATTTAAGCCCACTTGCAAGATTTCTTCTCTCAAGGTTTATGGAAGTTACCCCATTTTCCCTGTTAATAACTTCATTATTATAAATAGTAAACTCTGGTGGCTAAAAAAGAGCACGACTCACTTTCTATCTCTCATATATATTCACATTATAGGGCTTGGAATATGCTTGTGAATAATCTCTGATTCTTTGTTTCACAGATGGCAAGGCCAAACCTCACGGGATCTAAACCCATCTTGAGCAGAGTTAGAAGTTGTCATTTTGTGTGTTGTTTCTCTATTGATGCATTTATTCTGATTAAATGTACATATATCATTGTAAGAAATTGCTTTTTTATATTTTCTATTAGTATTATTATTATTAATTAATTTATTTTTCTTTTAATTTTTTTTTTGTCTCATAGTGATTGTAACAGACAGACTATATTGATTCGTGTTTTGTAATAGTTGTCTCATTGCGATGTCGGAATAAATTCTCTTTATGTGAGTTTTTTTTAATCGTTGCATAATTAGGTGCTATGGTTTTTGAATGAGTATAAGAAGTTTACAATGACTGAAATATGTTATTTGGTTATTTTAGTTTCCTCTGGACAGTAGTGAGTGAGCAACAAGATTGTCTTGTGAAAGTCCATTTCTGAATCCCATTTTATATCCTGTATTTAGGGTAAATTTGAATAAATTTATCAAGAAGCAATTATGGAGAAAAAAAAGATATTAATAAAGAACCTTACAATAGCTATGAGTACTTTTTAAACAATGTCTTCTTGAAATGTGTTAGGATTCCAAAGACTATAGTCATCCTTCCCAAAGAAAACAAACAAGACTACAAGATTTTGTCTTTGATACTCTAGTTAACTATAAGTAAATAATTGTTTAAATTAAAGACACGGGTCTAAACAATGAAAGACCTTTTTATACTGGACGGCAGGCACTAATAAATTGTTATTTTCTCATTAATTAATTAATTAAAAAAGAGCATGAAAGATGCCTTCTTGGATGGTGTGAAAAAAACGTTTGAAGATATGAAGGTTGTAGATGCTTGACAAAATAAATGACAAGGCAAATGGTGTTGGGAAGACTTTTGGATATTAACTACTACCTCCGCTCCTATATATAAGAAATAAGTTATTTTTTTGGTTCATTGAATAACTCATGAACCAAAAAAGTAATATTATTTTATAATAGAGACCAGAGGTAGTATTAGTTTCTGTGTTGATGAGCCTAAGGCTAAGAGCCAGGAGTTGTTCTGCAACAATTATTTTAAATCAATTTAAACAATTATTTTCTTCAATTGATACATAGCAATTGGATGATGAAGAGAAAACTTACTCTAAAATCACTATCACTTCCAACCTCTTGTGCATATTCAAAGTAAGTTCAACCAAATTTTTCTAATAAGAACATAGACAGATAGATAAATCAAGCATCAATCAAGTTAAACATTTCAATATATAAATTTTGTGTAGCAGGAAACACCTACTACTTCACTTCAGGACTTGTTCACACTTGTGAGATACATAAAGCAAAATACAAAAAGAAACCTCGAGGTAAATCTATGCAACAAGTGAAGAACTCCTAGGAACACTTCAGATAGTAGTGAGAAGAAAGCTGTTAACAGGCTTTGATGATTTTGTAGGTTCACTAAACATAAGGAACAAGTATTCTCTGAGTGTCAGAGCCAGCTACCATATCATCCCATAGCAAATCCGAAAGTAACATTGTTAATTCTCCAACCCTTCCTGCCAAACATAGACAATTGAATATATAAATAAAATGTGGGAAATAGAGAGACTCAACAGAATTATATACATAGATAGAACTTAGAAGAATATTTTGCCAATTTTACTACATTATCAGTCTAACAACCTGTTGATTATCACCAATGATAAGCATGGCCATGTTTGGACTTCGGATAATTTTTCTATAAGCACTTATAATATGAGCTTTCTAACTAATAACTTTTCATATAAGTTGAAATTAGCTTCTACACTTCAACTTTTTCAGAAGCTCTCTCATTTAACTTCTTCACGAGTACCTATCTAAGTTTTTCCTCTTTTCCACAACATTACTCTTAGAAACATATATGAGAAGAATAAGAATCAGGACCTATATCACTCAAATGATCCAAGCATTAATTATGTCCAAACTACATATGCTGAATGTTCATGTGCTTTAATAATGAGAAGAAAGCATCAAAGGTTAAAGCTTCATGCCAAACAAGGACACATAGTAGACACAAATAAATTACTGTCATAAACTTACCATGGCCAATGGGTTGATCATCCCACATAATGATAGGCAACACAGGAAGTGTGCTTCCGACATACATCATTTCAGCAGCAGCTTTAGCTTCCTCCACAGTCATATTTTTAGTTGTTACACTTTTCAGAAGCCCCTGATCAACCAACTTTGGTGCCAGTTCAAGAAGCCTTTTTGCAGTGCAACCATATAGGATATTTTCAAAAGGAGGCATCACAAGTTCCTTTTCTTGAGTTATAAAAGCAACATTCACATTTGGACCTTCAGCAACATAACCAGCCTCATCAATCCATATAGAAGCAAATGCTCCTTTCTCTTCAGCCTCCAATACTGAAAGGACATTAGGAAGATAGTTCACATTTTTCATTGTGGCAAATAGGGGTGGCTTCATTGGTACATTGGAACTAATCACTTTGACCCCTTCTTTGCACTGGGAAAAATCTTGGTCAATGACTACTGCATAGAATGCAGATTTTGGACATCCTGCTGATGACAGCAAGAAATCCCCAGGACCTGCACTCAGCCAGTATCTTAGAGTCCCTTTCTTGCATTCTGATGCTGCAGTTAGTTGTATTAGAATGCTGCGAAGAGTTGACCGCGGAAATGGAGAGGATATCTTTGCTTTGGAGGCTGACCTTAAGAAACGGTCAAGGTGAACATCCAACTCATACAGGTATCTAGAGAGGACAAACAAAGGGGAAAATATGTTTCAAATGTGAAAATCTGAAAATTCAAAGTAAAACCAATGCTTTGTTACATACATATATATCAAAGTATTGGTTTGTATAGAGGAAAACAGAACAGAACATTAGCATTATTTACCCATCTAAAATAATAGCCGTATCAAACACACCATGCCCTCTATGTACCATGTGATCATCGATGGGGATTACCATCATAGCTGGATCAAGTATGATACCTCCATATACACTAGAATACATAGCTGGATATGGTTGTTTCTCCACTGAGCTCCATGTTTGGTGAAGCTTTTCTAGCAACTGAACAATGCAACACCAATGAAAATTGCAGAGCTTAGTGGATAATACAAAACCTTAACGGAATTGATGATGGCATGCAGAAAATGTGATTTCAGTCCAAACTGCTGCAAATAAGTTATTAATCCTGTTTACGGAAAAATTAGTTTTGCTTTTCATTCTTATTTTTTTTATATATGAAAAAAAGAAAAAACTGTTAAATAAATAGGTATGGAAAAGTTAAAAAATAGAGTTTTTGAAAAAAAAAATATAGCACAAAAGCTGATTTCAACTTATATGAAAATCTATTAGTTAAAAAAAAAAATGTTATAAGTACTTATGGAAAAATTTATCCAAACATGCGATTGTCACTTTGTTTAATCTCGTTCTCTCTCTCTTAAGTCTCAACCGATCTCATTATCTCCAATTCTGAAATAATAAGCTTTGGTTTCATTCACACACACACAGAGTATGAACCATTTAACTTCACAATAATGTATTGATTTCAGCAGTTACTCAAAGAATTCAAGATGATACAAAAAATGAGGCTTAAAAATCTCACCTCGGATGATGAAGAGAACACATGAACTCTAAAATCACTATCGTTTTCAACAACCTCTGGTACACCCCAAGAAAGAAAACAGCTTAGCCAAAAACAGAAACAACAATTAACATTATTTTATTATACATTCATTCAACAACCAAAAGTTGAACTGCTAAAGCACCAATCAAGTTTCAATATTTCAATGGGATCACATAAAACTGAAAGCAACCCAGAACTCCAACTCACCAGGGGACTTCTGAGAGGATGCACTGGACTCAGTGGGGTTCCCCATGGAGAAAGGAGAAAGCCAGAATCACAAAAGGTATATGCAGAGAACTCTGTTGTAAACTTTTGTGCAGAAGAAGGGTAATAATTAATAGCAGGAACACACACAAGAACACCACAGAGGTGCTGTTTAAATTGTTGTTTGTTTTGTTCGTTCGTTTGTTTGTTTTAGACGGATTAAACTCTTTGCTGTGTCTTCTTTCAGTGTTTAACTAGTCCGTTGACCCGTACATTCGCACGGATATGTTACATATGACATGAAATGATTAATTAATATAGTAATAAATTGATATATAATATATCTTAAATTTATAATAGTGTTAATTTTATAACATCAAGTATGAAACTTTATAGGAAATAAAAAAGATAAATAAAACTTATAAGTAAATATTATTTTATTAGTCAAAAATAAAAAAAATAATTTTAGAACCTAAACATTTAAAGGAACAAATAAAAATAAATAAAACTCGTAAGAAAATATTATTTTATTGATTAAAATAAAATCAAAAGAAAAATAATTTTACACCGTAAAAATTTAAAAGAACAAAGAGTAATGAATAGAGCCCATAAGTAAATCTCATTTCATAAAATAAAAAAAAATCAAAAGAAAAATAGTTGCGCCTTTAGAAAATTTACAGGAACAAAAAATTATGAATGAAACTCAAAAAATCGAAAGAAAAATAAATTTATAACCCATAAAAAGTTATTGGAACAAATAAATGAGTGAAACCTGTAAGCAAACACTTGCTTGTGGAAAATAAATCAAAAGAAAAATAAATTTATAGTCCATAGAAAATTATTGAAACAAATAAATGAGTGACAACGATAAGCAAACACCGTTTTGCTGGTGAAAAATAAATTTATAGCCCGTAGAAAGTTATTAGAATAAATAAATGAGTGAAACCTGTAAGCAAACATCGTTTTGCTGATCGAAAATAAAATCGAAAGAAAAATAAATTTATAGCTAGTAGAAAATGATTGGAACAAATAAATGAGTGAAATCTGTAATCCAACACCGTTTTTCTAATTGAAAGTAAAATCGAAAAAAAATAAATTTATAGCTTGCGCGAAGCTATTGGAACAAATAAATAAATGAAACCGGTAAACAAACAACGTTTTGGTGATCGAAAATAAAATCGAAAGAAAAATAAATTTATGGCCCATAAAAAATTATTGAAACAAATAAATGAGTGAAACGTGTAAGCAAACATCATTTTGGTGATCGAAAATAAAATAAAATTAAAAAAATAAATTCATAACCCGTAGAAATTTATTAGAATAAATAAATGAATGAAACCTGTAAGCAAACACCATTTTGGTGATCGAAAATAAAATCAAAAGAAAAATAAATTTATAGCCTATAGAAAGTTATTGAAACAAATAAATGAGTAAAACATGTAAGTAGATACTATTTTGCTTATCAAAAATAAAATCGAAAGAAAAATAAATTTATAGCTTGTAGAATGTTATTGGAATAAATAAATGAGTGAAATATGTAAGCAATTACCATTTTGGTGATCGAAAATAAAATCAAAAGAAAAATAAATTTGTAGACTGTAGAAATTTATTGGAACAAATAAATTAGTGAAACATGTAAGCTGATATCGTTTTGGTAATCAAAAATAAAATAAAATTGAAAAAGATAAACTTATAGTCCGTGGAAAGTTATTGGAACAAATAAATGAGTGAAACAGATAAGCAAATACTGTTTTGGTAATCAAAAATAAATAAATTTATAGTCCGTAGAAAGTTATTGAAACAAATAAATGAGTGAAACATGTAAGCAAATACCGTTTTGATAATCAAAAAAATAAATTTATAGCCCTTAGAAAATTATTATGACAAATAAATGAGTGAAACTTATAAGTAAATACCATTTTGGTGATAAAAAATACAATAAAATTGAAAAAATAAATTTATATCCCGTATAAAGTTGTTAAAACAAATAAATGATTAAAATATTTAAGCAAATATCATTTTGGCGGTCGAAAATAAAATAAAATCAAAAAATGGGGAATGGAATAAACATTTTTTAGTTATTGTAGTATTGTTTTTGTGAACCCATGTATCTTTCATGTGTAACCGGAGAGAATAAAAATTTCATTTTTTTAGTTATTTTAATTTGTATTGCTTATTTACTATTAGAATTTTATTATTGTAAAATAAAATTAAATGAAAATAAAAAAGGAAGAGTAATATGTATTGTAGATGATTTGATGGTTTTAGGAGGGAAATTTTTTTTCCACAGTTGGACACGTTGTCAGCCATGTTTATTCTTTTCATTTTCATAATATACAATAATGGTGCCATTTACGGTGGTGAACCACTAAAACTTCACCATGATGGTGAAGTGGGGCACCAATTAACTACAGCCATTGATAAAATAATAAAATATTCAATGGCTAGGATTTGTGACCGGTCACCATCTAAGAAGGTTTAGACCCAAGTTTAAGTTATTTGCATAGGTAAGTTTACAGTATTTAGAAATTTGAAAAAATCCATAATGTTTTGGTAATTAATTTTGTGGCCCTCTCCACCCCACCGCCTCCTTCCCCCCTCTGAGCTAGCCTCCCCCTCTGTGTTGCCAGCAAGTTGAAAAAAAAAAGATGCAGATTTCTTCCTCCCAACACGGAGGTATCAATTTACGGCCATTAGTGTACACAAGAGGAAGAACTTCATACTCAGAAAATACAATAAATTGAATTCGAACAAGTCAAGAAAGAAAAGATAGAGGAACAGATTTAACATTAAAAAACAAAATAAAAGAAGAATGAGACAACCCCATTAATTCACCGCATAAATCAAGGCAACCATTTTGGATTGTTTTAACCCAAAATAAATTACTGTAGCAAATTTTTGAACCCAAGATCTAAGCATCTACCCCCAATATTCAAAACCTTCTGTGGATATGACCAACAAAATTTACAAAAAAACGCAAACTTCACAAAAAAAATGACCAACAAAATTTGCCCAAAAATGTGATTTCGTTCCTGGACCAGTTCACGGAGTTGCTGCACTACTTGTCGACGCTGTTTGGCTCGCTGGAGGGGTCCTCCATGGACCTGCTAGACAAGGCCATGTCGGAGGTGTACCAGGGGAAGCAAATCTGCAACGTACTGGCGTGCGAGTAGTCCGATCTCCACCATCTCCGTCATTCCAATGAGATATTCTGTCGTTTATGCTGTTGTTGTTGCCATTTCTCGTCATGGAGGAGGAGTCCGATCTAGCCAACGACGTCGCCGACAACGTCACCGTTGCCATCTTCCATGGCATCGAATATAAGGAAGAGGCCAGTCCCAACCTCACCCAATCTTCAATCCCCCCTCCCCCCTTCATCATAACACGTAATTAAAATTTTAACAACAATTATAAGTAAATTATTTTTAAAAAAAATGTAAGGATCCATTAAATCTCATAATAGTTCAGAGAAAAGGGAATGAATTACTAAATTCAAATTAACAATTCAGGGCCATTTTATTGATTACTACACGTCAAGGGCAAATTAACAATTATACATACTTATGGGGGAATATCTAATTCAGTCAAAAACTGGTTAACCTATTATAGCAGGTGAAGGACCTACTTCACCATGGGGGTGAACTTTTAGTAGTTCACCACCGTAAATGGCACCTACAGTAATATAATATATAGTAATATGGTGCTGGCTAGCGTGGTGAAGCATGTCATATGATCCACCGGTGGGACTTTAATGGACATTAAAAATTAACCCTTGGATCTAATTAAGAGCTTAGATTAGCTGAAAACAAAATGAGAACAGATTCATTTGTCTACAGAGAAATTCCTACCCCACCCCTCTCCCCCATCTCTCACTTTCTCACTCTAACGTCCAGAACGACGACAACGTGAAACCGTGTAAGGTCCAGCCATTCGGCGGCGGCGGAGTTTGCTCCGGTGAACTCACCGACTACGCCACTTTCCAAAACCTGTCAGTGCGCTTTCACTCTCACACTACCCACATAGGAATCGCTCTCAAAAAGGACGTCGCACACTGAAGTTCTACTCAAACCAAAGAGCAATTGGGAGGCATGGTGTTCCTAAGAGACAATGAGATTAACAATAGATTGGTCAGCTTTGTGGGTTAGAAAATTCAATTGCCATCGATTTTCTTCGGTTCTTACATTAAAGTAAAAAAATGTAAGAACAAAACAAGCTGGATTCTTCTAATTCCTATCCCCTGCTTTGCACCCTACCAAATTCTGCAAAACACTACATTGACCCCATCATCCAAATTACAAACTGCAACAGATTGTGGACTTTTAACATGCGTTGTTGTTAATTAGTGATGCTTGTGCCCTTTTTTGAGCTCTTGGTTCTTAGATATTCATGCTCTGTTTTTTTTTTAAAAATATTCATGCTCTTGAATCTCTGTCACGTGTTCCACCCTGGTCTTATCCAGGAATGGAATCTTATGGAACGCGTTCTCGCCTTTTAGCTCCGCCGGAACCCTGAAATCCCACTGGAATTTCACCACAGCACGTCCCCTCATCGGAGTCCTTGCCGCCACCTCCATGTTGGAGAACAAACCCGCAATCTCACCGGCGGCGGTCAATCTGTGGCGCAAGGTGATGGTGGCGACGGTTCGGGAGAGTGGGAGGTGGGGTGGACAGGGATTGTGTGTGGTAGATGTATTTATTCTCATTTTTGTTTTGAACTTATCTTAGCTCTTGATTTTATCCAACGGTTCTTTTTTATTAGTTCACCGGTGGATCACTTGTGTACTTATCCACCCTAGACCAAACCTAGTAATATATAATAAATAGATGCTGTTATACAATTGCCCATACCTATCTTGCGTCGTTAAAATACTGATAGGGACATACATGAGTTCTATTTTTGAATCACTCTTAATTTTCAACACCATCCAACACTTTTTTTTATCTTTCTCTTTTTGTTAGATCACTAATCTATCATATTTATTATTTATTTTTTTTCTATTCCTATATCTCTTTAGTGGCAAAATGTCACGTGTGTGTCTATGCATCATTTTTCGCTTATATACACACACAATTGGATGCGATGTTGGTGATGTTTAATGGAGAAAAATGAAGTCTTTTAGAGGAAATACCTTATTACTCCTATAAGCCCAACCTACCTATTTGTTTTACTCCTATATCTCATACCTCCAAACACTATTGGTTTTAATTTTCATAATTTATAAATTGAAAAATTGAAATATCATGGCTTACATCATAACCTATTCCCACAATATATAATTAAAAAATGAATATAGCTAACAACAAACAAAAACATGATAATTTTTTTATATAAAAAACATGACAATTATTGAGTGACTAAAGAATGAAAGGATATATCATACTAATATTGAATGATCAAAGGATGAAAATATAGTACTTGCTTGCTTGATAATTAACAAATATTAATTTTGAGAAAAAGATATAATATGTTATAAAAATACAAGTTAAAAATAGAGAAAGGGAATAATAATATAAGGAAGAGAAATTGTAGAATAAGGAATAATTAATTTTATTCAAACATACAAATATATATACACAAATAAATAGGTTGTAGAACACAACCACAAAATTATAAGAATTATCTATTAGATTATTACATGGGATAAATATATTTTATCAAATAGGGTGAAAAAAATAAAGATATAGACATTTACAAAATATTTATATTTATAACAATTAAATACATTTTAAAAATTTAATTTAATAATTGTATAAAGAATGGAGGTTACGCTTTGTCTTTTCATATGTCGATTCACTCGTTTTTCTAGTTCTACTCCTCTTTGACTGCCGGCCTCACTAAAACCTTATCCTTTTCCTTTTAAAACAAAAAATACCGGCAATTATTTTATGAATTTAATTAGTATGTACCGACAGTGTGAAATTTTTTTACATAGATATTTAATTATATTTTACTATATAGATATTTATTTAGATATTTTAAAAAATACTGTTACAAAATGGTACCATTGTGAGATATAATTGAATATTTGTGTAAAATCTATTTACATTGTTACAGGGACGGATCCAGAAACCTATACAACCGGGGGCCGAGATTTTTTTATGATAAATTATTATGAAGCATTAAATCATAGTAGTTAAATACATTCCATCAAAAAAAGTTGTTAAATACATCATATTGTTTATCTAAGTTGTACACGTCGTTTTTTCATATCATAAAATTCATCAATAATAAAATCTGTATCAAATTTTTCAACAATGCTTCTCTCGATGTAAGTAATCCAGCAATCAGCAATAAATTCATCTTCCATCTTGTTTCTGAGTCTATTTTTCACAATCTTCATAGCTGAAAATGATCTCTCAGTTGTAGCAGTTGAAACAGAAAGAATCAATACTAAACGAATTAAATGATTAATCAAAGGATAAGTCAAATATTTTCTTATTTTCACCAATCATTGACATAGCTCAGAAACTATGAATATTGTTCTTCTCCTTTGTAAGTTTGTGATTTGTGAAGACAACCTCAAACTCTCACCGTTGGTCTCACAAAGCTTTATGTTTTTGCCTTTTGATTTGTATAATCTATAACTATATATAATGGCAATACTAACTTTTGGTAGAACCTTTTTTTATTTCAATTTTGTCCTTTTAAATAACTTCTCAAGATATATTAATAACTACCCCATAATATATTAATAATTACCCTATAATTATTATTACTCTATTATCTACAACAATATCTAAAAAAAATAGAAGTGGCTCCCCCTCGTATATATAATATAAGAGTTAGTGAGATTTTTTTTCTGATTTAAAATTTAATTTTTGAATAAATTTTAGTTAGAATCTCTGTTTTAAAAATCACTTTGTTTTTTTTTTCTATTATCATATAAAATATTATAATATAAATGTTAGATTAAAATAAATTTTTCTTGATTTGAAATTTGAATAAGTTTTAGATAGAATATTTGTTATTTTTATAGATTTTTATCCTTTATATATTATGTTTTTAATTAAGTTAATGTAATCTCAATAAATTTGGTGACAATTTAGATTTTTTAAAAAAATTTAGATTCGATATATGTCAAATATATATCAGGACCTCATGGATGGATCTTATCAACTGGCCCACAACCGCTGCGCGCCCACAACGCTTTTGAGTCATTAAGTCGATAGGTTGATATATATATATATATATACACACACACATTTAACTTCAATTATACTATATACATACTCTAAAAAAAATTACAGACGAGGGGGAGGCCTTGACCCACCCTTACCCCCCATAAATTCATCCCTGCATCGTTAGTGCATAGTAATTAAATTCTTATTTTATATATGAATGTTTCCTTTAGATGAATCACTAATGCGTTATTAAAAAATTCACATTTTTATAATCAAATTTAAATTTTAGAAGTAGAAGTTTATTTTTTTGAAGGATTAAAAGTAGTAAGTTTTCAAGTTGCTTGAATTGGGTAAGAAAAAAGGTAAGAAAAAAGAATATTATATTTAGATTTAAAGACATTTTTATCCCTATATAAAATAATGTACATGTAATAAAGGTAGAGACATATAAGAGTAAACTAATAAACTAGTTGGTACTCTCTCTGTTCCTTTTTATCTGTCGTTTAAGGTTATTTCACCATAACCAATGAATCAATTAATTGATAAATTTTTTCCTATTATACCCTTATTTATTCACTATATTATTTCTTTTCTCTATATTAATGTGTCACGTCATTCTAAACATTTTATCCCCTTTTTTGAATTATAGTGAAACAATTAGTGTTAGTAATAAATTTATATTGTTGGAAAGTAAAATAATTTTTTAGAGTAGATGTATTATTTAATTAGTCTTTAAATTTCTCAACTACTATATTAATCAATTCTATGAAAAATATATAAAATAATTAATAGAATTAAGAGTATATTTGTCAAAATATAACCTTAAATTATCAAAATAACAAATAAAAAAAATAATTTTTTTCATAAAATCGACAAATAAAAAAGGACGGGGGAGTATAAAAATTGGAAGCTTTCTATTTTTTCTTTGCATCAGAGGGAAGAGTGTTCATTTTTGGGCCCATCACCTTTTTATTCTTTTTACCCTCATATATTTGCGCAATCCAAACGAGAGAAGCGTGGTTTTACTACTGCCACACAACACCAAATCAAACCTAATATGACTTCCTCCAGCCCAAGTCCAAGCCCAGAAAGGCCAGTAGCATCCCAAAAGAACTTGGCAATTTCTAAAGGCATATACCTATTTTTTTAACTACACATATATAATATGTCAAATGTCTAAAATATTTTCATTGCGTTTGTTTTTTTTTGTTTCGTTATTATGCGGAACTATTAATTTTCCATTATAAATAATACATGCAGAACTATTAGTTCTGTATGTGTTATTTATAGTGCAGAACTAATAGTTCCGCATGTGTTATTTGCATGTACATGTGCTACAAATAACACATGTGAAACTATTAGTTCCGCACTATAAATAACACATGCAGAACTAATAGTTTCGCATGCATTATTTGTATGTGTATGTGCTACAAATAACACATGCGAAACTAATAGTTCCGCATGTGTTATTTGTAGTGCAGAACTAATAGTTCCGCACAATAACGAAACAACGAAAAAAATAACAGATGCGATGAGGGTATTTTAGACATTTTAAGTTTAGTGTATGTGTGGTTAGAAATGTAGTATGTGCCCTTAGGAAAATCCAAGAACTTTGCTAATACTACATTTGGGGTTTGGGGCCGCGAGCAGCACCTTGTTTCTATTTGCCCTGCCTGTCCCCTGCCCAAAACTTTGCTATTTCATTTAAGTGTTTAATCATGACCAAAAAAAATTTAAATGTTTAATCACTATGGAAAAAAAAAGCAATAACTCCTATATATCTGGACGATGATAGTAATAAGAGGTGGTTGAAATTCATCTCGATTAATTTTGTTTTCCCTTGTCAAATTCAAATTGAGTGAGATGACAACACTTGATTAGCTTAGACTACCCAAATTAGGTGCGGTGGCAAGTACTTCTAAATGGAACATTAAAGTTTACACCACGGAAACAATAATTGTCAAGAGCTTTTTAATCAATATGCTAATAGGCACTAAGAATATGGTTTAATTAAAAGGTTCCAATCCACACTACTTGGCTTTTCATTCATGCAAAGGCAGTATTATGATCCATCCCTTTTTTGACAAAGGACTTTTAAAGGTATCATGATGCTTCTTGTTTATGTAGACGACATTGTGATGACTAGTTTTGATCAAGAGTCTGTTTGGTCAAGATTCCAGTCACTACAAAAGTTGGGGAAAAGAAGTTGCAAGACACTTTTTTCAAAAACTCATCTCTATTTCCTTTTACAAGAAGAGAAATGATTCTGGAAAGATATTAATCTTAACCAAATAGGCTACAGAATTAAACAGGGCCCCCTCACTTATTTCTTGGAGTTAGAGGGGCATATATTATTATCAACCAAATGGCATGTTTACAATTCAACATAAGTATATATATATTGCAAGATTTGGTTTAGTTAAATGCTACCACTGTTGACACCCCCATAAAAGTTAATGCAGAATACAGACGAGATGGATCATGAATGTGACCTTATTGAAGATCCCACTTTATATATCACAAGCTGGTTGGTAGTCTCATCTATATGTAACCATCACTTTACCCGAATATTTGTCTTTTTGTCCACACTGTTGCATAAACTTGCAATTGCAAGGATCTCAGCAGAGGCATTGCAGGCACAACTTGCTATCGTCGTGAATTTTTTGGTTTTCATTTGGCTGCTGCATTTTGTGCAACTGTTACTTTGGTTATTATGGTTCTCTGGAATTGGTTATTCTGGTTGGTCATCATGTATTATGTCGTTGGATGTTGCATTATTTCGGTTGGTTATCCTTGTCGGTTAGTATTCAGTATGGTTGGGTGAAATAGTATTTATGTAGTTAGTTTTCCTCTAAAGCAATTAATTTTGTTGTGCACTAGCAGTCAAATTCATAGGTGCTTCGTTGACTAGAATTTTCGGGGCTGGTCCAGAGTTGAATGGGGGTACGGGGCTAGCTTGGAATTGCTAATTATAATCCTTGGAATTACTCATGTGGCTTGGTCAAGCTAGCCCTGTCTCGGGTAACAGAGGTTTTGCTCCTATAGTCTTTCAATCATTTTAATAATGCACCTAATTGTGTGACCCCATGTTGTATTTTGTGACTCCAATCGAATAAATTCATCTTTGATCAAAAAGTCGAATAAATTCATTCATCTTTGTTTGCTGATAAAAGAATTCTTAGACTATATGTAAATGTAACCGATTTGACAAAGTTTATGGACCACATAACTTGGAAATTTAGGTTGTGTTTGTTTATTATTCTAAAAACAATAACAAAAAAATTGCTTGTAAAGGTTTGTTCTTCCTTAATTGAAGTTTAAAAAACGTTTGAAAAAGTTCATTTAGAAACAAAAATGAGGGAGGTGTTCTCGGATAGGATTATTTATGACCGATTCAATCCAATATAAATTGCAGTAATTGAACTGAACAAACCAAAAAGCAAAAATCAAAAAAATCAATTTTTTTTTATTAGATTAGATTGGATTTCAAAGAGGAGGTGGCGGTGAAGGGTGAGGGGCTGAGAGAGAGAGAGAGAGGAGGCAAGTGAGGGTGAAAGGAAGAAGGGTTGAATAATTTTCATTTTTGTCCCGATTTATTTTATTTTGGTCCTAACTGACTTAGACGACACATGGGAGATAAATAAGAGTCTACATGACACTTAACGTGACATCACTGTTAACACTGTTAAGTGATGCGGACAATGTCAGGAACCAACGTGATAGACAAAAGCCACTTTCGAGGATCTTTATTTAATTGTTTTACTTTCAGGGATTGACTTGACTTGACTGTTGACAAGCGTGACACATCCGGGGACCAAAACAACGACTTCTTTGTAAGTAGTAACTGCATCATCCAAATTTCTCTTCAAATCTTCATGCACTCAAGTGGGTTGGTCATAGTAGTCGTTCCTAGGTTTGGAAATATGTTTCAGAAGCAAACCAGCCAACACACATTTTTTTAGTCACTTAAGTTTTGAAAGTAATGGGGGTTGTTAATCAACCAGGTCTTGGCGACAAAAGTAATTACACAGAGAAGGCAGCAACACTCATAAAACAAGGGGTTACATCATCGTCACACAGCAGCGGCGCAAGAGGCACAACAGAGATACTCGCAAAACTCACTGTTGCGTGAAGAGAGGGAGCAAATAAGGGATATGTGGTTTGACTCCTCACGTGAGATGTTTTTATCTGGGCCGTTGGTTAATATCTGAGGGTTGTTATTGATAGTTCTCGTTTCTCACAATAACAGGAGTTCTCACCTGATACGTCCCTTATATATATATATAGAACCGAACAACCGAACAAGTCCCTCATAAATTTTTTTTTTGAAAAACTTATTTAGGGAAAGAATAACGAGCCATCATAGGGGGGCAGGAGTACTATTTGAATCTTGTTCCATAATTCACCACAAGGGGAAAAAATGGGTTGAATGAGGGGAAGAACAAATAAAGGAGATTGAACAGCTAGCTAGTACATCAATAAAGCAAAAAGCTAGCTCAAAGAAAGTATATGTGGTGACATTGATATGAGGCCAAAAATATTAATAATAATAATGAAAAAAATAAAAAGGAACAAATTAAAAGCCCAAATATAAGTACAAGACACACCACCACCTCAGTTTTGAAGCTAATGATTCCCTTGTGTTTGTATAAGTTCCAAACCCAAGCTTTTTTATATGCGTTTGGCCTTTAGCACATTGCTTGTTATTCCATTGCCTTTATATTTCAGAGCCATCACAAGGTTGGAAAAGAGTATGACTATGAGACCCCAAATAATAATTGTGAGAAATCAAAATCAAAATCAAAATCCAAAGTATGTATATATATATATATGTAATGCCTTTAATTTCAGTAATAGCGTACACCGCGTGCATTGCCATTTCCATGCAGACGCACGCAGCTGGCGTAAGATCATATCTTATCTCTTTGTCCATAACCGATTCTCACAGTCACAGAGCAAAAGAAGAAAAACACAACAAACACCAAACCAAAACTGGTGCTATACTCATTGCCCCTCCAATCATGCACAGATCACATACCCCCATTTTCAACCTTAATGTACCTTAAAGGACACTGCCCCAAATTTCATCATCACCATCATTGTGATGATCGATGATATATTATCTTTGCACACCCCAATCACAACCCCTAAGCACATAGCACCATGATGCTCTTTGTTGTTACTGTGCCCCTGCCTGCACCATCATGCATCAGTAGTCTGGTGAATATGGTTAGGACTGAAAACGATGTCTGTTTCATTGTTGGGAAATTAGAAGCCAGTAGTGCCTCAGTTGAAAACTGACCACTGCAATAACCCTTTCATTGATTTGCAAAGGGCAAAAAATGGGGTATGATATTTTGGAGCATTTAATTTGAATCTATATGTAACTTATTAATCTCTTTGAGCAAAAAAAATATGTAACTTGTTAATTCCTTGTAATTAATACCAAACTATGTGTGTTTCCTACTTCCTTAATTTAGAATCTTAGATTCATTTTCATTTGATTATATAGAAGAAAAATTATGAACATGAACATAATACTCTAAATCCTTATCTCTCGTGTGAGTTAATTTAATTAGCATTGGTGTGTTATCTCCACTTTTAATTGAAAGCCACTTTTAACGTGTGTTTGAGCGGGAGCGTTGGCTAAAAGTGATTTTGAAAATTTGGTTAAAATCAAGTTTGAAAGTGAAGTCATATGTATTTGGATGTTTTTCTTTTGAAATCAAATTTGATATAAAATTTAATGTAAAATTTTTAACTTAACATAAAAGCGTTAGGTAGGAGAAATGTAAAGTTGCTATGATACAATTTTGTTTCAGTTTTGTTGATGTACTCACTCTAGACCTTGGCACACCTTTTTTTTTTGATACAAAGACCTTGGCACACCTTGTGTTCTAGGCTAGCTTTTCAATTAATAAATTTGACTTATAAAAAAAATATAAAAGCTACTATTTTAATTATCACTTTTAATCAAACCAAAATTTAGAGGCAAATCAATTTTGATACTTCAGACCTTCAAATCAAACAAACAACATCTGTTTTACTTTTCTGTTTGTTTTTATCTAAATATTAACGATTACACAATTAATTAGGAACTTGTAGATTTTTTTTGATAGACAAATATTGGTAAATTAGTATGTTATATTAATGAAGAAGGTTTGAACTTCTGACATCCTTATCAATTAGGAACTTGTGGATGTTATGGCAATGACATACATACCTTCAAACTAAACACACATAACATCTCTTTTACTTTTTTTTATACATCCCATGTAAAGTCAGAGAAAACTATCAATCTTAACGACAATTTATGATAGAATTTACATATAGTCAACCATTAGCGGAATTCAAGACTCAAACCCAAGTTACAGTACAGTGCAAGCAAAAAGTCCAACCACATCTATACGAACTCCATTGTCATCTCTTTTACTTTTCTATGTTTACTATCTGATAATTAATATCACATAATTAATTAGGGACTTGTGGATATTATAGCAATGACATACACATATACCTTCTTCCCATCATTGAATATCGTTTTGCCACACCAATGCCAATAATATATACACCCATTTTTTCAATGTGGCTAACTTTTTATGCAATTTTCCATTTTCATGCTATTGTGCTGGCATCATCTGCATCACTACACATGCAATAATTTAGCTGTTACAACATTTCACAATAGGAAAATAGGGGGAGGCCAGGGTAAAGTTTGAACTTTGAATGGGTGGGTGGATGGATGAATGGTTGGAAAGGTTTACTGATATTGTTGGCTTTTACGGGTTCCCCTGCACTACTATTATACCTGCTCTAAAGTTCAGCCAGGCGAAGTGAAAAAAAAAATAAAGTTATACAATGTAAATAGGAAGAGCATTAAATTTGTCCCTTCCACAAGTAGGATGGGGTAGCTAGCTATGTGGTACTCTCACTCATCAAGTCTAAAAGTAGACTCAGAAACTCCACGTGAAAATGAACCTGGGCCATCCCCATCCCCTGTGTACCTCACCCTCTTCAACCACTCATTTAATGTTACAAATATATGACGACCATTTTATTTTTGATAAATAAATATATGACGACCATTTCTCCTTGGTGGAGCTAGGCAGCAAGAAAGTAAGATATTTGATCCTTATTATATATAGTTTAGTGTTAATAATTTATTTTGTTTATATTTATGGTGTGTCCTAAATGAAATAGAGTTTGGGGAAATGTCTTTCTTCAATTTGTTATGATGCTTTTGCATGTTATTTCAATAAAAGAATTTTCATTTTTTGATTTATATCCACAGTATTCCATAGATATGAATTTAAGTACTAGTTGAGCTCGTCAACCTCGTAATTAATAAAAGAAATTATATTGTTGTTTGTGTAAACAATTGTATTTTGGGGTAATCTTATTTGAGGATAGCTAAACTGGTGTTGTATTTTTTTTTTTTTAAAATACGCAAAGGAATATGTTACTAGGAGTACAAAGGCTACTATAATTTTCTTTATACAAAGTTGAGAAAAATCAATATCTCTTGATTAGTATGAGGACCTACCACCTAATACATCCAAGATGACACACATCATTCTGGAAAAGAGAATCTCCAAACACGACCAATTTTTGCTGCAAACCAGATCCAAGAATATTGATCGAATTTTAACCAGATCTAAAATAGCCATAGAATAAAAACTACAATTATTGGGAAAAAATTATACATATTATAAGTTAACCAAAGACTCCACACAACAAGAGTGCCAAAACATAAGACCATGATGATAACGATAATGTTGAGCAGCATCATGCATATACCTCTGCGCAAATGTATGGTGTTAGTGTTGATTCAAGTGATGCGCAATTCACAAATTTTAATGTCCTTTTTAATATTATTTTAATGTAATTTTAACTTTTGATTGAGTGTATTTTGTCAAAAAATAAAAAACTTCTGATTGAGCGTAATGCAGTTATAAGATTAATTATTCATATATTTTTACATATATATAATTAATTTCAGTAACTTATTTACACTCGGGATATGTTAATTACTTGAACTGGGATGCATTTACCATTACTAACTGTAGCAAATGCATGTTTTACAAGTCATGGTCCTTTCTCCAAAAGGTCAGCCGGAGGATATGGACATGACATTTTATTCTGCATCAGGGATACCAATATTATATGCTCGCAATGTTTTTTCATGGTTACATATTGCCATGCTCTCAATAATTTTCATCCCAGGAATGTGAAATCATGTACAAGAAAAACAATAGTCAATGTCGGTTCATCATTGCACATGATGGAGCTGTCGGCATATGTGGAATACCAACAGCCAGCCAAAGTGATTTCTGGATTAAGTCTCAGCTCTATGTATGTATGTGTTTTTTTTTTTTGGTCAAGATGTATGTATGTATGTATGTATGTATGTATGTATGTGTTTAACTTGCAAAATATTTCATTACATCGATCGTAAAAAGATTATTATACAATCGGGCATGCACTTTTGGCATAGATTTGTTAAATTAATAGCTTTGTCAAATTTAGAGCAACTATTTTGCTTTCATTTTTGAAGTGCAAATTTTCATCTTAATCCCGAAATTTCTGGGATGATGTTCATCGACCCAGAATATATTCTTATGAAGATCTATATTAAAAATTTAATGCACAAAATCACTTTAAATTCACACTTGTTTAAACAATTAACATAAATGAACAAGTATATATCTCTAACTTAATAGAAACACAACTTATTCATAATTAGACGAAGATTCACGCATTGTACGGTTTATTTCAATTAAGAAAAAAAATTATTATTAAAAAGAGATTTTTGATAATTAATGTATATAATAACTTTTATTAAAGGAGTAGGAAAAACGAGTCACCCAAAAGAATTAAATTATTTTAAATCCCTGATTTTGTAAATTGAAATTTAGAAACTATAGACAGAAGAAATTAACCATAAGATAATAATTAAGAAAGAATTATTTTTTATATTATGGATATGTTATAAGCTATTTTTGTAAGTTCTCTCAAATACCTATACAAGTACTTATATCATAAGAAAAACTGTAAATAAGCTATTTTAAGCGCACTAATACATCTTACAAAAAGCATGTCAAAGCTTTAGATACTCTATCAGACTATAAAGCAATTTCTGGGATCTAAGGCTAAATACCATACTATAAAATATAAATGTCTTATGAAATTAAGCACTCGCTACCTATATATTGCTTAAAACTTAATTTCAAATATAAATTGATAACTAATAAGAATTCCGATCATAGATTTTGGATTTGAATCTTTCCCGATTTATAAGTGATATAGAAGTTTCAGATCAGTATATAATAAAGTTGTCTGATCATAAGAACCTAGAAATGAGTTCTAGAGCAATGATTGACTTTATCAGAACTTTATCAAGAGGGCCAAATGGTTTAGTCTGACTGTCTGAGATTATAGATGAAAAATCAGTACAGCACTTAATAAAGCCTACATATAAAATAACTAAAATTATATAAGAAAATCAAGTTAGAAGAATATATATATAGCAAGATAAATTAGCAGTACTGCTTCTTTTTTTGTCGAATCATCAGCTACATATAGTTTTCTTCGATCAACAAAATTCAAGATCATTTGCATCTACAACACTTTGCAATTTGCATGTGTATATCCTCACACCCGTTCCCCCATCCTTAAACTACTAATTAATCATACATGATAAAAATAATTTTGAACCTGATATATGGAAGAATATTCAAATTCATCCCAGACACACAAAACAGAAAGATTTGTGTGTGTACACGTGTGTCTGTGTGTGTGTGTGTGAGAGAGAGAGAGAGGTTTAATGTCATTTATAAATGGATGATACTTTAGCTACTTTCAATTTATTTATTTATTTGTGTTGCCTACTTGCCATCACAACCGGTGATACATATTTAATATGATATCTTAGCATTCGCATTTAAGGAGAAGTACATTTTTCAGTACTTAGAAAACTAAGAAATACGGGCAACGACTATATAAGAATGGATGATTATTCAAGTTAGATTAATACGTACCCATTTATCTTTAGCCATTTCCCCTCTAAATCAACAAACCTGTATTGTGTAAAAATGGCGTTAATTAAAAATCGAAACTAAATATCGTTAGTCGTCAATCTTTTTCCTTTCACTTTTCCCACGTTCACATATGAAAAATAGTTTGGGGGAACATTAAGGAACATAAAAATAGAAGATTAATGTTACACACACACCCCCACCACACAATCTCATTCCCTCATTTTACTCATTCGGATGGAGTGTGGCGTGGGTGTGTGAGTATTAGAATTTCACCTATGCAGCTATGCTATAGAATTTCAGGATGCGAATCCGCTCCCGCGGGTTTGTATAAATCTCTCTCCAGCCACAATTACCAATCGTTAGTTGATCTAACGGTTGGGAGAGAAAAATAAAAATAAAAAGTCACACGAAGTACCGTAGAAACACGGGGAAGGAGTGGCATCGAGCGCGAGATCCTAAATTAAGGTGCAACTCTTCAAATGTAATGGCCACACACCAGTAGTTGATCACCGCCATTGGGTTCTGACATGCCAGAGGGGTCTACCAACGTTTTGTGGGACTCCCACTAATGTTGCCCCTGAGGTTTTGGCTAGGAAAGGGTATGATGGTGCAAAGAGTATATGCATCCATTAACTTTCGTTCAAACATTTTGTAATTAATTAACAATATTTCCACACTCCTTGGATCATGGAGAACACGTGGTTCAAGAAAGGGTAAGTTTTATGTTGAGGATGATAGGCTTTGTTTGTAGTGTTGATCATAACCTCATGGACAATGATGATGATACAGCATTAATGGCATCTATTTCGGAGAAGGGACCATTGTATTGCTGCGGAGGTATTTGAATGGACACATGGAGGTGAAGATGAAACGAAGGGACAGAGCAGAGTATGAGAGGTTCAGCGTGTTTCTACAATACTTCGCCGGTTTTTTCTCTCTTTTTTTTTCTTTCTCCCAACCGTTAACGATTGGGATTTGACGCTGGAGAGAGATTTACACAAAACCTGCGGGAGAGGATCCGCGTTCAGAATTTCACTTTTTATCTCATCCTTATATGGTTTGTAGCCCTTTAATTAATTAATTGATTTAATTCCTTTCGTAAGGGTATTGTATTGATACTGAAAATTTCGTATACCTTATAGCAATGCTCTTAAGTAAAATGCACACAACATCAAGAAATTTAGCATTACAGAAATGACACATGGATATATATAAACTCAGAATTTCATGCAAGATTCCATTTTTAGATTAACCATCAAATTAAGAGAAAATATAGAGAAAAATGGAATTGGTCCCGTTAAAAGCAAGTCAATCAGTCATTAATCAAAGAAACCCGTCTCAACATTTCAACTCCCAAATCTAAAATGATGGAATCCGTTTTCAATGTTTTGCCACCATGCCACCACATCTACAAACAAGATCCAGCGCTCATATTTAATATATGGAATTAAATTTCATCATGTCAGAGAGTGCAAATTAAAAACCCTTTCATAAATACTACCTCCGTCCTTAAATATAGGAACCTTTACAAAAAAATAAAAGTCCCTTTATATAAAAACTTTTCCAAAAAATTAATTGCATTAATTATTTTTTGACTAAAATACCCTTATGATCACCCAACTACTCTACCTTTTCCGATGCATTAATTAAGTGATGAGAGAGAGAGGAGGGAAGAGAGATAGTAATAAGTGTTAGGACTAGTTTTAAAAAAGTATAGTAAATCATTGACAAATTTATTGCTATTAACTAACTTAACTAATTTTCTTAAAGGATATAAATTAGTTAAAAGGTTCTTATATTTAGGGACGGAGGAACGGAGGCAGTACTTAATTTCAACACGAAACAGAATATGCAAACACTTAATTTTCAAACGACGCACATAATAAATCCATACATCATCATCAATCAAGAAGAAGAACAACAACAACAACGAAACTCACAATTCCCAAACTGCCCTACCAACAGTGACACCTAGTTGTAACCAGTACTACAACCTAATAAAACCAAGTCCAACACAATAAAATTCAACAGTCAAACAATATAATTAATAACCCTAATAGCCCCACATGCAGTCAAGCTCAGAGGATCCCAATGCCATGTTGTTAGACCCACCGACGTCGCCGGCGACACCACCCCTTTGCTCCTCCGGCGGCACCGGCCAGCTGCCGAGAATGTCACCGGCGCCGCCGCCGTGGAAGGGCTGAGCCGCCGATGAGAAAAACAGAGGGAGCTGAAGGTTGTCTTGGAGTGACCTAAGGCTTGGAAAAGCAGAAACACCAACGTTTCTTTGAAACCTCGCAAAAGGGTCCATGTTAGTTGGAGAAAGGTCGAAGCTTGCGTTGATGGGGAAGCTGTTGTTGTTGTTGGTGGAGACATTAACAGCAGAGGATGTTGTTGTGGAGAAACAGGACACGTGCTCCCTTTGGTGGTGGTTGTTGTTGTAGGAACAGCTTTGACGGTCGTTGAAGGTGTTGTTGTTGGGGTTATAAGGAGAATGGTCGAGAAGAGGTGGAAGATAAACCGAAGAGGGAGAACTTGGTTCAGGGCAGAGGCTAACACTGTTGCTAGCAGAGTTTGTTGTGTTGGTGGTTGTGGTCATTCTTGTCTTTTTTGAACCGCCGCTTGTGGTGGCTGACACGGTGGATCCGCCGCCTCCGTTGCCGGTGGTGTTGCTCTTCTGAAACACACGAGATATCACCCACTCGTCCTTCAAAAACCATGCCAATTAAACAAGTGTCAGTGTCGTTTCACAAACCCCCAAAAACTTATAACAAGACAAGAGAACGTGTGTGTGAAAATGAGTAAAGAAATTAAATACTCATGTTTATGTAACTGTTTTAAAAGTGATTATTATTGTGCATTTGTGCTAAAGCTGTTACAATATCTTCTGCTATACACTTAACAGCAGCATGGAAAGATTGTAGTTAATGCAAAGATATGACTGAAACAGTAGTGAAATGCCAGTGGTACGTATACTATAGTTCCCCTTTCAATAATCACATTGTTGTTTTAATCAAATTAATAATGTCATTGGTTATATTTCCCATGCAAACTCATGTATTCACAAAAACCATGCTAATTGCTAAGAAACATTGGCATGCACCGTGGGGTAATAACCATTGAACATATGTTATATAGCATTCGAGTTGGATTATGTTCTCTGCAGTAACGATCCCCAAAGTACAGAATCCTAATCGAGAACCAAAAGTCCAGAACAACAAAGGGGGAGGGAAGAAAAAAATCATCAACATTGATAAATGAAACCTAATTATAGAAGGCTAAAGGGGAAACAAGATTCCACCTAGCTCTAGTTACTTCACTCTAAATTGCAAAAGGATTCGAAATGCGGCTCATGATTAGAACAAAAATACAACACTTTGAAAGTTGAAAGTAAGGTATCAATGACAATGCCATTCATATTCATGATTAGTAGTATTATCAGGAAAAGAAAAGAGTATAGCAGCAAAAGAGAAGAGAGAGAGGTGAGTTTTCTTTGTTAATGAATGAACACCTTGGAGTTCCTAGAGAGGAAATGGTAGGCAAATTTGCCTTCAAGGCGATACTCATGCATGACCCAGTTGCTCTTCTCTCCTTTAGGAGCCCTGCCTCTGTAGAAAACAAGGGTTTTCTTCATGCCAACAAGTGAGTAAGTTTTGGAGCTGTAGATCTCTCTATCTTTCCCAGTGGCTTTCCAGTAACCAGCTTCAGTGGCCCTATTGGTACGTAACCCAGTTGGGTACTTCCTATCACGTAAGCTGAAGAAGTACCACTCCTTCTCACCCATCTTTGCTTTCTCTGCCCCCAACAACAACAACAACAACAACCATAATGTTAAAAATTGAATTTTGTTACCCTTTACCATCACGGGGTGAATGAAAGTAGCAAATTAAGAAACAAAGAGAGAAAGGGGTGTGTGTTAGTGTTAATTAGTTACCAGGAAGCTCCCATGGCTCACATTTGTTGAGGTCAACTTCAGCTATGGCTCTGGCAGTGAAAGTGTTGTCAAGTACCTTCTTGAGAAGGTAGTATGTGATGAGCTCTTCATCTGTTGGGTGGAACCTAAAGCCAGGAGGTAAATGTGCATCACTAGTAGTACTGTTGTTGTTGTTGCTCAAGTGGTGGTACTGGTAGTAGCTCTCCATTTTGGTGAAGAAAAGTTAAGAGAACTAAAGGGGTATATATGAGAAGAAGAGTGTGTTTATGGAAGACGAGAATTTTAATTTTAAAAACAAGAACAAAGAGAATCTTGAAATTCCAAGACTTAATGGCTTTTCATTATATAGGAAATGGGAAATAGCAAAATAGTGAAAGGGGTTTCCATTTTGCATGACTTTGGGGTTACACTTTTTCTTCTTTTTTTCTTTCCACTTTGATTGGATTGGGATTAGAGTTGAAGGGGGTGTTTATAAGGGAAAAAAGGGGAGGGGGTTTCTCTCACATGGGGATTTGATGAATCGTAGTGGCAGCTAGGGAAGGGAAAAAAGGCGAAATAATAAGGTATGATATGGCTGGAAAATGTCTGTGTTTTCTTCTGCAGTGTCCTTTTCTGATCTCTCTCTCTACTCCCTGACAGGGTCCTTTATCATAATCCACATAGCTAGAGAGAAAGACAAAGGAAAAATAAGAGGGTAGTGATGTACGAGGGAGTGGGCTTTGAAGTATGCGTGCGTGCGTGAGGAAGTGTGCAGGTATTCCTCTGTCAGTGAAGAAAAATTGTAAGAAAGAGAGAAGAAGGAACAGAAAGTAGTTTAACAAGAGATATATGAATAAAAAAAAATAATGAATATATAGAAAAGCAAAAGAAAAGAAATACTAGTAGCAATGAGAGATTTTTTTTTTCACCATGGATATATATATCGATAAAGCTGTTTCATATCTTCTCTGTCAGCACAGTACTAAAAAATTATATAAAACACCAACCATGTTTATTACACGCCTGCTTCCCTTGCTTTTTATTTATGTAAAAAACTGCTGCTACCTCTATCTTTTGTTGCTACACCCTTCTCACCCTCAACGACTCTTCAAAAAAAATATTATTCCCCTCTTCTATCATTCTGATACAATCATTATTATTTTTGTTGATTGCATATATTTTGTGTTTGTATTCTGAGATATGTGGCATCTCATCTCATATACAGATGAAATTAAATTGAACTGAGAGTCCATTTGGTTGCTTACTAACAACTCAATCAACTCATAGGTGAAATCTATCCTCCCTTCATTATTCATTTAGTAATGTTTTATATTCTCATATAATTTTATGATACAATTTGTTATTTTTCTTCAGTATCATTTATATCATTATTATTATATGAAGAGTGGCAGCTCCCTTTGTTGATGATGCAGTGCTACAGAGTTGGTGGTGACATATATAAGACAAAATAAATTTCTTGAAAGCTATACAGATGAAATTAAATTAAACTGAGTGAGAGACGAGAGTCCATTTGGTTGCTTACTAACAAACATATTGCATCCCTTAATAATGGTGACACATATATATAAGTCAAATAAATCTCTTGAAAGCTATGCAAATTAAACTGTCTATATTTAGTTGTAGGGGTGTTCAAAATTAATTAATTCTTTCACCGTAAAAATCTAGAGTCATGCGGGTTGGAGATTCACATTCCAAAGAGAAAAACACTGATGAGTAACTCTGAATTACCATTATAGTTAGCAGGATTTACATGACATGTCAATAGGGGTGATTGATCCATTTAACTGTTCTATCATAATCATAACTAGTGGAAAATTTATTTGTTCAGAGAAAGAAAAAATCTTTTTTTACAGAGCACACATACATGCATATTAATAATAACTATCGTTTTTACCTGACATGTCACAAATAGAAAAAGAAAAACACCAGTGAAATTCTGAGAGAACAGATTATTGTACAAACGTGAATACAAACAAAACTAGAGAATTATTACTGTTGTATACAAATCTACTATCGAGAGAGTATTAGTATGATATGTTGCAAGCACCCCCAACCCAGCGGTCACCAATGAGTAATGACCGATTCACGTAACAAAACAAATGTTACTGAAAGTGGGTATGTTGCAACTGAGAGAAATAAAAAGGGAAGCAGAAATCAAGAGCATATAGATGAGACTATTGATTCATTGATTTTACACCCCCACAAAAGGGCCAAATCACCCAACACATTGGATATAATGTCTCTCCCTTTTTGAGATGCCCTTTTCTTTGTTGCCTCAATTAATATATAAATAGCCCATGAAAAATTATGTATAAAAACAAACAGTGGTCGTATTGATTTTACCCACCAAGAAGAAGTTGAATAATTACTAATCCACAAAAAGTTAAAAGAAAAAACAAAATACCCAAGTGTGGTTAATGTTTCATTTCCCACCTTTTATAACCCTTTTATAACTAATCATGAAATTAATAGGCACAATTTGGTCGCTTAAGCTAACTACCATAGTTTAAAATTGGAATTACGGTTGTAGTTATGTCACAATCTTTGATATTATAAAAAATTATAGATAAATATAATTGATACAGTTATAATTATGATCATAATTCAATTTTAAAAATTTTCTAAACTATTATGTCCGGCCGCAATTACAATTTTCAACTTTTATTTAAAACTTTACTAATTACCCGGTGATTTTTCAATTGAGGAAAATGATGAGTAATTAAACATGGATGAATCACTCAGCCATCCCATCCATCCATCCAATCTAATCTAATCCATCACAATCAAGCAACAAGGAAGGGAAAGGTAGAAGGTGGTGATGCTAGATGGGTGTGAGCGATTGATGCCATGGGAATTTGACACATCATGCTCGGATTTTGAGAACACAGCTCTACCACACAGGCTTTATATCAAATCAAATCATCTCTTCAATCTGCATGCTGAGGTCTTCTTCCCATCCCATCTCTCTGTCATTCCCACCATTGGGCCATTCCTGCATTGCCCAATTCCCCAAAGCCCCAACACAGCGCGCACACACACATACACACAAACACACAATCTATTTTATTTAATATCTACCTTATTTTATTTTATTGTTCTTGTTGTTGTTTTTTATTTCAAGTCGTCATGGCACTTTCTAACCGTAGTTCCCAAAAAAAGCAAAAAATTCCCCCACGATTTTCTCCCACCAGGATCGGCTAAAACCTCTGAGGTTTTCAGCTAGCTTCATTTTTTGGCTTGCAAGTTACGGTTCTTCATGTTAAGTCCCTCTCGGTGGTGCTAGCTACCTTCGAAATCAGAACCGCATCCGGGTCCACCTACCCATACCCATACCCATAACCCAGTTTTTAAAATGGGGTACGAAAGTTGAAACTTTTTTTATGATTTTAAAATGGGGTACGAAATTGAAGTGAAGAATTAAAAAGGGGTCTGTAAAAAAATAAAATTTGACATTGAAAGGTGGTAAGACAACACAGAAACTCATTGCAGATGGGTGTGACACACTCGTTATTTGGTGATTGATTTTGATGGACATGGCTGAACCGACCGGTCCAACGCTGTGAACCGGGTGTCTCCTTCAGATATGGACAAACGGATGCGGTTGACTTTTTTGGGTAAAAATTAAAAGGAGCAGTTAAAAAGTGGGTGTCACAATTTCCCTCAAATGTTTTATTTATTTGTTTGTTTATTTTTGGTTTTATTTAAAAGGCAAAGTAAAGGTGAAAAAGAAAATAAGGGAGAGAATGGAAAAGACAAGAAGGCGCGTGGAACGAGGGAGATCGCAGATCGCGCGTGACGACAAGCTTAGGTCATTCCCGCCGCCCTCCGGCTACGGCGCGTTGGAGTTCGAGCCGAGTCGATGAGAGGAGTATTCACTCCTTATTTATTTTTCTCTCCGTTTCTTCTATTACTATATTTTTAAAAAAATAAATGAAATAAATGATATCCATATATTAAATTTATATCATTTAATTCTTCAAAAATGATAGTATTACTTTTGGTCTCTATTATAAGAGAATATTAAATTATTTTTTTATTTAAAATATAAAAAACATAGACTCACTTTTAAATATATTAATTGCTACATTTTTTTTTATATTTCTATTTTATTATGAGATTTATATTTTCCATACAAGTAAATATAACCATTTTAACTATTTAATAAAGATATTTTTAGAGAAAAATTTAAATTAATTAAAATTAATTAACTTAATTGGTTTTTCGTAATCTAGATGAATTAGTGATTTGTTTATTATAATATGAACCGAACGAAATAATAGAAAAAAAAATAAAAATAGAAAGGATGTCAACTCGTACTCCTATGTCATAATATTCATTAATGATAAGCAAAATTTATGGATAATAATGTTCATTAAATTAGTTTAAAGAGGAGGGATGAAATTATAATTGTGTAACATTTTGGGTAATATTATACCACAAATACTTTTTCATCGGTTATTTATATTCCAAAATTTATTATTGGATTAAAAGATATTATTATATAAATTATTCTTATAAAATTTTACATCAATTTAAAATTATTTTATATATTATTGACATACATCAAATTTTAACATTTTTTATAATGCATAAATTTTGACGTATCTCGATGATACATAAAATGATTTTTAGATTGATGTAAATGTTAGATTAGGTATGTGCATTTTATGCATTTTTGTCATTTATGCTAGGTATATTTTCATGCATTTTATCCCCTTTTTTTTTTACTTTTCTAAAAAAATAATATAAAATTTTATAAGAATAATTTATGTCATAATATTATTTAATGCAACAATAGATTTTAAAATATCAGTATAGCTTATTTACTCTCGTATGTCTTAAAATATTTGAATTTAAGTTAGTCAAATAAAATTGTCAAAAAAATGCTAATAAATTTTATTTCTGTTTAATATCTTTCAAAGATATATTAGAAATACTACTTCAGCCAATGTGGACAGACCAACACATATAGTAGAATTCTATGTTCGTATTAATTGTGATTTGGGTTTCAATCCAAATCTATTTTTTTAAGTATCATTTTGATAAAACTATTTTTTTTGTCATTTAAAAAAATACAAAAAAATACTATTGCTATTTCTTTCTAATTGTCATTTTTATAAAACTTTTTATTTTATTTGTCATTTTAAAATAATACTTTTTATTATCTTATTAACTCTAGTCGTCACCATTAATTATACCTTTATCTGTTTCTAATTAATTAATAATATAAAATTATGAAGACACAAAATAATAAAGAAATAAAGGATATGTAAAAGAATTAGACAAAAATAAATATAAATAAAAGAGAGCTTTATTTTTTCACGTTGATCATTCTCTAGACTATTATAATGACGGGTTAATTTTCTAAAATTACAAGTTAATTTTTTATAAAAAAATGTATTGATTTTTAAGGACGATGTTAAATGTGTAAAAAATTGAGTGTAAATTTTCTCTAAAATAAAATATTTATTATCTTTTATTTCACATTCGTAAGTTAAAAGTGTAAAAAAGTTACATGAGAATGAAATTTATCCAATAAAAAATATTCATTATTATTTTATCTATGCAGTAACTATTAACTCCACTTAAAAACAAAAATATAGATAGTAATAATAATGAAAATTAGACAAAATTTAATATAGAGGATCTAGATTCGCTAAAGTCGGTGTTTTCACAAATTCAAATTATAATTGTTGGATCAGCGTTAGACAGTTTATGATCTCAATTCATATTTTAAACCTAATTTTATTTTTGAAATTATAAGTCATTCAATCTCAATTCAATAATCAAAATCTACTTAGGGCATGTTTAGATTAGTTTATGCAGAGCTTATGAACACAGCTTATAACTGATTCATAAGCTGTTTTGGGCTTATTTTTCATAAGCTACCCAAGATAGCTTATCAAAACAGCTTATGACTTATATAAAATAAGTTTCATTATAATTTTTTTTCGATTATAAAAATAACTTATACAACTTATACCATAAACAGTAAATAAATTTGTGTATCCAAACAGGACCTTAGTCTATAAATGCGGAAACAGGTGATTATAGTGTTCATTTCCCTGTTCCGCACTAATAACTAATCGGTTTCTAGGCTTTTATATTTACAACTCACTTTTTCATAATTACATATGAGACTTTTTTTTTTCGATCAAAAAAATATGAGACGTTTATCTGAAAAAAATATTAGTTTAATTATATTTTTATCTCTCATATTTGATCAAAGTTCATTTTTAGTCCATAAAATTTAAAAAATATTTTTAGTCTTTAATTTAATAAAAATATACCATATTTAGTCTTGGTCATGACTGTATTAAGTTTTTTTTTGCTTACATAACAAATGGTGTTTCACGTAAATACTTGTCATGTGTCTCATTTATCATAACTAGCATCCTAAGTGTTATTAATGGTTCATATAAAGTCATTATTTACGGTGAAAATGGTCCATTAATAACACCTAGAACGCTAACTAGATAAGTAATACACATGACAAGTGATTATATGTAACGTCGTTTGTCACGTAAGCAAAAAAACTTAACAGAATCATAATCAGAGACTAAATGTGGCATATTTTTATTAAATTAGAGACTAAAAATTACTCTTTAAATTTGAGAAAATAAAAATAAACTTTTATCAAATACAAGGGACCAAAATATATTTAAGCCAAAAATATATTATAGTGGATAAATTAAAAGTAAAAAAAGTACTAAAACCGAAATTTCTATAAAAACGTATTAATTGTTTTCTTCTACTCCATGTTGAAGATCACTTATCACTTATTATCTCCACTTAAAATAAAATGAAAGAGGTTGAATAATGTTAAGTGGGTCCCGATGACGTGCAAGATTGGATGGCAACAGCGCGGGGCCATTTGCGCCGTTTGATTCATTGATTGTGTAGCTTGCTGCTTTGCTACCGAGTACGGAGTAGCAGCACCAACTTGTCGTGTGTCGGTCGACTAGAGGACTCTGTTTTGTACAATGTTCTGCAAAAGTCTGCACTGTTCCAAAGTCCAAATTAGGAATCAATATCGTACTTTCAAAATTATTTAAAATACAATTTAAAAATAGAATTAATAATACTTTATAGAGATTTCGTGGATTAATTACTAAATTCCACAAATGAATCATTTATATTATTTTATTAATTTAAACTACGATCTATAAAGTGTCTCTTTTGGAGAGATTCACGTTGGCCTCTGGTGGGTGAAAAACACATTTGCAAGCACTTTAAATAAAAGAAGCTATCACTCTCTTTCAGTCAAAAGCGTGTTCTAGGCTTCCTAACGCGAAAACAAACGAGCCCAAAGAAAATACAAGTGGATATAGGGTCTGTTTGAATTGGCTTATACAGAGTTTATGAACACAGTTTATGACTGATTCATAAGCTATTTTGGGCTTATTTTTCATAAGCTACCCAGGATAGCTTATCAAAACAGCTTATGACTTATATAAAATAAGTTTCACTATAATTTTTCTTCGATTATAAAAGTAACTTATACAACTTATGCCATAAACAGTAGATAAATTTATTATCCAAACAGGGTCATGCTCTTTTTCATATATGTTGGTATAAAGTATAAACTAATTTGTCAATGTCCGTTGGTATAAGTGGTATAGAATTTGTTTTCTTTAAATAATATTTAAGTTCGAGTCTTGCGAATTAAAAAAATAAATATTAAAATAGTTTTACTCTGTTATATAGATTTATTTGGTTCGACCCAAATTAAAGTGAGACTATATAAAAAATGTATAAACTCATTTTGAGCGGGTTTACCCTTTAAAAAGTAAAGTTTTTTTTTGTCACAATTTAAAAAGTAAAGTTTGAAAATAATAAATTTGTTGTCTCGTACCGTTTTGCTCTTTGTTTTCCCGAGTACACAGTACCTGTCTGTGGTCGTGGTGGTTGGAGGCAAAATCTTTGTTATAAAATGGAAGCCCAAACTTCAAATTAAGTCATAAATGCAAAGCGACTTCGTGTACTTTATTGTAATGTATCAAGTTAATAAAAATATACTCACCAAAAAAAAAGTTAATAAAAATACAGTATGGTACAAAATATATTTGAAGGCAATTTCCCCTGGAACCTACCATTTTGTGAAAGGTACAAACAAATACTTTTAATACCCATATATAATTATCTGTTTCAATTAATTAAAATGTAAAATAAAAGAAATAATGTGAGTGTATATATGTAGACAAAAATATTAAAATAAGTGATGAGGAGTTTAGTTCCTCTTAATCAAAAGTTGATCCACTCTGTTTGATTCGGATTAATTAAAATCCTATACCAGTTTAGATATCAGAAATTTTAGAACAAAAATATATTTTTATCAAAAGACATGTAACTAAACACTAATAACTAATTATTAATTAAGAGATGGATAGTGTCTCCCCTTGGGTTCCTTCTTGTTTTCCTGTTCTCTCCTTCAACTGAGTGTTCATGGAGATCACCAGTTTCTCCGTCCTGGGCTCCGGCACCATTCCCTTGGATGTCATCTCCCTGAAATACCGCATGGCATCCTTGATCCTCCCATTTTCACAGTGTCCATGAATCATGATCGTGTACGATCGCCGGTCCAGTCCCCATCCATTCCTTTCCATTTCATCCCATGTTCTTCTTAACCCATCAGGGTCATCCCACTTCATATACAACCTCAACACCAAGTTGTAGACATCATCGCTCATGCCGCACCCAATTCTCTCCATCCTCTCCAAGACGCCAGGAACTTCCCCCGGCGTCTTCAAGGACTTGAGCAAGTAACCATAAGTAACAGCATTAGGCAAACAACTCCCCTTCCTCCTCTCCATGTCCTCCACCAGTTCATAGACCACCTCCATCCGTCGTATCTTGCAAAGATGCTTGATCAGGGAATTGTAAGTAGCCGCATTCGGTTCGCAGCCTCGCTCCTCCATGCCATGGAAAACCTCCAAGGCCTCAGGGACCCTCTTCTTGAAACAAAGAGCATCAATGATGCAATTGCATATCACAGCATCAGGTTTGCAACCCTTATCCCACATCCCATTGAACAGCCTCAAAGCAGTGCCCAATTTGCCTTTCTTCGTCAATGCCTTGATGAAAATCCCATAGGTGAAAAGATCAGGCTTGCATTTCGATGCCATTATGTCTTTCCACACCCTCTTTGCCTCGTGAACGTTCCCCAGAACACACCAACCATTGAGAATCACGTTCCACGTCTTAATATCGGGGCGAAACATAAGCTCTTTTCTCTTAGTATGAAACAAAGTTTCTGCTTCTTCCACGTGCTTGTACCTACAAAGCCACATCAAGAGGGTACGAAAGGGTGGTTCTGGATCAAGCTCAAGCTCAAACCCGAAGTCTTCCCTTCTGTGGAATATTTGAACCGCTTCCTCTACCTTGTGTGCACCCGCGAACCTGCGAAGAAGAGTGTTGAATGTGTCTTCGTTGAGGAGTCCTTTTCTCTGTGACATTTCGTCGAGCACTTGGTGTAACTCCTCGAAGCGCTTCATCTTACCGAGGATGTCGAGGATCTCGTTGCAAGCGTGGGAACTGGGTTCGTACGTGTTTGATTTGGAGGCCCAGTTGAAGAAAACGAGCGCGGGTCTCCAATCGGAACGGTGTCGTTGCAGCACGTCGAGGACGAGGTCATCGTTGATGGGGTCAACCCCGCACTGGTTAAGTGCTCGCTCCACTTGCTCCGTGGGTTTGTCCCTTCGGAATTTGAGAAGGTTATGGATGAACGCGCCTGGTGGTGTCTCTGGCTCGGGATGAGAATGCAGGAACCGACCCGTTTCGATTATTCCGAGGAACCGTGATGATGGGGTTGAGGTTTTGGGTTTTGGGTTCCATGTGGCGTGGGTGTTGAACAAGGTTCTGAGGATCCGTTGGTTATTTTGCCGGGAAAGTATTCGCATCGCTCGCATGTTGATGTTAATGATGTTGTTTTGGATGGGTTAAAGAATGATTAATAGATGAATGGGGAATCTCGTTGTTAAAATTCTGAAAATACTGGTTGATATTGGGCCTAATTGGATAATGGATATGATGATAAATTAGTACGTAAGTTTAAAAAAAAAAAAAGAATTGGATACAAGAGTTATTTCTGATGAGTCAAATACTACATAGAATGAAACGTTGTTTTTTTTTTTTTTTCTGTCCAGGTAACCTCTATGCATAATTACATAGACAAATTCTTTGACATGCCTTGCAATTGAATTTTAGATGTCATGTTTGTGTTCATCATTTTTTAACTGGATTCCGTTTACTGGAACTTATTCCGTTTAGGAGATGTAATCGAAGAGAAGAAAGACAAGAGAAAACAGGAGGGAGACATGAGAGAGGAGACTGATGAGGTGAGGAGAGAGGAAAGAGTGCTCTGATTGGGCTGGAAGAATATCAATGGGCCCTATATGATTTAAAACTAGTGCATTCTCCTCATGTTTTAAATCAAAATAGGGAATTTATATTGGCACATACATACTTTACTATTTATACATACATGTCTGTGGAATTAATAGTTCTGCGGGTATATTTTTTTTCTAACACACACACACTCCCTGGAACTATTAGTTCCGCGGGTTATAATTCTCCGTGGAACTATTAGTTCCGCGAGTTGTAATTATCCGCGAAACTATTAGTTCCGCAGGCATATATGTGTTAAATTACAACCTGCGGAACTAATAGTTCCGCGGAGAATTACAACTCGCAGAACTAATAGTTCCGCGGAGTGTGTGTGTTGAAAAAAATACAACCCGCGGAACTAATAGTTCCAAAGAGAATTATAACCCGCGGAACTAATAGTTCTGCGGAGTGTGTGTGTTAAAAAAAAAATACACCTACAAAATTAATAGTTTCACAGACATATATATACAGATAGTAAAATATGTATGTGCGAATATAAATTGCCATCAAAATATTCGTTTTGGACCCAAAAAATCAAAATATTGGATCCCAAAAAGTAATCGAGTCCAAACGGAACAAAAATGAAGAATCGATTCACAAAAAAAAGATTGAAGCTCACTTCTCCCCTGTTAGAGGTCATGACATTTTTCTTCGTTTTTTTTTATTTATGACCATTGTTGGCTATCTACAAAGTGTCCTAACGCTTTCAACGAAAGATTAATCTCCACTCGCCCAGGAACCAAGTAAAGTAAAGGTTGGCCAACATATTTTTTAACTCTACGGGAATCGAACCTGAGAGCACCAGCTTTTTTTCTTCGTTTTTTAAATTAACAAGAGATTTAAAGAAAATAGGCAAAAATTCAATCACCTAACCCAGAAGAAATACATTAGTCTACTAATAATAATTATTTTTCTAATACTCGTAAATGTTGCTAATGTTTTTGTTTAAAAAATCACACAGGATATGCGCAATTAATATTATTTCAAAATAAGTAATTTTGTGATTTAGAAGAAAAAAAAGTATCACGCATGCGGACACAACATTAACATTAACAATAAAGCGGTGTATTTTCAATACAAACTAAATATATTATTTGTATCAATATTGGTTCAATACTAGTAAGGAATTTGGTTTCTTTTAATTAGGGGTTTTGGAGACTTCGAGTATTGTGAACGGAGACAATGAGAGGTTCTCTAACTCGACTTAGATTATTGTACCAAGTATCTAGAAAAAAAATATTAGGGTTAAATCTGTTTTTAATCTCTTATTTATCACTAATTTTTTATTTTAGTCTCTCATTTTTAAAACTTATTTTTTTAGTCCCTCAATTTTAGAAATAGACCAGATTTGGTCTCTCGTTCTAACGCCGTTACTAACTACGGTGACGTGGCAAACGGACTACCACGTAAGCATGCGCCACGTGTTCAACTTAGCCAAGCTGGCATCCAAGGTGGCAGATGCAGGGACCAAATCTGATCTATTTCCAAAACTGAGGGACTAAAATAAGATATTTAGAAAATGAGGGACTAAAATTGAACATTCATGATAAATGAGGGACTAAAAATAGATTTAACCTAAATATTAAAAATGAACATGAGAAGTAAAGCATGTTCATGATCTCATTGAATAATGAATATCTTCTAAATAAAACTCTGTGTTAGGAGTATTCTTTAAAAAATATAGCATTGATAATTTAGTCTTTTAAATATAAATTTTAACAATTCCATATATAAAACTTGAAACTTTTTTAATCCTTTAATGTTAAGAACTTTTACAACATTTTTGTAACATTAAAAAAAATGAGATAATATTAATATAAACAACTTAGTTATTTACGCTAATTAAATTGAAATAGTTTTTGCCAAAAACAAAACTACTCTGGTTTGATTAATTGAGTTAAACATATTACTTCATCTTTAGATGTCAGGCAAATGAAAATAATTAAAGTTTTTAAAATTTTAAAATTAAACTAATAAAAAGTCATCTCTAAAAAATCAAATTTATAAAAGAAAATCAAGAAACATTTTTAATAGTTAGGTTAAATCTGTTTTTAGTCCCTCATTTATCGTTAATGTTCGATTTTAGTCCCTCATTTTCTAAATCTCGTCTTTTTAGTCCCTCAGTAATGGAAATAGATCAGATTTGGTCCCTGCATCTGCCACCTTGGATGCCAGCTTGGCTAAGTTGAACACGTGGCGCATGCTTACGTGGCAGTCTGTTTGTCACGTCACCGTAGTTAGTAACGGCGTCAGACCGAGGGACCAAATCTGGTCTATTTCCAAAACTGAGGGACTAAAAAAATGAATTTTAAAAATGAGAGACTAAAATAAAAAATTAATAATAAATGAGGGACTAAAAACAGATTTAACTCAAAAATATTATTTGTTAAATGAAATGCAAATGTAGCTACTCAATTAATTTATAATTCACCAACGCTAACCTTGATTTGAGATTTACTGTTTAATATATCGAGTTTTTAATCCTCTACTAAATTATATATTTATCTTTGCGTCTTGTTTAATTTAATTACATTACATAAGTACTTACGCATATGTTGTACAAAAATGTAACCGTTGATGTTATCGGGAAAAAAAATGTAACCGTTGATTAATTGGTATTATATATAAATATAAATTTAATTATAAATTATAAATGAATAGAAGGTAAAGTCGTGCGAATGTATCTTAACGGAAGGACGTCAAATTTATGACAAACTGATTTCATATATTGAATATGACTAACTTAAAGACAAATCACAATAAATCCATGACAGTAATCTAGTTCCTAATAGTTTCAAAAAATAGCATTTATGTTATGGCCACGCCTATTATATCGATCATTCTCTTGATACTCTATCAGTTATGTGATGTGGGAAACGTTGTTCAAATGGATGGTATAAGCCACGCTGATATCATTTTCGTCTTTAATTCCGGAGGTTCTTTGTCACATCGACCGTTGAAATTGGATTTAAAAACAAAACAAACAAATATAACTAATTAGTTATAAGGTTAATGTATACGAGTTTCTAATTAATGACGCCTATTTCCATTAATAACATTCGTTTACCTATACTTCTTGCTGCTGAATTCAGCAACATATCAGTTTCAATGGTTTAAATTTGATTACGCACGTAGCTTGTGACTTTGTGTCAACCTCCTAAGAGCACCCACAATGGGGTTGCTTAACTTGGGTAGCTTAAGTTGCTTAAGTGGGTCCCATAATGCCACATAGACTTTAAGCAACACCCACTTGTTTTTACTCCAATGGGTGTTGCTTAAAATGGGTTGCTTAAGTGGGTCCCACAATGCACATTAAATATTTATATTTTAATTTTAAAAATATTTTTAATTCAAATTAAAATATTAATTGATATATATATTCTGATTTTAAAAAATCGAAATTCAAAAAATAAATAAACATTGCAAATTTAATTTATTTATCACAAAAAGGTAAAATGATGAGAAATACATAATATGGAAGCAACACATGTCTTCGCATTCGAAACCTTCGTCGGAATTGAGCCTCTGTGTACCGGAGTTTCAGAGAAGTAGTCATTGAACAGACGGTTAGCTCCTTGTTGACGATTCCGATCTACTACAGTTCTTGTACGTCTGCGCCTAGTAGTGTTATCGGCTCGTGGTTGCCTTTGCCTCTTAAGTGCTGACCTCATCCATTCTATATCAGTGTCATCCATAAGTTCATCATACATGAATTGCCATAAGTGACTATTCAAGTCGTCCGAACGATTTGAATCCATTAGAATATGAGAGAATGAGAAAATATGAGAGAATATGAGAGAATGGAAAAATATGAGAGAATATGAGAGAATGGGAAAATGTTCTTGTGTTAAGATTATATATAGGAGACAACATAACGACTAGTTTTTTGTAACGGCTAGTTTTTTTGTAACGGCTAGTTTGAATAACGGCTATTTTTTTTTTAACGGCTAATTTGAATAACAGCTGGTTTGAATAATTTCATTAAATAAATGACATAATTGAATACAAAACATAATTTAATTAAAATACATAACATAATTTCATTAAATAAATGACATAATTGAATACATAACATAATTTAATTAAAATACATGACATAATTTCATTAAAATACATAACATAATTTAATGCATAACGTAATTTAATTAAAATACATAACATAATTTCATAAAATAAATGACATAATTGAATACATAACATAATTTAATGCATAACATAATTTAATTAAAATTACATAAATAACTTAATCTAATTAAGTCCATATTGCTCTCTAATCATGTTGCACAGCAAAAGATGATCTCGAAGTTGTAACTCTGACATCTCAGATGTATCCGTGAAGAGAATTTGCAACTGCTGATACTTCATCTCTTGCTCCTTTAATTGCAGTTCTTTTTCCTTTAACTTATTTTTTTCGTTTTTCACCTTAGTTGCTTCATTCTTTGCCTTAGTTGCTTCATTTGTTGCCTTAGATTGTTCTTCCTGGATACGTGCCAAGTCTGCCATGAGTGCAAGTTTTTCACTAACCTTGTCGTTTATAGCTGAATAGTCCATATCTTTTGATGCAGTTTCAGCTACTTTTGCTTTGCCCTTCCTTTTTGCTGCCTTTTGTCCCATTGGGCGCACCGGAGGTGATACTGGGTCATAGCCAACACTACTTGGCGTCTCTGGGTTAGAAGACGATGAGTACTGCCCAGAAGCAGAAATTTTTGTTCTTTTTGAACAACTATCCATTGCGTCAGATGTCCATTTCAGCTCATCTTTCAACAACCGCCATGCATGCTCAAATTTGAATTTCTCACCTTCATCTTGGGAAAAAATAGAATACGCCTCAGCCATGACATCATTCTCCGAGCATCCGCTTTTCCTCCGAGAGACAGCTTGTTTGTAACTCCCTACGAACTTTTGAACAACATGATTTAGTCGATGCCATCGGGATTTAAGTTGACCTGACTCCCTCTTTTGCATCTCCCCGCGATAGGTGTTGTACCCATCTTTGATTCTCAACCAAAAACAATCTGCTCTTTGGTCAACTCCTACCACTGCATCCTTTGACACATTTAGCCACGATTGAATAAGAAGTTTATCCTCTTCAGGCGAAAATCTGGCTCGTGATTTTTTTTTACCAATGTTGCATCCTTCTTCATCTAACAGAATGTTGTCCAGACCAAGTTGACTGGAAAATTGTGGAAATTGAGACTCTGGTATAGAGCCAATTGGTGGTTCGGGTTCCTCATTAGTGTCTGGAAAGTTTGGATACTGAGAATTTTCACCTGGAATAGATGGGTAATTTTGCACAAAATCACTCCAACCTTCAATATTAAACTGTTTTGGATCCATTGAAATATTCAGGAAGATGAGAAAAAAAATTGAGAGAAGATGAAATCAAACATATTACAATTAACTGATTAGGCTATTTATAACAATGGATTGAAATAATAAAAAACGGTAACTTTGCATTCTCAAACGGTCTGAAATGTAAAAAAGCGCAACTTTCTGGACTGACAATACACAACAAATCAGAGAAAAAACGGTAAGAAAAAACGGTAACATTTATTTGAGAAAACGGTAACATTTATTTGAGAAAAAATGGATCTCAAAATTAACAACTAAATGGATTTAATCAAGCATTTCACGCACGGAGACTTCATTTTCACGGACAAGTTCATTTCCTTCAACACGCAAACCTCCCACACAGAGACACAGCCTTCTTCCTTCATTTCCTTCATTTTCTCTCTCACACGCCCCCTCGTTTCTTCTTCGTTTTCGGACACAGCCTTCTTCCTTCATTTCCTTCATTTTCTCTCTCACACGCCCCCTCGTTTCTTCTTCGTTTTCGGACCTCCAACACACAGAGACACATCTTTCTTCTTCCTTCTCACACAGACCAGCCTTCTTCCTTCATTTCCTTCATTTTCTCTCTCACACGCCCCCTCGTTTCTTCTTCGTTTTCGGACCTCCAACACACAGAGACACATCTTTCTTCTTCCTTCTCACACAGACCTCCCACACAGACCTCCCACCGTTTCGTGTCTCTCACACGCCCCTTTCACCCTTTCTTCTTCCTATCTCAGCAAATCGGCTCCCACCGCCTCTCACCCCTGAACCGAAGAACCCACCGTCTGAAACTCCGTCTGAAACAGTGGGGGATGCTTCAAGTTGTGACCTTTTTTTGCTTGGAGTCTGATTGGAGCTTAAAGGTCACGAAGTTGTGACCTTTTCAACCAGATCTGCGGCGTTTGAGGAAGTTCTCGACGGTGAGAGCGAGGATCCTGCGAGGGTCGAGCTTGTTCTGGGTCTCACCCTCGAAGATACTGCGGCGTCTCGAGCCAGATCTGCGGTGTTTGAGCTTGTTCTGGGTCTCACCCTCGAAGATCCTGCGAGGGTTCTTCTCTGAATCCGGTGTTTTCTCTTAATTTTTTTTTCTGAATCCAGTGATGTTATCGTTTTGTGCCTTTTGTTCTTGGTTTTTTTAATTTTTTTAATTTTAATTTAATTGATCTGGTGATTTGTTCTGATATGAAGTGTATCATTCTGTTATTCTCCCTCCATTTTTCCAGTTTTCTGGTGCTTGTTGGTTATTGTTGGTTGCTGAAAATTGTTTTTTATTGGTTAAGCATCGTTGCTTAACCATTCTTCAGAGTTGCTTATACAAGCAACCGTTCTTAAATCTGAAAGTAAGGAACGCCACGTCAGTTTGCTCCAATGGGAATTTTAGTTAAGCAACGTTTCTTAAAACTTAAGACACGGTTTAAGCAACTCTATTGGAGTTGCTCTAAGTCCTAAATTAATTAGTTAATCAAAACTACACCGCCAATCCAAAAGACAGAGACTGAGAGGAACTCTCTCTATAAGGAAGAATGAGACGAATTAATTGTGGCTGAGTTTAGTTAGGCAATCGGTTATCGTTTCTGCCCATAGCTTCAATGGGTAATTTCTATATAAATTTCTATATATCTAGTTGCAATATCTTGGTCTTGGCTTAGACGACAAATAAACTAGCACACCTTTCGGAACCGTCTATTGTAGATTTCTTACCATAGACCATGTCGATTTTTGGATGGCAAATTTTAATTTTGAATGTAATTACTATGTAAGAAATCCTTATTTTGAATGTAATTACATCATTACATAAGGATTTCTTACCATAGACCATGTCGATTTTTGTTTGGGCGTTTAGCCCCGTTTGTTCACCAAAATAAAAATCCTTATGTATTAAATGAGAAAAAAAATACAATATTTGATAAGAATCAATAATTTATATTTTGGAATTATTTAAATATTTTAAAAATAAAATCATAAACATATATGCATATTATATGGGGTAAAATAAAGCATGGCAGATAACATGTGAATTTATGAAAAATATATATTAATTTTATATTACGCAAATTCAAGAGTAAATATAATTATATGTTTTGTACATATAAAATGTTTGTATTTTAATAAAAAAAGGGTGATATTCTAAACTAAGTAATGTTATAGCCTCCTAGCTAAAAACCTAAGACATTATCTGATTATTTCTCTTTGTTCTTTATTTTATAAAGGAAGTGTCAAAAGGAAAAATGGCTATATTTATATTTATATAATTATAAAAAACACACTTATGTCTCAAACAATACTTCAAAATATACAAAACAAATTGAGCGTGAGGATTGGACTATCAGAGTAGTTCATATTTACCGTGAAGCTAACCAATGCGCATATGGGTTGGTCGATATTGGCTGTGACATTGGCACCTCTGAGATTGTTTTTGATGCCTCTCCTCCTAGTCTAGGACATGTTCTTCTTTCTAATGTAATGGGAGTTGCTACTCCACCACTTTTTTCGTTGTAATTTTTCTGGGCTTTGTCCCTCTCTGCTATCCAAAAAAAAAAATGAAAGTGGCAAAAGATTTTGCCAACGAGGCTGACACATATAACTAGACCATCCACTCGTATTAGTCATGATTTGGATTCCAATCCTCGATTCTTCCATTACCATTAGTAGGCTATATGTAGATTTATATGTAGAAAAATAAAGTGGGAAGAGATTTTTTTTTATAAAAAAAAAGTGGCAAGACATTAGCAGCAGCATAGGACGGAGCCAGACTGGGCCTCATTACTCTGCAATGATGTCCATGTTACATTATTACTATAAATATAAAATAATGAATCCAACGAAAAAATACAATGACTCCATTGACAAAAAATATAATCCATCCAACAAAGTTAATTAATTAATGTTTCAATAATAATAATTATTATTAATATTTATTTCAAAAGATTTTCTATTTCAGAACATAAATGATTCGCACTATTTAGGTTCTCTTATGTATTGTTTGTTCCCTTATGTTGTTATGTTATATAGTTTAAGCCAGTAAAGTCTTTTCATATATGCTTAATTCATTCTTTCATATAATATTTTATCTACATTTTCCCCCTCAAAACACCCTTCAATCACAAGCTTATTTTTTAATTTATTACTTATACTAATCGATTATATATCTTGCCCAACACAATATATATAAGTTCAGACAATTAACAAAATAAATCCTATTTTATAATCAGTATAATTTTGAACAAATTAATAATCTTATTTTAAAATAAAATCAGATAAATTAAATTATATACTTATTCTGAAACAATTAGTTGTTGTCGGACAATTTTAATGATTAAATTATATGATTTAAAAGAATTAATATGATTGAAGTTTTTTAATTTTAGAGATTAATTTAAAAATATTAATGATTATGTGGCTAAATTGATATTGTCTTATAATTTGAGACAAGATTTTGGTGATTTATTCATATAAAATTTCACTTTTTTTTTAATTTTTAATATTTGTTTATTCTTTATTTTTCACATCTATACAAAACATAAATATAAAATGATTATCGCGCGAACAAGAATTTCATTAAACATAAATAAAATAATATTAGAATTTTTTATGAGTACTACTATAATATTAAAATATTTCTTGTCAAATAATATTAGAGTATTTTTTTGACAAATAATATTAGAGTATTAGAATATATAAATATCCATGGTGTGGAAAGGAAAAGAAGGACGGCAGTAGATAGATGATGATATTTTTGGACGGTGGCGTATGCGGTATGCCTGTGCGTGTCCCCCGCAAGGGATCCAAGGACCACGTGTCAACGTCTCAAGCCTCCATGATTTTCAACCGTCCGATCAGATTGGATCGTACGGATTTAAACTAATTCACTCGGGGATTGATCCCTGCGATCCTGATCCATCTCACGCGGCGAGGTGGCGGAGAGTGCCGACAAATGTCTCGTAATAATAATCATCAGTCTCAACCTCTAACTTCCGTCGTCTCAAACTGCGGTTTCCGTTAATTGAAACACGCGCGATAGGGGACGTTCTGTTAACTGCCGTTAGTGGGAAAACGCCGCCGCCTAGGTAAATGTTGCGGCCACTCCACGTGTCGTGTCGAGGAGGATGAAACGTGGCTCGGTGCGGCCCTTTCCTCTCGCAATTATTAATGTTGATGGTGGGACCCGCCACCACGCTCTCTCGCTCTCGCGGCTGGGGCGGCGCGGCGCTTTTATAGAGGAGTGAAGCCAGCCAACAAGCAAGCAAACCGTGCTAGCTAGTGCGTAAATACAGTGCAGTCAACGCACCTCGCTGACCGTGCCAAATGTTTTCACGACATGGATGGTGAGTGAGGAGCGTTCTCATAGTCATACGCGCCTCTTCTGTGGAGCGTGTGGACCATTTGCTACATGTGTAACCGGTTTTTTTTTTGTCACTTTTTGATGGAGATGCCCTCATCTCTCTCTCTCTCTCTCTTTGCCTTTTTCTCCTTGTAAATACGATAAATAAATACGATAGGAGTTTTTTTAAAAAAAGAAAAAGAAAAAGAAAATTTTGTAGTTCATATTGGTTGGTTGCCTTTAATTCACTTCCGTCTACAGACTTTTCGGATGAAGTTCGGGTCAAACATTATTCACTCACATAGTGTGTAATAATTAATGGAAAACTGTTTTTGACTTAAAAGTATTTTGACCGTCTAATTTTAATTTTAATAGAATGAATTGTGCATTACAAAATGTACAATTATAGTTTTTCAAATTAACGTTAATTTGTTGATAAAATTACTACAACTGGGAGCTGTTTTGTTTAAATTACCTTAGAGATAGAGACCACAAGAAGACAATAAAAATAAAAAAGACAACCTACGTTTTGGTAGAAGCAACACTGGAAGTTTAGAATGCCGAATTTGGTAATCTAAAATGCCATTTTTTCGTTTTTCCACCCAAAAACTACCAGATAGTAGTACTACTATATTACATTTTGCTGTTAAAAATGATTTTATAGCCAGGGATTACATTTGAAAATGGCAATTGGGCAAACGAACAAACTAGTAAATAAACTACCAGTATATTTAATTTATCGTGCATGAGTAATATTGAAATAGTAAGCAAGAAAGTATTTTGTGGATTAAAAAGACGTACGACGTCACATGTAAAATACAAACGAGCAAAACCAACAAAACAAAAAGAATTAGGGGAATGAATTAGATAATTGCCCACCAAAAAAATAAGAATTAGAGAATTAAAAAAATTTGTTAAAGGAAAAGAAATTAAGAAATACTACTTATCCAATCCAATTGAGAAGAACATACGGGTATAGAACAATGAATCAGGGAATGAAGGGATGAATGACTCGAGTAAGGTGGCACAAGGGGATTGGTGAGCATCATCCCCCAAAGCGGTTCGTGCTAGGGAAGCCACGTTTGTGTAAGCAACAAGCGCCTAAAAGGAGCGTAGCTTTATACACGCACGCACGCACCGTATTTAGTTTTCTCTCTCTCTCTCTCTTTCTCTCCCTCTCCCTCTTTTGCTATAAAGCCCATCCAACTCCCCCCCTCCCTTGTTTCCCTCAGACATTGTCTCAGTTTCAGAAATCACACACGAGCCCTAGTGTGCCTCCCACTTTTTCTGTCTCCCATTAGAGAAAGATTTAGAATCTCACAAATCAACGGATTGAAAGAAAAAAAAAAAAAAGGCAAAGCAATGGCTCCAAGGGACAGAGCCACCGCACTCGCTACAGGGCCCATTAACCCAACCACCACAGCCGTCAAGGAGATCCGTTACAGGGGCGTTAGGAAGCGCCCTTGGGGCCGTTACGCCGCCGAGATCCGCGACCCCGGGAAGAAAACACGTGTCTGGCTTGGCACCTTCGACACCGCCGAGGAGGCCGCGCGTGCCTATGACGCGGCCGCTAGAGAGTTTCGCGGCGCGAAGGCAAAGACGAATTTCCCCACGCCTTCGGAGCTTATAATGAACAACTCCACCCGCAGCCCCAGCCAGAGCAGCACCCTTGAGTCACCCTCTCCGCCGCCGCTGGACCTGACCCTCACACCGCTCTCCGTCGCCGGAGGCGGTTGTTCCGGCGGCGCCGCCATGGGTTTTCATGTTGCGCGCCCTGTTTTGTTCTTCGACGCTTTTGCGCGCGCTGACACCGCGCTGAGCGTTGGTCGTCGCGAGATGTGCGGGTTCGAACTTCCGGTGGCTGATTTTCGACGCGCCGCCGCCCAGAGCGACTCCGATTCTTCCTCCGTCGTAGACTGCGAGCGTGTCCCGCGTCAGAGACTCTTGGATCTCGACCTCAACGTCCCTCCTCCTCCGGAGGTTGCTTGATCTGGCCGCGTTTTGAAAGACCCTTTAAGCAAAGATTTGATTTTTCGTTAATTTTCAAGCATCTTTTAAGTACCCATTTTGATAAGCGGAATCACTCTCGGAGAACATAAGAGAGAGCACAAAAGGGATTTGCTGAAATGATGTTCGGATTTGTTGACTATGATGATGATGATGATAACAAGCTCGTTGTATAAATATACCATAACAAAAATCAGGCTCTTCTTACTTATGTTTTTGTTTTTTTGCAACTGAGAACTTGTTTAAAAGTATCTCGTGGTTGTTTCTGCAATTGCTGTTAATCATATGATAATTTTAGATAAATATAATGGCACTTTATATTAGGTCTCTTCAATTCTCTTCATTGCTCTCTCTGATTGATCCTCTTCAAGTTAGGCAGGATTTGTTTGTTTTGAAGAAAGTGGAGAACACAGATTTGAGAACTAACATAATGTGATGTGTGGGTCGTCCAAGGAGGTTTTTTTTTTCCATCTTTTTATTTAGTATTTGTCCAACGTTATCCACTAGCTAGACGCGTGGGGGGGATTTGCGATGTTCCTGCATTTTTCGATTAACCAAAGTTAAAATATATTCCTTCTTCAACGTGCAGTTCGCCTTTGTGTTTTTTTAATCGGTGCGTTGTTGTTGGATTTTGTGGTGGAAGATCTGACAGACATGTCGCCGCCGCCATTGTTGCGCGTTCGATTAGGTTAAATGTCGTGGGGGCCTCTACCTCTAACCACACAAAGCACTTGATTGGTTTGTTCTTTTGACGTTCGGCTACGCACTAGATAACTCATCTAGCTCGATGTTGTCAACGTGGGCCCCATCTCATTCCAGTTTTTAAAAAAACCGATAAGATAATTGAATTAGCGAAACTTCAATTGGGGAAACACAATTGAGGTTCAGTTGTAATTGAATTATGATTAATTAATTAGAGTTAGATAGACAATGCAATCAATTCTAAATTTCTAATCCATGAATCCGATTCCATTTTTTTATTAAAACCTAATTTCCAAAGTAGTTAATTAAACAAGGAAGAAAAAAGGGCTTTTTCAGGTTCATGATGAGAAGCGTGGGTACTTGATGTAACGAGAGTGTATAGATCAGAGGGGGTAATATCGTGATTCGTGTATTGGCTTATATCTCGTTGCGGCGCGGATCTTAATGGCAATTTCCAATCCTACGGCTATGTGTTTGGGGTGGGTCCACCGAATGAAGAGTGAAGGGACTCGTTCCTTTGTTTCTTTTTTGGGGTGCTGAGGCTCCTTCTTTCTGTTTTCCATTCTTGTGTTGCGTGTTCATTTCTTTTTTTTTTTATATATAATAAAAAATGAAAAAGAAATAAAGAATGATTAAATGAATATGGGAGTACAATTAATGTTAATTGCAGGGCAGGCGGCACCGACGGCGAAAACGCTGCGTACAAGGGGAGACCGAATCAGAAGCGGGCGTGTCTGGCGGTGGACCCCACACGAGCATTTCGTGTTGACTATGTGCCTGTCGGAGTTAATGTTGTCCTCACGTGATGTCTCAGCGCGCCCCTCTTTTAAATTATCAATTTTTTATTTTTCTTATTTACTATTCTCTCTGGTTCTATATATAAGAAACAATTTATTTTTTTGGTTCATTGAATAATTTATGTATCTGATCTATTATTATAGACCAAATACATGAATTATTCAATGAACCAAAAAAATAAATTATTTTTTATACATACGACCGGAGGGAGTACTGGTGCTACACAATCAAAAAATCCCTTACTCACAATCAATTCTTTTTTTGTTGTTGTAAAACAACTTTGCTGCCTCACTAGAATTAAATATGGTGCATCCCTTCAATACATAAAAGTAAATTAAAATCCTATAATACTTTTCAGATTAAAACATTAGTAATTTTATTAAAAAAATAGTTTTGCTAAGAATAATGTGACGTTTTATCATTTATGAAAAAAATTATATGTTTTGCCATTTATAAAATTTCAAATCATAGTTAAAGTGAGTTTATTTCTTGTAATTTTTTTCCTAATTAACAATTTGAGGTTCCAAACAGAATAACATGCTAATCTAAAAATATTTATATTACACACACAATGCCAAAATCATTTCGAATTTTAAATTATTTTCAATTAAACAACAAGACACACTAGGTAGTCTATTTTAAAAAATGAAAGATAGAAATGAGACATTTCAGAAAATGATAAACTAAAAAAATATTTTTTATTTACGGGAAATAAAAATATATTAATCAACCTATTATTTTATCATACAAAAATTGAGTACTTGAATGATATGTAACTAGTTTTCTTTTGTTTATCATGCACGTAACAAATAATATTTGGTGCATATAAATGTTAAAGCTATGGCCTTTTTATCATGAGGCAATATAAAATTTCCCAACAATGGGGAAGTTAAATGCAACCATAGATATTTGTTGTTAAAAGCTCAATAGTCAATAGTGAGAATTTGACACACAGAACCTAATACACAGATAAACTGCAGCTAAACAGAGTATTAAGGACATATGTGGCTTTTGGTTAGGGATCCCCAACTTATATTTGCATAAAAAAAACTGGGTGTGGTTGTTGTTTGGTTTTCAGTTAAAGATATTTATAAATTCATTTTTTGCCTTGATAATCAATTTGAAATAGTAGTATGTAAAGGGTCACTTTTGCAAACTGATCATTTCCAAAATGAAATTTATGCAAACTTAAGTTTAATATTCCAAACATCAATTAAACTTACTGCTTCAATATTTAAATATTTTAAGCAAAGAATGCAGAAAATGACTTATTGTATCTATTTCACTCATATTAGAGAGAGAAAAAATTATATTGAATTGAATGAGAAATTTGTTTTATTACATTTAGGAGTGGAAATAGGTCAAGTTAGGCTTTGTAAGGCCTAGGCCTGAGCGCTTGACCTATTTTAAAATTTTAAGGCCTGAGTCTGGCCTACTATCCTAATATAGGCTGATTTTAAAGGTTCGACCTGCCCTACTTCAAAGCTGACCTGACCTATAAGTCTGTTTAAAAGTCTACATTTTAATAAGCTTTTTAAATAGCCCTCCACCTATTAGGCATTTACTTGTAAATAGGCTTGTAGGTCTCTAATGATAAAGAGGCTAGTACGCCTCCGTTGATAAATAGGTTTTTAGGCCTTTACAAATAAATAAATAACTAGACCTCTTTTTTATTATAGTTTATTTTTATTGTATTATATTTTTATTTTTATTTTATATATAGGTTAGGCCGCCCTGATAGGCCTAATAGGTTTTTTATAGGTCTAAGTCTGTCCTATTTAACTAAATAGACTTTTTAAAAAGCTCGAGCCTAACCTTTTTAAAAAATAGCCGGACCAGGCCAGACCTTAAGTAGGCCAGGCCATAGGGCCTTATCGCCGCGACCTGACCTATTCCAACCCCTAATTATATTTAATTTATTCATTTTTGTTTTGTTTTAATTAATCAAAATGACATAATATTAATAATTTTATTTTATTTATAGGCTAACTGGTTAGTAGATAGTCGGTTAGTTGTTAGAAGCGATGAGGAAGGAGCACCTTATGTCTCTTAATTCAACCAAATGAGCTACCTTATTTTATTTTTGGGTGAATCGGGTATCCTTTACATGCGATTGTAGAGACTCATCCCTAGAAGTACTGAGATCCAAAAAAAGATTGAACTTTTCCAATAGGTGATCTTTCATATACAGAGTTAGAAATCAAACCCTAACATTGTTCTAAGAGAATTAGATATCTATCACCTATGTTGATTTTTTTTTTTTGACAAAATGTGCTGGTTTTATTTTATTCTATTCTGTCCCAATCTTTTTTTTTGATACAATATTCTATCCCAATATTCTATTTCATCCCGTTTTATAAATCTATATATTGTCTTAAAATAGAGTGACGTACTCACCTTATAAAAATACATACTAGATATTATTATTATTAAATTATATTGATGTTAATGGCATCCTATGTAGCCGGCATGTTGACGCCGGCTAAAGCATGCACCAGTAGTTTACCGAACAAATCCCGGATTTGTATTGATTCGAATCAGATTTGTTTAAAGAAATGGGCTGATATAATAAAAATACGAATAATTCTAAATTTTTTTACTTTTTATTTCAACAAATTTTTTTAATTATTAAATAGAAAAAATATTAAATATTTTTTATATTTTTAAGATATTAGTTATATTCTATTTCTTATTTTATAAAGTAGTAAGAGGATTTAAAGAATGATATAACATTTCTCAATAAATATTTAATGGTGAGATTTTGTTCCTCTAAAGTGAGTAAAGTGTAAAGTAAATTATCTTAACTATTAATGAGAAAATAAGGGATAATATTCCAACACATTCATGATTTATTATACATGTACTTATAATATTCACTAATGGTTGAAATTAATTACTTTACATTATAAAGTGATTTGCTTACTTTAGAGGAGCCGGATCCTAATGGTGCAGTAAAAAAAAACAAAAAAAAATAAAAATATTAGGGTTAAATATTTTTTTATCCTTTAAAAAATTTCAATTTTGATTTTAGTCATTTAAAAAAAGTCAAATTTTTTTAGTCCTTTAAATATTTTGTTTTTTTGATTTAGGTCTTTTAAGTAAGTTAATTTGCTAGGTGACACATTATGACATAGTCGTCATTCCTACGTGGCACGAAACGTTGACGTGGCATCCTATGTGGCTTACACGACACCTGACATATCCCTATAAAAATATTAAATTTTTAATTTAGTATTTCTAAAAAGTGAGTTTTGATTGTAGTCCCTATGCCTTTCCCCTTCCTCCTCCACCACCTTCTCCCTCCTCCTCCAATGACTTCCCCCTCCTCTCCCACCTTTCCCACCTTCCTCCTCCCATGGCTTCCCCCTTCTCCCCACACCTTTCCCCCACCCACTCCCTCCTCCCTCACCTTCCCCCTCCCTCCTCCCATGGTTTCCACCCCCTTTACTGACACAGTAACTCTAAAATTAGAAACCCAATTGTTTCCAGCCCTCTCTCTTGTTTCATTGAAGAAGAAGAGGACCCTTCCCTTTCTCACGCTTCGACGGACGACGTAGGAGAAGAAGATGGTCAAGCCTCCCTGTTGCGTTGAACGTGGTTGCTGTTCGAATGGGAAGAGGACGTAAGGGACCTTATGTTGAGTTTAACATTTTAGAAAGGACTAAACCAAAATGAATTATATTTACAGGGACTATTATATAAACATTACATGTTTATAAGGATTAAAATCAAAAACTATAATTTTTATAGGGACAAAAGTACATCAACTGAGTCCAAACTTTCATTGATACATTCATTAGAAAATACAAATAACAGAAATCCAAAACCCCCAAATCAGTTCCCTGGACAAGAACAAGTGAATGAAAATACAATACACATGAGAATAATTAAAAACCCTAACAAAACCATTTCAAAAGTTAACATCTCTGACTTGTTCCTTTTGTCAGTGAGCTTCTTCTTGCACTTGACTATTTTGAGATCTTTCTTTTCCAATTCTTGTTCATACATTTCTACCACTTTTGGACGTTGGATACCCACATGGCCATACATTTGTTCCATTGAATCATCAACCCTGCCCAGATGTACTCCTAAGCTTGCAAGAAATGAAACCTTTTCGGCACATCGGGGCTACTTCCCGTCTTCTTCCTGCAATCCTGAGCAAAATATCAGAATATGGGGAACAGGAGCGAGTGAGACCGAGGGGTGGGGGTAAAGGTGGGGGGTGGAAGCCATGGGAGGAGGGAGGGGAAGGTGAGGGAGGGGAGGGGGAAGCCATGGGAGGAGGAAGGTGGGAGAGGAAGGGAAAGCCATTGGAGGAGGAGGAAAGGGAAAGACAGAGGGACTAAATTCAAAACTCACTTTTTAGAGGGACTAAATTAAAAAAATTAATATTTTTATAGGGATGTGTCAAGTGACGTATAAGCCACGTCAGCATTTCGTGCCATGTTGAAATGATGACTGAGTCATAATGTGTCAGCTAGCAAGTCAACTCACTTAAATGACCTAAATCAAAAAACAAAATATTCAAAGGACTAAAGAAGTTTGATTTTTTTTAAAGGACTAAAATCAAAATTAATTTTTTTAAATGACCAAAAACATATTTAACTCAAAAATATTATTAATAAATGCTTTTAAAGTACTTGTTAAAAATATATAAAATATAGAATTAATAAGTAAATACTATCACCCTTAAAAAATTCCCACGCTACCTAAATTTAATAAAAAACAGTCAGTTTCTCAAAAAAAAAAGTCACTGATATTAATAAAAAAAATTAAAAATGGAGATTACTAGAACAAAAGGGAAAATACCAACAAAGTAGGCAAATAGAAGATAGGATTATTTATTACTAACACTTCAAAAAATACAATACATATTTTATCAATGTTTTTTTTTTTACTGAATATTTTATTATTGTTATTACTGTATTATTTTGTCGGTTTGGAAAAAATACTAAACGTAGAAAGAATTGAAAAAGGAGCCACAAGACGGGTCCACGTGTGAAACGGTCTGGTGGATGGAGGCGCGGCGGCCGCTGTTGATGTGGGACCCCGTTTTCCTGTGTCCCTGTAGTCTCAAACGCACGCATAATTATCACCTCCGATAGCTGCATTTTTTAATATTTTATTTTAAAATAAATCAATTTTTTATAACAGTAATCCTATTTCGTAGAAAAAATATTACAAGAATATACACGAAAAGAGAAAATATATAATAATAGATGAAGAATTTATTTGATATAAAAATGAAGAATTTAATTACTATACTATTCAGTCATATAGTTCTTTCTCCCTTCATCAAAAAAAAAAAAATATAGTTCTTTCTCACTATGTAAATATCCTTTTTATATATATCACTATGTAAATATTTGTAAAAATACTTTAGGAAATAATATTATAAGATAATATCAATATATCATAATGAGATATGATCGAAGTTTCATATAATTTTTTGTATGTTGTCAATACATAGTATTTAAACTCAATAGATAAATACAGTGTACAACAAAAAATAGATAAAAAGAGTTTTTTTTTACAATAAATAGATGAAAAGAGTTTATAATTTTTTTTAAAATAATTATATATATACTCTCACATGGGAAATGCGTTTCATTAAAAAAGTTGGTAAAAGATAATTTTTTTTTTCAGATAAATATGAAAATGTATTTAATAATAACAATTTAATATCAAAACTTTTGTTGACAGCAATTTAATATCAAAACTTAAAATTTTAATTTCTACAAAGTAAATAAGTAATAACGCATAAATATACATGAATAAAAATCATGTTTTAGAATTATTAATTAAATTAAATATTTTCAAATTTATAAAATGTCGTCAGTATAAAAAAGGTTATCAATTTTTTATAGATTTTTTTTCATATATAATCAAATGAATTTTCACATTGCTTCCATTAAAATCTTGAATGTGTTTTCTATAATGAAATTATTTGAAATTATTAAAAACATGTGTAAGCAAATTACATTTTTCTTTTGAATGTTAATATCATATGTAAAGTGATTAGTAAAGAAATTATATAAAATATAATACATAGATATAATTTAGATTTAGTTTCTATCTTATTTATTATTTTTTTCACTTAATTTATTATGTATTTTTTTATATAAACAAATTATAATTTTTTTAAACACTAATATCTATATGTATAGTAACTAATATCAAAATACTAAATATTTATATTGGTGAGTATTATCTCATGGGAATTAAAACTACAAATATAAGACAAAAAAATTTGATACAGATATAAGAAAACATTCATATATGAGTACAGATATAGATTAAAGATGAAAAAGCTTTTTTATATGAAAATAAATTACTTATGTGTAAATCTTTTAATATAAAATACACATTATTGTGAATATTTTAATATATAATATTTTTTTGGTTGAATGAATATTTTAATATATAATTTATATATTTTTAATATATATCATGTATAACACGGGTCGATATACTATAAAGTTTTTTTCTTCTTATTTTTATACTAATCCTTAGAAGAGTATAATATTTAGGTAACATGGAAATACATTCTAAACAAAAACCCTTATTAATATATGTGGGGAGATGAAAAAATTGTATGAATATGTATTAAGATTAGAGTAAGAAATAAAAAATAACTAAGATATACAAGTAACTAAAGATAAAAATATGATAAATTAAGTTAAAATATAACACACTAAGATGAATATTTTACACGAAAGCTTATCTATATCTACATTAAAATAATTGTTGTACTTGCCCTTGCTTCCCGTGGGCATGCTACGTTTTATGATTGGACTGTGTTTGAGGATATTCCTCCTTTTCTCAGGTTGTATGTAGCCAAGGATGCTATGAGATGTAGTACATCCCGTTTAGTTAGGTAGTGTTCTGTTTTGTGTTTTTGTTTCCGTTTATATAAAAAAATAATACAAACTAACAAAAACAACACAGGAACCAAACACACGCTACATCATCTATAAGCATCAAACTAAGGGAAGAAGAAATCCTTTCTAAAATTGTTAAATAAAAAAGAACTTGACTCATGAGAATCCAATTAGAAACAATTTAAAAATCAAGTTCAACAATAATTTCCTAAAAGTGCAAACTTTTATAACAAATCTAAGACCATAAATCAAGTCCCACCATTCCATTATTTTTTACATTAATATTTTAAATATCAGGGTAGGTTCGAGGGCAATTCAATATCTCGCCAATGTCTGTCTTTGAAAAACAGTAAAAACCCAAACTTGACCACTAAACCCGTCAAAGCAGGTTGTCCCAGTCAAAGTTTGGGTTAGTTCAGGTGAGTTCATGCTCATTTGTGTTTTTGGCATATCTACTACAACAACTATTTAAATTATTTTACTATTTTAACCATAATTAATATATTTTTTATTGTAATCTACATTAAAATTGAGAACTAATCAAATAATTAATAAACATTATATGTCTCGTGCATAACACAGGTGAATACACTTATATATATATATATTGTTTTTTCTTGCTGTGAAACCGACAAGAGCAAATGATTGAAAGGCACGTGGAAAATTCACGTGGGAGTCTATACGAAAGGAGAGGACGCGACGAGTGCGGTGGTGACGTGTCTTAAAAGGACAGACAGAGAAGGGGGGGGGGGAGCCGGCGCATCGGCGTGGGAGCTACGAGAAGGTGGCACGTGGTGTCCGATAATAATAACAACTAATGGATAAGAGCTTGTTAGGCCATCTCCAAGGGAGCACCTAAAATGGGTGCTTAAATGGGCGCTTAAATGGGCCCCACGTTGCCACATCACTCACTTTTACATTTTCCAACACAAGCACTCAATAAGAACTCAACCCCTCCAACCCAGCAACTCCAACAAATTTACTAAATGGGTCCCACCAATAACTCCACATCCAATTAAAACCCACAAATACATGTGGGACCCGTCAGGAGAGAGGAGAGAGAGGGTGCTTGTTGTAACATACCAAAATTTCACTCTATGAGAAAGAGTATTAATTTTGGAAGATTAGAATTAATCTTAGGATTTTCAGATTAAGTATAGATAGTTTAGAGTTGACGTAAACGTCAAACAGTAAAAAAAATAGACATTCGGAACAGTCAAAATAAGCAGAAAATGAATATGGAAAATTCATGTTAGGTTCCAAAGTATTAGAAGATAGAATATGAGTTATTTGGATGTTCAAAAAGGTTTTAGACACTAAGTTTGAATCTTTAGCAGACAAGATAAAAGGGAATTACGGTTTTGGTTCCTTTAGGAGAAACTCTATATTCAGTAAATAAGAAAGGAGTTAGATACTGGGAAAAGAAAGGTAGTTAAGATATAGACTTTAGGATTTTGTATATTCTATATAGTATAGAGATAATAAGGTTTGCTTGATATTATAGTTCAAAACGGTATGTTGTTTTCCGTCAATTATCTGTTTTTAATGTCTTTGTGTGAACTAAGTGCTAAGTAATTTATGGTAGTCTTAGAATCATGATATTAGAATACTCATCAAATTACTTTGTTGAAACAGACGCTTTTTCTTCATCGTTTGAGTTTTTACAGAAAATTGTATTCTACCGTTATTAACGGATAAAGATTTTAAATAGAGAAAGTATGTCAAACCAACCCAGAATTTAATCTTCCTTCACAAAAGTTGTTTCTTTTAATATTTTTGATTTTCTGAAATTTTTGGCAAACTTTCAAAAAATACAAAAAAATACAGTAAACGGGTACGTATAGCGTATAGAACTTGCTATACAGTATATGAAAATTTCAAAAAAAGGTCCCAAACAATTTTTATTTTATTTTTTATTCTTTATTTCATGATTTTTAAAAATATTTCTAGACAAGATTATTTTTCTACTGTTTTGACCCTTTTATGCGGTATTTCTGCCGTATAAAAGCGTATAGAAAGCAAACGGGTTTGAAATAAAATCTGGGAATTTTCAAAGGACCTTGGAATAATTTTATAAAGTCTAAAATAGTATTTTTGACTCAGTCACAAGACTTGGTCATGAAGGGTTTGAATGAAGACTTTGTAATAATTATTTTGCAACATATTTACCAAAACATAAAGCTTTTGGCTTTTGATCTAATGGTCCCCTCTTCCCCTTTATGTTGGCTGACCTCCCCTCCTTAACAAGGACTCTTGGATGTTAATTTTTCACATGGATCAAATCCTTGTGAAATGGTTTAAACCAATTAGAATAAATCATGTTTTAACCTATTTATTAATTAGTTAATTTGTGAGTCATGGCATGCATCACAAACATTTTTAAACCCTCCCTTGCCCTTGCATGTTGGCCGCCCCTCTTGCTTGTTTTGGACCCTTGGATGATGATTTTTCACTTGGATTCAATCCTTGTGAAGTAGTATAAACCAATTAGGAATTAGTTAATTGTTTTGATTTATTTAAAAAGCCTAACCAAGGTTATGTTTTAAGCCAACCATGATCATTTCTAACTCAACCCTTGGCTGGCCCCTTGGCTATAAATAGAGGCCTTGGCATCATAAAAATTCTCACACCAAGCTCAAGGAAGCAAGAAGGCATACACTTTCTCTCTTTTTCTCTCTTAAGTCTAAAATTTCTTATATTGGTGTTCTTGGTGTTCTTGCCTTGTTCTTCAAAGGTATTTTGGCTAAGGTAAGGGAACCTCTTGCAAAATAATTTAAGAAGTATGAGTATGATCTTTGTGATGCTTGAAATTGTGTGCTTTGGGTGTTATAGCTTTTAAATGGTTGTTTATGCTTTATAAATTGTTTTATTGTTATAAAATTATTATTTTGTGATAATTATGATTTGTAGTGTTATGATGCCCAAAAATCCTTAGATTTTCGTGGGAATGAGGTGAGGAGGTAATAATTTATTTTTAAGTATAGTAAACATACCGTTATAATGGCGAATTTTAGTTTACAGCAAAAAAAATAATTTTACCGTAAAGAAAATACGTTTTATTCTTTGTGAAAAACTCTGATATTATCTAACATGTATATGGTCAAAGGTGATGGTTAAGATTTGATTGGTTTATTAGTATGGACCTGTCTAGAAAGGAAAGAGACCTTTGAAGGGGCTATTATAAAGTCCGTCTCTTTCTAGCCTGAGATCTGTATTAATACGCTATTTAAAAATCTTAGCACTAGGGACCAGGGATATACGTGTCTAAGATAAATCTGGGAAAGAAGTGATTTATTAATACCGTATATATAAATAGATTGGGTTGGATAAAAGAGTATAACAGTAATGGATTCTCGGTGAATTCTACTGTTATAGCATCTGTCGGATAAAAGAGTGTAACAGTAATGGATTCTCGGTGAATTCTATTGTTATAGCATCTTTCGGAAATCAATGTAACAGTAATGGATTCTCGGTGAATTCTACTGTTATGTTATTTGTGGGAAATATCGAGTGGGTATCCAATTTGTTTATATATGCAATGAACTCAGTTTAATTTCCAATGTTTAAGACAGTGGAAATTAGTGAGATAGGCTTCCAACGGGCCTTTTTCCTGGAAGATAATCAGTGCTTAAATATTTCCCAAGAGAAGTAATTGAATTGCGTTCACGTAGCCTAAGTTTTAATGACTTTCTGAAAATGGGTACTGATCACCAAAGATGGCTCTACCGTCGTGTGATTATTTCATCTTCTAAATTAAGTAAGCCGGTAAAAGAAATAGTTGAATTTCGTCCATCAAGGTGATATCAAGTTTTTAGAAAACTGGACACTGATTACCGCAGTCGGCTCAGCCGCCGTGTAATTATTCCATTGCCAAAGATTTATTTAAAAACAGAGAACAGACGTTATTGGGTTTAAAAGCAGACGTAAGTTTATTTACTGTTACTCCCTTCTTTCTTGATCAAATACAGAGAGGCTCTGCCCCGCTTTGATCTTCTTAAATAAGTTAATAAAATTAAGTGCATATATCGAATCACTCTATTGGGCTTTTTCACCTCAGTTCGGCTCTGCCGCGGTGTGATTAGTCATAAATGAATTATTATAGCCGGAAGAATAATTTAATGCGCAATAAAATAAGAGCAAGAGTTTTCTTCAAAATGAGTGAGTGATTCCAGAAAGATTTTTCAGAGTGTGGAAGTTATAGTAAGACGAAAGAGGTTTTTAAGAGATGATATTGAAGAGAAGCTACAGTAAAATATGTGAGCAATTTTACTAAGAGAAAATGTGAAAGAGATTTTGTAGAGGAAACTTAGATGAGCATTTGCATTATAGACGATGAACATACAACCTACGAGACGGGGTTGAGAATAGGGTTAAGTTGGGCTACAATTGCCTTCTGGAATTATTCAGGTTTCGATAGTCTTAGGTGACCGAGTGAGTGAATACCCTTGAGTCGAGACAATTCGTATACCCGGCTTGAATAAATCTGACTGGCTGACCTATTCATGATCTGGTATTCATTTTAAATGCGGTATTACCGAAGTGATTCTCAGGGGTCTAAAGAGAAGATTCCCTGATTATTCTGTTAATTTTATCGCAGCCGATCGCTCAAAAGAAGGTGAGGAAGAGAAAGTCTCCTTGGAGCATTGCACCGGTGTGACTAGAGAAATATTGAAGTGACATGCATAATAGTACTTTGATGTGTAAATTGTGACTAAGTTATTTATGGATTTATGATGTGCAAGGTAAGGTTACTTGACTACAATATATTTGACTTGTATGAATGACGGAATACTTGATTGAATGTTTTGAGTGTCTCTGGTAATTATCTGTGTGAATGTAGAAATTGGGTGTTGTGTGACAGGAGTTTTCTATACTTGTACTACTTTCATTATTTGTATTAGAGTTTTACCTTGCCTGCTTTGTTGTGTTATTACATGACTGAGTAGATGGACCCGCAAGACAGAGGATTGGGAACCGTCCGACACTTAACAGTAGAACCTCTGGGTGGAGACAGTGTATGGTGGAAGATATGTCCTAGCACACAGTGGGGAAGGTTTGTAGGAGAAGTGGAAACCTTGGATACTGGGGGTGGTGCGTTACCAAACCCACGACCCATTCAGAAACAGATTAAATTAGATGTTAAGTTACCCTGGCAACAACTAAGACCTTTAGGAACTATCTTAGATACCTTACCCTTTGACAGTAACGATAGTGGGAATAGTGGTGGAAGCAGTTCACATCCATCTGTGCATGATAGTGGTGGAACAGATCGTGGAGACCAGCGTCGGAGGAGCATATCATCAAGTAAAGGACGAGCCAAATCCACTAAGAAGTCACCAGTTACTAAACCTATTGAAACTATGGGTTCTGTAGGGTATACCCCAGCTTCACCTTTAGGAGAGAAAGAACCAACCATGTATACCCCTAGTTCTCATCAGTCTGAGTCGGGGGATATCATTTGGTTATCCGAGTCTCTTTCTGATGATGAGGTTGATGAGACACCTGACATGTCCATTGACACTTGGAATACCTCTGACTTAACCAAAACTCCTTCATACCATCCCGATCTAGCCAGGTTTGGGATGGATTGGGTTCCGATGGCTCAGGCCCGGAATCTTGATTCTAGTTTACCAGGGGTAGGAGGATCAACCTGGTCCTGCCCTTAGAAATAGTTAAGTTTAGAGTTTGAAATAATAGATCCTTTCCGAGTAAAAGATGGGATCATGGCTCGACTGTATCTAGTAGTGTGTTTTATTTTTCCACTTTTGTACTCTTTGTTTTAGAGTAGTATTAACTTTTTTTTTGCTTTGCAGTGTTAGAAATCAGAGTTTGCCTTGGTGCAAATCTTTTGTAAAATATCATGGTACATATATGTGAGAGGAAGTATTTTCAGACTTGTTGCATCCAGTTTATATTTCGAAAACAGTTAAAAAGAAATTAAGGGAGCACATTCCCCATCATTCTCATCTTCTTCAAAAGAAGGGAAAAAATTTTAGCCGCATTTTCATACAGGAAATACAAACTCATTTACAAATATTTTCTAAGTTTTCCAAAACTTTTGGTTACTATGGTGTAATATCCTTTTTGGAGAAAGAGTGTTGCACTTGTAGAAGCACCACTCCCTATTAAGCACCCTCAATTTTTTCTCTCCAATGTAGGTGTTTAATAGGAACCCTCTAAACACCCCATAGGAACCCCCTTGGAGATGCCTTAAGGTTTTGGGCGGCTCTTGTGTTGTGCGACCACTGCCTGCGATGCTCAAACTGAAAAGTGCGTTGGGCTTGTCAGGTCACTCAAAACCCAAGTTAAGTGAAACTACTTGTATTACCCAAAAATTAATTAATTCTCACTCCACGGACCTACACCCTTGTCCTCAACCCCACACACCAAAATTAGCGTGGTCTGAGCAATAAGTGACTCATGTCTCTTAAGTATATAAGGTTTGTTTGGAAAAATAATTTATTTAAGTACTTATGGCATAAACGCTTATCATGCTTATATGATAAGCGTTTATGTATATGCTATTTTTATAATCGAAGAAAAAATATGGTGAAACTGATTTCATATAAGTTATACGCTGTTTTGATAAGCTATCCTGGGTAGCTTATGAACAAGTAATAAGTTATTTTCATAAACTCTACCAAACACACTGATGATAGCTTATATCAGTAGATAAACTCATATAAGCTCTGCATAAGCCAATCCAAATATGCCCATAGTTGGGGATTTGATTCTCGACTTATGTATATATAAATTCACCATCTAAGAGAGATAGCCCTTAAATACGTTCCAGATCCCCGCATACAGTTCAGGTACTCCATTTCTTTAATTATATTATACTAGTATTCCATATTTAAATATAAATAAAAATACTAATTCAATTATAATGGTCTAAAATATAAATAAGTTTTAATTTTATTCAATTAAATGATTTTTAACAAAATATTTTTTGTTTAATGGATACTTTTATATTTCAATGATTCATTTCATTAAAGACATTTTAGAGAATAAAATTAATTTTTTATAAAATTAAGAAAATTAAATGAACTTAAATTACATTTTTAATATGTGTAATTTTTATTTGGCTTAAATAAGTTTTTGGTCCTTTCAAATTTCGGACTTTTGATTTTAGTCCCTGCAAAAAAGAAAGTCAAACATTTTTAGTCCAATAAATATATTTTTTTGAGTTTGGTCCTTTAAGTCATTTTGGGCTGATGTGACGCCTACATGGCATCCCACTTATCTGACGTGTTATCCCAAGGTCCTATGTCAGCCTGCCACGTAATATAATTTTTGTAGGGACCTGACACGTCATCACCTTCTTCCTCTCCTCTCCTCCTTCCTCCACCACCCCCACCCTCTCTCTCTCTCCATCTGCCACCACCCCCTCCCCCCCTCTCTCTCTCCTCCCTTTTCTCTCTCTCTCCTCTCCTCCCACCACCACCACCACCACCACCACCACCACCAACCTCGTAGGAACCCCAATAGCTGTGGTTTTGATTTTGACTTAAACGGACAGATCTGGCTCTCTCTGGTTTTCATTGATACTGGATTTCTTCAACAAAAAAAACTCCATTTCTGAAACAGTGAGCTTCAGAGCTAGGAAAATCGCTTTTATGGCTGCCATGGCGAACTCGTTGGAGCCCAAATAGCTGTGGTTTTGATTTCGTGGTTTGCCTATTCTCGTTCGAAGGACAAGAGGACTCGGATATGGGGATTTTCGATCTTTAATATCTGGTCTGGTGAGTTCATTTGGTCTACAAGTGATGGGTATTTCTTCTTCGTACAAATTCTTGTTGGGGTTTATGTTTGCGAATGTTTTGCTTCGATTTAGATCTGCATTTCATCTAATTTGCGATTTAGGCTAGGGTTTGACACATGTTCGTATTTCGCTTTGAAGAACGTTAGCGTTGGAATTTCTGGGAGGGAACCTTATGCAATGTTGCTCTCGGGTATCAATAGGTGTAAATGAACCTTGTTTTAGTCATTTTGTTGTTGCTGGAAAAAAAAATTTAGGTAATTATGAAATGGACCTTATGCAATGTTGATGTTGCTGGAATTATGAAGTGTAATATGTTACATTTTTGTGATTTTACTTGCTCTCGGGTCTCAGTGGATTATGGTGCTTCTAATTTGTCATAGTGTAGCTAACATAAAAAATAAAACGCAGATTGAAGAAGAAATGCAGAAAACCAGAAGAAAAGAAAGATTGAAGAAGGTGGTGGGGGTGGTGGCGGTGGGTGGGTGGTGGTTGGTGGGGTGGTGGTGTTGGAGGAAGGAGGAAGAAGGGGGTGGGGGTGGGGGTGGGGGTGGGGTTGAGGGTGGTGGAGGAAGGAGAAAGGAGGAGAGGAGAGGAAGAAGGTGATGACGTGTCAAGTCCCTACAAAAATTATATTACGTGGCAGGCTGACATAGGACCATGGGATGACACGTCAGATAAGTGGGATGCCATGTAGGCGCCACATCAGCCCAAAATGACTTAAAAGACCAAACTAAAAAAAAAAATTATTTATTAGACTAAAAAAGTTTAACTTTTTTTTGCAGGGACTAAAATCAAAAGTTTGAAATTTGGAAACATCAAAAACTTATTTAAGCTTTTTTATTTTTATATATTCGAGTTAAAGACATAAAGGCAAAGGTGGAGAGGGTGTGAGTGTGACTACTTTTACTACGAGTCTACGACCACCAACGGAGAGACTTGCAAGCCACATCAAATGAAGTCATCGCAACAGTGTTATAGTTGTACAATGGGTATGTGAGGCATTTAGGGTAGTGCACTAAATTTGTTGACCACAGCAGAGAAGTTGGCCCATTACCTGCAGGTGGAGGTTTTTCCGGTTTTTGATAGAATATGACTTATTGCCATACACATTCTTTAAATATAATTTGGCCCCTCTAGTTTGTATAATTTACAAAAATCACTGATCCCCCCATGTAATACGAAGGATTATACGAACGGGGTATTATACGAAGGATCCAGAAAATACTTGGTATCTCTTTTTTTCATGCCATTCTTCTGGGGGTTCTTCGACTTGGCCATCAACTAAATCAGTGGGAAAGTGAATCGCCACCATAGCTAGGTCACCGAATGTTTGTACGATGGACGACCGAAGACAGCACCGTTGTCATCGTTCGTGCGCGTCTGTAGCTGCGATCCGCGAAGAAGAAGGGAATAGCTAGTAAGAACATCGCCGTTCAGATCCACAGCCTCATCAGGGATTTTCGGGTGAGTTGGATTTTCCTATTTTGAGTTTTCAATCCGAACGCCTCACTTGCTAGATTCAATCGCAGATTTGCTGTAGATTGGATGTTAGGTTTTGGATTTGGGGCTAATAGGTTTAAATTACGTGATGTTAGGTTTTAGGTTGGGGGCTATTAGACTTAATTTATTTCAGTTGTCTTATGTAGTTATGTGATTCGTATTTTGTGATGTATTATATTTAAACTGATATGTAGAAAATGAATGGTGTTGAAGTCCCCACTACGAGAGAAGAAGAGGAAGTTAACATTTGTGAAGTTAATGCTACACAAGTGGGTTTGGAAGAGATTTCCTTGAGTGATGGCAACGAAAAACATCGATTAATCTAGATGGTTAACGCTTCATCCACGCTTTAATCCTTCATCCCATTTCAGATCCAGATCTTTTATCCTTTTTTATATTTTTCATCAATTTCCTTTTCAAAAGTTATTACCTTTCCACTACTATTCTATACTGATTATTGGGTATGTTTCCAGATCTACCAATGGCATCTTCTACCATCAGTGGGACTACAGCAGCTGGACTACAATACTACAATATGTACTGCCATTGTGGGAGAGTTGCAGCTATCAAAGTTTCAACTACGAAGAACAATCCCCTTAAATTGTTTTATACATGTGAAATAAAATCATGTACATTCTTCCAGTGGGCCTATCCAATATCAACACAACCTATCACATATCAGATTATTGATGATGAAGTCAACTCCGAATGCATCAACAGATCCGAAATCCATTCAGAGATCAAAACCTTCCACAAAAAACTTAATGCTGTTGATAACAAGATTATGCTGCTACTTTACACAGTCAGACTGCTTGTTGTCTTCTTCTTTCATCAGTTTTATTTAGCTAAATAGATCTCCATTTGTGTATTATCATGACTCAAAGTTCTGTAACGAGAATGCTACATCTTAAATGCTACTTTATATCATTTGCCGCTTAATTTCATTTTTATCTGTTCATCTTTTTTTTATCTTATTTTATTTGTTCGTCTATTCTTACTAATAACAATTCGGTCATTATTCACCGTAATATATTAAATCATTTTTCATGCCAAAGACAAACATTTACACTAATTTTTTAGTAATATTTCTTAAATTATATGACTTAATAATACCTATTAAGCTTTATTGTTTTTTGTCTTTTGTCTCATTCATAACAGTTCAAAACAATAGACATCCGTAAGCTATACGACAACAAGACAGAAGCCCAAATATGTTTACTTACACCAACCTTAATATTGATTAATTACTTCTAAATCCATTTTAATTACGTTATTTTGGTATTTCAAATCACTTATAGATGATTTCATTAACAAAACCAATAACTAATCATTTCGTTGCCAAATATTTCAGATTTTGTTCCCATGTTTAGTATTTCAAATCACTCATAGATCATTTCATTACAAAAACCATTAATTAATCATTTGGTTGCCAACTTCAAATTTTGAATTTTTTCCCATGGTTATTGGTCTTAGTAAGTGTTTACTGTATGACTACTTTATACACCGTCAATGGTAAAAAAATACTCAATACATCGTACAATCCATCTCTGTATAGCATCAATCAGACACTTGGGTCAAAAAATAATTTCCATAAATTGTTGTCCAAAAAATTAATTACTTAACAATAAAACACCCTTTTTGCAATAGCCCAGAAACCTGCCATTTTACCGGTTCCACCGGTAGCCCACTGTTCATCTTCACCGTTGGATTTTTTTATTATTATATCAACGGTTCCTACACACACTTCTCTGTGGTGGTCAACAAATATGGTTCCCTACCCTAAATGCCACCTGTGAAATTAATGGTTTTGACCACAAAAAAAATTGATGGTAAACTGAAGACAATCGAAGGACTTAGGAGGGTAAGTTGGTAACCAAACAAGATACAAAATGCGCTCACTGATCACTGATGGGTAGCATACGTTCAAAAGACTCAAAAAAGGCAATCCAAACACGGCCTAGCCAAAATTCAAATCTGGGTTATAATTGAGGAACACGACATTTGACGCACATGTTTGGGACCAAGATGAATGCTATCACTTTCATAAATTTATTTTCCTAGACAAGTTTTTTTAAGCCATAAATTAGAATTCGAAAAGCACCTAACAGAATTTGGCCCTGTTTGGATAATAAATTTATCTACTGCTTATAACATATATTGTATAAGTTACTTTTATAATCGAAAAAAAATTATAGTGAAACTTATTTTATATAAGCCATAAGCTGTTTTAATAAGTTATAATGGGTAGCTTATGAAAAATAAGCCCAAAATAATTTATGAATCAATCATAAACTGTGTTCATAAATTCTGCATAAGCTAATCCAAAAAAATCCATTATTTATAATCGAAATCAAATTTATAATGGGCTAACGTCACAACCAATGTGACTTGTGAATAGTAGAAGACACAACACAGAAGCAAGGTTCATATCTCTTTCCACGTCTTTTTTTTCTGCACTACAACAATTTTCTTGTCATGATCTGTCATAGACAGTAGTGGACCGTATAGGATTAGGCTAGGAGATACATGTGAGCTTGTTTGTTTTAACGTTGCATAGCGCGATTCAACTGTTTACCTTTCCTTCAGTTTCTTTCATAACGCGAGCTAGATTTGAATTTTTGATGAGTATTCCCGGAAAGAATTTGTTTTGGAGTTTGGACTTTTTGTGGGCGCCGACTGTCGGTAGGGACAAGTGTAACAACTCAATTAGTCAAGATAAAAATAATATAAATGGCTAAAACTTTTTGCCTTGAAAAATATTATATTATAAGCAACATAGTATAAAAATATACAGATCGAATAATGATTTAAAATGAGATAATTTAAATTAATGCTTATTAGTTTTAATTTTTTTCTCAAAAATATTCTCTTTAGTGTCTCTCGTAAGTATAAATATTACATTAAATGAATGATATAATTGAAAAACTAACATTTAATTTATTTAAAAATTGATAAATGTTGTTTATATTTTAGATCAATAAATAAGTGTTTTTGTTGCTTATAATTTGGACCGGAGAGAGTATAAAAAATATATTAATTTTTTAAAATATTATATGTTAAAAATTACCCTTTGATCAATACTTTTAGAGTGCTTATTAATAAGATTCAAATCAAAATTGAGTTTATTAATTTGGTTTCATAAAACATTTCATATTTTATTAATAACTACAAAAACCTTGTCTTAGCTTTAATAATTCGTACATAAAATGATAAAACAATATTAATTTATAAAAAAAGTGAGAATTAATAAAATGATATTTTTAAAGTTATTACTATAATGAAATAAAGAATGAAACTAAAACAAAATATCTTATTAAGGCCCTGTTTGGATAACAAGCTTCTCTACTGCTTATAGCATAAGCTGTATAAGTTACTTTTATAATTGAAAAAAAATTATAGTAAAACTTATTTTAGATAAGTCATAAGCTGTTTTGATAAGCTATCCTGGGTAGCTTATGAAAAATAAGCCCAAAACAGCTTATGAATCAGTCATAAGCTGTATTCATAAGCTCTGCATAAGCCAATTCAAACAGGCCCTAAATCACATGTACCTTTATCTTCTCACTGTTTTAATTTTATTAATTAAGAGAACCGAACTACTCTCTCAATGAAAGAAACTTGAATCGTACTCTTATCCTTTTTTTTATGTAATTTAAATCTACACCCCTATGTGTAGCACTTTAGTCTATTTTAATATAATTTTTTATTAAAAAACAATGTCTTCAAAACTATTAATATATTAAGTTTGGTCAATAATAAAATTCATTTTTTTATAAATAACAAATTCAATATTTATGTTTTCCGTCAAAATTACAATGAAAGATAAATAAAAAACTTGTTACTTAAAAAAATATTTGAAAAGATAATATGATCCACAAACTATTTTTAAGTTATGAAAAAACAAGGTGTCGCGCAGGTGGAGAAATTATTAATTATTATGGTTTTTTTGTCAAAAAATTATTGTGATATTTGAGTCGGACTAAGTTTCACTGTGGACTTATATATGGAAATTGGTAAATACACCCAACAAATTTGCCATACACCCCATATTAATATTGAAATATAAAAAATACCCTCAATTTTCGCGTGCATTCCAAAAACTGGAGTTTCCGGAATACAATTTTGTATTCCGAAAACTGGAGTTTTCGGGAAACAAATTTGTATTCCGGAAACTAGAGTTTCTGGAATACAAATTGTATGGAGACTGGAGTTTTCGGAATACAAAATTGCATTCCGGAAACTGTTTCCGGGATACAAAATTGCATTCTGGAAACTGGAGTTTTCAAAATATACACAAAATTAGAAGATATTTTTGAAATTTTCATATTAAAGTGGGGTGTATGGCTAAAATCTCAAGGTATATTTACCAATTTCCCTTATATATTTGTACAAAGTGGAGCCCGGCTTGAATTTAATCCACCCATAAAAACGTGTAAGGCCCAACGCCTAAATTTTTTCCGACGAAAAATGAAACCAGTGCTCCCTACACCTCTCATTTTGCTATTCACATTCCCTATATTTTGTTGAAAAATGATTCTTTGGACACCTATGTGTCACGATACATTTTGAGATATACAAGTATATATACGGATAGAAGAGAGATTAGTAATAGATGTGATAGATTATTGATATAACAAGAAGAGAGAAATGAAAAGAAAGAAGGGAATATTGGAGGAATGCCCGAGACAAATCGTGCAATTAAAACTTAAAAGACAAAAATCACACAATTACAATACTTAAAATACCAAAATTGCAATTAAGCAAAAGAAAAAAAGAAGTCAGAACCAATAGAACAACTTGATGTAACTGTTAAACCTTGTCCCTAATTTGCTTCAGTTCAAAGAATTAGAGTCATCGCTCACTTCACTTCCAATAAACAAACCCATTGTCATTATCTACCTATCTAGTGTATGTTTATTAAGATTTTGTTGTTGTTGTTTATTTAACATTTTAAAAATTAAGTTTAATGAATTATTATTTTATTATTTTTATTTAGTTATTAATAATGAACTATTAAAAGATAACACATTAAAGACATAAAATGTATACAAAGAAATAAATAATTTCAATGTTTATTTAAGTGGAAGATTTTAATCCAAAACAAAAAAGGGAATAATTTTTAAATTTGAAGGGATAAATTTATATAAATTTTTAAAAAATAAATAAATAACTAAGATGTTAAAATTTATAATAACTTGTTATTTTTTTATTTTAAGAAATTATTAAATTATATAATATTCACTTAAACATTATACCCATAAAAGAGAACGAAAGAATACTTACGTAAAGTAAATACCCATAAAACAATTTTACTTTGTCAGCCGTTATTTTGGAAGGAAAAATAAAAAAATTGTAATCATTAATAAAACATTAATATATTTTTTTGATAAATAATAAAAATTAATGATTGACATTTTAACATATTTATAATTCACATTCATATATTGATTCCCGGTTGAGGAGCTGAATTCCAAGTAAAATGATTGTCGTAAGACTAACGATTATTTAATTTAAATTTTTTTTTGATACAATTATTTAATTCAATTCATCACACTTATTTTGAGTTAATAAAATAGTATTATTTTGTTGATTAACGTAAGTACTTCATCGATCAGGAACAGTAACACGTGTCCCTTGTCACCAGCTGGTCTCAATTGCCATTGATGTTATCCATTCTCCTTCTATTCTATTCTAGTCTATTCCATCACTGAATCTCCATTCACTTCCTTTTGATTTTGAACTAAGTGTCTTCGCTGTGATCGACAGTAACATCAGTGAGTGAGTACTCAAATCCTTTGAGTCGAGTCTTTATCAAAACAAAACACAAATCTGAAAGAACATGGGAAGAATCTTTGTGGTGGAGCTGGAGGGAAGGTCTTATAGATGCAAGTTCTGCAGAACTCACTTGGCCCTTGTTGATGATCTCATCTCTCGGGTACCCACCGTATGCTTTTCCTTTTTACCCTTTAGCTAAGAATTAATAATATTTTTCTGTAATTTGTTGTTGGAGCAATTGTTTGTGAAGCATCCTTGAATGAAGCATAAGAAACAACCCCTTAGGACATTAGTTTTCTATTTTGAGAGAGCAGCGACATTTTCATATGTTTGGACATGAAAATTTATACTAACTTACCTAATGTAAGGTCGTGGAGATTTGAAACTTCTTCACATGTTATGTATGAATGATGCTTGGTCTAATGTGCCCGAATTGGTAGAAAAACAGTTCTTTGATAGTTTGAGCTGTTTGTTTTCTAGGGTGTCTTTTATGCACGAGTAACATGCTAGAGGATCAAAGGATCTGATTGAGTAAACTTATTGTTGTTGATCTGACAAAGCAGTGGTTTGATTTGCTAGTTAAATTATAGAGCTGATTCAATTTTGACACCAATCAGTGGCAATAATTGCTTCTTGGGTTATTAGAGGTTTATTGGAATTTTTTCTGTCCCTAAGACAATTGCCACTAGAAGCATTATACATGCCTTATTATTTTTCTCACTCTGCCTTGCCTGCAAATTATGTACTCTTTTCGGAACTCAGGCCTTCTAGTAGCTCTACCATATTTTTGGATCTTAGTTACCTTTATCTAATGTCTCCCCCCTTTAGAAGCATTCCCTTTTGGCAAACTTCCAATGGTTCGGCTGATTAAATGAGAGGCTTATAAATAAATAAATAAATAAATCCAGCAGTTATAACAATGACCTATAGATTGAGACATTGAGTGGGGATAACCTAGTGGCTTACTGTATAAGGATTTCCAATGGCTATATTTGAAATAAATCTAATGGAAAGTACTGAGGGTTGGCTGCATGAGTCCTTGATATCTTTCACTTCAATCCTTTTTGCTTTATTTCAGTCCAACTCAGGGATAAATTGGAGATCAAAATTCTTAATGGGAAAATAATTGGACAGTGATGATGCCATAGGTTGATCTTTCATTGGTGCTGTGTTTTATTTTGTAAAGTACTCTAAGGGTGCCTAATCTCCTCATGATGGGTTTAGGAATTAATTATCTTAGAGCTAGTATGATGCTTCCAACTATAACCAAAGGATGGGGGGGTATGTCCCCCCTTGTACCCACCAAAAAAAAAAACTATAACCAAAGGATTATACACAAGAAGTTCATGTGAAAAAGCTTCAGGATGAACTCATATGTCCTTCTGATTCTTGACTGCTTTCTTGCATGGTTGCTTTTAATACCCTGTATCCACCTTATTATGTGGTGGTGTCTTTACATAATATTCATAGCTTCATATATTAAAAGTTAACTATTTTAATAAATTAAACATAACTGACATAAAATGTGTTAATATGTGTTAGAGGTGGATAAAAAGCTAAATTTATTATTTCTAATGGCCTATGTGCTGTTGATTTTGCTTGGTTTTTGCCAGTACAATGCTCCAAGTCTCCAACTGCTCTGCTGGATTGTTAAATTACTTTCTCATCTTAAACTTTAATTACTCTTCTTTCAGGCATTTCATTGCCGGAGGGGAAAAGCATACCTATTCAATAATGCGTAAGTACATTTCAGTTCTTATTGGATAATCTATTATTGATTAAGAAATTAAAATTCATGATAGTGTTGTATGGAAACACAAGAAGTTTTTGGCTCATGTTATTTGATATATTCATATTGCTGGCTAAAAATTGCATTTAGCATGATTTGATACTACAAACAATCCGGAAAATAGATAGTCATGTTTTGCTACATTCAAACCTCTTATGAAAATTGTATCTTGTGATGTCCATGAGCACTGAATTTCTTTCTCTCTCTCTCAAATTCCATCACCATTGTTTTCAGAACATTAACTGCTGTTATGTGGAATGCATTTGCATCTTTAAATAGCAATTTAAGATCGAGCCTTTTCAACTTATTGCACTGTGTATTAGTTTCAATTTTAAATGCTAACATATACAGATTGGAACTATTGTTACTTGTTATTAATTTTTAGAAGTGTTATTTGCATATAATTTGGTGTTATGGAATAAATATTAAATTTACACTTAGAAAGAATTCCACCGGGGGAAAACAATTAGTGACAAAAATGTTTTAAGGCATTGATATTGATAGCCTTTCAATTCTCCTAAAATGTGTTAAAAGTTAAAACTTGTACACTTCAGGTTCCTAGGACAATTGATCCAAGGAGGCTATTTTCATGGTTTGAAATTTTCATGTCTTGTGCTCTGAAAAAAATCTACATTTTTTAATGCATTCCACAAGCTTCAAAGTCCATGCTACCGATTGCTATTGATGGAAGTTTTGAATGCTAGCAAAAATGTATAAACATTGCTATTCCTGCTTTTAAGCAATAGGTCAACAAAGGGCATTAGCATGCATCTAGAACTCCAGTGCCCTCATCTGCATTCATGAGTCTCTTTTCCATTGGAGTGTGAGTGCATCCTTGTAGCATGGTTGTCAAACTCGCGAGTTAACTCGTAAAATCGGTAGACTCGCGAGTCTAGGTAGTAAAAACGAGTGAACTCGCTGCAAACTCGGAAATTGGTAGAATCGGGTGGAAACGGGTAGAATCGGTAGACTCGCGAGTCTAGGAGCGAGTTTACGATTCTGAAAAAAAATGAAGATGGTGATGAATTTGTGGATGATGATGATGATGGAGATCATACTAATGAAGATGAGGATGAGGATGTGGGAGGATTGGACATGGATTAGCTTAGCAATTTATTTTTTAAGTGTTTTCGCTTTTAGAACTTATGTTTTTGATGTTTTATATGTAGTATGACTTACCTACATACTTTGCTACTTGTCTATTTTGCTTTATTATGGAGTTGGAAATTAGAATGTTGAATTTTTATTTTATTATTGTGTTATATTATGCATATGTGTCATTTATATGTTATTTTAATATTATTTTAATATTCTTACGAGTCTACGGTAGAATCGGCGAGTCTACGAGTTGAGTCGAGAGTCGAGTCTACGTACCCAAAACGAGTCTACCTAGACTCGCGAGTTTGACAACCTTGCCTTGTAGGGCTGTGAAACATGTCGTCTTGAACATTACATCGTATCCAGCTATATAATTGAGTTAATCTTGATCTAAAATAGTTGTTGATGACATTGTTTTATCCTAGCATAGTACAGTTTGATCCTTTTCCCGCTCTAGTAGTAGTTGCTTCTTCCTTCATGTCTGAATTGACAGACGGTTCATTAAGCACAACAAAATTGATGATTTTAGCAATTTCTCCCTTTAACTTTGGTCCTAATAAATCTCCCCCTTTACTTTCTGACAGCAGTGCTTTCTGTTCAACTTCCTTTTTTTTTTTTTTTGCAGACCCTGATTTTAGGTTTGTTTACAGTGACTGCCTATGGAATTGGGTTCATGAGTTTACAATGACCACAATCCTGTGTAAATCTTGTTACAAAATTGTTTAATTCTTAGGTTTCTGCCTTTAGTAAATAAGCCTGTGATGTACCTAGTGAAGTGAAGCAAATAACTTTTTTATGCCCATTGTTCAAAACAGGTATGTTTCTACATTGTGACAGCTAACATATACATTCCTTTGTTTTAATTATAAATTGTTTCTTTCCCATTGAAAAGTTTCTTGCTTCCCTTGTTAATTTGATGCTATTAACATGTTGAGTTAAAACAGACATATTAAGAAAAAATTACTAAATTTTTTGTGTTTACACCAGGTTTTAGTTAAAGTTTTTCTCAGCCATGCTTCTTTTGTGAATGTACAGAAGCCAGCCATGAACTTCCTTTTACATTAAGTTTAGCCCCAAAATTTTGACCTTTTATGCTTCTCTTTTTTTTTTTTTGGTCAAATGCTTTTATGCTTCTCTTCAAGCAACATAAATGCATACCATCGGAATTGCCACATGTAGATTCAAACCTTTATCAAAGCTGGTTTGACATGACTGCATTTTGCGTATCAAAACTCATAACATGATATCTACGTGCAAATGTCTTTGGCATCCAAGAAAACAGAAAGATACAAATCACCAACACCTTGGTAACCCTCTTATGTAGAAAGTCATGGTTTGGGATCTCGTTTATGAACCTAATCCTTAATTGCACATGAAGTTAATAAAAAAGTTAATTAGGGAAGTGTTTGGTTCCTGTAATTCTTAGTTGATAGTATCACTAGACCTGAATATTCTATACTCCCTCGGGTGTGCTTATGTTTTGGTCCTGTGATCCAGTGTGAACACAACAGTTGGAGCACCAGAAGAAAGGATGATGCTTTCAGGATTGCATACTGTGGCAGATATCTTTTGCTGTTGCTGTGGTCAAATAATTGGTTGGAAATATGTAATCCTCCTCTTTTACTTTGTTTGAGTTTCATGTAACAGTATTGCAGATGAAATCTTAGAATGTCTTATTTATTTATTCTGTACCAACTCTTTAGTTCAAGTTATTTGCCATCTCGCCGCACAACTTTTGATCCTTTTATAATTTGCTATCCCCTTTCAGGAATCTGCACATGAGAAGAGTCAGAAGTATAAAGAAGGGAAGTTTGTTCTTGAAAGGTATTACATGTTTTCATATTATGTTGTCACCTATCTTGTGTTGTCCTTTATATTTTTTATACTTAAAATTGTGCATATCCTGCATGTCAAAACAACAGAGGAAGGATTGTTGATGACGTTGATTTCTCAGCCGAGTTCTACATTGATAGTCATGCCAGCATGAGTGATGCTGAAGATTAGCATCTTAAGACCTAATAGACTTGTTGGATCAGGAGAAAGAATATTGCACTGCTTCTGTATATGAACAACAATAATGACGGTGATCCGTGAAATTGTTCACAATTAGGAAAGAGGTGAAATAGTTGTTTAAAACTGTGTGGAAGGAAAGAGAGGAAACAGTTGTTTCATATTTGCCGCTAAGAACTTGTTATTTACTTGTTGGTGTAGGCAGCATGTTTGAACATTTAGAATGTCCACACATCTATGGAACTCTTTTTTTCTTCTAGTTTATATGTGTCCTTGGAATTTCATGTAATGGAATGAGTCGGTGCAACTATGTCTGTCCCCCAAAACTCACATTTTCAAGACCAAGTTGTTCTTGCATGGTTGATTCTATTACTGTGGCACTAGTACTGCTTCTTATACCCTGCCAATCTTTTCTTGGTGGCAACAATAAAATTTGACCTGATCATTTCATGTAAACTACTTAAGTCTAATCTCAGTGTAACACTAGTGAACACTACACCTTAATTATTCATTTGCAAGTTGTAAATACTCCCCTATAAATAAAAAAAATAAGGGAAAGTGGACTTTACAATTTTTTCTTTCTTCAAATGACCATGTTTTGCATCCTTTCAATTAAGACAAAACATGATCTGCCAGTGGGGGCGATTTCTCCAATCTCAAAAAGCTACAAAAATTGATTGCAAAATAATGAGTGAGCAAATTGATCGTCACAATAGAGTAAAGCAAGTGAAATGAAAGGAACATGTAGATCAAATCTAGGATTGGTAATGAAGCCGTTGTAGCTCACATAAAATAGCTGATAATGCTTGATACTCTGCTTTAGAAGAGGAACGAGACACTATTGATTATTTTTACAGTGCCAATAGATGAATGAACCTCCAAGGAAAATGCAAAAAACTATAGTGTGAACAATGAGTGTAAGGGAAAATGGATAAATTTGAGTCACTAAAGGCTTAGAGTTGCAGAGAAGAATTAGCTGGGAAGAAAAGACCATGTGCAAGAATACTCTTAACATACTTGAGAATTCAAACAATTGCTTGATCACGAGTGGTAGTAGGAGTAGACATGAACTAACCAAGTTGCTGAACAACATTGAGTGATTAAAGAATGAAAAATGTCATATAGATTGAGTGATTAAAGAATAAAAGAATGATATTTACCTGCTCGATGATTAACAAATATTAATGTTGAGATGACAAATTATCATGTTGATTACATATTGTGAAATATAAATTAAAAGTAGAAAGAGAAGAGCATATAAGGAGGAGAAATTGTAATATTTTTTTTTGATGGACTACGGGGTTAACACCCCGGCAACAAACAAAACAAACAAACTAAAAAACTCTAGGGTAAACAATTCCCACCAGATCCGCATGAAACCGAATAGAAACAGAGAAACTGTAAATTGAGAATCAATCAATCAATTTTATTCATATAAAGGAGGGTATATGTATAACTAGGTTGCAAAACACAATCACATGATAAACTTTGATAATAAAAATAAGAATTATCCTTTAGAAAATGTATATTCACCAAAAAATGTACAGTCATCCATCTTCCATGATTTTAGTAAAAATTGAAAAAACAAACACCAATATCATTGTTAACACTCATAATTTATTATACTTTTACATCATTTAAAAACAAATGAATTCCAAATTGATAATATTGAAGTGAAATAAATAACCCTGTAAAGTGGGGGCAAAATAAGGACCCAGATTGTCTACGGTTAAAAAATCTCTGCAGTCCTGCAGTCGGTGCATAAATAACCGTCGAATCAAGATTGGTCGACTCACGATTTATCCTCAATTTTATTCAAATTTTAAAATCAATTTATTCTCGTTTGTCCGATCAAGATTAACGGTTCGGATTGTGACTGCATACTGCATGTATCCACAAAACACATATTTGGCGCAGAGTTAGTTAAACTCAAAGCAGGGGCTTAAAGGTATATATATTGGTTTCGGCAGCAGAGTTGCGAAAAGGGATAGGCCAATCGGGGTTGTTCGCTATTATCGCTACAAGCATCAATCTTTCTCACGCCCTTTTGCCTTTTCTGCATTTTCCCTTTCTTAATTCATCTAACCTCTTCGCCTGTTTACCTATTCTCTTCTCCTCCTCCTCCTCTATCTTCCTCTTCATTTTTTTTAATCCCTTTTGTTTTTGAAAGTTTGATTTTGCAGGTCGCTCTAATGGGGAAATCCTCTGGTTCACTCAAGAAGAAACATTCTAACAATTCCTCTAAGGTACTCTCATTTTTTCATTTTAGGGCATTTAATTTTAAGTTTCAGATTTATTAATTTTAGGGTATTGAATTTTTAGTTTCAGATTTATTCTAAGGGATTCTCTTTTATTTGATTTTGGGGGAAAAAAAGAACTTTCTGTTTCTGATATTGCTTGTGTTTTGCACATTTGTGAACTCAACTGAGATTTTGTGTCTGAATCGCAAACCAAACTGAGTGTATGTAGTTTGTCAAGTTGATTGATATAACTGTGTGTGGATTTTCCTATCTGTGTCTTCTCTGATGAATTTTTTCCTATTTTGATGGTTTAGGCCAAGGCAAGCAGAAGAAGTAAGAGTAAGAAATATAAGTCAAAGAAGGCTCGCCGTGAGGTTTCTCCTTCTAGCTCGGACTATGATGATTCGAAAAGTATGGACACATCAGTGTCCTCTAGTTCTGAAGATAGGCATAGAAGAAAAAGGGACCGGTCACGCACAAGAAAAGATGTGAAAGGTCGTAGGAAGAGGGCTCGGAGACGTTCATTCAGCTGTGACAGCAGTGAGGACTCTGTCCGTGCTGCCAGGAAGAGAAAAAAGGTGAAGAGGAAAAACAAGCATGATGATGAGATGAGGGAGAAACCCTACAAGAAGAAAAAGATTCGGAGAGAAGCAAGTGTTAGTTCGATGAGCAGCGGGTCAAGGAGCTGCTCAACATGTCAGGGTGGGAGTGCCAGCAATGATGACAGTCGATATGAGAGCTCCAGGGGAAGATTGGAAAGAAAGGAGAAAGACAAGAGAAGATTGAGAGGAAGAAGTGCAAGCGAAAAGAGTGGTAGACACAGGGCCAGAAGTTGTTCGCCATGCAGTAGTCCCCGTAATGAGAGTATTTATGAAGGGACTGAAGAGAAATATATGTCTGAGAACAAATCTAGGAGGCTCAGATCAGTTATTACATTTACAAAAGAAGGGGAAGAATCTAGGGAATTGTGTGGAAATGAAACCAAAGAGGAGATTGTGGATGATCATGATTATCCTTGTAGAAGTAATGACAGTAATGATGGAGGCACAAAGAGAGAGTTGGATCATCATACAGATCCTGCATCAGAAGAGAAATTGGGAGTTGAGGATGAGACGGGAGATATGGATGCCGATGTTAACTTCACAGAGCCCAATCTTGGAGATAGGAGCTACAATGACATGGGTAGCCTTGAAGCTTATAGTACTGGGACAAGTGAATCTATGAAGAAGGAAACAGGTGATACTTCTGGTGCTAATCTGAATGGTGATGATTTGGAGTCAATTCTAAGACAAAGGGCGTTAGAAAACTTAAGAAAGTTCCGAGGTGAGGTCCAGTCTACTGCAAAAGCTTCCAAACAGAAAAGTAAAATTATTAGCCAAGTGAAGCAACCGATTACTGATAAAGAGGAATCGGTTCAAGGTAAGTCTAATGTCAGTAATGCAGCTGTAGGGACAAAATTTGATAAGCAAACACCTGTAGAAGAAGCTAGTTTGTCTGTTTGGAGGAGAAATTCAGTTGCTCATCCGAGAAACAATGAAAGGATTTTAAACATGGATAAAGATATATCTGGTTCTGCTAAAAATCAATTGGCTTGTGCACCAGAGAAGTTGATTGATGCAGACAATCCTGGTGAAACAGTCACTGAATCCACTAATAACAAGAAGGGCAATTTGGAATTGACCACATCAGAATCTTGCCTTGATTCACTTCAAAGTTGCTCATCTCTGAAGCAAACGACTGTGTCTGGACTTCCTCAGCAAAAGTTGGTGGTAGCAGAAAGTACTAAAGATAAAGGTACTTCTGAAGCTGCGCGTGTCATGAGTCACAGTAGCAATGTTAATGTCAATGACACTACAGGAATGCCTTCTGCTATTCCTAAACCTTCTATTCATGGACCTAAATTTAAGCACAGTAACTTGAACAAGGGGCAAGATGGTGTCAATGATCACTCTCAGCTTGAATCGAAGCAAACATCCGATTCACGCGACCCTTCCACTGAAAGGAATGCGGCTAAGACTACCCAAGCTGCAATCCAGAGTATTAATAGCAGCGGGAGAGATGTTGATGAGTTGCGCAATGCTGCTATAGGTTCATCTGTGGATAATAGTTCAGGCAAATCACAAGATGAATCCAACCAGGGCTCCCAGTTTGAGCAGAAAACGATGACGGTGATGCGGGGTGGTGAACTGGTACAGGTGAGTGTGTGATAATCTGTCTTAGGTTCTGAATGTTACTTTCATAATGGAGAGCCCTACAAAACTGAACATAAGCCCTTCCTTTCCTTGTCCTTTTTTTTTTATATTACTAATAATAGTTTGTGAATTGTGATTGTCCAGGTTAGCTACAAGGTCTATATCCCTAAGAAAGCCCCAGCTTTGGCTAGAAGGCAACTCAAGCGATGATTTTGTTTGGTGAAATAAAAGGCCTTGTGTTCAACATGTCAGTTAAGTACATGAAAAGAGTATACACTCGCGCGGGAAATCATATAGACTTATGATAAGATGATTCGTGGATTCATCCATGTATGAATTCTAAGGGCTGCATCAATTTCTATTAGCTATGCTTTCATTTTAGGTGATTTTGTAGCCTAGGTTATCGTGAACGTAGTCTGTTATTATTGTTATAAAAATAATAGTGCAACCATTGCAACACTTCAATATTTTTTTTTGATGGGAACATGAAGACCTTGTGTATGTATGCTTTGTGATGCTATACTTGGAATTTGTGATTACTATTATGGTTTTTACTCCTTTTAAAATATAAACAGAAAATACATTCAGTCAGAGCAGTGGATACTGCATGCTGCGTCCCGGAAGTTGACTCCTGCAATGGGTTTTTTGTTAAAATGTCAATATAATTGTTTCGTAAATTGATCGTTTTTTAAAAAGTATATTAAAAAAATTGTATTACTAATATTTCTTTTCTTTTCTTATAAGAATTTGACTTACTCCTTTATTATAAGAATTTTGACATAAAATCTGAAAAATCAAATGTTATTAAAAATTAAACAAATATGTAATAATCTATATATATTTGGCATAAAATTGTTTAGTTACAATCAAGTCCTTTTGTTAATATGCATGGATGATATATCTAGTGATTAATATTATTGTAAAATAAATGAATAGAAGTACCAAATCATAGTATATATACTATCAAAATCAAAATGAATATACAGCTTTACATTTTTCATGAACAAAACAGAATCAAAGAAATGTAAAAAGAAAGAAAGAAAATCTTAAATACGGAAAGTGATTCGTAATTTTAATGTAAATACTTAATTTTAAATCCAATTATTGTATTATTGTATTTTTATCTTGTCATAATTGTCTACCCCGTATTCCACGTATTTTGTACAAAACTACAAATTGTTTCTACTAGACTAGACTAGACAATAGATAGCACAGTGAAAGAAAGATGGACATGTAGAAAAAATTCAAGGGAGGAAGGAGACAAGGAGTGTGGTGGAGAGAAGAAACAAAAAGAAGGAATTGAATTGAATTGGGTTGTGCATAAGTGAAGGAGTTAGGGAGGGAAATAGCGATGGCCTTCTCATCGAATCCCTTGGCCCTCAGCGTTCCCGAACCCGCCTTCGATTCCTGGCTCCGCGACTCCGGCTACCTCGAAATCCTCGACCGCCGCACCTCCGCCGCAGCAACCGCAACAACCTCCAACTCCTCCGCCCCAATACCCGCCACGGGTGTCTTCTCCCGCCTCGTGACCCTCCTCTCCCTGTTGACCCTCAACCCCTTCGCCAAGCTCACCGCCGACGATTTCTCCGGCGAAACCCCGTCCTGGTCGCGCTCCTTCGTGGGGTCCTCCGCTTCCTACTCCTTCCCTTCGTCCTCCTCCCAGGCCCGCTTCAGGGTCCACGAAAACGTCAAGCGCTACGCTCGCAACTACGCCTACCTCTTCATCCTCTTCTTCGCTTCCGCCCTGTACGCTACGCTCCTCATTCAGATTCATTCCATCCTCTCTCTCTCTTTGTGTTAATTGTCGTTATTGTTTGAGATAGTAAAACGGCGCGTTTTGCTCTTTGGTTGTTGTTGTTGTTGCAGGTATAAGATGCCACTCGCTCTCGTCGGGTTGATATCGTGTTTGGCATTGTGGGATTTCTTCAAGTTCTTTAGCGACAGATGGGGATTGGATCATTATCCTGTCATTCGTCAGTGCTTGCTTCGCATTGCCCAGTGTGGTCAGCACTCATTTTCTTATTTATTTATTTTTTGTGTTTTTCTTTGCCTTTTTATAGAATGTTTTTGAATCTGTTATGTAATTAATCTGTTTGGTTTCACCGTAGGAAACACTAGAATTGATTATTTTAGCGTAAAATAACAGATGTTTGTTTATTACGAGGCAAAATTGATTCTATCTCCAAACCTCAATTTGACTAGAACCGATAGAAAACAGTTTGTGTTAGATTGAAAATTTTACACTAAGTTTTACCTCAAATTTGCTGTCAGAATGAAAATATCCAAATAGAAATCATTTCACTTCAGACTCAATTTTAACCAAATCAATTTTACAAAATCGCTTTTAGTAAATACTCGTCTAAACATACACCTAGTAACATAATTTAACATACTAATGTCTTGTACTGAGCTCATATGGCATCTCTTATTTTATACTTAATGAAAATATATCTCTAACTTGATGTTTCATAAGGTTAACTTGGACCTCTTGTTTCTGAATCTCATCTGTTTTGCAGCAACGGCAGTTATTCTAATCTTTTCCAATGTTCAAATGGCTCTCTTTTGCGCTATAACTGTCAGCTATGCAGGTGAGTCTATATATGTGTGAGTGGCAATCCTTTTGAGAGAGCTCAAACTTACCGTTTGAGTCAATCTATCTCTTATGTAGTCTTATACTTTGTTCCCCTTGTTAGAGGGATGTTGGATTTAAAAAAGAAACATGTCTGTAGGTGTGATACTGCATGCTGCATTTCGGAAGTTGACCCCTGCAAAGCAACCTTCCCCGGGAAGAGGTGGATAGTTGGTTTATCAGAGAACCAGTGGCACACTTGCTTTTGTCCAGCAGCACATCATATTTCAGTTGTTTAAAGGGGCTTTGGTACACAAGATAGTTCTTACAGTGTAGAAGGGGACAGGACTTTGGTACAGAAGATTGTGCAATGTAGAATTCTGGAAACAGGTATAGGCTTAGGTTTTGGATGATGCCCCCTCCCTTCTGTCACAAGGGAAGGGTTATCATGTGGCCTTTTCTGTAGGCGCTGTTAGTTAGTCTCTAGTTTGATGCTTTTCATAATTACATTTATTTACATGTAGTAAGAAGGTATTCAATATTTATTTCTATAATCGAGTATAGTATCTTATTGTTATATCTTCTTTTAATTTTTAAATGCCAGACAATTGAAAAAGAAGTTATGCAATTTCAGTAGATTTGATATGTTATGTAAGAAATAAGAAGGATGAGAATACCAAATAAGCTTGTATTCTGAACGTGGATTTGCCATTCATGTTTATCTGCACATTTGTTTATCCTGTTTTTGTTTTGGTTTGTAGCATTCCTGGGCATCTGGGGACTGGGGAGGATCTAGGCTTAATGTTCTCAGTATGCATTTTCACTCACAATCACATCCAAACTATACTTATTTTAGGCAGCTATTATGGACTCAATCAAGGAATGGTTGTAAAGTGAAAGTCCATGCTCGTACTTACAAGCTAGCCTTGTTGACAGATAAAACAGTTGTATCCCGAATAGAGACTTTTCCAGAAAATAATAACTATGACTGGTAAATTTTTACAGAAAACAAAACTGATTTTGCAGCAACACAGAATTTGTTTAGCATATTTGTAATCATGAAACGGAAATTTGAACTACTGCTTGAATAAAAGCAGGTGCAGTTGGGGGTCGACACATTTAACGCATTTACGAGATCGAAATTGTTAGATGGAGATTGGTAGCTTACATTTTTATTTATTAAAATGGATTTAAAACACATATTCAAAATGTTAACCGTCCGATTTTCATCTAACAATTCCAATCTCTGGAGTGTGTTAAATGCGTGATTCCCCATTGTTTTATTGTATTCAACAGAATTCTTCATTTGTCCATGTCCAAATGGAAAGTTCATAAGCAAGTGCCTTATTGGAATTATGAACAAGATGAGAGCGGATGAGTATCTGTTCAAAAATAAAGGTAAACCAGTGCTCTAATAAAATGGCATGCACAAAAACCGTGGTTAGGCCAGTGTGAGGAAAATTAGGCAAGCGAAAACAAGATTATTCTATATAACCTGATGTATATGGTTTGCGAAACTAGAAATGAAAAATGAAACATCCCTAAAGAGGAGGATCAGAAAAGAGAGGGTTATTTTGTATAAAAAAAACAGAAGGTTATAAAATCATTTGTAACTCATTTAAATTTAAATTACATATTTTATAAAATATTTGCTGATTTGACAAGTGAAAGTAAAAAATATTTAAAAAAATCACATACATTTTTCTACTCTTAAATAACAAAAGGTTTTACTATCGGATACCTTAAAAGTAATTAAAATATAAAAAATAAAGAATTATAAAAAAATACAATATTATATATGTTATCAACCTAATTACATTTTTTAATAATTTTTTTTATTTTAGAATAGAATTTTTAATTAGTCTCGTATACTCCTTAATATTTGTCAATAATAAAATTTGATATATTAAAAGGTGGATTGTGAAGTTTTTAAAAATAAATTTTTGATAGTGAATCAGAATTATGAGAGAAAAATAAGATGATTCAAATTCAATATATGAACCTACCTGTGTGTCATCTGATTTTTATCTAGCAACTCAATTAATCAGCTGTATTAAGTGTACCATTTTTGTGTAAATGTCAAATTGGTCTCTAAATTATAGGTGATTCTAAAATTAAGAAATTAATAAATATAAATATAAATATGTTGTTACACTTGTAACATCAAAATTAAAATTATTGACAATTTACAATATAATTTTTTTATTAATTTTTTAATTTCAAAGACTAAGCTACTTATAATTTCATAGACCACTTGGAGATTCACTAGCTATTTTCCGGGTCCAGTAGGGAGAGTATAGACATATCATTCATTTGAATACGAAACGAATCGTTTTGTGGGAGAGGAATTTGTTGCATTTCAATTTTCATGTGACACCTCACCCGCGTAGCCCCTTTTTGGAGCTTGGATAGTTGCAATTGCAATCAATCGGAGAAACATGGCGTCAGCTTCACACGGCGGCGTTACTGGACGGATAAAGAACGCAGCTTCCACCTTCTGCTCCGATACCCCGTCTCTCATTGCCGTAACTTCCAACCCCTTTTTCTTCCCTTCTTTTTTAGGGTCCCCCTTAATTCACTGCACTAGTTTCTTCCCTATTTTTATTCCAAAAGGAACCTTTTTTATTTCGAGTTTGCAATTAAACTTTAAGCATTTTGTCTATTTCCCTCGTCACCCATGACTGATTACGTTACATTTTTCTGGGTTTGTATTAGGATATCCGAGCAGCAGTGACTATGATGAAGGACATTGCGGTTGAATTGGAGAAAGACAACCTTTCTGATAAGGTATTTTTTTATTAATATCAGTAAATTTTTCTGCGTTGGATGAGAAATTCAAGCTCCCCCCCCCCCCCCCCCCCCCCACACACACACACAAATGTTGAGCATATGATGAGTGAAAATTTACCATTTAGGTGAAGGAGCTGGAAGATGCTGTTGTTGAGTTAGTGGGCTTATCTGAACTCAGTATGCATTTTTCATCTTCTGTCCAAGCTTTTGGGAACAGTTACAAGCCTGGAGAGCAGGTTGTGGAATGTTGTCATTCATCACTTCTCATTTAACACTACCCTTTATCCGAAAGACTAACTTTCCTGTTGTTTGTTTGCAAATGCAGTTGACTGATTTTAATAAGTTGTTTGAGAAAGAAGTTTCCCAGATTAAGGCCAATCCACCTTCGGATATTAATAAGAATTCTTTAGTACGCCAATTTAAGGAAGCTGTATGGGTATGTTTCTTTTCACTCTTTTTTAAGTGTTGAAGGATTCTTACCCCTCCCCCTCCTCTCCCCATTTTCCTTGGTGTTACTCTATAGACGAAAATACCTATCACGTTTGTTTTCTTATTTGTCTTATGGACTTCCCTATTTTCTCTGTCTAAAAGTAGTGTACTATATAAACATCTTGTACATGCAATGAATAATGGTATTTGACTCTAAAGATCAAGGTTTTAAATTGCGGCCGCAGTTGCGGTTATGTTGGGATCCTTGATATTGTGGAAATTGGAAAATTGCAGACAAATGTGGCCGATGCGACCGCAATTGCGGCTGCAATGCAGTTTCGGAGACTTGAAAACCATGATGTTGTGGTCACAGTTGCGGTTGCGGACTGCAATTTAAAACCATCTAAAGATTGTGAAACCTACCACTCATCTAGAGTGTTCTCTTTACTGCTGGTTGCTGGCAGTGATTTTAAATTCTGGCAAAAGGAGAGCTATAATTGCTGTCTCTGGTTAGGACATGTTCTTGCAATGACATAAGTTCTCAATTCTCATCATTATTTTACATCACTGGGATCCCAGTCAAAAGTTTGATGCCTTCCCACCATTGGATATGTTTATATCAGATTTATGTTTCCATTAATGCAAATATCAGAGTCTGTTATTTGCAATTAATATTTTCAGAATCCATTAATGCAACACACATGTATGTGCACATACGTACTGAGAGGGAGAGAGATTAGTTGAACACTGGTTTATGTCACTTTGTAATGTTCTGTTTCCACGATCCTGTTGAAGAATAAAAAGTTGGTTATGTAACATTAGCAATAATATCTTCCTACTGTGTACTGACCTTTTTCTAAGTTCCTTCTGCAAGATTGTTGTTATTGAACTCACGTAATAATCTAATGTGCTTGTTGTTTATCTTTGTCTTTAGAATGTGCATCATCAGGGACAGCCAATGCCAGGTGAAGAGCAAGAGGATATTGTAATGACCAGTACCCAATCTAATATTTTGAATATTAAGTGTCCATTGACTGGAAAGCATGTTACTGAGCTTGCAGAACCAGTTCGCAGGTACCTTGTTTATCATTCAAAAATATTGCTGTTTCTGTTTGTATTGTTTTCTTTCTATATTAATAGTTAGAATTACACCTTATTTTTTGTGTTTTGTTTTGTTTTTTATTTAAAGTTTACATAATCTGATTGAAAAAATTCTTTTTCCTTCACGATGTTTATTTCTTGACGTATATGCACGTGTGATCTACATTTGTTTACCACGAGTTTCTCAGAAAACGCTTGTTGGAATGGTTATTGAAGGATATTGAGCATGTTAAGCCAAGCTTCTGGTGGACTATGGGGTGTTATTAGAATCAATGTGGCTGATTTGTCTAGGAGATAAGATACAGCTTGTCTATACTTTTTAAGATCCTTCACCTTTCCCCTATGACGGTAGTAGGGGTTTTAAATTGGTTGGCTTTGGGTTGAAGTAAGACATGTCGGAATCTGTCTCCATAACTATTTGGCTGTGCTAATTCTTACCTGTGCCTGAACCTGCCTGAATAACTAAATATAAAAAAGAAAAATTTATCATTTTTATTTTTATATTTGTATATGTGTAAAGGGATGCAATATATAGATCCATACCGATCTCTAAATAAAAAGCCTTCCTCCATACCTGCATCCATGTGCAACTTTTCTCACCAATACCAGCACTCTGAACATAGGTCAATAGGTTGGGTAAACAGGTGACCGATATGCCGATATGCATTTACATTCGGGTGTAAATGAATTAAGCTACTTGTTTAACTGTTCGAGCTTGAACTGTCAAGTGCTTGATCAGTTTAACTAAACAAACAAGTTCAAGCTTGAATTTTGACCCGATTATATAAATGAACTAAGTTCAAGTTTATAGGCTCAATATTAAAAGCTCGTAAATAACTTGTATCTCTCTCTCTCTCTCTCTCTGTTTGTGTCTGTCTTGTAATTTTATTTGTTACTAATTTACTATCTAATATCTACTACTTCTTAACTCTAATATTCAAAGTGCCTTTTACTCTTATCCCATTTTTATTTCATCTTCTAGCATGAAGATGTCTACTAAATATTAAATTAATAAACTTAAAAACTTGGTCCATACAGTCAGATATATAATTTCTCAGAACAGAAAAATGAAATAAATAAAACATGAAACTTGAAATCTGCAGATGCACAGAACCTTTACCCATTTCATTTCAATTCATGCCCCTCTCCCTCTTCTCATTACCCGCTTGCTTTTTATTTTTTCCCCTTCCTTGCCACCTGCCATGTGTGTACTTACTAGTTAATTACAAACACATTCACCTTGCACCCCTTGCCTGTATGAGTGATTAATTCCCTGCTAACCCCACCCTTTTCTCCTAGTATACACCCTAGATATGGGTTGGTGTGTATCATACATACTATAGACCAATTATTTATGGAGGAATCTATTAAGATTCGTTTCGTTTTTACAGTTGTTTTATGAGCGGTTACGAAGATCAAAAGTCATTATGCACACAAATGTATATATTCTTATTCTTATTCTTATTATTATTATGCATGTTACTCATTTTCTGTTTCATTGATGCAGTAAGGAATGTAGGCACATTTATGAAAAGAAAGTGATAATGGACTATATAAGGTCAAAGCAGCAACACCGTGGTCAATGCCCAATATCAGGTATATATCATTGTTGTCTGATAGTGATAACCTTCGCATTAACCGTATGCCACCATTGTGTTTGCTTTTTAACCAAATCTTTTTGTGTCAGGTTGCCCGAAGATGTTGCGTTTAAATATGCTGGTAGAGGATCCGTCGTTGCCTGTGGAGATCGATGAATTGCGCAAAATGAACAGCAAAGAAACTAACGTAGAAGATTTCACCATGCTTGATGAAGATTGAAGATGAATGGTTGATAAAATCAACTGCTGATAGGATTTTGTCTGTACTAAATTCTGATAGTTTTGGACATCAACTTGATGTACTAGGGGAGGGATGTGTTTATTGAAGTGGTTTCAACTTGCAAATTTGCATGCGTTAGTGGAGTTTGTTTCTATGACTTCATGTGTTTAAGGATCCGTTGCGGCGTTGCCCACTCAGAACTCAAAGAACGTGCATGTGCCCAAATACCCTCCCAATTTGCTTTATATACCTGGGGAAATGGCCATGCAAACTCTCAAAACACATATTTGGCGGCAACAATGTGTTTGTTGAAATTGGTAATCAATTTTTAGAACAATCTCCCTATCATGATCACATAGAATCACATTACCCAATTGCGCATGTTCATGAGCCTATTAGATACTAGAGCAAAAATCTTCTTTAATGTTCACTCTCGAATTGTATGCTTTGGTCTTTTGCTATGTCTACAACACACAAAAACACTTTATGAAATAAAACAAGGAAAAATGAAGAAGAAAACTTCAGATATGTTGGCTATTTTAAAATAAATGCAACGGAATGAAGTGAATCAAAGTGAAATGGAACCGAACTTCCATTCTACTATTTGGATATTTTACGATGGATTAGAGCAAAATTTTTATTCTATTGTGTGAGAAATAAATGAAATGAATTGTAACTTTTTTATTCCTTTCTCACCCTAATTGAAAACATACATTGTGATGCTTCACACAACTTTATAACTTCATTATTTTTCAGTTTTATAGAATCAAATAATAAAAAGAATAAAGTTGATAAATAATGAATTATAGATTCGTATCTTTATAATAAAAAATATTTAAAATTTATTTCACCGCGATTTTAAATAAGAACTTCCCTTTTAATAAAACCGAAATCCGATACTCTGGCGAAGATGCCTTGCCCATTCGATTTCTAGGGTTTAGGTTCCCCGGGAAAATTTTCCTACCTATGACCATCAAACTCAGCTTCAACTGAGGGCACCTTGATTTATTTTTCCTCTCAATTAGAGTATATCCGAACACCCAATTGGACGAAGAAGACAATCTATTAATGCCCATTTGCTAGTTTTCGAGAGAACGAAAAAAGCTTTTTCCATTTTTCACTTTCATTTTTCGTGCTGCGTGGTGATTTTTTTTTTGTTGGCTTTGTTGTCATGCGATTATCACCTTCCTCGTCGAGTAGGTCGTTGGAGCGGAAGGACATTGGTCGATCGAGTTCGCGGAATCGGAAGAAGCATAAGAAGCTGGATGCAATATGCGAGGAAGAGTACAATCGAAACCATGGTGACTCCAATGACGGTGATGGTGATTTGAACCCTGATTCAGGGGTTCGCCGAAGCTCACGGGTTCGGCGTGCCCCGGTATTGCTTGATGTCTCTTCCCCTCCCAGGAAGAAACAGCGGAAGTCAGGGAAGGATGTGACGCCGAGGGGCATAGAGAGTGTCGAGAATTTGGGGCGAGAAAATGGCGGTTCTGGTGGTGGGAATTGGAGTTTGAGGTCGAGATCAAGGGGTAGGAATGAAAAATTGGAGGAGAAGGAATTGCCCCGGGGGAAAAGGAAGCTGTTTGATGAAGAGTTGGAGGTTGATAGGAAAGAGGAGTTGGAAGGTTCGACGCCGAAGAAAACGGTTAAGTCGAAGAAGAGACCGGGGAAGACCAATTCAACAAAGCATGGAGAAGAGCATAAAGAGAATGAGTGTCAAGGGAGTTTGGATGAGAGTAAGTGTCAAGAAGTGGAGCCTGTGTTGAACATAGGCGAGGAGAGTGCTCCGGTTCCGGAAACCGAATCGCCTGGAGGGAATCCGATAGATTTAAGGGATGGGAATACTACTCCTGTGATAGGGAATGAGGAGAGAATCGTATCCGGGAATTTGCAACCAGAGGAGTGTAATGGCAGCGTTGAACCATCTCCAGTGGAACAACGCGTGGGATCTGTAGATGATCAGGATGATCAGTTAGAGAGTGTGAAGGAAGGCAAAGATGCCAGTGGTGTGGCTGAAATTGCTGAAATTTCGACAAAAGAGGTAGAGAACGAAGGATCTATTGATAAGGAGGCTGGGGTTGATGAAAATGTCTCGAAAGATGAAAATATTGAGAAGATGGATGAGTTGAAACAAGCTTCAAATGACAAGCCTGGGTACCAATATATCAAGGAGGGCAGACGTTGTGGCTTGTGTGGCAGAGGGAGTGATGGTAAGCCTCCAAAAAGGTTAATTCAGGATAATGGTGAAAGTGAGAATGAAGCATACAGCGGGTCATCGGCTTCAGAGGAGCCTACATATGATATCTGGGACGGTTTTGACGATGAACCTGGCTGGCTTGGGCGTCTCTTGGGTCCTATTAATGATCGCTATGGTATTGCTGGAATATGGGTGCATCAGCAATGTGCTGTATGGAGTCCAGAGGTGTGATTTTAATCTATTAGTTTTTGAACCTTGGTTTGCATCATAAAATTTTGCATATATGAGCTTGAATGTTAATCTAGGAGTTTAAGAGAATGATCATACTAAATTGCTACTTGTTTTATAATATTGCAGACTTGCTGATCATAGTGGCATGTTAAGACCTACTACTAAATATGCTAACGCTCCATGTCTGTTTGGTAGTAAGAGTATTGCTCTGGTAATTGTTAAAGAGGTAGCATATGTGCCGATAACAAATACATCTCAACTTCCTAGTTATGGCATAAATATATTTTCTTTTCTCTTTGGGAATATGACTGACTTGCATAAGGGATATAAGTCAACTGTTTACCTTCACAGTACTTACTACTTGGCCTAGGATGTAGAATCGTAGATAAAACACTAGGCATAAGGTAGACCTAGACACTTCATACTTTAGAAGCTCTGGAATTTCTTTAAACTTTCTTTAAACTTTCTAGAAACTTCTTTTCTTTAATCTTTTGTGCATCATTTCAATTTTTTCATCTGTCCCAATTTCCAAATGATCATATACTTTTTAATTTTAATAGAATATGGATGTTACTAATTAATATTGTCCATAATAATCAATACATATTGCCAGCATATGAAGAAAAATGCTCTTCTCATTCTTTGTTAAAAATGTGTCAGCATAATAGTTTTGCAGCTCGGACTTGACATACCCAAATAATGTGCCTATTTGTAGCTTATTCAAATTTTATGTTAAAGTAAATTTTCATTATGACAAACTCTTGCAGGTTTATTTTGCTGGCTTGGGATGCTTAAAAAATCTGAGGGCCGCACTTTGCCGAGGAAGAGCATTGAAATGCACACGTTGCGGGCGGCGAGGAGCAACAATTGGTTGTCGTGTAGATCGTTGTCCCAGAACTTACCACTTGGTTGGCTATGCATTCTCTCTTTACAAATTAAATTCACAAATATTCTGAACTCCCTTTATTTCGCTTTTACAAGCAAGGAAAGTATTATTTTTTACCAACCTATCTGTGTTTTGCAGCCTTGTGCAAGAGCAAATGGTTGCATCTTTGATCATCGCAAATTTCTTATAGCCTGCACAGATCATCGGCATCTCTTCCAACCTCGTGGCAATAAATATTTAGCCCGGATAAAGAAGTTGAGGGCTAGGAAAATGATGTGGGAGGTGAGGAAGCGTTCAAATGATGCTGGGAGAAAGGATATTGATGCAGAAGAGAGATGGTTGGAAAATTGTGGGGAGGATGAAGAATTTTTGAAACGTGAGAACAAGAGGCTTCATCGTGATTTATTGAGAATAGCCCCGGTATACATTGGTGCTTCAGACTCTGCCAGTGAAAATTCATTTCAGGGATGGGAATCTGTTGCTGGGCTTAAAGATGTCATCTGTTGTATGAAAGAAGTTGTTATTTTGCCCCTGCTATATCCGGAGCTCTTTGATAATTTAGGGCTTACACCTCCAAGAGGCGTTCTTTTGCATGGGTATCCTGGAACAGGGAAAACCTTAGTGGTCCGGGCTTTGATAGGTGCTTGTGCTCGTGGAGATAAACGGATTGCATATTTTGCCCGTAAAGGTGCAGATTGCTTAGGGAAATATGTGGGTGATGCTGAGCGCCAACTAAGACTATTATTTCAGGTTGCTGAGAGATGTCAACCTTCTATAATATTCTTTGATGAGATAGATGGATTGGCACCCTGCCGTACAAGGCAGCAAGATCAGACTCATAGTTCTGTTGTGTCAACATTGCTTGCTCTTATGGATGGTTTGAAATCTCGGGGTTCTGTCGTAGTCATAGGTGCAACAAACCGTCCCGAAGCTGTTGACCCAGCTCTTAGGCGCCCTGGAAGGTTTGATCGGGAAATTTATTTTCCATTGCCATCAATTGAAGACAGAGCCTCCATTCTCTCACTTCACACCCAGAAGTGGCCAAAACCAATTACTGGACCCTTGCTTGAGTGGATTGCAAGAAAAACTCCTGGCTATGCTGGTGCTGATCTTCAGGCTCTCTGTACCCAAGCGGCCATGAATGCACTGAAAAGGAATTTCCCTTTGCAAGAAGTGCTGTCTGTAGCTGAAAAAAAACATTCTGGTTGTAAGCACTTTCCTCTTCCATCCTTTACAGTGGAGGAGAGGGATTGGTTAGAGGCTATTTTGTCTAACCCAATACCGTGCTCCCAAAGAGAAGCTGGAAATGCTGCAAATGATGTAGTATGCTCCCCTCTTCCTGTCCAACTTATTCCCTGTTTATTGCAGCCATTATGCACTCTTCTTGTATCTCTTTATCTTGATGAACGTCTATGGTTGCCACTTCCTATGTCTAAAGCTGTAACATTGATTAAGAATGTAATGATTTCTGCTCTAGACAAAAAGAAAATGCCTGTTGACCATTGGTGGTTGCACATTGATGATTTTCTTCAAGAACCAAATATTGTTTACGAGGTGAAGAAGAATCTTACTTGTTCAGGCATTTTATCTGCGGACCATGGGTTTGCCGGTTCTTGTGATACTGTGGATCATGCCAGCGATAATAAGCTGAAGTTTGAACCCTCCATTAAGAACCGTGTTGGCGTGTCTAATGGTTTATTACCAGACATGTCATTTGCATTGACCAATAAATCGGGATTTCGAATATTAATTTCTGGAAATCCCCAATCTGGGCAGAGACATCTTGCAGCTTGCCTTCTGTACTGCTTTATTGGGAATATTGAAGTACGGAAGATTGATATGGCAACTATTTTACAAGAAGGGCATGGAGATGTAGTGCAAGGGATTGCACAAATATTAAGTATGTTTCTTTTTCCTTAGTTTTTAGCTATGTAGTCCTTTTGAAGTAGAGTGTTGACTGAGCATGTTAATTAACAAAACTCTGGAGATCTAATAAACTATCAATCATTTGTTCGCTGTTGTTGAGGTTATGACTTTTGACTTAGGCTTGCAAAGAAAATGCATTTTTTTTCTAGCCGATATATGCCAAGTGTGAGAGATAAATTAAATTTGTTGCCTGTGTGTGTAATATTGATGCTGAACCGTTTCATAATTGCAGTGACTTTTAGATCTGATACTAAGAGTTATGTTTATATCGTTCTGTGTGGCAGTGAAATGCGCTAGCATGAAATCTTGCATAGTATTCATGCCAAGAATTGATTTGTGGGGTGTGGAAAAACATTTCCAAATTGCGGAAAAGACTGATTCCTGCTCAGTAAATCATCTTTCACCTGAGATGGACCAGTCTTGTATCACACCAAGCCAAGGTTTTGAGAAGGAAAATGAGAATAATACTGGGAAAAACTCAACAGAGATGACCGAAGGCCAAGCCAACAAAAAGGCTTCATATGCCTGGATGTCATTTATTGAGCAGGTGGAGTCCATTGGTGTATCGACATCCTTGATGATTCTGGTATGAACACTTGATCTTGCTTGTAATAAGTGATTTATTGCAATATTAACTAAACATTTATGACATTTTACATTGGGCATTAGTTCCTTATATCTTGTTTTTCATTTGTAACAGGCTACTTCAGAAGTTCCCTACACAGAACTTCCACACAAAATAAGAAAATTCTTCAAGATTTATCAATTTGAGAACAGTCAATCAACTCCTGTGGAGCAGTCAGTTCCTCAATTCTCTCTGCAGATTGATGGGAATTTTGATCATGACTCGATGATCAATCTATCTGCAATACAGATATTAAGAAATGTAGTTGAGCACCGGGTTCAATTGATTCATCAGAGATCTCATGTTCACATGGCTGTCCAAAAGGGCCACAGAACCTATGAATCAATTGAAGTTTGTGAAGAGAAGGTAATTCCGAGAGAAGGAAATGGACCCGCCAATGAGAAGAAGGGTGAAACCCAACCTCCTGAATCCTTTACAAAAGTTCCACAACCCAACAGTAGGTCACTGAAGGGAAAGTCAACTCTGTTGTTGGCCATATCCACGTTTGGCTATCAAATTCTTCTATACCCGCATTTTGCGGAACTTTGTTGGGTCACATCAAAACTCAAAGAAGGTCCTTGTGCTGATGTAAGTGGACCTTGGAGGGACTGGCCTTTCAATTCCTGTATAATTCGTCCTAACAGTTCACAAGACAAGGTGGCAATTTCTAGCAGCTCTGGTGGCATCAAAAGCAAAGAAAAGCCCGGTTTAGTCAGAGGCTTGGTTGCTGTTGGTTTATCAGCATACAGAGGTGTTTATAAATCTGTTAGAGAAGTTTCCCTTGATGTAAGGAAAGTTCTTGAGATCTTAATTGAGACAATCAATACAAAAATTCAAGCTGGGAGAAACAGATATCGATATCTTCGTATTTTATCGCAAGTGGCTTACTTGGAAGATATGGTCAACAACTGGGCCTATGCATTGCTGAGGTATTGCTATTTTTCCTTTTTAATATGCATGGTTGTTTGCTTTATATATTCTTTTGTACATGCTTGGTCTCTAACAGTAATTCCTTCCATCTTTCAAAAAAAAAAAACAGTAATTCCTTCCATTTCAGTCTAGAGCAGGATTCCCCAGAGCCTGCTGCAAAGGTTGTACCAGCAAGTGTTGGGTCATTAAACAGTCATCTCATATGTGAAGGCCAACAAGCTGAAGGTGAGGATTGCCATTTGGTGGTTCCTGTGGAGGGTGATGATTTGGCGACGCAAGAGACAATTTGTAAGGGTATTCCTGCTGCAACAATCGAGTGTCTTCCTTTGAATGACAAACATGATAATTTAGATAATCTTGATCGCAATGGTGGAAATGCAAGTCTTGAAGGATCTCTACAGAACCATTCTTTTCCAGATAATAAGCATATTAACAACTCTTCTCATGTAAACCAGCCTCTTTTTCCATCCTTGAACCGGGAGAATGGGACATTATCTGGACTATCTGAATCAGTAACCGCAGGAAAAGATGAAGCGGCAGGTGGAGAACTCGGAATGCCGAAAGATTTGAATAAATCCACATGCACTCCCTCTGAAAATGGGCTTCACACTGCCTGCGAACCAGAGAGTGTCGAGATTGGTAACTTCAGGACAGTCTCTAATCAGACCGGTGTTAATTTAAGCGATGCTGTTAAATCCGATAAACATGAGAATACTATAGATATCAATGCCTCTTCAAGTAAGGGAAGTGGTCCTGCTGCTGAATCTGGGGTTGTTTGCTTGTATCAATGTTGCCCGGAATGTGTCTATAGCCTTTATCATTTGATACACAAACTACTTGTTCGCGAGTGGGGATTGAATAGAAGCCATCGGACAGTAGAAGATGTCTATGATGTTGTTGCTTCATTATCTGTGGATCTTATTTCAGCAGTTAGAAAATGCTATATGGATGAAGATTTTAGTGATCTATCTAACAAAACCTCAAGACATGAAAAGCATGGAACACCTCTTGACAGTTTGAACCTGAGAACGTGTAATATGGTAAACCAAGGCAAGGATGTTGTTCCAGCTGAATGTGTTTCTCACTCAGCAACCCAACATGCAGCTGCAGCAAGCAAAGATACGGTACTGAATGAATCACTGAAGCTTGATTTGAAGTTTATTTTCAGAGATGGTGTACTGGTTCCTATGGACATGGACATGGACATGATGGGCAAGGATGCCCCTCTTCACTGTAAATTTGAGAGCTTGTGCCTTTGTTCTGTGATAGAGTTGATAGCAATGTCGAAGCACCCTTTAGATTAAGCACTTATTTTATCTATATTGTTTTATAGCTTGGAATGCTTAGCAATTTTTTGGGTGCTTTATGCGGCAGTTGTATATAAACATTTTTTGTTAGAACAAAATATAGTTTTGACCATGAAATTCTCATGCAGTTTCTTTTAAGTGCAAATAGAAACTATGCTTTTCCGAAATTATGTCAATTTCAATCTTATGCTGAAATTATTTCAACATTAAATTTTTAATTGACTGTGTTTAATAAACTCGTTTTCACCCAAGATTTAAGTGCAGGAGGCATATATAAACACAACAGAAGTAGCCCCATATTTTGTTGCTGAAGCTTGTTTATATAATAATTTAGGATAAGGTAAAAGAATACAAGACTTTATAAAGTCTGATTGACTGATTGTATTAGGTAAGGTAAATCTTAATATCAGTGACATTCTATAAGTTATTATATTACATGAAATTACATTATGTTTCATCTTGTATAACATTAGATTAGATAGATAAATATAATACTTTTATACAAATATTGTTTACTAAGAAATGATATATTTTTACAAATATAGTTCTTGTATAATTCAATCTGATCGCATCCTTACTTCTCTCACTCTCTCGTATAAAAATACTCTTTTTACTTGATATATTCATTCATACATACACATACATTTTTTTGTCTAGAATATCCTCCATGCACAATTGTGAAGCTCATAACCAACATGCTTAAAAAACCTGAACTACTTATCACTTGGACTACACCAGTTTGGTATACACACACATACATACACAATGTGCAATTAAATTAACACGAGAACTTCTCTTAATTTACTCTCACTAATGATTCACATAACTTTTTCTGTATCAATCAAACACCTCTTATATGTTTTTTTATTTCTCTTTAATATTATTTGGTCACATAATTTTGTTATTTTCAATGTTAAAAATTATCATAATTATAATTTTAGAGTTTATAAATTAAAAGTTTGATGTATCATATTACATTTAAAAAACTCAGACGATCTTTATTAATTTGTTTTTATAAATCTTTTCACAATTTACAAAGTTTTATTTCAATAATCTATACATTATATATATAGGAACATATCAAGTAAGAGTGCTTTTATTATGAAAAGATGAGAAGAGTAAATCATAGCTATAAGATCAAATCATGAATTGTCAAAATTAAAACACAAAGTCAAATGACATTTTTAGGTGGTCACATGACCACTAACTGACTTTTAATCTCAACCATCCATGTATGGTTGTATGGTCTAGATTTAATCATCTCACCCTCTCATATTAAAACTCTTCTCACTTTTTTTTTGACATAAAAACTTCTCTTACTTGATACATTATATAATATGATTTTAAATAATTTTATTTCAATTTTCTAATTTTAAAAATGCTGGAAAGGTACGAGATTATTACCATTTTAACTAATGAATAGTTTCATTCAATTTTTTTTTTAATTTGGTTTACTTTCTTAAACAATCATAATATTTTGACAGCTAAGAACTTTGGTGTCGTGACTTGTGACAGCAGAAAAAAGCCAAAGTCATAAAACACCGTATCAGAAGGAATGAAGGTCTTCCGTAATATTTTTACATTATGCTAAAAGATATGAAATCTTTGCATACCCTTTAGCTGTCACATTGCAGTCACGAAGAGAAGAAGATCTTCTTGGAGAATTATATTTTTGAGACCTTAAAAATACCAAGTTTTTATTAAAATCATTGTATGAAAAAACATTATAATCTCGTTTGATTTATACAACCAATCTTATTTGATAAAATGTAGATTTTTATTTGTTGTTGTATATTAGTTTCCTCAAATTTAATAGCTTAATAATGTTAAAAAAAATATTATCCTCAAGGAATATAAAATGATTATTATTAAGCTTTTTAACATAATAATCAAATTAATTATTTGTTCTAGTATAGTCAGACTACCAAACACAATAATTAATTTAACTTGTTCTGTGATGTGAAGTTGCTGCATAAACAAAAACTGCATCACATGGGGGATGTGCTGGCATGACAAAGCCAGTTCCAGAGAAACAGTCCCTACCAATTATTTTTAGTTGTGGAGCTTAAATGCCGCATAGCCCCACTTGGCCTCTCTGCACTACTCATATCCATCTCTTATATTACTTCACTTCATCAAAATCCCTTCATGAAAATGCAATTTTCCCTATTATACAACACTTATTTTATTTTTGGACAGTAAGCTTATTATGGCTAAAATATAATAAAAAGACAACTTAAAAGCACATGGTGTCATATCTCACATGGCTTATCTAGAAAGCACAGCTTCATCAGCATTCTTTTATAGTCAAAATATTAGCCTCAATTGGACAACAACATTCAATTAAGTGATACTAGATGCAAAAGAAGGACCCCCATATATAAATTGAGAACTCATGAAGGGGTGGCAAAGTTGGAAAGTGGGGAATTAAAGCCATGGAGCCAAATGATAATAACTCTTGTGAGTCCTCTTTTTGCAGAGATGAAAAAGAGGAAGAAGCTGTGGATCTTCTTGAGGAGTGCTGGTTCTTTGATAACTTGTTACATAGAAGAAGACCAACAAGGATGCCAAGGTGTCACTCTGATCCTTACCCTTCTTCCAATGGGCTAATTAGCTCAGATTTTTTGAGGAAGGACTCTGATGTATCCAGCTACTCATCACCACCAAGTAATAAACCATCTAACAATAGTGCCGCTTTTGTTCATCATCCCAAGAAGATGATTCAGAGAGCACCATCCATGCCATCATCATATAAAGTGAGAGAAGAAGATGATAAAAAAGGAAGCAGTTCTACTAGAAGCAGAAGCAAATTGGTGCTACAACCCTCAGATCCTGTTGTGCTTCTTCATGAGGCAGCAACTAGTAAACCTCATTGTGCACAGATGAAAGGACATCCTCATAGAAGTGATTGTAATAACAATAGAAGGAAAAGCAAGCTGCTAAGAACACCCTCTTTGCCTCCATCCATAGGGAGAGAGGAAAAGTTCCAAGAAACTGATCACAGAACTGGCAGATCCCGCAATAAGCAACCATCAACACCTACCCATATGGACAACTTGCCACCAAGGCAAACCTCTAAGGTACTGTAATAAACATCTGCTTTATTCAAAAGATCTAAGTAATAGTAAACAGTAATAGACACTTTCTTCATTTTTTTTTTTTTTGATGAATACACTTTCTTCATTTATGATTGAAAAAGAATCAGAGATTCTGTCACATCGAAGAGTTTATGATTGATATTAGTGTGGCCAGCACCTAGAAATAGCACCAATTACAATGTGACCAAATGTCCCAAAAGGCCAAAAAGCTTTTTTAGCATAAGTAAAAATCATATCATACCATTAGAAAGGGACAAATTAAAGTACCATGTTTACAAAGTTTATGATATATGTACTTCCAAATTTCAGATTGATTTGAATGTTTTGAAGTTAACTCCTTGTTGTCTATGGTATTTATGGTTTGTTTTTGGGGTACTGAATGACAGAGTTGTAGCATTCCAAGAAGTAGAGGAGCTAGAAACATTGAAGTGGAAAGCTTAAACAAAGAGGGTGTTATGGAGATGAGGAGAAGGTTCCTGAATCAGAAAACAATAAGGAGAAGCCTAAGTGATCTTGAGTTTGAAGAGGTTCAAGGGTTCAAGGATTTGGGGTTCTCATTTGAGAAAGAAGCCTTAAGCCCAAGTTTAGCTAACATACTTCCTGGTTTACAAGAGAAGAATAGAGAGGAGACAGAGGAAGATAAGGCAGCAAGGGGACCTTACTTATCAGAGGCATGGTTGGTGCAAAGTTGTGCTCCTCCTGTTCCAACTTGGGCTTCTAATATGTCTGCTGCTGACATGAAACAGCAAATCAAGTTTTGGGCTAGAGCTGTGGCATCAAATGTACACCAGGAATGCTGAGAGCAAAAAAATTGCCATTGATTGATGATTATATCTGAAAACCTTGATAAGATAACACTGAAGTGTAGGATACAATGATCATGACACTTCACAAATCAATTCTTTGTAACAATTGTCTAAGAACAGTCAAGATAATAATAATGATGATGGTGGTAATAATAATTCTTTGTATCTGTTTTGTAATAACATGTCATTTAATTCAGATGTACAATCTAATGGGCATTTACTGATAATGGGAGAAGGATTTTTTTATTTATTAAGTTAGAGATAGTTACAAACACATTTTTCAAAGCTCTCTAATCAATCAACTTACTGGAAAATTTCAATTTTTATACCTATGGTTTGACTTTTTTTTTATTAGATTGACCCATTAACTTCAAAAATTTATAATCTCCTTTTGTTTTTGCATAATAAGTTACTAGTATATATGAACAAATTCTTGTATGCATGAAGAATTCGTGACTTAGCATTATTCTGGGAATTCTTTTTTCAGCCTAACTAACTGTAAAATTCTGATGAGGAAAACCTTAAGCTCAAAATGAATATACATATGAAAATTTTAAACTTTAAGCAAAACTATTGATTTCGAGTAATGTATTTAATCATCTTGCATTAAAAATTTTAAACAAATTCATATAAAAAAATTAAAATTATTTTTTGCTTAAAATAAATGAATATTTGTTTTAAAAATGACATTGAAGTAAAATTTAAAAAAGAACTTAATAATTTTAATAATTAATGAATTATAATAATAATTCCAAACTTACAAATCAGTCCCAGTTCATGCCAGGCGAAGATCAAATTAAATTGAGCTAAGCTAAACTGATTAGTGTTTTTCTCTCTCAATTTTATTGATTTAATCAACAATTTCTTCTTCAAATTTTCGGGTCGGTTTGCCACACACTGACACAGCCCATTCTGAATTTGACAGAAAAAAAAAAGGGAAAAAATATATAAAATTACATGCGCAATGGATATGGGGGGATTGGAGGGTTTTGCATTTCCCACCAAAAAAGCCAAACTCCAACAAGATATTTGCAGAAGAGAGAGAGAGAGAGCTCTCGACTCTTCCATTTCATAGCTCAGTAGTAACAATAATAATAATACTGATATAGCTATTGCAGCAACAACACAAGCATCATCAAATGTTGCAGTGTCAGTGCCACCATCTTCTCTTCCCAAACCTTCCCACCCCACTTCTACTCACCCATCATAAACCTTCTCTCTCCTTTCCTTCTTCATCCTCTCTTCTCCACAAACCCACCTCTGTTTCTGTTTCTGTTTCAGCCATTCCTTCATCGTGGGGGGCATGGCTGACCCACCTCCCCCTCGCCGAACTCACCACCGCCGCAGACACAGAGGGCCCCATCGAACTCCCATTTGATTCCACTCCTTCCCTTTTCGCCACCACCGACGACCCGTCTCCTATTCAGGTCGCCAGCAGCGTTCTCATCACCGGAGCCGTCACCGTCTTGCTCTTCCGCTCCCTCCGCCGCAGGGCTAGACGTTCCAAAGAATTGGTGAACCCCCTGTTAAGAAAAATTATGTTTTTTTAAAAAGCTTATTTCGTTATATGTGTATATATAATTGCCACAACTCATGTTCTGATACTTAGGATAATGTACCTTTCAATGTTTCTGTGTATTTCGTTCATAAAAAATGTTTTTTTTTATTAGTTTTGGTTTTTTAAGGTTATTTGATTATATGTTCTGCTACTCTTGGATTTCAGTTTGTCTTGGGATAATGTGCCTAGTTATCCTTTTCATGAAAAATGTTATGGTTTTTTGGTGAGCAGAAAAATGTTATGGTATTTCAAAAAGAAATATTTGGATTTGTTGAATTGTTATGTTGCTGTGCTGTTCACGGTTAAGTTTCAGTACTGATGTGTTCTGTTATGATTCAGTTTGTGTATATTCATTGAAATGAGTTTTGTGGGTTTAGCAATTCAGGTCTTCAGGGGAGAAGAAGTCAGTAAAGGAAGAAGCATTGGATACCTTGAAAGCAATGGGGTCTGCTTCAATAGAGGTTAAGGGTTCACCTTCACCTGTTCAGGCATTTCTCGGGGGAATATCCGCGGGAATTATTGCTCTTATTTTCTACAAGTTTGCAACTACCATAGAGGCTGCTCTAAACCGGCAAACAATTTCAGATAATTTCTCTGTATGTCTCTTCTCATGTCCTTTTTATCCGTATTTTTTCTTTTTGTTGCACATCATGTTAGTTAGAATTAGATAAGGCTGTTTTCTGTGATTAATTGAAGCAAAGAAAAAGGTCAGACAGGAATTGGTGTGTTGTTACTTATTCTTCTTAACTGTGATAATGGCAATGTTATAATGGGAGTGTGTTTCATCTCTTGATAATTTTCTTGGTTCCTAAGCTTAGTTAATTATTTTGAACTTTTGTCCTCTAGTGGCTAATTGTTCTTCTTCTTGTTAATATAATGATTCCAATAAGATGAAAATGTAAACATTTCAATTAAAGAAACAAATAGTAGCTTCAGAAACATGAATCCAACTATCCAAGGAACATGGAGGTACTTTGATTGTTGTTGTGTGACTTGTGTCCTTCTCGGAAGAAGGCTTTGAATATATCTGGTTTTGTTATTCTTTCACCAATCAAAAACAGATCAAATTTATTGCTCAAAATGTTTATCTTTGAACCACCAATGTTTTACCCTCTAGTAATTTTGGTTGACAAACACGTTCATTAGTCATTGTTGCTTGGTGTAGTGATATAATTCGAAGTTTGTAACATTTTTTATTGTTACATGGCTATTTAACGTTGGTTTGTATTAGTTCATGGTTATTCTGTGTCTTTCATTCATGAGCCTATTCAGTATTGAAAACTCAGTAATTATCAGAATATTCAATTGTACTGAAGTTCAACCATTGGATACTAATGAGGCAATCCATTCCTAGGTTGGAATTAGAGATTTTGCCAATCACGTGTGAGTCTAATTAGTCCTGGGACTGGATAATTCTGTGTTTCTTGTTCAACAGTGTCAGGAGAAAAGCCTGATAGTGAAATACAGACTTTTAATTCAATTAAGTTTTGATTTTCATAACTACACAAGTAAGCAGAAAGAGTAAGATATTAAATGGGGAAAAAATAGCTAAGATTTGGATACTATTATTTTTATTTAAATGCATTCCTGAACTGCATTAAAAAATTCAATTTTTTAATGCTTATTACAGGGAAACTGTGTAAAAACAAAAATTTACAATTACAGGATTTGTTTGTGGTGAAATTATTAGCTTTTGCAAGTGTACCTTTTATGCTTATCATATCGTGGTTATATGTCTTGGTACATCTATATGCATGAACTAATTTGCGCATTTTAGAGCACAGGATCTTTTGCTGCTATAGCCTATAATTTTGGTCATGGAATTGTATTAAGTACAACAATACCAATTTTGCATTAATCTGACAAAAAGAAGCAATTTCAATTTCTCTGTCTATGGCATAACCCTTTACCTTGTTTCATGTCATGTTTCGTTGCTTTTATTGTCACAATCATAGGATTGGTACAAAATCATTTTATTGAATTGATTGAAGAAAATAACCAAGAACAGTTATTCAAGTTCTTAATGCATTGATACTCATTACTTTTTCTTGCTTGCACGATTGTCTGACTGTATAATGGTATGCTTTTCAGGTCCGCCAGATCACAATTACCATAAGGTAGCTTCCATCTCTTATCTATCTGGGCCGTTGCTATTCCTTTTTTTTAGGTTAAATATGTTTTTAATCCCTGTAAATAAGGAAATGTCGCTTTTGGTCCCCCAATTTTAAAATATCTCATTTTGATCTCTCATTTTCTGAAATACACCGCATGTAATCCCTTATTTCAGAAAATAAGAGATAAAAATGAGACGTTTTAAAATTCGGAGACCAAAAGCGAACATTTCCTTATTTACAGGGATTAAAAACATATTTAACCTTATTGTTTTTGAAGCATTTGACAATCATCTAAAAAAATTTCACAGGACAATAGTGAATGGCTTGACCTACCTTGCAACATTTGTTTTTGCCCTGAATTCCCTTGGTCTATTCCTTTATTCTGGCCAGCTTGCCATCAAATCCTTTAGTGGAGATTCAACTGAAAAGGAAACTGAAAGCAAACGTTCTGATCAGTCTAGTTTATCAAATTCATCCGTTGAGAGTTCCACAAATAATGCTGAATTGAGCAGCAGGAAGGAAGAACAAAGTTCAAATGATGCACAGTAGTAGTTACTAGTGGAGGAATAGGTCGGTAAATTCTTACCCGCTTTAGAAGTGATATAGGGTCAGAATCAGATAAACTTCTCAACATGCACTTGTAGAAAAAAAAAATTTAAAAGAATTTTGTAATAACTATCCATTTTTAAAACAATAAATTTTCATGTAAGTTAAAATTAGTTATTGTATTTTTATTTTTTTAACAGTTTTTCTCATTTGACCTCTCTATAAACACATAAGCTCATAAGTCATAAGGATTTTTTTTTAAGTGAACGACTGAACTTATTTTAATTGAGGGTCATAGTCCTTGATAGATGATAGTCTTTAACATTTGGGAATAGTCTATGTGGCAAGGATTCTTTAATGCAGTCACTAGTCTTACAGTTTTCTCCTTTACCCTTTTGTTCTCTCCTTTAGTTTTGTAACATTAAATATAGAAAGTTATATTTGAGATTTCCATTTATGCATTCACACGTACACGGCCTTCACCAAAAACATTGTTTTTATTATCATTGCTTAACGAGTAAACCATCAATTTGGTCTCTGAAATTGTAGGGTGCTGTCAAGTTGGTCCCTGATATTAAGAAATTGGCAAAAAGGTCCTTGAAATTGAGAATCGTTTGTCAAGTTAGTTCCTTCGTCAGTCCAATCAGCAAACGGTGTCAAAAATGCTAACTTGGCACGTTAAATGCCTAGATGGCACCCACGTGGCTCACATGTGACAGTTTAATCATCAGGGACCAAAATGACATTTATCTCTAACCTCTCCTCTCATTTCAAAAATTGCAAAATGGTCCCTCACTTTCTTCTCCTTCAACCTCCACCACCACTCTCCCCCTCCCTCAACCCCACATCTTCAGCAAAAGGAGTGCAATGCAAAGTCAATCACAGCTTCTGCCAACAAGCAATATGCCTATACTCTGTTTACCTGGAAACTTTAAGGGTGGTTTAGAATGGGGTTTTCATAGTAGAAGGTTGATGTTGTGCAATATTGGAGGTTGACACCGGGTTTGATGGATACTGGATTTACTAAGAAATGGGTTTATGGTGGGAAAGAGAAGTAGTAAACAGACAGAGGAAAAGGGATAGAATCCAAAAATGAATCTTTGATTGAAAAAGAATTATAATTTTTAGAGAAATAATTTTTGTCGCATTTCCGAGCACATCGTGTTGGCATTTGCTCTGGAAAACTTGCGCAATAACTAGATGAAGGGAAAAAAAAACACATAATATGATTTTGATGCTATGCTTGGAAGAGATGGAAAATAGAAGACAGAATTTTACCGTGGGTTGTGCGTCTCCTATGGATAACTGGAGTAGAATTGTGTATTAATAATTAGAAGAGGGAGGCTTTAGTTGATTTGATAATTTATATATGAATAGTCTAATTGCCAACGAGCTATGATTCTAAGCAGTTAGATTTTCTTTTATCCTTGGTTGATTGTTGTTGAATGTTTAGCAGGAAATTCATTGTTGGTTGAATAGGATTTGAGTTGCCATTCCTGTAGGTGACGAGAAGTATATTGATTAGGTCATTATTATATACCAAAATCTATCCCATTAAAATTAAAATACGAGAACAGAGTATCGGTCTTGCATTTCCTACTCATATTTATGCTTCGACTTCAATTCAGCCATACATGACTACATTTCACCGGTACCCACAAGAATCTCTCTCTCTCTCTCTCTCTCTCTCCTGAGGGGTTCATGTGAGGTGCGAAGTCGAAGCAGATATAAAAGGATAGAAAAAGATAGATGCAGAGGAGTGGAGATGTGGGGTTGAGGGAGGGGGAGGGTGGTGGTGATGGAGGTTGAAGGAGAAGAGAGCGAGGGACCATTTTTGCAATTGTTGAAATGAGAGAGAAGGTTAGAGATAAATGTCATTTTGGTCCCTAATGAATAAGCTGCCACGTGAGTGCCATCTAGGCATTTAACGTGCAAAGTCAGCATTTTTGACACCGTTTGCTGACTGGACTAACGGAGGGACTAATTTGACGGACGGTTCTCAATTTCATGAACCTTTTTGCCAATTTCTTAATGCCAATGACCAACTTGACATCGCTCTACAATTTCAGGGACCAAATTGATAGTTTACTCTTGCTTAATCTACGGGATGCAGAGCAAGGTGCTTGCCCTTTGTCCTTTGAAATCATTTTAATAATTTTTGAATCATGTTAAATGGTTCTATTTGAATTGGATGATCTTTAAATTTGTTTTTCAATTGAATTATATGTTATGATTTTAGTCAATGTTTTTTTTATATTATTTTTTCATCCTTAATGTTAGTAATATAAAACCTGTTTTTCTAGGCACCCATGTGTGAAAATACAAATATTAAAGTTGCTATTCATGAAAGATAGATCATGGATTCAGTCCAGATGCAATTATTTATTTTAAATAACACCCTTTCCAAATGTTGTCCATTGCTATCTCTAGGTCAAGCTGGCACACAATTGTCCATGCAATATTAAGGGTTTAGGTCTCAAAGCACACAACTCAGCTTGCATGTTAGCAGCCCAACCCACAGCAACAAGCTTGGCCTTGAAACTAGAAATCAAAATCAAAAGCATTTTGTAGCATATTCCCAAAATTACAGCCCCCCCCCAAGGTTTGTGTTTTGTGTTCAGTGTTCACAATATATAAATATCTTGTTGCAATTTGCAAATCCTTAATTGGCTTTCGTGAGGCCTCCATTTCATTATTGGTTCTGCAATCCATGTGCCACCTATCAATTTTGTGGGTGCCAGAATGTCTCTCTCTCATTCCCTACACCATTTCCAATCTGTTCAAAAAAGCTTGCAGCAAATACACTTTATATCTTACTACCTTACATGGTGTTTTTTTCTGCTCGTCCTTTTTCTAAGTCAAGATTCCTAATCAGTCCTATCCTCTTTTTTCCCATATGAACCATTATGAAAACTGCTTAAGCAAGAAGCAAATTAATCTTCCTCAAAGCATATCACTGCTAATTTGCCACCCAATAGCCCATTTTAATAATTAAAAATTTGAACATGCTTCAACACACTTCTCATTCATCTTAATGCATGAAAGGGTAATTAGTTTTACACAAAAGGGTACCTAGCTAGACAAATTAAATTTGGTGCAGTAGAGTTGAATAATTTACTTAAGTTAGTGTGTGCAAATATATATAAAAAAAATTGAAGAGAAAAGAAAAAAGGGAATGCAGGTAAATCTTGAAAGAAGAGGCTGTTGCCATTCAATGTTATTTCAAATTGAATAACCATGAACCATCTCTCAAACTTCAGTGAGGGTCAAAAAAATCGAGTAAATGGTCAAATTGGCCCCTAAAAGATGTAGGGATTTGCAAGTAGGTCCCTGAAAGATGGAAATAAAAAAACTCGTCCCTGAAAGATACCTCTCGCTGTCAAATAGGTCCCTGGCGTCATTTTTGACATTATTAGGGGTCGTTTTGAAATTTTAAAAATTTAGATGGATCAAAAAAAATGAGAGTACTGATTCTTTCCCTCACACAATCCTTTCTCCCCACCCCAACACTCTCTCTCCTTTCCATCGCCCTCTCACTCTTCTGTCTCACCATCTTCCTCTTCCTCTTCACCACCACTCTCACAACTCCCTCACCTCCTTCTTCTTCCCCCTCCACCACCACCACCGTCCCATTCCCAGCCGACCCTCGCCACGCCACACCCACCCACCTTGCTTGCCGCACACAACCAAACAAAACACAATCACAATCGCAGTTCAACTCAACCGCAAAAAAACAAAAGAATAACTGAATAATGAGTGAATAGAATAACCCCCACAACAACCAACCCACTTGCCTCACCTTCGGGGATTTCGTAGCACCTTGACCATTAAACCCTAACTTAGCTTGATTATATTATATATTATTATTGTTGTTATCATTGTTGTTGTGTGGAAAGGGGAAAACAAAGGAGGGAGGGTCTCATGGAAGGGGTTTCGAGGGAAGTCCAGATGTCGTGGTTTGGTTGATGGAAACGGCCCAAATATTATGCTATAAATGATGATGATGATGATGATGTGTGTGTGTGTGGGACCGTGGGAGGGAGCTTCTTATTTGTGTATGTGTGTAAGTGGGGGGAATAAGAAGGAGGTGAGGGAGTTGTGAGAGTGGTGGTGAAGAGGAAGAGGAAGATGGTGAGACAGAAGAGTGAGAGGACAGTGGAAAGGAGAGAGAGTGTTGGGGTGGGGAGAAAGGATTGTGTGAGGGAAAGAATCAGTGCTCTCATTTTTTTTTATCCATCTAAATTTTTAAAATTTCAAAATGACCCCTAATAATGTCAAAAATGACGCCAGGGACCTATTTGACAGCGAGAGGTATCTTTCAGGGACGAGTTTTTTTATTTCCATCTTTCAGGGACCTACTTGTAAATCTCTACATCTTTTAGGGGCCAATTTGACCATTTACTCCAAAAAAATCTCTCAAACTTCAGTGAGGGTCAAGGAGAAGCTGCCTAAAAAACTGAGAGTCCAACGATTAAATTAATAAACATGGTTTTGCTTTCTTCTATGTTTTTCTTTCTTGTCTTTGCCTTTGTGTATACCTATTGCAAAGAAAGAGAGAAAAAGCTGGTAAAAGATAATCATACTATAGTCTTGCTACCTTGGGAATTGATTATGCTGCGGAGTTTAAGATTGAGAACATAGGAAACACATGCTTTGAAATTATGCATATCAATGGCAAAGTAATTGGGAAAAGAAAACAAAAGAAACACTTGCAATGAAATGGGGTTGCTTTCAAGGATAAACCTTTTTTTTTTAATACTAATTCGTCCCAAAGTCTTTCAACATTACGAGTACTTCATGAACCAAATGCTTGCTTTGTTAGATCAAATACAATAATACTTTTCTTTACCTTAGGCATGTATTACCAATATTCACATAAGTAAAATAAAAGAGTAATGATATATCTTCCTATAAATTTTTATATATTTTTTTATTATTTTATAAAGTAAATATTAAATAAAAAAATAAATACATTTAATATCTTAAAACATAAAAAAAAAACATCTAACATTTTCTTCATTTAGTAATTAAGAGAATTTATAAGAATAAAAGACAATAAAATTTAGAATTATTCAAAATAAAATGATAAATAAACCTGTTGGATGGTGTTCACTGCTTGGCTTGGGTTGAAGAGAAATGGAAAAATAAGCCTTGCACCGCAAGTCTTAAACAATTACTGTTACTCAGGTGGAATTTTCCGCATAATTAATGATTCATTAATACACCGCATCTTTTCAATTTTGGTTTGTACTTTCATAATTAAATGCTACTAATAAGTAGTCCTGGTACACCGAAATTCAATTGTTTTTCTTCTTTTACTCAAAAATTCAATTGTTTTGACCATTTTCAAACCTGCACTATTCCCATTCCCATTACACATACTCCCTTCCGAGTACTACCAATCTGTAACTGCAAATGAAGACTTGATGTTGACCATGACAACGGAAGCTGAATCTCTTAGAATTAGTGACTATTGGGCTTGGTGGATAGATAATATAGTAGACGGCCTAATATCCTAAGATAAACTCTGATACTGTCTTAAAATTAATGGGTCTAACTCATCTCTATAAAATTAATTTATAAAGTGAGATACTCTTACATTATATACTTCTGTGTAGCTTTATCTCTAAGCAATATGAGACTTAGATTTTTCTCACTAGAATCAGTTTCAGATAAGAAGATGAACGACCAATAACAGATTATGGGAACAGACAACTAGACGCACATGACAACCACAACCAAGTACCCCCACCAACTTTATTTTCTTACCCTCCAAACCTATATCCATAGTTCAAGGACAAACCACTGCAAATTAAAACCAAATGGCAAATAGGTGTACCCTTCACATCACATTCTAGCCATTGACACATAGGTACTTCCATAGTTCCATTTATCTTGTACATTTATTCAAGCTATAATAAATTAATAATTCTAAATTTATGAACGAGTAATTGAGAGCCAAGGATCAAATGAAAAACAAATTGCATCACTAAAACTATTTATACAGAGGAGAGGAATATATAGTCTAGAAAAATGTAAAATCACTATATGATAAAATGCCTAACTTACCAAAGCTGACCAAGGTTTAGCAATAATCTACAGAAAATAATAACAACAATTAATTATTCTGTCAATTAAAAAAGAAAAGGGGAAAATGAGATTTGGAAAGAAAAATTAAAATCAAAATCAAAATCCAACACCAGCTGGCGCGCCGACACCAAGCTGAGCCGGAGGAGGGTGTGGCTCGAGCTTCCTATTGTTCCAGAAACAAGCCTCCGGCGCGAGCTTAGCCGAAGACCTCATCGGCTCCGACTTGCAGCGCGTGAGAACAAACGGCTCGTAGCCGTTTTGTGATTTGGTGGACCCCATCAACTTCTGCTCTATCATCGTCGCCATCGACACCCCGGAGCCTCCTCCGGTCGCCGGAAAAGAGCACGAAGACCTCGGCGGCTGCATCGGCGGCTGAGGCGGTTTCTGCTTTTGCTTCGGCTTGGAGGAAGAGGACGAGGAAGAATCGACGGTAACCCTCTTGTCGCCGCCTCCGGCAACGGCGGGCTTTCCGGCGGGTCTCTCCGGCAACCAACGTATGAAGTCGGTGCTGCATACCCATGTCTCCTTTGACACCTCCATGGACAGCTTCGGCTCGCACATCATCAGCAACAAGCACTCCGGTAGCGTCCCCCTTTCTCTCTCTTCCCTTGACTCGTTTCCTCGACCCGTTGACTTCGGGTCGGATCCTTCGTGGGTTGGAGCCTGTTGTTCATTCTCTGCAGTCCCTTTCTCTCCTTCCTCCTCTGTTGACCCTTCTTTTGCTGCTGTTGCTGATTCGTCGTTTTCTGGTTCTGAAGCTTTTAGGAGCGTTGCGGCGGAGGAGGAAGAAGAAAGTTCAGCGCTTTCGTCGTTTTCCTTCTCCTTCGGGTTCTTCCCTTCACCCTCTAAGTGATGGGTCTCTTCAGTTTCTGGTTTCTCGAGATCTGCACGAGCTTCAGCTAGTGAAACACACGAAAAGGTCTCCACTTGATCATCACGAATGCCATTCCCATTTCCACTTCCTCTTCCTTCAACATCTTCATCTCCATCTTCACCTTTCTCTTCCTTGGCTTCAGGAAGTTCTTCGTTTGTTCTGCTTTCAATTTCGTAGCTTTCCTCTGCTTCTGCTTCTTCTGGTAAAATGGGGTCTTCACTGGCCACAACAACACAAGCCTGTGTCTCTCTTTGAAGAATGCTATCTTCTTCTGTTTTACTTTCCACTTGTTCTGCTTCTTCTTCTTCTTCAACTTGCTCCATTTCAATGTGTTGTTGGTCTTTGTCACCTTCTTCTTCTTCTTCTACTTGCTCTTCCTCCTCTTCATCTTCATCTTCACTATCCTCTCCTTCATCTTCTTCATCTTGGTCTTTCTTAACAGGCGACTCCCAAAAGCGGTTAGCCAAAGCAGCCATTTTGATAGGATCAGATCTACACCTCATCAACAAAAGAGCATTCTTTGGTGGGATACAAATGCTAACTCTTCCTTTCTCTTCTTCTTCTTCTTCTTCTTCTTCTTCTTCCTCTTGTTTCTTATTCCCCTCCACCGCATCAATATCAATATCCTCAAAAACATGCCTTCTCTGACTATAGCTTCTCTCACTTTTCTCCCTTCCATCATCATCATCCTCCATCATCTCCATCTCCTCCTCATGATGCTCCATCACAAGCTCAATCCCTCTTCCCTTCCCATCCCCCTCTTGCAAAGCCACCAACCATCTAGCAAGTGCAGCCCCACATGAACCCTCTCTCCCATGTCCACCACCAGATCCTACCCCACCTACATTCTTATCCTCTTTCTCCTTCTCACTTGACATGCAAGAAGACCTACAAGGAAAGAAGCAACTGAACTCTCTCAAGGCCTCACATATTGTCAAAGGGAGATGAACCCATCTCTGATTCCTATGCTTTAAACACTCCTGTTGCTGCTGAAAACTCTGGTGATTCTGATACTGAAACCCTTGACTGTTTTGCCTAGTGAGATCTGGATTCAAACCACCTTGTTCACCACCAGCACCACCACCTCTTCTGAAGCTAGCTTCACCTCTCCTCTTTGATCTTGACCTCATCTTCTTCCCTTGCTTCTTGGTCTTCACCCTCACTTGTCCAATGCAGGTAACTTTTGGGGATGAAGGTTCTGGATTCTCAAAACCACACCCTCTTCTCTTTCCACCACCAGTTGTTGGGAACATTGGAGAAGCTTGACCTCCTTTCATGCTACCATTGCTCTTGAGCCTCCTGCTTAAGGAAGCTGAGAGGGATATCTGAGGAGGGTCTCTGCTACGGCTTGGGCTGAGAATGGATTTTGAAGAGAGCTTCATGGATGAAGAAGACAAACGGGAAGTGAAGCAAACAAAGAGCTCGCTTGTGCTGCTGTTACTACTTGTTGTACGATGGGGTTTTTCTGTGTCCATCCTTTTGTTTCAAAGTAACACTTGGCAAGACATGGTGATTGAGTGACAAAACAGGATTTTTTTGGGGATAAATCAATAAGGGTCTATGATAAATGAAGGAACTTTGCTTGGTTGTATGGTGGGGGTGGTCTCTGCAGAGTGCAGAGCTATAGATTGCAAGGTGACTCACTATACTATTATGTGAATGAGAGTGTGAGTGAGAGAGTGGGGAAAAGGGTTTTAATGGATGTGGAAGGTGACGAAATGCTGTTTGTCTTTAGCAAAATGTAACTTTGTGACTGTAGGGTAGTCTTGTTGTCAATTGCGCATTTTTTTTTCTCATATGACAATAATGCCCTTCTTTTGATGTTAGACCGAGTGTGTATTTGATGTTAAAGGTAATTTTGATTTAACTTGATTTTATAAAATTGATTTATAATATGTTTGGTTACATATTTAAATCGTTTTTTTTATAGCATTTTTAATGGTGCAATTTAATTTGGGTTGTTTAACCTATTTTGATGGGTCCTATTATGATATATCATATTTTAAGAATTCTAATACTTTTTATTTTAATAGACATAAATTTACTTTCACTTTCATTTTCATTGGTTGACAACATAAAAAATATATTTTTATTGTTTAAGGACCAACACTTATATAAACAATGGAGCTTTGATTTAAATGACATGTCATTGAATTTCAATAGTAAACTATGCAAGAAACAGTTATTTAAATTTAAAAACTCACTAAGCTCTCCTCATCGGAGATGCTCTAAGGCACGACAATGCGAAAGCTACCGAGTGTTGCATCTCCCTAATCATGTGGTGGTTGTGGAGTCATTGGAGAAGCAAACATCAGGGTCTATTTGGATAAATGATTTATTTAAATGCTTATGTATTAACTATTTTTATAATTAAAGAGAAAATGTGATTAAACTGATTTTATATAAGTTGTAAGCAGTCTTGATAAGATATTTTGAAGAGCTTGTGAAAATAAATATAAAACAGCTTATGAGCTAATCATAAAATGTTTTTATAAGCTTTCTTAAACACTCTTACAAGTGTTTATGTCAGTATATAAACTCGAATAAATTCTGTATAAGTGAATTCAAACACACCCTTAGTGTAAAATTTTTAAGCAAAAGCTACAAAACGTTACTTAAAGTGGAATCGATTTTGGGGCAACATAATTGTCTTTCTCTTTCCCTTAAATTTTTTTTTGATAGGTCAATGTTAGTTGTTAGTTAATTGTTAGTATTGTTAGTTTTTTTGGAGTGAGGGAGAATTCAACCCACTCCCTCCTTATTTCTCCACTCCTTATCTCCCCTTACTCAACCACCAAACCATCCTTATATCCCCTCTCTTAAAAATCTAAATACCAAAATTTTTAGTAAAATCAATTTTAGGTGATGTGCATCCAAACATGCACTCGGATTCTTGGGGGGAGCACTTTATGTTTGAGATAGTGGGCTTTTTTTGGAATCTACCATCTTTCCAAAAATTAATTTGGAAAATACTACGGTTTTCAGATTAATTAGCAATCTACCATTGTTTTTTTTAGTTGAGAAGTCCCCTCTCCCAAAAGGGACTTCTCACCATCGTTTTATTTTTTTTTCAAAATTTTCTATGGGAAGTCCCCTCCCCCAAATCTGACTTCTCAACCTTATTTTAATTATTTTTTCAAAATTGCTTATCGGAAGTCCCCTATCCCAAAAGGGATTTCTCACTATAATTTTTTTTTATTTTCTTTTTTCCGTTTGATTTTAGTAGTTTTAGGTTTTTGTTAAAGTGGTTTATGGTATTAGGTGGTTTGTGATTTTAGGGTTTAGGTGGTTTTAGGGTTATTTAAATTAATTAAATTATTTTCTTTATTAATTCAATTTATTAATTAATAATTATCATAATTAAGTTAGTCTAGAACCTTAATAGTAAATAATAATACAATAAAATGATTACCATTAAAATTTTAAAAGGGGTACAACGATCCACATTTCTTACTCTGTGGAATGTCTAGGATGGTAATTAGGACATCTATTCCTGGTATGACCCTCATTTCGACACAGTCCACACCTTTTAGTGTGACGACTCCTTTCTACCTGATCCATCTCAGTGCGAATGCGGGTAGATTGTGGACGACCCCGTGGTAGCCTTCGCATTTGCGGTTTGTGGCACACTTGAGGTCCAGTATATTGTGGTCAATATTCTTCGTTGGGCAACACACTGAACTCTTCGTGGTAAACGTTGAAGACGTTTTCCAACTTATACACGGGAGGCACATATATCATGTAATCGGGGGAAACTGATGAACAAACAGCGATGACATGTGAACACGGGATGTGTATTGCCTGAAACTTACCACAGTCACATTTCCTTTCATCTAGATCTACCTTTCATCTAGACTAACTTAATTGTGGTAATTATTAATTAATAAATTGAATTAATAAAGAAAATAATTAAATTAATTTAAATAACCCCAAAACCCTAAAACCACCTAAACCCTAAAATCACAAACCACCTAATACCATAAACCACTTTAACAAAAACCTAAAACCGCTAAAATCAAACGGAAAAAAGAAAAGAAAATAAAAAAATCATGGTGAGAAGTCCCTTTTGGGGGAGGGGACTTCCCATAGGCAATTTTAAAAAATTAATTAAAACAAGGGTGAGAAGTCGGATTTGGGGGAGGGGACTTCTCATAGAAAATTTTGAAAAAAAAATAAAACGATGGTGAGAAGTCCCTTTTGGGGGAGGAGACTTCTCAACTAAAAAAAACAATGGTAGATTGCTAATTAATCTAAAAATCATAGTATTTTCCAAATTAATTTTTGGAAAGATGGTAGATTCCAAAAAAAAGCCGAGATAGTGTGATGATATGAATGTGATGAATCATATCATATATGATCCAAAATGGAACTGGGGTTTTGATTGAATGCTTGTGACTGAAGTACTCAAGTCTCAAGGTTCCTCTCCGTGTTCAGCAGAAAAAGGGCAAAATCATCTGCGTGCACGAGACTTTTGGTAGATCAACAACTTTGGTAATGACAGAAGGTGGTGGAAAAAGATTAAAAAGAATAGAAAAGGAAAGGTGATGGGTGGAAAAGAAAATTTGTGTGTGGGGAGGAACGAATATCAGGAAAATGGCAGGCATATATATATAATATATTCCTGCAAGACACAGATAAAGGACATTTTGGTTGGACACATATCATCCAAAATGTAAAATATATATATTTGGAAAATTATATTTTCAGCAAAATAAACACTTTCTCAGATAAACAACAATTGGTAAGATTTCTAAAATATTTTATGGATATAATGTGACTGTTTTCTAACTATGCTATAGTTTCTGCTCAACAAAACACTACCAAAATAATAACCAAATGTACAGGAAACTTACCACAATACCAAACCTGAACAACTAAAACCTCGACAATTTCTTTTCTTTATGAAAAACAAAACCCTACCTAACGGTACCAAATTTGTCATAATCAGAAGGATCCTCAACCACATTGAAGGAAGAGTCTCAAATCCAATTTGAGAAAAACTTGCTTGTTACCTGTTTTCTTAATACGCCAAATTAATGCCTATAAACAAGAAATGTGATGTAGAATAAAATATTAAATATTTGTAATATGATATTCCTGAATATAAATTAAAAACCATTGAACACTGAGTGTCCAATCTATTTATCATATATACTTCATCAATTTTCTCGATTCATCCGTCAACATTTCCCATTTTTATAAATTCACATCAAGTGTATGCTACAATAATAATGGACTCTATTCTTTGTTCTAGAAAATCAATCATCAATCATATAATACAATGCTGTTTCGCAGGTGGCCTCATGGGAAATGGTTGGAATCAAGGAGAGCACCAAAATGAATACATACATATATAAACATAAACACATATATATATATATATACATATGACGAAACTGGATCCCCTGCTGCAGAGGCAGCAGGGTGTTGTAAGTGAGGAAAGAGAGAGAGAAAAGTAAGAGAGAGAGAAAAATGAAGAGAGAGACAGAGAGAGTGGATCTCTCTGCAGCGGCTGCAGAGGATCCAGGTCCACATATGACATTTGAGTATGTGATATCCCATTAATTGAGATTGAGATGTAATCTTATAAAAATGTATAATAGTTTTCACTTATATTAATATACCATACAGTAAAATAGTGTGTAACTGAGAATAGTATAGGAAGGAACGTGGCCAGATCATATAGAAGGGGAGGAGGCAGAAGCAGACGAAGGAGAGAAATGGTGGACAAAAGTTAATTTAATTTAATTTAATTTGGCCTTGGGAATATCATCATAATATTCATATTCATGTTCATGTACTTTAACAAAATTCAATGTGTCCATCCGTATGGTGTGAGAACTGAGAAGTGGCAAGTGCAGTGCAGCCTTGTAGTAATGTAATATTGTATGTGTAAAATACTACACTAATTAAATGTAAAATAATCAACAGTGTACTACTGTGTACAGTGCCTGTCTGTAACTCATGGTTGGCTTTTTCGGCTTTCCCCACTCCTCACTTTTCACGGATCGGGATTCGCTGCTGTAGAGAATTCTGCTGTTGTTACGGTTGATGTATCATGATCATTGGATAGAGATTGGACGGTTCATTTTTTATGTATTAAAAAAGATTAAAAATATATATTTAAAATATAAACTATCTAATCTCAATTTAACGATTTTGATTTTTCAACAACATCAACGGCATGGATTCCCAACAGCCGGGGAATCCATTTCACTTTTCACAGTCCCTTCTCACAAGACGCTATTATTATTCTTTGTTGGTTTCTGAACTGGTAAATCTTCCTTTTTCCTTTTTGATAAAAAAAATCTTCTTTTTTCTTTCCACTACAACAGATTGAATATAAGAATTACAGTAAATATTTAAGAGTGAATGGTCACTTTAGTCCCTGAGAGATATAGACGGTGTCATATTAGTCCATGAAAAATAGAATATTAAAATTTAGTCCCTGAGAGATTCTAACGTTTGTCAGTTTAGTCTCTACCGTCATCTCTCCATTTGCATTGCTTAGTTGTCACGTTAATGGCTACGTAGGACTCCTACGTGGCAGTCCACGTGTGGAGGAGCTCAGGCCATAGTAGTATCATAGTAACAGGGACTAAAATGACTAAAAAACAAAAAACAAAAATTAAAGAAATAAAGGGACCAAAAAACAAAAACCACGGGGAGGAACCAGAGAGGAGGGCGCAAGGGTTCAGAGCCAGAGTTCTTCTTGCAGTGGGGGAATAGGAAGAGGCTTAGATGTGTGAGGGTCAAAGACCCTCGGATTTCATCTAGGCTCAACGGTGGAATCCGAAGGAAACTTGATCATATTCATCATCGTTCTGGTGTGACTGTTTCTGAGAAGGAAAGTTCACATCTTCATCATCAACAACAACCCAATCGCCTCATAAGGTGTGGTTAACCACAAACAACAACAACAAACGAGAGATCTCCTTAGATTCCTCTTCTTCTTTTTTTCCTTCAAAACTTCTTCCCCATCTTTGATTTCTCAGAAAAAAACTGGGATTTTGGTTTATTAAAATGTAATGATGGTGTTTCCCTCTTGTTGGTTGCTGAGAAACTCTCTCAAAGGAAGATAAGTAGCACAAAAAAGAGAAAAACTTTTAACTTTTTTCAATCCCCTGAAAAATGGGTGTTTTTGTTTATGTAATGTAATGATACTGTTTTCATTTGGGTGTGTGGTGGCTGAGGCCTGAGAGTTTTTCTCAGAGGAAGAGAAGAAGTAGCAAGGAGAGAAAAAAATTTCCCTTTTTTTCAACTCACTCTTGTTTGGTTTCCAGAAAAGAAAGAAGACATTTTGGGTGATTTAATGATGCTAAAATCGATTTTTTTTTTTGCATACCCAGATGCGATAATCATGTTTTCTCTTCTGGGGTGGGAGTTTTTTTTTGGTCGTTTTTTTTTATTTTTACAGAACAAGAGGGTATTGGATCTGTGATTTCTATGAAAATGTGTGGAATTTGCTATTTTTCTCATTTTTTTTGTGATTTTGATGTGAGTTTTTTTGGGGTGTAGGAATTCCGATGGGGCTATTCTCCGGTCGGCAGCCGAAGAGGGTAAAGGCGGCGGTGTCGCCGGAGAAGAAGGGGGAAAGTTCTTAATGAAGGGTCTTTGCATTGTTTTATAATTTTCAAAAGTTACAAAATTGGTCCCTGTGGTTTTTGTTTTTTGGTCCCTCTATTTCTTTAATTAGTCATTTTAGTCCCTGTTACTATGATACCACCGTGGCCTGAGCTCCTCCACACGTGGACTGCCACGTAGGAGTCCTACATGGCCATTAACGTGACAACTAAGCAGTGCAAATGGAGAGATGACGGTAGGGACTAAACTGACAAACGTTAGAATCTCTCAGGGACTAAATTTTAATATCCTGTCTCTCAAGGACTAATGTGAAACCGTTTGTATCTCCCAAGGACTAAAGTGACCATTCACTCAAATATTTAATAACATGACGTAAAACTATATTTTTAGAATAATTCTGAGTCTTTTATCTTTTATTATTATAAATTTTTTTAGAGAAAGTATTAAATATTTTTTGGCTTAAATAAATTTTGGGTCCTTTCAAATTTAGGCATTTTAAAATTAGTTCATACAAAAAAAAGTTAAACTTTTTTTGTCCTACAAATATATTTTTTAGTCCTTTTGGTGATTTGGCAATATTTTAGGGTGATGTGGCATCGTGACATCATGTCATTAATCCTACGTGGCAGCTGACACATCATTTAAAAATTTGTAGGAACTGACACGTGGCCTAATTTTTTTTTTTATTTCCCTTTTCCTCTTTCCCTTTCCCCACCGCCACCACCACCCCATCTGTAACATCCGCTTTTTGTAACTAATTGTTTATTTTTGTCTTATATGAATTTGTGTGATATAATTATTTTGAGTTTTATTTTTAGCTTAAAAATAGGATTTAAATATGCATGTTTAAGAATACTTTTGAAAACGGTTGATTTTCACCTTCTGTCAGGTCTAGTTTCCAAGTCCGTTTCTTTGCGTTTTCCATCTTTTTCTGTTTTATATGAATTTTTGTTCCAAAAATATTGTGTGATTTATTTTTAGCTTAAAATTAGTAATAAAATACATGCATTCTAAAATACTTTTGAAACAGTAGCTTTTCAGTCAAAATTGGGTCTTTTTACAGAAAACAGTTTACGTCTAACTGACGGAAAGTGTTTTAAATAGCTTGAGTATGTTAAAACAACTCAATAAATAAACTTCCTTCACAAAAGTTGGTTATTTTATTATTTTAGATTTTCTGGAATTTTTCTGGAATTTTTGAAAAACTTTCAAAAAATACCAAAAACTACGCTATCCGGGGACGTTTTAACGCAAAAACCTTGTTTAACATGTATAATTTTCGTGACAAAGGTCCATAACAAATTTATATTTTATTTTTAATTATTTATTTCATGATTTTAGAAATTATTTCTGTGCAAGTTTTGAAAACCCTATTTTTTTCGCATTTTGCGGGGTTATACCTGTGAAATGATGAAAACCGAAGAGTTTGCACTATCTATAAAATTCAAAAATGAATGCCACGAAATTATTTAGGCTTGTCATGGCATTTTCTAGCATTCTCATTGGTTCTCATCAATTTTAACTAATTATTTCAATTTTTGATTTATGAAAAGACCAAAATACCCTTGATTTTCACTCTTTTTCATCCAAACCCTAGGGGTATTCTTGGAATTTCACATCCTCTCCATCCCTGTTTTATTCTGGCCGCCCTCCCCATCCTCTTGAAGAGTCTTGAAGCTTCTCCTTTGTTCTAGAGCCACAGATATTTTGTTAGATATTTATTATGTAATTAGGATTTATTAATTTTTCAAAAATGAAAAAAATCAAGATATTTTGTTCCCTCTTCCTCTTTCAGCTGTGGACTCCTCCCTATAAATAGGGAGGGGGTGCTCTTCTAATTATTCACAATTCACTTGAAGCAAATCACTCACAAAATCCTTTTTCTTTCTCCTAGTTTTCCTTTGGTTTTCTTTGTTCCTAGTCAAGTTTTTTTGTGTTGTTGTTCTTGTGTTCTTGAGTGTTCTTGGCTTGTTCTTCCATCTTCATAAGACTAAGGTATGGGGAAATCCTTTCCACGTTAGTTTGATCTTTGTTTTGTTGAGTTTTGGGTGTTTATGCTTTAAATAAATAGTTTTATTTGTAAAATTGTTTTAAAAATCCTACTATGTCTTATTTTTATTTTAAAATGTGATTTTTCAAAATAGTAAAGTTATAATGCCCAATTTAATTATAAAGTTTAATAATTGTACCGTTACGCTGGCGAAATTTTAACGATAAAGGTTTGATCACCCAGTGAGCTATGCCTCCGTGATCAACAAATCTAAGAAATTGTAAAATTGAACCTTTGTAGTTCTTTTGACGGGTATGGATGGGGTGCTTTGGTCAGGCATAAGAATACATCTTCGGTGTACTCATACGGTCGGGCTCAAGGGCCGTATCTCTATTACGCCATTGGGACAAGAGCAAGTGACTAAATACGCTAAAAAATCCTAAACCGATATTTTTCTTCCATTTCCATGTTCTTTTCAAAAATATATAAAACTTATATTTTTACTGTTTATATACAGACTGATGATGGGTTAAGGTAGTTCATTTGTATGGATCTGTCTAGGAAAGACAAAGGTCTTTGAAGGAGCCCAAAAGCTCACCAAGATCTTTCTTGGGAACCATACCGGTGCGCTATTTGCAACACCCTTTCTCCAAAAAGGATATTACACCATAGTAACCAAGATTTTCGTAATAATTTTCTAAGTAACTTTGATTTAAACAAGTTAAGTTCCAAAAAAATACGGATAAAATTTTTGCCTTTTTAAAAGATGAGAAGAATAGGGAGTCCATTCCTTCCTTTTCTATCACGTGGTGAAATAAAAACAGTATTAGTAGAAACACTGAAATAAAAACAACATCCTCAAGTATATATATCAAAAGAGTTTGCATCAGTACAAGCAAGGAGTTTCTAAAACTACTATACATCAAAAAGCAGTAAAAACACTAAAACAAACTAAAAAGAAAATGACTGAAATAAAAGACTGAAATGAAAATTACTAAGTAATATAAAAGTCAGGTCCACTCTAAACTACTTGTAACACCCCTTTCTCAGGAGGCATTACACTTCGTAACTGAACCTCTAATGCGGAAATTAAAATCTTTCTTCTTATTCTTCTTTCGAAAAATGCTGTCAAAATTTATTTAATTTTCACAAATGGATTTTCTCTGTCAATTTTTTTTCTAAAAGAAATACTTTGTGAGAATAAACACCAACCAGAAAACAACATAGAAACTAAAACTTATTCAATTATAATGGAACGTATCATACACAAGAAATCCCTTTCCCAAATCAGTACAGACTCTCTATGCTGGTCAAGCACTAAGAACTTCTACAAAAAGTTCAAATAAGAAAAACTTCAACAAAACTAGGACTCGTACGTCCTCTCACTTTGTTGACACGTCTTCAATGCACGTCTCGTTCTTCGAGTCCTGTCTAGTCCACTCAGCTAGTAATCAATCTATATGAATCATGTTCCGAAGGGCACAAAACATATAGGCAAGGGTGAGTTTCTCCCAAAAGCCACAATCAAGAAACATACATAGTAAAAGGAAAAATACTACTTATTATACTTCAAAAATAAGTAGATATCATTTGAAAACTTTTCTCTAAGTTCACAAAATTACCCAAGTCACATCATCACGAAAATCACCCAATTAGATCCAAACAATATGCATGACACTTCAATAATCTCTCATCACACTGGTGCACTGCTCCATGGAGACTTCTCTTTCCTCAACTAAGTAGAGCGATATGGCGGAACTTGTACCTAACATAAATGCAACCTGACCATCTCTTAGCCCTCGTTGTCATTTATTCGGTATGGCCCATTGTGCTAACTCGTGCACCACATCATAAATAAGACAAGCCGGTCAGGATCATTCAAGCCGGGTATACTACTCTTCTCGACACAAGGAGATTCCCCTCAAGGCCATTGAGAATTTCGTGACCTGAACGCCCTCAAAGACTTATAGTCAGACTATGCTTATTCTCAATCCATCACCTTAGGATTGTATACTCTCATCATAGCATAAAGCTAGCCTGGCAAAAGCCAATATCTCAAATGCATATGACAATACAATTCATACACACATACAAGGAGAATAATGCAATCCTTCATTTAGGATTTTCATCGCCACGTGTTAGCTCTCTCCCAACACCGTGTAGCATTATTCCTCAAATCTTCAACTCGCCACGTGTTGACCCTCTCTCAACAACGTGTAAAATTTTAAGTTAACAACGCCACGTTTGGACTCTTTTCCAACTACGTGTGGGACTCTTCGCATTTATAAAAATGCCCCTTACTTCTTATTATTTGTTAAAACCACATAACTTTTTATAATTATATTTTGACCCCAAAACGTCCAATTCCTGCGTCCAGTTCCTGCGTCCAGTCTCTGCGTCCAGTTCCTGCGTCCAGTCTCTGCGTCCAGTTCCTGCGTCCAGTCCTGAGTCCAGTCCTGAGTCCAGTCTCTGCGTCCAGTCCTGCGTCTAGTTTCTGCGTCCAGTCTTTGCGTCCAATTCCTGCGTCCAGTTTCTGCGTCCAGTCTCTGTGTCCAGTTTTCACGTTTTCTACCCCCGAACTTTTATAACATTATACTTTTGGCCCAAAGTGCCCAGACTTTCAATTTCATGCCCATAATAAATAAAGCATAACACTACTTTAAATATTACAATTATCCCAAATGGATCAAATAAAGCACAAATAATTAAATACACATAATCACTTCAATACATGCCATTTTTATCATACACAATCAAGAGAACAATCATACAATCAAAACGCAAGATTTTTACCATACAAAAACCATAGAGCTAACTCATGCTAAAACTTACATTTTTGACAAATCCAAGCATACACACACATTTTTCTTATTAGGTAAATTTCTTAACTTTTCATTTTAGCCCAAGTATTACGAAAACATCCATGACATTAAAATTTACCAATCCTCATACAAAAACCCTAGAGCTACCAATCTTAGTTTAGTGATCTAAAACCCATCAAGGATGGTTTTAACCACTCAAATCAAAGATGAAACTCAAGGTTGTTGAGTTATCATCAAGCCATCCAAAACATACAACATACTACTACATAAAAATTATGTCTTTTAGAAGAACATCCCACTTACCTCTTGAAGAGAAGCTTTGAACACTAAGATCCACTTCTAGCTTTGTTGTTCCACTAGTATCAAAACTCCTTTCATAATATTATACAACATACAAGCATAAATATACTTTCTTTGTAGAAAAAACCAAAACCCTAAGAAGAAGAAAAATATGAGGGGATGATAACTTACTCAAGCCCTAAAAAATTAGATCAAGGAGTGGTTTTCAAGCCTCTTGGTTCACAAGGTGTAAACCTATGCCAAAAGAACAAAGCTTGGCTTTAAAAATGGAAGAACACATTATCTAAAAAATCAAAGAATGGAGATAATGGAACCAACCTTCTTTTGTGAAGCTTGAAGTGCAAAAGCTCTCAAAACACTAAGGATATAGCTTATGGAAAAGCTTGGAACTTAGAGAGAAAATGGGTTTTTTCTTTGGGAGCAAGATGCAAATGAGGAAGATGAATTTCTCTCTCCCCTTCCCCTTGTATAATTCGGCTGAACCAAAAGGAAATGGAGGGCCAAGATTTGCTTAGAGGCAAGTGGTATTAACTTGGAATAAATTAAGAGTTAAAGGTGTTTTAATATTTCTTCCAACCAAGACTTTCAAGGCATGAGCACATGGGCACAAATCAGAATTTTGGGGGCTGTGTGGGGCGCAAGATTGCAGCTGAAAATGAGAGGAAGGAGTGTTCACACTTGGGGTTTTGCTTTTGGAAGCACAAGTGGCCAAAAATTGCTTATTATAATATTATTTTGAAATAAATATTTCTCCAAATAATTGATTAATGGAAAAATTATTTTTGAGACCTAAAATTAATATAATAAAGGTTAGAATTTCAAAACTCAAGTTTTGATCATTTTCTGATACCCCGTTTGCGCTACGGTTACCCGTAACGTGCTAAAAACGGCTAAAAATAAAATTTTCTGAAAAACTCTAGAAAAATTCCTAAAAATCATAAATATTAAAGAAATAACTTTTGTTTCGTTAAAATATTTTTTTGACATAAAAACGGTCTCCGGAAAAATATAAAACCTTTGACGTTTGCAAACCGAGTCACGGTTTACGCTATTTTTTAGTTTTTCGATTTCTTCCAATTTCTACCCATCTAAAAATCATAAATAATCCAAAAACACTAATGATATCCCTAACTTTCCATTTGGATCATTTCTTAGCCCTCTGGTAATTATCTGTTCATTACGTGTCACATAGTCCATTCTACAGGGACCAAAACTGTAACATCTTTATCCTAATCTCAGAAAATTTCAAACTAAAATTCTAAAATCCTTAAATAATATAAAAATACTATTTGTCTCTTTAATTGCTCATGATGGCATTGTCTTGGCCTTCAAATCAGTAAAATCTTATTTTTCTGTCTATAACCAAAATTGCTTTCTGTTGAAATTTCCAATTTCAACTCGAAATCCTAGTTGTTTTACTATGAGCAACTGTAGTCATGACATTTCATTTTCTAGTATTATCTTATAGTATGCAATTTGATCTACTAGCTTAATAGTATAGAATTTACTATAGATCTAAAAATGCGGGTGTTACACTACTCATGACGGAGAGATTCAGTAGCTGAGCCTCCAAGAACATCGCCCTCATGCTCCTTAGATACCTTCCCCTTGCCCTTGCGGAGACGCTCCCAAATCCTATCCTGGGCCTCTAGAGATCCATCCGAGACGCTTGTCTCTCCAGAAGGACCTGCTGAGGTAGGGTGATACCTCTCCACACTGGCTGCTCTAACTCTACTCTGCATCTCTCCAGGTGGTGATCGAGGCGTGTAAGTCCTCGGCTCATCGTCAGAAGTCCTGTCATGTGCGGTAACAACCTCTCTGCTGGGATGTGAAGACGGAGTCCTAAAAGCTGACCTCCGCATCCTCCCATAAAATCTTCTCCATCTACCATAGACACGCTTAGCTGCTGGGAGCCTAGGGATGTACTCCGGCCCACTCTCTGAGTCTGTAGACCCCTCTGTAATCTGCCTGAGTGGTAACTTCACAGAAAGTACCACTGGTTCCCTCTATTCCCTACAGTTACCATCAACAGTGCCATCAGTGACACATATCCTGCCCACAAAGGTACTCCACTGAGTGATGTTATCTATCTCCCAGATCACATCTATACCTCCCAACGGGGTGATGCTAAGACGTCTCACTGGGTCCAATCCTGTCCGAGGATAACTCATCTACTCAACCACATACAAAACAACATGGAAAGTAGGCAGGGTGAAAAACTTACACAAGTTAAGAATGTTAGTTTCAAAAAGTATACATACAATACTTATACAGTATATTTTCAGAGTCTTACCACCCAAATCACACTTAGGAATAAAACACTGTAAAACCAAGAAACAATCAAGAATAGATCACCAATCACAGAAGTAACGTCAATCACAGATAAACATCAATCACAGATAAATTGTCAATCACAGATAAAACATCAATCATAGATAAATTATCAATCACAGATATATTTATGCATGATACTTCAATCTCTCTCATAATACACCGGTGTGCTGCTCCAAGGAGACTTTTCCCACCAAACTCCATTGAGCGATAGGCCTGCGACAAGTCTTAACAGAACAACCAGGTAGTCCCCCTCAGACCCCCTGGCAGTCATTCCGAAATGCGCATTCACATCCATATCATGAAATAGGTCCGTCAGTCAGATTTATCCAAGCCGGGTATACGACTCGTCTCAGCTCAAGGGTATTCACCATGCAATGCTATTGAGACTTTCGAAACCTGGATAATCCCAGAAGGCAATTGTAGCCCAACGCAACTCTATTCTCAACCCTCTCTGGGTTGTACTGCTCAAAAAACCTGTATGCAAATGACACTAAAAAAAATTGCATAATATCACTTTGGTTTCTCTTGTAAAACCTTCTCTGTTTTACTGTATTAAATCTCTTAATACAAAACCACATAGAATACTCTTATTCTATCACCACAGAAAATCTCTTAAAACTTAACCATTATATTACTCTTTTCGGCTGTACACATTTATTTTAATAATAATTACACTGTGATAGAGTCAAATGCGGTAACGAACTTAACCAGAATAATATTAACGGGAATTATTACTTAAGTTCATTATTTTTGGGAAAGCCCTTGGGAAGCTGATCAGGTAATCTTCGCCACGTATATACAAACTTGCTAAGACAGGAAAAATAGCGCACCGGTATGGTTCCCAGGAAAGATCAGGTGAGCTTGTAGGCCCCTTCAAAGACCTTTTTCTTTCCTAGACAGATCCATACAAATGAACTACCTTCTCCCATCATTAGTCTGTATATAAACAGTAAAAATCACAAGTTTTATATATAACAGAGTCCCAAATCATGAATTTCTTCCAAATAATTTAACAGTTTACTATTAATTTATTTTACCCAATCAACCTCTATATATATATTTTCGAAAAGAACATGGAAATGGAAGAAAAATACCGGTTTAGGAATTTTTAGCATAGTTAGTCACTTACTCTCGTCCCAATGGCGTAATAGAGATACGGCCCCTGAGTCCGACCGTATGAGTACACCGAAGATGTATTCTTATGCCTGACCAAAGCACCCCATCCATATCCGTCAAAAGAAGTACAAAGGTTCAATTTTACAATTTCTTAGATTTGTTGATCACGGAGGCCTAGTCCACTGGTTGATCGAGCCTTTATCGATAAAATTTCGCCAGCGTAATGGTACAATTATTAAACTTTATAAATAAATTGGGCATTATAACTTTACTATTTGAAAAATCATATTTTAAAATAAAAATAAGACATAGTATAATTTTAAAACAATTTTACAAATAAATAACAATTTATTTAAAGCATAAACACCCAAAACTTAAAAACTCAACAAAATAAAGATCAAACTAACTTGGAAAGAAATTCCCCATACCATAGCCTTATGAAGATGGAAGAACAAGCTAAGAATAATAAGAACAACACAAGAAAAGCTTGATTAGAAAATAAAGGAAACTTAAAGGAAAACAAAGGAAAAGAAAAGAATTTTGGAGTGAATTTTGGGAGGAATTCTTCAAGTGAGTTTGTGATGAAAATGAAGAGCTCCCCCCCCCCCCTCTATTTATAGCCAAAATTTCGTGCAAGGGGGTGGGGTTAAGACCAACCATGGTTTGGTTTAATTTAACCATGATTTAATTAAAGAAAAAACCAAAATTAATTATTTAAAAACCCATTGGCCAACTTCTATGACTCATATGCAACTAGGACCACTTGGACTTCCCACTTGCATGGTTGAGGCGGCCAGAATCAAGGCTGGGAGGGGAGGATGTGATTTTCCAAAAATACCCCTAGGGTTTGGATGAAAACAAGGGTATTTTGGTCTTTTCATAAATCAAAAATTGAAATAATTAGTTAAAAATGATGAGAACCAATGAGAATACTAGAAAATGCCACAAGGAGTCCAAATAATTTCGTGGCACTCATTTTTGAAATTTATAAATAGTGCAAACTCTTCGGTTTTCATCGTTTCGCAGGTATAGCCCCGAAAATGCAGAAAAATAGGGTTTTCAAAACTTACACAGAAATAATTTTAAAAATCATGAAATAAATAATTAAAAATAAAATATAAAATGGTTATGGACCTTTGTCACGAAAATTATACCTGTTACACAAGGTTTTTGCGTTAAAACGTCCCCAGGTAGCGTAGTTTTCGGTATTTTTTGAAAGTTTTCCAAAAATTCCAAAAAATCTAAAATAATAACAGAACCAACTTTTGTGAAGGAAGTTTATTTATTGAGTTGGTTTAACACACTCAAGCTATTTAAATCACTTTCCGTCAGTTAGACGTAAACCGTTTTCTGTAAAAAGACTCGATTTTGATTGAAAAGCTACCGTTTTAGAAGTATTTCGGAATACGTATATTTTATTAATAATTTTAAGCTAAAAATAAATCACACAATATTTTTGGAACAAAAATTCATATAAAACAGAAAAAGGACGAAAAACGCAAAGATACGGACGTTGGAATTAACCCTAATGGAAGCTGAAAATCAACCACTTTCAGAAGTATTCTTAAACATGCATGTTTAAATACTATTTTTAAGCTAAAAATAAAACTCAAAATAATTATATCACAAAAATTCAAATAAGACGGAAATAAACAGTTAGTCATAAAAGCGGATGTTACACTATTTTTCCTATCTTAATAAGTTTGTATATACGTGGCGAAGATTACTTGATTAGCTTCTAAAGGGCTTTCCCAAAAAGAATGAATTTAAGTAATAATTCCCGTTAATATTATTCTGGTTAAGTTCGTTACCGCGTTTGACTCTATCACAGTATAATTATTATTAAAATAAATGAGTACAGTCAAAAAGAGTAATAAAATGGCTAAGTTTTTCAAGAGTTATTTCTGTATTTATAGAATGAGAATATTCTATGTGGTTTTGTATTATGAGAGATAATACAGTAAAACAAAGAAGATTTTACAAGAGAAACCAAAGTGATATTATGCAATGTTTGAGTGATCATTTGCATAAAGGTTTTTGAGCTTACAACCTAGAGGATGGGTTGAGAATAGAGTCTGGTTGGGCTACAATTGCCTTATGGGATTATCCAGGTTTCGAAAGTCTCAATAGCCTTGCATGGTGATAACCCTTGAGCTAAGACGAGTCGTATACCCGGCTTGGATAAATCTGACTGACGGACCTATTTCATGATATGATTGAGATGCGCATACTGAATGTTTATCCAGGAAATCTGAGTGAATTCTGGGTATTCTGTTAGGTCTTGTCGCAGGCCTATCGCTCAATGGAGTTTGGTGGGAAAAGTCTCCTTAGAGTAGCACACCGGTGTATCAGTAGAGAGATTGAAGTATCATGCATAAATATCCTATTGTTGATGAGATAGATGTGATTGATCTGTGATTGATAATATATCTGTGATTGACGTGACATCTGTGATTGTTGATATATTCTTGGTTGTTTCTTGGTTTTCAGTGTTTTATTCCTAAGTGTGATTTGTGTGGTAAGTGTATGAAAATATACTGTATAAGTATTGTGTGTATGCTCTTTTAAACTATCATAGTATCATTCTTAACTTGTGCAAGTTTTTCACCCTGCCTACTTTCCATGTTTTGTCCATATGTGGTTGAGTAGATGATGTTGTCGAGGTTTAGATCGGGTACGGGTTGGAGGCCTGGTAATCATCCTTTTACGGTGGAGGAGCAGAAGTCTTACTCCGATTTACAAAGAAGGAAGATGAGGAAGGTGCCAGCTCTGGAGGCACCATTCATATCATTTTATGGGAGGCGTAGGAAGCCAGCATGGAGATGTACCCTTCGTTTTAGAGTAGGGAGGATGTGTCTACTGTTATACTATCGGATGTGGACGATTATTCCAGGTAGATGTTAGAGATTGAACCTGGCTTTTATATTACTTAGTAGCTTTTTATTTCAGTCCTTTTCTTTTAGTTTGTTTAGAATTTTTACTGCTTTTGATGTACAGTAGTTTTAGAAAACTCCTTGCTTGTACTGATGCAAGCTCTTTTGATATATATACTTGAGAAGGTGATTTTTACTTCAATATTTCTGCTAATACTGTTCTTATTTTACCACGTGATAGAAAAGAAAAGAATGGACTCCCCATTCTTCTCATCTTTTAAAAAGACAAAAAAAATTTATCCGCATTTTTTGAACCAAACTCGTTTTTAATCAAAAGTTATTAAGGAAAATATTGTGAAAATCTTGGTTACTGTGGTGTAATATCCTTTTTGGAGAAAGGGTGTTGCACCATCCTTCTCCCCCTCCTCCTCTGCCGCCATCACCACGACCCCTCCTATCCCTCTCCACCACCATCCAATATCATATTCAACAATGCTTTTCGAAACAGGCCAGCGTGGATATACCCAGAAATCAAAGTGTTCCAAGAAACGACATTCGGTTGAGGAATTTCACCAAACACTTGGTGGGCATCACTGAAAGAGTGGGTCCTGATGTAAAACCTGATGAGGGAGGAGAAGACATAGATATTGGAACAATGCCCAGAACGTAAACGACAACAACAACAACAGCACCGAGCAGAGGCAGAACAACAACAACAACAGCACCAAAATGACATCAGAATCCTCCACCACCACCACCAACAACAACAACACCACCGTCCCCAAATCTATTCTTCCTCAAATCTCTCTCCAAACCACCACCACCACCACCGTCCCCCTCCAACTCCCCACCCCGAAACGACAACACCGCCACCACCACCGAAACGACGTCGTCTTCACACCCCGAAATCGAACCAGAACGACAACACCACCACCACTACCGAAAACGATGTCGTCTTCACACCCCAAAATCGAACCAGAACAATAACACCACCACCCCGAAATCGAACTAGAACGACTAAGAAAGGGAGGTGGGGGTCGATTTCTCAGCTGCTTGGCTAAGGGGGTCAAAGAAGAAGAGGGAAGGGGAGCTGAGCAGCTGAGAAAGGGAAAGAGGGGACGGGGGAAGAAGGAAAAGGAAAAAAAAAATATAGCCACGTGTCGATCCTTATAAATTTTAAAATGACATGTCAGCTGCCACATCACCCCAAAACATTGGCAAATCACCGAAAGGACTAAAATAAAAAAAAAATTTTGTAGGACTAAAAAAGTTTAACTTTTTTTGTAGGGACTAATTTCAAAACGCATAAATTTGAAAGGACCTAAAACTTATTTAAGTCATATTTTTTATGTTTTTAAGATATTAATTTTATTCTCTTTCTTGCTTTATAAAATAGTAAAAAAAATATGTAAGAGAATATAACATTTATCATATTTTTAATCATTGCAACATTTATTTATAGACCTTTGAACAAAAAAATGGTAAAATTTACATTAGAATTGTATTCAATAAACTAAAAACTAATAAACTAATTATGTATTTTGTGATTATTATATTGTAAAAATGGTTATTTTTTATTGATAAAATGGTTATTTAAAATCGGGGTAAATAAAAATGCTAAAAATAATTTCAAAAATAGAAAAATGATAGGGTGGCAAAGGCAGTGGCATTTAGGAAATAAAAATGGGAAGAGAATGGTGGTTTGGAAAGGGGTCACATGGGAAAAAGGAAAGAGGCAGAGAGGAATAGGATAGGATAGGATAGGGACGAGGTGAAAAAAACAATGAGGAAGGTGCACCGCACGTGACCACACTTTGAAGGCTTTGCAATTTCATGTCCCCAATCATCGTGATTGCTCCCTAATCATACATAACACTGCTTTCCTTTCATCTCACGCGCCTAAGCTCATTACATAGTACTGATTATTCACACCAAAATCTCTTTAACATTGACTATTTATCAGCTTTTTTATTTAAAGAAAATATTCATCAAACGAGATAATGTTTTGTTTCAAAAAAATCAAACGAGATAATGTTTCGATTGGGATAATGCGTTGACGATAATACGGACCTAACAATTAAAAAGAAAAAATAAAGTAGAAAAAGAACTGGTTATTGGGCCTAAAAATTGCAATAACGCATGAGAAGTGTGTGGGCACGCACGCGCATGAAAAGGAGAGTAGCTATAAGATTCTAAAACAGGTGTAGGGATCCGTTTGCTTAGAACTGTGCCGTTACTATGCTCCCCACGAATATCATAGAAATCTGCGCACATGTGGCGCGTGGCAGAGAAAAAGGTTGGCTTTGCAAAAATCATCAGGTCGGGTAAGGCGGTAAGGGTAAGGGTAGGGAATCTAATAGCTATTTAATCATGTTCTAGTCATTTTCCCTTATACCTCCTATATCCAAAATTCATATTAAATCTTGATTAATTTTAATCAATTAAAATAATTTAAAACAAAAAAAAATTCATCCTTTTTTTAACACATTTGATCTACATTTATGAACTAATTAAAAACAAATACTAATTAGTATTTTAAGGAGTTAAGAAAATTGAAATTAAAAACTTTTACCAGATATTATAATTTTTAAAATTATTAATATATTGAATATTATATTTTTAATAAATTTTTAGTATATTTTAATTTCTTAACTAGTGCCGTAGTATAGTACTCTCTCCGGTCCAAATCTTTGGTTGTTTAAGGTTTTGGCACACAGATTAAGAAATAATTAATTGAACAAATTTTAGACTAAAATGACCATATTTATTATTCATCATTCTCAACTATCCTAATTATTTCTCCACTCAAGACTTATTAATTATATTAAGGGTATAGTTAGAAAAAGATAATACATTATCTCTTAAAATCTTAAAACAACTAAAATTTTGAGATAAAAATAAAAAGTCAAAACTATTAAAGATTTAGACTGGAGAGAGGACTTATTATTTATTAACATGACCCTTAATTAAATGATGGTGGGCACACAGTCACCGATTGTTAAACAACCCTATAACCATCCCATTGCACGTCACACACTCACATGCATCTTCTCACATGCATCTAGAAAATGCATTTAATATGAATAGGTTAGATGGGGGGTGTGGTCCAGCTTCATGAAAAGCCCACTGAGAAAAATAGAGAAGCACGACACAAACACAACACATCCTATGATCCTAACTCCAAAGTTGAATGATAGCCAAAATAATAAGTGGGTCAAGGTTACTTGAAAAGAAGGGGTTTGACCACACATTAACACCACCACTACTTGACAAAACTGCTATTAAAAGCGCGCATTGTGGAAACATCGTCTATAGAAAGCAGATTGTACTCCTTTGTTCCTTTTTATTTATCGTTTAAGGTTATTTTACCACAATTAAAAAATCAATTAATTGATAAAAAATTTTCTATTATATTCTTATTTATTCACTACACTATTTGTTAGAAATAGTAATTAGTCTTTGAACTCTCAACTATGCATTAATCAATTTTATGAAAAATATGAAGAACAATTAATAGAGTTAAGAGTATTATTGTCAAAATATAACCTTAAACTATCAAAACAACAGATAAAAAGGAACAAATTTTTTCTTAAAATTCGACAGATAAAAAAGAACGGAGGGAGTATAAATAATGAGTACTATCTCCGGTCCCTATTATAAGAGACAAATTACTAATTCATCAAGACCAAAGAGAAGTAATTAAATTAGTTAATTTTAATTAATTTAAATTTTACTCCAAAAATATCTTTATTAAATGGTTAAAATAGTTATACCTACTTGCATGAGAAATATAAATCTCATAATAAAGTAGAGGTATAAAAATTTTTTTAGCAATTAATGCATTTAAAAGTATGTCTATGTTTCTTATATTTTAGACCAAAAAAATAACCTAATATTCTCTTATAATAGGGACCGGCGGTAGTATTTTTATGGTATGGAACATCGTGAGATAAGCTTGTCTGGCATTTTGGGCTTTTCCGCATGAGGCCCGGCTTTGAGATAAAGCCAACACCAAAAAGTGACCAATTAGGCTTGTTAAGGTAACCATCTTTTCAAAAAGATGATAATGATTCAGTTGGTTAGTGGAATCAATACAAGAGGAAAATTAAAAGCGTGGCACCCCCCGAAAGCACTTATGAAAATAAGCGCTTATGGAGAGCTTATGAGACCTTTATTGTTTTGATAAACTATTCTGGATAACATATGAATTAAGCCCAAATTAACTTATGAGTCAATCATAAGCTGTTTTTATAAATTTTCCCAAACAATCTCACAAGTGCTTATATCAGCAGATAAGTATAAAGAAACTCTAAATAAACTAATCCAAACACACCCAAAGTACAAAACAATCAAGTTGTCCATTCCTCTCACCCAGCTGGTTTGGTGACCACTGGTAGGGCACACCAAAGTTTCTATACAGCCCATGTTAGATTGTGCCCCCACCACACCCTATATGAATCACGAGTACCACACGTGATCGCGAAAAACAAAGTTTATTCAAGTGATGAAAAAAAGAGAGTAAATAGACAAATGCTGCTTGACAATGTTCATAACATCTGGTCATTTTAATAACAAATGATGCTTACCTCTCACACTCTCTAGCACTATTAAGTTCATACAATTTCCAAGCTTTCTGATAATAATTCAGCAGTGTTCTCTTTCAATGTTACAATTTAAGAGAACAAGGATAGGCTACTAAAGGTAAGTGCAACTGACACATGGGAGTTGAAGAGGTATAAACGTCATACCCGCACCTTTCACAAGTGGACATGATTAACAAGTTGTACAGGTCCAAGTGTCACACAAACTTCTCAACCAATTTACAGATTTTTTTTATTGGATATCATGAATCAAAATTTACAAAAAAGTTTCACTTTCTATCACTGTAAGTTCCACTTTTCTATCATACAGTGAAAACCCAGAAAAAACACTATCCATTTCTCAATTAAATGTGGAACAATCCACAGAAGAGGAAGACAAAAATTATTTTTTTTGGTGGGGAGGGGGGTTCTAGTTTAAGCAACTCCCCTATGAGCTTGAGGCCGTCAATCAAGTTCCAGCACCACTTTGCCTGGAGTGAGCTTCTTGTCTTTTGCCTCATGAGCCTCTTTTACTTGTGTTATGGGAAACGTTTTATCCACAGGTATCTTCATCTTCCCAGCTTCACATAGCTTTCGAATCTCAACTAAACCTTCTATGTCAGACCTCATGAATGTCCATGAGTATTCTGTATCACAAGGAAAGAGGGGATTTGGCATCACTTTTGTTTTTGTTTTTTAAAAATACTTCACATAACATTTGTCAGCATGGTTTAAAAACAAGAAGGAAATAAGCACTACCCTCAGTCTCTAACTCATAAAGAGGGACCAATATATGATATTATAATTATGATCAACGGTAATTATCATGCACAATAGTCTGTAGTGAGAAAGATTGAGTGAGAAACTGCTAAAGAAGTAAGTTTTTATATTCTTTTTCTACAAGAAGGGGATGGGGTTGCTAAAAGGAATTTGATTTCAGGATATTTTCAGTCTTGCTACATTTACATAACAAGCTGGTAGAAAGCTTGATAGATCCCTATTTCTTTCCTAAAAGAAATATATCATATATGAACATCTTATATCTGTAAAGGTGCCTTCAATTGGTACTGAAAGCACATTATGCAATGTTTTACCATACTATAAATGTCTAAATCTCCCTTCACGTTTCAATTTTACGCAATAGAAAACCTTTCCATAGAGATACACAATGCCTACTTGTACGGTAAAATACTCATTGGTGATCTTTTCATTCAGGTTTCAGTGGCGATCTTCTTCGCATGTCACTCAACTACATGGTATTAGCTCAGTTATCTCTAGTAGTTACTGATCTTAATTTCTTAGCTGGAAATTTAGTTCTAAGACAATATGCAGTCGTCCAAAAAACTGAAGGTTATTGCAGCTTGTCTAGTCTAGACTTTTGCCTCAAGGGGAATAAAAGAGCCATTGAGTATAAAGAAATTACAGCACAACGCATTTGCAGAATTCCTATTTCTTTCATTCAGTTGACTCAGGTCCAGATTTTATCAATTCTTTAGATTTCTACTTCAAAACTTCTTGTTTTTCCCAAGGTGAGGTTATGGGCAGGAGGAAAATTCCTGTGACACTTTTTAGATTAGACACACGCATTAGGTCAATTAGCAGAATAAATAATAATATTTTTGCCACCTCATTCACTGCTTCTTTAGCCTATAATAGGGCATAAAATATTAAATTATAAATTATGCTTAGGAAATAAAAAAGACAGTCAAAGAGAAGAGAGAAATCACATAGCAAATTAAGTGGCATACTTTAAGGTACCAAAGCAAAATAACACACTGACAGACTGGCAATTTCTACCTATTCCATGAGAGAATCGGTATTGAATCTGTTTTTTCAATAAAACAACTGTAGCTGCAGGAAGCCCAAGAATCAGCCCATGCCTATCAGCCAATGATGCTGCCTCACCCTTCAGGGTAAGAGAAAAGAAAAATTAAAGCACAGATATCACTTTCTAAGAAAAATATCTAAATGTTCATTCTGGCAATGAGCCAAGAGGACACCTACAAGCATGATGATTATGAAAAATGTGATAAGCTTTAATTTAATATTCTACCTGAAGTGTCATGTAGTGTCCGCCTCTTTTCAGAAAACTAATGCCCATCCATTCTGTCCCCGGTACACCAATAGTGTCCAAAACAGCATCAAACTTCCCCTTTATAGCCAATTCAACATCCTGCCAATCAAGAATGAAGTTATTAAGACAGATAAAGTCTAATGCAAGATACACTACATTAAGAAAGCATCAGCTTATTGGTCCAATTATCTTAGCATTTTTATTAATTTGTAATAGTTTTGATTTTGAACCGACTGTACTATTCCATAAACTTACTGAATGACTATGATATAGGGTTCTTAACTGGTAAACTGTTACTTTAATCGATTTTATATTCTCAGTCCTAGAGGTATTACCGTATTATACTAATTTTCGTATATCTGGGTCTTGGGTTGTATTTGGGCTTGGGATTTATGTTAATTAGGTCATGCTGGGCAACATTTTAACCCTCAAGATTCCCTTACGGGTTTGGTAGTATTAGAAAGTCTCAATCCTTATGGGATTCAGATTTATTTGTATTTCTTGGAGAATAAGATAAATTAAGATCAGGCTTAGTTGTTGCTGTTTTATATAAATGTAATTAAACAAGTAAAGTGAAACTTATTTAGATGATTAAATCCCCTCTCTCGTCCTCACTTTTCCCCATAATTATTTTCATTATCTTCCCACTGGCCACTTTTGCATAATTTTTAATTTAAGAAAAAAATTATTCATTTTATCCATGTAGACACAGTAACAGTCAGTCTTTTGCCACATTCATCAAAGGCCAGCTATCACCTCTTTCAATACCCTTTTGTTTTATTTTCCTTTTTTGCATCTTATTTACTGTTTTTGATAAACCAGTATGCTAAGTATTGTTATTTTCCTTTTCATGGAATTTTATTACAAAACAAAAAAGAATAGAATAGCAAGTGTCTGTCGTAATTGAAATATCTGAACTAATGTCTGGAAATATGATACAAAAGAAGATTCAATATCACCTCAGCAACATAATCAACAGCTTGCTCTGCACCAGCTGCTAACATTCGTTCAACGCTTTGACTTCCACAAGTAGTTGTGACAGGGCAACCAGCAGCTACTGCAAGCTGAATTGCAGAAAACCCTACTGCTCCTCCACCCCCCACTACTAATATCCTTTGCCTATTTGAGATAAGCTAAAACATATGAGTGAGTGAAACAAGAGAGTTTTTATCAAGGTGAAAACTCTAATAACGAAAAATGAAAATTAATTTTCGCTAGTGAAAATCATAAGCTAACTAGCTAAGCAATATTAACATACCCTTCACTTATTCTAGCAGTACTTTTTAGAGCACGCCAAGCTGTCAGTGCAGCAAAAGGAATGGCACTTGCTTCCTACAAGATAAAAAAATAACAAAAAGCATGCCTTCAATGGTCCAAAGTAAACAAGGGGGGAAATTTATGGTCAATAGTTCAATTAGAAAGCACTAATAATATTGTAATAAGTAATTATGAGAGTGATGGTAAAACCAATACAATGATCAACGTTATATCTCTCACTTCGGAGAGTCAAATGGATGAGCAAGAAATAAGAACAACTTTAGACAATATGTGGTTGACGGACATTCTAGAAAGACTTGCATCACTCATAAGTCGAGAACATTTTCCTCCAGGCACACTTTCAGAATATTGCATGATCCATAGTATAGTTCATTTTCATCCCACCTTAGGCACACTTTGAGATGTTGCCTTCTAGCTACAGAAGTACAGATCTTAAAATAATGATTTTTTTTCAAATGCTGGTAGATACATATGAAAATTTAATTACTGTTATGAATTAATCACAGTGAAATAAATCCCACACTACTGCTTAATCTGTGCACAAATCCACTGCATTACAGCTCTGTACTCCAACATATTCCCACTTATGTATAAACCATTGGTTCTTCTTCTTTAACCAATGAGCATCTCATTCCTCCAGACCTCAGTCTACATACATACAATGATTTCACATACACACAAAAAAGAGCAAGAGCTTTTACAATGACTCATTTGAAATGTTCTTGGGGGTCAAAACAGAATTAAGAGGATACCAAACATCAAATTCAACAGACCTAATCTCTTTGAGTGACAAAGCATGAAATCACAACCTTCCTAATGCACTTGATACCACATTGAAGGTGAGAAAATGATAGGAAGTGTGAGAAAACAGAGAGAAGGAAGGACAAAATGAGAGATCTTGAGAATCAGATTGAATATTATTATTATGCTTATTATATCACAAGCAGCAAACTGATTCTCTTATAACTGCTCCGGCCTCCGTGACAGTTAGTAACAGAACCCAAACTAACTAACACAGATTCAGTTACAACTACGCTGTGTTTAACTAAAGCTAACTAACTGTGTACTAACATGCAGTACACTAACAAATTTAAAAGGAAATGTTCCAGTTCAGGAGACCAAAACAGAATTGAGAGGGCTCCAAACCAAAAAAATTCAAACTCAAATACTCATTAGACCTAAGCTCAATTTGGATTAGCTTTTAGCTTTGTGGAAAAAACTTCTCCACTGATTCTTAACATACCAAAAACTCCTAAGAATTTAGACTGACTGAGCTTCTAAAGATCATTGAGTTGGAGAAGCTAGCTAATTACAAGTTACAACTTGCATAAAAAAAGTTACTAAGATCATTTCAACTTCACGAAATCACATACCACGTGAGAAAGTGAATCTGGTTTAGGAGTAACCTCCTCATGGGAGAGAATAGCATAGTCAGCATAAGTGCCCCTCACTGCAGTTGGATGCAACGCCCCGAAGACCTGCTGTCCCACACTAACCGACCGCACCGAATTACCAACCGCCGCCACCTCTCCGCTGACGTCACGCCCCAAAATGATAGGCAGAAGCGGCTCGAAAATCGAACGCCCATAACCCGAACGCATCTGAATTTCAGAAAACAAAAATTAAAAAAAAAAAAAAAAGACACACCCCATTATAGTGGTGGAAGAAAAGAAGCAAAATTTATAAGGAATCTGACTCGGGTGTCCAAAGGGTTGATGGAAACGGCACGGGCCCGAACGAGGACTTCGTGGGGTTTGAGATGAGGGACTTCAACGTTGTGGTGAAGCTGGAGTTTCTCGGGTCCACCGAAAGAAGGGAGGAGCACGGCCCTGCAAGTGGTGACATAATGGTGGGATTTGAGGTGGTAATTGGAAGCATAGAGTGTGATTCTTCTTCTCAATCCAATATTGTTCGGAATCCGCATCTTAACTTGCTCACTCAGAAGTGTTGGGTTAGTGTTAGTGGGTTCAGTTTTTTGAGTATGAGAAGAGAGGGGTTTTGCATGTGATTGTGAGGGAAGGGAAGAAAGAGAAAGAGAGGGGGAACGTGTCTGTGTTATGGTCCGCAGAAAACAGAAAAGAGTTGCTTGGTGTTAATGGCGCCGTTGGTCGTTGCGAATAAGTCTACTACGAAGTACGAACTCCTCGTTTGCCCAAGACATTTTGTTAATCTGAACAAGAATATCTAGTGTTATTTCATCTCTTTTTGTTAATCCAATAAAAACATTTTGGAGCTAGTTAGCACAATTCTTTAATATAAAAACATGGATATAACAAATTGTCAAGTTAAAATCTATTTTATTATTTTCTTTAATCATCAGTTATATTTTCATAATTCATTATTTTCTAAAATGCATCTTTCACTTGGAAAAGAATCAAATCCATTAATTGTTTATATTTTTTGGGAAATGGTAAATACACTCCACACTTTTTAGACATACACCCCCCTTAATGTTGAAATTCCAAAAATACCCTCAAAATTCGCGTGCATTTCGGAAACTGGAGTTTCCGAAATGCAATTTTACATTCCGGAAACCGGATCCAAAATTGCAAAGTTTCCGGAATCCAAATTGTATGGAAACTGGAGTTTCTGGAATACAAATTTGCATTCCAAAAACTGGAGTTTCCGTAATACAAATTTGACTGGAGTTTCCGGAATACACCCCACAATTCAAAAAATTTGCATTCCGAGTTTCTGGAATACAAAATTGTATTCCGGAATATACATTAAAAATGGATGATATTTTAGAAATTTTCACAGTTAAGTGGGGTGTATGGCTAATTTTTCGTGGTATATATACCAATTTTCTATTTTTTTTGCACATTGACATTCAATTGGGTTGCAAGGTATATTAAACTTTCAAATTCATCTCTACTGGACTCATTAGTCTTGAAAATACAAAAGCCCCAATCCAACACTTAAAATTACTAATGTGGACTGCATCATTGCACTCTCAAAGACTATGTCTATAGACTTGACCAAAAAAAAAAAAGACTATGTCTATAGTGTTTAACATGACAAAAGTTTGTGGTTATCATATGCTAAAGACTAAATTTTTCATATATTCATAAATAGTCTTTGACTAAACTTTGAATAGAATTTTTTTTGGGATTTACTCAAAAATAAAACTTAAAATGTGGCCACACAAGAAAATCTAAAGAAGCCTATCCTAATACAATTTATCTTCAAGTAAAGAATACGTGACTACAGTTGTTTTTATTTTTTGGGTTTCGGCCCCGTTGCAATTCAAAAATAAAATATGTGACTGCGTTTATTTACCTTAAAAAATATGTGAACTTTTCGACCAAAAAAAAAAAAATATGTGAACTTGTCTAAAGAAATAAAGCAAAGAATAAAATAATATTCCTCCCTTAATACATGAAACTACTTGCATTTTCTCTAATCTCGCTTTTGTTTTTTATTTAAAACAGATGGAGAAACTCATTCATGTACAAGCACCACGTGAAAGAGAAGCAAGAGAACCAAAATAAGAGAACCAAGAGAACAAGAGAACCAAAATAACATCCCCTCGGTTCTTTTCCCTCAGCTATGCTTATGAACCCCTAGATGTGTCTGGATTTGAATCCTCTAAAACAAGAAATAGAGAGTTATAACCACTAATTAGAAAACCAATTATTAAAATTTAAACAAATTTATAGTTTAGTATACATGTACATACATATAATCACAATATTAACTGTTAAGTTTTTAATCAATAACTATACCTTCTCATATTTCTCACTTTCGAGGAGCCAACTTCGATGCATCTAGCTATATATTAAGATTCTTAAAACAAGTTAATGAGAAACAGACCCAGCATATCAGTAACATGAATGAGGTATACAAGTATGTAGTACGCATATGACTAATGCGGCAAAACCCATGTATGCTTTTACACATGAAATGGAGGAACATTGAAAAGACTTCATTTGTAGGTGAATACATCATTACTTGCTTCCTTTAGAGACGAGCTTTTTCCTGCCAATTATACTTGGAGAAAAGTGCAAAACAGAACAATAGTGTTGTGTGATACCATGCAAATATTGACCTTATAGTAACTGTCAAAAACTTTTTTTTCTTCTAACTGAAGTTCTAATTCAATTTAAGCAATACAATGACCAATGAAGTAGAGGACACCTGACAAAAAAAATTTGAAGTACAAATACAAAGGGCAGCCAATGCTATGATCCAATTCCAGCATGGTTGGCATTTGAAGCATCTTCATTCTTTTGCTTCGTTTTCTGCTTCCGTTTCCTTTGCTTCTTTTTGATCCGAAATTGATCTTTTATACTCTTCTCCCATTCTTTTCTATTTCTTTGGTAAAGAAGCATAGCAGCACGGGCATCGTCTATCTGAAACAACTTGGATGTGTTAAGACTTCTGATTTACAGGTTCAGCTGGGTTAAGAATGACACGCATGTCCACAAATATTAAAGGGAAAAAAAAATCAAACCCATACGAATGGTAACTTCAGTTTCTCAAAGCTAGTGAAATTTTTTATTGTAGAAACACAATTGCCATTTACGCAACATACTAATGGTTATATTGGTCAAATGATCACACAAAAGAAGAGAGTATGGAGGGAGAAGCAAAAAGACTAACAGGGCAGTGCTCTCCTGTTTGGATCTTAACACCAAGATGTTCTGAAGCGAGATGCCGCAATGCTACTCTACCGCTTGACCTGCTTAAACCCAACGGCAAGTTTATCAGAACAATGGCATTTGACATATACAAGTACAATGCAAATTAGCTAGAAGCAGCAGCAAGGTTACAGCACCTTAGAAGAAATGGTTGGTACTCAGAGGTATCTCGTATATCCTTTTTGGGATGACTTAATAACAATGCCTGTAAAAATACAGTGTGATAGATTCACACATTACAGACTGATAAGAAAAATATACATGTAAATCTTGAAAAAGAAAGAGAATAAATAACCACTAAAATGCAGACCTTAAGATCATTGTACAAGGCATGACCTACAAGGATCCTTCCTTTGATCAACTCTGCTACTTTGTTCTGAGCAGTCCAAAAATCCTTTGCTACAAATTGTATCATCATATTGAAAGATGTATTTTCTTATCAGTACACGAATCATAATGCCAATCACAGAAATGGTTAGGAAAAATCCTGATCCTCATAGTAATATTTAGTTATTAGCCTATTACAGCTGCTTTTAAGAACTGAGACATGCTAATAGCTGTATGAGTTAAACTCGAGAGTTTGACAACCGTGGCTGGGTGAACCAATTGAAAAGATATTTTGATTTAAAAGCAATCTTGGGGGAAAAAATGCTCCAGGTGATGGTGCTACAGAGGAAAAAGCTCTATCATGGTTTCAATGGTGGGAAGAGATTTCAATCCTCAATGACTCAAAATCCATAGAAATTTCTGTTGGGGCAGAAAACACTCAGCTTCTATGGAGGAGTAGCGAGAGCAATTTGAGTAGTAGGCAGCCCCCTGCATGGTATGAATCCTGAGTCCCTCAAGGGGATAATTTTGAATAGGCTGAAAGAAGAGAAGGCAGAAATGAAGTAACACCCAATGTGGTTCCAAGGATAGGGGTCCAAAATTATTGAATAGCTACAGTAGATTGGGGCCATAAACAGTGGGATCCAGGAGGTGGTTCCTTCAGACAGTAAAAGAGCATGATCCAAACTATCGCCTTGAGGACAAGGTTAAACTCTTTTTCTTTGTTGGGGGGGGGTGGTGGTGATATTGTTAGGTGTCTGTTAGTGGTGTGTGTTAGTGACTGCTAGTGATGGGTTCTGGGATGAAATAGTTAGAAGAAACTGGGGCCTTAGGGAAAGGAAGTTTGCAGACCCTTGAACTTCTGTTGTGTGTGTTATTTTCTATCATTTGGGGAATTCTTCCCCGTATTTTCTAGTAAAATACCAGGTTTCTGTCAGAAAACAGTAAAGAAGGTAAATCCAAGATGAGATTTTTGGAAGTATTAGTGAACACAAGATTTTTTTTTGGCTTAAATCTGTTTTTAGTGCACCGCGGCCCCCATCCCCACTAGGAGTAGTTCCAACGTCCTCCCTCGAAGCCGCCATGAGATGCAGCCTCTCTCTCGTTCTCCTCCCTGTGCGATCGCGGTGGTCGCCTCCCTTCCCGCCATTGTGCACAGCCTCCCTTGGCCGCGCGGGGATGGGGGGCCGCGGTGCATCAGTGGAGGGGGAGGAGAACGAAAAAAACGGGTTAAGGTGAGCATCAGGCTTGGGAGAGGTCAAAGTATAAATTTAAAAAATACATTTCAAATTTAAAATATGGTCCCAGGGACTAAAAGTGACCATTTTCCAAAAATGAGAGACTAAAAAGACGCGTTTTATTTTTTAGGGACTAAAAACGGAACTCAGTGAAAAATGAGAGACTAAAAACAGATTTAAGCCTTTTTTTTTTCAAACCAAATAGGAACAGACCTTTAATGATCGGTTTAATTTAAGGTCATCTTTTCTGTTTCCATTTTTTGTTTTCACCAGTAACTAATGTCACATATTAAGTTCGTTTCATGCACAAATCTTCGGAAACATGAAACAAAGTGAATACAAGGTGACATTTTGTAATTATTAGTAAAAGCAAAAGATGAAAACAAAACATTTCCTTAAACCAAATAGGCCCTTAACTTTCAACTACAATGAAGATTAATTTTTCTACAAGGAAATTGGAAGTCAGAACAATTCACTCAATATGTCTCAACTTGACCGCAAAATTTTATGTTCTCAATGCTTTTGTAGAATGTAGACAAAGAAGTATTATGTGAACCTTTTCTCAAATCTCGAGGTCTTATGCCACTGATTTTAGTGCGAAAGTCAACAACCCGCTCAATTGGCCGTACGAACTCGTCATAAATAACATTTCCCCACTTGTTAACCTGCCATCAATTGAACTACTATTAAAAACAAATGACTTAACAAAGCAATGGAAGATGAAATGAAAATGCTGACGATATGCAATATTTGTTTATGTTAAAGAAATTCAGAAATTAATATTAAGTCATTTAATATTTTGGTTTTACTATTTAAATGTTAAATTAGAATTCCACTCTTTAGAATTAGGACCACTTGAATCTTAAGTAAGGAGTTTTTCTCTAGTAGAGTTCACGAATTGGCTTTGCATATATACAGGACATAATATTCTTAAGGCTTTCATTCTTATTTTTTTGTACGAAAAAAGCAAAAAAAAAAAATGAATAAAAAATTCAGAAGATTTTTATAATGTTATCCACCACAGGTTCTGCATTACATGGATCAATTTAAAGTACCATCATAGTTGTTGACAGTGGTGAGCTATCATAGGGCCAAATATTGCTCAGTTGACACTCGTACTTAAACAATATGTTCTGATGTTCATATAAGGTGATAAAGTACAAGAAACAAGTTCTTATGGTCACACATGGGAGACAAAAAACTCAAAATAAAAGCCAGGTAAATTACAGCATATATGATATATCTTCCAATTAACATATAATCATTATTCTTTGGGTGTCCCATGAGGTTTCCCCACACCCTTTGGGTGTGAGACTAAGCCCCTTCAAGAGGCTAATGGTGTAGCCCTGGCCACAAGCCACAAGGTACTTCAAGTGGGATTCAAACCCTGCACTGCAGGTAAAGTCCTCTCACATGGAGCTCAAATCATCATTTGAGCCACACCTCATGGTTAAATAATATAAAATCGTATGTATCTATAAGCAAGTACACATATAACTATAAGCAAGGGACATGAATGTTTTAAAACCATCAGCATTGTATTGAAAGTGGAGAAGTTAAACACAATTCTTAACAAATAATAATTTAGGCAGAATTCTATATCCAATAGAAAATATTAGTTAATAACTTTACCAATCAGACATTCTTTTTAATGATATGAATTCATCAATGCCTAGTAATTTAGCAACAACAAAAAAATTCCTAATTGTTATTGTGCATATAAAATAGCAAGATAAAGAGAAACAAATTAATACCAGTGTTACTCTGCCAAGGGCACTTTTATTTCCTTGACCAACGCCAACCATTTCACAATCCATGGCCACTGCATCTGTCAGACTGCCAAATGCTTAATAAGGTAAAGGACAATGAACTTTAAAACAGAGTAGAAAGCTCCATAATAACAATGCAGGCCTAGAAAAAAAAATGAGAAAATACATTACAATACAAGAAGAAAAAAAACAACTCTTCGTGAAGATGCACCTCAAATTCACAGATTTTAGTTACTAATCGCATGCCCTCTTTCCAGGGGGGAGGGGAATCATGGAAGCAAATAGTGACAAACTTTTACCAAGCTTTCAAAAACTAGGAACTAACAGCAAAGAGCGTCAATGTCAAAATAAAAATGCAAATGCAGTCAATTTCCCGCATCAAATTGAAAAAAAAAACAATATAAGACAAGTAACACACTAACACATGAACATCACTATAGTCACCTTGCATCGTCGTTTACAGGATCAAGTGGATTAATCTGGCAATCATTGGATTCATCATCATCTGGCCTCTCTTTACGTTTCCCTGCCCAAATCATTGGAAGCTGCATTATTTTCTACGCTTCACCAATCATTATTATATTTACACACAGTCACACACACACACACACACACACACCCAGAAGGAAAAATTGAATTTTTTTGCTTACCCAATATTGTGTTTGAGGTGTCTTGTTCAGAATCATTAAAGTTCCGTGAAGACTTGGAGCCACTCAGCTTCAGCTTCTGCACAACGTGAAACACCAATAAATTGATATAGAAGCATGGGAGTGTCACTATACATGGAGAATAAGGAAGGAGAAGAAGAGAGGAGGCACTTGTTGGAGTTGAACCCAGTTGGGGTTCAGCTGGGTTTGCTTCGGTTTCTTCATAGGTTCGCCGCCAATATGTGCCAGCTTCACGATCAGGGTTCTACACTTCCGGTGTTGGGGTTTCAGGTTGAAGGAAAAGAAAGATGGATAGCAAACGACGTCGTTGTTTTTATGTTAGAACTAGTATGGTGCGGGTGCACGAGTCACATTAGTTTTTATTCATTTTCTTAAATTATTACTTGTTATGGATTATGAAATATTATTAAATTATTATGTAAATGTAAATAGCATGTAAAAAGAAATAAAATTTATAAAAAATGTATAAACTGTAATAAAATATATTGCAGACAATTATTTCTAATTTAAATAAAAATTTTAACAACAAAATAGTTTTAACAGATAATAAAACTTTTTGGAGATGACAGTTGTTCCACTCTAAAAAATAAAATAGTTTTAATGAGAAATAAAATATATTTGAGAAGTAACGTGTTCTAACCCAGGAGATAACAGATTTTTCGGTCATGATTTTTATATATAGTAATAGTAATTAAATAATAATTGATTGATTGATTATAAAACAATAAAAGGTTTATTCTTATAAATAAATTAGTAATAAATAATGATAAAACATAGAAAATAGACAATAATTTATTTGTAATATTTATTTTAATTTAATTTTAACTAAATCAAATTAATTTTATTTCAATTTAAATGAGATTTATGTCAAAAACTAATATATTGAATTTGTTTCCGTAAAAAATAAACAAAAAAATGAATTTGGTGGTATAAGAAGAGAATGCACCTAGTACTCTAGTCTAGTAGTAGAAGGCGAGAGAGTTGTGAACCACTTAACTGTGAAATTACTGGCATTCTTGGTTCGCATGTTAATTGTCGCAAGATAATTCCAGTGTTCCACGTTCGAACCCCGGTGAGTAGGGTTGGCAAAACGGGTTGGTTCGTTCCGACCCACCAAAAAAATAGGGCAGGGGGCGGGTTGGCCTGTCAAAAAAGTGGACCGGGTACCCCCAAGCTGGCTCGGCCCATTGGTGGGCCAACCCGCCTAACCCACCCAAAACAAAAAAAATGTGTAAAAGCGGGCGGGTTGGCCCGCCTAAAAATTCAAAAAAAAAAAACACACAAAAAAAACCCCAAGATGGACGGGTCAAAACGGGTTGTGGGTCAAAAACTCCAACCCAACTTGTCCTTTTGTGGCGGGTTAATCCGCTCGACCCAACCCACATTGTCACCCCTACCGGTGAGTAAAAAAAAATAAAACTTAACTGTGAAAGACATCATGCAGTAAAAACAAAAAAAAAAGGAAATAAATTAATGATGGGGAAGAATATAATACCATGTAGGCACACCACCGAATGAACTCTACTCAAATTTTGTGAAGCCACGTGTCAGTATCAGAAGCACTGGAAAGCTTCACGTGTCTCAAGTTAATTTAATTTTCAGCAGAATTTTCAGCGGGGGTTAACTTTCTATTATTGAATTGAAATAGATAGATTAAGAGAAGTAACGAAAAATTCAAATATGTTTTCCATTAGTGAAAATTATATTTATTCTAAATCTGATTTCTATTTCTATTTTTTATTATTGTTATAGTTTTAAAAAAAGGATCGACATTAACAATGATATATTGTAAAATTTAAATTAAAAATATTATTGTATTTAAAACGAAAAATATAATTTTTATCATCTCCATATATATGTAATGCTTATTCTTAATTTAATTTTCAAGATTTATTGTAATATATTTATTGTAATATAATTACAAACAATGTAGTAATAATAATACGGTAAATATCTGATTAAAAATTAAATATAAGTATGAATATAAATACTGAAATAAACATGTTTGCATAAAATCAGAATTTAATAATTATGTAAGGACAATGTTTTATCATATTTTATCATTTTATAATGTCATAATATTGGGCTTTATAATTTATTTATATTATAATAAAATAATAAAATATGATTAAAGATACATATAACACATTTTATGTTTTACACTTAATTATAATGTATACATATTGAATTCTAAAAACTAAATTAAAAAGAAGTGTAAAATATAAAGAATTTAATTAGTATGTACTGAGAATGTAAAAAAGTTATACACAGATGCCTAATCATATCTCATCATGTAGATTTTTGTGCAGATATTTTAGAAAGGATTAAATATGTTTTTGGTCCCTTATTTCTTAGCGATTTTTGTTTTTAGTCTCTAAAAAATAAAACACGTCTTTTTAGTTCCTCATTTTTTAAAATGAGTCACTTTTAGTGTCTGGGGCTATATTTTAAATTTAAAAAATATTTTCTAAATTTATATCTTGACCCATCTCAAAGCTTGATTCTCACCTTATCCCTTTTTCCCCTTCCTGTCCCCTTCCTCCTTCAGCACCGCGACATCTCCAACCACCGGGACCCCTATTCCTGCTAGGAGTAATTCTAGCGTCATCCCTTGAAGCCGCCACGAGATGCGGCGTCTCTCTCATTCTCCTCCCTATGCGATTGCGGTGGCCGCCTCCCTTCCCGTCGTTGTGCACACTCTCTTGGCCGCGTGAAACTTCCCTGCTTGGCCACGCAGAGCTCCTTTCATGGTTGTCTCTCCTTTATGACCTCTGTTCATCAATGGAGGGAGAGGAGAAGAGAAAAAGGGGTTAAGGTGAGAATTATGATTTGGGAGGGGTCAAAACATAAATTTAGAAAATATTTTTTAAATTTAAAATATGGCACATGGACTAAAAATGACACATTTTAAAAAATGATAGACTAAAAAGATACATTTTATTTTTGAGGGACTAAAAACAAAAATCGCTAAAAAATGAGATACCAAGAATAGATTTAAGCCTTTTAGGAATTATTATTATGAAGTAAAGTAATAGTATAATAGGATATGATTAAATGTTTATGTAAAATATTTTTACACTGTTATTAGTGCATAATAATTAAACTCAAATATAAAACTCAGACTCCCTCCTTTATCATTTTACGCTTTTTTTTATTGGTCCAACTATTTTATTACAGAGTGAACAATGTATTTTTGTTCATTTTATTTTAGGGGGGTACAAAGGTGTCATGCATCTTAATTATCTTTTTACTTTTTAATTTAGTGCATGTTTAGAATTATTTAAGGGATTTGTTTCCGAAAATCTTCTGCTATGTGGCTTAAGATTATCACAGAGCCAAGCTTGCAAACCGAACCCACCTCTCATTGTCCACCAACAAAGCCCAGACTTCCATTACGTAATCACATGGTTAGTTTTACGGTTTTACCTTTTTTGCACGCTAAAATTGTATAATATTTTGTGACGATTAATAATGACTTAATTATTAGCTAATCATGTATATATAAATTAGTAAATAGGTTTCTAATTTTTGAGCATTTGTACAATAAATAGTTTATTAACAAGATTATATATCTTGTTAATCAATAATCAATAATTTATATACAGTTGGTGGAAGAGGATGTTAAAAACTACTTGTGAATGAAATATTCTCTCTCTCTTTTTTATCATTAGATATTATTAAAAAATCATCATCCTTAATTGTGATCCAATTAAAATGTATCTTGTTAAATGTATTTCACAAAAAAATGCTCTGTTTTTATTAAATGATGGGTCCATTTGTTTAATTTGTTGATTTAAATTGTCGGACTTAATCTATTCTTCGTACCTATGGTATGGTTTATCACAGGTTTGTTGTGCTTATGGTTTGATTAATGATCAGAATCTGGTATAGATCGAGTGTAGGTGGTGTTCTGATATTGAAATCAAATTTAGAGAAATGGTTTTAGTGGATTTATTCAAGTTTGCTGATTTAAAGGGCAAAATCTAATTCGGTAGAGGTTCCGCATATTATATAAATGACTTAATTGCACTTTTAGTCTCCCAGGTATCACTAATATGCAATTTTAGTCCTTTATGTTTTAATTGTGTCAATTAGGTCTCTCAGGTTTTTCAATTGTTGCAATTGGATTCCTCTGTTAATTTTTCATTCAATTTTTAACGGTGTCATCCTATGTGGCAAATTATTCGGTGACATGACAGTAGCTTATCCAGCTGACACAAGTGACGTGGCAAATTTTGTGTGACTAAATATTTTTTTTTATTTTTTTTAAGAAGTCATCCCTCTCTCCACCCACTCTCTCTCTCTCTCCTCTACCCAAAAACCGCCGCTCCCTCCTACCTTCTGCCATCCCCTCACCTTCCCCTTTCCACTTCTTGGTGTCCATGAATTCATTCTTCTAAGTCTTTGAAGCTTCATTTTCTAAGTTTATCCTCAATTCGTTTTGTGTGTATTTACTCTTCTTCTTCTCTGCAGAAAGCTCTCTAACAACCTCGAACACTCCCTTTGTTGTTCTCTTGTTTGGTTTTGAAATTTGAGGAACAATGCAAGCTGGGTTGGTTCATTGGGTGATGATAACTACTAATTCGGTACCTAATTAAAAAATGAATCTTCTGCAGGCCCCTCCTTTTTGTTCTACTTCTTGGTTGGTACTTGGTAGCTGGTGGCTTTGACAAGATAACAAGAAGTATCAATCTATGTTTGGAATTAGAAACTCAAGACTGATTCTTTGATTCTTTTGATAGGCGTGTGAATTTCATATATATTATCTTGGTTTGTTGCCATTCTGAATTTGAAGATATTTCATATATATTAGCATTTTTTTCTTCATTTATTCATTTATTGAGTTTCCATCTCTCACAAGTTTAGAATATAACTATTGATTGGAATATAGCACAGACACCGTTCAAGAGAGAGCAGAAAGGGGGCTACACTACAAGTTATTTCTACTTCAAACCTGAAAGTCAAACCTGGAAATTTAGAAGGGGAAAGGGGAAGGTGAGGGGACGACAGAGGGGCAGGACGCATCGGCGGTTTTTGGGTAGAGGAGAGAGAGTGGGTGGAGGGAGGGCTGACTTGTCAAAAAAAATTAAAAAAAAATTGTTGAGTCGCACAAAATTTGCCACGTCACTTGTGCCAGTTGGCCAAGTTACTGCCATGTCATCAAACCGTTTGCCACGTAGGATGACACCGTTAAAAATTGGATGGAAAATTGACGAAATGACCCAATTGCAACAATTGAAAAACCGGAGGGACCCAATTGACACAATTAAAACGTGGGGGACTAAAATCGCACATTAATGATACCTGGGGGACTAAAAGTGCAATTAAGCCTATATAAATTTATTGTATAGATTGTTGCAACCTATCATTTATATCCAAGCAATTAATCATGCATATTGCAATTCTCCATGAAGCTCGAATCCAGTAATTATGTGCATCAAACTCGAATCCAGTATTATGTGCAATCTATATTTGTGTATATAGATTCAATATAAGTTTGGTTTTCCTAGTTTTAGATTTAAATAATTTTTTTTTGGGTTTTAGTTTGGTCTCCCTAAGTTTTCTTTGTATTCTTTTTCTTTTATTAATAATATTTAGGGTGTGCTGCAAATGATAGATGACGGCTAAGGTGTCAACTTAGTTGGGATCGTAGTCGTTATTGTGATGTTTTTGCATGCCCATGTTTATAAAAAAAAAAAAGAGCGTTAGCTTACTAACTAGCTACTAGCTACTAGCTACTGTAGAGTAAAATCCTGCTACAACCTGAGGGGCCAAGAAAATACGTACCTAGAAGGAGTTAAAAAAATTCTTGCATTATAACATAGCACAATTTCATTCTTGAAGTTAGGTGTTATTTTAATGGGTTCAATAATGATTCTATGAAAGTTGTTCGTTCACACCAGTGTTTTGTGTTGGGTACAGTGATGGTTGTCCACATAAAAAATGTGTTAAAAAAAGTGTGTCAGCATGGTCAAATCTTCTCTTATAGAGAATAATGGGAAATGTAGTATGTGTATGTTTTCATTTATTTTTACTTTTCTTCCAATAAACTAAAATAATAAGCTAAACTTATCTTTACTTAATGGTTGATATTTAATGACAATGATCATGATTTATTAATTGTTAGTAACTTCAGCTAATATAAGGATTAATTATAATTAACAATATAGTTGGAGTTTACGAAATGAAATTAAAGTTAAAAGTGCTTATTAATAGAGTTTAAGGTGGTTTCATATTTCATGCACATTTTCATTACTCCATTCGATTACTAAAACTATAGTACTCCCTCCGGTCTAAATCTTTGGTTGTTTAAGATTTTGGCACATAGATTAAAAAATAATTAATTAAATAAATTTTAGACTAAAACGATCATATTTATTATTCGTCATTCTCAACTATCATAATTATTTCTTCACTCAAAACTTATTAATTATATTAAGGGCATAGTTGAAAAAATGTGATAAATTATCTCTTGAAATCCTAAAATAACCAAAGTTTTAAGACAAAAATAAAAAACTAAAACTACAAAAGATTTGGACCGAATAAAGTACTTCCTAGTCCCAACAATTTGTTTTGGCTAAAAACATTTATTGTTAAAGTGCAATTATGAAATTAAAATTTAGAATAATTTCCTATAGGAGTGTCTGAACCCTTTTAACTTGTTTGGGGGGGGGGGGGGGGGGGGGGGCAGCCTGCTGGTGCTCTATCTTTACATATAACAATAAATATAGCTTTTGGTTGATTAGTTTATATATCATTTACACTTCGTTTGAATATGGAGAGAAAATAAAAGAATACTAGAAAATAAGTACAAAGAAAGAAAGAATATGATGATTTTGAATTTGTTTGGAGGATAAAGAGACATTAGAAGAAAAATTTCCCTCAACCTATTTCTCTTACGAAACAACTCCCCCTTGTTCTAATGTCTTTTCATGGTTTTCTTAATTTTCATGTGTTTGTGATATAACACACATACAATTTAATTAAATTTAACCTGTTTAAATCGCAAAGAATTTATTTTCTTCCCAAGTTCTCCCTATTGGTACCCACATGTTGAACTTTGTCTAGTATCAATGTATTTCATTCTTATTCAAGTTTGTTCTAGTTGCTTCGTATCCACTTGTTTTTGTGAAATTTTATAATTCTATTATGCGCAATTTTTTATACTATTGTATATTTACAACTAATTACATATAACATCTACATATATATCAATGTGTGTGTGTGTAAGTGAAATACACTAATCACAAATTTAATCACAAACATAACGTGGAATTCACATTACATAGATCAATACAAAAGGTATTAGCTTAATTGTATTTTTAGTCTCTCAAATATCATAATTGTGCAATTTGAACCCTCCAATTTCAATTGAGTGAAGTGGGTTTTTCAGTTTTCTCAATTGATGCAATCAAATCCCTCTATTATTATGCCATCCAAAATTTTTAACACCGGAGCCTATGTGACACATGTAGGATTGATTTGACACTAAATCAGGCTACCTTGACACTAAATCAGACTACATTGACACTAAGTTGATCCATATTGAATTATGGCAAGACAAAGACCCTTACACATAAAAAGTTGTAACAACATGTATTATATTACGTGCGTTACCGACTTGCTTTAAATTTTTTTTTTGCAAACTACACCATGCCATGATGATCTGATTTAGTGCCAAATTAATCCAACATGTGCCACATAGGCACCGTGTGTTAAAAATTGAATGACATAGTGATTGAGGAACCTGATTATAACAATTGAAAAAAGTGAGGGACCCCAATTCGCTCAATTACAAACTGGAAAAACCCAAATTACACAATTATAATAACTGAGATACCAATCAAGCCAAAGGTATCCATGTAATTTGAATTATTCCTTATTTCATTTATATTAATTTTATCTGCCAGACAAGAAAAGTCATTATGAAAACATATTCATAGAATTTTAAAATGATACCAAGCTACAAAAACGTGAATGGCCATTTCATTGCAAATCATTCTATTCTATTCCCAGTACAAACCGATTCCGGGGAGCGTTTCTTATTCTCTTATTCAAAAAGTGGTATTAAACTGAAAAAAAAATAAATGGTTTCTGGTATATACAGAATGGATTAAACTGAAAAAATTTAATGGTTTCTGGTATACAGAGAATGGTGTAACCTTAGGCGCACATGGGATGTGATGAGGAAGGGTAGTAGTAGTAACGCCTGAGGACGTGAGAAAGAATGTGAAGACCCACTTTAATCATTTGTTTGCGGCTCGGGGTAGATAGGCCCCACTTCAAATTGTCGTGTCATCTTTCTATGTACCATTTGAGGGATAAAAGAAAGAGAGAAAAAAAAAATTGATAAAGAAAGAATATACCTTGGCACTTATGCTCTACTTTTCACCTTCCCCTTGTATACTTTGATTTGGTGATGTATATATTTCTAATTCTAACCATTAAGGACACCTTCATAACAAATTAAATATATATAAGATACAAAGTGTTGGATATATTTAATTTTTATTTATAAAATTAATGACAATATATAGTATAAATTCCATACATAATAGAGTTATAAAAAGAAGAAGAAAACAAATGCAAACAAATCGAAAGAAAAAAAAAAAGGAGAAAACAAAGTTTATTTTTGGGTATTGTTATATGTTTTGCTCTATGACCAAAACTAATTTATTTATATAATATAGGAAGTGGGTGTGTGTTAATCACCGCCATGCCACACTGCATGATTGGATAGGGAACCTAAAATACCTAATCTCATCCGGAGGGCCTATAGCTTATTTCTTCCAACCTTGAGATTGTTTTTAAATAATATCAACACACAAGTAAAACAAATAGTAGTATCAATTCATGCAATTAGAAAATTAAATACTTCAACTTATGCCTTATTTTTTAATCATACATGTTACATGATGGAAAGTTGGAAACTAGCATTTTTTTATATAGTTCTATGCTAGCGTTGGTTGTGGGGTGAGTTCTTTTGATATATGGTTTAACAAAATTAAACCTATCAAAACCCACACAATAAGAAGTCAAATTTGCAAGAATTAGTTGGTGAATTGTTACACACCTTAATAATCTATCCACTATTGCGTGTCATAAATTCCATCTTTTTTATATTTTTCATTTTCAAATTACGATATTCAATTAACCATTCATTCTCATACTAAAAACGAAAAAACAGCTTTCCATATCTAATTGTAGATTTTCTGTCATAAATTTACTTTCATTTTTTCACTTTCATAAAAAATTGGAAAAATTTAACAAATGCACATAAATTTTTCTCTTTTTTCTTTTTGTTATGCTAAGAGATAAGTTTTGCTTTGTAAGAAATCAAAATAAAAAAAATGGAATAATGTCTGCATTAATTATTTGCAAAATCTCTTTGACTTGCCTTGCATGTCAAATAATTTTGGTCAATTGATTCAAGGAACCTCCTACTAAAACCAAAAAAGGTATGCTTTATTATTTTTTATCTGTTCTAAATTTACAATTCATTTTTGCTAAAAATTCAGTCAAAAAAATATTAAAAAAATTAGAAAAAAGACATTAAACAAAAAAAAAATTGCAAAAAAGAAAATATAACTGATGAAATTTTCTCTCCAATGAAAGACACGATCCTCACCTTCATATTCATTCTCTCCCTCTCTCTTCTTCCCTCGTACTCTTTCCCTGTTCTTTCTCTCTCCTCCTTGCTCCTTATCTTCTCCGATCCTTCATCCTTCGATCATTGATCGTGATCATCCCTGGCTTCCCTCGGTTCCTTTCTCTGGTAATTGAATTTTCTTCTATCAAATTCTCAATTTTTTATAAACCTACAAGTTTCGTATATTTCTTCCTGGGGCTGTCTAGGGTTAAAATCTCGCCATTTCTGTTTTTTTGACGAAAGGAAAGAACTTGCATTCTTGGGTTGCTACCACATTCACCCGATTATCATTTCTGACATTTTTTCTATCAACCCCATTAATAAATTTGCTTTTTTTTAATAAAAAACTTAATTTTTTGTTTAATTTTTGTGAATTTTCAACAGAGTTGATTTTGGAATTGATCTCTGAAACTTCGAAGTTGCAAGCTCTTGTGTTGATGATAACAAGGTACGGTTTGTTATCTGCTCTTTTATTATTGTTTGGTTGGTGACGATTTTGGGTGGATGATATGGGTTTTGTACTTTGTTGTTTGGTTGAGAACCTGGGAAAAAAGGTGCTCTCTCTCTCTCTAAATTTCACTTTTTGGGTTCCTTGAATTTTATTTGTTTGTGTATGAATTGATTCTTATAATTCATAAGGGCTGAAATTCATTACTTTGAACTTCACATATTGTGTAGGGTGTCAATTTTAATAGGCGTGGCTGGTTTTAACTCAGAAGGATATTTGTTGTTGGTGTTGGTGTTGTTTTGTGTTTGGACTTGGAATGCTTATACACCTTTCTGTGGTTCATGTTTGTGCCTCGTTGGTTCAAGTTTGTTGCCTCTTGAAAGATGAAGCTGCATCTTACATGTCCATTGAATGTATCACAACTCATTTCACTTATTTATCTAAGGGACTGGTTAGCTATTACTGACTAATGTTGATATGAAATCTTAGAATGTGGAAAAATTGACTGCATACTCTATCTCGTGGAGAATACGTGTTTTGCTGTTATTATAATTATTTGGTTTTTAGTTCTTTTTCCTAATGTATCTGCAACAATAAATCTCTACCTTATGAATCAGATGACGGATTCAGATATGGATCAACAGAGGCAAGGCTATTTTCATTCTGAACCCTGTATTGTTTTGAGAGGCGTTGCCAGCGTCGCACAGCCTAATATCCGCCCAGTGGTGACTGCTCCAGGGAACTCCGCTAATGTTGATTCTCACTATTTACCAGATGCTTATGACAATGCTAGGGTGTATGGGATTACACAATACAATGGCATTCAGCCTCAACATAATCTTGATATGGGTGTTGCAGCTGCAGCCAACTTATATTATTCTGGCATGAACCCTTCTCCTAGTACCGGTGTATTCCCTCTGCCTGTAAATCACAGAGCCTCTGATCAGTTGCCAGGTTCAAGCACATTTGCAGTCTCTGGAGTTCCCTCAGATAATTTCGGAAGAAGCACCGGTTTCATGGATGATGCCAGAGGTCCATACAAAAGGAAAAGTGCTGAAGGGATTAGAGGGAATCACCAATATTTTAATGCTCCAGCTGGTTCTTCAATTGCTCCCCCTAATGCAAGACACACTGATGGGGTTGCTATGATGGATAGTGCACCAATGCCATTCCACATCCCTTCACTTATTGAAGTAGGACCACACGGCGGTGCATGGAGCAGGTCAGGTGAGTCTATCATGGTACATGACCATAACCATTTGATTCATGGAAACTATATGGGGCAGCACTTTCCGCCAGCTGCTCCTCCCTGGTTGGACCAGCAACTGAATAGTAATAACAATGACGGTCATACTACAGCCTGGAATCAGCCACTTCCCATGCCTTATATACAAGGTAAAGATGTATTTATTCATTTTCCTGTTTTGAGGTTCTCTTTTTAGCTATGTTATTAAACTTGTAATCGACTCGGTTAGAGCATTAGGGCAATGGTCATTGGTCGAACAAGTACATATTAAAACCTGTACTGAAATGGGCATCTTGATATGGTATATATACAAAAATGGGCATATATTTATTTAACCAGTGCTTTTTACATTGCCAATCCTCTCACCCAGTTCACAGTCGAACCGGCCCGTCTGTCCGGCCAGCACGGTCCGGTTCTTACCACACTTTTTTTTAGTGTATGTTATGGTTACTTGGATGTCCTGTAAGTGGATAATTTATGACAACATGTAAGAAGCTCTTCTCAGGATTCTTGTATGTTATTGTTATGTTGGTTTTGAGTTCTGTCTGTCTGACTGTCTCCATATTATTCTCCAGCGCCCAATATAAACGGAAGTTCATTAGAGAGCGCGAGTATGGGTTTGCAAAGGTATCATGATACAGCTGGCAACAGAAATGGCCTCAGGTTTCCTCATCCTCCTCCTGTCAACCAACAGCACCATAGTTATCATCCCCCAGGACTTCCTATGCAAGGTGTAAGAGGTCACAATATCAACTTTCACCCTCCAGTAACTGCAGCTTCATTTAGAGTTCCACCTAATCCTTCACGCAGTGCTGTGATCCCTACACAGACTGGTTTTGAGACAGGTCCTAGGCATCTTGGCCCTGCACCACCAGCAGGCTTCCGCATTTACCGACCTCACAGAGTCATGCCTGAGGCAGCTTTTGGACATCGAAGTCTTCCTCCCATGGGCTTCCTCCAAGTTGATGTAATATTTCCTATTGCTCTTAATAACTACTTTTTCTTTTTCCTCCAAATGTTCTCATGTATACGTCACAAATATGTTGATTTTCTTACCAATTAAACTTTATTTCTATAGGATGTTGCTTTAATTGATGAAGTGGGGAATCTGGTTGACCATCACAGAGACATGCGCCTGGACATAGAGGATATGTCTTATGAGGCAAGTGCACAGAGATACATTGATGTTGTATTTTCCTATCAATGCAGACATGTGTGGAGTTCTAGGATACTGAAATTTTAGAGGCTATAGAAAGATTGTAAGATATTTACACTTGAAACTTGACTACAGGATCTTCTTGCATTGGGCGAGCGGATTGGCAATGTAAGCACTGGTTTATCGGAGGAAACAATTGCAACTCAATTGAAGACAAAAACTTATGCAACGCTCACCACCGATATTAATCTGGAGGAGGCAGCTTCTGATGATCCGGAAACTGATTCTTGTATAATATGCCAGGTATGATCTTTTAGCAGCAGGTTTCATTCAATATTTCAGTAACTTTGGAATTGATATTTCAAAGCCAAACTTCCTGGGATAGTTATGTTATGTATGCCTTTTAATTGGACTATTTGTATATGATTCCACAGGATGAATTTAAGAGCCAGGAGAAGATTGGAATTCTTCGATGTGAGCATGAATACCATGCAGATTGCCTAAGGAAGTGGTTGCTTGTCAAAAATGTGTGCCCCATATGCAAATCAGAAGCTTTGACTCCTGCAAGGAGGGATGCATAGGCAATTCAACGAAGTCAGCACCTCTTTCTCTCTGCCTGCACCCTTCTTGGCTAATTTATTTTTGGAACATGAATGGACAGAACTCATATATTTTGTTATGTAATTTGTATATGAACTTGCACATATATAGACAGTCATACTGCCCAACTCATTTAATGTTGGCACCGGAACATTGTATCTATCAAGTTGTACATACTTTGTTCAGTTTGATGTATTAACTTCAGGTAATTATATCAGTACTTCTTTTCATTTATGATTTCGATATGCATGGTTGAAGGTCTCGTGACCATCCTTGTGTTTTACATGGTTGCGTATTGAATGAATGCCTGGTTATTACTTTTTAGAGCTAAATTTTTGCATGTTTAATTCACGGATGTCAAATTCATAGTACTTTGTATTAATTTATTTCTTCGTTTGACGTGGCTTGCCCTGCATATCATAGTGTGTGCTTCGTGAAGTGTTTTCTAAAAGTGATTTTTACTTAACTTGATTTTGTAAAATTGATTTGGTTAAAATTGAGTTTGAAGTAAAATGATTTATATTTGGATGTTTTTACTTTAAAAATAAGTTCTAGGTACAATTTAGTGTAAAATTTTTCATCTAACACAAAAGTTATAAATCTTTGCCCAAGGTAAAATCGGTTTTGTGCAACATAATTGTTTTCTCTTTAAAAACTTAAATACCTGAATTATTACTTAATTTTTTTTTTACTAAAATCACTTTTAGCAAAGACAAAATCAATTTTGGGTATTTCTGCATCCAAACATGCAAAAAATAGTTGCCTGCCTTGTTACAATGAGCAAATCATTGTTGACTTGCCCACGGCACATGTGAATTGGATAATTGTCACGTTTACAAACTGTGTAAACACGACTCTTAAGTTGCAAATTCCACTGCTATAAGCCTGGGACCGTGGCTTAGTTGACGATTGACTCTGTCAACTGAAGTTTTCTTCACTGACACATTTTTTATCCGTGCTCACATGACATCAACAATTTTTTGCAGGATATTCTCTCTTTTTTTTTTAAGCTAGTTAGAAACGTGAACTTAATGCTGCACCGTGTGACCTAGTCATAGTTTGACGAGTTGATGTGGTCAACAAATATTCCACCCAACCGTATAAAGAGAATGTTATTGTTAGTATTACACTCTTTTAACCGATTCTTTCAAGCATACATGTTATTATTGAGTGAAATTTATGTTAGGTCTGACTATTTTGAGGATATAGATATCACCAAATAAGGTATGAGATTTATATGATTCAGTGGAATCTATGAACTTTATTGATTCCATTAAATCATATAGAGTGTATTGAAAAAATATATATTAAAGAGTGTTACTAGTTACTACTACTACTCATTGTATAACTTATAAAATACGTAAGCTGAGTTTTAAACATATGAAGAAAAAAAAAACATACTGTGACTATAAGGATATGTTCAACTACCAATTATAACTTGATATGCTTCACTTGAACTATAGATTAGATAAGAATAACACAGAACATTTAGATTTTGTTTTAATTTTGTGTATGTTAAAATTAAGTAGAACAATAGCTTAAGATGAAGTAAAAAGTGGTATATTTTGGCTCTACCAAAAAAGTTGAAACCAAAAGGAACCAAATAGTCCTATTTTATTTTGTTTGTGTGTCAAACAGTATTTATAAATAAATAACAGTACATAAAATTATTCAAAGTTATAGTTAAACATATAAAGCATTTTGATAAAACGAAATTATAAAATTCAATCAATTCTTATACTCCATTTTGTCGTTAAATTGCATAATGTTTGTCAATGTGGTTCCGAAAATATTTTCTCAATTAAATAATTGAACGCTTCAATTTTTGGTCCTGTATAAAGAAAATCAAATTGAGGTAAATTATAACATAGATGATTAAATTGAGAAAATAACTAAAAGCTTAAGGACCATATTGAAAAATGTTGCTTCCTTAGTGAACCAAAGAGTAATTTACCTTGATATATCGTCAAATTATCAAATAGCTTACCCTTCCCAAATAATAATAACAACAATAACAAACCTTAGAGCAGTGAACTACAGAATCACAGATTATGGCCAATTTTGGAAATAAAAAAATGGCATTCAAGGAAAGAATTTTTTTTTATAAACCAAATTGCATTAAACAGGATAGGAAGCACAAGAAGTGTCTCGTCCATAGATGAATATAAAGAATTGTTTAAGAACCTTACTGCCCACCTCTACAACAGAACAACCCCACGCTTGAAAACATCACCTCCCTCTAAAAAATGTCAACCCAAAATAAATGGTAATTATAAAATATTTCCCCAGTAACCTACATGGTCTCAAAGAAGAACATATCAAATGCCAAGGTAATTCCCCAGTAACTCATTAGTCTCAAAGGGATGCCTTAAAGAACGCATAAAACAATTCCCCGTGTAGCCTACATGGTCTCAAAGGGATACTTAAGCATGCCTATTTACCCCAATAACCCGTCACTCTCAAAGGGTGTTTTATAATACACAAAAAGAACTCCATCCCTTGCAGACTCAACAAATACTATTACAGTTTATTTTCATAGCCACTGTTGTGTAACACCCACACCAGCTTCAAGCTCAATGGCACCATTAGTAACACAGATACTCCACCACTCTGATCCCTCATTTTCTTCATCACCTTTCTCGGCCTCACATCTGTATGACAATAGAAGTCCAACACAAAGAAAAAAACAAAAAAATCAGTCACAGAGTAATCAAAATCAAAGTCATTCTAGGAGGACAGCACCAAAGAGATGCAAATCCAAGCTTCCATTAATTCCTTTTGCGCCACACCTACTCCCAAATGATCATTTCCTTCATTAAGGGGGAGCTTTCTGAAAAATTGCATTGGGAACATGAGAAATACCACTTTTGAGTTGAATAAAATCTATACCAAACAAGCGTAACACGAGCCTTAATTACCTTTATAGTTATGGAAAACAATGGAGGAATGAATGTAATGGGCATGAGTTATTGAAGCAATTGAAATACAAGCCTCGAGAGCAGCGGAAACGATGGAAGCGGCCCATGAGGGGGAAAAAAAAAAGAGAGGATCGATGGGGCTGTTAGCCTAGATGCTCTTTGATACCATATAGAAAATAATGGAGGACTGAATGTATTACAACTTAGTTGTAGGGATATATATAGAGATACAAGATATATAATAACTAATCCTAAGATATTTCAGTTACAAAAACTAATCCTAAAAAGATGAGTCATTCTCCACATCTTAGATTTTCTCGACACATCAATGCACCAGTGCCAACCAACCAATGTTCAGAAAAATAGTTAATTTCAAGTAATTAACTACATTTTTGTAGATTAATTAAACATGCATTCTTGCTCTGCACCGTATAACATATATATCGACTATGGTACATTATAAGTATAATAAGCAACACCTATTAGTTTGATTCTTTTTAAACAATTTCTAAGACTCAAGTTTTGTAAATGAAAAAGATAAACTGAGACCAATGTCAGGATCGTAACTACTACCAATATATATAGATGAGGAGTATCCAAACACCCTTTTGAGACTATATGTTAATGGAGAATTACCTTGGCATTTGATCTGATTTCCTTCGAGACCATGTAAGTTACTGAGAAAACGCTTTATAATTACCTTTTAATTTGAGTGATGTTTCTGAGAAGGAAGTGATATATATATTTAAGCATGGCGGTTTTTATTTGACGAGGGTGAGAGCTGGATTCATAAACAATTTTTGTATTCTTCTATGGACAAAGCACTTCTTGGATTTTCTGTCTTATTTTAATGCAATTTGATTTATCAAATAAACTTTCATAAATATTATGGGGATTTTTTGGATCCACGAAGTAAGAGCTAGCATATGCCCATGAAGGAAAGAAAAGAAGGTCCCTCTGCATGAAAAATATGGGAAGCCTCCCAATTGTTACGGCAAGTTTAGCAAATTCAACATAATTAACATATTGCCATAGAACAACACACCAATATAAATGTTTCCATTAGAATCTAAATCATGCATGGCGCTTTTAATCCAGAGAAAAACAATTATGGTAATAATAGCCACCACAACAATCTTAAACGAAGAGAAAGACGTTAGTAACAAATTTGAATAATTAATGTGTAGATAAAGTGAAAAACTATAATGTCTAAACCTAATGTCAAAGTTTGAAGACACCATTTGTATATATAAATATTTCACTTTTTATACATGCACGCACTATTTGATTTATCTTTTACTACCATTTTCTCTCGTATTCAGAAGGTTATGGACATTTTTTTTTTGATATATGGAGCATAAAAGCGTTGACACTATACTTGGTGATAAAAGCTAAAACAGACCTATTTTGGATGTGAAAATAGTATACTTTGCTCTTTTGGATGTTTGGAATGTTACTTGGGTTACATTACATATCCAAAAACACAAATTTCAAGTAATCAAGTTTTTTTGACCAAAAAAAAAGTAATCAAGTTTTCGCTTCTTTTGACCAAAAAAAAAGTTTTCGCTTCTTGAAGAGACTAGTATGACTATTTGATATCATATTCAGATTGGGGATGCAATCCCCTTTTTGTTACCTTCAGAATATTAAGCTCTAATTAAACTTCTGTGCAATTTGAAAATATACATGGAGTAAGTAGACAGTTCAAGAATTATCAGAGGTTAGGAAATTTTATGTGTAAACTAATAAGCTCTCAAAATAACCTTTTCAATTTTTTTTTCCAAATTTTCTTAGGATATGGAAATGAATATTCACATTTTAGAGAGGGCAAAGGGTATTGAAGATTTCATTAGGCAAGAGGGAAAAAAAAGTTATATGACAAATCTTGATTGCTGATTTAAAAATCACAAGTCGGTCTAGGGTTTACTAATTTTTAGTTCGTTGTTATTTGCTTTCTATTCGTTTTCCATTTTTAATATTTTAATTATATTTTATTATGTTATTAAGTTGTGTGAACAATATAATGATTTTTGTTTTGCAATTTTTTAATTTCACCCATTTTTTTTATTCATTCTCTCATTTTTAAGGTAAAATTATCCCTTTTCCTTTTTCAAGTTAAATTGATAATTCGCCAAGCAATCAGCATATGAATTCATACAAATTGCAGACAGTCAATAAGGTTACTGGAAGCTATAAAAGCTACTCAAACTGAGACAAAGAAAGCAAATAATGATTACTCACTATGCAACAAATATATCTTATTATCATTATTATCATTATCTTATACATGTAGCTTTGTTTTGAAATTTTTGATAAAATCCAAATGAATTTCCTCTGTGCTCATCCAAGAACAACAGCAAATTCTTATCATTTTCTTTTTCTAAATGAGAATAAGCCTTCACAACGTAGCTGAACTCCTGTCCATACATATATGATGCGCATGTTGCTTTGTATGCGAGTAACTGTAAATCACCTGCTCCATATAAAATTTGTTAGAACAAATTAACAAGATTAAAATAAAACAACAATAATGCATGAATGTTTTGAAATATGTCTAGTGAAGTTGAGATGTACAAGTCACTGTAAAATTTTCTCACACTATCATCTAATCATGTTCATGTGTTTCAGCATCATTGAAAGAGTTTAGACCTCCTAGGTAGATTTTATCATAGTCAAACTCTTCAAATGACAAGAAAATACATGATTGGATAATAGTGTAAAATAGTTTAAAACTTTAGATAAGATTGAACTCTATATATACCAGTTTCAATATCTGATTCAAGCTTGCTATTGCTGAAATGCCTTGTTAGCCACCACCTACAGCGAAGTCTCCAAGATTTTCCGGATAAACCCTCTGTAAATATTTTTGGGGTTGTGCGAAAAGAACAATGTTGCTCCTTTCCATCTTCATTTCGAATGGAGCACGCAGACATGCGGTCTTCTTCGTAGAGAGATAATCTGAAAAAACATAGAGAGAACGCCCTCCACGTATTGTACTCCGCATCTGTAGCATCCAAATGTAAAGCAATCATTTCCAGCAGAGATTCAAGACTATAGTCTCCTGCAAAATATCACAAGAAACCAATTAAAACATAGGGATAGTGTATCATTGAGCATATAGAGGTATTGTGATGGGTCTTTTAGTTGAGGGAGTTACAGTGAGTTAGGATTAGTCAAGAGAAGTAGGCTATGCTGTATATATATAAAAATGATAAGAAATTATTAAGAATGAAAGTACCATTTTGGTGCATCTTTATAAGTTTTGCTAGAGAATCACAACATGTTGGATCCTTCTTTAGTATATCCTCTAAACAACTATGAAGCAAGAGAGAGTTGTTTCTATCAAAACGCTCCAAGAGAACAGCACGTAATCTGCAATGCAAACATAACCAAAAAAAAAATTGAGTAAAATACCACAACTTGCTTATACCAAATTGCTGATTTAACGACTATATGTAAGTTAACAATAGTGAGATAAGGGATATGTACCTAAATGGGAGTACAGAGGATGAATTATAGCACTGCTTCTCAAGTGTAGTTAGAGCCTCATCAACTTGACCTCCAATCAGCAACAGCTGGCAACATAAAATAAGGTGAAGCAATTGTTGATATCACACAAATTATTCCGTGCAGAAAACAATTGCCATATAAATTTAATGTTTACAGCAGATGCAAAAACCTGTACGTGCATGTGCATACAGAAAAGGAAACATGCTGTGAGGAAGCAAACCACAATTAGTTGCTTTGTGCAAGTTAAGCTGGAAAACTGATTTCAAATAATCCAAGTTATTGATATTTTCATATTATGTTTGTAAATATGAATAGGGAAATAAAGGGTGGGTACATAATGCACAAAGGACCAAGTATCCCAATAGCTTAAAATGGTGGGCTGAGAATTAGGAATACTTTGTTTTTAATCTCTAAACACCCCTTCACTCAAGGAGAAAATGGAGGGTCGCGCTCAGGCCTACTAACCCTTGTGCTAAAGTTTAATCTAATAGTGATGAGTGGGGATTGCAAGGACTGAACTCGTAATCACTTGATCATATAGATTTTGATGCAATGTCAAGGACGTGATCCAAAAGCTTAAGTCATTAGGTACAGATGTGTCGCAGAGTTAGTTCTTAATTTAAAAAATGATTCACTTGGCAACTGCTGATACTATACTAGTTCAAAACTGAAGTTAAGACAGTTAATTATTTTGAAATGAGTTCACATTAATATCAATTTAATAAAAAATTGTGTAATTGTTTTGGTGAGGTGGCATTGCATGATTAGATGATAGTGTAAAAAAAGTTTTACACTAACAGTGGAATCAAAGTCAAACTCCTTTTTTGGGGGGGGGGGGGGGGGGGGGTATGTAACTAGTTATTACCTCTAAAGTTTTGAACCAGATTTTTAGTTTATTGAACAACTACTTATACGAAATACCAAATGTAGTTAAGTGGTTCCAAAATTATTTGAAATGCGTGCTCCATACCTGTATTAATGGAAGCAATGCTACTGATGCAAAGGATCTTGAGTTGAGAGCTAGTTGTAAATATTTTACTGCATTTTTATAATAGTCATTGGGCTGATTTCTGTGCATGTACATGAACTCCTCCAAACTGTTCTCATTGGAAAAACACAAGGGCAGCAACCACAAATCAAGTCCCCCTGCATAAGAAGATGAATATTAAAGTTACAGGTGAACTGAAGAGTAATCACTATCTAAAGCTAGAAATGCTAAGAAATATTTAGACTGCGAGACTAATCAGAGGTTGCTTCAAAAAAGTAATCATGTTAAAAAAAAATTACAATCTAGCCTTATCAAGGTAATATGAAAGACAAAATCAATATTTTCAATATGAGAAAAAAAAACTAAGATGGGAAAATCCATATACAAGCATATCTTGCATGCACATTCTCATATAGGTGTGCAGCCACCAGAAATAGATTTTCTCCTTTTCATGATTAATCAGAAAATAAAAACTTACCGAGAGCATACAAGGTATCTTGTGCAAGACCTCCACCGTTAGAAAAAGGATCTCCCATTCCTTCATGTTCTTCAGAATTCAAGTAAAAGCCTTCCGGCTGAAAGTTCTGATGTGATTTTTCTCTTTTGTGGTTAGCATCAACCTCCATGGAAACTCTTGTATCTTTGTTGAGGCTAACACCCCTAGAAATATGCCTACCATTCATGACAGATGCATCTGAGTCACATTGATATTGAGAGTCTGTCATGTGGGATTCAACTGTATTGTGCCATTCTGACTGTCCAACCCCGTTGCTGAATGAGGTTCCCTCCATATGTGAGTCCTCTTGCAAGTCAGATTGGTCTGAATCTCTCCACTGAAATTCTTCGGGGATAGAAGAATACCACAACTCATAGAATGTCAAACCCATTGTTATCTTTGACACAGGATCAATATCAACTTTTTCTTGCTCAAGGCTAAAGAAGAAACAAAAAGACAAAATAAACAAAAAAGGAAGGAAGAGCAAAGGTAATAAGAGGGAGGAAAAAATTAAGCCCGGTAACCCTCCTTATGACACTATCTCAAAACTTGCAATGTATTTTTGATGTGAAAATCATCAGTAATGAAGGAAAAAATGCACTGTCAATGGAAAATTTGCATTTAATGCCATTTTATGTTACAGATAAGTTTAAAAAACATGTCAAGGGTATTCAAGTCATATTTGAGTCAAGTTGCATTATTTCGATAGAATTATCAAGACACATAACTAAACTAGTACGGCTGTTCCCAGGCTAATTATATATATTGATACAGATGGTAGATGATAAGCAAAATAACAAGTATTGTGACTGTCAGAATTTGAAAGTGTTATGTTTCTTCCATGTATTTCTTGAGTGGCGAATTAATCATTAAAACCTTGTCAACCATCATGAGCAATATAAGTTTTACAGAATAATATACAACCCCCTATAAAAAATATAACAATAACATCATACAACCAGTTGACAACATTATCTAGCAATGACAAGTTAAGAAACAATCCATTCCTTGGCATCATGATGCAAAACATATTTCTCTATAGAGGGAAAGGACTAAAAAAGACAACTTGGTACTATAAAGCTCCTGCCATGGCAATCTCTAGGGAGGGTTCAGACCCATTGTGAGTATTGTAGGCAGCCTTACCTTACATTTGTAAGAGACTGAATTCATCACTCAAACATGTGACTTCCTAGTCACATGGTAGCAACTACAATCGTTGTGCCAAGGCACCCCTTCAGGTAAAGGACTAAGCGTTAAAAATTAATATTACATACCATAGAGCAAGCTGATATGCATCCCCAGCATTGCCTTGCATAAGACAGAATAACATGAACTCCAAATTAACTGCATATCTGCTCTGCTTCACAAGTAAAATTCCAAATTTAAAACTGAAGCCCTAAGAATCAAGTTGACAGAATGATCTCATAACCAATATTCAATTTCAAATATAATTTATTTATCAAGTAGAATTGAAGTCAGCAGAGACTGACGATATTCTTTGCATTGGATAAAGTAGAGTTTCTCACCAGCAAGTTACAACATAACGAAAACGAGCACAACCCTGGTTTCTCTCACTTAGCTTGCATATGCAATAAATTAATAAGAAAATTTAAATAAATACCAAGATAATCATATCTAAAACTTAGGGCATCTTTGAAAATGCAGCTTCAATGCTGAACTGAAAGAATTCTGCATGTAAAACTCAACTAGTCTATTTGAAATTGAGATGGTAATGCTGAAGGAGAAAAAAGTGAAAAAAGCTCAATAGATTAAGCCATAAAGTTGGCATGGTGATGAATGTTGAGCATTGATGGTCTTGGTTATTCAAATTAGTCTCAGTTTCATCCAGGTGGAAAAGAAAAGCAAAAGAAAAATATCAACCTATTGAGTATTAGATGACTTGCAGTAGACTTTTCTCCCACTCTCTTATCGTTAGAGTTTTCAGTATCTATCCTCATTATAGGGACGATAAAGCAATTTTGTAAACATTTAATATGAAGGTAACCATTATAAAGCATTGCGGTGTCTCTGAAATATACCTCTATTGGCCAACTCTTCATTGATCCAATCTTCTTTGACCAAATGTCATAGAGGTTCTTGATCTTTGTTGAACTAATAGAATGGTTCTCCACATGCTTAAGAAGCTCAAGTAAAACCTACATATACACGCATGCATTCTGGAATCAAGATATCAGTGATAGAAAAAATCACAGCAAAATTGTATAACATTTTTAGAAGGAAGGGTGAAAAGTAACAAGGCACTTCAATTGTTTAAAAGGAAGTTTAATTGTACAAAATATCCAAGAATCATGTTATCATTTATCTTCTATTAGTACCAAGATTTAAAGTCATGAAGGGCAGAAGGGCCCATACTCACAAACCACCCTTTCTTATCTAAAACCAAAGAAATGATATCAGTTAGTTTGCCCTATATATATATATATATATATATCGGGCTGGCCAGTTTCAGCTCTGCTGAGACAAACAATTAAACAAAGCCGGACTTCTGAGTCAGATTATGTCGTAGTTTGAATTAGCTTCTAGTTTATCAGAGCTTCACAACTGAAACAACTCCAAGTATTTGGTTCTTAATTTACGAAAAAGTCCTTATAAGTTTATAGGTGCTAGTGGAGATGTTAAATGAGAGAACTTATGTATAAGTACTTGTTGACAAGTTTATCCAAACTAGTTCTATATCCTTCTCATCTCAGCCTATAAACTTGTATAGTTGTATGTTTTATATCTCTCAAATAGACAGTAATAAACAACATGATCAGTAACTGAACCTAAGTTAACCTTTTGGAAGCAAATGAAACTTCATACTACTTGAGACATCTTCAGACACAAAAATTTCAAGAACTTCAGCATCCTATAAAATCTTTCCAGTGTTCCAAACTCACTAAACTGGCAAAAAAAAAAACCTAATCCAAACACGAAGTAAAAATCCTCAAACCCTATGAAACCAAAATTCCCCAAATTTTGAGTTATGAATCAATGTACAATACTTCCAATATGTTTAACCTTTTGGAAGCAAATGAGACATCACAGACAATCACACCACATTCTGAAAACCACCCCCTAAGACAGAAATTTCCAAAATTTGTAATTCACACAAGAGTGCAAGGCACAAATAACAAAGGGGACAAGTAAGGGCCATACCCAAAACTTGAAACGGTTCCTGAAGGGAGAGGTGTCGTTAACGGTTCCCTCCAAGTACGCACTGAGAACACCGCTGGCACCGACCCAGTTGTGCTGCTTGACGAGTCTCCGCAGAAGATAGCGCAACCTCGTACGGTGTTCCGACCTCAGGGGTTTGGGACAGAGTCCCAGGACGTAGGAAGGCCTTGTCAGCGACAACAGGATCCTCTTCGCCATCTTCTCTCGAGCCGCCACGTGTTCTTCTTCGTCGTGCATGTACTCCTTCCTCTTGCGGCGCTGTGTTGGCTTCTTCCTTGTGCCGCCGCCATTGTTGTTCTCGTCTTCTACATCGGATGCTTCAACCTCCATGGTTAACAAACAAATCTACCTTCACCGTAAAACAAGTTTTGTTAGTCCTCTTTTTATTTTAATGAAATATTGTTTATCTTAATGATCTACTATTGACTAATTGAATAATAATAATAGACTTAAATATATTTAACTCCCTCCTCTACCTTATATCTCCATAAATATTTATTTAAGAAAGTAAATGAGAGGGCATTGAGTTTGAGTTGTTGCGATTCAATTTTATTTTTTTGTATTTTGTTTTGTTTGGATGGCTTAATTTTAACTTGAGTAATACGGAGATTGGTATCATTGGCTCGGATTGGCAAACTCTTTTTGGTATTGCTATCCATGAATTATGGTGGGATCGAAATCGTTTGGTCTTTTCAAGTTCCTCTACTCTTGGGCAAGGTCTACAACAGTTTGTGGAGAGTCAAGCTCAGTTCGTTGTTCATACTGCTGGATTACATAGTTTGCATGGTGATCTTCCTCAATGCCAACAGATTGGGGTGGTTTGGGATCTCCCTCCTGGTGGTTGCTACAAGGTCAACATTGATGGATCTCATTCTAATGTGAGTGGGTCCACTTGTGGGGGTTTGGTTCGCCGGTCTAATGGATCCTTTGTTCAAGGATTCTACTGTAAGCGTGGAGTTAGAAACCCGCTTTGGGCTGAGTTATGGGGGCTTAGACTTGGTATTAATTTGGCTAGACAAATTGGACTGAGTTGGGTTATTTTTTAGATGGATTCAAAGGTGGTGGTTGATATGGTTAATTCTGGTGGAACGACCTTGACCTATCTCAATCCTTTGTTACGGGAAGTCATTTCTCTGCTTCGTGAGCCGTGTTGGAGAGCGCTCGTGGTGCATGCTTATCGCGATGCTAACCGTTGTGCTGATTATCTTGCTAGGAAGGGTCATTTGTCTCCTTCGTTTAATTGGGTTGTGATTGAGTTTGTGTGTCCCGGGTTGGGGCTCTTGATTGCAGATGATGTAAGGGGTAGTGTGTAGCCCTGTTGAGATGTCTTTGTTTCTGGTTTGTTTTCTCCGTTGTTTATCGAAAAAAATTAAAAATGTTAAATTCCAATATAAGTACTTGCAATTGTATCTTTTTAAAAAAGTTTGTTGCTTTTGTTAAAAAATATTTTTTTTATGTGCTCGCCAAAATTTTTTTTTGATAAAGAGAGTGAATTTATTTTAAATTGTTTAAGAAACACTTTTTTAAGATTATTAAGAGATTTAAAAAACAAATAAAATATGCAAGAAGAAGAAATTATTTCAGAATTTTTTGAGAAATTATTATGAGCAATTATTCAAAATAATAATCAAGAATAAACTTTTTTAAACAACTTCATAAACCATAATTACTTTTTTCAAAGATACTACTTATTTTTATCAAGTTTTTAAAGATACTACTAATGATTACGGTTAGGGATGGCAATTGGACCCAGACCTAATGGGTACCCGCAAAATTTACCCACAATGGAGAGATTAATTATCCACTTAATGGGTACGGGTAATTACCCGCAAATTTTAATGGGGATGGGTGCGGGTGCGGGTACGGGTATCTTAATACCCACCCTGCCCCAGACCCGCACTATATATATATATATATATAATTATTTATATATATGTATCAATTTAATAAATATGTATCAATTAATAAATATATACGTATCCTCTGTTGTTTTGTTTTTTCCTTTTTGCGTTTCTCTGTTTGTTCTTTGCTGTTAGCATCCAAAAAAATAAATATGTATTAATTTAATATATTTCCACCAAAACTAAACCTAGAATGTTCCCACTTTCAAAATCTCAAACTAATTAATGTAATACATTATTTTTAAATAGATTTTGGATAGTATTAGCTCAGTCTTAGCACATGCAGGTTAATGAATTTATTATTTTAGAAGTTTATTGAAAAATTTATTTGGAGTTAATTAGTATGCACTAACAATATAAAATATTTTTACACAGACAATCAATCATATATTGCCATGTAGATATTTGTGCCAATATTTTAGGAAATAATATTATGAGGTGGGATTTGGCTCCTCTAAAGTAAGTAAAATATAAAGTAAGTAATCTTAACCATTAATGATAAAATCAAGAGTGATTTGTAATACATGTACTTATAATACCAACACTTGATTTTCTCACAAATGGTTGAGATTAATTACTTTATACTCTAAAATGATTTGTTCACTTTAGAGGAACTAGATCCTATGAGGTGACATTATAGTGAAATGTGATTAGATGTCTGTGTAAATTTTTTTTATAGCGTCGATGCGTAGTAATTAAACTGAATTTATTTAATGTTCGGGTTTGATTTTATGTATTATATTTCAGAACCTTATTATGCATTGTAATATATACTTAATTTTTATCATATATAATATTATGTGTTACCTTTGAGAAATTAATTTTTTTCATTTTTCATTGTAAAAGTACGGGTAATGGGTACGGGTACGGGTGTCGAGGTACCCAAAAGGTAAGAGTACGGGGATCAAAGTTGTTACCTACGCGAGTATGAGACCGGATACGGGTATTTTTTTTCAAACTGCAAGTATGGAAACGAGTAATATAATACCCTACCCATTGCCGTTCCTAATTACTGTAAGAATTCTTCATTTTTCATTACCAAACTAATAATTCCGAATTCCGATATTGATGATTAACATACGGAACTCAATTTAGAACAGAGAAAGAAAAAAAAAAATACGCATTGCGGCGAGGTCTGTGAAGGCGATTTCATTTTTTTTTTTGGTCAATGCGGTTTCACTTTTTTGACTAGTGTAATCATGTAGGGAGTTTCTAAACACACATACACAATTTTCATTTTACACATACACTTAAATTTGATTTTCAGAAAATGACCAGAACACCCCTTTTCACTTCCCCCTCACTTTTGCACTGCACAGACACGCCGGAGAGTCACCCAAACTTTCACCCCACCTCGCCGCACCTCCAACCTTGAGGGTCCCCTTCTTCACAAGCCTCGCTGCATCATCCAAACTGTTTCAAGCTCCAAAACATAGCCCAGGGATTACCTCTTCAATCCTGGAAGCTTCAACTTCTCCCATGTGCACATGAGCTCCAGAGCCGTGAATGCCCTCTTTGCCGGCGGACCCTCGAGCTCTAGTGCCGACTTCACGACGGCACCAGCCTCGACGGCAAAACGGCGGTTCCCCAACCCATCGCCCCCAACTCCCCATTCTTCTGCAATTTTTTTCTTCTCTTCCCCCTTCTCCTCTCTTCCATCTCCATCTTCTCCCTCCCTTTCTCCTCAATCGAAAGGCTGAATTGGAGAAGAAAATTGCTTTATCAGACATCATCATTTGGTCATCATACCAACTAAATGTTGCTTTATCAGACAAGAAAATTGGAGAAGAAAGAGAGAGAGTGTGAGGATGGAAAAAAGAGTGAAAGAGAAAGAGAGAGAATGTTGAGCAAGTGTGTTTTCTAAATTAAGTATGCGGAACTAATAGTTCCGCGCAATATGAAACGTGAATGGGGTATTTTAGGCTTTCTACTATTACGTATGTGTGAATAGAAACACATGTATGTGCCATTAGAAATTCCCAATCATGTATTGGGGATGTGTCTAGGATTAGGGCCGTGTATGTGGGCTTTTGCGCTAGGGAAAAAGTCCATGTCTAAAATTTTGTAGGATATGGGTTGATGACTTGATCTCATTTCCTATTTCATTGTGATAATCCTCTGCTAAATAACTGTTCAATTTTTATATACTAAATTTGATTTTTCCTTCTTGAAAGCTAAGATGTTATTCTAATCCATTATTTATGTTTTACAAAAGCAATGTACATTTCACAATTTGTTATTTTAACTTTTTACATTTTTTTTGTTTTTCTCAAATATCATTATTTAAATTTCATTAATTTCCAAAAAAAATTAGTTATTAAAAAATATCACATTTTTCTATAACCATAAATTTGAACATATTGTACCCTAAATTAGTAATTTATTAATTATAATGAAGGATTCCATCTCATATCTCCCAAATTGAAGGGGAAGAAAAATAAGATGACTTTGTATGGATGCCTTCTTACCGTATATGGATGTTTATTTTTTATATAAAGGAATTAAAATCTCCAATTTGAAAAAATTCAAAAAATATACTAAAAAAATAACTTTAAAGGGTTTTAAAGAATCTTCACATACTTCTCTTATTTTTATAAAACTCAATATTAGTGATAAACATTTCTCTCCCCTCCACTCCAAAACTCTCAAACAAACCAGTAATAATAAACCAAACATATAGCTAACATTAAATTTTGGGGCCTTGCTGACTTATTATCCTTTCCTTTTTGGTTGTCTCTTAGAGCATCTCCAATGGGTGTTTATTAAGCATTTCACCAAATAAGCATCAAAGTTTATTAAGAACTATGCAATGGAGAGCATTTCTCTTGGGGTGCTTATTAAGCATAGGTGTTTAGTTAAGCACTTCTCCTAAGCGCTCATCCATTAAATGCATGGTGGGTCATGTCTTGCTTTTTGGGAAAAAAAAGTCAAATTAAAAAAGTTGTTATTGGTGAAATATAATGATGTGAGATATTTGTGGGGTCCATTTAAGAAATTTTTTTAGAGGTGTTGGGTTGGAGAGATATAATATTTATGAGATGCTTAAGTTTAAAAAGATTAAAAAATGTGATATATACTAGTGGGGCTCATTTAAATACCCCAAAGTGAGATATTCCACTATAGATGCTCTAAGCCCACTAGTTGTTGACAATATTTATAGCATACAGCCATACACGTTTAGAAAAACATATACTGCCACTGCTTTCACATGAGAAGCACACAACCTTTTTTTTTTCTTCCTCTTCGCTATTGGTTCCAATCCCACGCGTCTCTCCTTAATTTCTGCCACAAAATTTGCCAAGAATGGCAAGCAAGCTACCTAATCCAAACACTTCTCAAGGTCCTTTGATATAACCCTAATAATACAATTCCTTCACAAAAAAAAAGAAACAATAATACAAGCACGGCACAAATTTGAGAGGTTTGTGCCTTAATATAACTATCGTCGTTATCCTAAGCTTTAATTAGTATACCTAAACATTCAGCAAAAAAAAAATAGTATACCTAAACAACAAGATTATATTCCGCTGTACTATATATAATAAAATTAAATATTTTAAAAAATAAATCTTTAATTGAATATTTAGCAGACTTGCTAAACAAAAAAACATAACTAGTTTATGGTTTGATTGATTCAATCACACCCTGGTACAATTTCCAAAACATTGCTAGCTTCCTAGAATTGAGACTTAAATTTGACACCATATCTGTGCCCACATCTGCATAAGTAAGTGCCTGTAGACTAAAATAACCCGGCCAAACAATGTTTTAAAGATTTGTCTGCTGTTGCTAGCTTGCTACAGACGACATGTCAATATGATTGAATTGGCTCTACAACATGTCAATTTATTCACATCATTCCGTTAATAAACTGTTGATAAGTATACAAAATATCTGAATAGTATATTAATATATATGTGGTGAGTTAATATATATACACATTTTAACAAGTTGGGTGCCACATATATATTATCTACATGGAGGTCAGTTTATATTAAACAAGTGTTCCATTAAGCCTTTTAATCGTTGTTAACGGAAAGTTAAATTTGTGAAAAAATTGATACATCAAATTATCATTTCCAGACATCAAATTGTATATTAACTCATTTATAAATACTCAATATTATGAATATTTTATTATAAATGAAAGATGAATAATTTAATAAAATATTTCATATAATGTGATATAAATTGACCATGTATCACATGGGTTGTGTGTGTGTGACTGAACAGCATACAACGGCTTCCATCACCCAAGAATACACAATTGTGGATTGAAATTCTACGAATTAAATGGTCCCCATCAAGTAATTTCTTCCTTTATCGATCTGTTTCTGCGTCCACTTTTTGGTTTCAGTATTGATTATTATTTCAATATCATATTACAAGCTTGATGCTTGGTGCTTATATGCATGAAGTCACGTACTTTATGTTTCTTTAATGATCTTTATAAAGAATGAGGTGGCTGAATATATGGGTATTGATCAGTATGTTAATATATAAGATTTTCTTAGCAAAAAAAAAGTATGTTAATATAAGATTTAAATAGTCCTTTTAATATGGACATTTTCAGTATATTAATCTTTATAAAAAAATTGGTTTTCGTCCCTGGATTATAAAAAAATTATTTTTGGTCTTTGTTGTTTTTATTTTGGTCTTTGATGTTGATATTAGTCTTTATATAATAGTCTATATTTCAAAGACTATTTTCTTTTTTTTACAAATCAATATGGTCCACATATTACATAAACTAATTCTAACATGAGCAACTATTATAGGGACTAAAATGAAAACAACAAAGACTAATATATATATATATATATATTCAAAAACTAAAATCAAAAATAAATTTTTTAAGAAACTACAATTGAGAAAGGTCCATATTATAGAACTAAAAAAAGCTATTTAAATAAAATTATAAGTAATTAAAAGATAAAAGTTATGTAAATTTAAATTAATTATGTCTATTTTATTCCAAATTAAATCAGCATCGGCATTAAAAAGAAAGAAAAGATGAACAAGGACAGTTACGACTTGTTTGGACGTCCCACGTGCAATTATGCTTCTTCTTCCTATTAATTCCCTTCTCACTTCTCAGTCCCCTTCCTCTTGTAATCAACTGTACGGCACGACAGAATTATAGGGATCACAAAATTTAGATGCGATCTTAAAGTTTTTACGTTAATATTGCAATTTGTTATTTTTATTTTCTATATTATTGTAAACTTTTACTTTAATTTTTAAAATGTTCCATTTTTAATATTGAACTTTAATTTTTAGGATTTAATTAGCATATGCACCGATTGTGTAAAATATTTTTATATTCAATCATAGATATTATGCATATATTTTAGGAAGTGCAGTTACGAGGTGCAATAACATTATGGTGAGATATTTTACATTGTGAGTGCATACTAATTAAACACAACTTTTTAATATGAGTTTAATTACTATGCACTAACAGTGTAAAAATATTTTACATAGATATCAAATCATATCCTACCACGTTGACACCTCATAACAATAATTCCTAAAATATCTGTACAATAATCTATATGATGAAATATGATTGGATATTTGTGTAAAATAAATTTACACTGTTGAACTTTTTTACAGTGTCAGTGTATACTAATTAAATTATTTTAATATAATATTTTTAAATATTAAAACTTCTCAGTGTTACACTTTATTTTTTTAGTTTTTCTTTTTGTTAACATGTTTTAAGTGAAGTACAATATATAAGCAAGCACCATCTCAGCTGGAGCAAGCTTTGCTGCATAATTGTAATGAGGTGCTGATAAGGTGTCTGGTGGTTTGGGAGGAACATAGATATTAAAGTAATAAGGATGTTATGAGTTTAAATCTCTCACTAACTTAACATACTAATGACCAACATATATATGTCTATAAAAAATTGTAATGGGGTCTCTATAACGCAAGGCGTGTAGTAGTTTTTCTTTCTTTTGGGCTTAATTAGGCGTCCTCCATTGGCAAAAAAAATAAATGGCCAGAGAAAAACATAAAACAACGTTGAGAATGAATCAAATCGATTTGAGAAAGAATGTTAAAAGTTGCTAACTATTTTAGTGTAGAAATGCCCGATTAGGATATGTCTCTCTTAGTTGTAAGCTAGTCATGGAGTGCACATGGCACACACTTTAATTAATGTTATCTACCAGAACTTCAAGCCGGTTAATTTAATTACATTAGTAACTGCCTTTTATGTTTAAAATAAAAGCATGTCAAGAAAAAAGGCACCATATGTCTATTTCACTTATTTTTTGATCAATTGAACTAAGTGTTTTTGAACTAATGTTTAATTATGTATAGAACATGGAGTGGAATTATATATGTTCATTGACCATGGAGAGGGATAGCTAGCTAACCGCTTAAACCTTGGTAGGATTAAGTTCACAACTCTGGTTACCCTTGAGGGAATATATAATTCAAATTTATTCTTCTTTCCCATGACTCATCAAGAAATTAATTAATGAACTTACAAATATATATATATTTAATCAATTAAATAGAACATTTCCAAAAGTGGGTAGTGGGTCTGTACACAAGTACTAATGAATATAAAGATAAGCTATTAAACAATATGCAGTGTTAACATAACATGCATTCCCCTCTTTTCCCCTAATCATTATTAGTGTGTCCTAAGTACTTCCACTTTTATAAAATAAAAAAGAAATGCAACATAGGTGCCAGCATGAAATGATGGAGGGTACCCAGAATTTCAGAGAAGGTGCAAGGAGGGAGGAACACAAATCCCCCCATGTGAGTCTGATTTGGGGACAAAGCAAATAAAGCTGGGCTCTTTCACATGGGGGGAGAGGGAGGACATGATTCTTACACAGCCCTTTTCTCTTCACAGCTCATCCGTAACCATAGTCCTCCCAATCTTCCCAATATACCACTATATATCCCATATAAATTAATTAATGTGTCCCTGATGAGATCTTCTTCCATTAAACCGAACCAAGGGAAAAAATTAAATGATCCCACTCTCTCTGCATGCCTTTTTCTAGTTAATTTTGTACCTATTATTATTTAAGTCCTATGAACCACAAACTTGCCAAATACTCAATTGAATGATCAAAACCCATTTGCCCACTCTTTGATTATCTTAGTAATAGAAAAAGAAAACAGCCAATATCTGATCCAAATCAGAGAACAAAATCGTATGCTATCATTCTCCATTAATATCTGATCCAAAAATGGCATTAACATACATAATTTTTTTTTTGTTTCTAATTAATTATCCTTTGAAACTTAAGATGAACATTAATAAAGGCATTTAGTAAATTTTTTTATAAAAGTACGAGTTTATTTGACTATATAATTTTCTCACTTGCTTACCAATCTCTATAAACAGCATCAAGTTGGTAAAAATTTATTAAAATTTAATTACAAATATTTATAAAGAGAAATATAAAAAAATAAAATTTTAATATAATAAAGACTTAATTGTGTTTTTGTTCTTCCAGTTATCTCAATTGTGCGATTTAGATCCCCTGTTTTTAATTACACAAATTGAGTTTCCCTAGTATTTCAATTGTTACAATTAGATCATCTGTCAGTATATCGTTCAATTTTTAACACTAGAACCTATGTAATACATGTGAGATTGATTTGACATTGAGTCAGACCACCTTGACACAATGCATGTTACAAAAAAGTTTTTCAAAGCAAGCCGATAATACATGTAACACAACACATGCTATTTAAAATTTTCGATGTATGATGGTCTTTGCCATGCAACGGTGTGAAGAGATTGTTTGATTTAGTGTAAAATCAGTCTCACGTGTGTCATATAGACTTTAACGTTAAAAGTCGGACGATATTGTCGTGGAGACACCCCGTTGTAATAATTGGATATTTGGGGACTTAATTGCCGCAATTATAAAACGAGAGAACAAATCACGATAACTGGATGAAAAAAATACAATTAAAACCAGTAACAGGTAAAATTTCAACCAGTATTTTCCTCTCATAAGATGATTATAAAGAGTAAATACTTCAACGGTTCGGATGAAACACTAACCATGTGAAAGCCAGGAGGGCCTATAGCATTGAAGGTACCATTATCCTACTTTTAAGTACACAACACGGATAAGACACAAAGAGGAACTGCCATATGCCATAGGCATATAGCTCCCAAAATTTTTATAATGATTCAGTTATAGTAAAAAACTGCCTAAGTGGGGGACGAATTTTCATATATATATATATATATATATGATACACACATACATTATTATTATTATCATGACATGAGATAATGGATGCCAAATGAAGGGGTCACATCTGCACGTGGTTGCTGATTCCTGTAGTTAATAAACTACTCTGCAATTTTTCCCACTAAAACCGTTGAGTCTTTCACCAGCTAGCTGTTGCTAGCTGTCTCTAATCCTCTCCCATGTGACCCCCCCACCCCACCCCATTCCCTCCCCTCTCTCTCTCTCTCCAAAACCTCAGTACATTGGAAAAACAATATACAATATTCACATCATACATTACACACACATATGACATATACCAAAATCTAAGAAAAGAGAACAATAAAAAAGAGCTAGATCAAAACTTTATAGCAAAAATGAAAAAAAAAACAGCATCATAATGAGGTTGTATATTGTATTGTACTATAATGTATGTATGACACAATGGCAATATTGCTTCTCATCTCTTTAATATACACCTCTCTCTCTCTCTCTGGCTTCTGTCTCCTCCCACAGGTTTTAGAAGCCCGAGAACAAGATTTTGGACTAAGATTTGCGGTTGTTTGTGTGTTGTTGGTTAGGTTGTTGGGATCTCTCTCTCTTTCTCTTTCTCTATCTAGTTTTCTCAGACACGCACTTAGATACAAAACACAAGGCCATACGTAGTACACAAGATTTTCGATACATCCCTCTATATTTGGGGGTCACACATACATAGGGAATGGCACAGTTACCTCCTAAAATACCAACCATACCCCAAAATTGGCCATATCTTTCTCACCAAAGGGTATCCACAATGTCTAACTTCATCTCATCAACCGCAACTGCAACCGCGACTGCAATTCTTGATCAACAACAACAATTACCATCACAGCAGCAACAACAACAACAATTGCCGTCATGGATCGATGAGTTCCTTGACTTCTCCTCGGCACGGCGGGGGACTCACCGGCGTTCCGCCAGCGACTCGATTGCCTTCCTCGAGACGCCGTTTCTCGAGGAGGAATGCCGGAGTGGCGGTATTGGTTTTGACAGGCTGGACGATGACCAGCTCATTTCCATGTTCTCCGACGACGTTGCCGCCGTGACCATGCCGCCTCCGCCGCTGTCTTCCGCCTCCAATCCGTCATCGCCGTCCTCCGACCAGAACAGCAACAACGACGAGAAGCCAATGGCAATGGCGTTGGACTCTACTGCACCCGCGACGCAGGAGAATTATCATCAGGTGAAGCCCAAGAACGAAGCCGTTGAAGACGAAAGCTCGTGCAAGATTGAGGCGGCGGCGGCTGCGCCCTCCGCCGCGACCACCACCTGCACTGAAACCGTTGTCGATCCCAAGAGGGTCAAAAGGTAATCAATCTTAATTATAATTATATAATAATAATAATAATAATTATAATCACGGTAAATATTATTTTATAATTAAGTAATATTATAAAAATAATTAATACCCATCAATTTCTAACATTTATTTAATACCTCTATTTTTTTTATCTTTTTATGGGATCACTTATCTATCACATTTATTACTCATCTCTCTTTTATTTCCATCTGTGTATATTTGTGTGTATATTTGCATATAGGTGTCCAATAATATTTTTGTATTATATTTATATTTATATACTATATATTGTTTCACCAATCACCCACCACCCATGCACGTACAATTAATGACTTTTTTAGAATAAGCTTGTTTGTAGAATTTTAGTTGCCAAAAAATTCTTGCATGTATGGCCCCGTCTTACATGTCAAATTTTAATTTCGAATTTTTAATAGTAAAATATAAATAATCCCTGTTTAATCGAAGGTGGCTTGCTGTGTATGTTACATTATTCTTGTATATTTGAGAATTGAATATATATATATATATATATATCTCATCATATAGATCTTTATGTATATATTTTAAGAATTATTCTCATAAAGTGATACTATAATAGAATATGATTGGATGTCTATGTAAAATATTTTTATACCGTAAGTGCATAATAATTAAACTCCTATTATTCACGGAATAGAGTTGAAAGTTGGGATATAATTTAGCTGTAGTTTTTAGGGAAAATTATTGTTATTTTACAGGAAATTCTTATATATATAGATGTGGTAATAATAATTAAGCAGCTTATACACTGAATTGTTATAATAAAAACACGCAATTGTTTTGATAATTTTATATTTGGACCTTACGAATTGAAATTAATTTGATCAAACCAATATTTTGGTTGAGTGCAGTATGTTCGTCCAATTATATCTCTTGCACGCCTTTTTCGTTTTATGATACTTTTTACGTAACCTAGAGAATGAATTTTTATATAGGGTTTGAATTTTCTGTGTACTAGTATAGCGGAATGAATTTTATTGATATGAATGGTCTAAAAGTATATATATGCATAAAAAGAAAGTATATATGTAGATACCAAATCTAATTGTTTATTATCATTGTATATTGTATGCATACACCAGAATTTTGGCTAACCGGCAATCAGCCCAGAGGTCAAGGGTGAGAAAGCTACAATACATTTCTGAGCTTGAAAGGAGCGTAACCAGTTTGCAGGTAAGTAAATAGTACTTTAATTAAATTTATTTTTCATGGTGTATATAATATAAATAAATGATTACATATGCTGCACCAAAAATAAAAAAAATGTTACGGATAACATATTAGTTGGCCAAATCAAATGGAGTGAGTAATTGCAAATTTATCCAATTCAGTGAATAATTAAGATTGTATGCTAATTGTGAAAAATGTTAAAATGAAGACGGAGGTTTCAGCGTTGTCACCACGAGTTGCATTCTTGGATCATCAACGTTTGATTCTTAATGTCGACAACAGTGCCTTGAAGCAACGAATTGCTGCTTTGGCCCAGGACAAGATTTTCAAAGACGGTATGTAATGCTTTTTTTTTTATATATATATATTTTGGTGATTTTCCTTTTTCCACGTATACATGTATTATGATAAGATTTTTCTCCATGTTTATAAGTTTTAATGTGTGGCCTAACCAGATATAAGTCATACATATCCTAAGGTTGTTTGTTGATTTTCTTGAATAATGTTGACGTCGATAAACTAAGGTTTTTGGAATCTTTTCAGAGGGAAAATGTCTCTGCAAAAGCACATTTTTTTGAAACCATGAGAATGAAATTCTTTTATTCGATCTATTGTGGAATAATAGTCACTTTTGGAACTTGTAAAAGCATCACGATGATAAATATTGATCAGATAGTGGGCATTTTTGAATTTTCTCAGCTCATCAAGAGGCATTAAAGAAGGAAATAGAAAGGCTGAGGCAAATCTATCACCAGCAGAACCTACAGAAGATGGGTAATTCAGTCAACAACAATGGCCATTCTCTTCAATCACCACAGCCACAACAACAACCACACTCTTTCCATCAGCCACTGGGGTGCAAGGACAATGAGCAGCTCCTCAGTTGAGGGAAAGAGAGAAAAAAGGGATCATAGGGAAGTGGATGTTGCTAACTAGAACTTTCACGTGATGTGTTCCCCATCAATGTTAATGTGGGGGCTCCCTGACACAGTTATGAGGTTGGAGGGTAGGAACGTTGACATGTGGATTGCTTTAATAGATTGAAGATGATTTTTTTTTTTTAGTTTTTCATTTTCAGGGTGATTGATTATCTGGGATTGGTTTGGAATTATAAGATTTAATTTCTTATGATTACACTTTTTATTTTTCCTTTTTTTAACAGAAAATTATTCTCAATGATTTTTTTTTTTTGGGTGGAATAAGGGGACAAAGCATGGTGGGTTTGTATTGGGATGTGCATGGAATGGAAGCTATCAGAGAATTATTTTTCTCCTTTTATTTTTTTGGAGGAAGGGGAGGGGGTGTCTGGTTGCTGTACTTTCTTTCTTGTTTTTCTTCTCTTTGGGCCTAATTGTCTGCTATTTTATTTTTCCTTCTTTTTGTCCTTTTTATTGGAAGAATTGTACAAAAATATTAAGTACACTCTAACATTAATTCTTTCCTTTACATATGGAACTTGATGTTGTTATATGTAAAAGATTATGTGTCATCAAATTTCTGGATCTCAATGATCAATGTTGAAGCATATATGTATGGATGTGTTTCAGAGTTACTGGATCTGGCAGCTTATCTCAGCCAGGTTCAATCTCATGCCACATGATTTTCTTTAGGGTCCAAAATGGTGTTGGTTGAATACACATGCAATCCAAATAAAAGTGCAGATGTTTTCTTTCTTGTTTTCTGGTAAGAGAGACAATGATTTCTTAAAATAGTTAAATGTCACTAATGTGCTTTTTTTTTATAAGGAAAGAAAAGATAGTAGTTGACTTTTTTTTTGTCAAATTAATACAGTTTCCCTCTAGTTTTGATGACCATGGATTTTATTCGATCATGACATAGATGCTATCCATCACTGAGTGGTGGTTCAAGAAGGAAAACAAATGTGTAACAAACACCTATCCTTTAGAATCTAACTTTTTCAGGTACTTGAATAATTCCAACTGAATAGTTGTACTGCTCTGAGAATTGCAGGTTTATAGATGTATATTTTAATGACAGAAGTTAGAGTCATAATTGGCTTAAACTTTTGCATCCCCCAAGAATCATTCATTAAGGAAAGCATTAAGGAAAGATAATGATATTAGGATTTGAAATAAAGAGGAACAATCATCACAACTTAATCTAATTTTAGAGTTTTGGAAAGGTTAACTTAAGAACTGAATACATTCTTAATTATATTGCTAATAATTGGTCATGAACTAGCTTGCTGTGGATTCCAGCAGGACCCCTTTTTTTGCATTGATTGGAAATGAAAATCCCAAGCAAAGCAGTCTCAGTTATGCAGGGCTTTGGTCTGCCAAACAATCATAATAAACCAATATTTTAGTTGTAGGAAAGTACATCTTAAACTTCTGTTTATTAATATGAGAACTTTAAAGGGACATATTTACAACAAGCAAAGAGCTTTACCCTTATCCCACCCTACCTTACTAGTTACTATGGCATACAAGTTATATAGCTCCTTTGTCTAGCAGAGTAATTATGGTTATTTAGTAGCAAGGTGGTTAATTCTGTGTCCCTATCTATACAATATCACTTTCCACTCCTATCCAAGTAACCTGATATGTTCAAACTTGAGTTGGCATAGCATGTGGTGAGTTTGGAGAGTTCATAGGACTTTCAGCAGAAACATCACTAACTCTTCTTGACATTCTTCTCTTTGCATGGTCCCATTGTTGAATGATCAATATCTTCAGTCTCCATATTGTTCTCTCTTCATGGCTTGCATAGTTCACACGAATAAGGTAAACCAAGAGAGCAATTGTTGATGTACCCATTGTCAATGTGAAAAGGACCCAGAAGCTGTTTGGGCTAAGACTTGCAGTTTCTCCATCAGCTGGTTCTTTGTCTTCACATTGCTCTGATGCAAGCATCTTGTTCTCGAATTCTCGCACCTTGCCGGTTTCAAATAAATCTAGAAGTGCTTTGTTTACACTTGGAAGAATTGGAGATCCCTTTGGAAATGCCTAAAAAGTTCAAAAACAAGGCAGCACAACAAAAATTAAACAAACTTTTTTAACATAAGGAATAGTAATATGTATGAACAGAATGTTAAATAAGTGTTGAACTTGTGAAGCATACAAATCCAAATCCTCCAAATTTATACAATGGCCCAGCTTGGATAAACTCTTTACAGTACTTTGCAAGGAAGATTTTGGATGCAGGGACTTCAAGAAAGGCAGCTGCTATTTCTTTCCTTCTGAGAGCTTCAGCATACTCTTCTAGCTCACTAAATGGCCTTAGTTTTGAAGGGTGGAACTTTAACACTTCATGGAGATAATTCTTCAAGAAGGATCCATTACCATATCCAACCACAGCATTACTATTCCTTAGCTGATCAACATCATCCACAGTTGGTTCAAGCCTCTCAACAGTTAGCATGCTGGCAAGGTTAGCTGTGTAAGTCTGTGTTATGATAAGTGCCACAAACAACCACACCACCATAGTTATCCTTGATAAATTGTTGTGTAACTTATCACCTATATGTTCAATCAAATAAACCGAATCAGTATAAGGGTTCAAAAGCTCAGCTTCTAGCTTAAGAGGAAGTTAGGTTTGCTTTGCATCCTTATTTTTCTTATATATATTTCTAAGTGTAATGTTATGGAAAAGAGGAAAAACTGTGATAAGTGCTTATGGAGAAGTTAAATTAGAGAGCTTTTAAAAAATTGAAGTGCAGAAGTTGATTTTGACTTATATGAAAAACTATTAGTTAAAAAACTCGCATTTTAAATGCTTATAGAAAAGTTTATCCAAACAGGCTTTAAGCTCAGTAATCTACAAATGAAATGAGATAGCAAACAAATATCAAATTACCATGTGAACTGACTAGAGGGGTCAATGCCAACCAAGCCCGGTCCCAGTTTGATTCAGCATGGAACCTCTAATTTCAGGGCTATGGCATCTTTCTAGCATCCATAGAACAAAGCCATTGTAGATAGCCATGGCCACTATTAGAACCCACATGGTCTTTGTAAAAGGCTTCATGAATAACCAAGCTCTATGTGCTGATTTTGATTGAAGGGGGACTACCATCACCACTCCTGGATCAGTGTATGGCTGAGTGAATTCAGCATACTCATATCGATATGAAATTATGGTTACCTCAATTACTGCATCAAAATTCTGCTTCACATATAGGCAAGTGGAGATGTGGAAAACAAGTGTCATTAGCCAGCATTTTGAGAAAAAGCTTGGTAGTTGCTCACAGAGAAGACCATGCACATATCAAACAATTTGCTTATCACAAAACCCTTACCTAATAATTTTGATACAAGATTACATGAATTGTGTTAAACTACTAAAGTGAGAGATAATGCATGCAAGAATACTAATAACGAATGATTCTCACCTTCAAAGAAACTTGCTTCACCAAATTATCAAATGTGTCATTGAAAGCATAGTACTCGTATGACAAATGGTAAGGCAACAAGTTCATAGTTGCATCAAAAAGATCAATAGTGAATCCATGGAAGGAGGTAGTATTGTCAGTTTGGTCATGAACTACATTTATGAATTGTTTCAATGTGGTTAAAACTGGTACCCCAATTCTTAGTGGTTTATCACTTGTTGGAAGGGACCATTCTCTTGGAGTGCCCCAAGGTCTTCCAGGCCACAAAACTTGTCCCAGTTCCTTCATTGAAGAACTGTAAGTAGCATTTTGGCCAATATCATTTGAGAAACCAAGTCCAACTCCATCTGACCAGAACCCAATTTCCTTGTAACCCTTCCCTATCACATTGACAATCTGAAAAGTACGTGAAGCCAAAGGAGCTAACCTTTGGTTTTTGAACTGAATTTCTCCACTTAAGCCAGTAAAATTAGTAAGCAAAATCTTATCTAGCAGAACATGACCCCTTTTACTGTTGTTGGTTTGGCTCATTGCTAGAGCCACAGTCCATGCAGCATCATAGGCACGGATTGCAAATACCCCTGGCTCATTGTTGAACTCTTGAGGGTTCTCTGAGCTAAACTTTTGGCGAAACTTAATGTAGAAGTCATCATATTTGTCCCCTATTTCAGGAAAGTAGCTCTTGACACCAATGACCCCTTGCATTGATGATATAGTGGATGCATTCAAGGAATGAACAAGACTTGTAAAAGGGTCAGTAACTATCCACACATAACCTGTCTCCATCATGTTCATATTCATTGCAGTTTCAAACAAGTTTATGGCCAAAGGAAGGGACAAGTTAAGAACAAAGACTCTGCATTGGCTTTCTCTAAGCTTCTCAAGTTCTTTGGACAATGAAGAGGAATCAAAAGATGGGAGGGTCAAAAGATTGCTTATTTCTACACCTGCTTTGTTCAGGGCTCTATAGAGATGAAATAAAGCTCTTGTGGATGAAGCATCCTTATCTTCATATATTATGTTCACATTGTGCCATTCCCAGGACTGAACAATAGCAGCTACTGCTTTCATCTGGTTAAATTGAGTATGTGAGGTTTGCACCAGGAAAGGCCACTTCAGAGTTGACCACTTTGGAGTTGCATCAGCTACTAGAGATAGAACTGGTGTCATGTTTTGGCTACAAATCTCAGCCACTAGAATTGTCTCCTCCCATGTTTGAGGTCCTATAATTGCTTGCACGTAATGTTTGTCAATAAGATCTCTAGCTGCAAAACAATCATTTAAATTGGCAAAGATTTGCATCAAGTACAATAAAATCCCACTGCAATCTTCTGTGTCTGTCTATCTACTTTGTTGCTGCGATGGCAAAAAACACGGTGTTTCATTGAAAAACAAAGCACATAAATATCAAATATAGAAGAAAAACATGTTGACTTTTGTGTAAGATGAGTCTAAAAGTATGTTATCATGTTATATATATTAATATTGTGGTGCCATTGAAATACATGTTAGAAAAAAAATTAAATATCGTGTATCACATTCACATAACATTAATAACATGAATGAATCATATAGAATCAAACATGTATGTAGGATTTATACTAAGGCTTGCATTGGAAGTAAAGGGATCAACTGTTAATTTGCAACAATTACGCAAATACTAGTATATATGTTAAGCTTGAGAAATATTTTTATTTTCTCCTTTTATTGATATTATAAAATATTATTTTGTTTTTAAGTTAACATAAAAGAAAATAAAAATAAGGGAAAATAAGAAATTTTCAAAAAATCTCAAATATTCAAACGCAGCCCAAGTAATTTTTATGAGTCTCATAATTAATGGATTATATTGTTTTGTTCATTTATTGTATGCATCTTTGAATATAAAACACAAATTGAAAATATTAAAATTATTAGTAAAAATTATAAAAAAAAAATATTTGCTCAAGTTAGCTAGACACCTTAGGTTTTGTATGAGTTATAAATGAACTATAGAAGAGATGAAGAGTGAGAAAATATATGTATATGAACCTGCAAGAGCAGCTTGAAGGGGATCCCCCTGTGAGTTCCTTATCTGTAGAGCAAAACTTTGATTGGTATAATGATAGAAATCCTCCAATGCAATCTTAATAGCCACTATCTCCTCTTTTCCAATACGAGAATTGTTGTCTGCAATAGCTCCTATTATGCCCATGACATGCATGTCATCATCACCACCTTCACCAGCTGCTGCATTCCCTAATGCAATTTTCATTAGCAATATGGTAACAAAACAAAGGAGATGAACAAACTTATGCATATTGCTTTCCATGAGATAGCCCTGACTAGCTACTTAATTATAGTTTGCTTATCATTCATATTCCTTTATAGGCACAAGAATGCTAAACAATATTCAAGTCAACAGTAATATGTGTCTTTCCGCGGCTATATTGATCTGTGGAGTCAATTTCCAAATATTCTAGACTGAAAGAAGTTTCCAAGCAGTAACCGTTATAAGGTCTTGGTCTTTGATTTACCGTCATAATTTTGTATTCAGAATGATATAACAATTGACTAAAAAAATAGTATAATATATATGATCAATTATATTAAAAAAAGAGAGATGCATTAACAATATTCAAGCAATGCATGTATATCAAAAAAAAAAAAAGCAATGCAAGTGGCATTGATCAAGAGAGAGACTAAAATAACTCTTTACAATGACTAATAATATTCCATCTCTGTTTTGAGATGGAGAGTTCAAATTCTAATTAAGGCATAAAGTTTTTTATCTAGTACCATTATAAAACCAACTAGCTAGTACCATGTTTATAAAACCAATGTGAAAGCACTCTAGTTTCATATTTGAATTCCCAATGCATGGAAGGAAATCCCAACAATTATAGGAAAATATTGTACATGAAAGCAATCTTTGAAATTAAAAAAATCCAAAGGTACACTTAATTTTATATTCTTGAATATAAGTATTTTTCACATCAAGAGAGAAACTGCTTAATAATTATCATAGTAGAAGTCCTGTATGCTAGAATTTCATCGTAATCAACACGCATCATGAGTTGAGTAGTTTAATTTTCCTGCATCACTGACCAATATTCATACTTTAGTGAATATTCAACTTGTGGTGTACAAACTCTCGTCTTTTTCTAACAGTTGTGTCATGGAGAAGATTTGTCTAATTACTATAAGTTACTACGAACTTGTTTAGAGTTTATTTTATTAAAGCCGTGTTATTAATATTAAAACATCAAACTGATCTGGACTATTGATATTCTTATCACAAAATCTAACGATTACTAAACTTTAAAAATCATTTCCACCATATATCACATAAAAATAATTTCACCTTAGACTTCACCGGTAGTTGCAATAGAAATGAATTTTGAAAGTAAACTAACTTTACTTGCAACGTCAAGAGTTTGACTCTAAAAGAGTACCTCGAGAATATATGTCTTACCAATTGCCATCATGACCATGGAGATATCCAATATTCAAAGATAAAAAAATAACAACAATCTATAAAAATTAAAGTACCTCATAAAACTATTGCAAAATTGTCTGACATGAAAACTTTGACCCAAGTAAATATATGTATTTGTTTCACTGACATTAACCTGGAAATTGCACAGGAGAAATAATCCAAAATTCTATTTTCTACTTGAATGATTATATGAATTGGACCATTGAAAATATATATAGAAATAATTAACATTCTGGTCTTTTAGAACAAGTCAATTCAACAGAGATAATAGGTTGACTTGTTAGATTTTGGACAATGATATACCTACTTAACAAGCATGGACAACACAACTTATGGGTTTGTTATTGTTTGAAACTCTAACGATTGTTGTTCGTTCCCTTTCTATCTCAAGTCAATTTCCGTCAAGGCATAAATGACACCATTAGATTAGATTTCATATTACATCACATATCACATATTCTGCACTATGGAGGACTGCACAATAACCCACATCCATTGTAAAAGACTAACCCATTAGGTGGGAGAACACTTGGCTTATAAGCCACACTTCTTAGTTGAGACTCCCAAATGTGGAACTCATAACATCCACAGTTTGTTATGTCACCGGGTCTTGCTCCCAAAAAAGCCACTAAACATAATTGAGTACATCTTTGAGAACAAAAACCAAAAACAATGATAATAGGTACAAGAGGTATGCAGGGAAGGATGTCCAAAGAGGAAAAGTGGTACGAAAACAAGCAGTGAGGCCCATCACAGCACAGACAATTGCCACGACCAGTACATCAGCTGAAAATTCCCAAGTGATATCTCGCATGTATATAAGAATAGAGATCACCACAAAGCCAAGAATGTTGTTCATGAACACTGCTCCATAAATCTGCATTGACTCAAATCTTCATCTAAGTATCTAGTTATAGATTATAATAGGCTTGGTTGCACTTTTGGTTCCTCAGGTATAATGATTGTGCGAATTTAGTCCCCAGGTTGTAATTGCGCGATTTTGGTCCCCTAAGTATCCCAATTGTTTCAATAAGTCCTCTATCATAGTCGTCCAATTTTTAACACAAAGAACCTACGCAATACATGTGAGACATTGACACTGAGTTGGGCCACGTGTGCCGTGTAGGTTCTTGGTGTTAAAAATTGGACAACACCAGTCTGATTGTAACAAATGAGATACCTGAAACCAAAATCACAAAATTGGAACTTGGGGAACAATCATGATACCTGAGGGGATCTAAAGTGCAATTAAGCCATTAGATTAATATAAAGAAGTGAATGTGGGACAGGAACATAAGTACATAACCAACTAACCTCATACATTGTATGAGAAGTATTACTACTTTTCTTGTGGCTAGCTTCTTTGATTGCTGAGGTCGCTTCTCTAAAATTTGTAGCCAAGGGGACTATAATAAATGAGATGAAAAATGATGAAATTCCTGCATCTTCAGCGAATTTTTGGACACTTGCTATTAGGGGCTCTGCAAGAAGAGACAACATAGTAATTCCCAACACCACATATGCTATAGCCTCCAACCATGCAGACACTGCTTTGGATTGATTCTCTTCCATGACCTTTTCAACATCTTCCCAGGTCTAATACACAATCATTTCAAAGACCATGTGATAAATTAAATTTATGTTACTAATCAAGTGTTTGACCAATTAAAAAAAAAACATAATGGCAAGTTTTTTTGAGTAAAGGAACAATGGAAATAATACTTGATGAGTTCCATGAGATGGAGATTTTGAATGAGCAGTTTGACTGGAATTTGAGTTTATCCATTTGGTGAAGCCTTCAACAAATTCGTTCTCACTAATTTCATTGTCTCTATTGAGATCAAGATCTTGAAGGAGTTTTGTAACTGCCTCCTCTGCATCTATAGTCTTACCAAACTGGATCTCCTTCACTATTTTTCCTAACTCGGATCTCGAAACGTGGTTATCCCCATTGCTATCAACTTCCTCAAACAACCTGTTGCATCAATGTGGCCAAGACAAGAGAACATGCAAAACTAGTCATTAATAGACAACCAAGTCTCATCATTTTTGGATTTTTGAATATTTACTATCTGACTGACTTTTGATTCTTGGTGTATAGTTGAAGTATCTTATGTAGTATGTACTAATTACTAATAGATATCATATCAAACAAGATCAAAATGCAAACCTTCTGATAGAGTCTTTATCAGGTGTGCCATCATCTTTGAGCATCCTACCAACCATATCATTCTGAGCATGCCTTAAGACTTCAGATATAAGATGTCCCTTCAATTCACGTTCTTTCCTCACGTGTTCAATCCATGGCTTGATAAAAGTCTATTCAGAATGCAACAAGTATATACTTAGTTAGCAAAGTGAAAAAATACATGGAATAAAAGAAAGGAATAAATCCAATTGCAAACAATGGTAAAAGGGACTAAAATTCTACATTTTCTTAAATATAGCAGTAGATTGTATAATTAGGAAACGATGCACAGATAGTGTAAAAAGATTTTACACAGACATCCAATCATATCTCATAATGGTGCCACTATGTAACAATACTTCCTAAAATATTTGCACAAATATCTACATGGTGAGATATGATTGGACGTCTGTATAAAACTTTAGTGCAGAGTAATTAAATTCTTTATCGTTAATGTAATGTGTAGCAATCATGTCTCATAGTGCATTACATACCTGATACATTTTGTTGAGAGATTCTTTAGGGAGGTACTGTCTATCCAGAGCATGCTTCGTTTGGTTAATGTATTCTGTTAAGCCAGTAACAAACTCGTCCTTGGTTATAATTTGGTCACCATTTCGGTCAAAGATTTTCAACATGCCTGTTATTTGTTCCTCTTTGATATTTGTGTCGGTTAATGTGTTCCCAAGAAGCAATTCTTTTACTTCAGAAGCTGATAAGTGCTTTCCCCCACGTTGACTGATTTCATTATATAGCCTGCATGTAATGAAGTACTATGTATGGTTATGCACACAATACTTGTTTAGGAAACTATGGGAAATGACCATTTGATCTATTGAGAAAATGTTCCATGAAATTTGACTCACCCACTTATGGCAGCTACATTGGGAGTCCCATCCTCGGTTAGGATCTTTTGGAGAGTTTGCTTTTCAACACGTTGGAAAATTCTTAATATTAGATCATCATGTTTTATGTATTCTAGTCTTGTTTTCTCTATCTGAGGTTTAAAGAGCTGCACAAAAGAAGGCAATTTGGCATTGAAAAAATAAAATAAGAGAATCTAACAAGTTTACAACTTCCTGAATATGATTGATAGAAGGAGTATATACTATTAGGAAAAACTCAAGTCCCACATCCACCAGAGATAAGGCCTAAATATACCTTCAAATTCCTAATTACTATACTGTGTAATGTGTAATAGTATAATGCAATGCTATTTAACAACAGGAGAAAGTGACTTTAAGGATAAACTTCAATGCAAATAGGGAAGTGGATGAGAAACCTGGTAAATGAAGTATGAGATGAGAAAAGCGACAGCAACAATAAGAGAAATCATCAGGGTCACATCGAGTGCTGTAGAAGAGAACCGGAATAATTTGGGAATTTGCATTAACAAGAGTGGTATAACAGAGAAAACCATGATTCTTGCCATCTTTCTAGTGTCTACATCCATAGTAATGCCATAACCTATAAATCCATTAAAAGGATACACATTAATGATCAACATCAAACAAATAAAAAGGAGTGAATGGTCATTAACAAGGTTTTAAATAAAGGTCTAAAACCGCATTAGCGGCCATGACATAATGGTTTAGGAAGTCTCCAAAACCGAATCGCGACTGCAATTGTGGCCGCATTAGCCGCAATTTTCCGCAATATTAAAGATTGCGACGTAACCGCAACTATGACCGCGACTGCAATTTAGAACCTTGGTCATTAATTTATATTAGAAAAAGTTGTACTTTTTTTAACTATTATGGGATTCAAATACAGAGAAAGAGTGAAGAGCAGACCAGTCAAAGATTCTTTTATTCTTCCATTTGATGAATTTGAGCCATCAGGATTAGAGTCATTTTTCAACTTTTGTTTGCCAATGATAACACATGTCCCCCACACTACTGTGAGAAGCAAGATGGATGATCCAGCTAACAAACCAACTCCAGTGGAAGCATACTCTTGTGCGCTCTCCTTATCGCTGGAAAGTCCAGTTACTGGTAAATAAATGATAACAAACAAGAACCATATGAATGATTAAAGAGCCAATTTGGATAAATTTCTCTACAAACACTTGGGGAAAATGAAAATTTTAATTTTTTTTGCAATAACTATTAGTATTACAAACAATAACTTTTTTGTGTGAGTTGTAATTAGCTTTTGCATATAAATTTTTTCAAAAGCTCTCCCATTTAATTTTTTCATTTTTCCATAAACATTTAAAAACTTATAAAGACTTTTTTTTTTGTACATAAAGAGCACTAATAAACTCATTTTAATTGAGAAAAAATATCATAAGCTAGAAGTTAATCCAAATTGAGCTGAAAAGATTATGCGTACAGTAAGTGCTATGAAGATATTTGAATCCAAACAACTTAATATATCTCAAGTAACTAAGTCTTTTGAGAGTTTTAAAAAAAATGCATTGAAAGTATAGAGAAACATGAAAGAAAAGAAAAAGAGACTATCAAACAAGAACCATACAAATGACTAGGTGTGTGTGTTTGGGTGAGCGATTGTTAAAAGTAATTTTGAATGAAATTAATTTTTGGTTAAAATTGTATTTGAAGTAAAGTGATTTATGTTTTGATATTTTTACTTTGAAAGCAAGTTTAAAACTTAGTATAAAATTTTCAACTTAAGGCAAAAACTACAAATTTCTAGCTTAAAGTAGAATCCATTTTGGAGAACAAAATTGCTTTTACTACAAAAACCAAAACACTTTCGTATAAAAGGCAAATCACATTTGACTCCACAAAATGTGAGTTTGGATATTCTCACCGAGTTACCAAACATGCTCGCACGATAGTGTTGTATATAGTAAGTGCTGTGAAGATAACCCAAATAACTATATTATCTCAATTCTCAAGTAACTTAACCAGATACAGCTAAGTATTTTGAAACTTCAATAAAATTCTTTCAAAGTAGAAGACAACATAAAGGAAAGATAAGAGACTTTTTTTTGTTGTCAGAGTAGCAGCATATACCAACAAGAATTAAGGACTCAGGAAGGGCACCAAGAATATCAAAGGCACTAGCACCAAAAACACCTGGCCCAAGAATCTTGAAGATCTGTTCACCCCCAGCAGCCAAATATGACTCTCCATGGAACAACAAGTACTCATAAACGAGAATGAGGAACAGATGACCAAGAATGTTGTTAGAACATGGCAGGAAGCCGTACATTTGTTTACAGTACTCCCCAGAAGAAGATTCAAGTACCCTTTGGTCTTTAAAAAGTAGGTAATTAGAGTCTTTGGATTGAACATTATCAACTCCATCAGAAACCAACCCATCAGAAACATTGGTGCGAAGAGAACGGCATTCAGCATGAAGTGCCAGTACAGAAAGAAAGAGAGCAGTGAAACATGCTGCTTTGGTTATGTTTCTCATTTTATCTATATGCTGAACTGAAAAATGAGAAATAGGGTTTGCAGAAATGCTTCAAGAGACTGAAAATCCTTCATTAAGCATTAAATGATCCATTTGAAACTAGACCAGAGATTTGAACTGAATATCTACAACCGTACATAAACCATCACGTGGTTAGCTAGTTATTTGTGTTTTATTTTGAGGACCATATAAATTATCAAATAAGACAATGTTTGTTATATGCACGGTGACTCGTCACTAAAAGTATGAAAGTGATGAAACACACACACAAACACATGAAAAACAACCAATTTTTATTTTTTAACCATTGGATTTTCTATAAACAACAAAAATATCACAAAGTTATGTGACATTTAAATAACTTTTTAGTTATGCAAAATTGAATATTCAACATTCATCATGTCATCTATCACTATAAGATACTAAGATAGTATTATTCTTATTTAATAGCTAATTACTCCATACAAGATACATACACAACACATCTTAGGAGTGCAGCCACTGGATTGGTTTCACGGCAACCTGGGCTCCTACTATATGTCATTTGTTTATAATAGAACATCAAAAATGATTTCTTCTTGCATAAAAAGTTATTGTACGTTTAGAACATTCATAACGAATGTATATAAGTGGACAACAATTTTTCTCTTCAGTATTTGTTAAGAAAAATATATCCAAATTGGCCTGCCATGTAGACCCTTTAGCCTTGTCACCCTTGAGCCCCTGTTATTATTATTGACATAATAATGCTAAACCCCTGTTGCCTGCCAAATGCCAATGCCTTTCATAGAGGGTAATGCTTGTGGCAACAAGTGTTAAGTATTAAGCCCCATTAGAATACAGGAATATAAGAGAGTAATGTTGGCTTAAAATTTGAGCCTCTCATTTGGAGAAATATCTCCTACTTATCCGGAGAGCAATCCTTCCTAGAGCAGAGTCCTATTCATGTATTTGTCTTAGTGCAGTCCTGTGAAGAGAGTACCTATCATGATCAGGAGAAATATCTCCTACCCTATATAGAGACTAGAGAGCAATTTTTCATACCATCAGTCTAGATTTTGAATTATGTTTGAAAAATATAAAAGCTTAAGAATGAATTTAAAAGAATCAATCACATTTGAGTAATAAAATAAATACTTAATTGCAATTTTGGTCTCTCACGTATCGCAATTGTATAATTTTAGTTCCCAATTCTAATTGTGCCAATTGGGGGTTCTAAGTATTTTGATTGTTGCAATCAGTCACTTTGTCACTATACCATCCAATTTTTTAACACTCAAAACTTGTGTGGCACACGTTGTACAACCACCTTAGCACAGTACATGATGCTAGAAAAATTCTCAAAGCAAGTTGGTAACACACGGTGCAAGTGGTCTGATATTATGTCAAATTAGTCTTATGTATGCCACGTAGACTCTAAGGGTTAAAAATTGAATGATATAGTGATAGAGGGAAATGATTAATAATTGGAATATTTGAAAAAATCGAACACCATCCCTCGGACTAAAATTACTCAATCACTGTATTTGAGATATCAAAAGTACAATTAAGCAGAAAATAAAGTGCAATTACCGCAATGGACAACTCATATATTCACGAGTCACGAGTCATCCTTTGTGGGTCAGAGGAGGGGTTTCCGGGCTTAGGAAAAGCCCACAGTTCCATACGGGCTCAAAGTGAAAGGTTCGGTTTAAAAGTGGGCTTTCTGGTTCCAACCCAAATCACAAGCAGCTGCTGAAAACCTTCGCATCATTTCTAATTTTCTTCAGTTCTTCTTCTGTTTCTCTCTCCCTCGCCAACTCATTGAAATCAACACAGGGAGTGAAAGCTCTCTCCCTCCCTCCCTCTACTTCCATCGCGGCACTTGTTCCAATTGTTTGCTCTTTTGATCTCCTTCTACCCTTCTCAAATGGATTGTTTCTGTGTCTCCTTTTTCTCTTTCGATCGGTGCATTCTATGCCTTGTGTTGAACTACCTCTGCCTTCTATAAAGGTTTCCCTTTTCACCATTTTTTGAATCCGTCTCAGAATTTGAATCAACCCCATTTCCCTCAGCTACTTAGAAAAGCACTTGACATTACAAATCACGAAAATTTCATTGATTTTTTTTTGTAGTCTTCAAAAAATCAATAAGTTTGGAGATTCATGATCCAGTCCAGGTATCATATGAAAAACTGACTGAATGTAATAGTTATATATGCCAACTTCACACTTTGTCTAACAACTCTCTTGTTTTATATGGTGATGGTTTTTCATGTCATGTGCCTATCATAAAATGTTATATTGTTCATGGTGTTTTTTTGGTGGCAATTGACAAGAAGACAACGGTACTTCCATTCTTAATGTTCATGGTTTGGGATGCTTGTCCAGAAGTTTATGGATGAAATATTTCAATGCGTGTTTTGTCGCCTAATGGTTGAAATGTGTTCATATATTTGTTTCTTCCTGTATACACACAATTGAATACTAGAATCACCTAGTTATATGCATGCGGTGTGCTACTTGTTAGTTTACCTATGGTGATTTCGGATGAGGATATTAGGTGTTCGCTCACTTTGCTGTTTGAGTTAACCAACAGGAAGTTCACTCATGAGTCATGACTCAACAAAAGCTCTAAGTGATATCAGTGAGACTGGCATAAAACCTTGGCAACAAAAGTGATCAGGTAGACTAAGGTCCGCAACCGCGATTGTGCCTGCAATGTCATGGTTTCCAGAGTCTACGAAACTACATCGCGGCCGCAATTGCTGCCGCATTTGTCCGCAATTTTCCACAATATCAAGAATCACGACGTAACCAAAATTGCGACTGCAATTTAAAACCTTGAGTCTATCTTTGTTCCCTTGTCTTCACTTTTTTTTTCTTTTACTCTTTATGTGTGAGTGTGTTCTTACATTTTGTTTATTGGAATTTTAAAGTTGGTAACCATTTAGGGATGGTGCCTCTGGCCCACTGTGCATGGCCCTTCAAGCCATGCTTTTGTGCTTAATTACTCCTGTGTGTTATGCGTGAGTTTAAGTTCCTTGCTTATGCACAACACATATAGCTTTGTTCCCATCATGTAAATTCTAGCGTGCCAATGTGTGCGAACCTGTATCATATTCACTTCTGGAAGGAAGTTATCAGTTTTAGCATTTAGAAGTGTACATAATGAATATGAATCCTGATGCTTTTAGGGGCTTCTTTGTTATTGATGTTGTAATTATTATACCAGCATCAAGGCAATTATTCAGTAAATTATACCGAATAAGTGCTTAGTCATTTAATATTTCACACAGATGCTCTCAGTTAGCTTTAGCCTTCTCTTGTTACTATTTTTCTCCCTTTTGGCTATAAAAGTATATTCATTGTTACTCGGTCTCATATAGTTCTCAAAATTGACCTAGGGAGTTTGTTCCTGTGATTGAGTACTGCATTATGCACTGTCCTCTCTTTTTTGTAAATTTGATGGTTCTGCTGAGCATCTTCTGGTACTCTTTTCCATATGTCTACCATACCAAGATGTGTTATCATGATTCTGTTAAGGGCATGTGTTACATTCTGTATTTTTGTAGATGCATTGTACATGTTGTATTCTTTGATTTCTCCCACCCAATGGGAGAAGATTTTGGTGGTTGTGTTGTTGTGTCTTAAAAAAGGTTTTGGTGCTTATGAAAAATTGCGTACAGGTTCTCCTGATTTTCAATTTGGAGATTCTCGTGCAATAATTCATAAACCAAGAATACCATGAATGATGCCAAAAAATGGAGGGAAACAAGAGATTCTACTTGTATCTGGTGCTTACAGATGAAATGTTGAAGTTAGCTTTGCCTAGTCTACATTATTGTTCTTCACTCCAGTCTAAGTTGCAGTTTTGTCCTTGTTGCTTCAATTGTAAGTTGGATTGAAGGAATAACTAACAGCCATAAATTTTTTATATATTCATTCAAGTTTATAAATATGCTTTCAAGAGTCCAATACATTTTGACTGGTCAAAAATTTACAAGGGACAAGAGTCTCTGGTGTAAACCAGCAAGGCAGCAATTTTGCTCATATGTTTGGCATGATTTTGCAGGGTTTGAATGTCTGCAGCATTTTGCTGCTTGACATGTGAGTGGTTGTCCCTGAGATGCAGTGAACAGAACTCTTGTTTAGCATATGCACACACCAATAAAATATCCTTTTGCTGCTTTACACGTGAGTGATGTCCCTGAGATGCTGTGAACAAAATTGATTGGCATATGCAAACACCAATAAACTATTAGAGAGGCCGAAAGTGCTCCCCTTCGTTTTCTCTGAATAGGATAAATACCTTTTGCACCATATTTCTGGATGGCATTACGTGATCCAAGGAGAATGTGTTTTGTATGCCATTTTGCACATGTTTGTTTGTGCAGTGGATCATTTCTCACCGCGTGTTCACTTCAAGGCTACGATAGTAGATTTTGCTCCACCGTGGCGTCGGACATGATAATGATATAAACCAAACATACACTTCAGCTAAGGAGATTGGTTTGTCATGGTTTCTTTCTAGTGGTAGCATCTTGGTTCTGAATCTGGTTTTTACAGTTCTTTCAAAAACATTGGATCTGATAAAGCTTGCATTGCATGTGTCTTTTCCCACACCTTTGTCATGATTTGACCATTTCAACAACAATAATATATAATGTCTTTGGCTTTCAATGATTTCACAGACGTGTGGGCACTCTGCATCTTGGCTCTGAATCTGGTTTTTAGTACAGTTCTTTCAAAAACATTGGATCTGATAAGGTTGCATGTTCATGATTTGACCATTTGGCCAATGTAATTTGTCCTTGGCTTTCAATGATTGAACACAAGTGTGGGCACTCGGCACCAAGCCACACGCACATTTGTTAATTAAAATCTCAGGATTGTACATTCACCACTTGATCAAGTTTTAGGTGCTTTTTTTTTTTCTCTCTCTTTGCTCTTGCCTTAGAGAAGAAAACACACACCCCTTTTTTTTTTTGGTCAATAAACACACACCCCTTTAAACTTGGTGCTTCTTACTCAGCTTCACTCTGCAGGGCAACAGGGTCCAAACCTCGGGATAGATATACCCCACAGTCCTATCCTATCCTATGTGTATGCACAAGCACAATCAATCACCCAAACGCTCTAGCTGGACTTCATTATTCAAACTGAAGTAACGGGCAATGCCTACGGTATTATGGCGTGGCGACACCAATAAAGGAAAAGACAAGACTTCGAAATAACTCGGGAGAAAAAAGAAAGAAAGGGAACAAAACCCTGAAATTAATAACACCATTATTATTTTGTACTATAGTTTTCAAAATGGCTTATCAAATATGGCTAACCAAATACACATTGGATTTCTCTTTTACAGTTTTTACTAACTGTAATAAAGGGGAGCAACGGTTTCATTTTTGGAATCGATGAGATGACAAGTGACAACTACCTCTAATGTTTTTTTACGTGGAGACATTGCTACAGGACAAAACACTTGCCCTGGATTAAAAATGATTAAAATAAGAGTAACCGTAAAAATGGTCAAGTCAAAAGGCAGTACTAGATCAAAATGTGAATGGCAATGTGACAATATGGATGGGTAGGTAACATTTAACAACATGAGCAAGCAAAATGAACAACACCAAAAATAATTAATGACTATTACCATCAGTTAACGATGAACTAAACACCGTGTTCAACATATACCATATATAATCACTGTAACGCACAGGCAAAAGAAGCGTCACGTTCACTTCCCTTCTCTCGTGCCTGCCTCCCCTTCTCCTCTCAAAGTGAGTGAAGGAAAACCTTAGGGTTCCTCTGTTCTTCTTCGCCCCAAAAACAAACAAAATCTTAGGGCTCAGAAAAAATTCATTGCAGAAACTCCTAACCCCTCGCATTTCCCAACTCTCCATCGCAAACCCTTTCTCAGAAAACAGAGTTCGTAGAGAGAGACCCCACACACACGCATGGCGAAAACGCGGCCAGGCAAAAAAGACTTAGACTCATACACCATCAGAGGCACCAACAAGATCGTAAGAGGTAATCGACCCGAAAAACCCCCATCTTCTCCTTTCACCTACCCAGTTGCGCAAACGGGTTCAAAATCGTTCCTTTTGTTTAAGGGAGTCAAGGGAATGGCTCAAAACCATGTGGGTGTTGTTTGAATTGCGGAAAGGTGTGGTTTTTAATTATTTTTTGTTTTTTTGTTGCAGCTGGGGACTGTGTTTTGATGCGGCCTTCTGACACGAGCAAGCCACCGTATGTGGCGCGCGTGGAGAAGATCGAGCAGGACAATAGGAACAACGTGAGGGTTCGTGTGAGGTGGTACTATCGACCTGAAGAGTCTATTGGGGGACGCAGGCAGTTTCATGGGGCAAAGGAGCTGTTTTTGTCTGACCATTTTGATATTCAGAGTGCTCACACCATTGAAGGGAAGTGTGTTGTCCACTCTTTCAAAAACTATACCAAGCTTGAGAATGTAGGTGCTGAAGATTACTATTGTAGGTTTGAGTACAAGGCTGCTACTGGGGCTTTCACCCCTGACCGTGTTGCTGTGTGAGTTTGCTTTTGTTTTTTATGGCTTTTTTTTTATAATGGTGTTTTGTTTTTTAAGTATTTTTTTGTTGATTTGGTTTTTATGTTTTGTAGGTACTGCAAATGTGAGATGCCTTATAACCCGGATGACCTCATGGTGCAGTGTGAAGGGTGCAAGGATTGGTAAAATCAGTGTATTCTGCTTTACTTTGTTGTTTTACTTTTATTACGTTTTTGTGAGTGGATTTTTTAGTTATTTCAGATCTCTAATTTTAGCATTAGATGTGTTGTTTTGCTTGGATGAAGGGATTTTTTTCGATATATATTCCAGTCCAGCACCAGCAGCCAGCCTAAAGGTTGTTGCCACTTAACAAAAAGAAGAATGATAAAGACAGCACATACAAAGACTTCACCCTAGGAAGATGTTGTTTTATTAAGTTCAATGGTTTTTAATACACTCGTTAAGTGTTCTGTTATTGGAACTCTGTCTTGGCTGGCCCGCGTGCACATTTTGAATGTTGCTCATTGACAAAGCCATCTGCCTGTTCAGTCAAAGAAGAAACGATTGAGATAAATGCTGGAAATAGAGATCATGTAAAAGATTTTGCATTTACTAGGGAGCTACTCATAATTAAATGGAATTATGCAGGGGGCTTATTTTTGTTGTGTTTTCATCAAATCTCTCTGACCTTATTTGGCACCACACTTGCATTCATTGCAAGAGATTGTTAAATTTATGGCTACCATAATGCTTTTTTTTACCTGTTTATTTTGCTATAGATTTTATGTAAGAAACACTTTTCATTTATTGTAGGTACCATCCTGCTTGTGTGGGCATGACTATTGAAGAAGCGAAGAAATTGGACCATTTTGTATGTTCTGAATGTTCATCTGATGATGACATGAAGAAACCCCAGGCTACATTTCCCGTATCACCAGGATCTGATATCAAGGTTAGATAACTACCTTCATCCAGTCCTAAATAATAGGAGAGGTGCTTTGGCTTTTGTCTTTTTAGTTTTATTTTCTCACCACATGCTTGAGTTTAAGGAGGATCGGGGACACATTGGGTGTTGTATTTGGAGATTGGTTTTAAAAAGGTTCTTCTTCAAAGAAAAAAAAAGTACTCTTATTGCCTGTTAATCTTTTTTTCTTTTCTTCGTGGTTTCTTTAATGTGAAAGGATTTAGGCATTTTTTAACCTGATTATGCTGTCAGATGATTAAAAGTGAATTATAGATATTATGGCATGGGCACCCTATAAAGTTTTAAATGTGGTTTTAATATTCCCAGTGTTTTTTGTGTAATTTTGTTTGGCAGCCTTGGTTTTCCTTTTCTTTTAATTTTTATGTGAATGTATTGATGGCTGAAATTATTGTTTGAGGCATAGTTATGTGAATGATGTTTAATCTTGTTAGCTTTTACCTTGATATTTTTTGTGTTTAACAAACTTATCCACTTTGTTCAAGTGGTTATTTCACTAAGTTAATATGCGTACTTTATGCTCAGTCCTAAACTGAGAAGTATATGAACTCTGGTCCCCTATGGTGGATCCTGTTCCCATCTTCTAATATTGATACCGGTTGCCTAATTGTACTAAATTTGTCCCACATGGCTCTTGCAATATGGTTTTGACTGAATTGTGACCTGGTCATTCTTAACTTCATTAATTTTACCAGTTGTCCAGCTTCTCCTTTTGATTATTTTTTGGGTGGAGGGGGGATATAGAGGTGGGTGGGTGTTGTTATTTTTATTGTGTACACCGCACCATGCTTGCATTATAGTTGGCTGAAATCAGTATGAGGATATAAGATTGATTAGCCTTCTCATTTTCATATATTGTTTTTATTTTTTTTAGTTGAAGATCTCTATTTTCATTTAGGTTTTGTTGCTGACTATTGATAACTTGGATAACTTGTTTGTATGGTTCAACTAGCCTCTGAAGCACTTACAAAAGAAGTAAACATAAGATCTTTGAAATCATGACCCGTGATAAATAGTTAAAAACCAATTGATCTTTTCTTGTTAGTGGCATTGATAGTGGTTCTTGGTTTGAATGGGTTTACAAAGTGTAAAGTTCACATTTGGATTCTAGCAATTTTAAGCTTTTGGAGATTTTATAAAATGAGGGATGTTCTACATATAATTAAGTTTATCCGTCTTTATCTATGTGTGTGCATGTGTGTCGATGTAAGAAAATATAGTTCCACTTGTTCAAGCGGTTGTCTGTATTTTCATGTAAAAGCCATGACCTACCAACTTCAACCCGTCTTCCTTTAGCATCGTTCATTTTGGGGAAATGATTGAATCGTGGAAGAAAATTTAGTTGTTTTTTGTTCCCTAGAGGACCTAATCTCTACTAATCAATGGTGTGTTTGAGTTTGGATGATTTCTCTTTTATTTTGTATGGCATAGAGGCTTTTTTAAATTTCTAGAGATGTCCAATTTGGCAGTGTTAGAACGTGATTTGACTTGGGTTGTCATCCTGGTTAATGTACATTCTATACCACATGTGTAGCTGTCATCCTCAATCATATTGACGCAAGGAGCATGTATTAAATGTCGCTGTCTGTATACTCAATGGAAAACACTATTAGCAAGGACTTTTGTGGGCATTTTATATAGAACTTTGCTTATTATTGTATGAATATGTACTAGAAAAAGTTAAATTATGGACGGAAATTAGAAACGGGAAGAAAAAAAAAGAAATTAGAAACGGGAAGAAAAAAAATTCGTCTCTAATTCCGTCGCTGACTGAATTACAGACCAATTTCATTCTTTTTGTCTCTAAATTCCGTCGCTAATTTAACTTTTTCTAGTTGATTCTGCATAGAGGGTTGCGTCAGTTGCCAACATGGTGTTTTTTCACATCGGCTCTTTCAATTTGCAGGTGGAGCCCAAGCGGCGGAAGAGATGACCGTCACGCCAGTCATCGTCTCGGGAAAAGCAACTGATCTTGCTGAAATTGGCTGGCTATATTGTGGTGGTAGCTGCTGTTTGTGTGTTGTCTGTTGTACAGCTTCCAGCAGAGGGCTGTCTTCTATTTTCTCATGTATTTGACTGACTGACTCCATCATCAGGCTATATGTATGTATTCGTGTTAGATTTATGCACAGACCATTGTTGATCTGCACTTTCCTTCTTCTGTCCAGAAAGAGTAAGTTTTAATGTCTGAGAGATTATTATAACATCAAACCTTTGGAACCAAAAATGAAACCCATTAGTTTTCTCAAATTTGCCTTCCTTTTTGCTCACCAATTATGCTATTAATATAGTTGTGTTTTGGCTACCAAGGTGAGAAATACGAGCTTCTGGATTGGGGGAAAATGAAATTTCGTGGTTATATATATAATATATATTCTAGAACGATACGCCTTTTATGTCTAGGAACTAAACGTTTGAAAATTGTGTTACAATGCATGCGAACGTGACTCGTGAATTTTGATAAATTAGTGTGAATCGTCAACTGATGCGTAGTGGTTGTGATGTACTTCTCGCGTCTAAAATTCCGTATGTAATTGATAGCTTTTGAATTTACATGGGTTGATTTTATGTTAAGCTAGTCGAAAGATCTCATCTGCATAAAGTATAAGTCTTATTTTAACATAAATATTAAAAAAATCAATAAAGAAACAATTTTGGTGGAAAATAATGGAAGATAACATGTGTCCGAGTCTGGATTTGATTTGATTTAGTTCTTTTAACATGTTTGTTTTTGCGATGAAATTCATACCAAAGCTACCAAGAGTGATTTCAGCGATGAAACGACTTTCAAACGAAACACACACTAAAGTGATCACTTTAGAGTGTAATTTTAATTTGCGACAAAAAAAAAGTGTAATTTTAATTTTAATTATTAATAAATAAATAAACTGTTGATATTTTTTAAGATTTTTATAATTTGTTATTTATGTATGTATAAAATTGTTGATTTATTTATTAATCGTTGAAATTATTTACTTTATTCTTTAAAGTGATCGAACTATTCACTTCTCATGAACTGAATCTGGATTATTATATAATTCAAAGAATTTAACAAAAAAAAAAGATTATATTGACAAGGCAAAGAAATGGTTTGTGTCACGTGTCGAGTTAGTTAACATGATAAAGTTATCTAGATTATATTAAAAACAATAATTATTATTTGTTAAAAAATTACACATGTTAACTATTAAAATGTATGCTTGAGTTGAGAAATTATTCATGTGCCGGTGGCACGAGACTGGGAAGGGGCAAGGAATCATGCATGCACGACAGTGACAATGTATATTGACGTAAAAATGGACAACCTATCTGTTTGCATGATTATAGGAAACAAACGTTCGCTTAATTCAAACCGCGTGGCAAGCATAGAAGAAAATAATAGAATAATATTATTGCATGCATCAAGCATTATAGAATGTTCTTGGCTTCAGTATGAGAAACAATTCAATTAGTACTAGGTGGTCTTGTTGGAATAAGGATCGAGGGATGCGCCAGCGATTGCTTCAATTCCCCCATGCATAAAATTATGGTCACCGGGTTTGATTAAGATTCAACAAGAATATAATCGGTTAGAAGGAAAAGTTCAATTATATCACTGGTCCATGATACACGTAGGTCTCGATTAATATTTGACTTTTTCGTTCCACTTTTTAATTTGAAACGAAGATTTCTACAATTTATTTGACCCCACCCTCTCTCTCGATCAAAAAAACGTTCCATGCCATTTTAATTTCTTTCACGAAAACTTTGTTGTTTTCCAGTGACCTTTGTTGTGATATATAGATCCCGCGAGACACACATATATACATGTGGCTTAATTTCTTGCGTGCATGAAGCCTCGAGGATCATGCAAATTAAACACGTTCTTATAGGCTACAAGACTAGAGAAAAAGAAATTAAAGAAGAAAAGCGATCGATGGTATATACCAACGAGAGTTTTAATTAATTAATTTCTAGGGTTAGGACATATATATATATATATATATATATATATATATATATATATATATATATGAAGGAGAAGGAGAAGGGTATGCATGAACTGAATAATATGGAAACGGATGATATATACGTAGATAATAGAGTCAACGCTAGCTTATGGGTTTTATATTATATATGGATATAGAATATGATAGCATAAACTCTCTGTATATGCATATCAATGTTTTGGGGGTGCTTGGAATTTTGAAACTGCCAACCTATATAAATTGTTGCAATGGAAAGATGCATATGTATGTAGTGTCAGCAAGCTGGGGCAGAACGAATTTGTTTTTATGTACCCTAATAATGTATACGTGGATTTTCTTCCACTCTCGAATTTAAATGGACCGACAAATGGAAAGCATTAATAATTAATTAAATAATTAATTATCATAAGATAAGGACTTTGGGGTTGGAGAGGTGGTGGAACTGTGTGTTTTTGTAACGGCAATATCAAATTAAATTAATTAATTACGTTCCTTGTTAGCCATGATTAATTACTGTACCATATGATATAGGTGTCTTTGTTTGTGTGGCATAAACTCTTGCTGCTACTAGTACTTCGTTATTTTTCTCCTGATGGCTGTGTGTGGGCCCAACCAACGGATTGACATGTGGCGGAAACGCCAGCGCATGCAGGCCCAAGAGGGTGGGGAAAAGTTACTTTATTGCTCATTGTTTCGATTCAATAATCATCATTGCCGTTGATTCTCAATACAGATGTAGAGAATATATGTTGCTATAAAATCATGCCATAGTAAAAAAAAAAAGTTAATGATATTTTTAGTCCTTTAAAAATTTTAAAATTTGAGTTAGATTTTTTAAAAATAAGTTAAATTTTTTTAATTTTTAAAATTTTTTTTTGTTTGATTTAGGTTATTTAAGTGAGCTGACTTGCTAGATGACACATTTTGACCCAGTCATCATGCCTACGTGGCACGAAACGCTGACGTGGCAATATTAACTTTTGAATTTAATTCCTCTAAAAATTGAGTTTTGATTTTAGTCCCTCTGGTTTTCCTCTTCCTCCTCCAATGGCTTCTCCCTCCTCTTCCACCCACCTCCAATGGCTTCCCCCTCCTCTTCCACCCCCACCACCACCATCACCACCACCGCACTCTCTCTCTCTTTGTCTCTCTCTCTCATTTTCTCTATCTCTCTCACCCCCACCACCACCAACCCAACCACCACCGCACTCTCTCTCTCTCTCTCTTCTCTCTCTTATTTCGTGTTTGTGTGTGTGCATGTGTGTAGAAATCGAGGGGTGTGGTGAGAGAAAAAGAAAACGAGAGAGAGAGAGAGAGAGTGGTGGTGGGGGGGGGGGGGTGGGGGTGGGGACTAGAGTGGAGGAGGGTGGAAAAGGAGGGAGAAGCCATTGGAGGAGGAAGAGGAAAACCAGAGGGACTAAAATCAAAACATAATTTTTAGAGGGACTAAATTCAAAAGTTAATATTGTCACGTCAGCGTTTCGTGCCACGTAGGCATGATGACTGGATCAAAATGTGCCACCTAGCAAGTCAACTCACTTAAAGGACTTAAATCAAACAAATTTTTTTAAAGGACTAAAAAAGTTTGACTTATTTTTAAAGGACCTAACTCAAATTTTGAAATTTTTAAAGGACTAAAAACATACTTAAGCAAAAAAAAAATATGCCATAGTCACAGATTTTGTTTTAATCAGCAGGAGGGAAAAAGAAAAGGAAAGGGAAAACACAACAATGCCACAAGTTTTGACAAGGGTAATTTTGTCATTGTCATCTAATACACACCAAACAATAGATAGATAAAGATTTTATTAGACTCATGTCTATCTACTCTTTTTTTATAAGTAAAAAGAATTATATTCAAGATGGGTATACGGGTATTTAAACCTGCTACAAAAGACTCAATGGGTGTGACTCAGTTGGCAACACACGCTGAGTTTGTGAGTTCGATCTCTACAAAACACACTCTTAGAGAGGGGCGAAAATTTTGTGTGACTAAACCCCGAACCGGGAGCCAATGTGACTAAACCCCGAACCAGGAGCCACACCCTAATGGTAGTTTAATTATAAAAAACATACTATCGACCGAAAGAAATACACTTCAATGGAACCATACACCAGCTAGAGTCACAAAAAACCAAAAGAGAACTTAATTTGCTTGTAAAGTTGAAAACCAATTCCATGACGGAATCTTAATTAAATCCAGCAAACCTAAGCAAATAAAAAACGTCGTTGTTGAAAACTACATCATTCCACAAGAGCCAAACAGACCGAATAGTACGCATGCCAAATTTAATAAGTAATAACTAAACTTTCTAGATTCCTTTGTAGTGAGATGGTGATTGAATCACGTACATTATTTTGTATAGTTTGTGGTCCGGGCACTTCTTGTGTTTTTGGTCCAGTTTAATTCAATTTGGCTTTTTCAAAAAAAACTTTCTAGATTCCTGTCCTTATAGATTTAAACTGCAAATCAATTTATTCCTTGCAATTAGGAGTTAAGTTTACTGAGACTCCCATCCAGCTATATATTTTGTTCCAAACAACAATAGAAGCTTGACACCCAAAACAAATAGATGATCTGCACTTTACACAAAAACAGAAAAGACAAATTAAGCACTTCATGCCCAGCCAAAGACGGACCCCCTTCTAGCAAGTGCTTTCTCTTGTGGGAAACCTGTTTAATAGAAGCCTCCAAGAAAAAACAAGGACTTTCCACAGACCCACAAGTCATTAACAACTTTAGAGAGAACCACAGTTGAAACCAAATTCTGCAATTCCCCTTTCCAATTCCTCTTTCCAACTATATAAGTTCCTCCTCCAACACCAATTCCATCACCATTTATCATCCTTCCAACTCCCCATATTATTAGCAATAACTGAACTGAATCCTTAGCATCGGAAATATGATAAAGCCTAGAATGCAAGTCCTTGAAACAACAAGCTCCCAGCCAAATATCTGTCCAAAACATAACACTTATCCCATTTTTTACCTTCTTAGAAACAGAATCAGAGAACTAACAGGGGAGCACATTAGGCATGCTCTCAATAGAGCAAAGGATCAACCCACCAATGGACGACTTTCTAGTATTTATATAACATAAAAAGAATCTAGCTTTCCCACATTACCATAACGAAAATTAAGTTCATTTTTTGAAATTGAATTATGTTTTGTAAGACATCTCCATTTTCATTTACCCAACAAGCATAAATTAAAAATTTTCAATTTTTTTATGCCCAACCCTCCACTCTTTTTTGGTGGACAGACCTTGTCCCATTTTAACCAAGCAATCTTGTTTACTATCTACTCATACACCAAACTCAAATCTCTGTGGCAGGAATTGGAGAATTTCATGCCAATTCCAACTTGCACATGTCAGGTTCAATGCACTTGCCAATTACTTCCAACTATCAAAGGTCATCGTGATAAGACTTACATAATTCGCTTTCTCAGAGGCCTTAATGATCAATATTCTGGTGTTAAGTCTCAAATAATGATGATGAATCCACTTCCATCCACTGATGATGTTTTCTACATGTTGATTCAGCAAGAGAGGGAACTGATGTCCTCCCTAGATGATCAAAAAATGATTTCCAATGTTGTTTATGATAGCTATGATGCAAGAGAAAAAGGAAAGGGAAAGTTTAAGAGTCAAGGAAGTGGATCGAATGGGAAGAATCATGGTGGAAAGAACAACAGATTCTGCACTTACTGTAAACTCACTAGACACACAGTGGATAAATGCTACAAAAAGCATGGCTTCCCTCTTCACTACAAGAAAGGAAATGTGAATTGTGTGGTTAATGGTGATGAGGACCAAACTGATGATGACAGTGCCAGTGTTCAATCTCATAGGAGCACCAATAGCAATTTTGGCTTCACTCCTGATCAGCACCGAGCTCTTCTTGCTCTACTGCAGGACATGGATAAGTCCCAATCCATCAACCAGATCACAAGCATGCCTATGCCGACTTCTATTCTTGGTCCTGGTCCTTCTCACACAGGAAATTCAGGTATCATTTGTAATGTTTCAAACTGTTCCAAATCTATAACTGGATCTTAGATATAGGAGCCACACACCATATATGTCATTCTTTGTCCAAGTTTCACTCTTATAAAAGAATTAGACCCGTTCTTGTCAAACTCCCTAATGGCTCTAACATTATCACTCAGTTTTCTGGTACAATTTTCTTCTCTGACCATTTGTTTCTAACTGATGTGTGATATATCCCATCTTTTCACTTTAGTCTTATATCAGTATCTCAGTAATTAATTCCTTGAGTTGTGAACTTACTTTTTCAAGTGTTTCCTGTCACATACAGGACATCAAGTCATCGAGGATGATTGGTGCAACTGCTTTGCAACAAGATCTTTACATTCTTATAATCCTAGTTCATGTGTCAGTCATTTTCATGTTGTTAACAGTTTCTATTCTTACAATCCTGACATGTGGCATTTAAGATTTAGTCATGCCTCATATGAAAAATTAACTAGTTTGAAACACTTGTATCCCTTTATCAAATTCAATAAAACTAATTCCTTTCCTTGTGATGTGTGCCACTTAGCCAAACAGAAAAAGCTTCCTTTTCCTACTAGTCATAGTGTATCTGCAAATATATTTGATCTTGTTCATGTTGAGATTTGGGGACCTCTATCAACTCCATCAATTTTTGGGCATAAATATTTCCTAACAATACTTGATGACAAGTCTAGACATACTTGGCTTTTTATGTTGAAAAACAAGTCAGAAACAGGAAAACTTGTGAAGGAGTTTGTGCAGATGATTGAAACTCAATTCAACACTCAGATAAAGTGTATCAGGTCTGATAATGGACCTAAATTTTGTTTGCTGGAGTTCTACAAATCTAAGGGAATTGTACATCAACTATCATGTGTGGAAACTCCACAACAAAATGGCAAGGTAGAAAGGAAACACCAACATATATTAAGTATGGCAAGAGCTTTGATGTTCTAATCTAACTTGCCTAGGGTGTATTGGAACTATGTTGTAGCTCATTCAGTGCATCTGATCAACCGATTGCCAACCAGGTTTCTTAAGAGTCGATCTCCATATCAGATTATGCATGGGGAAAAGGCTGATATTGGGAACCTGAGAGTTTTTGGCTGCCTGTGTTTTGCTGGGACTTTATGTTCTCAGAGACAAAAATTCGATGCAAGGTCCAAAAGATGTGTTTTTTTGGGGTATAAGAAAGGTGTGAAGGGATTCACTGTTCTTGATATAGCCAGCAGGGAGATTTTCATTTCCAGAAATGTTCATTTTTATGAACATATTTTCCCTTACAACCAAAAGAACCAAAACACTCCACCTCAACCACACACTCACTCTCAACCTGTTTTGCCTGACATTTTCCTCCCTGACCTGCCACCAGAACATTTACCAATTGATCCTAATCCTATTCCTCAACCTCTTGATCACTCACCACACCAGAACCACTCGGATTCTAACCTTTCAGTTCAACAGAATAATTCCCAAAATAATTCTAATTCCCCACTTCTTGTTCACTCACCACAATAGAATCACCCTGGCCAACCTACCACATCCACAAACACTAAACCTCAACCTGAAAACCATACTCCAAGGAAATCATCCAGAAACAGAAAACCACCATCTTACCTAAATGACTATCATTGCACCCTTATGTCCCAAACAAAAACCACAACTAAATATCCTTTATCCCAAGTCCTATCCTATGATAAGCTTTCTCCCTCACACAGAAATTTTTCCCTGGCACTTTCCTCCATCACCGAACCAAATACTTACCATGAGGCAGTCAAAGATGTTTGCTGGCAACAAGCCATACAGGCTGAATTGGCAGCACTGGACAAAACCAAGACTTGGACCCTTGTTGAACTACCTGAAGGGAAGGTTCCTATTGGATGCAAATGGGTGTTCAAAGTCAAACAAAAAGTAGATGGCTCTATTGAGAGATACAAGGTAAGGTTGGTTGCCAAGGGATACACACAAACTGAGGGAATAGACTACATGGAGACATTCAGTCTTGTGGTGAAATTGACCACTGTGAGGACACTTCTCTCAGTTGCAGCAAGCAAGAACTGGTATCTACATCAGCTGGATGTCAACACAGCCTTCTTGCATGGTGATCTATATGAGGAATTCTACATGACTCCTCCCCCTGGCCTGGTTGTCCCAAATTCTAACAGTTTGCAGGCTTGACAAGTCCCTTTATGGCCTGAAACAGGCCAGCAGGCAATGGAATGCAAAGTTAACAAATTTCTTGATGCAATGTGGTTATACTCAGTCCAAGACTGATTACTCTTTGTTCACCAAATCATCACAGCATTCCTTCACTACTGTATTAGTCTATGTTGATGATTTGATGCTGGCTGAGAATGACATAGATGAGATAACATCCTTAAAAAGGAAACTAGATGATCAATTCAGCATTAAGGATTTGGGAGCGGTAAAAAAATTTCTGGGTTTTGAAGTGGCCAGATCAGAAAAAGGCATTGCCTTATATCAAAGGAAATATGCATTAGATCTTCTCAAGGATGCAGGTCTACTTGGTGCAAAACCATCCAATACTCTCATGGACAGTTCCCAAAAATTACATAAAGAAGGAGGAGAATTGCTAGAAGATCCTTTCATATACAAAAGACTAGTTGGGAGACTGTTATATCTCACACACACGACCTGATATATGTTTTGTAGTCAGCCACTTAAGCCAATTTCTTGACAAGCCCACTGCTACACACTTAACTGCTGCTCACAGGGTGCTGAGATTTATCAAAAATTCACCTGCACAGGGTCTATTTTTCTCAGCTGAATCAGACCACAAGCTGAAGGGATTTTCTGACTCTGATTGGGCAACATGTCCTGACACTAGAAACTTGGTTCATCACTGATTTCTTGGAGGAGTAAGAAACAACCTATAGTGTCTAGATCCTCCTCAGAGGCAGAATATAGAGCATTGGCTCAAACGACTTGTGAGGCCCAATGGTTGAAGTTTTTACTCAAGGATTTACAAATTGATACTGAAGAACCTGCTGTGACTTATTGTGATAATCAGGCAGCAATCCATATTGCTGGAAATCTTGTTTTTCATGAAAAGACTAAGCACATCGAATTAGACTGTCACATTGTTAGAGAGAAATTGCAAAATGGCACGATTCATCTTCTTCCTGTCAGTTCTCAGTCTCAGCTGGCAGACATATTCACAAAGCCACTTGCTCTCGGTCCTTTTTCTAGCCTGCAGTCCAAGCTTGGAATGTTGGATATACATTCCAACTTGAGGGGGGATGTGAAAACCGATATTTAATTGTAATCTTCTCAGCTGTAATTAGTTGTTAGTTTCAAATTCAGTTTACTTGTTAGAAGTTAGTTTAACTTTTCAGTTTGTTAGTTGTAATCTGTTAGATTAGTTACTAGCTATAAATAGCTTTTCAGCTTGTAATGATTCATTCAGTTGAATGAGAAATGCTCACATTGAGCTTCTTGAGTTTTGTTCTCTCTTTTTCTCTTCAACATTTACTCTGATTTTTCTAGTTTCATATATATGTTTTCATTATTTCTGGGATTCTCAATGAGAGTGTGAGGTTTTGATTCGAATTGATTTGGATAATCAGATCATTTCAATTCAAACTTGAACCAAATATATTACAATTGGCTTATTTGATGGCCTAAGATAGTGGATATTAATCTTTGCGATGAAGTTTGCTTTCCTTGAAAACAATGATCTTGTTAATTCCATATTATATATATTTGGTCAAAGCCTTTTTTAATAAAGGAATAGTAAATTATATTTAAGTAAAAAAAAGCCTCAACTCTTATGTTCTCACTTTACGGGCCCACTTTATGTGGCTATTAGGGGTGGGAATAGGCCAGGCCGCTCGACAGGGGCCTATGGCCTAGCCTACATCAGGCCCAGGCCAGGCCAGGTTTTTTCATGAAATAGATCAGGCCAAGGCTTTTTGAAAAGCCTATATAGTTAAAAAGGCCAGGCTTCAGGCTATCTAAAAAGCCTTTTAAGCCTAACAGGCCAGCCTATTTAAGTAGACACATGTAATAAATTTTTTTATAGTATTATCTTTATATTATATGTTCTATAATGTGTTAAAATTATATACTTTCTTACCTTTTAAATGTTTAAACATGTTGACCTAGCTATATAAAGGCTCAAGCCTATAAAGCTTATTAAAGAATAAAGTTGTGACTTATTTATATGCTCTATTGCAAAAATAGACTTTTAACTAGATTATCATGAATGTTACATTAGACTTTTAAAAAAATATACTAGACAAATAAGTAAAATGTTGTCCTTATAAAGTTTTACTCCCCCCTCATATCTCATGCCCTAAATAACAATCATTTTAATCTTCATAGTTTATAGTTTGTTATAAATAGAGATTTTCTTCATTGACTTATTAGCCTATGTAAGAGTAGGTCAGATCACCTACTTGAATGTCTTATCATGAATCAGGCCTTTAAATAGGCTAACAGGCCAAACTAGGCTTCAAAAAATGCCAGGCCTAGGCCTAAAAAAAAGGCCTATGACAGGTAACAGGCCAGGCTCAGGCCTTGAAATTTTTAGACAGACCAGGCTTAGGTCTTGTAAAGCCTAGCTAGGCCTAGCCTATTCCCATCCCTAGTGGCTATGTGTGTGTAGTGAGTGTGTTATTTTCATATGCATGAGAGTGGGTGTGTATATATGAATATTAATTGACACAATTAGCGAATTTCATGTTTATACTTATTAATAACTTTTTATAAAATATGAAATTAATAAACTCAACCATTAACATGAAGAGAAATGTGAACAACACACTATTTCTAACACTCTTTATGATTGGTTGACATGCGAGTTTTAATATGGGAATCGGTCTACCAAATAGCGTATGAGATCGATATAGTTCAATGAGACTTATGTGAATTTATTCCATCATAAAGAGTGTGTTGAAAAAAGTGTCTTATAAAGTGTGTTGCTAGTATTTCTCTAAATTGAATTATTTATGAAGTAATTAAGTTTACAATATTTAACTAATCAATAACTCATTGAGAGAGAGAATATGACCCTTAATTTGTATTTTAGACCAATAATTAACGAGTGCAAACCAATCTAAAACACAAACCTATCAAACCGACACGTGGGATTGGGCCAAAGTTTACGGTTGCGGAGAAAACCTTTGCCTTTGACAAAAAAATAAAAGAGAAAACCTTTGCTGTTGACCAAAAAAAAAAAAAAAGAAAACCTTTGCTGTTGACCAAAAAAAAAAAAAAGAAAACCTTTGCTGGCATTAATATCCCCTATCGTAATCGTAATCATAATCAATTCATATTAAACCCTACCATCATTTTCGGAACGCGAGTTTGCCGACACATCACACACGAACAGCGTTGCGGACTTGCGGTAGCCTTGGGTGCCGGCTTCTGACTTATCCCTGAGACATTGTCAAGACACGGCCACGCCTAGACATGTGTATTCTTGGACGATTTCTCCTGCAAGAAATATCTCTTACACTATATTTCTCCGACATCAATTATATATATCTTTCTATATTTCTTCTAATAATTATTTATAAAAACACTAAATAATAAACATATTTGATATCTTCGAAATATAAAGATAGTCAATACTTTTCTATTTACTAATTTAAAGAATCATTTGGAAGATATTGTAAGAAGATTTAAAATTATTTGTCATTAATTTTTTATCTATTTTCCCTTTTTATTTATCGTTTTATAAAAATATTGAAGGATTAATTGTTTGTCAACTTTATTCTCAATACTAATACTGACAAAAAATATTAAAATCATAATAAATATTTTAAATACTTGAATAAAGAGTAATTTAATTTTTTTTGGTAACATTAAAGTTTAGAGTAAGGCAATGACCAACTCCATGAAGACTAGAGCTAACTACCAATCTCAAGAGAATTTATAGTGAAATTTATGGATTGTCTATTTCAACCCATAGTACAAATTTGCATTAGATGGGTGAAAATAGTAAAGAAATAGGGTTCGAACCCTTGTCCTAGCTGGTAGGACAAAAAGCTTTAGCCACAAAGTTATTTTTCACATAATTAATATTAATTAATTATTTTCTTAATAATATATAATAACTTTAAAGATAAATAAAAAGATAGAGTATCTTAACTATGATATTAAAATGAATTATGGAAGAAAATTTAAGTGATTAAGATACATAGTACGTATATGATATGATACAGAATAACAGATATTCATTATTCTGAAGTCAATGGCGACACGTGCCTCATCCCACTATGCTATATTGCTGTATATCCCCACTCCGTTAGCATGTGATTGTGAGGTGGTGTTTTTACTTATCTTCTCTTCAATGTATTGTTTTATCTTTTTAATAAATCAAAATGCTTCAATATATATTTTAATCTCCCTTTAGGCATAACTTATCAAAGCTACATTTTATCAAAAAAATAAAATAAAATATCAAAGCTACATTAAAATAAGAGCAATGCCAGCATTGGATTTTTCATCTAAAAATTAAAGTATATATAGACTCGAAAGAACAAAACTTCGGATTAAAATCAAATACATAAACACAAAATATTTATGAGTTTAATATTAATATGCCATTAACATATTTTTTTACATTATTCTAAAATATTGTATGAACATATAAATACATACATTATTAAATATAAATACAATAAATTTCATATGCATCAAATTTAATTTTATTCATGTGCAGTACAATTATCTAAAGAGATTTTAATACATATATGAAAAATTCTACCCAAAAGAAAGTTCCTAAAAAAAATACATACACATGAAAATGTTGATTCCTCTCTGTGTTGCATAGGTTACTATACTAATATGTAAAAGTACTTATTCCCGTGTTATTGTAATTAACAGTTGTGATCTCATTCACCAAATTTCTATCTTTGAAGAAAAATTATATGAAAACTTTACAATATTCCTTTTCTTTTTATTTCGTTTTACTTATCCAAATTTTCACTACAAATAATTTTAGATTAAGAGCGATACGCTCCATGCAAAGTTAGAGAAAACCACAAACTTTAACGAAAATTTATAGTAGAATTTATGTATACCCTTCAAATAAAAAATTTTAGGATTCAAACTCAAGTGACAACTAATACGAGCAGAAAATCCGACATCTATGCTAACCCCTTTGGCCAAAAGGGAAACTTCATTATGTGATAACCGGTAAAATTAATTTATATGCATTACATAGAGATTTTAAGTTTTTTTATAAAAGTAAATAAATTTTATGACATAATTAAATTAACTTTGTTATCAAAATTAGGCTTAAGAAATTTAAATTAAAAACTAAACAGTTATTTATAAAACAACAAATAAAAGAAGCAGCACAATTCAATTTTTTTTAATTGTTAAAAATCCTTATAAAATTTTAGCTAGATAATCATTAATCAGCATCTCTTAATAATTTATAGTATTTTTAAAATTTTTCTTTTACTCCCGTGTCTGAATCCTTTCTTAGAGGACACTTTAACGATGCTTCTCCTAAAACTAATTAATGGCCATCATAAAGAAAAAGATGGCTATCACATTCACAACAGGGTGGAGGTGGAACCCACATTCCCGTCCCTCGCCGGTACAAATACGATAACCATAACCCCACCTGTTCCGCTGCCCACACTTCATCTTCCACCTTTCCTTCTTCATCCATATCTTCTACCTCTACCTATCATCTCTCTTCTTCACTCTCTCACGTTCACAACGGCAATCTCCCCTTCCTTTTCACCTTTCCACACCTTAAGTACTATGTTTAAGAAAATAAAATAAAATCATATCCAACTTTTCCAAATAAATTTTGACAGATTTCATATATTTAGCCTGTATATAAATAAATAAAAATACTAATAATTAGTATTCAGTAAACACAAATTAAAATTTCAAAAATTATAACAATTTATTAAAAAAAATTTAATTAGTATGCACCGACAATATAAAAAAGTTTTAGATAGATGTCTAATCACATTTCTTTATGTACATCTTTATATATATATTTTAAAAATTATTGTTATGAGGTGACACTACAATAAAATATAATTAGATGTCAGTGTAAAATATTTTTACACCGTCAATGCATAATAATTAAACTCATAAATAAATAAATAAGTAAACAAAAATAGATAAAAATAATTAGTATTCACATAACACAAATTAAAATCTCAAAAATAATAAACATTTAATGTTTGTTTTTCAAATAAACAATTTTTGTTTTTTAGTAACTTGTTAATCATTACCATAAATATAAAATTATCACATTACTATTCGTGTACACCTCATCATCATCGAGATCCTTTCCTCTTTAATCCTTTTTCCAAATCCCCATTTTCATTTCATACTCAACAGTCAACTCAACGGGAACACTTCCTCTAACAGACTCACATACAACAAATGTTTCTCACCCATTAGCCTTAGCCATTAGCCTCGTATAGTTAGTTGTTAACAACCAACCAACCAACCATGTCTCTCTCTTTCACTACCCTCTCTCACCACCACCGCACCGCCCTCTTCCTCTTCCTCTTGGCGGTGATCCTCTGCGGTCACGCCCACGGTCGGTTCCTGAGCCGCGATCTGGTTTCCGATGGCGTGGGAAGCGTGCTCCGACTCCCAACGGGGTTGGCGGTGGAATCCACGTGCGAGCAGACCTATGGATTCTTACCGTGCACCACCACCGTGTTGGGGAACTTGTTCCTGATCGCGGTGTATGGGTTCGTAATGTTCCAAGCCGCAACGTTCTTATCGAACGGTAGCGAGCTCTTGCTCGAGATCTTAGGCCCTGGCATTGTTGGTGGCCTCTTCCTCCCTATCCTCGGTGCCCTCCCCGATGCCATGCTCATTCTCGGTAATTAACTAATTCATTTTATTTTATTTTTTTGAAAATTTTTAGAGTTATATTATATTATATGATGATGGAAAATAAGGTTTCAGTTAAAGTGATTCGTTCGTTATTGTGTCTCGAGTGTAACTGGACTTTTTGTTGTTTACTACTACCACTCTGACTAAGAAGAATCGGAACCTTGTTCATCGAAAATATCTTATCTTCCCGTTTTGGATTCCTTTTGTTTTTTTTAACCAAGGACGTTGGCCTAGTGGTGGAACACTAGGACATTTGGGGGGTCGACTTGTTGGTAGCAGGATCGATTCTATCTGGGGTAAAAACAACACTTTGGCCAGTCCAAGCCTCTACGGACGAGTGCAGATTAGTCTTTCGTTGAAAGCGTTGTGACACTATGTGGATAGCCGGTGATGGTCTTAAATAAAAAAAAAAGATTCCTTTTGTTTTTGTTGTGAATTGAATTTTCTCCCCTGTACTCTTTTTTCTTTTTTTTTTTGCTTTCGTTTTCTGTTTTTTTTGTTGTGCTTCACTTTTATGGAGCATGCGAGACCAGTATCAACTATCAACCCCACAAGATGGAGCCCTGTTTGGATAACAAACTTATCTATTGCTTATGGCATAAGCTGTATAAGCTACTTTTATAATCGAAGAAAAATTATAGTGAAACTTATTTTATATAAGTCATAAGCTGTTTTAATAAGCTATCCTAGGTAGCTTATGAAAAATAAGCCCAAAACAACTTATGAATCAGTTATAAGCTGTATTCATAAGCTTTGCATAAGCCAATCCAAAGAGGCCCTTACCCTTTTTCCACAGCCAATATTATTTCAGTTTTGATGGCCTTTGCAATAGCATATGCATAATCAAAGTACAAAAACACCCATGACCGCCTTTGCTTCTTCATTCAATCATCCCTCGTTTTTTGATATATTTTTTTTGTTGGAAAAAAAAACTTAACTAAATGTAATGAGAGTGATAGAAACAATAGTTGATCAGGGACTAGTCATTCCAGAAATCCTAGGTTTACTTTTCAATTTCCTCTCTCTTGAAATTTCTCTGTCTCCTTATCTATGAGGATTTATGCTCATGTAGTGCTTGTATTTCTTTTTTTTTTTTTACCTTTTGATGTCTGATTTGTGTTTCTTGTTTTCTCTAGTGTCTGGGCTTTCAGGCAGTAATGAAACTGCTCAAAGTCAGGTATCTGTTGGAATGGGACTGCTAGCTGGGTCAACAGTGCTTCTTCTGACTATAATATGGGGGACCTGTGTAATTGTTGGCAAGTGTGATATTGAGGGTTCAATTGCAATTGATTCACAAGACACTAGGGGGTTTAGTTTAACCGGTATGTCATTTTGATATTGTTCGTTATTTAATTTTTAAATTCAAGCATTGAGATTATATAGTGTTTTCTTCTTTTTGCGGTCATCGAAGCAATCAACTTTCTTCTAGAGTTTCTTCATTAAGCATTCACTATATATTATCTATCTCTATGTTTATGCCAGATATATATATTTGTTGATTACTTGGATTGTTTTTTGAGAAATGTTATGATCCATTCCAAAAGCTTAAGCTATAACATCTCTAACATGTCCTCTCATGCTAGAGCCCTTTGGGCTTGAAGCATGAGTAATACACAGAACCACCTTATCTGTGCTTAATTTCATCTCTTTTTTTTTATTTATATTTAGAATAATGGGGGTGGCAAGTATTGAACGCTGGACTATTTATCACAAAGGCTGTGGTACCATGTCATGAACTAAGTATCCCACCCAAAGGCCAAAAGCTTAAAAGCAGAGTGTGAAGGCAAATTAATGGTTTTATACTCTTATAACATCTCCAACAAGATGTAATACTTGGGAGATATTTAGCTTAATAATACATCTGCATACCTTCTTCCACCATGATTTTGGATCACTGATTATATAATGCATTCATGCAACTGAATGGGTTATTATATCATTATTGACGAGTTGGTTATAAATTAGATGAGTTTGTGACTCTGAGAGGGGTGCTGGTTGAAGCTATGTTGCGATTTGCCATTTTCTTATTTATTTATTAATTTATTTCTAAAACATGATGTCTGTTCATGTGCAGTTGTGCTGTACTGTTTACATACCTGGAATGTTTGATTCATTTTGAGATTTTGTTCTGCTAAAATCTCCATGTGCAGGTTCTGGTGTTAGCACTGATATTTGGACAAGTTATGCTGCAAGGATTATGGTTTTATCTGTCGTTCCATTTGTGATTGTTCAATTACCACAAGCTCTCAGTTCAACTTCTGGAAGGCACTTGGCTGTTTTGATTGCTCTTATTGTCTCTATCTGTTTATTGATTTCTTATTGCCTTTACCAGGTAATTTTCTTTTTGTGGTGTACTTGTGTTTCCTGTGCATCACAATAGTTGTTTCTTTCTTCATCAGTCAGTGCCATTTTGTTTAACCCTCATGGTACACATAACCTTTTTTTATGCTATAGTTGACTTTTTCAGTAACTTTATACTGGAAAGAACAAACTTTAATCACTACAGTGCCAATATTTTTGCATCTTTAAAAAACCGAGAAAATTATATATATATGGTGCAGATTTTCCAGCCCTGGATACAAAGGAGAAAATTGGAATATATTAAACACAGGCATGTTATTTTAGGACTTTTGAGACATTTGAAGATGCATTCATTGGGAAGGCTTCTGAGAGATGACGGTGAACCTGATAAAGAAGTTATTAGAAAGTAAGACTATCTCTCCTTTGTGCTTTGACTTAAGACATGATACATTTGAAGAAGTTTCTTGCTTTTCATATTCCCATCCTTTCTGTTGTCAGTGTCACTGACTTCTTAATCGCATATACAGGTTGTTTGCAACAATTGATGAAAATAAAGATGGTAGTCTTACTCATGGTGAATTGAGAGCATTGCTTGTTGGAATTCAATTTGAGGAGATTGACCTGGATCATGATGACGCTGTGAGAAGAATAATGGGGGATTTTGATACTTCTCGTAATCAACTTATTGATGAAGAAGAATTTGTTAGTGGTGTCTGTAGATGGCTTCAAAGGGCCAGGCGTGCTCGAGCTGCATCTGGTGATGCTGGTCCACACACAATGAAGTTTTTAAGTGATTTTCACGTAGTAAGTTGTGCTTCGCTCAACTTCATGAACTTTTTCTTTTTGGTACTTAAGTCTGACAGGGAATTTGTGCACAGGAAACAAGGATGGAACATGATCTTCTGGATGTGGGGGGTCAGAGTGAGGAAGATGGTGAGGTTGTTGAGAATGCTAAATGGACTTCCATCAAAGCAGCACTACTGCTGCTACTGGGTGCACTTATTGCCGCTGCATTTGCTGATCCCCTGGTTGATGCAGTCGATAACTTTTCTGATGCTACAAGTATTCCTGCTTTCTTCATTTCCTTCATTTTTCTGCCTCTAGCAACCAATTCAAGTGAAGCGGTATCGGCAATAATTTTTTCTAGTCGTGATAAGAGGCAAACTGCCTCATTAACATTTTCTGAGGTTTGTTTTCTTGTTTCATACTCTCTGTCTCTATATGCATGAATTTAGTATAAACTATATATCATTTAAAAACAAGCTCTCACTCAAAATATGTCATTTTCTGTTTTGATCTATCGAATCAGGACTTCGCTACACAAAACTGGGACTTATTCAGGATACATATTTACAGTTAATGCATTCAGTTAACATTTTAATTTATTTTGATGTGGTAATTCAAATAACACAACTAGTAACAAACGAGTTAACCAAATTAGATTATTTTGGTATTTGGATAAATATGATGCCGGATGGGGTCCCTTTCATGTTCTCCCAAACAATAATATATATATTTTTTCTAGAAAAATGTCTTTTAGGGGGCATTGAGGAGCGCGGTCATAGTAAGATAAACTCATGCTCATGTGTAAAACTATGGGGAGTGTATCCAAAATTTCACTTTACTTTAGTTACTTCAAATTCTCTCTAGCAATGTGTATTGATGAAATTTTGGGTTTGGGAAGATTGGAAGTTCCTAAGCATTGGTTTGCATAGCCCCCTGTTGGCTATTTGAATGACAACTTAGGTGTTAGGTTTCAAATTAGGTGGACTTGGGATTTCATGGGTGACGGTATCCATCCAAGCATTTCGAAGCTTTATGAATATTGGTTAAGTTTTGTCATTTTGGGATACCTTGTGGAATCTATTAACATAATCGTAGTGATGATTTTCTGGTCATTTAACATTACTACTCTTTCATTTTTTCCCCATTGCATTGTCCAACACATGAACATGACGTTTGTAAGGCATGTAAAAATGATTTCTATTGTTTTTGCAGATATACGGTGCAGTGACAATGAATAATGTGCTTTGCCTATCAGTCTTCTTGGCCCTCGTCTATGCAAGGGGATTGACATGGGACTTCTCTTCAGAAGTGTTGGTTATCCTCATCGTTTGCATTGTCATGGGTGTCTTTGCCAGTTTCCGCACTGTCTTCCCTCTATGGACAACTATACTGGCTATCCTACTCTATCCCTTCTCCCTGGCACTGGTGTATGTTCTTGATTATGTATTTGGTTGGTCATAGGTCAAACAATGCTTTCTATGTTATTGTCTTCTATGGCTCTTTTCCTTCCTGGGGTGTGTTATTCAATATTGTAGTTCTTTGCGAGAGACTATGGTGTTGGTGACTTCCATTTATTATTATGGTGGACTTAACATCCATTGGGAACGGTTTGAGTGGGTACAGTTTTGACTCAATCAGCCCATTATGTGAGCAATCATACAAAATAAATCATTGTTAAAAAAATGTGTTGCGATAGTTCATGATTTTGTGTTTTGAATGTCATCATTGAGAAACACGTGATTCCATTTTGTCAATTCCATTAAAATGATCTTTCAAAATGCCACTCAATCAAATACTAAACTTTACGTTAAAATACGAGCTATGGATATTTGATTTTGCCATTTGCGGATTGCATATCGACAGCTTTGTGACTCATCTCATCTTTTTGTCTTTAATTATATGTTTACGTAGATTACTCATGTCTTATATAAAGAGCCATGTAAGTGGCTTTGGAGGAGTGCTCACAAGTAATTGTTCTCGTATTTATCGAGAGAGAGAGAATGTTCTCGTAGCCCGCTATGCAATAAATATGGGCCTATTCTCTGTTCATTTGCTTGGTCCGTTGCCTTTCATGAGTAATACTCGCTCTAATTCTATTTATAAAAAACAAAAAATAGTTTTTTTTTGATATTTTTTATAAGAAATAATACTTTATTTTTAACAAAATTAATTGTTTCTTTTCAATTTTATCCTCATTAATTATCACACAATTTACTAAGAGTTCACCTATTTTTCATTTAATACAAGAATATTTTTGGAAAAAAATTTAAAATTATAACATCATTAATAAAAAATAATACATTTCAATGTATTTCTTGGTCTGTGTAATTTTAATACTATATTTCTTATAAATAGGACCGCAGAGAGTAGGATATTTGGAGCATACCATAGGTTAACTCGACCAAAAAGTATATTTTCTTTTGCACTTCCACTTAAACAATGGTTTAACACTCAATCATGTTCAAACATAATTCAACTATGATTTTTAACAAACATTATTTATTGATAACCTATGAATAAAATTTTTGTTTATAATTTCTTGTTCAAATAAGTTGTGTAAGATACAAACATCGAATAAAATAAAATTCCTTATTTTAATATTTTATAGCCCATAATGATTTCGTAAAAGAAGGTTTTTAGCCCATATTGCTCTTGCAAGCAATATGATGCATGCAATTTAATATGGATTTTGGGGGGGGGGGGGGGCGGGGGAATGCAATACAAGAAAATGAGAGGCCTTGGAATTTATTAATACTTCCCTAGTTTCAAAAATATGATTGCTCATTAATACTTTCATTTTTGTCTAGACTATTTATATCTGAAAGTTATATTAGACCCTAACCAATGTGAGTTTAACCCGAAACTTAGTTTAAGAAAAAATAAACTCTAGCCACTCAGTCACTTGGACCAATATGCATTAATCATCAATACAAAGAAACTATGATGTAATAAACAGGTCATTCTCAATTAGGAAGTGTTAAGTTCACACACACTTATCTCTCAACTCTTTTCAATTAGGAAGTGAAAAGATAATGATATAACATTAAATTTTTTTGTCAATAAAGCTATTCTTTGATTAGTTTAAAATAACTTTAAATGACATATATTAAATTCTATAAAAAAAAAGACATATATTAACATATAGAGGGAGTATTCATGTAATAATTATGTAACATCAAAAATTTTTAATTTCATCACTAAAATTATCATATCCATAGACCCTTTTTTTATTAGATTGTTTATGATTTCAATGATTCGGCTATCCTTTGTTTACCATATTAACAGGTCATTCTCAATTAGGAAGTGTTAAGTTCACACACACTTATCTCTCAACTCTTTTCAATTAGAAAGTGAAAAGATAATGATATAACGTGAAATTTTTTTGTCAATAAAGCTATTCTTTGGTTAGTTTAAAATAACTTTAAATGACATATATTGAATTTTATCAAAAAAAAATGACATATATTAAATTCTATAAAAAAAAGACATATATTAACATATAGAGGGAGTATTCATGTAATAATTATGTAACATCAAATTTTTTTAATTTCATCACTAAAATTATCATATCCATAGACCCTTTTTTTACTAGATTGTTTATGATTTCAATGATTCGGCTATCCAAAATCAGTAAAATAAGTCATGATTGACACACGTGCTATTGGATGTTAAGGGCCCTATTGGCTACTTTTCTTCTATCATTTCTTTTAGAACCATAATGGAGGTCAGATTTTGGGACCCCACGGAAACAGAGAGGACAGAGAACAATCAGATGCCTCCACAGCCCAACCCACATGCAAAAAGTTTGTTGCCACTCCAGTTCCCGATAGGGGTGTCAAAACGGGCCCAACCCGGCGGGCCGACACAAGCCGGGAGAGGATTTTGAGACCTCGAAAGCCGGCGGGGCGGGACGAGCTAGCCCGTCGGGCCAAATTTTTTTTAATTTTTTTAAAAAAATGAATAATTTTTTTATTATTTTAGCGAGTCAACCCACTTTAGCCCGTCAAAACGGGCGGATTGGGCCTCTAGCCCGCCCTTAAAATGGAGCTGGTATACTTCTGGGCCCGTTTAGCTTGCGGGCCGGGGCGGGCTAGCCCATTTTTCGACAGGGCTGGCCCCGTTTTGCCACCCCTAGTTCCCGACTCATCCAACAGCCACTGACCAGAGGCTACAATAAAAAATAGAGTAATGTTATATCTTCTTATTAATTTTCATATATACTACCTCCAGTCCAAAATATAAACAACAAAAACACTTTTTTTTTGTCCAAAATATAAGCAACATTCACCAATTTCAAATAAATTAAATGCTAATTTTTCAATTATATCATTCATTTAATGCAATATTCATATTTACGAGAGACACTGAATGGGATATTTTTGGAAAAAAAATTAAAACTAGTGAGTATTAATTAAAATTACTACATTTTCAAGGCATTCCTTGGTCTGTGTGTTTTTGTAGTATGTTGCTTATATTTTGGACCGGATATGTATGAATTTTTTTATTATTTTATAAAGTAAATATTAAATAAAAAATAAATATATTTAATATCTTAAAAATATAAAAAATATTTAATAATTCTCAATTTAATAAGTAGAAAGATTAATAGGAATAAAAGATAGAACAACTTAGAATTATTCTAACCAATAAAGGAAATAGAAAAAAAAAAAGAAACATAGCCCCAAAGACTAACACAATTAAAGTTTGGCCTTTCATCAAAGCACATGGTCATTAGCAACTGATACAAACAAATCAACATCTCTTCTTTCCTTCTCACATGGCCAAGATTTCTAGTCCTTTTCATACTGAACTCTACATGTGCAGATTTTAGGAATACTTGTGAAATTCAAAATCAAAGATGAATAAGGCAAGTTTCATAGTGATGAACAACTGGCCTTAAAGAGAGAGAAAAGAAAGAAAAAAAAAACTGGCCTTGAAGGGATATATTATATTCATAGCTTTAAATTAAGATCAATACTTTCTCCCACTTCATGACAATTCTGAATTTTGGCTGTTGTTTGTCCAATTTTTGCCTCCTTTGCTGCTGGAAGGAAGAAGCTGTACAAGGGTTGCTTTTGATGATTGAATAGCCTGTACCCTGGTGGAGGAGGGAGTTGATCTTCTATATTATTTTCCTTTAGCAAATGAAACAGAAGTTAAGAATAAATAATGAAAGGACCAAATACATTTTTAGTCCCTCTAAATAGGATAAAATTTGCTTTTAGTCCCCTAATTTTAAAACATCTTACTTTGGTTCCTCATTTTCTGAAATGTCACATGTAGCTACTCAATAGGCCACATGTAGTCCCTCAAAATACCATCAACAGGGACTACATATTGCCACGTGTGGTCTACTTTAAAAAATGCAGGACCAAAATAAAATATTTTAACGTTGGGAACCAAAAGCAAATTTTGCCCAATTTAGAGCAACTACGAACAGATTTAACGCATAATGAAAGTAGCAAAACGAGAGGGGGGAATAATGGCTAGCTAATAAGTTTGCACAAACCTGACAAGATGGAGATTCAAATTCAGGGCATTCTTGGTTGTGAAATGCTAGGGAAGTTGAAGGACATGGAATAGGATTGGGAGTAGCCAACGTGAGGAAATGTCCATCAAAATCCTTAATCCCTTTGTTTCTTTTCTTTGAGCTTGGCTCAGAGTTGGATGCTGAACAGGATGGGACTTCTCTGCAGGTGGTGCAAGAAAACACAATTGGTGTGAGCATACACAAAAATTGCAACAACAAAAAAAGGGCCAAAAGATCAAACTGAAACAACCTGGAACTTGAATTGCCAGCATCAAATTGAAATCCACTTTCACTCTCCCACGAAGTTTTTGCATTTGTACTTATTTCAGCATAGGTAGGCAACTTATTATAATTGAAAGCAGGCGCATGTGGAAAATCCAGGGAGAAAGGGTATGGCCTTTTCATGCCAACCACCTGCACCAAGTTTCAAAACACCTATACTAAAATTTCATAAACTTCAAAACAAATCCTGAGAAAAATGTATGCTAACAAAATGTATTAGTTCAATATTTCACTGAAATTCTTTGACAACATGCATGATTAAGATGTGTGACTATTTAACCAAACAAGCAGAAAATTTTAGTATGTAGAAATAGAAAAGGAAATTAGTGCTAGTATACAGAAAATTTTGACAGAATTGATTTTGTAAAATTGATTTTGGTTAAAAGTGAGTTGAATGTAACATGATTTATGTTTGAATCCATTCACGAAAAAGTGATTTTATCAATGTTTAACTTGAAAACTACATTCTCAACATGAAAGCTACCTGGAGGAGCTTCAGCTTCAAATCGATTTTCACCCCAAAATTGCTTTCAGAAAAATGGTGTCAAACATTGGCAAATCACGTTCAGAGTCAGCCAATGTATGTTTCCATCTCCTACTGATTTTCCAAACACATACTAATTTGTGATGTGTGTGTGAAACAGTGCAGGGCCAATTATTTATCTCTTGATATCCCTAAGATAGATAAGATTCAAATCTATGGAAAAGTTCTGAATTAGGCCAATTCAATTCTGTCAGTTCTGTTCTAATAAATAATTAAATAAGAAAGAAATTTTAATAAAAGGAAAGGTACTTCTGAATTGATCTTATCCCTTTTAGAATTATCAATAAATTCCATCATTTTCAATTACAAAAAATAAATTACACATTAGTTTCTTAATTATAAGATAAATATAGAAAACAACTTGTTGCAAGTTACCTTCTCCACCGGCCTCACAGACACTCCGCTGTTACTATAATTTTGGTTTGAAGGGGGCTCTATCGACAAATGAGGCACATGTACTGATGAAGTTCCTGATGAGGTATTCACCTACAGAAGAAGAAGAAAATGTGACAAAAAATGCCAAATGCAAACTCCATCATGGAAATTGAAAACAATATTACCATTGGTGAAGAAGATCGATGATGATATTGTGGTGTTTTCTGCAAAATGTTGGGTAGAGGCCAGATGGGGTTGGATTCAAAGGGCAAACTTGCAAGAAAGGGCAATCCTGGTTCTACTCCAAAGTTATCCTTCTCCAAATCAAACTCAAACTCATGGGAGTTCCACAACTTAGGCACACTCCCATGACCGGGAACTGAAACAACAGGCCAAGCAGACTCAAAGCTGCCATTGTTGTTGGACAATGGAGCATTGCTTGGAACTTGAGGATGCCTAAACTCAGCTGGTGGTGGCCCAGGGGATGTAGAAGAGGGATGGTTGTTGGAGTGATTAAAGTTGTTAATTGGGAGGGGCAGATAGGAGGATATGGATGATGATGATGGCACTGAATTTGGGGATGGTAAAATTGTAGCAGCAACATCTCTCTTTTGCTGTTCTCCTAGTCTTATTCTCTCAAGCTGTGCCACACCAAGCCCTCTCTGAGGGACCTTTTTCTGCTTTGGCTTCTTGTTAGTAGTAGATGTAGATCTACCAAGGCCACCACCATTGCTACAGTTTCTGGTTTGATCCTCTTGTGCCATTGTTGTGTCATCTTCCAATTCCATAAGGAAAAATACAAAATCAACCAACAACTAGGGGCTCAATGCTTGCATTACTACTACTGAAGCAATCCCTTTTTGAAAGATCAAATTTTTAAGCAAAATTCAGATACCCCAGATCATGAGAGAGAGGGGGAGAGAGTCAAATGTTTGATATCTGATTAAATGCCTGGAATTCAGAACTGTATCTGAGAGCAAAATCTAAAAGGGCAATTGAAGATTTTACCTAAAAATCTTGCTGGATAGGGAATTTGTGGAACAAACCCAAAAGGCCAGGCAACTATTGAGCAAAGACTGAAGATGAAGAGAGAGAAAAAGATCTCGGACTTCTCTGAAATCAAGTTGTTTGTCTGAGATGAAGCTAAATAGCTGGAAGCAAGGGGGAAAAAAATTAGAAGCCTATATATTTTCAAAATTCAAACCATGCAAATCTAAAGCAACTATGAATGATTTGATAAAATTCACTCATTTCTCGCCCAAATCCTCGCTCCACCCTCCTCATTTTTCTCCTAGACCCACTCTCATGACCTCTCTCTCTCACTAACCCAAGTTGTAGGCTTGTAGATGCTGTTTCTCGCTCTAAATCATTTTTTTGTGTGCTAAAAGTAGCTAAGGGACAGTTTTGGTAGAAAGTGTCATCTTAGGTTAGGTTGTTTGTTTCATTTCATTTCAGGGAGTGGACCTTTGGTTGGCTTTTCGGACCCCAACTGTAGACTCCACCTTCTGGTGATCCCTTTTCTTTTTCTTTTTCATTTTTTGTACTTTGAACTGAAAAATCCTATTTATGATGATGACCCACCACAACACAATAACACATGGATGGCTTTTGTTTCAGTCCACTCCGTACTCACCCCCCACGTTGCCTTCATAGTGTGCAGAGAGGCATTTGTTAATCCTTATTTCAGGTAGAATGAGTGTGTATTTGGTCATTTACGGTAAAAATTAATTTTGGTTAAATTGATTTTATAAAATTATATTTGGTTAAAATTTAGTTTAAAGTAAAATAATTTATATTTAAATGTTTTTAATTTGAAAGAAAATTTGAGGTAAAATTTAGTTAAAATTTTTAACACAATTCAAAAGCTACAAATTATAGCTTAAGCTAGAACTAATTATGTGGCAAAATTCTAGACATCTTTATATAAAAGACATATCACATGGTCCACAAACTTGAGTTTATCTCATTCTATTATATTACAAAAATGCATTATATTACAAAAATGCACTTAATCGATTTTGAATAACAAAATTGTTTTCTCTTTAAAAAGTCAAACACCTAATTTTTTACTAAAATTACTTTTGATAAAGACAAAATCAATTTTAAATATCTCCATCATACATCCAAACATGCACATAATCAATCTATTTGTTATCTATAATTTTTTATGCTCGTCTTCTTGTGTTGCCACCTCAGCCACTGTACTTTACATTTATTGTTTCTTATTTTCTCTATATTATTATATTTGATGGTGTGTCTGCCTATCAAACAATTCTCATATCTCACCTCCAACTCTTTCCTTTTTCCTTAGAAACAAAACCTCCTTCTTGCATCTCAACGTTGCATCCATGCTTTCTTTTCATGCCACAAATTCGTTTTTCCCTCAAGCAATTTTGACACTTATAATTTTCAGATTCTAATCTTCTATTCCAATTACTTCAACAAAAAAATATATTCCAATTCTCTCTATCCTTGTTAGCGCAACCCATCTGCAACCCTTCACATTCTCTTAGAAATAAAACTCACTTCCTACACCTCATCCACACTTTCGTTCCATGGCACAAATTCATTTTCACTCGAGCAATTTGGACAACTATTAATTCCAATTTCTAATTTCCTATTCCAATTTTCTCTTTATATATTTTTCTATAACTCATCCCTTCACAATGTATTTTTATATAAATACTCACAACATAACCAAACATATACATTTTAAACTTACATCACTTGGTTGAGTCAAGGGATATAAGGATAAGGTGGTGTAAGTTGGAGTTTCGGGGTTCAAACTCCTTCTCTCTTCTTTCTAACAACTAACACACTAATTACTAAACAATTGGCCTATCAAAAAAAACTTCACCCCACACTTAGAAAGAATTTTGCTAGATAATAAAATAATTAATCTCTATAATTTATTCATTATTCTATAACAATACTATATTGTAGTCTATAATATATATTTTGCTCGTACAACAATAAAATAATTTACTTATTTCGTTATCATTGTTTATATGAAAAATAAATTATCTTTGACAAATTTAAAAACTAATATTAATAAAATAATCCTCAACTTATCTTTAGTTGTTAAAAATGTCATTGCTATATCCAATATTGCACTATACTCACATTTATTAGATTTCCACAATTTTTATCAACTTTCTTATTCTACAATTTTTCATTTAATTTTTATCTATAATTATTGTTCTTACAAATGACATCGGTCATTTGTAAAAATATAATTACCAAAAAGAATTTTCTTATATTTTAAAAAAATGTTTATGTAAACAAAAATTCACTTATATTCAAATTACAAACACCAACAATGCATGCAAAACAAAACATGCAAAAAGGTATGAACACAATAATTACATTGAAATCAATAACTTATATTGATATTGACAAAAAAATTACTCATTACAACTATCTACAACATTACAATTTTTCAGACAAATATTTCATTTTTCGTAACTAAAACCTTTTTTTGGTCTAAACCAGGGTACCCGCGAGAGTACAGAGAATAATCCTTTTGAGCTAGGTAAGACCCTATAGACTGTAAAGCTCTATCACGCTAGATTTAAGGCTGTCGTATTCCCATGGCATGAATTCGAACATCAAATTAATTATGTTTCTATAATCCAAATATAAATATTAAATATATTTTAAAATAAATACATTTTTTTCACTTAAAAAATAAAATGAAAACTCAATCCATGCAACGCGCCAGTTGCAGTCTAGTTTGATTTAATTTTAAAACCAAAATCAATTTACGGTTAAATAACAAAGTTAAAGGTATTAGAACCCGACATATAAGCTATTCTATACTTTTGGATATTTTTTTATTATTTATATTTGAGAAGTATTAATCAAGTTAATTTTATTTAAAAATTTGTCTAATTTTAATATGATTGGTAAACTTGGGGATACAACTTAAGAATTTGAGTATGGATTAAATCATTTTATTTAAACACATAACTCCTCAATTTTTTTAATTAAATGAAAGTAAAGACTCCTTTAATTTTATTTTCTTCTCTCCGAGTGTTATCCATACAACGTTATCTATTTTCTTCCTAATAAGTACATGTAAACACATGATTTTTTTGTTTCTTACTTATTTATGACTTTTAAAAATTGTTGCATAATTTTTTACATCCAGCCAGAGCCACATATTAGTTTTATTCGTTTGAATTTTAAAAATTGTAATTATATATTACTACCTCCGTCCCTAAATATAGGAACCTTTACAAAAAAATGAAAGTCCCTTTATATAAGAACCTTTCCAAAAAATTAGTTGCATTAATTATTTTTTGACTAAAATGCCCTTATGATCACCCAACTACTCTACCTTTTCCAATGCATTAATTAAGTGATGAGAGAGAGAGGAGGGAAGAGAGATAGTAATAAGTGTTAGGGCTAGTTTTGGAAAAGTATAGTAAATCATTGACAAATTTATTGCTATTAACTAACTTAACTAATTTTCTTAAAGGGTGTGAATTAGTTAAAAGGTTCTTATATTTAGGGACGGAGGTAGTATTATGTTAATGAATATTTTTATATTTATGCATCCTATGTATATCATATCTTATATTTTTTAATAATAGTCGTAATTTTGTATCAAATACATATCGTATGATCATAGGTAGTGTTTGATATGTGTCATTTTTTTACTTTTCAGAAGGAACAAGTAGATTTTTTTGGGTGAATCATTGGCCCTTAGCCGATCGAACCTTGTTGAACAAGTAAACATGGAATTATAGTTAATTAGGGATCAAGTCATGGATCAAGTTATGTTAATATATTCTGAAAATGTATAGAAAGGGAATGGGTATTCTGTATAAAAAAAGGAGAATGAGTATTCTCATTTCCGTTTAAGGTTAATTTTATTTTTATCCTTGGACATAAAATATTCTGATAGAACAATTTTCTTATTCTCAAGGTTTTCATGGGGTGAGATTAAAATTATGTATGTGAAACTTTCTTTTTCTATCTATATAACTTCTATACCCCAATTTTATAAAATATTTCTAGGAATGTTATAAATCAACTAAATATGTTTTTGAAAAATGCCCAAAAATAATATTCTCATCATTGATATTTTTTATAATATCATTTCCAAGAATGTAATGCCACCTTGCTAAAGAAGAAACAAAATTGCTTTTTGACAGAACTTTTTAAAATGAAGGAGAATAGAGTAAAAAAAAAATTGACTAAGAGAATAGAGTAAAAATTAAAAAATGAGAAGAACGGATAAATTTCTGTGCTATATAATATATGTATTCTCTTGTTTGAAAGTTTTTCAAAATAAATAAAAAATGACAAAATATCTTGTACCTCCTTCAAAATGTTCTTTATTTATTTTAATGATTTTAAATTCTCAAATTAAAGATCTTTAAGTTCCCAAATGAAGGAGTGTGAAATTAGCACTTAAAGTGAATTTATTAACAAAAAAATTATTAAAGTGAATTTCAAACTAATTAGCACTTTAACCATGGGGTTGGATGCAAGTGATTATTGTGCTTTATCTAAAACGACGGACATTGCTAATACTTTTTCATGAGATATTGTGGGTGGAAAAAAAAACTGCACTTTGGGGGCTCTGTTTTCAAATCTGATTATTTGAAACAGAGGTATAGTTTGACCAAAAAAAAAAACAGAGGTATAGTAAATAGCTTATTTCATGACAGACGATCTTAAGGCAGAATGGGTATTACACTCAATGTGCAGTTTTAGTAGCAAATTTTCCGGGGTGAGAAAGCATTTAGTGGAGTCATTTATGTGCGACTTACATTTTATTGACGGTATGAGATCAACAAGATTCTTAATTTGGTGAAACACACGTAAGGCATGTGCATGCTGAGTCTCATAAATTAATGCTTTCGGGCTAATCTTGAAGAAAATGACTATCCTTGAATTAGTTAAAATAACAAATTCACAGGGGTTAATTCCTTCACAAACATCTGTTATATGTTTCACACTTCACATGAAATTCTAATATATATCAAATTTGGCCTTCAATTTTTTTACTGCTTTGTTTCAATATCATTAATTTATGAAGAACATGGCATGGCAGAAATTCTAGCATGGATTGATTTTCATTAATTTAATATGAATCTAAAAAGCTATATCAGCAATGAATTCAGTCTCAATTTGAGATAATTAAAAATATGAGATAAAAGAACAGAAAATTAGTTACGCGGGTCATTCAAATAATGGGTGACCCTGACTATGTACTTTAGATAAGGGTAACAAATCAGTTATCTAAATTTCTTAATTTTAGAAAACTTTAGATACCATCATGCATAGGAAAGAAAGCGAAAGTTATGCAGAAAACAAGTTGAGAGGTGAGAGGTCATTATGATTGTGTAGATACATACATACACCATATGGCATAGCCTCAAATTCTGCTTATATCTCCATGTCATGCTGATGAGGAAAGCTATCTCAACCTTTCTCATTGGGACCCACTTTTTGCTCAGATTCAGGCACAACAAACTGCATATCAGTTTCAAGAGGGAAAGTCATGAAGTTATATAAGACAAAATAAATTAAATAAAGCTCATATATCACAAAGATATATATATTATATATTTTTTTAGTGACCAAGTTATTGGTGCGAAACAGCCACTTGCTTTGTCGATAATTAATCTCCGTCGGGGAATTTGACTAGTTATTTTTAGTGTCCAAGACCTTGCTCGAGGGATCTAAACTCAATTCCAGTGAGACCAACGCAATATTGGTAGATATATATGAGACTATGATGTGTTACTTAAAAACCGATGCAAGATTGCTAGAAGAGATTTGTGTCATCAACAAAGAGACACCCACCCCACCACCGTCCCTTAGGCCCCCAATATGAGGAAAGTGGAGATTGCCATGACCATTATATGAGTATGACACCACCATTTTGTCTGTCGTGTAAGGAGCTTATAATTTTGTTAGATACACAATATATATGGCTTTTCATCAAGCCATATCTGTGATAAGATTCGTTACCTTAATTTTCACACTCATGGGCAATATGTTTGGTTGGATTTTGCACCTACCTTATATTGCACCTTATTAGAATTAGATATTTGATGTCATTACATTACATAGATAAATAGATAAGTAGATAGATAAAGAGAGAGGTCGGGGAAGAGAGAAATCCGTGGACACCATATCGTGAAAATTAGTGTACTTATTTTTTTTCATATTTTTTTTAGAATACAAATTTAATAAACTCAAATATTAAAATATGAATAGATAGATAACGAGAGAAGTGGGGAGAGAGTGGTTTCAAAATTAGTGTACTTATTTTTCTATAACTTTTTGTAAAATATGAATCTAAAAATTCAAATAATAAATTTATATTATCTGGATAATTATATACATGAATTTTTTAATAATTTAGATTTAGATATTAATTCATATGTAATTTAATAAAAAATATTTATTTGTATTTTAAATAGCATATTATATGTCAAAATAAAATTATAGAATGAAATGTCAAATAATTATCGAATTATATAAAATTTTGTTGACTGACTATATACTTTTGTGTAAAATGTATGAATTGTTTTTTGTACATCATCCACGTCTTTTTAGATTTGTTCGAGAGTACATTTTAAAGGATAAAGTGTAGAATTATAATTGTTATTAGAAAATGAATGGTTGACATTTTAACAACTTAGTTTAGTTTGTTACATGTAGGAATGAATATTTTACCATAACTTAAAGTTGGTTTTTCATATTATCATTATTCTTTATCCTTTCAAATTTACTTCTTCACTTTAGAAGAGTCAAATCCAAAAGAGATATACCATTAATTGTAATTGGCTACCAAATCATAAATGATGGTTTTTGTAGTATGGTTAGCAAGAGCGTTGGTCTCATTAACCGATTAATGGTCTCAAGTTCGAGTTTTCCCCAGAACGAAGCTTTTTAATTATGTATGTGTGTTTCATTTAGTTTTTGTTTCAATGATTTATCAATGGTATATCATTTTCAGAAACACAACTGGACATGAATACTACTACTACCTTCCCTCACCTTTCTCTGGACTCCTAAACTTACAAGAGATCAAACATCTATTTCAGTGTGGTTGGGTTGTCACTCCACTATTATGGAGCTCCCTCTCTTTCTTTCTTTCTTTCTTTCTTTCTTTTTATGTGTTGTCTTACAATGTACCACGGCTTACCATTACTATCCACCATTTCACCATCATCCTCTCCAAGCAAACTCCTTGTGTGCCTGCTTTTTTCTTCTCTCAGCTATCCCGGGTATGTCCTCATTACCCATTTCATTTTTCTTTTGCATCATCATCATCCTTTCAGGTTCTGGGTATTGCAGCTTGTTAGATTTGGAAGCTCTTTTCCCTTGGCATTTACTGATTGTGATGATCTTGTTTTGCCACTTGTTTTCGGTCAAAATATATAATGATGTGTGTGCATAGTTAATTTGGGTACAAGTTTCTTTTTCACTGACCATATTGCAAGAGAATCATAGGACTCATGTTTGTTACAGACATTATGTTAGTTTAGGCTTGATTTTCAGAAAGTTTTGGCTTTGAAATTGAAAGAAATCAAACCCGTATTCCATGTGCTTACCCATTAGAAGAAGCACATGATGGTATAATAGCTTTTTTTAGTCATTTCACATTTGAATTTTATATGAAACCAACTTAACTGCCATATGTTTTGAATAATCTATAAACTGAAGTCCAAATAAGTTGAAAATCAAGTTCTGAGTTTTTAACAGAAAGTGGAAAACAAGTGAGCAAATCCCCTTTCTATAGTAGTATATATAGAATATAGATGATGATAAGTGATAACCTTTGTTCTCAAGCTTTTAAGATGTTGGATAATTTACATCAGATCATTGATGGCTAATGGAGCATGATTAAGCAATTATGTTATAAATTGTCTATGATATTTTCGTTTATTTGTTGCATTTGTTTGATAGAAAAGATATTACCTAATGTTCTGAGAAATTGTCCTGTTTTGCTTTTGCCCTTCTAGGAAACTCGACCTGTCTTTCCATTTTACTGTTTACTTGATAAACTCTTAATGGAGTCTATGATCTTCTGTTCACCCTTTCTTCTTTATAACATATCCGTCTATGCATGAGATTTACCACAAATGGTTTGAATATTGCTATGCAGGTTTGTTGTGTTTCCTGTTCTTACCTTGAGAAATAAGAATGGGTCCAAAGAAATGGTTTAAGATAATAATCAGAAGAAAGAAATCAAAGGAAGATAAATCCAAACAAGAACAGGTTTTTATTCTTCTCTTTCTCTTTTCAGTCCTTGCATTTTTAAAGTATGCAAGCATGGTGAGAGTTTGGAGAGGATTTCTCTGCTTCTCATTTAGATATTCTTTCAGGATTAGTTGACTTATGAGGAGTTGAATCTTTGTGAAATTCACCTATTTTTTTTGGTTCTCTTGACTTCTGCTATTTCATTTGCTTTTTGAGATAAATATATTTTAAGTTGATGTTAAGACTTAAAAGGAGTTCAGGAAAATCCAAAATAGATAATTTGACATGCAATCTCATCACAAGCAAGATAATTCTTACCATCCAATGCTGCTGCGGCTGCTGCTGCTTGTTCTCTCACCACTCTTTGAATAGGTACAATCTCCAGCTGAAACACCAAATGAATCCCCCAATGGGAAGCAGAGCACTCATGAAGAGTCCAGTAGCAATCCCCATGAAGGTTTGATGATAGACCGGACAGTTCCCTCGAGGATGATTGACGATATTGCTGCTACTCGGATTCAGAATGCATTTCGTTCATTTATGGTACAGTATCTGTGTTCCAATACAATTTTAATTGTGTGTATGCTTGGAATTCTGTACTTCATGTTGCATTTTACAGGAAGTATGCAGAGAGGTTATAATAATTTGCTACATAAAGCAAGTAACTGGAAGCAAAGAGTCGAAATTCATAATGTATCTCCCTGATATGCACCATGCATTTAGACAATTCATTCCTATAAGCAAAAATTGTATTTCCTTAAAGCGGTGCCTTCTAAATTTCCTTGCAATCATAGATATGTGCCTGCAACTGTCAACAATTAATTATCCTTTTTGTTGACTTACCAAAGTGACATGGGGTTAAATTTTGATCCATTAATAGTATAGTGTTTCTACACTATCAATGAAACATCCTTGTTTACTGAAATTAAATCAAATTTAAATTGAATGATATGATATTGGATATTTTATATTTCTGCTGGATATCATTTATTATGATACTGACTTTAGAACAGATATTACCCATGTCTTCTAGATTTTCTTCTTGTTACTACTATAAAGAATCAAACTTCAACCAATAAAAGCTCAGGCCCAGCTCTGATCCTGGAAGGGGAGTTATGTCCTAGGGATATGATGACATATCTATTATGCAGTTATTACTCTTTTTTGACAACTGTTGGAAAGCAATTCACTTTAGTGAATCAACAATTTGCCTCATCTTCATCCTCTGAGGACTTCAGTTTTTTCCCTTCTGTTTTTTATATTTAGCTGCTTAACCACAAATCCTGCTTTAAGGATTGACTTCATCCAGTGACTGTGAGCTCAGTTTTAAATATACCAAAATGTTGCAGCTGTTTTTGTACTTGTCAATCTCTTTACTGTGTATTTGTTTTGGCGTCAATACACCCCCAAATGCTAGTGTTACCTACATTTATAGCTTGTTTGGTTAAGATTTTTCTCTTTCCAAAATTAATTTTGGCCAAAGGAAGTAGAGAGAAGCTTTTGGAAAAAGTGTCTTGGGACTCATTTTTTCACTTTTACGGTGACTGAAATCTTAACCAAACATGCTCTTGGTAGTTCTAGTTTTCACGTTTCAAACTTCAAAGCATTCGAACATGTGCCAACACCAACACAAACACACACGTAGAGATACTCTGATGTGAGGCTTTTCTCCAAATCTTGTGCAATTTTTCACATTGACTTAATGACATGAGCAAACTTTCTCCCTGCCCCCGTATCTATGCTGTTATATAGGCAAGAAGAACATTTGAACATCTAAGGGGAGCGGTGAAATTTGAAGCTTTAATTCAAGACCACATGGCCAGAGAGCAAACAGCAACTGCACTTAACTACATACATTCATGGAGCAGAATACAAGACCAAATTAGAGCTCGCAGAATCTGTATGATAACAGAAGCCAGGATTAAGCAAAAGAAATACGAAAACCAGTTAAAACTTGAGGCTAAGATTCATGAGCTCGAGGTAGTATTATCAACATCTGCCTGTGATAGATTTCAACTATTTTTTAAGTGCTATCACCATTATATAGCAGTCAGTTTCTGCTATTTCTTGCAATGTGAGGCTATTTTGGCAATCCTTGTATGTCAGGAGGAATGGTGCAGCGGTTCTGAAACAATGGAAGAGATCCTTTCCAGGATACATCAGCGAGAAGAAGCGGCGATTAAACGAGAGCGTGCCATGGCATATGCCTTCTCTCACCAGGTGCAGAACTTGTTCTACTAGCTTTATCATCACCAAAAATCAAAATTTGATCACTCATGTGAATATGATATTGCAGTGGAGGCCAAACTGTAGCCAGTATTTTGGTCAGGCTTCTTATAGCCTTGCTAAAGAGAGCTGGGGCTGGAGCTGGATGGAGCGTTGGGTTGCAGCACGTCCTTGGGAAGTCCGGGTTCAAGTTCAGACCCCCAAAACAAAGAAACTCAATGGCCAGCAGCAGAAAACTAAGTTAGATCATAAGATGAACCACAATGAAAGCAAAGTGCCCTCGGCTAAACCTGCCCTGTCAAACGGGAAGGAGACTGAGAAAGGAAAGAAAAACAGCACTTGAGGGCTGTTAAAGAACCATGTATCCATATAGCTCATTCTATCATCGGTAACATCTTTCTATAATGCTGAGGCAGCGAATTCGATGGTTCATGGTTTCTCCATCATCTACTTTTGGGTTTATTTTCCATATTTGGCTTGGTGAGAATCTACCGTTTGGTGTGTACTGTGTGTATCATTAGGAGACTCCACTTGTTATTTGTTTTTGCATGATCATGAATTCTCCCTAGTTTTGGTTGAAATTTGAGAATGGTCTACTATCCCCTTCATTTCAGGAGCAGTGATTTCATGTCTTTACCACACGTATTTTAATGCTAATGATCAGAGATCAACTAGTTTCGTTACGACTGCAAGAAGCAAGGAAAATAAAATAAAGCACACCTGCCATATTTTATTCACCTCTAACCCTCCAGTTGTTGTTTTTAAAATAAACATTGAAACAATAAAAACAATGCCTTCCCTGCCCATGACAAAATCTGTAGCGAACGATTGGATGATTCAGCTTCCTCTGCAATAAGCTATCCTCTTGTCACTGCATGGTTTCATATAGATAAAGACAGCGCATGGTTGGCTTCTTTATGGTAACATCGTCATTAATTATTGCCACATTCTGCACATATGGCAACCCCGAATTGTGTGCTTTTTTTTTTGACAACAAAACAAAAGGTATTTATTCATTCAATTTGGCAAAATACATTAAATACATTACAAATTCAACGTCGCTAAAAACTAAAAGGGATGAAACTGCGAACAAGCTCACAGCACCCAAGTTAATAGCATAACACAGCAAAGTGCCATCAAAAATGATACTGCCTACAAATTTGACACATTCAGGGTGACCGGAGTACCAACGCCTCCGGATCTGTAGCGTTGACGACTCAGTCAAAAGAGAATCTGTAGCGAAACGAAGTAGATCCGCCAATCTGAATCAAATGAACACCGCACCAAGACGGGAAAACAAAAACCGCACCAAGACGGGAACAACAAACACCGCACAATGACGGAAAACACCGTCTTAAGCCGAAGACGAGGACTCGAAAAAACACCCAAAAAAATTAGATCTGTGTGGATAAACCGAATTGTGTGCTGTACAATGGCCAATTCAACTTTTTCAAGTAAATGTTTATTTATCAACCGACTAGCAGCACCAACAACCCAAAAAACAATTACTACTACGATCTCAATAGAGACCAATGGTTTTTCTTTTCCTTTGTTTTCATTATCCCTTCGAACAAGAGCATTTCCAGCTGGACATTACAAAATAGTATATTTTTTAGGCACTGAGATTTACGGGGTAGGGGACCATGGACAGGTGAACAATAACCCCACTCTGGGAACACCTATGTGTGAATTCTCCCATAATTGAGCTTCGTTGTGCTCATCCATGCAGATGTCTTCCACTTTCCCCACTTGTTCTACCTAGTAGCAGAATTTATCTACCCAACGCAACTCATTGGTTATTGAGTACGGACTGCGACCTGTAGATACCCCCACTACAGATAACCTCATCTTACTTCAGCAAGGTTGAGAACTTGAATAAAAAAATATGCCTGATCTTTTGGTTCCCAAAGGGAAGATCAGGTTCCAAATCCAATGGTAGAAACCACTCTACCAAAAGCTGAAGCTTTCTTTGGACTATATACTTTGCATTAGCTGAGGAAGTATGTAAGCTGCCATCCATCAAGATAACTCGAGTCACTTCCCTTCCTTTTTACCATGTAATAACTATGGGTGGATTAACAGGTGAGGGGTAACTAAGCCCCTCGCCAGTGAGAGGAGATATTGATATTTAACATTAAGATATATTACTAAATAATTTAAACTGTTGAGATTATTAGGTAACGGTTTAAAATTTCCCCTCACTGGTGAGGGGTTTAGTTGCCCTTTCACCTTTGAATCCACCATAACTATGACTCCTCTAATCAACCCTTCAGTCACTATCATGAACTATCCCAAACTAAACAGGCAAAAGAGGAACTACATATACGGAAGGAAAAGCAGAAAACCATACCGAATTTAGGAATTTTTCCCTTTTCGCAAGCTCGAAATCAACTCTCACGCAACTCCTTTCTTTTGTAAAACAGTTTCTACTGTTCATAGACAATGACTTCAGAGCTAAATGCTCCCAAAATTCAAGCACGAAAGAGATAGATCAAAGACATAGTAGGACTGTAGAAGTATATTGGATCTTTCAATTCTTTTAGCAGGATGAGGGAAGCGATAGAGGGATGAAAGGTCACACTAGAAAGCAGTAAAAAAGTAACAAAACAATCATTTCTCACACAAAAAGAACCCCCACTTTTTCATCCCTCTTCTTATAACGTATAGATTGATGTATTGGGCATGCTTTCTAAACGAGAAGTAAATGCCCGTCTCTTACCCTCATTTGAAACAAGACATGACCACCAACCTGAACCTTGAGCGGTCACTACTAGTTCATATGTTGGCTTATTTGGGATTTGCCCTGTTTTGCAACGGAGAGAAAGCTCACCCTGCATCTGGCTCTTCACCAAGTTGGAAATTATAAGACAAATCGAGCAAACTAGCTGTGATGCATGTTTTCAGAACAAAACTAAAACTGGATATCAAAGGTACAAAAGGAGATAGCCACTACAAATTGTAACAAAGTCAACAACATCAAACATAGCAATCCAACAAAGATGAACAAACATACAAACACAGTAGTCGAACTTAGAAAGTCCCTCAAATCAAACACGAAAAATAACATAACAAACTTGGAGGGATTGGAAAACCTGAAAATTCAACCCCAGATTTTCTTCATCCCCCAAGCATAGGCCATTGAACCGAACCATTCCGAATCCAACTCCTTACCCTTGATCCAGTGAGAAACACTGCAAGTTCACAATCAATCACCTTCGAGAGCAAAAAATCACATACCTAACCCCAATTGATTCCAGGAAAGTGGGGTTTCAAAGGCAAGCACTTGAAGGATAAGGAAATTGAAATCGGTGGATTCCGAGGTTGGTTGGCGGTTTCAACGGCGAGAATTGGAGGAAGCAGAGGACGGCTTATCGGAGACGCCGCCGTGCTCCTCCTCGTGGTCACCCTGAATTCGTGCTGGCACGCGGAAGCCGGAGAAGCCGCGGGAAGCAAACTCGGCGACCGGAGAAGTGGACTGATGCACCGGAGCAGCCGCCGGCGAAAGACAGTGACGTCGGTGATCGGCGGCGACGAACGACGGCGCGTCAATCCAAGCACGAAAGGAAGGGTTGTTACTGGACTGAAGGGGTCCCCTCTGAGAAAGATACTGGTTCTGACCATACATAACCGCCGGCGACAGCGACGGTAACGGCGAAGGAGCGGTGAAGACGAACCCTCCTCCACCGCCACCAGCACCATCGTCATTATTACCAGTATCCATAGCAGCAGCACCGGAATTCCAAGCTAGCATTCCATCAAGGGTTCCGGTGAAGAGCACGTGCTGTTGGTGGTGGTGCACGTGCTCGTTGTTGTGATGCAGAATCGGGTCCTGAAAGGACTGAAGCGAGAGCCGAAGGTCCTGGCTACTCGTTCTAGAGAGCAAATCGGGTGGGTAGCTCTGAAACTGAATTGGCGAAGACGACGTCGTTGCAGGGTAGAAACACCTAATCGTGTCGGCGATGTCGGTGTCAAAAGGAAAACAGAACCCAGAGTGGTTGTTGTTGTTGTTGTTGTTGTTGTTGTTGAGGAGGTTCTCCTTCTCTTTCTCCTCCTCCTCCCAGAATTGTTGTTTGTTATTGTTCTCCTCATGCTCCGCCACGTCGTCGTTTTGTTGTTGCCGTGTTGTTGTGGGGTTAGGATTTGGGAGTGTGGGTTTCCATGGTGGGAGGAGAGCGAGTTGGTCGATGGCGGGCTTGGCCTTATTGATGAGCCAATCGAGGGCCTTGCTGGGCCGGTCGTAGCCCAATCGGTCCTGAACGTCGTAGAATTCGATGGCGGTGTGGGCGGAGAGACGGACACGTCGGTCCCTTGGTCCCTTGGCGGTGCAAACCTTGCTGTGACGGTCCTTTCTCCCTCTCGACCGTACAATGTGACCCCCTTCCACCTCCACTATCTCCCCACCACCCATTCCCACTCTCTCATTCTCCCCCCCGGAAGCAGAACGACACCGTTTCCGCCTCCCCCCTCCTCCCTCTCGTTCAACTACATGCCTCGAGTTCAATACGACAGCGTTTTCGAGATGGTGCTGAAGAACGTAGTGGTGGTGGTGATTCCTTTGAGAATCCAGACTCAGACCCTTTCTTCTTCTTCTTCTTCTTCTTTTTCTGCTGCTTTGGGTTTTCCTCTACTTCAACAACTGTGGTCACCACCACCACCACCCCTGTGAGAAGACTTGTTGCTCCCCCAAAAAGTTCCTCCTGCCATTCAATTTCCCCAATTCCATGCCAAACTGGACAAAAACAAGTACGATTAGGTCAGGGTGGGTTGGTTAATACTTAATAATACCCACTTTCCCAGGCAAATGAATGAGGTGTCCAGTGTCCTCTTGCGGATTTCTCCATCTCTTAAACTCCACAACACAAAAAAAGAGGAAGAGAGCAGTTAAATAAAATTGAGGGGAGGCTATAGGGATGATGAGGGATTCATTCTGGTCCCTATGCTGCAGCACAGTGGTGAGTGAGTGAGTGAGAGAGGGTGGCAGTGTTTTTTTGGTCAGAATGCAAGGTTAAAAGTTCTCTCTGATTTCATCACTGCTGTTCTTGTACTACTACCGACTTCTTACACATAACCCGTCCAAAACTCATTCAATCACCAAAACACTCTCCTCCCTTCTTTCCTTTCCCAGTTCCCACTTTCACCAATTCACCCTTCCCTTTCTCAATTTGGGGTCTTGGGGCTTTTCCCTTTTTAATTAATGTGTATGTATATATTTTTATTATTTAATTTAAAAAATATTTACTTGCTAGTTATTAGAAGTTAGAACCGTTGGTTATATATATATATATATCTCTAGGCATTGTTTGTCTGGGATGCCCTTTGAGAGACTGATCCTTTTTTACATGCCACCATACCACCATTCGTTTTTTTTTTTTTGGTCCAAACCACCATACGTTTCGAAAGGGACACCTTTACAGCTTTTTAATGGGCTTTTTTAAAAAAAATAAAAAAAAATTCTCTCTATCTTTGTTGCTTCGTTTTAAAAGAAACAGTATATCGTCGTGGATGGATGGCTAAATTTTACTTTTAGTTCCTTCCAAGCCACTTTTCTTTTCCCTGGCTTGTCAGGTGGTGCAGTTTACAATGGAAAAGCCAAAAACATCCATGAATAGAAAAGGAAGTATCAGTCATAGATATAATTTGGCTAACATAATATTTTATTCAATGGCTAAGATGAGTTATCAATAACCTATTCGTTAGATATTTTAATGAATCATAAATATTTGCAAAGATAGTCCCTGTGGAATTGAAAAATTAGATATTGAACCACAAAAATCATTTGTCGTTTAGTGCAATAAAAGCAGGGTGCTTAAGTAATTCCATAGATTAAGTTTCAGATTTTTTTATGAAAGGTTGCACAGTGTTTCGACCGAAAAGAAAACTTTCGTGGTTGATAAAAAAAGAAAACTTTCGTAAAAAATAACCACCGTTGTAATCAAAATATACTAATTACATATTTTTAAAACTAGTACGTATTAATCGAGCAAAGTAGAATGTAAATAAGTGGTATTTAAACTAATGAAAAAAATTTGCTTAAAAAAATAAAACTTACGATTTCATTTTACAAATCGAACAAAAATAAACCTTCCATGGCATCCTACATTTTTTCTCCTATGCTTGTTGATGACAGTGAACAAACTAAAGGCATTTCCAATGAGGGTGTTATTAAGTATTTCACCAAATAAACATCAATACTTATTAAGATTTTTATATTGGAGTGTATTTTTTTTGAGATGCTTATTAAACATGGATGCTTAGTTAAACACCTTTTCTTTAAACACATGATGAGTCATGTTTTGCTTTATAAATAAAAAAATCAAATTAAAAATTTAAAAGTTGTTATTGATGAAATATAATGATGTGAGGTTATTGATGGGTCCTTTTAAGAATTTTTTTGGAGATGTTGGGTTGGAAAGATATAATGCTTATAAGATATTTAAGTTAAAAAAAAAACAAAAATGAGTAATGTATACTAGTGAGATCCACTTAACTTAAGCACCTCAAAATAGGATGCTCTATTGTGGATGCTCTAATACAGGACTCCGCCAAAGCAACGAAGCTAGCTTCAAACGTCTCAGAGCATGTTTGGATTGCAGTTTGGTCTCCCTAAAAGTACTTTTGGATTGTCAAACCCAGTTTGCATCAGTTTTATGATGTTTGGTTCTCAGTTTCAAAACTTAGTTTGGCCCCAAATCCAGTTTGAAGTAAAATGGACAATGAGATTACTTCTCATTTTTACTTTTCCGTTTAGATCATTAATAAACAATAATTACATATTTAGAAGTGTTTTTGATCAATATCATCCAAACAAAATTCATTGTCTAACATATTTTTGAGACAAAAGTATCCAAACACAAATCATATTAGAGTAAACTTATTTTTAACCAAACTTGATTTGTAAACTGAGTTTACTCCAAACTTACTTTTACCAACTTTAAGTCAAACACACACTCAAATGATGAGTAGATCCGGCATTTTGAACCATGACTTTGGCACATTTTTTTTGTCATATAATTTGGCATAATGACACATTTAACACATCCGATTACACAATGAATTTAATTATTATGCATTAATAGTGTAAATTTTTTTATACAAACATATAATTATATCTCATTATAGTATCACATAATAGCATTATTTTCTAAAATATTTTCACAAATATCTATATAATGAGATATGATTTGATATATATGTAAAAACAAATTACACGACTGTGAATTCTAATTAAATCCTTAAACAATTGCTTTGTCGGGCTTGGGGATACATAATAGGTGACATTTAATTCGCGTTTCAGTTAGAGTATAATGGGACAAAAAGGCGTGGTAATGAGTCTAATGACAAAAATAGATGTTGGACCACTTTATATTATTAACAAATACTGGGGTGGAAGTCTAATTGCCCAATAACCGAAAAACCCACAGCTGCAGGTAAAAAAGAACTTTCCTATTCATGGGGTATTTTTTAGTTGTCCCATTCTAAAATTCACCTGTGAGGGTTACTACTGTGCACGGCATTTCATGGGGCCTCCCTTTTTCTTCCTTTTTGGAACAACATTGTTTGTCCGTGTTTTCTCATGGTTGTCTACACCCTGAAAACATTTATTTTCTATTTTAAATTTACTCCTACTAGTTGTAACTTGTATTTAAATCCGAAGTATAAAGTGCAGTATATATATGAGTATTGGCTAGTGGATGGTTCTTTTAGCCCGTAGCCCATCCGGACTATGACTACCTAAATATAGGCCTATTTAAATGTGAATTTTTTAGCTCGGTGCTAAGCAGGTTTGGCACATGGTTTGGTGGATTGGCTTGTGAGTCAATTATTTTTTATTTAATTTTTAAAGTTTTAATATTAATTATTAAAAAAAATTAATTTTTTTATTCTTTATAAGGCTCATGGCCTAACCCATTTAGCCCGCAGGTTATGCGGGGCCGATGCACACAACAAAATATAGGATTATTAATTTTGCGGATCGAGTCTAATATTGGACTCGTCCAAATACCCACCTCTATTTATAAATTTACACAAATTGAGTATTTTTTATGATGTTTTTTTTACCATATGAGATTTAAAGTCTTTGTATTCCATTGACCTAGATTCGAACCTAGACCATTGGTTAACTAAGAGAGATTAGTGTCATTTCACTCAATTTCTCAATGGTGTATTTGTTACCATCTATTAACCCCATGTGTCAAAATTGACATAATTATATATTCAATAAGTCTTTGTAAAATATGATTCTTACTAATTCAATTATCATTCAATTATATTATAATTTTAACTATTGACTATTGTTGAATCATATTATATTATCTTGATTCCAGTAAAAACAATATTATATTTTCTTGATAATTATATATACAAAATTTTGAAGTTATTAGGATTGGATTTTTTTTGTCAACATTAGGATTAGGTTAGTGGTGACTGGTGAGCGATTTGAGTTCTTTACATGGGTTATACGTATGACTTTGTTGCGACCATTGTGTACCAAAAAATATATACACACAATTTTAGATAATTTAGACATTCGTATGTGTTTAATAGTATGTATTTATTTATATTTTAAATATTATATATTAGTATCAAATAGTTTTTAAATTGTACGAATTTTTATAAACTTAATATACATGATGACACTTGATGTGAATGGATATATTTTTATGGAACGTATTCTCTAGAATGAACATTAAGTATTCTCTAGAATGACCCTAACACAAAACAAGAAAATTCATGCGCCCAAGAATCTTAGAACCTTTTGAAAAAGAAAACCAATTGGATATTGGCTTTACACATATCGTTCGTCCTTGTAAAACGTGTAGTCCTTTTGTTATTTCAAGACTATGGTCTAGTGATATTAAGAGCATTTACAATGGAGTATTTTATTTTGGGGTATTTAATTCAGTTTCACTAGTATATATTATTTATTTTTATATTTTTAAACTTAGGTATTTCATAAGTTGTTAACCTCTTCAACCCAATTTTTCCAAAAAAAAAATTTAAATGGTCCTACCAATACTTCGCATAATTACATTTTACCAATAGTAACTTTTTTTTATTTTTTTAATTCATAAAGCAAGACATAACCCATTATGTATTTAATGAAGGAGTACTTAGTAGAAATATTTAACTAAGCACCTATGCTTAATAAGCATCTCTAATAGGGGTGCTTATTAAGTATTTCACCAAATAAGCATCAATGCTTATTAAGAACTATGCATTGGAGAACATTTCTCTTGAAATGCTTATTAAGCATAAGTGCTTAGTTAAACATTTCTACTAAGTACTCCTTCATTAAATACATTGTGGGTCATATCTTGTTTTGTGGATTAAAAAAGTCAAATTAAAAAAAATAAAAAAGTTGTTATTGGTGAAATGAAATGATGTGAGGAATTGGTGGGGGCCATTTAAGATGTTTTTTGGAGGAGTTGAGTTGGAGAGGTTAAATAATTATGAGATATTTAAATTAAAAAAAAATAAAAATAGATAATATATACTAGTAGAATCAACTTAAGTACCCCAAAATGAAATATTCCGTTGTGAATGCTCTAACACATATTCGGAGCGATTGTAAAAAAGATAAAAACAAATTTTTATCCAGTAGTATTCTTTTTTGGTAAAGTTATCCGGTAGTATTTGATTCGCAACACAACCAATATGGGGTTTTAGAAAAGGGTTGTGGAAAAAAATTAAAATATATTTGTGTTTAAGTAGTGTTAAATAAAAACAAAGTGCTACGAAATTTTATATATATATTAGGCTTAATTGCACTTTTAGTCTCTTATATATTGCTATTGTGCGATTTGAGTCTCTTTCTTTTCAATTGTGCAAATTGAGATGTTACAATCAAGTCCCTCCATCTAATTTTCATCAATTTACTAACGCAAAATGCTGACATGGCAATGGACCGAGACACGTGGCATTTGAGTTGACACTTAGGCGCTGACGTGGCAGTCATGTGACATGTCATTTTTTACTGATATGACACCTTGGTAGAGAAATACTGACATGTGGCATCTGAGTTGACATTTAGTTGCTGATGTGGCAGACATGTCATTTATTCGCTGATATGGTAGGTAAGAAAATGAGGGAAAAAATTAAAAATAGCAATATATGAGGATCGAACACATGTCTTGGCTAATACAAAACTAAACCTATATCACTAGGCCAACTAGAACTTATGATATATTTGCGTAAATTATGATAAATATTACAAAGTTGATTATTCTAAATAAATGAATTTATTAATATACTTATTTATATATATTAATTTTATTAATACATATTTATAAATCTTATTAATATATAAGTTTATTAATAGAACATTTATTAATAGATTAATAAAATAATATATGAAGTACATGTAATAATGAACTAAAATTAGAAGAAAATAATTCTCTTGTTGGTAGGCTATACGTAAATTTCACAATAAATCATCGCCGAGGTTGCAACACCTTTTCTCCAAAAAGGATATTACATCATAGTTACCAAGAATTTTCGAAATACTTAAAGAAATATCTGATGAAAACTTAACATCCTTCTCTGAAAATGCGTGTAAAAAAAATTTCTTCCTTTTAAAGAAGATGAGAAGGATGGGGAATATGCTTCCCTAAATCTTTTCGTAAGGTTTTTAAATGCGAAAACATAAGATAATACACTTGTAAACAAAATCTCATCTCATATAAAATATCCAGAGTTTACAAGGCAAATCCAAGATACTAAAAATACTTTGAACCGTGAATATCTGAGCCGGTCAAATCTCTAGACCTCTACCCAGATCAATACAGTAAACACTGGTTCGTCTTAGAATTCACACAGCAACCACCATCAGATCTTCTCCTATGGCTTAGCCCACTCATTGGGAAAAACATCTACTCAACCACATATGAATAAAACATGGAAAGTAGGTATGGGTGAAAATCTTCATCATTTAAGACACTCAACAGATATAATGTACACAACAAATAAAATTTATATGATAAATATCACGCAATAATACTGTTATACTCATCCTCAAAATAAACACAAATGCCAAGTCCTTGCCTGTACAGTATTGGCCAAACACAAACAAATCATCGGTACAATACATAAACCCTCTAAACTTTCGGGACACACCCACGAGCACTTTGTCCGCTACTCCTGGGGATTTTTCCTTAATGACTTTTGGGAAACACCCATGAGCACTCGGCCCGCTACCCCATGGAGATTTTACTCAATACCTTCGGGACACACCCACGACTATCACAACCCGCTGTTCCTGGAGACTTTCACTTAAATTCGGGACACATCCACGAGTAAGTCACTCGCTACTCATAGAGATTTTCACTTAAATTCGGGACACACCCACGAGTAAGTCAATCGCTATTCATGGAGATTTTACAATAGGAATTTCGGCACACAGCCACGAGCATTCAGCCCACTACTCCGAGAGATTTTTCTTAGTAATGACAAACACCAAATTATGACTTAACTCTCAAATAAACGCGGAATCACAAGTAAACACAAAACCACGTTCTCAGATAAAAACTTAGAGTCACATATCTCAATCAAACACGGAATCACACTGCTCGATAGGAACATCGAATCACATAACTCAGATAACACCAAAATCAAATAAGAATAAAATCACACTTCTCAAAGAAATACAGAATCATTTAACTCAGATAAAACATAAAATCTCAGGTAAAACACATCATACTCTAAAATACTCTTGTCACTTTACTCTTTTCGGCTTCATTAATTTATTTTAAGAGTAACCACCTGGTGGCAGAGCCGAACTGAGGTGATTACCTGAAAGTGAATCGGTATAAAATCAAAGTGATCAAAGCAGTAACAGAAGATCAAAACAGGGCATAGCCACCAGGATTGATTAAGAGAGAAGAGATTAACGCTTATTCAAACTCAGGTTCATTTTTAATCGGTAAGTGACTATTTCTCGTTTTTGGGAAAAATTGCTATGGAATAGCCACTCGGCGACAGAGCCGAACGCGGTGACCAATCTTAACTGTAATAATATTAATAAAAATCATCTTAACTTATTCTCTTTGGGAAAGCTCTTTGGAAGCTGATCAAGTAATCTTCGCCACGTATATACGAACTTTCTAAGATAGGAAAAATAGCACATCGGTATGGTTCCCAGGAAAGATCAAGTGAGCTTATGGGCCCCTTCAATGACCTTTTTCTTTCCTAGACAGATCCATACAAATAAACTACCTTAACCCAATCATCAGTCTGTATATAAACAGTAAAAATCACAAGTTTTTATATACTACAGGACTCCAAACCAGGAATTTCTACCAAATAACTTAACAGTAGAGTTCACCGAGAACCCATTACTATTAAATTATTTTACCCAGTCAGCCTATATATATATATATATATATATTTTCGAAAAGAACATGGAAATGGAAGAAAACATTGGTTTAAGAATTTTAGCGTATTTTAATCACTTGCTCACGTCCTAATGGCGTAATAGAGATACGGCCCCTGAGCCCGACCGTATGAGTACACCGAAGATGCATTCTTACGCCTGACCAAAGCACCTGATCCATATTCGTCAAAAGAATTACATAGGTTAAATTTTACAAATTCTTAGATTTGTTGATCACGGAGGCATAACCCATTGGGTAATCAAGCCTTTATAGATAAAATTTTGCCAGCGTAACGGTACAATCATTAAACTTTATAGTTAAATTGGGCATTATAACTTTACTATTTGAAAAATCACATTTTTAAATAAAAATTGGACATAGTAACCATTTAAAACATTTTAACAAATATATAACAATTTATTTAAAATAATAAACACCCAACACACAAATTCTCATGAAAACAAAGATCAAAACCATCTTAAGAAGAATTTCCCCATACCTTAGCCAAGAACAATGAAGAACAAAGCTAAGAACACAAACAATAAAACTTGATTAGTAACACAAGGAAAAACCAAAAGAAACAAAGGAAAGAAAAATGATTTTGAGTGAGATTTCTACAAGTGAAGGATGAAGAAAAATGAGAGCACCCCCCTCCCTTTTTATAGGGGAGGGTCACGGCCAAGTGAGGGAGAGGAGAGAAAAATATCTAATTTTTTTCCATTTTAGAAAAATAGTTAAATCCTAATTATTAAAAATAACTAACAAAATATCTTGCTTCTAGAACATTTGAGAAGCTTCATGATCCTTCAAGACCATGTGCTGGTCGGCCAAAAAGAGTTGGGAGGAAAGTGGAGTGATTTGACCAAAATACCCCTAGGGTTTGGATGAAAAGAATGGAAATCAAGGGTAAAAATGTCTTTTCATAAATCAAAAATTGAAATAATTAGTTAAAAATGATAAGAACCAATGAGAATGCTAAAAAATGCCATAAGAAGTCTAAATAACTTCGTGGCACTCATTTTTTAGATTTATAGATAGTGCAAACTCTTCGATTTTCATCGTTTCGCAGGTAAAACCCCGAAAAATGCAGAAAAATAGGGTTTTCAAAATTTCACAAAAATAATTTTAAAAATCATGAAATAAATAATTAAAAATAAAATATAAATTACTTATGGACATTTTACACGAAAATTATACTTGTGAAGCAAGGTTTTTGCGTTTAAACGTCCCCGGGTAGCGTAGTTTTCGGTAAATTTTTGAAAGTTTTTCAAAAATTCCAGAAAAATTTCAGAAAATCTAAAATAATAAAAGAACCAACTTTTGTTAAGGAAGTTTATTTATTGAGTTGATTTAACACACTCAAACTATTTAAATCTCTTTCCGTCAGTTACACGTAAACCGTTTTCTGTAAAAAGACCCGATATTGATTGAAAAGTTACCGTTTTAGAAGTATTTCGAAATACATGTATTTTTTCCCTAATTTTAAGCTAGAAATAAATCACAAAACATTTTTGCCACAAGAATTCAAATAAAACAGAATAGGGACGGATAGACAAGGAAATAGATCGTGTAGGTAGACTTGACAGAAGCTGAAATTGACTGTTTTCAGAAGAAATTTTAAACATGGATATATAAATCCTATTTGTAAACTAAAAATAAATCTCAAATATTTATTTTGCAAAAATTCATATAAGACAGAAATTAAAACAATTACTTAAAAAAACGGATGTTACAGAGGTTGGTGGTTCTTTTTAACCTTTGGATGGGGGAGTGTCTTCCCTACTCTAAATTTATTTACATAAAAAAATTAGAAGAAAATCTAATTGTACATATTAAAAAATTGTTCTACATAATAGAAAACTTTTATTTTAATTATTAAAAATAAATTTTATTAAATAAATTTTGTTATTATCAAAAGTTTGTAACTAAAATAAAAGTTTTCTATTATGTAGTAAAATATTGTAATATATATAATTAGATTTTCTTCTAACTGTATTTCCTTATTATTTATATACTTCATATATTATTTTATTAATGTGTTAATAAATCTTATATTAATAAGATATATATAAATAAGTATATTAATAAATTTATTTATTTAGAATAATCAACTTTGTAATATATATCTTAGTTTACGCAAATATACTATAAATTCTAGTTGGCCTAGTGGCATAGGTTGAGTCTTGTATTAGCTAAGACATGTGTTCGATCCCTATCTCGTGTAATTTTTAATTTTCTCCTGCATTTTTTTGCTTGCTATATTAGCGAATAAATGACATGTCTGCCATGTCAGCGACTAAGTGTCAACTTAGATGCCACGTGTCAACATCTCTCTACCAAGATGCCATGTCAGTGAAAAATGACATGTCACATGCCACACGTATGCTGCCACGTAGTGCCAACTCAGATACCACGTGTCGCAGTCCATGCATTGTCAGCATTTTCCGTTAGTAAATAGCCAGAAATTAGACTGAAGGACAATTGATTGTAACATGAGGAAAAGATGAGGGACCCAATTTGCACAATTGAAAATGGAGGGACTCAAATTGCACAATAGCAATACATGAGAGACTAAATGTGCAATTAAGCCTACATATTAATGTAAAAACACACACATAATAGATCATATAGTATAATTAGTATAAGATCATGAACACTAAATTTTAAATAAATTGAACATTCCTATCTGGGTAATCTTGTAATCAATATTTACTTATATAATTTAAAAAATATATAATATGTTAAAATGAAGTTATATATTGAAGTATTTATATATTAAGTAGTTTTAAAATTGTATAGAATTGATATATTTATCAAGTAATTTTAATCCAATATTTGGATTGATAAAAATAAGTATTTATTGAAAAAATTAGCAAATTTTAAAATTAAACTCCAAAAGTGCTTGAGTTGAGTCCTGGATTTGGATACTAGGGCTCATTAATGGTCGAGTTCGGTCAAATTTGGGTCAAAAGGATCCAATATGTCAAGAACTGAAAATTAAGAGTAATTAAAATGTAACCTATTTCCAATTCGTTTTGGCCAGACTGGTCGGGTGACGGAATGGGTCGGTATAAGTATGAGCTATTAATGTTGATCGAGTTAGTTTTTTGGGCATAATTATTTTTTAGCAATAAGAACTATTTGATCAGTGACCTCTTATATTGTTTGAATATTAACACAACTACTATAAAAAGTTAAATTATCAATGAAAATTAGAGATTAAAAAAATTAAATTTATCTCTAATTTTCTCTCTCTAAATAAATGTTAGAAATGTTAGAATTGAAGATCAATTTTATTTTTTTGTCTATATTTTTTTGTCCGTTATTCATTTTTTTTCTATTAATGATTAATTAATATAATAAATTAATTAGTACTCCCTCCGTTCCTTTTTATCTGTTAGTTTTTAAGAAAAATTTTGTTCTTTTTTATTTGTTCTTTTGATAGTTTAAGGTTATATTTTGACAATGATACCCTTAATCCTATTAATTGTTTACGCATTTTTCATAAATTGATTAATGTAGTAATTGAGAAGTTCAAATACTAATTAAATATGATGCATCTACTCCCAAAAATTATTTTACTTTCCAACAACATAAATTTATTACTAATACACACATGTGAATGTGAATGTATCTAAGAATAATTGGATAATTGAATAAGGGGTTGGAAATGATTAGAATGATGGGACACATTAATTGATTCATCTACTCCCAATGACTAATTAATAAGGGTATGATAGGAAATTTTTTACCAATTAATTGATTCTTTGGTTGTAGTGAATTAACCTAAAACGACAGATAAAAAAGAACGGATCGGGAGTATAATTTTTTTATAACATTAATTAGTACTACCTCCAACCCCTATTATAAGAGACAAATAACGAATTTGTCAAGACCAAGGAAAAGTAGTTGAGTTAGTTAATTTTAATTAATTTAAATTTTATTCCAAAAATATCATTGCTATTAAGTGGTTAAAATAGTTGTACCTACTTGTATGAGAAATTGGTCTCATAATAAAACAAGGATATAAAAGTAATTCTAATAATTAAAGCATTTAATAATGGATTTATGTTTCTTATAATTTGGAGGCTTAAATATGTTTTTAGTCTCTCAAGTTTGGGTAATTGTTGCTTTTAGTCTCTCAAATTTAAAACGCTTATTTTTGGTCTCTCATTTTTAAAAATGTGTCTTTTTAGTCCCTGAGGCTATTTTTCAATTTGAAAAGTATTTTTTAAATTTATATTTTGACCCCTCTTAAATTCTGATTCTCACCTTACTCCCTTTTCCCTAACTTCTAAAGATTTTTTAAATTTATATTTTGACCCCTCTCAAATTTAGAAAATATTTTTTAAATTTAAAATATGACCACAGGGACTAAAAGTGACACATTTTTAAAAATGAGAGACCAAAAATAGGCGTTTTAAATTTGAGGGACCAAAAGCAATAATTTCCCAAACTTGAGGGACTAAAAACATATTTAAGCCTAATTTGGACCAAAGAAATAACCCAATTTTCTCTTATAATAGAAACCAGAGATAGTATAATTTAACGGTATGTTGGATCAACAAAAGTTCCATTTTCCTAAAATTGTTAGTGGTGTAACCGTGGTTGTATGTAATATGTATGTATCGATGATTAACTCTTCATCTGACAAATTGATGAGTATAATATTGAATGGTACTTGGATCAACCAAAGAAAAATAAGTAAGGAGTACATACATTTGCATATAAATAAATGGCGATTGCTATGATACCCAAGTAAATTTTAAAGGTATCGGTACCCAACTTATAATAAAATGTCATGTGTATTTCGTTAGCCATGTTATCTCCTCATTTTTATTTCTATTTATTTGCAAAAAGATTCATTTATTATATTTATTTGCAAATATTTTTTTATTCATTGAAGTTGCAGGGGCCTTCGTCGATTTATCTTGGAACGCCATTATCATGGCTTACATAAAAACAAGATTCATAACAAATTAAAATAGAATGCATAATGGCGTTCCAAGAGAATGAATTTGTTATGAACCACTCAGCCATGGAGTTTGAGGTAAGAGTGCTTTGCAAATGCAAATACGCAGCGAGAAACATCCCAAAGGTGTTTTCCTCTTACTAGTCACTGTTTTCGTCATTGTTGTGCTAGCTCCTTCCTCTCATCATAATTCATAAATCTAAATCAATAATCTTCAGAGATATATGTTGCGAGCAGTTTGGAAATTACACCGAGGAGATTTTCGAGTTCCAAAAACCGCGAGTGGTTTATCGGTTCAGTGTCATTTTTGCATCATTCAAACTCTGATTCGACTCGATTTGATGCAATTATTTTGTGGGTTTTATCCAGTATCATATTTATAACTATTATAGCACAAAAACCCCAATTTATAACAATCAAATAATGAGAAATTAAGCTTCAATTAATCGTAGTTTACATGAACCCTAACCCTTCACTGCTTTCTTTGAGATTATCTCTTTACGGTCAATGAAAATTCACGAAATCAGTGTCAATAGATTCGTATTATCTTCCTCTACAAAAGCCCTAAGGTTTCAATTTCCAATTTCAAGTAAATCATTGTTCAAAAATTTTATCCATAAATAAAAAACGAAAATAAATCAAAAATTGAAAACCAATTATGTACAAATGAAATAGGATGAAATCAATCAACAGTCAAGGTATAAAGGGTTTTCTGCGCGAGAGAGAAGGGTTCACAGATTTTTTTGGTAACACGGGTTCACGGATTTGCAACAAGTGATATGAAAACTTTTATAAAATTTTGAATATTTGATTAAAAGTCCATAGGGATATAATCATAAATAATAAAAATATAATTTAAATTTAGGTAAATATTGAATCAATATTTGTATATTTAATTTTTTTTAATTTGTCATGTTTTTATTGGACCACCTCATCAAGGTACCCAAACACGGGTACCATAGAATTTACCAATATTGAATCAACATTTGTATATTTAAGTTGTCATGTTTTTATTGAACCACTCATCAAAATACCCAAATACTTAAATTTCTCTGGGTACCATAGAATTTACTTAACGAAGCATGTAGCTAGTGAATCAGATTTTATTTTATTTTTTGGTGAAATCTAGTGAATCAGATTTGATGTTAAAGAAGATTACAATGCAGTACATTTTTCTCTTTTGAATATATATATATATATATAGTACAGTTTTTGTTTCTAATTAAGAGTATATATATACTTGACTAGTACTACATATAATGCAGCAAAGAGTATTAAAAGTTGATGGCTTTGTCCATGGTGTGACAACGTAAATATTAAAAGTGTTATAATACTGAGAGACGTACCATGATTAGTCGTTTAGACATAATTAAGCATAAGAAATTAATATTAAAATATTATAGAGATTTGCAGTCAAAGTCAAGTGATATAACATTCGATCGAGAATTATATTATCGTGAGTGGGACTGTCATAGCTGCAAAGAGTATTAAAAGTTACAACAATGATACATGTATATTTACTTTTTTTTAACACCCATTTAACACTTATTTTTGTTTTTATCTCTCTCTTCTTATCATATCATTTATCTATCACATCTATTATTTATTTCTTTTTTATTTCTTTCTCTCTCTTGGTATTAAATAGGTATTGGGTCTCTATGAATCATTTTTCTAAAAGTTAATGGCTTTGTCCATGACTCCATGGTGTGATAACATAAATATTAAAAGTAGTATTATAATACTGAAAGACGTACCATGATTAGTCGTTAGACATAATTAAGCATAAGAAATTAATATTAAAATATTATAGAGATTTGCAGTCAACTAGTCAAGTGATATATCCTCTTTCTAACATTCGAGAGAATTATATTATCGTGGGTGGGAATATCTGTCATAGCTGCATGCAGCCGCCATCCCCAACAACAACACTTTCCAACTTCGTCCTCTAAAGTCTAAACTCGTTTTATTCAAATATATGATGCACTGACTGAGTGACTGTAGTTAAAAATATGTTCCAAACTTTCTCTGATTCTCTCTCTTTTTTCATTTCTTTTCGATTAGTTTCTTCTGGATTTCTATTGTAAATTTATTAATTGTTCTTGTGTTGATTGGTATATTTTTAGTGTTCGATATAGCAATTGCAACCTTCATTTCTTGTGCTTTTAGTCTCGTTTAAATTCATTTGGCTTATAAAAAAATTAAAGATAAAAAATATTGATTTAATTTGATATAAAACCTCCAAAGATACATGTCACAAAATAAACAGACATGCATAACTGCATAAAAAGGAAAATATATATAAAATTCATTATAGCTATTTTTTTTATATTGATTCATTCTAGCTACTTTAGAAATGAAGATTCAAGTTTATTATATAAGAGAAAAGAGAAATAATAAATATGTCAGTTTTTTTAACCTTAATTTTGTTTTCTCTTATCAAGAAAAAGAACCTTAATTTTGTTTTCTATGTGATAGGGCCAAAACCAACCATATAATAGATTAATTTTGATTTGATATGAAAATTTTGAAACATATGTATTACAAAATAAAGAAGAAATATGACCGCGAGAGAAGGATAATATATATATATATATATATATATATAAAATTTATTTTCCCTTAAAAATTAATTAAAATTAAATTAGACAATATATTATATCTTATAGTTCATAATCAATGCCAAGTTGCCAACACTGATGCAAATGAATTATCATTAACTTGATGTTGTTTTCCGGATGAAAGGGCCAAAGCCCGCCATAATATTGTTTATTTCTTTATTTGTAAAGGCAACTAGAATATTCTTGTATATATTCTCATTTATGCATTTTCAATTTTGCTGTGCTTAGATATATTGACTCGTTTATTTATTTTTCTTCATTTCTTAATTATTGAAATGAGTTAATCATTTCAAACCCCACGATACCGCCCATATATATTGACTGGGACGACACCAAATATCCGTACATTACATTATAAGCCAAGTTGCTGTGTGATCCCAAAAAAAAAATTATAATTCCAAAATTATTGATACCCCATGCAAAATTTCAAAATTGAAAACAAAAAGCTTTTTGGCTTTTTTGCCCCACAATGGGCTTCCTTTCTCATATATGACTTGTGACACATAATATTTAAAGAGAATGAAATTATTGACATCTGAAAAAAATAATAATAAAAATAAGAATTTGTTGAAACACTTTTAATATTTACTTAATCTTGTCAATACTTTAAGAATTTTTTCACATATCGTTAGAATTAATTAAACAGAATTAAGTTTCTTGATCAGAAAGATAACTATATATATATATAACTGAAATAAACAATCAGTCAATATATAGTTTCATTTAACTTGAATTTTAATTTCGCATAGTTCGTTAAATTTACATAGGCATATTACACTTTTACATATATATTTTAAGTTTTAATTACTTTTGAAGTATTAGTTATCTCTCTTTTTCACTTAATTATTTGTGCTGTTTTAGTCAATATAATTTCCAATCATTAAAATGCTGGTTTATTTTTTATGGATGATTGGTTTTATAATTTTTAATCATTGAAGTTTTGGCTTGTTGTGGACTAGAACTCAAAAGACTGAATAAAATTATGGGGATCGATATTAAAAAAAAATTAATAAGCCTATATCAGTTGAAATTATCCAGACAAATTGTTTATTCTAACTTACATGTATATATTTTAACATTTATCAAGACTCTTCCAACATTTCATATACAAGAGTAAGCTGATTTGGCAAAAAAAGAGTTAATTATTTAATTTTAAACATACTTCTAATTAGCTTGCTATGAATGGTGATAACCTGCAGACACATCCAAACCCTTATAACATTTTAACATATGATAAATAATAATAACAATTATAATAATCTTAGTTTTCTTATGAAAAAAATCAAAGAGTTAAGTGTTATTGAAGAGATATAAAAAATGTATTTCGTTAATATCAATGATATATATTATATAAAACACACTAAAAAATAGAGTATTCACAAGATTAAAATAAACTAAATACAAATTATATAGAATTTTCTTAATAATTTTTTTGGATAAATGGAGGGCTTAAATCTTAGTATTTTTTTTTTGACATCTAAAAATTTCCTAATAATTAAATTCGAACCAAATCAAAATAAAATCAAATAATATATACAAGTAATATCCAACTTATAACCACAATTATTTATAACAAGTTTGATAAATGTGACTATCGCCTGGCATCATGGAGCAGCCAACATCTATCATTGGGAGGTAAAATTGTGCTTTTAAAATCTATTCTTTATGCATTACTTACATATTTTTTCTCATTTTTTAAAGCCCCAGAGGGGGTGATTTGTGCCATTGAGAGACTTTTTAGACGATTTTTGTAGGGTGGGGCGAAGGGTTCAAGGAAGATATGTAATGCCTCAAATTTTCACTTTAAGAGACAGGGTGTTAATAAGGATAGATTATTGTTAATATTAGGATATCGATGAAATAAACAATGGTTTAAAACTGACGTAGAAAGTCAAACGAAAACTCTGTAGATGTTTTGACTGTCAGAATAGGAACATAATGATATAGAAACCCTAATTTGTAGTCAGAAAAGATATTTGAGGATACCAATAGTGATTTTATATTATTTGAGAATTTTAGAAATTTATTTGAGAATTTTCTAAGAAACAAAGCAGAAATAGTACCGTTTTGGTCCCTGTAGTATGACCAGGTTGAACTGCGAGTGGGTTTGAAGATCAGAACAAGTTAGAAAAATATTTTTATGAGCCAAATAATGTTTTTACATTATTTTAGAATTTTAGAAATTATTTTGGGAATTTTTAGAGTAATAGATTAAGAATTGCTATTTTGGTCCGTGTAGAATCAAGAACGGGGGTAAATTGGAGCGTAAATGGATACCAGGAAATTAAGACATGATCAAAATTAAAATGTAAGAGTAGCCAACAGTGTTTATATAAGATTTGTGATTTTAAGAAATTCTTTGGGAATTTTTAGGGAAAAGTCAATTTTACACTAGTTTACGTGTTACGGGTGATCGGTGAAAAGTCCCGATAACTTAGTTATATTGAATAAAGATGAATTAATGTGAGTGAAGAAAGATTGGTTGTGTGTTGTTCCACCCGGCTGTGTGTCATATGAGTTACAATTCACGTTATACGTGGTTGGAAATTGATACGGTTAGGCTACAATTGCCTACTGGGGTTATCCGAGTTTCGAACTTCCACCAATGGCCAAGAGTTTGCATCCTTGAGCCGGGGAAAATCGTACACCCGACTTGGATAAACTTGACTGACCAGTCTTTTCAGGATAAGGTGAGAGTGGCTTTTTATGGAATGGTTGTGAGAGCAAACCCGAAGAAAAAGGGCTGTCCAATCATGATAAGTATTTAGTTGCGCCTATCACTCAAACGTTGTTGGGATAAGTCTCCATGGAGCATTGAGAGAGAATGTTCTTACAGAGCTCTTTAGAAGTGTCATGCATATAATATTTCTGTGTGAAATTGAAGTGATTCTTGGATGTGATTTCTTTTGAGGATGAGTATAGCACTGTGTGTGCAATATATTTGCTGTATGTAATATATTTGTTGTGTGTTGCTTGTGTAACTGTGGTGATATAACTGCGAATGAGATTTTCACCCTTGCAATGTATTGTTTTCTTGTATGCAAATATGTTTTCTTAAGTTGCTACGCCGGAGATTAAAGTGGAGTTCAGGAGGAGTCAAGGAAAGGCGGTACATCGACACAGAGGATGCATGTGCGCATTTTTAGATTAAGAGTTAGGTTTTCTCATTTGAGTCCTTATAGAATTTTTAGTGCTTGACCAGCATAGGGAGTCTGTATTAAATTAGTTTGGGGGAAAACTATATTTTATTGTATTGGATATATTTACATTGATGAATGTTTTATATTTCCTAAGTTGATTTTCTCGGAGTAATAGGTTGACATATTATCTTTTAAAAAAAATTAACTATGAAAAATCATTTGTGAAAGCTTAAATAACTTTGACAGTATTTTCTGAAAGAAAATCATTAATTAAATAAATTTATTTTCGCATTTGGATTGGTTACTAAATGTAATGCCCTTTTTGGGGAAGAGGGTGTTAAAAGATACACTGGGTTGCTTGGTCTAGGTTGAGAGATTTGAAAACGGTTAATCACGCTTTAATGGGTAAGTGGTTGTGGAGATTGAAAACAGAGAATACTAGTTTATGGGTGAGAATGTTAAAGGAAAAGTATGGATTGGAGGGTGGTTCAGTTAGGGAGGGTGGTTGGCTGGGGTCTAGGTGGTGGCATGATCTTCGGAGGCTAGATTATAAGGACCCCTCTAGGTGCAAGAAGGATTGGTTTAAGTCTGGGTTGAAATTAAAAAGAAGTGGGGGTTGGTTCAAATACCTTATTTTGGTCTGAAGTGTGGTTAGATGGACAACCTTTGAAAAGTAAATTCGAAAGACTCTTCTCTTTAAGTTTGGACAAAGAGGAAAGGGTGTCCAATTTTGTGGAAAGAAAGGATGGGGGTTTGGCCTGGAGATGGAGGTGGAGAATAGATCTGTTTCAATGTTTCAATGGGAGAAAGATCAGTTGGTTGTGTTACAAGATTTGATAGGTGGAGCTGGTTTTACATGGGAAGGGATGGATAAATGGATATGGACTCTAGACCCGTCAGGGGTGTATTCGGTTTGGTCTGCCTATAGATGGATGCGATCTCCTGTACTCGCTAGTGAGGAATCAGTTTTTAGCAGGTTGTGGAATGTACGAGTCCCTCTTAAAGTCAAAGCGTTTGCGTGGAAATTTTTTCAAGATCGGATTTCGTCATTGCTCAATTTATCAAAGTGTGGTATGCATGTTCAGTCAGTTATTTGTCAAGGTTGTGAGGAAAAGGGGGGAGTCTTTGGCTCATTTATTTTTTGAATGTGAGACGTTTTCAAAGGTGTGGGGAGAGTGTAGGAAGTGGTGGGGATTGAATGCCCCCATGCAAGGTGAGAGTAAACAACATTTTTGTCAATTTTCTGGTTGTATTTTAGGTTCCAAGGAGCAAGTTAGCATATGAGATACTGTTGGAACCAAATTGGTTAAAAGTATTTTTAATACAAAAACTCCCTAAGTGATTTTATGGTTTTGATGATAACAAAATGTATTAAGGTTTTTACAAAGGATAAACAAAATGTATTAAGCTTTTACAATGTATAACAAAGCTGCCTAACTAAGTTTATTGAAGGATGTTGCAGTCTGCGTCCAATAAATTAGTTCATCATGACATTGGCTCATATTCAAAGTCTGAGAAGCCTTGCGTCCAATGTTGAAGTCATCATCCAATATTGGCACTGGAATGGACAACAAGAGCTCTGCGTCCAATGATCAATATTCAGATACTGTTCATCGTCCAATATTCAAGCAAAGAGGCAGGAAAATGTTTACAAAATTGATTTCGAAAATCTGTCCAAACAGAATGTCTCATGCTTCATATCTTTAAAAGATGAACAATGGATATGGCACAAGAAACTTGGTCATGTAAGCTTGAGAACCATCTCAAAGCTAAATAAGCATAACCTCGTGAGAGGACTTCCAAATCTTGTGTACAAATCTGAAGTTCTGTGTGAAGCATGTCAGAAAGGGAAACAAGTGAAAAACTCTTTTAATTCTAAAAATATTGTTTCCACTTCTAGACCTTTGGAACTTTTACACATGGATTTGTTTGGACCCACTCAAACTGCTTCTTTGAATGGAAAGAAATATGGACTAGTTATAGTTGATGACTATACTAGATGGACATGGGTTAAATTCCTTGCACACAAGGATGAGTCTTTTAAAGTATTCACCATATTTTGTAAAAGAGTCCAAAATGAGAAAGGAGTTTGTATCAACTCCATTAGAAGTGATCATGGAGGTGAGTTTGAAAATGCAAACTTTCAGAGATTCTGTGAAGAGAATGGAATCCTTCACAATTTCTCTGCACCTAGAACACCTCAGCAAAATGGTGTGGTAGAGAGAAAAAATCGATCTTTACAAGAGATGACCCGGACCATGCTCAATGATCACTCAACCTCTAAGAGGTTTTGGGTTGAAGCTGTAAATACAGCGTGTTACTTGCAAAACAGAATATATGTAAGGCCGATATTGAAAAAGACTCCTTATGAATTGTGGAAAGGAAGAAAACCCAACATTTCATATTTTCATCCTTTTGGATGTGAATGTTTTATTCTCAACACTAAGGATCAACTTGGTAAATTTGATTCTAAAGTAGATAATGGAATTTTTCTGGGTTACTCTGAAACTTCCAAGGCTTACCGAGTTTATAACTCAAGAACCTTGACTGTTGAAGAGTCAATTCATATTAAGTTCAATGACAAAAAGCCTGACAAGGAACTGTCAGAGCTAAGTGATTCTCTTGCAGATATGAAAATACAAACAGAAGGTGAAGGACCATCACCTAAGAGTGAAGAAGATGGACCAGACACAGAAAACTGTGATGCGTCCAATACTGGAAGTGGAAGAAGCTGGCACTTTAAGACTTATCATCCTGAAGATCAAATCGTTGGGAATGCAGATGATAAAGTCAGAACAAGGTCCACATTCAGAGAACAAACTGATGTTGCATTCATCTCTGAATTGGAGCCCAAAAACATAGATGGAGCCCTATTGGACGAAGGATGGATTTTGGCAATGCAGGAGGAGCTAAATCAATTCAAACGCAATGATGTTTGGACGCTGGTAGCCCCACCTGAAGATAAGTCCATTATTGGAACCAAATGGGTATTCAGAAACAAACTGGACGAAGAAGGTAATGTTGTGAGAAACAAAGCAAGGTTAGTTGCTCAAGGCTACTCACAACAGGAAGGTATTGATTTTACTGAAACCTTTGCTCCAGTAGCTAGAATAGAGGCCATTCGCATTTTACTTTCATTTGCTGCCCAACATGATATGAGGCTTTATCAAATGGATGTAAAAAGTGTTTTTCTGAATGGTATAATAACAGAAGAAGTCTATGTTGAACAGCCCCCTGGCTTTGAGGATCAAACTTTTCCAAATCATGTTTTTAAATTGAAAAAGGCTCTTTATGGCCTTAAGCAAGCTCCTCGAGCTTGGTATGAAAAACTGAGTTCTTTTCTAATGGAAAATGGTTTTTCAAGAGGAAAAGTTGACAATACTCTTTTCAGAAAATCCATAGACTCATATTTCATCATAGTACAAATTTATGTGGATGATATCATTTTTGGTGCTACTGATGAATCTCTATGTAGAGAATTTTCTGAGTTAATGCAGAAGGAGTTTGAAATGAGCATGATGGGAGAATTGAAGTTCTTCCTTGGACTTCAAGTAAAGCAGACGCAAGATGGGATCTATGTGCATCAGTCCAAATACACAAAGGAGCTTCTTAAGAAATTCAATATGGACGATTGCAAACCCATGAACACTCCTATGCATCCAACTTGCATAATGAACCTGAATGATAAGGATAAAAAGGTAGATCAAAAGGTATACAGAGGTATGATTGGATCTCTTTTATATCTTACTGCATCTAGACCTGATATCATGTTCAGTGTTTGTTTATGTGCAAGATTCCAATCAGATCCTAGAGATTCTCATTTGACTGCTGTCAAGAGAATTTTTAGATATCTGAAAGAGACTACTAATCTTGGTTTGCTGTTTAAGAAATCAGATGAGTACAGATTAGTAGGATTCTGTGATGCTGATTATGCTGGAGACAGGCTTGAAAGAAAAAGCACCAGCGGAGGATGCCATTTTATTGGATCCAATCTAGTATCATGGACAAGCAGGAGACAAAGCACAATTGCATTATCAACAGCTGAAGCTGAATATGTCTCTGCTGCAAGTTGTTGTTCTCAGCTCTTATGGATTAAACATCAATTGGAGGACTACAACATCTTCGAGAGTAAGATTTCTGTTCTTTGTGATAATACTGCTGCAATCAATTTATCTAAGAACCCAATCTTACACTCAAGAGCTAAGCATATAGAAATTAAACATCATTTTATTAGAGACTATGTGCAGAAGGGAACATTTGATATTCAGTTTGTTAACACTGAAAATCAATGGGCAGATATATTTACAAAACCCCTCTCTGTAGATAGATTCATTTTTATAAGGAAGCATTTGAATATGCACTTTATAAAAGACTGATGTTTAGCGTCCAATATGCTCAAGCTGAGTCTGAGTCCAATGTGACTAGAGTCCAATAGGACACGACAGTCTATTTGAGACTTAGAATTTTTTAAAGAAAGCTTTCATCTCGTAGTAATCCCACGCTGAGTCCAATTTTTTTTATAAAGTTATATTTTACAGTTGGTATCTTACAAACGCTTTGCAGTATTTTTCAGTTTGATGATTATTCAAGCTTTCAAGAAAAACTTCTGTTATCTCTATAAACTTGATTCAGATTTCTCTTCGTTTGACATCTTTTCTAAAATCATTTTTGTTTGAGAAAGCTTGTTTAGAAAAGGGGAAAAGAAAAAGGATTTTTAAGTTTCTCTCTGTTTTTCAAAACTGTCTTTGGACTATGATGTTCTATGAACCTTTTTGCCTGATGACAAAAGGGGGAGAAATATATGGGATTAAGTTTTTAAAAAGAGAGAAGAATATGGGATTAAGTCTGATTGCGTTGCAGTAGTCTTATTCCCATGTTCTAATTTGGTCTATTATCTGATAAGCTATTTGCTTTATAAATTGGACTAATCTTGTTTCTATGAGTAAAAGAAATTTTCAGGTACTCTGAGTATATTGAATATCCAAAACCATGAGATGTTTATCTCAGGGGGAGAAGAGTAAGGAAAAAGCTGAGACGTTTATCTCAGGGGGAGTTTCCCTTAGAAAATTTCTGTTTATATATCTGGTTTATGTGCTTTATTGTTTGTAAAACTTAATAATGTTTGTCATCATCAAAAAGGGGGAGATTGTTGGAACCAAATTGGTTAAAAGTATTTTTAATACAAAAACTCCCTAAGTGATTTTATGGTTTTGATGATAACAAAATGTATTAAGGTTTTTACAAAGGATAAACAAAATGTATTAAGCTTTTACAATGTATAACAAAGCTGCCTAACTAAGTTTATTGAAGGATGTTGCAGTCTGCGTCCAATAAATTAGTTCATCATGACATTGGCTCATATTCAAAGTCTGAGAAGCCTTGCGTCCAATGTTGAAGTCATCATCCAATATTGGCACTGGAATGGACAACAAGAGCTCTGCGTCCAATGATCAATATTCAGATACTGTTCATCGTCCAATATTCAGCATAAGGCAAAGACAATTCTGAGTCCAATATTCAGCATAAGCATAAGCAGCTCTACGTCCAATATTCATGAGAAGGCATTGAAGCTATGAGTCCAATGTTCAGAATATAGCTATACGTCCAATGTTCAGGATGTGCTCATTGTCCAAGGTTCAAAATGCTTATCGTCCAATGATCAGTAAGGCAATACAGTCATAAGTCCAATGATTTATAAGGAAGCAGAATCGCAGAAGTACAAGAAATCAGTAGGAGGCAATGCTACTCTCTGCGTCCAATGATTTCCAAAGAAGCAGAACCAGTGAGTATGCGTCCAATGTATAAGAAGGACAAAAGTCAAATGTTCAGTATAAGACATTGATGTTCTGCGTCCAATGCAATACGCAGTCTGAGAGCTCTACGTCCAATAACCAGTAGGAGACAATGCTACTGTTCTGCGTCCAATAAATAAGAAGGACATCAATCAAGTATCATACGACCAATGAAGCAGATTGACAAAGGTACATCAAACAACTGTTCTGCGTCCAATGAAGCAGAAGAACAAATGTACAACAATCAACTCTGCGTCCAATGGAACTATAAGGAAATGGCAAAAGTCCAAAAACCAGAATGAGGCAATACGTCCAATGTTGCTTTGCAACTAATCATCAGAATGGTAAGCATAAAGATGCGTCCAATGATTGAATGAATATCATATGCAACTGGTAAGTACCAGGTATGCGTCCAATGATTTCTACATGCTGCGTCCAATACGCAGAATCCATAAACTTGCTATTTATTGCTCATACATTTAATATGGAACATATTTATTGAGCAAATGATTTGAAATAAATAGCTGTATACAATGCTTTTCTGTACAACCTATTGTCAACGTTTTTGAACGTACATATGAAAAAGCATAAAGTACTGTGGAAAGTGTACTAAGAGAGAGAATGTACTTTTATCTACTCTATATATCTCTGAACACATCTTTCTGCTTTACACAGTGTATTCTCTCTGTCTCAATAAGATATTACTATTAACCACTGTACAATTGAGACTTTGAGTACAGGTTGCTTCTGATTTAGGAGAAAGAAACGCAAACATGCTCACTGAAGTAGATCTCCTCAGAGCAACGGGAAAATAGCATTTAATGCTATTAGAGAACGGTAACTTTTATGAAGGCTGAAGCTGAGCTATTCGAAGAACAAGTCTGAAGCTTCATCAAAGCCTATATATATACCGTGAACAAGAAGAAGTATACAAGAGACTGAAAAACGAAAAAGAAAGAGCAAAAACGTTGTGCAATTTGTTATACTCTGTATAGAAAGTCTTGTATATTTTCTTTCTTCTTGTAAAAGAGAGTTTGCTTAACTCTCGAAGTGCTTTAGATTTCATATCATCACTTGTGTGAGTTAGACAGCACTTAAATCAAAAACACTCTGCTGAGTTGTTTTAGCCTGGAGAGGCTGTGTGCAAAGCATACTTGGGATTTAGCCTGGAGAGGCTGTGTGCAAAGAATACTTGGGATTTAGCCTGGAGAGGCTGTGTGCAAAGAATACTTGTATTCTATCAGGTTGATAGTGAAATCTCTCTAGTTTGAGGGGACTGGACGTAGCTCTTAGGAAAGGGTGAACCAGGATAAAACTTGTGTTATTTCTTCTTTCCCTTAACTCTTTTTATATCTGTGCTTATTACTAACCAAGGGGATTGAATTGATTTTTATTCAACAAGTTTTTCATTCACTCTAAATCGCACAAAGAAAGCAAGTTTTTCAAACTAAAGTGGAAGCCTCTGCGTCCAATCTTTTTGTGCGTCCAATATTTTAGCACTCTGTGCGTCCAGTGTTTTAGCACTCTGTGCGTCCAATATTTCAGAAAACACTGTGCGTCCAATATTTGAACTAAGCTGTGCGTCCAACGTTTTTAACAGCCAGCGTCCAACTTTTGCGAAAAGTTTTAAAAGCTTAGAAACACAATTCAACCCCCCTTCTTGTGTTTCATCTTGTTACCTACAGATATTGTGTGGTTTGCAGCTGTATGGGTCATATGGTGTGCTCGTAATGCTAAGATTTTCAAAGACAAACATGTGCTGGTGGGTGAGTTGATGGAACAAATTAAATTGAAGTCTTGGTTGTGGGTTACAGCAAAATATCATTCTTTTAAATATCCTATTTCATGTTGGTTTAATAATCCTTTGGGTTGTTTAGGATTGGATAAGGTGTTATAGCTTGGCCTCATGTCAATAGGGCGATATATTTGTTTTCGATGGCGCCTTGTAGTTGATCGCTAATGCTATGTTGCTGTTTAATATTGGACTGCTAACATTCTCATGGTATTCAGATCTTGGTGTAGGTTTTTGTTATGTTTGCAGGTGGGTGGAGTGTGGGTTGGCGTTGTTTTTATTTCTCTCAATTGTGTTGGTGGCCATCTTGTGCATGTCAAGGAGAGATTAATGCGCAATAAAGGCACGAATGAGGAGGACAAGGCTGGTTAAGGGAGGATTTCTATCCTTGTTGTTGAAGGACATAAAACTGATCTTTAATTATCTTGGCAGTGGTTCCTATTTTTAGGCATCTTTGGTGTTATGGTGTTTTGATAATGTAATAGGTGGGGGTGTTTATTGGGTTGGGGTGTTTTAAGAAAACTTGTAATCTTGTCATCTGTTGGCAATGTATGTATTGTCTGATTGTGTTACGTAAGGGAAGGTCCAAGTAACGGTGTTTATGAAGTATTTTCCTTGTGGCTGATGGGTTACTGGGTTAAAACTAGCATACGAAATAGGTACCCCTTTGAGACCATGTAGGTTACTGGGGAATTGTGTTTGAGCCCCAATTCACTTGGCTGGGTATTGGGGTTGATAAATGCACTCATTTGAGACTGATGGGTTACTGGGGTATACCTTGGCATTTGACTAGAACCCTTTGAGACCATGTAGGTGCTGGGGTGCTACTTTATAAATTCGGTTCACCTTTGCCTTCAGTGTGCAGGAGTGAATCTGTATTAGGAGAGTGAGTTTTTCATTGTGTGAAGGTTGGTCAGCTGGTTATGAACACTACCCTGTTTTATTTGGATTGGACACTACTTGTGCTTTCAATCCCATTTTAATGCATTTTGGCTTTTCAAAAAAAATATCAAGATATATATATATATCTTAAAAGACATTAATCTTAATGTATTTCAATGCTAAATAATTTTATATTGACATAAAATTTTATAAGAATAATGACCTATGTGATATTAATTGTTAATTCAATGGTGAGTTTTACAATATAATTATCTGGTAAAAATTATTATTTTTATCAAAATTCGATTAAAAATTACTAGCAGTGTAATATTATTGAAGTGTCACAGTGGTGTATTTTTTTTGTTACAAAGGAGAATAAAAAAAATCAAAAACCAAAAAGACAAGACTAATCCCTCATCAACCGCACTTCTGAACTGAAGGATCTGCCAACAGCTAGAAGAGGTCCCAACATATCGGTGTAATTTGCGCGCGGCCCTCCTCATAATAATTTAATAAACTCTTTATATTTGGACAATTAATCCCATATTATAAATTAGTATCAAGGTCATTAAATTAACACACTCAAATACAAAATTTCCCTTTCCAAGTCTTACCTCAGATCCCAAATGCAGTGATCTAAAAACGGATTTACAGTCATTTTTCATATACAGATTTACCAAGTATAATGAATCTATATCAATCTATCTATTTATTTTTCTTCTTACTGGTAGGCCACTGTTTGCAGTCGCGCGTACTGGACGAACAACAACAATCACGCGCTAAACTTAAAACATGATGTTGATGGAGCATTTAATGCAATCCTTTTTGCCCCGATAGACGCTTTTGCATAATTGTGAATATTTTGGTCGGGCAGGCCCCAAGATATTTCTAGACCCAAAGCAAATTGTGATAAGAAGTCTTTTTATTGAGTTTAGAAATCTTAACAAAATAAATATAGTTTTTTTTGGGTTAGGCTAGTAATTAATTAAATTATTTGGTTTTATAAATAGTAAATAAGTTTTTTTTTGTATAGATTTAAAGTAAGGACTTTGACTATCTTACCCTTGTGTCGACCTTTTTTTTTATTGGCCAGAATATCCTCCACATACAGTTGCAAAGAATTTATGTGTGAATTGATAACTCAGTTTGGACAAACTGTTTGAAATTGAAGAACCGTTAATTTTACGTCGACGCATCAAGTGGTGGTGATGCTATATATTTGCAAGGCATCAATATCAAGTTGATGTGCGTGGTATGGAAGTTATTCAAATTGGATCCCATTTTGATTCAGATTAGGATTATTCAATTTTAGGTCTTTAGTGGGGTTTGGGTTGGATGGGTTTGTGTGGTAGTGGTGATTCCTAAAGCATTTGCATGCCTTGCAAACGCAACTTTTCCTTAGTCATAAAGGGCTTGCGGGTCGACATACAAATTAAACTTAACCAAAGGTGCTTGGCCTTTCATTGTCATGTGCTGGATCGTACATATTCCACATGCATTATATGTTTTTGAGAGTTGGATTGATGATTGATCAGTCAGGAACTTAATTTATACAGTACTATACTACTATTATTTAGTTTGATAGATTTTTATGGTACGTGTTATTTATTTATTTAATTTAATTTGGTCTATCTCTTGCATCATTAGTTGTCTGTTATATTTTAGCTTTGTATGCTTAGACATCGCCCGATTTTATCAATGCATGATATTGTCAACTATAAGCAATATTCTACACTAAAGGATCATTGTATTTTCTTTTATTGATTATGCTAAAATAAATAAGATTGTTAAGTGACATGCAACCCTCCAACTTCAACATAAAGGAAAATGAAAAATATGACAATATCTGAAATCATGCTTCAAATTTTAATTCTATATATATCAACATAACTCTCACAGATCTCCTCCTCAAAAACAGGAAATGAATAGAAATTGTGATTTAGTGGTTTGGGGAGGGACATAGGGGTTGCAGTGATAAAGAGGTCACGAGTTCAAATCTCCCCCACTAATATAATATATTAATTTACTAACATTTGCATATTAAAAAAAAACAGGAAAAGAATATAAATAGATGTATGTATAGTCCATTCTCACTAAAAAAATGCATGTCTTTTTCTATCGTTCCTAAAGTCATTGTCCAAGTGTGTTCATAGTCGTACTGATAAAAAATCAAAAATAATTTTTGACCCACGAATCACTTCGTTGACAAACACAATTACGCATTGTTCCTTTCTATTTTATTAATCTGGATAGAATTTTCTTTTGAAAATATGTTGAAATGCACAATAGGTGGTACAAAAATTATAGTGCGCGCTTAGGATCGAACTGATTCCTAGTCGTTGATCAAAACATGTCGTACTTGGGCTTACAGTTGACATTTTGGACTTATTACAGGGATAGTTCTGTGGGCTTCAGGTCAGTTTTGGATGGGGCATTTTCTGTAGATGCTAGCTATGCTATTATGGTCTCTCCAAACCCATAATCATGTTTGACCAAAAAAAAAAAACCCATAATCATGTCCTCCCACTGATAGCTCAGTGGTAATGCTATGGGATGGACATCCAAAGGGTGAGGGGATCGATCCCCCACCCAACCCCAACCCCAACCCCAACCCCCTCCCCCTCCCCCAATCGGCCAACCCCCCTCCCCCCATGACCAAAAAAAAACCCGTAATCATGAATTCTTAAGGTAATTTCTAAAAGCACATGCATCTTTTTCTATTCATGCATACATAATAGATCAATGCCTAAAATACTCTCATTGTATTTTTTATAGTGCGGAACTAATAGTTCTTCACGTGTTATTTGTATGTGTGTGCTACAAATAACGCGTGTGGAACTAATATTTTCGCACTGATGTAAAATTAATAGTTTCGCATCAATGCAGAACTATTAATTCCGCACGTGTTATTTGTATGTGTGTACTCCAAATAACACATGTAAAACTATTAATTTTGTACTAATGCAGAACTATTAATTCCGTACGTATTATTTGTATGTGTGTGCTACAAATAACGCGTACAGATCTAATAGTTCCGCACACATAAAAATGAATACACACTTCCGCGAGCACTTCTTCTTCTTCTTCATCCCCAAAACAGTTGTATCTGGGATTGATCTATTCCGCATGCCCCCCCCCCCCCCCCCCCCCCCAACACAAAAAACACTTCATCCATTTTTCTGCATCTGGGTCTCTTTTTCTGCATGACAGGCGATAGCCCCAAACACTTGATGCTGACCATCAATCAAGAAACCCAAAATTTTGTTTACATGTTATCATCCCCAAGTTTATCCTAATGGGTCCAAGAACTAACCAAATCAAGCCACAAGCCAAATCAAAATTAATAAATTATCACCAACATTTGTTATTAACTTGGTGAATAGGAAAAGTGGGGTTTGGTAGTGGAGTTCATGTTTCCATCGTAAGTGTAAAGAATGAGAGAAAATGTTGGGAAAATCATCATCGAGATATTTCATATTTCCTCTTCTATATGTTTCCATCGTTCATGTGCAGGCGGAAAGGGAAGGAAGAAGACAGACTTCTCTGCTTCACTACCTGGCTATGCGTGTGTGGAAGTGTGAGGAAAGAAAATGTGTGTGGGAGGTAGAGGGGGGATTTTGACTCAAATGGGTATTTTAGTCTTTTATCTTTTAAATGTATGTGTATTTAGAAATGCTTGTATATGCAAATAGAAAACCCCATTTTTAAGCACTAGTTGTTTCAAGTCTTAAGCCCATTTCCCTCCTCATAAAAAGGAAAAAACATCAGTTGAATTTTGAACAAAAAAAAAATCAGTTGAACAATACATTGTTCTTTTGACAAAAAAAACAATACATTGTTCTCCGACCAAAAAAAAACAAAAACAATACATTGTTCTTTTTAATATATTATTTAAGTTTAAATATGTTTTTGATCTATATAATATAGAGGTGTTTTGCTTTTAGTCTCTATTAAAAAAGTCACACATTTTTTGTCTCTATAATTTTTTTATTTGTTTTTAGCCCTTTAAGTGAGTTGAGTGTCCATTTTGAACTCAGTCAGCATGTCTACGTGGCCAAAAATACTGCCACATAGGATGCCATATTAGCCCTTCTCTCTCCTCTCTCTCTCTCTCCTCCTCCACCCCCACCACCTCCTCTCTCTCTCTCCTCCCTCCAACCCCACCTTCCCCCAACCTCCTACCTTGAAGGGTTGGCCGATGCGTTGCCCACTTGAACTTCAAGGAGTTCCAGACGGCGCTCCAATACATCAAGCTTCTCATTCAATGACGCCAACTTGCTCTTTTTTGTAGCCTCTGAAGTCTGAACGAAGCAAAGCAAAGCAACACACAAAAACAAACAAACAAATGGGTATGTCAGGTCATGTCTTGAACCCCATAAAAACACGGACAAAGATTCAATAACAAAAAAAGGGGGCCAAATAAAAATTCAAACTTGAGATGTTTTTTATGTGATTCAATAATTCCCAGAATATCAGAGATAAGAATTGGACCGTTATTTTGTCTTTACTGGACCTGAGTTTAGTTTAATTAGACCCTTATTTTTGTCTTTAATGGACCTGGTTTTTGTTTAATCTTTTGGATGCCGGTAAATACACCCCATCATTTTGTCCATACACCTCACTTTAAATGGTTTTTTATTTTTATGCCCTCATTGATTTTGTTTTTTAGTTTCGCGTTTTTACCGGAAACTTAGTTTCTGGAATACATTTTTATCTGTGTTCTAGAAACTCGAGTTTCCAGAATACAAATTTATATTCTGGAAACTTGAATTTCTGGAATATATGCGAAAAATTGAGTTTCTATAATATATATTCCGGAAATTCGAGTTTTCAGAATACAAATTTGTATTCTAGAAACTCAAATTTCTGGTAAAAATATAAAAATGCATTCCAGAAATGGAGTTTCTGGTAAAGTGCAAAATTGAAAAAAAAAATCAATGAGGGTAATTTGGAAATTTAATGGATTAAGTGGGGTGTATGTCTAAAAATAGGGGTGTATTTACCCACGCCCAATCTTTTTTTACGTTTTATGGACACCGCGTTATAGTTAGGAATAGGCAAAGTGTGAAATTACCTTTGTGTACGTGTAATTTAATTGGTGGACGCAACCCATTGTGGCATTGTTCGCTGAATTCAAGTATCGTGTGGGGAACAATAAAACGGGGCATTTGGTGACAGATTGAAAGAGGTTGTTACACATTAATAGTTTCAATTAATGTTTAAAAAGAATTTATTAAAGCATTTAACGTTGATGGGGTGAAGGTATCAACATGCAAACTAAAATTTTAGTTAGTTTAGATATAACAGTACAAAGTGAAGTCATTATGTAATGAATTGTCTTAGGTTAATGAAGTTTTTAGAAGGTTGTGATTCAAACTTGGTTAATTGAATACGAATTTAATTACAATTAGTACATAGCTAGGAATGATTTAAAGTTTATTTAGTTAATTTATTAGTTACGTAGCATAGGTAGAAGTGTAATTGAGTTAATTAATAGAACACGTTTTTGTTATATAAGCTTAGTTGAATTTATGGTTTTGAGTGAAGGGTTTATAATTTAGGGTTAATGGATTAAAGTTGTAGTTAGTTAGGGTTTAGGTAGAAGTGTAATTGACATGTTGGCGAGAATGGGCCATCACGGGTATAAGACTTATTTAGTTAATCCATAGTTAGGAATGAGTGGTGGAGGTGTAACCGAGTTACTTACTACATGGTATGATTGGGTTAGGGTTAATGGGTTAGACTTATAGTTAGTTAGGGTTTAGGTTGACATGTAATTGACTCGATTACTAGAAGAGGGCCATCACGGTATAAAATTAAGTAGTAAATGTCATTTATTTAGTGAAAATAACATTAAAATATGTTTATCTTTAATAAAGTTATAATTTGAATAATTGTTATTTTATATAAAGTCTTTTAATTTTAATGTTAGTAAATAAATATCAGGATGGCTATGAAAAAAGGGTGTTATTATAATATTATAATATAATTAAATAATTAAATATTTATTTAAGTAATAATTCAATATATTTGAATTATAATTTAAATTGCGAATGAAATGAAATTTAATTACATATTAATGATAAAAAATATAATATTTAATTAAAGTAACAAAAACTAATATGTAATTATTTTATTGAAATATTTGTCTTGGCTTTGAAGTGGTATTGTGCCTGGTTCAAAATTTCATTTGCGTGGGAGTAGTACGTTGAAAGTTTGGCTAGCAGTCATTTGTGTGACTATGTCTCAGGTGTTGGTGTACTTTAGTTTGCAGGTGTCGCCGGTTTAGGCATCCCGTGCTTCTCTTGTCACTGTCGGTCAGGTAAAATATAATTCTTTCCTCAGTTTATAATTTTCAAGCCTCTGTGGGCTGTCTTTTAATTATACTTTCTTTTCAGGGAGATTTTCAAAATTCAAAAAAATGGATTGGTAACAGGGGATACTAGGTCGATGACCGTTTTCCCATCTTGGGTCAAAACCCAATCTTCCCATGCTAAATGAACCCTCCTTTTTCATATGTATACAATACCCCATAGAACAATCTTCAGGTTTTAAAGAATGTTTAAGAGGTGTGAAGATTGCCCTTATTGGGAATATAAGTATGTGTAAGATTTAAGTGAAGTATTATTATATAATAACAAAAAATGGACATAGTAGAGGTTATATAGGAAAGATTCATGGCTTGAAGTTCTTATATGGTGCTTGACTCAGTGCCATTAAACACGACCCTATCATTTTTTTTTGTCAACAACACGACCCTATCATCAATTTAGCCGAGTTACTAAATCACAGGGTTATTAGTTTAGGGAATTTTTAAATACACATACATGTATTACTATTTACACATACATAAACAGTGCAAAACTTAAAATACCCTCTTCCTATTTTATATCGTGTGGAACTATTAATTCCGTAGCATCGCAGAATTATTATTTCCGCGGGTATTATTTTTAACACACACACTCAAATAACACCTGCGGAAGTAATAATTCTGCGCTGGCAGTGCGGAACTATTACTTCCACGTGTTATTTTTAATGCACACACAAATAACACCGGCGGAAGTAATACTTCCGCGGGTGTTATTTTTTTAACAGCACACACACAAAAAAACACACTTCCGCATAGCACATAAGTTCACTTCCGTAGAACAACCTTCTTCTTCACTCCCTTGTTCGCCTGTGTTGTTCCCCTGTTCGCCTGCTGGCATCATGAAGTGCAAATACCTTCTTCTTCACAACCTTCTTCTTCATTCCATTGTTACGTGTCACGAGTTGGATTGGAAGCACCCGATCTTGGCCATGGGGTTCAAAACGACATCGCGGAGAGCCTCGTCCTCCTGGAAACACAGCGACACGAACCTTGGGAGGCGTTTTGTGGAGACGGCGGAGCGAGGCCTCCAGACAGAGACAGCGCCGCGACGGAGGCGAAATGGGTCTCGTGACGCTCGTGACACCAGATCCAGCGACATGAACCTTGGCGAAATGGGTCTCGTGATCGGTGACGAGGCGGTTGTTTGCGGCGGTGGTTGTTCCGGCGCCGGAAACGGCTTCTGCTCCTTCTCCGACTCCGGCTCTGCTCCCTCGTCGGCGATGGAGACAGAGGGACACTGGGTGTGTGTAGTTTGCGGAACTGTGCATGTGTGCGGAACTGTGTGTGAGTTGCAGAGTTGTGCGTGTGTGTGTTGGGGGTAGTTTAGGTATTTTGAAAAATAGGTATGTGTAGTTAGAATGAGATGTATGTGCCTTTAGAAAAACCCTTAGTTTATATGCTCCGGCCCACAAAGTTAACAATCTGGCCCATGAATTAACGGGCTGACATGTGGGTTAACTAATAAATATAATGTTTTTTGGGTTAACTAATAAATATAATGTTTGACCAAAAACACTAATAAATATAATGGCTTAAAATTTCCTATTATGCATTTTTTAAAACACAACTTTAACACTAAAATTAACTAGAAAATATCAACTAAACAATGAATACTGACTAAAAGTGTAACTTTTAATTCAATTCAAAAATTATAATAAAACTCAAATATTATTTATTAAATATATTACCATAATATTCGCACACCTATGCTCAGATTTTTTTGTAAATAATTATTTGAACTCAAATCTAGTCTACTTTGATGAGTAAAGACCTACTCATTTTAAATAATTTTCACATATATCAAATTTAGATATAATTATCATCTCTAATTATCCATGACTCTGCTTCCTTTATGTCATTAAGAACATCAAGTAAAATATCTAGAAAACCCTTTTTAATAGTTATAGCCTTATAGGAAGAAGAATAATATAAAAAAATAGTTAGCAAGAAAAATACGTGCAGGGAGATGATGGCGTTGTGCAATGTGCACCTCTATTAATTTGGATTGGGTTAAATATATTTATAGTCTCTATAAAATTAGCTTAATTTGATTTTAGTCCCTATAAATTTTTTATAGGATTTTAGTCACTAAAAATTACAAAAAAATGCATGTTTCTAGTCCCTGGTGAGGGAAATGTATAAAATTTTATAGAGACTAAAACCAAATTTATTCAATTTAGTAGGGATTAAAAACATATTTAACTCATTTGAATTCTAAGAGTTTGCAAAAAAATACTTAGGGTGCATTTGATTTGCAAAAAATTAAGGTGCTAGACGGCACAAAAGTAATTATTTCATGTTTGATTTGAAAAGTATTCTTGAAACTGGGTAAAACAGGAGACCATGGACAACATAAAACCCCAATTCTGTCCCTCAACAAACCATGAGACAACTTTTTGTCCCAATGACAACCTACAAAAAGGACAAAAATATCCAACTTAATAAATATGTAATATAATAAATAAATATTAATAAATAATTATATTTTAATAGTAAATATATATTAATAAATAAATATAAATTATTAATAAATATATATATATAAGTAATAAATGTATTTTAATAATAAATATATAATTAATAAATATATTTAATATTCATATATTATAAGGGGTATTACAGTCAATTTCTTATTATTTTGCTTGTACTTCCATTGTTCATCATTATACAACAAAGAGTTATGTTGTAACTCAGACATTTGTTCTGTGTTATTCTGCTTGTATTGTACCTCAGTATGCATCAAACACACTTTTATATATCTTGATAGCATTTTTTATTTGTATATTACAAATTACGGGTACGAATTATTTCTTTTTATTTGGACTATTATTATTATTATTATTATTATTATTATTATTATAGTTTAGGAAAGGAGACAAAGAAAACTAATAAACAATACATTGCAGTGCTATGCCGACTGACTGGTAACAAATAAATCATCAAAACTTATTCATCCCACTAACTTAAAGGATTGCCTATAGTGCGCAGACATTTTTTGTGGTGATGATACATAAAACTCACTCCCATGTGTATAGTCGGTTGACCAAAAACATAATACTATGGAATATGGACTCAATGGGGATAAGGATGTCTCTTTAATTTTAAGTATGATATTGGTGTAAAACATCTATTGATTAATTTATGCTAAAAAACCTAGTTTGTCATTTTTAGTATGATCTCTTTCTAACTATTTTTTTTTATTTACAAGACTCAAACCCTTATTTAAAGAATTTAGACTCAGTTCCACTTATACCAACCTAATGTTGGTTAATGTGGATAAGGATTTAATAATGCGACAAGAAATTCATCCATTCCCATTAAATCTAGGGTCTTGGTAAATACACTCCCAAGAATTTGCCATCCACCCCCCTTAAAATTTTTAACGCCATTTTGCCCTCCGGAAATTGGTATTTTCGGGAAGTTTAAAAAATTTAATTTTTTGGAAATTCAAATTTCTGGTAAATAAAAAAATTAAATTTTTAACCAAAAATGCGAATTTTCGGAGAAAAATAGATTTATATCTTCCGGTAGTACAAAAAGTGAAAATTTTGTACTACCGAAAATTCGAAATTCGAATTTCCGGTAGTACAAAGTGGAAAATTCGAAAATTCAAATTTTCGGTAGTACAAATTTTTCACTTTGTACTACCGGAAATTCGAATTTCCGGTAGTACAAAGTGAAAAATTTGTACTACCGGAAATTCTAATTTTCGGTAAGATATAAATCTATTTTTTACCGAAAATTTGCATTTTTGATTAAAAATTTAATTTTTTTATTTACCAGAAATTCTAATTTCTGGTAGTTTAAAAATTAAATTTTATAACTACCGAAAATTTTAATTTCTGGAAAAATAAATTTTTAAACTTTTAGGAAATTTCAATTTCCGGTAGTTATAAAAACGCTGTGGGGTGTATGCGGAAAATAAAAAAAACAAAAAAAGATATTTTTGTATTTTTACCCTTTAAGTGGAGTGAATGACAAAAATCTAGGGGTATATTTACCAATTCCCTAAATCTATACCGCAAGTTTCTTATCAATTACATAATAGTTGGTGTGTCTAATGGCTACATGTCCTAGGACGGTGGCCCTAAGCTAGGGAAAAATATATGTGTCTATGTGAGAGTACTCGTTCACATGGACAGGTGAACATGGGAATCTAAAAGGAGCAATTGATGTTAAGTATGATGAAATTGAAAGTTTATAATCTTTTATATATATCTTTTTTTAATACTGATGCGACTTATGAAAAGGAAAAAAAAAGAAACAATTGACTCTTATCTTTCTCTCCATTCTCAAGCTATATTATGCTCTGCACCCAAAAAAATATTTCTAATGTTACACAAATATTTAATTTTTGTGTAGGACCAAAATGTACTACAATTTTTAAATTTTTTTTATCGTGTTCCATTCCACCTTTAGTTGCCAGATTGTCACTCCTAATTCTCTAGTTAATGAACCCAATTTTCGTTCCAATCCTTCACATTACCAAAGGAAATGAACATATGTAGGTTAATTGAGAATACCATTTCTTATGTATATAATATAAAGAGTAGCTAGGGGTAGTGGTACACATCAATAATCAATAATAAATAGAATTTTGACAAAATTTAGCTATATTTAATAGTAGTAAATAAAATGGTAGATAACACACATTTATTCATGAGTGGGTTAGCTGTTAAAAATTCTGGCTAAGTAGCATTTTCCATTGCTTCTAATATAAATAGCCTGCTTCTAATATACCATCTTAAAGGCCTTTTCATTTTATGGTATGTTGTTTTTAACTTATAATTAAATACAGCACACGAGGAATCGAAGCAAGTTTCTTATGTATCTTCTACAAAGTCTTAGTAACATGGGTAGCATTGAACAGCACACTCATTGTATATCAGTAACACTATTTTCTGTACATCAGCAAACATCTTCTCATGTTAACTGGTTACGGATGCTGGCATACTACATAGGCTACGAATGGCAAATTTTAATTTGATGCACCTTCATCTGCAATGCATGTCATCCAAGGTTTTAAATTGTGGTCATCAACTACAATTGTGACCACACACTATCAAGATTTTTGAGAACTCCATAACTTGTCGATAACAATCATAATTACTGCTGCATTAGTAACATTTAATTTGTATGCAGTTTTTCACAATATCAATCGTCCTAGGTAACTGCAATTGTGGTTGCAATCTATCTTCTATTGCTATATAAGAAAATTAAGCCTTGGCCTCCTAGACTGACATGTGTCATCTCCAAGTTTGTGACACGTGTCATCTTTCCAATTTTTTTAATTAAAATTATTTTATTTGTTAATTTTTTACCCTTTTTATTAGAATAAGACCCGTACATTATACGGGTCAGCCGGGTCAATAGACTAGTTGCATTAGTAATTTAAAACCTTGATGTCATCTATGCTTGAATCCAACCTGATTCATTGTCTAATTCAAGAGAGAAAAGAGAGGGAGTTGGAGCTCAATCTTCAAGTTACCAATTGGAACATATGCTATTATGTGATATCGCAATCTCCACTCAATCTCATGAACATCCAATTGACTGGAATCAAAATTTACAATAGAAAACAATACAAACCCAAGTAGCATGCTCAGATTGCTTTATAAATTGTAGCCAGCAAGGCAAAACAAGAAGAAAACATAGAAAACTAGAAAAGAAAGGGGACAATAACTTGTGGGCTTGTGGCAATGTTAGATATTGCATTTTATATTTCCCTTTGTTGTCCTGAATGTGTTTATGTAGGTTTGGCAATTTGTAATGTGTGAAGAGGACAAGGTGCTTAATAGGTTTTAGACATTAAAGATAGCATGCCATCTTCCTTTATAAAACTTATACATGCCTTTATTCTGTCCTTTCCCTTCTTCTGGTGTCACCACTGACAAAATTGAATTGATGAAAGTGTTGGTGATGCATAAAATTTTAAAGTTGGTGTTTCTCTCAGTCTCAACCCAATTGTTTTGAACCAATCATGATTGATAATCTCACACAGAAAAGGTAAAAAGATTGCAGTTGACATGAAATTTATTAGTAGCCAAGCACCTACCTCTCTGTTCATTAGTGTGCTCATTTTCTTATTTTCTACTCTTCTAAATGTCAAATGGGAACAGTTTTGCTTTTGTAGTTTTGCAATTATATATGGATGAAACTTTAAACAAGGTTTTTCATGTTGATACAGAATTGCAAACTTTCACTTCATCTAGTTATATTGTGAGATCAGAACTGGATGCTGGATCACCAATTCATATTGGAAGCATTTAGTTTTGGACTTCGGACTTTATTGATCCTTAGAAACCATACATGATCATGCTCTCCCTTTGACTGAGATTTTCCTCTCCAATTCTGACAGCACAATTTGTTGAGAGGAAAGAACCTCTTAGGGGGTGGTGAAGGTGGTTATTAGACAAGAAAATGTGTACATGATATGCTCATCCACTCCCTGACTACTGAAAGAGAGTGAGGGATGATGATTTGCTCAATGGTAATGGCTGCTGCAGAATTAGCTGAAACAGTGAACTCCCAGAGGCCAAATTTTATTGGAACTAGTTGATGGATTCGACATGTACAAAGTATGAGAAAAAACCTGATAAATAAAACAAAACAATTTAAGTTGAAAATGAAAAGATTTGAGAGTTAACATGTGTCACAGTTTGATCTCTTAGGGAGGTGACATGTGTCACATCATAAAAGACTGGTATTTAATTTTCTTATGTATAAGATTTGGAAAATTACATGATGCAGATTATAGGGAACACATCAGCTCATGTCATGGCAGAATGATAGTGTGTGTTGGTATAATTCCTTCTATTAAGGGGTGAAGGGTACTTGACATGTCTCAACATCAAGTAATGCAAGAGCTCGGACTCGGCACATGACATCCTCTTCAAAGTTTGAAATTTTAATAATTTTGTAATTTGTTATATACATGTGTGTATTTTGTCACAATCTTAATTGTTAGTTTTTTAATCATTCCTTGGCACTCTAAAGTGCACCCGTTTGGTAAAAGCAGCCACAGCCCTTGTAAAATCTAGGGAAAAAAAATTATTTTCTTCACATTCAAGGGATCTGTTACTTCTGGGATACAAATATACAATGAATTGGCTACTAAAGTCAAACTATATGCGGCAGAAAATTTGGCAAAATGAATATCTATGTAGAGGGAGTCCATTTTCTTGTTTTTTTTTTTAACCTGGGTATCCTCGACGTGCAACTTGGAGACTAATCCCTCGAGATATTGAGATCCATTTCAGGAGTTGATCTCTCCCAACAGATGCTCTTCCATGCGTATGGTCTGGAGATCAAACTCCCGACATCATGGTTAAGGGATCCAGGTATCTTTCACCCGTGCCACATCATGTTAGTGACCATTTTCTTGTTTTACTTACACAGAAGAATGCTCACAGTTAAGACAATATTGGTTATTTAAAAACACAAAAATTAAGCACTCATTATTGATTGACTTGGCAATGTTTTTTATGAAATGCACTTTCTCTCCCTCTGACAAAGAAGCAATTTCGGTTCACAATGAATACTATTTGACACCATATATTAATTCCTCCACCACGTGTCAATTGAAGCAAGACGACAATCTATGTGCCTCTATATATATCCAACTCTCACTTCTTGGAGTCTCCCCACCCTTTTTTGGTTGCTTTTGTTGAATATTGACTGATAAATACTTAGAAAGAGTTAAGAGATTCATATTCCTATGGCAAGAAGCTGGATGAGAGTGTTATGCTTTGTCCTTCTCTTCTTCACATCAATTTTGATCTGCCATGATGCAAGGCCTCTTCCTCCCCCACTACCCTCAAGGAGCAACATTAGTGGTGAAAACCACCATGCATTCATAGAGAATGCAAAACAAGTGTTGAAGGAGATCATAAGAAGGCATCAGTTGTTGGAAACACAGTATAAGCCCAATCGACTTAGTCCTGGTGGCCCAGATCCTCACCATCACTAAAATCTTCCCCACTCTCAAAAAAGTGGGGAAAATATGAAAAATGCAGAAACAGAGGAAACAGGATCAATAACAACACTGAGATTCATTGGTTCTTCTACCTTTGTGTCTAGCTAGCTAGCTAGCTAGATTTTCATTCCTTTGTATTATAAATCCGAATTTTTGTGTGTTATTGGTATGTGTACCGTTTTTATGCAAGTTTCGTGAGGTTGTTAGATGATGAACCACAGCAATGGCAATTTTCAGTGATCCTTGATTAGATGTAATTTCATTTTTCAATTTTTCATGTGAGTGGAAGATTTGCCATGCTTAGGAAAAGAAAAATTCCACAATGCACCATTTCATGTACGTAGGAATAAATATGTGTAATGTCTTAGTGGGGTTATATAGTGCGTAATCGATTATTATAACTATTTAGGAGCTTCTTATAGTAATACTCTCTTTCTCTCTCTGGTTTATTTTCTCTTTTGGTGGTGGCTTATCCATTATTCCATTATATGTAGCATTTCCATCTTTTCTACAGCGGCATTTTCGAAGGAAACCAGTTCATTTGTTTCATGTGAATGAATATCATATATGATATATCTCAAAATTGTTAAGGCAAGTTTTGTAGTAATGGTTGTTTTTAGGTTTTTGTTTAAAAATACTCCTTTTGTTTTAAAATAACTGTCTAAAACAGGGCTTATCTTGAGAGTTTGGGGCACTGTGCGAACTAAAAAAAACGATGTTTTCATAATCATTTGAATATTGTCTTCTTAGTATTTTTTTGCTACAAAATCATAAATAACTCATTTATAATCAATGTTTTCTTAAAAAAAATATTTTCGAATCAAAACAAAACTATCAAAATTTATCTTGTAACATAGTATATCACAAATAAGATTTTAACAATTTTAATTTAGAAAAACTTCTCTCAGTAGATGCAATGGTAACATGGATAATTAATATTATTTTAATAAACTGTGTATACATTAGAAAAATAAATAGTGCCCTTAAAAATTATTCTACAGTAAATAAAGTTTTACATATCGATGTCCCTGTTAAAATAGAGCCATGTGCAGTCGCACATCTAGAACATACTCAGAGCCACTGGATTAAAATTATGTACAAGGGATAGAAAAAGTCATTAATTAATAGTTTGAATTAAAATTATGTACAAGGATAGAAAAATTCGTTAAATAGTTTCAATTTCAGAAAAACGTAATTTCATTTACTATTTTGCATTTTTTTTAGTTTAGAAAAGGTGGTTTAGATCCTTTTTTTTGGGTCAAAAGGGGTGGTTTACATCAAGTGGTAAGATAAAAGTTAATTTTGAATCAATGACAATATGTGTCAGCCCACATTGACTACTACTATGTGTTCTCATTTCACTGGTAACTCTCTTATTTCATTAAGCGATTAAAAAAAAATGAATATCTTATTCTTAATAAAAAAATGAATCTCTAAACAAAAAAAATTAAAGAGATAATTATTTTGATATAAATCACATAATTAGTTTATCTCAAACATTTTAATGAATAATATAAGACATTTAGCTCCCCTTTGCTACAAATTAAATTACGAAAATATTAAAGCCCTATATAATTGCCTGCGACATGGCATGTGAGAAGCATCTTTTAATTTGTTTAACACCAATCTGATTCCCAATTAGTGCTGCTCCACTTAAAGCAAATTTCATAACAATATGCAGAGCGCTCTCTTAACCATTTGAGGGCAATGAGACTTCTCCCACATGTGGAAAGCTCTGAAATAACTTCCTTTTCATATGCCTTAATTTGTTCTCTGATGCCCATTAATATTAATATAAATAATTTGTCCTTAGAAATTATGAACTAGATTGTCCACGTATGTTAAACTCAATTGATTAAAAGGATTTGATCAATTGCATTTCTCAGGTGCATGGGTTGTTATATATAGACGAAAGGGGTAGCCTAAAAGGAATTTTCTATTAAGTCACAAACCATGCACAATAGCTAGTTAATTGACATATTTTGACTCAAAATTTTAAGAATATATGTATATATAGAGGAGGAGGGATCAGATTACACGGTGTAACACTTTGGTCAATGTTACACCGCTAATAACTCTTCAGCGGATAATTATATTCTAAAACACACCGTTAGATTAAAAGTTATTATAATATAGATCATTCCTGTAAAATTTCACATCAATCTAAAATCATTTGATGTGTCATTGAGATATGTTAAAATTCATACACTTTAAAATACATTAATCTTGATGTATCTCAATGACACATCAAATGATTTTAGATTGATGTAAAATTTTATAGAAATGATCTACATGATAGTATCTTTTAATCCAACGGTGAGTTTTAGAATATAATTATCCGGTGAATAGTTATTAGCGGTGTAACATCGCCCAAGAGTTACACCGGTATAATTTGATCCTTCCTCATAATTTGATCCTTCCTCATATATGAGGAAGGATCAAATTACACCGGTGTAATACTTTGGTCAATGTTACACCGCTAATAACTCTTCAGCGGATAATTATATTCTAAAACACACCGTTAGATTAAAAGTTATTATCATATAGATCATTTTTGTAAAATTTCACATCAATCTAAAATTGTTTGATGTGTCATTGAGATATGTCAAATGTCAAAATTCATACACTTTAAAAGACATTAATCTTGATGTATCTCAAAGACACATCAAATGATTTTAGATTGATGTGAAATTTTATAGGAATGATCTACATGATAGTATCTTTTAATCCAACGGTGAGTTTTAGAATATAATTATCCAGTGAATAATTATTAGCAGTGTAACATCGTCCAAGAGTTACACCAGTGTAATTTGATCCCACCTCTATATATATATATATATATATATATATTTCATTTATATTATATTTATTTAACTCATTTCTAACCAGTAAATTAAAACTAGGAAGGCAATTCTAGCGTTGACATTAATGTTCTTTTTTCATTAAGGTACTTCATCAATACATTTAATTTGTTTTTAAAAGTTACCTCCTCCTAGTCCTAACTAGTGTCCTAAAAGCTCAATAAAAAAATAGAAAATATTTATTCCAAAATATAACATTTAATTCAGTAATAAAATTAAATATAATTTGTTAACATATATACATATCCACTTATTTTTCATAAGAAATAGCTATATAATTAACTTAAAATTTGTTAAATACATTGAAAGTAATGTACTCCTTCTAAAGAACAAGTGAATATACGTTAGCTATTCATTGTATGATTTGCTAACTTACATTCATTTATTTTAAATTAATGCCTTAAAATTTGTTAAATACACTTAAATGTGTAAACTGTTATACTCTTTCTAAAAAACAAGTGGAGTGTATATTAACAATTTCCTATTAAACATTATACTGTTTATATAATAAGACTTTCTAGTTTTAATTCCTTAATTAATATACTTAAGACAATCTATCCATTTTTTAGAAAAAAAATTGTTTATATTTTTGTTATCGTAAATAGAAAAGTGAGATAGTGTGAAAAGACAAGTATATAATAGAAATTTTTTGTCAATAAAACTATTCATTAGTTAGTGTGAATCAACCCTAAAATGATTTATATTATAAAACGGTTGGAGTAATATGCTTTTGTGTGACTCCCTCACTATGAATTTGGATTAAGTGAGTGCGTCGTGGGGTGTGAGAGGCACTTGATCTTGATATATATCAACAAAAGCTTGGGAGATAAAGAATGGATGTATGGAAAATATTTATTAATCAATAAGTTTATGCTTGCACTTTTACATTAGTGGTATTCTGGATCAACCAATTAGCTAGTCAATAGTCATCATTAATTCTTCCGAAAGTCAACATGTTTTTTACTCATTCTTTTATAGATGGAGGTTATCTGGGTCATAGAAAAGTAGAAAACTATAAGGATAATATTGCTTTTCTTTTCGTTTTTTTTTTTTCCTTTCGATCAAAAAAAATATTGATCATACTCTTGTTTAGAAACACTAATAAAGAAATATTTAATTAATAGGCACTATTAAATGCTTATAATTATTTAAAAAAAGTAAGTATTAAAAATATTTTTTATGTGTTAATGTATAATACATAAATGTTTATCTTTTCATTAAATAAAATACTTTTTTGTTTTAATTTGTTTTCTTAGTTACTCTAGTATTTTAAAGCCTTAATCTAATACAGGATGACAATGTGATCTAATAATTTAGAGAGTTCAGATTATTTTGTAACTCAAAGGATAATTAGTGGCACAGTTGTGGGTCGGTTATCAGAAAACATTTTGTTACCACATGAATGGCACTTTTTTCTTTTTCTGTCAGATTAAAAAAAAAAATTGTGCTCCAAACCATATCGTTGCTCGGCCGGTACTAAACCTTAGAATATATATATATATATATATATAGATAATCTTTTATATATATGTTATGCAATGTATAATATAATATATCAAATTGCAAAGTTCAACTGTTATATCCATTATGTGGTGAAGGCGAAAGAAAGTATTTTCTATTCTATGACGGCTGAGGTAATATTAACAATGACAATCTTTGTGGCCGTTATAAATTGAAAATGTACATAATGTGGTCTTCATTCATTACCTGTGTAAAAGTTAATTATATACAATAAATATTAACATTAACATTCCTACCTTATTGGTTTTTGATAGTTTAATTTCAATATATATTGAATTTTTTTGACAGTTAGCTTCTTTATGTTGAATTTGCAACAGTTTTAAACAAACTGTATGAGACGCATAAAGCTTTTTAGTTTTTAACTTTGTATTTTTTTTGGGTTTAAGCCAGGTTATCCCTCGCGTGCGTGCGAAGACTAGTCCTTTGAGCCGGGTAAAATTTTATAGGCGATAAAGTTCTATTATGCAAGATTTAAGGCTGTTGGATTAAACTGAGAGAAACCCGTATCATCTCACCCAAATATAAAAAAATTAAATATATAATTTAATAAGCAATTAATCATCGCTGGATCAAAAGTCAAAACTGCAATTTCGTTAATTTAAAACTCCATAAACATAAAAGGATCCAAATTCCATCGTCATCTTTGTTGTTGTACATGTCATCAATTATATCATCGTCTTTTTGAAGGTTGTTTTAATATTGGTTGCATTGTGAGACTGCCGCCATCTCCCCTCTAGGACGTTTTGTGTCTTGTCATCTTTATTGTTTTTTTCTTTGTCATCTTTATTGTTTAGATAAACTGATGTATGATATAAAAATGTAAAACATTATCTTAATTTTTAAGGAATTAATTACAAATGTAAGCTCTTTTAAAAAAAATAATGATGTCAAAAAATTAATATATCTAAAATTATTTAAATATTAAAATAGATTATATTTTTATAAACTATTATATATCTGACACCAAATTTATGAATTAATATAGCTTTTTAGGACTTGCTCAACAGTCAACATCTACCTTTGCTTTTGGCAAATGGATAAGCTTTTCAAGGTTTTCTTCCCAAATCTAAGAATATACCGTGTCTAAACGTGGGAATTATCCATGAGTAAAGATATACAGCAATGATAGGCTAACACCTATTCCACCATGTAATATCCATGTGATATAAATAAAACTCAAAATTTGGGTGTTGTATGGTGGTCCATGTAATATTATGTAAAGATATATATGTAGGGATTTTCTTTCTAATATTTTTAAGGATATCTTTTGGCATAAAATTCACACATATGATTGATTTTGTGTGTGAATTTTAATTGGCTTTAATATTAATTTAGTCCCTATAAAAATAGTCAAACTTTTTTTGTCCTCCTTTTATTTTATTTTTTGATTTTAGTCCTTGGAGTGAGTTGACCGCTTACGTGGCAAAAACTGCTGATGTGGCCTTGCTGACGTGGCTTGTATAAATGGCACATTACCTGATACATCCCTATAAACATATTACATTTTGAATTTAGTCCCTCTAAAAAAAACGTTTTGAATATAGTCCCTTAAAATTTATATTTTGATTTTAGTCCTTCTCTTTCCCCTTTCCCCTCCCCACCCTTCTCTCTCCTCGGGCCACCACCACTACAACCTCCTCCTCCTCCTCCATACAACAACAACAACAACCCCTCTCTCTCCCCTTTCCCTTCCCCACCTTCCCCCTCACTTCCACTGTCCCCCCCCCCCCCCATTCACCTCACTCTCGCCCCCCCACCTTCTCTCCCCATTCGCCTCACTCCCGTCCCCCCCACACCTTCCCCCTCACTTCCACAGCCACTGGTCCAAAAATATCTTTCATTTCTGGCCTTTCTCACTATCAATAACATGGATAAAACAGATCAAAATCGAAAATAGATCCCCAATTTCGAAATCGAAAACATATCCCCATTTCGTTGTTGTTGTTGATCTACGATTTTCATTGTTGATGTTCTTGTTGTTGTTATTGATGATGTTGTTGTATCTGCAGATCTTCGTTGTTGTTGTTGTATCTGCAGATTTTTATTGTTGTTGTTGTTTCCATTTGGTGGTGAGGGTGGAGAAGGAGGTGGTGGACGTGGGGGTGGTGGAAGAGGGGTGGTGGTGGAGGTAGGGGTGGGGATGGTGGTGGAGGAGGGAGGAGAAGGAGGTGGGGGTGATGGAGGTGGGGATGGGGGTGGTGGTGGTGGTGGTGGTGGTGGTGGAGAAGGGGGAGAAGGAGGTGGAGGTGGTGGAGAAGAAGATGGACTAAATTCAAAACGCGTATTTTTTACGGGGACTAAATTCAAAACACGTATTTTTTATAAGGACTAAATTCAAAACACATTTTTTATAGGGACTAAATTCAAAACCTAATATTTGTATAAGTATGTGTCAGGTGACGTGTAAGCCACGCTGGTGCCACGTAGGAATTTTATAGGGACCTCCTAGTGCCACATCAGCGGTCAACGCTAGTGACGCTAGTGAGGGACTAAATTCAAAAAAAAAATAAAACGAGGACTAAATTCAAAAAAATAAATAAAACAAGGACGAAAAAAGTTTGACCTTTTTTATAGGGACCTAAATCAAAAACCCCCTATATTACAGGGACCAAATTAATATTAAAGCCATTTTAATTTGAATCAATTTATTTTGTAAATATTAAAAATTTAAATTTAAACTACAAAAACAATGTGTAAGTGCTAAAGTTAAATATGTGATGTAGGATTAAGTTTTTCTTCTTCTCAAGCAATGCTATATAAGAAATTCTTTTAAAAAATTATTCTATAGTACGAAAAGTTTTTTTTTAATTTGTATGAATGACTTTGATTTATTGAGTATAAATAAGTGATCATGTGGTTAGTTTTAAAACAAGTTAACACATAACCCACCATGTATAATTATGCCTTCCTATACATTCGTAACAAATCATATCGAAGAATACCGTTGAAAAATTAATTGATGGTTAAATTAGTTTTATTTTTCCATTGAAATAAACAAGTTATTGTGTAGGTTATTTGTTAAAAAGACAATATTAATTAAACTGCACTCGTGACTGATAATTTTAAGTGCTATATATATCAAGTTTTAGAAACAATTTAACTCCAATAATACTTGTATGAAATCAAGTCTCGAGACCTAATTTGCATTAAGGTATCCATGTCCATAAAGCCCAGCGGATTTGTTTGAAAATCACAAGAGACATGCATAATTAATAGGACTCTATTAGTCTTTTTACTCGAAATGGTAATTGTAGAAATCAGATAAGGGCAAACGCAAAGTGCCTTTCCGCTTTTGTGGACATAAATAATGGTGTTCCAATTGAATTCGTTTCACATGTTCGAAAAAAGATTGTCTTTATAATTTTGGTGTAGGAATCCACCGCTTTTCTTCCCACATGCCTATACGTGGGTAATATACGTATGTATTTATATTAAAATTTGAAGCCTATTTTCATTAATAAATAAAGCTACCTAATAAATTTTCTTTTGGAGTATTGAGGCACTGTCTAGTCACCACATGCATTTACTGTTGGATATATGGATAAAATATTAAAGGACATGATTTGTTGATATAATGGTCAAATTTGCTGACATACATGAGTGTGGGACTATGATTTGTAGATGTAACATCATTGTAAAAGTTGATGAATGGTAAAAAAAGAATAGAATTTAAAATAATTAAACAGCACATAAGGACCAAAAGTCTAAAACAAAAAGAGCATGCAAGCTGAAAAGTTGTGACAAGGCTCTAAGAATTGAATCAAAAGAACATGTCAATTTTCATACAAGTGTATCAAAAGCTCCAAGCACTAGTGTTCAAGGAGGAAGCATCAATTCTCGTAATTAAATTTGGGCATATTTTGTGCTTTGATTTAGTTGTTTTTTTTAATAAATTTTTGCTTATCTAAAAAAAAAAGAGGAATCATCAATTCAATTATAGGCTATGGACATCTAGGTTTTGACATGTGTCACCTCTCAGATTGTGATATGTATTACCTTTTAACTCTTTTTATTTTAATTAAAAATTACTTTATTTATTAAATTTTTTACTATTTTTATTAAAAAAAACCTATATTTTATACGAATCAGATTCATAAACTAGTTATTCAATAATACGTGGAACATCTTGAAAAAGGCAAAAAATTCAAGTTTTTTCTTTTTTTACCATTGGGCTGCATCCCATGTCCTCTTATGAAACCCAAGGGACAAATAAGAGGAACCAATAACAAAAAAAAGGGACAAATACGAGGAACCAATAACAAAGAAATATTCTATATGGGATATACTTTTGTACACCGAACTACGGATTATACATGTCTTAAACAAATCCTATGAAATGAGCCGCACGACAGTTGCATTCCGGTAAGGGAAAAACGACATTGCAAACCGAACAAACAGCTTGTTAGTTGAAGCCATTTCTGGCGTGGCCATGTGATTTTCTTCTTCCTTGTTTTCTTTTTGGAAATAGTTGCTGCCATGTGATTGTGTACACCACAAAACGTTTTCTTATTTCATGGCATGTAAAATTGATGCAAATAATATAAGGGTCTAGTCTAGTGCATGTGGAAAGGATAACCTATGACTGGGTTTGGTCGGTTCATTTATGCTTAGTGAGAGGGAAAAAAAACCAATCAAATTAATTAGCTTTTATCCAAAATGAAATTTGCCATTTATAGAAACAAATTGAACTTGATAGAGAGGCTGAAGGAATAACCCAAAAGAGAGAGAGATAAGAGACAAGTGTTGATGTTTTAGCCATCTCTTTACACAACCTTGGATGTATATAAAGAGGCCATGCCCTTGCTTGCTATATGAGCTACTTCACAAACGCAAACACAAACACACACACAACATAATTAGCATTTGAATTTTGTTTTCTTGCCACTTGAGTTTTTACTAAGGTCATGGCTACTTCAATGATGTCAAGAGCGCTGGTTCTCTTCCTTGTTGCTGTTCCAATATTATTTGTGAGTTCAGAGGCAAGAGTACTTTTGCCTAAGTTCTCAACCATGATGAGCACTAAAAAGGTTAGGAGTGAACTACTTTTGCGTGACTTGGTCAACAATTTAAGAAATGGTGGCGAGTACTATCGCCACAAGAGGTCGATGCTGCAGGGTGGGAAATTGGAGAGAATGTCACCTGCTGGGCCAGATCCACAGCATCACTAGTGTTGTTGGGTACGAGAGTACTACTGGATCAGTATTGCTTGCTAGAGGAGGAAACTTTCATGACCAAAAAAAAAAAGAGAGGAGGAAACTTTGACTGAAAGGGATTAATCCTTATGTTTCTCTTTATCTCATTTTTTTCCTCATATAAATAAATTAATCCTGTGAGCATACACAAAAATTTATAGAAATGAGAAAGTTTCCAGTATTTTATCTTAATACTTGTTTTAATCCTTATTCTTATTAAAATATGTCATCACTAGGGATGTCAATTTAACCCATACCCATTGGGTACCTGCAAAAATTATCCATGATGGAGAGGGTAATTATCCGCTTAATGGGTACGGGTAATTACCCGCAAATTTTGATAAAAACGGGTGCAGGTACCGGTACTTTAGTACCCACCCGCCCCAGACCCGCACACACACGTATATATTAATATTTATAAATTTATATTTATATATGCACATATATAATATTAAATTTAATAAATTTCCGAAGGGTTTGTTTGGGAGTTTTGGAGGGAGGTGAGGGTTTGACAATTTGAAAGGGAAGAGAAGGTGAAGGAAATGTAAGATAGTCTCCTACCTTGTATGGATGCTTATTTTCATATAAAATAATCAAAACCTCCAAAATAACCTCCAATTTGGAGGAATTCAAAAAATGTACTAGGGAGATGACTTTGGAGGGCTCTTAGATACTTATTCTCTTTTTATAAAACTCTCAATAAGTAAAATATTGGTAATAAACCCTCCCCCCTCCAAAACTCCCAAACAAACTATAAAGAAACATAGAAGCTTTCTAATCCCAGTAACCCACAAGACACTGTAGTCTAAAAAACATTTCTTTTTTTGCTTTTCTTCATTGTGAGACACAGTTTTGTGTTGCACTAATCTATTTATTCAGACATGATTTTATGTGTTGTATTTAGAATTTTATTATGCGTTGTAAAATTTACTTAATTTTCGGATATAAGATTATGTGTTGCATTTGAGAAATTAATTTTTGATAGCTAATTAAAGTGCGGGTAACAGGTACTTAAGTACCTAGTGGGTAAGGGTATGGAGATCAAAGTTGTTACCCACGCGGGTATGGGTACGGGTATTTTTTTTTAAGTTGCGGGTATGGGGACGGGTACTACAGTACCCTACCCATTGCCATTCCTACTCATCTCATCTGGTTAATTAATATTCTATTTATAACTATACACATTAAGAAAGAACTTCTTACCATCACCAAATTAATTATTGAAGCAACATCAAATTGTCCTTACAAAGAGCAAAACATATACCATTTACTTACATTAAATAACCAATTTGATGTCTTCAGATTAAAGGAGTATATCATTAGAGGACTAAAATATACATTTACTCTTTTTCTAAACTTCTCGCTAACTCAATATATAAAGGCCTTAGATATTTATAGATATGTGATTTAATCATATACATTTACTTATATTTTAAATATCATACTATATGTTAAAATAAAATGATTCAATAAAGTGTTAAATAATTTTTGAATTTATGCAGTTTTATAGATTTAACTAGAAAGTTGACCCGTGCTATCGCACGGGTTGTATTAAATTTTATACATGATATGAAATAATATTTGTTTATATAATAATTAGCTGATTTATAATATATTATAAATTTATAATAGTGTTAATTCTGTGATGTTATTTATCTTAGTTAAATATATAAACTCCGTGTTATTAAAACAATACAACTTAGTTAAAAATGATATAGTTATCATTGTTAAAACAAAAAGAAAAATAATATTTCAACCTATTTTTGTCAACAATAATATTATAACTTGAAAATTATAAAAAGCCATAAGAATTTCAGAACCAAATGAAACAAAAGCTAGAAACAATTAACAATTGCTCATGCATATGGATAAAAGTGAAGATCAATTCAAATAAACAAAATAAACAAAATAATTTTTTAGTCGATAGTAATTTGCTATATTTAATATAAAATATATAAATGAAACCCGTAAGCAAATATGATTTTATATATCAAAAATATTTTTTTAAAAAAAATTCACAACCTGAAAAACTTATCGGACAAAAAATATAAATGAAATTCGTAATTATTCATTCCCACTTTAATTTCACAAAAACATATGTACTTTTTATGATTAATAATTCTCTTACTATAGTTATTGCTAACTTTGTATTTAAGTCTCATTTGTATTTTGTAGGCATTTTCTGAAAAGTAAAAAGAAAATCTGAAAAAAAATGCCATATTTGTATTTTTTATTTGAGAGATTTGAGAGATAACAGTATAATCAAAGAGAAAAAAAAAAGAAATCAATATTTACTTATATTGATGTAAACCAGGTTTTTTATACTACTCCTAAATTATATTAAATGACTGTTTGAAGTTTCTAACTGGTATTGCACAAAAATCGATGCACGTTGCAGTAATAGATGGATTAGGAAATTCACTGTAGGGTACTGTATCAAACTTGCATGAGTTTTAATTATACTATAGATTAGAAATCTTATTTCAATGCATCCGATGCTATGGTTAATAATATACAAGAAAGACTGCACTCATATCTTTGCCCTCTCCTTCAGGAATCCACAGTAGTTAATAAGTCACATTATCTTGAATTATGTTAGGATAGCAACACTGAATCAGGGTGCATATATATTTATCCTCTTTTATGTATCATCAATATTCACATCAAAAGTCATATCTTTATAAATTTTTTAATTTCCAATAGCAGTTTGGAAAAATTCAACTATATTTTTATAGAATAGAATCGCTTCATTCTGCGCGAGGTGGCAATTTTAGGAGGTACACCAGAATACTTTCCAAACAAGAAGGCAGATGCAGCCAGATCTTACATTTAGCTTCATGTTGGTGGTAGCCAAACACCGCCATGAAGTCAGCACAAGCACTGGCTTTGTGCAGGAAGTAAGTTTACACGTTGCACTTGCACATTGACTATACAAAGGAAAGAGTAGCGATGCCACAGTCTAATTTAAAGAGCTTTCTTTGTTTTACTTTTTTATATCCATATGTAATTTCATCAGCAGATTAATCCATTATCACAACTTGGGAATTCAAAACCATATGGCTGTCAGTTCCATTCATACGCCAAGTTCTAAGACATTGCAAAATTCTATGTTCTACTTTTTCTAGCTTATTTTCTCTTTCTGAAGTTTTCTATAGCAAAGTATTGCAGATCTCATTTCCTAGACCTTGGTGTAACAAAGGCCAGAAAATAACTAAACACTGAGGGAGAAGACAAGTAAGATAAAATGAAGTCAAAACCAAAAATATATTGCATTTCCTCTTCTTTTTCGACCCTTTCATAAGCTTTACATGCTACCCAAAAAGGGGGAGCAAGAATATTTTAAATATAGCTGAACCACAATATACAGATATGTAGGGAAGGTAAAGCAAGGAAGGGAAAAAAATTATATTTCCTAATATTAATCGAGTCCAATGAATGCTTGACAATTCATTCAACATAATGAAAACAGCAAGGTTCCTGATTTGCGTAAAAAAAAAAGGGGGGGGGGGGGGGGGGGAATTAACTTACAAGTTCAGTTGTCATTACAGAATTCTATCAATAAGATAAAATAGCCGACAACAGGATGTTAACAAGCAAGGGCAACAAAAACAAAACTTTCTGTGTAACCTGCATACCTAGTTATGCTCCTTTATAATTCCAAATTTGTGGCCAGTTCAAGGGAATGGAAAAGGAAAATCTCCATCCCTTCACCTTTGAGTCTTCTTTATCCACTCCAGAATATGAAAACAATCTTCCCCCTTCACAAAATGCCTTCATAAAAAAAAAAATTAATCTTTTGCACCAAGGAATATAATCAACACTGCATGTTCATAAATGTATACCTATATTCTGTATTAAAAAAAGGTACCTATTTTTGGTGCGGTAAGACTTTAGCTTAGCAGCTTCTCGGTGACTAGAAATATCTCTTGACATTGTAAGGTGTTCGGGCACAAAAAGACTTCCATTAGAATCATGGTATGCATCATGAATGAAGTTGAGAACGGTTTCCTGGAATGAGTTGTTCATCTTAAAATCAGCATAAGTATTTTAAAATAATAATTGACCGAGGAACAGAACAGCAAACACTTTCCTTCAAACACACACACACAGTGACGAAAACCACTACTTGGGTTCAACAAAAGGACTTCAATAAACGGCTTCTTAAAGCCCCTTAAATAATAGATACTCGTGATGACGTCCACAATGCAAGTGTGACCGTGTCAGCAAAAAATCCATTTTTCATTTAAATTGTTTTAAAGCATTCTTTGAAGTAAAAAGGCAGGTAGAGTTGTTAGTACCTAGGGATGGAGGAAGAGATGTAGGATATAATTGTACTAGCATTTTAATTTAATATTATTTCTAAAATTGGGTGAGAGACCATGATAGTTGTTGGCTTTATAGTAGAATCAGTATACATCAGAAATTGCATGAGAATGATCATATATGCACATGTAGTAACAGCCAGTTGGAAAAGATTCAATTGTTATACCAGAGGTTTAGAAGCATCAAGCCAATGGTATATACGTTCATTGCGAAACCATGTCAACTGTCTTTTGGCAAAATTCCTGCAGAAAATTATCAAGTAAGAGCACTACCAAATAACCCAATCAGCCAAACTGCTGTTCTATACCAACAAAACGTGACAAGCATCTAGGTGCAAACAAATATAAGTCTGCTGGAAACAAAATACCAAACAACAGCAGAGACAACGTTCTGATAATAGGTGCAATAGCACTTCAGGCGCTATAGCTTTTTTCCTTAAAAAAAAGAGTTTAACATAGCAACAAGCATTTTCTCAGTAAAAAGATGGTAAGAATCCAACTCAACTAAGTTGAGAAAGTAGCAGAATAGCTAGAAGTTTGTTCCACAAACAAAATGGTGAAGCATAAGCTGCCATCCTTGACCTAAAATATATGATGGTTGAGCGAGGAAAGCTTTTTAAGTAACAGCGCATGCGGGGTACTAGTTCAGTACATAGTTTTTAAAAGGGACAAGAAGTAAACATCTAAACAACCAACCAACTAATTTGCCCAAAATTTTTATCAGAATACTATGATAGTGTTATTTTGGAAGTTCATGAATCAGAACTGTCTTTTTCTCACAGATCAGTTTAAGCTGAACATAATTTAGTTAATATCACGGGTACAACTTCCATTGTGCATATTGTCAAGCTTTGCATTTAAGTTTACAAAAACCCCTCCAGTGTCTGTTTTAAATCATTCTCTTTCTAAATTAGAGCTTAAAAAAGACACCAAGTTGGGATAGGGATATGGCTATGTGATGAATCCAGCAACTTATCAGTAATACTATAAATGAAAACACTACTCTTCACTGACAAGAGAAAACATAAGTCAGGCTGACAGGCTCACATAATCATATCTCGCCTTTTAGTTTTGGAGTATAACTTATCATAGTTATACTTTGCCTCTTTTCTTTCTAAATAAAATTTCTTATTATATGCTTGGAGGCAAGCAAGAATACAAATACTGAAGGCAATCTACAGTAGTCATTGATGCCATCCAAGAAAAGAATGATCACAAAACCGATAATTTAGTGTTTCAAGAATATTAACAAAGCTTTTGGGGAATTTGATCACAATTACAAATTTTGCAGTCAACCAAGACCATGCATGAAAAACTTCCTAGAAGAGGCAGCATTGAGAATTGAAGCAGTGCTTCCTCTTGCACTATTTTACTTGTTGGTCCAAGGCATCTCAAATTGTTATTAGACACACAAAAATGAGAAAAGATCCTCTCATATTCTTAAAGTTCTCAAACTCTAAAAGAATATACTTTGCATTCAAGATATTTCATTTAATCTGATTGTTCAACTACAACAAACCAACAATTGTAACTCAAACAGAACATGTTGTCAACAGTCACCAGAAAAAATCTGCTTAATTGGAGAAAAAAAAATTTACTCTGTAGAAACATTTGAGGAACAAAAATATACGCAAACAAAAATCATTTAACAAAATATTCAATTTGGATACATACATTAGATTTTAGTGAATAACTAAAGAAACAAAAATGTGCTGCTACCATTATATAATGATGATAACAAAATGAATTACCGTGATGCTTTTTGAAATTCAGACAAGAATCTGTAAAATTCTCCAACTGAACTCTGACCCCCTTGTTGTCTGCATCCTTGTAAGTACTCCATGGCCTGAAATTAGTGAATCGCATATGCAAAATGTAAATCAAACCATTCCAACTATTTCTATAGAAAATGCAATGGTCAAATTAAGTACATGTACATCATATAGGCCAACAACAATATTAGATTGCTAATATCATTATCAGAATTACAATAGTGACCCAAATTTCAACTATAATTTAAAGCTATACTTGAAACAATAAAAAAGTGGGAGAATGTTCAGCCAAACATATTTCTTAAAGCATATGTGAATGTGGTACACAATATGCAGATCTTTCAACCAACTAATTTCATCATTTGAATTTTATAGTAACAGTGAAATGTAAATATATAACATATAACAGTATACTTGTCTGTAACCAATTGCTCGTGTTGCAGAATTGGAGTTTGGATGAAGACCCGTATCAAGAAGCCATTGAGCCTCAGACAAAATCCCATCCCTTCCTGTAGTCAAAGCAAACAGTAAACACAGATTGATGTGCACGTGCATACATGTAAAGAAGAATGTTCTATAAAATGTATGGGATTCATATACAAATTCTGTGTTTCCAGTTCATGATATACCTAATAGCATATCTTCACAACGATAATCAAGTGATTTATAGAGGTCAATTCTGTCGCTAGAAAGGAAGAAACACATAAACTCATAGTCTAACTTTGACGGGTCGGTTTCTTTCATTGCATCACAATAAGCATTCATATCAGACGACTCAGAACCATCAACAACTCCACAATCACCCTGTTTCCTGAAAGAATCATATGGTACCCGAAAAGCAGAAGGAGGTGATCCACTAGACTGCCATTCCAAAAGAATATAAATAAATGGTGAATTGATGATATAGTCCAGACAACTTTGTAATCCAAAAATAATCATACATTTCACATATACATCGACAGAAAAATACAGATATAAACAGTTAATTCACTAGTAAGCAGTCAGTTACAGTTAAGCACATTTAAGAGAGATAAGATAAGAGTACCAGATTGAAAAAAAAAAATAACAAATTAAATTTTTTTGGATATTGTTATGTAAGTTGACAATGTAATTGTGCTTGTATCATATTTGCACCCATGTGTAACAAATGAAAGAGAGAAAGACAAGCCAAGAAAGGATACTAAACATCAACATTGAGAGTTTTTTTCAATCTTTCAGTAAAGGTTAGTAGCCAGCAAAGAATTTAGAGTTGCTTATGTGTAACTTCTTAAAACTGCAAGCTTACCTTAATAATCTCTAGGCTACGCCGTAATCGGTACCAATCATTCACTGCTAAAAGTTGGGCCTTTGGATCACCTGCTTTTACCACCAACTGCACAGCAGAATCCCAGTCATCATTACTCTGTAGTTCAGCTAACTCTAGATATACTTGAGATGCAATCTCTGGGGAGGCTTTAGGTACATCTGGCTTTCCATATATGAACCTTGTAAACAAAGATAAAACCACACAACTCATTCGTATATGTTCCACATAAGCTGGTCTGTGCGTACTTACAAAAAAGAAACTCAATAATGATGTGAAATAAAATAGCGATAATTCACTAAAACAGTGGATGTCCAAACAGTAGCATCTGACTGAAGTTTATTTATATTCTACTAGTGTTGTTAAATTGCTGCCATGGTGGTGCCATGGTGTAATGGCATGGCGGATTCTGTGCCAGCCACCATAGGCCGCAGTGCCTATTATATCTGCCATGTTTCCACCATAGACCGCAACATCATATTTATATGGCGGATTTTTGGCTGGCTGCCATAATTCGCCATCCATCATTGATAGATAACACTGTATTCTACAAAAGCCAAACCAATAGGTCCTCTAGCTCCGTATCTTAGTGTTAACTGAACATTGACAAAGACTAGTGAATTGCCATAATATACTTACAAATATACACACACGTTTTGAGAACATTAGTTATGCAACACTCAGAACCAAGTCTGCATTACTTTTTCCCTGATATTACATTAATGTATAATCAATTAATCATGCTACTATATAAATATCTGAGAGATTGCTAATGAAATGAATGGCTTCATCAGCAGATTGTGGAAATAAGAAAAGTGGATTTCATTTACTATTTATGCTTTCTTATTAACATTTTACAGATACATGATACAAAACCCTAACTCTATGCAACAAGTAATAAGTTCCATATGAAAGAATAAGTAGTTAACAAAGTCATAACAGGTAACTGAAAAAGACATACCATCTTAAATAAAGTCCAGTGCCCCCAACAACTATGGGAACACGGCCATTGTCAAGAATACATCTTGTGGCTTGCCTTGCATCCTCAAAAAACTGCCCAACAGAATAGTCTGATAAATAATAATTAGTTTTAATCCGGGAAAAGAAAAGTCCTCCAAAGATCCAACCACAAAAGGATCAATATGAAGATAATCATAAACAAATATAGCTTAGTCCAACAGAAAACACACCTTCAGATGGGTGAAGTATGTCAACCAGGTGATGTGGTACCTCCTAACAAGAAAAACAAACAAAACAAAAGTGAAAAAAAACTACAAACTAATGTTCCAAACGTGATTAATACAGCTATATAAGAAATCCAAAAACATACAACAGACGATCCAAGTCACAATTGCAAGGAACAAAGTGCACATGTTTCTAACAGAGGCCAATGTAAAGCAATACATCATGTCACAACTATACACACCTTTCTATCATTTAGGGAAGGCTTGGCGGATCCAACGTCAAGACCACGATACACCTGTGATAACACAATCCAACGAAGCAATCTTAAATAAAGAAAATATCAAAACTAGTTCCATTATTATTGAATTACGGGGTGTGTGTGTGTGTGTGAGAGAGAGAGAGAGAGAGAGGAACTGAAAAATGTAACTGTTATTGTCAATTCTGAATCCGACGATACAATGAGCAGAACCTCATATGTATAGAGGTTCAAGCTCTGAGAAATAACTGCAAATCTAAGTACTAACTGATTCAGTTGCAGTTAGTTACAGCAGTTACAGTATCTAGAAGCATCTAGTCTAACTGAGACTAACTAAAGAGACAAGTTTAGTTATCTGCAAAATGCACAATGCTGCAAAATACAGTGCAAACTGCAAAATAATCCAATGAATAACTGAGAGAGTGCGAAGGTTGGAGCTTAAAACCCTACGAAAGTACCACTACCACCTACAATACGCAAAGCAACAACACGAGAAGAAGAGAAGCACTGCAAATAGAGTGAGGGAAATGAATGTTCGGTTTGTTTTGTTTCGTTTGCTTGTTTGTTTGAATCTGCGTACCTGGACAGAGTCGGCGCTGACGATTTCTCCGTTGAGGCGCTTTGCGAGCTCCATTGCGAGGCGGCTCTTGCCAGAACCGGTGGGTCCGGAAATCACTATCACCTTCTCTTTCTTCTTCGTTACCGATGCGGTGGCGAGAAACCGCCGCCGGAAACTGAACGATAGCGGAGATGCTCGAAAGAGGGGCCTCTCCGGGAGACGGAGGCAGGTGCGGAAACTGCACACTCCGTTGTTAATCATCTTCGGCGGTTTTCAGGCCAAACTGCACAGCAAGTGTTTTCAAGTTCAAACCGGGATATATAAATTATAAATATTAGATTAGATATTAGATAACGGAGATATTTGTTTATTTATTTATTTTCTCAAGTATTTTTTGAGTTACAAATTGTTCAGGATAAATTTTCTGATTTTTTTTATTGGAATTTCTTTTTCCTTTGGTTGGATGAAAGGAGCAAAAACGAGCAAAAAGAAAATTGAAAATTTTCTTTTTTAAAAAAAAAAGAGAGAAGAATACTTGAAGAGAATATTTGAAATTCATTTACTTCTTTTTTTTTTTCTTTAAATATGATAGCGAAGAAATTAATTTTTTATAAAGTTCAGGAGCTAACTGTTAGGCTTAGTATGAATGTGTACAAAATGTAAATGGCTTATAGTTAATTTTTAGTCATATATGTACTGAAATCAAACCATACATGTATTTTGTGTGTTTGATTACTTTCATTCTCGTGTCCTAAAGCACATTAAAGCAGAAGCTATTCTCTGCAGTTTGACATGGATACTTCCTAAAACACGTTAAACAGAAGCTACTCAACACAAACGCATGGTAGAAAGATTTTTGACGTGGAAACAAACACATTATTTATCAAAGAAGAATATAACTAGCTATCCATCTTTCGTTACTTTCTCATGTAATATGATTCGTACTAAATACTAAATAGTACTTCTCTCAACTGTTCAGAGACCTAACAATCAAGAAAATAGAAATGTTTTTCAGTATAATAGTATTTTGCACAAAACTATTATGAATGGATGTGTGGTAATGGATTATCAATATTTTTTACCTTCCAATGTATGGCTATTCGTCTCCATGTAATATATTTGTTATCTTGTGATTGGTTATTCACAATTTCATCACGTTTCCGTGCAAATAGATTTGTACCCTTTAAATTACTTTCCTCCTGATTTTCGTCATTAGTCTAGTACTATTCCTTTGGATTGACTGTGTATTACTATTTACTAGTAATAAGATCTAAAGATCTCTATTTTAAAAAAAAATTGTGATCATGAAATTTTCTGTCATGATTTATATCTATAATTTGGTTTGACTATGGGATGAATTTATCAATATATGTATGACCTAGTTTGGATAAGCTTTTCTATAAATATTTCTGGTATATATTTTTTAACTAATAACTTTTCATAGAAGTTGAAATTAACTTTTGCTCTTCACATTTTTTAAAAGCTATATTTTTTAACTTCTCCAAAAACACATATCTATCTATTGATGACTATTTAACAACATTCTTTTTTTACATATATGAGAAAAATAAGAAGCAAAATAAGACTAATTTCTCCATAAATCAAAAGCTAGAACTTTTGCATTCAAAGAGGACCTATGTGTTGCTTCTGTATGTTAATATATTATTTTGAATATGATAAAAAAAGTTCATTTTTTATTTTAGAATTGTGCAGCTTGATTAGTTTGCTTTGGTTGAATAGTGTTCTAGGTCACCCAATAGATATAAACTAGAATGGTACCCGTGCTGTCGCACGGGTCAAGTTAATTTTGTATATAATATAAAATGATTTATTTATTTATATAATAATAAGTTGATATATGATATACTATAAAATTATATTGATTTTACGCTCTATCTATTTTTCATACTTATTTAAAAGCAACAAAAGACACTAAGTTGTAGCATTATAAGATAAGATGATACAACCTTATTGACCAAAAAAAAGATAATACAACCTTAAATCAGATAAACAAAATAAATAAATAAATTTCAGTCCATAGTAATTATTATATTCAATAGAAAAAATATAAATGAAATCAGTTGGTAAATATCTTATATTTTTCAAAAAAAAAAAAGAAATTTGTTTTCCAACCTATGATTTTATGTGAAAAAAAAAATATGAAAGAGACCTATAAGTAAAAACTATTTCATTTTTAAAAAAATATAATTTAAGAAAACAATTTTACAACATGAGAATTGACAGAAAACAACAAAACATGAATAATACTTACAAGCAAACACTATTTTACTAATAAAAAATAAAATTAAATGAATAATTTTGCAACTTGAAAATTAATAGAATAATTAATAGAATAATAACATGAATGAAACCCCTAAGTAAATAATATTTTATTTATAAAAATAAAATTAAAAGAAGAATATTTTTGCAGCTTGAAAATTTTCAAAAGCAAAAAAAATGAATGAAACTTATAAACAAATTTTTTGAAAACAAAGTCATAAATAAATAAGTTTGTAACTTGAAATTCTACAGAAACAAAAAGTTGAAAAAGAAACTCATAAGTAAACGCTATTTTATTTATAAAAATAAAATTAATAGAAAAATATTTTTGCAACATAAACATTTTTTAAGTAACAAAAAACATGAATGAAATTTAAGAGCAAATAACTTTTTCTCTTTTGGAAATAAAAAAAAACATTCCAATAAAATAAAAAAATTAATTTTGTAATAATAAAATTTGTGAAAACAAAAAAAAAGAATAAAACATGCAAAAAAACTATTTAATTTATTGAAAATAATTTAAAAAATAATTTTACAACCTAAAAATTTACTTTAACAATAAAATATAAATGAAATCTCTACGTAAACACTATTTTAGAAAATAAAACATAAAGAAAGTAATTTTAGAACCTAAAAAGCTTACAGAAATATAAAAAAATAAACAAAGTATGTAATCAAATACTATTTTACTTATTAAAAATAAAATTTAATGAAAAATAATTTTACAATCTAAAAATTTATTAGAAACAAAAATACATGAATAAACCTGATGAGTGTGGGTCAGTTGACAACACGCGTTAAGTTTATGGATGCAAGAATCAAGGTTGGATATTTGGATATTCCAATAAAACACAATCATGGAGAGGGATGAAGAGTTTTAAGTGTGACTAAGCCCTAAATCGAGATTTAAAGACCCAAATAGTTACCAAAAAAATACATGAATAAAACTTATAAATAAATACTGTTTTATTTATGAAAAATAAAATTAAAAAAATAATAATTTTACAACCTCAAAATTTAATGAAGAAAAAAGCTTTGTTCTCCATCTCTCAGTGCTATGTGTCTTATTATTGCTCAATAGCAAAAGAAAACAAATGGTTTGTTTCAAAAAGGAAAAGAAAAAAAATAGTATAAATTGTTAAGAAAAATAAATAATTTTTTGGCAATAAAATAATATAAAGATCGAAATGCGCAGGTGATTTGTTTGTTGAGACTTGAGTCTTGAGAGTGAAAAAAATCATTCAGTAACAAAAAAAAAATTCATTGAGTGACTGGCTGCATACCTCTTTTCCTAGAAATAGTAACCAATGCTTTAATAATAATATGACACGTGTGTATGAACAGTGAGAAGAAAAAAAGCTTATTATTGCTCAAAATAATAATAATTTTACAACCTCAAAATTTAAGGAAGAAAAAAGCTTTGTTCTCCATCTCTCAGTGCTATGTGTCTTATTATTGCTCAATAGCAAAAGAAAACAAATGGTTTGTTTCAAAAAGGAAAAGAAAAAAATAGTATAAATTGTTAAGAAAAATAAATAATTTTTTGGCAATAAAATAATATAAAGATCGAAATGCACAGGTGATTTGTTTGTTGAGACTTGAGTCTTGAGAGTGAAAAAAATCATTCAGTAACAAAAAAAAAATTCATTGAGTGACAGGCTGCATACCTCTTTTCCTAGAAATAGTAACCAATGCTTTAATAATAATATGACACGTGTGTATGAACAGTGAGAAGAAAAAAAGCTTATTATTGCTCAAAATAATAATAATTTTACAACCTCAAAATTTAAGGAAGAAAAAAGCTTTGTTCTCCATCTCTCAGTGCTATGTGTCTTATTATTGCTCAATAGCAAAAGAAAACAAATGGTTTGTTTCAAAAAGGAAAAGAAAAAAATAGTATAAATTGTTAAGAAAAATAAATAATTTTTTGGCAATAAAATAATATAAAGATCGAAATGCACAGGTGATTTGTTTGTTGAGACTCGAGTCTTTAGAGTGAAAAAAATCATTCAATAACAAAAAAAAAATCATTGAGTGACAGGCTGCATATCTCTTTTCCTAGAAATAGTAACCAATGTTTTAATAATAATATGACACGTGTATGAACAGTGAGAAATGGTGCAGATTTAATATATACTATTAGATTAGATTAGTTCAGTTGACAACACACAATAAATTTGTGGGTGAAAAAATCAAGACTCAATTCCTTATCACAGTCGTAGAGATACATTGAGATGCCAATGGGGCCAAATGCCCTAATTACAGCCATTTACAAAATAAATAGTATTGTAAGTCAGACTCATTTAACAAAATTTGTACTTGTTACGAATATTTTTAATGAATACCGTAGCAATTTATTATTTATTAAAAATTTAAAACTAAAATGTTAAAACTTCTATATTGAACAAAAGGGCAATTACTTAAGAGTACCACACAAAGACGACCAACCTTTTCAAGCTCAGTGAAATGATTTTCCAACTAAACAAAAGTTCAATGAGGAATGTGTGAAGAATCAAAGCCAAAGATCGATGATTCTGGCTTTCTCATGAATAGTCGATTTAAGTATAGGGGATAAAAAAATTTAATAAAGTATGACACTTAACTTTTATTACCTGGCAATTAAATAGGTCTGCAAGGCAACCTCAATCATATAACAAATTAGATTTCGAGTTTCGACAAACAAAATGATCGGACGTAACTTCCAAAAATTTTGAACTTCAGATACACGACATGCAGATTCATTAAGTAGTAGTAACTAGACATAAAGATCAATAAATTCTAATTCCTCGAGAAACATGATAAAAAACAAACTCTACTACGATGTCTTGGACGTAATTCATCCTATTTATCTACATTGGCCACAAGAATCTCTGCAGATCACAATCTCACGCACCATATGGGTTCCCACCAGTAGGTCCTCCCATATCCCTGTTTGGTGAGTCTCTATTGGGAGAATTATTTGACCAACCTGCATTTGGGGGATACCCTCCCATGTTCTGGTATTGGTTTGGCGGCACCCCTCCCATGTTGCCGGGGTAGTTATTCTGAGGCATACCACCCGTGGGTCCGCCATAGCCACTGTTAGGTGGGGCTCTGTTCATGTTAGGAGGAGGGGGTCCAGCCATGTTTGGGGGAGGGTAACCACCTCCTGCGTTGTTCGGAGCATATCCTCCTGCATTTGGAGGAGCGTATCCACCCACATTAGGAGGAGGAGGACCGTATCCACCTGGGTTGCTGGGAGGGGGAGGGCCATATCCACCTGCATTGTTGGGAGGGTATCCACCTGCATTGTTGGGAGGGTACCCACCTGCATTGCTTGGAGGTGCATTTGGCATAGGAGGCCTAGTCTGCATGTCTCTGTTCACCACATTTTCCCTCCTCCTCTCAAAGTTTCTTGACCTGTCGGCATTACGAGGCCTGTCATTGCGCCTGTTCCTCTCATTTGCACGAGCATTGTTCCTAACCCACTCTTCATGATACTTGGGATCATAAGGAACTGCTTGCCCATTTATAAAGGGCTCACCTGGTAAGAAGGGAAACAGAAAGAGTCCACCAAACATGAGATTATGACATGCTGTGGCAAGAGTTTGCATTATGTTTATTGTATCTCCCAATAACACTATAGCCCGGTTATGGACAGCTGACAAGTTAAAATCAGCATATTGATGAGTAAACCAAGGGTTAGTAACAAACAACAGTTAGGAAAACAACTAGTCTCTCATGATTGCATCAGCCCTTAATCTCCCAAAATGGTATAAGAAAAGAATCATTTCCAAGGTTATTTCAGAGATTGAACATTATCAGCTCAACTCGGTCCATTATAATACTTGCGTGACCACTTACGCTATCTCACACAGACACACAGTTATAGATATTCACATCTCAGATATTGAATGAACATAATTAGAAGCCAGGTGATAGAACAAGAGACATTACCTCCATAATCTTTCTCCTTAACATTCAAATATGAATCAGGAAGGACCCACCGAACTCTGGGCAGTTCTGCAATTTCAAAAAACAAAAACAAAAAATTGAAACCCTTACTAGTATATAAAACACAAACAGAAGCCAAGAGAAAAAGAGGGGTTTGGAACCACATATATATACCTTTAATTTTGTAGGACATTTCTTCAGATACAAGTGCTCCAAATGCATAGTAGTGTCTAGTTGAAACCGAATATATCTTCATCCTCGCTTCTTCTTCACTACAAAAAATAAACCACACACACTAAATGATTCTCAACAAAAAAAAAATCATTTTTTTCCTTTAGCTATTCAATAATAATCTAAAACGACACCGAATTGAGCAAAACACAAACACACAAAAAGGAAGAACCACAGTTAATTAAAGTGAATGAAGATTGAGAGTGTGTTTTACCTTCCAACAACCTCGGCGAGTGTTTTGATGTAGCTATCGATGATTTCGTCTCTGGTGGGGTCACCTTCGGGCTTCTCCATGACGACGAGCCAGTGTTCGAAATCGCAACCATCGAGCAAAATGGTCTCTTTGGGGGGACGGTTGGACCAGTTGGGGTTGGGGTCGTTGAGAGAGGAAGTGGTGGCGCGTGTGGAGAGGGAGCGGATGGAGGAGGGGAGGAGGAGGACGCGGCGGGATGTGACGGAGGCGGCGGAGAGGGGACGGAGGCGGCGGAGGAAGCAGATGACGGAGGGAGGTGTTGTGGTAGTGGTGGAGGAGAAGGAGCGAGAGAGGAAGGGGGCTAGGGTTAGGGTTTTGGGGAAGACCCGAGAGAAGATCTGGGTCGCCATAGTTGCGGAGGAAGAGCGAGTAAAGAGAGATGAAATAGGAACTGGAACTGGAAATGGAGAAGGGTTTAGGGTTTTCTTCTTATAGAGTGATGCTTCTAGAATGCCCACAACAAAAGTGTAAAATATCTACGGTGCCTCCTCTTTTTAGTCCAGTCTTATCTTTCTCCTTTTTTTCCCATTTTTTTAAATTTTTATTAATTATATCTCTGAGTTTTTTTTTGATAAGCAACATTTTATTATCTAGTTAAAACAAAAATTGTTAATCATTTTATTAATGGGGTAAGGGAAAGAGAAAAAGAAAATCGACTGGATTTGAATTGGTCAATACAAAAAGTTTTGGTGTTAGTAGAACAATGGTTAATCAGGAGATTGTATAAAAAAAAAATGGTTAATCAGGAGGAGAGGTAATTTAGCTTCTAATTACTCCGTCTTAAATATTGATTTTATCTATTATACTCTCTTGTGTCCAAAATATAAGTAATAATGATATTTTTTTTTGTCTAAAATATAAGTAACATATCAATATGGCGTGACATGGTAATAGATAACTGAGTCCTTTAAACATGATGTTGGGGGTTTGATGGATCACAATACCTCGAGAGATCAGTCTCCACAATTGTGCGTGTAGGATACCTGGATTCACCTAAAAAAATAGAAGTAACATTCATCAATTTTCATATAAATTAAATGTTAGTTTTTCAATTATACCATTCATTTTATGCAATATTCATATTTACGAGAGATACCAAAAAAGATAATTTTAGAAAAAAATTAAAACTAATGAGTATTAATTAAGATTATCTAATTTCAAAGCATTCTTTAGTCTATGTATTTTTGTACTATATCGATGGATCACAATACCTCGAGAGATTAGTTTCCACAATTGCGCGTGTAGGATACCTGGATTCACCTAAAAAAATAGAAGTAACATTCATCAATTTTCATATAAATTAAATGTTAGTTTTTCAATTATACCATTCATTTTATACAATATTCATATTTACGAGAGATATTAAAAAGGATAATTTTAGAAAAAAATTAAAATTAATGAGTATTAATTAAGATTATTTAATTTCAAAGCATTCTTTAGTCTATGTATTTTTGTACTATATTACTTATATTTTGAACGGGAAATAGTATATTATAAGGAACTTTTTACTTTTTGATGAACAAGGAACTTTTTATTTAATCGTAAGTTTATCATTTCTCAAAGTATTATCACTTCTTAATGAGATTTAATACAAAGATTATAAAAAAGAATAAAAGTTACAAGAACGTATTAGTTTTTTTAAATATATAGTGGGGTTTAGATTCCAAAATTGAAGATGAAGGCTCTAAATATATATTTAGAACAGAGAGTCTTTAAAGGAATAAAATAATATATTATCATGAATCATTTCAATAATCTGTTATTCATTTTTATAATAATCTGAATTTTTTTTAAAAAAAAAACTTTACCATTTCATTTCTTTCCTACAATCCCTCGTTCAATTGTACCTTTAAAACATTTTTATTGAAAAGTAGATGAGTCACTTCAAATTTGCATTGGTAAGATCTGATTGATTAAAAAAAATAGACAACATTAGTGTATAATAAGGTTAATTTTAATATTCATTGTTCTATGTTTTCTGGTTGTTTGAAAAACATTCCTTGAGCATGACTAGAGCAAGGATGTTAGGTAACGTCCTAAGCTATCTAACTAAAGTTAATACTTTGGTCATACCAAACGATATTTGGGCAAACAAGAGTTGTTTATTCAAAAGGACAACAAAGGTACATTCATTTTGAGTCATTGATGCTCATCAAAACAACAAATTTGGGGTCATTGATTAAACTACAAAATTTTCTTCACAGGTTTACCAATTTATGACCTTATTAGAGCATTATCAATCCATTACATTAAGAAATACACAATATGTCTTGCAGTTGAATAAAATGTAATCAGAAAAATTATCAATCACACAGTTGAAAAATATTCCGTTGGTTAACTTGTGAAACTGTATTTGATGTTTTCTTTTTTCATCTTCAATCAACCAAACTTTGAGCTGTCTGAGCCTGTGATGCAAAGGGAAGATGGTGGAGCAACCAAACACCAACACTGCACAGTCAATGTTTAGCTCACCAGAAAAAAAGCTTCCTATGTATACTTTTTTTTTTGGTTTTCTTTCTTTCTTCATCTTTTTTTTTTGGTTTTCTTGAAGCACTTGAACTCGCTAAAGGCCAAACACTTTCCAATTCCCACACATCAATAGAAAATAGAAAAGTGGATCAAGTCAAGTCTCTTGTACAAACAGTCAGAGCCCATTTTTCATTACAAAAGCTATATGTTATGTTGGCTTATTTAGCTTAATAAAAACTAGCACACAGTTTGGTGTGTTAGCTCATCTCCCTCTCTTCTTGCTCTCTATCTCATCTTCTTCACATAACTTGGAGCAATTCATGCGTTTTCTTCTCTCACACTTTGCATGCACACAAACAAACACACAATGGGATCACCATTCAAGCACATCTCATGCACCAGAAAAGCCCCATATAGATTAGAAACCAAAAACTTATCATACAAATTGTGCAGCCAACTTGATGAATACACAAGTCTTTGTTTTGGTTCAAATCCTAGTAAGGGTGCAAAGTTCATTTTGAAGGATGTGAATTGTGAGGCAAGGCCAGCGGAGCTAACTGCTATTGCTGGTCCTAGTGGAGCTGGGAAAACCACACTGCTTGAGATTCTTGCTGGGAGAATACCACCATGTAAAGTGTCTGGACAAGTACTAGTCAATCACAGGCCTATGGAGGTGAACAGATTCAGAAGAACATCTGGGTATGTCACACAAGAAGATGCTTTGTTCCCATCACTTACAGTTAGAGAGACACTCATGTATAGTGCTTTGCTGAGGCTTCCCGGGGGGCGAACAGTGGCTGCAATGAGAGTTGCAGAGTTGATGAAGGAGCTGGGGTTGGATCACATTGCAGATTCAAGAATTGGTAGTGGATCAGAGTCAGACCATGGCATGATATCAGGTGGCGAAAGGCGTAGAGTTTCCATTGGTGTTGACTTGGTTCATGACCCTGCAGTGATTCTGATTGATGAACCAACCTCAGGGTTGGATTCAGCATCAGCTCTTAATGTGGTCTCATTGCTTAGACTAATGGCATTTAACCAAGGTAAGACGGTTGTTCTAACTATGCACCAACCCGGTTTACGAATCCTAGAGCTGTTTGATGGCCTCATTTTGCTGTCTGATGGATTTGTCATGCATAATGGCTCCTTGAATCTTCTTGAGGCTAGGCTCAATTTAGCCGGCCATCGCATTCCGGAACATGTCAATGTCCTCGAATTCGCTCTTGATGTCATGGAAAGCTTGGTTATACATACTTCAGAATCTGGGAACAACCAGTTTCTTCTCAATGACAAAGAGCACCAAGGTAACAACAAGATGAGGATGCAGTGCTCTAAGGTTGTCAAAGAAAAGGCTCTTTTGTACACAAACTCTTCAATAGAGGAGATTTTAATCCTGGGACAAAGATTTTGCAGCAACATATTCAGAACCAAGCAACTCTTTGTCACAAGGGTCATACAGGCCTTGGTAGCTGGATTTGTACTGGGGTCCATATTTTTCAATGTTGGAAGCCAACAAAGTCAAATAGCATTACAAACACGAACCGGCTTCTTTGCTTTCAGCCTCACCTTTTTGTTATCATCTACAACAGAAGGCCTGCCTATTTTCTTGGAGGAGAGAAGGACTTTCATGAGAGAGACCTCAGGAGGAGCTTATAGAGTTTCTTCATATGTTTTAGCAAATACCCTTGTGTTTCTCCCTTTCCTTCTTATGGTTGGTCTTCTGTACACTACTCCAGTTTATTGGCTTGTAGGACTAAGGAAAGACATTGATGGTTTCCTTTACTTCTCCTTAGTGGTTTGGTTGGTCCTTCTCATGTCAAATTCTCTTGTGGCTTGTTTCAGCTCTCTGGTGCCAAATTTCATCCTGGGATCCTCAGTGATTGCTGGTCTAATGGGGTCTTTCTTTCTATTCTCGGGCTATTTCATATCAAAGGAAAAAATACCCAGTTACTGGATTTTTATGCACTATTTGAGCCTATTCAAGTATCCATTTGAGTGCCTTATGATAAATGAGTATGGAGGTGAGCAAGGGAAAAGGAAATGCATAGAAATTAGCAATAGTGGAGACTGCATATTACATGGGGTTGAGTTCTTAAGACAACAGGGTCTGAAAGAGTCACAGAAATGGACCAATTTGGCTGTAATGTTAGGCTTCATAATAGGGTATAGAGTGCTTAACTTTTTGATTCTTTGGTCCAGATGTTACAAAAGCAGAAAATAAATCAAGTTTACAACAGTATTAAGGTACTCAGCACAGTCTATTAGGTACTCATTACAGTCTTTCCACTGATTTTCAATATTTATTTTTTTCATCGATGGTAATGCATAATTCATGTTTACACTCTGAAAATAAACTATTATTATTGTTTTGCACAAAAAAAAAGATATCGATATTGTTCAATGTTCATATTCTTCTGAGTTTCCCATGTGTAACTACTATGGTCTCCTTCATGGCTTCAACCTGTGTAACTATTTACACGTAATGCTCACTGTGCCTTTTATTCCTAGACAATTGTGTTAAGTGTACACATCTATTATCTATTTTTTTTTTAAACATCTATTATCTATCTATCATGATATTATTTAAAAATAATATCACAGTAGTATATCAATTAGACCTAAAAGTGTAATATAGTTTTGTACAAATAAAAATATTGAGACATAGTATTGTCAAATATGGTTTTTTTAGTCAGTAGTTTAGCACCACAAAAAGCAGCTAAGAAAGATAGAACTGAAAGGGAAAAAAACTTATCATTAGCCAGATGCAAGTTTACAAACAATAGGCAACTCAATTGCTTCGGTCATAAATTGAAGTGAATGTCATGGTAGCCAAAGAACTGGTGGTTCCTGATAAAGATGAATCATCTTGGTTCAAAGAAGAGGTTTGTTCTACTTCAGCCTTGCCTTTCTGTTTCCCTTGGTCTTTGGCTTCCACAGAATCAAATATCAAGCCAGGTTTTGTCATCATCTCCTCATTCACATCTGTTTCACCTATCAGCATATCAAGCACGGTAGACATCGAAGGTCGGAGCTGAAGAGAATCCTGAATGCAAAGAAGACCAATCTTACAAAACCTTATTGCCTCCTCAACATTGAAGTCTCTGTCTAGCAAGACATCTACCAAACTCTCCAGCTCTCCCTTTTCATACAAATCCCATGCCTGCAGGAAATATATATGATATAATCTTGTCACTCATTCATCAACAGCTGAATTCACATCCACATAACTGTAATGGACATAAATATCCTGGCAGTAGAACCCTTAGGCTATGTTTGGATGGAGGGGTTTTGGAAGGGAAGGGAGGGGAGGGGAGGGCTTATACTCCCCAATCAACAAGGAATTGGGGATTATAAGCCCTCCCCTCCCTTCCCCTCCAAAACCCCCCATCCAAACATAGCCTTAAACTTATGTGCAATTCAAATGCAATATACATTTGAAAAATGGGTTTTTTTATGAAGTTTGGTGCCAACCCTTGAAACCATATTGAAATTCCAAAGTTTGAGAGTAATCAGGTGTGAGGAAATAGGAGTTCACTCCTTGACAATAAAAAATACTTCAATTCCTGGGTCAAGTATGCCTCATGTTGTACAAAGTTTACACTATTGCTCACTCTCTCGGTGACAGTGAAAAGATTATCGAATGCAACCAAAAAGACAGACTCATCCATGTCATTTGAACAAATACAGCCACATCTAATTCCTCTAACTTATACTATAATTGCAGAAAAGAAAGGTCCCTTACCCTTGTATGAAGATACCGTTCTTTAACAGGTAAACGTCTGTTTGTATTACACTTTCCACTAACAATTTCTAGTAGTAAAACTCCAAAACTATAGACATCGCATTTTCTTGTCACCTGATTTCGTATCGCATATTCAGGGGCCAGATAGCCACTACAGAAGCCAAATGGGGACATACTGAATTAGTAAAAAGAAAATGGAAAAAATTGTCAATAAAATTTGAAATATAAAAATCAGGATGCAAGGCAGAGAAGTAATTACATGTTCTAGCAGAATTTCCAAGAATAAACTAAATAAAAAATCTCCCACAATTGAAGACAGACAGAATTATGATCTTACATTGTACCAGCGACAAGAGTACTAAGATGGGTCAGGTCTGGTGAAATAAGCTTTGCAAGTCCAAAATCTGAGATTTTGGGCTGGAGGTCTTTGTCAAGTAATATATTGCTTGCTTTAATGTCTCTGTGAATAATATGTGGCTGCACTTCATGGTGAAGGAATGCAAGGCCCCGAGCAACACCAATGCAGATGTTCCGCCGGACATGCCAACTGAATTGGATGCTACTATGGCCTCCACCTATAAAGTCATGAGGACAAATGCATTACTAGATGCTACTATGGCCTCCACCTATAAAGTCATGAGGACAAATGCATTACTAGAATAGTTTTAATACACTCATATCAAATGTGATTACTTACCAACAAGTGCTTGTGCTAAGCTGTTATTCTCAAGATAGCCGTATACCAAAATCCTGTGGTTTCCTTGCACACAGCATCCGTACAACTTAACTAAATTCTCATGCTCTACACTAGTGATCACCTTGATTTCTGTTAGGAACTCATGGACGCCTTGTCTTGATTCAGCTGACAAAACCTTTATAGCAGCAAGAGTACCATTTCTAAGCTTTCCCTGTTCAGTGTAAAGAGTTATCAGTCACTGAAAAGAAACATAGAAAGAAGTATAAGTGCATCTTTCTAAATAAGTGATGCAGTTATGAATTGTGGACACCATATATTATATTATACTAATACAATCACCTTATAGACTGATCCAAAACCTCCCTCCCCTATCTTGTTTGCTGGACTGAAACCTTGTGTTGCAATTTGCAATTCCTTGTAAGTGTAAAGATTGACATTCTGAATTTTTGAAATATCTGTTGCAGAATGTAAACATTATTGGAGCATATACCGAATTCTGGAAACTTTCTATAGGAACATAGTAAAATGGAAATTTCTCTTATGCTTCAGAGGATGTAACATGCAGTTCTAGATTAGTTAAAAAAGAACCTTACCCAAACCTTTTTCTGAAGAAGAAAATTTGAATTAATAATAACAAAGCATTTTGGAGGAAGGGTGACTTGCTGTTTTATAACATGTTTCAAGATATTTAATTTGCAAAAGATTATTATGCATCAATACACTTCCTATTAATAAATTCAATGGACTGGACTGCAGAACTACATGCCATTTAAGAAGATTCCAACCAGTATTTTTGCCTCACTTACCACGCCCCCCGCCCCCCAAAAAAAAGATGCTTTATGAAATACTATGCTCCCAAGAGGAAAATGAGGTTGACTACTTTAATGTGGGGAGCTGAGAATTAGATATTGTCATTTGTCAGCACATTTTATCAAAGTAAAATCAGATAAATTTGTCTAGCTGCACTCAATTTGATCATACCAGTAATAAAATAATAAACTTTTAACCATGGAGAGGTGCCTAAGAACTAAGAAGTTAATGAAGGCATACGTAGTTGGCAAAAGTCAGTGTGGGAGATGCTTGCATAGATTCCAATTACTAGATCATTCAATCTTGTTCATCACAGACCAGGTCTTGGTGGAACTCAAATGATAGAATAAATTTATAAAGCAGCAGATTATCTAGGGAACTGTGATTGCAAGAACTAAATAAAAAGAAGAAGAGAACAATTTTTTTTTCTTCCCATTCTTGTATGTACCTATATCAGTTTGGGTTGATTGTGTGGCTGAGGTAGAGCCCCTTTTGCAGAAAATAAGGGACAAACAATTCATCAGAGAGTAAGTAACTCTAGTGCTCCAAGAGAACAAACCATCCACAGCATCAACTAGTTATCATCTGAACACAGAAATTGATAGCACTCACAACTGGGATCATGGGATCATGTGGTGGAAGAAACAACACATTAAGCCCTGATTGAATAGCGAATAACCTCACAATTTTCAACAGCAACAGTTGCAGCAGGAAGCTAGGAACTTCTGTCTGCAACTAGTAATTCTTATTCGTATTTTTATCATACAAATTGTTGTTATTTACATTGAACAACAGTCTAACACTGTAACCAATAAGCAAAGTCAAAGTCAAACAAACTAACCCAATAGTCTTGGCCTAGTGGTGGAACACTAGGACTCTTGGGGGGTCGACCTGTTTGTAGCAGGTTCGATTCCACTCGGGGGTAAAACCATGTCTTGGCCAGTCTAAGCCTCTACGGACGAGCGCAGATTAGTCATTCGTTGAAAGCGTTGGGACACTGCGTAGGGTCGGAGCAATCTCCCCTCGAACCAAAAAAAAAAGTCAAACAAACTTGTTTGAGGTACCCTTTTGTACATTTAATCTTCCTACGTTTTCTCAAAAGAAACAAGCATAACCCAAGGCCCCGTTTGGATACATAAACTTATCTACTGCTTATGACATAAGTTGTATAAGTTATTTTTATAATCGAAAAAAAATTATAGTAAAACTTATTTTATATAAGTCATATGCTGTTTTGATAAGCTATCTTGAGTAGCTTATGAAAAATAAGTCCAAAACAGCTTATGAATCAGTCATAAGCTGTGTTCATAAGCTCTGCATAAGCCAATCCAAACAGGCCCAAAGAAAGAAAATACATTTCTGGAAAATCAGGAACGAGGAAGAAGAAAAAGGAACTCACTTTCTCTGAAACCAAGTCTTAGGAAGTTGCAGCAGCAGGGAGTTCCATCACATATATGCTTAAAGCTTTTCATCTTTCTGGTACAGTATATGAACTCAAGTTACCAGTCTCTCACGGTCCTCTAACGGTGGGACCTATGGCATAAAAATAATTGTGCCAGGTGTAAGGAACTTTTTTTATTTTTATTTTAGTGAATGTGTAAGAGAAAATAAGAAGTGATGTAACAAAATGAAATGTGAGATTATAATAAGTATTTTTATTTCTCGTAATGACCCTTACTTTTAATTCAGTGCAAGTATATAAGATGTATTTATAAAATTTAAAAATCTAAATTTAAAAGACTTGTTTATCTAAAAACAATTATTTTAACGATTAAAATATAAATATTTAAAGACATTAATATTTTTTAGAGGAAAAATAATAGATATGGTGATAACACATTACATGAGTCTAATAGAGAAAAATAAGACCGAACATATGAATTCAATTAGAAAAGTATCATACTAATTTCATCAATCTACAATAAATATTTTACTACTAATTGTAAACATTTAATTATTATTAATTGTTTTAATTATTTTACGATGACTATAAAAAAACTTGAGAATGAGAATATATCTTAATATTTTTTATTTTATTAATTGCTGAAATAAAATATATAATTATTTTTAAAAATAAATATAATAATAACACATGACAAGAACAAGTAAACGTGGAAATAGGTTTGGAAAAGTGATGTCATTCACTGTATTTAGTTTTTCTCCCATTCATTTTTTTTTTTGTTGAGGGAACTCCCATTCATTCTATTCCATTGAAGAAAAGTGCATAACAATCAAAAAATTTCATGTAAACCACCTTTTGCAAATAGAACATTTCCTTAAAAAACGACAATAAATAATGATTTTTTCCTATGAAATGCAGTGCCCCACTCCAAAAGTATCAACCATCTTACTCAAATGGCGTCACGTTGTTTGTTTGTTTTTTTTTTGGTCGGTGGGGGGTTGGGGGGGCGCGGGGAGGGGGGTGGGTGAGGGGTTCGCTCACCCTAGGTGTCCTTCCCTTTTGCTTAACCACTGGATCCAACCGAGGGAGGACTCACGTTGTTTGTTTTGAGCGCGTCATTGAGACACGAAGCACTTAACCCGACCCAAGGTCCAAGAGTTACTATTTATTTAGAGAAAAGGGCGAACGATATCATTTTAGATTTAGAGAAAAGGGCGAACGATATCATTTCAGAATCTAAAGTAATCTATTAACCTAAGTAGGGGTAGCAAAGTGGGTTAAATCCAATCCACGGGCCCACCAATCAGTTATTTTTTGGCAAACTGAAATAGATTTTTGAGCCGTGGCGGTCAACAGATCGAGACCAAATATTTTTTTCCAATTTCAATAAAAAAATGTATACTTTTTTTCTTTTAAATTTTTTATTTTTTTTATGAATTTAGAGAGACCAGCCAGCTTTTGACCCATCAACTTGCTTTTTTTTTGTACTTTTTAAAATTTTTAGGTTTAGGCTTTTGTACTTTTTTATATTTTTTAGGTTTAGGCAGGTCTTTGGACCCTATTTTCGAAAAGGGACCGTGGCAGGGCAGGGCGGGGCCACTTTGGCATCCCTGAACCTAGGGGTGAGGACGGGCAAGTTTGGATCGGATTTGTCCAAATCCGTTATCCAAACCAATCAAAATAGAACGGATTGGGTTGGATCGGATTTCGTGGTTTTTTTCACCAAACCCGAATCGAACCAACCCGATCAAGAACAGGTTGGTTCGGATCGGGCCAATCGGATTTGGTTTAATAAATATTCTAAAAATAAAAATGAAAAAAGGGGAAAATGAAAATAGTCCAATTCCCAAACGCAGAAGAAAGACAAAAAAATAAAGATCAAATGGGCTTCAACCCAGCAAGATAAGTAAATACAGAAAAATAAAACCAAAAAAAAGGAGAGGATGGAACCCTAATTTCTAATGGAGCGCCGCCGCCGCACACTGATCAACAGCCAACCGCAACTGAACAGCGATCCTCTTCTGCCACTGGACTAACAACGATCCTCTTCTGCAACTGGACTAACAACGATCCTCTTCTGCAAGTTGTACAGCGACTAACAGCTTCGTTACTCGTTAGGGTCAATGTTACAGTCCTTGAGGGCGGCTTAGATCTCGTGGTTGGGGATGTTGCTCAATATCTCCTTCAAGCTCTACACCATTTTCAGACTCGCTGCGGGAAAACCAAGCCAACGACGAACCCTTTTGTGTTGGACGATGACTTTGAGACTGGCTTCAGAGGACGAGGACAAACCCTTCTGAAATCGATGAGGACAAGGACGAGCCCTTCGGTGTTATTTTGGGAAGAAGAAGGAGAAGAAGAAGTCTATTGATGAGGACAAGGACGAGCCCTTCAGTGGAGTCTCTAGAGAGGAAGAAGCAGCTATTTTGGGAGGGGGAGATTATAATGACTCAGACACTCACCTCACCTCACGAACCCTATCTCAAAAATGAAAGGGAAGGCAGAGCTGCTATTCTGGGATTCTTCTTACTTAGTTCTTCTGGCTGCGAGTGAGAGGGAAGGCTGGTGAGGGTTAGGTTTAGGAAAAAAAATATTTTTTTATTAGTAAATGCCACGTCACCGGTTCAAATTCGCGGGTTCACGGGTTCAGAAATAGAAATCTGTGAACCAAACCAAACCATAGCGAGTCCATTCGGTTCAGATCGGACCCGATTATCTTCAAATTTGCTTAAAAATCGAATGGGTTCAGTTCAGGCCAGGTTGGATTCACAAGTGACCCGGACCCGTGCTCACCCCTACCTGAACCTAAGTGAGGATTTATATTGTGATTACTACCAACTAAAATTTTCTTAATTAAAATTATAATAACGTTATAAAAGAACTATAAAAAGTTCCACCATGAAAAGAATTATAAAAATAAAATTATTTCAATTTTACTATTTTCTTCGTAAATCTTTACAACACAGAAAATAGTATTATATTTTTGTTAAGAAAAAAAACCTACAAGCTGAAAGCAAAATTTAAAAATAAACCGAAAATGACCGTATCTTACAAGCACTAAAATCATAGCAAAATTCCAGACGAACTCCTTCCATTTCTTCGCCGCGGTAGATGAGTCATGAGAAGCAACTACCAAAGCGACATCAAAGTTATTGACAATCACTTTTCTTCGCGTATTTTACAACTCATTCAAGGTTCAGAAACACGCAGTTATTCATACACAAAATCTCTAATACATTAGCACAAAGAGCTACTCATTTAAATATATCATTATTATGGGCGTGTGAACACTATTGTCTTCGCAAGTTCTAGTGATAAGTTGCGTCCAAACAGCTTCTCCACAATAACCAACGCAAACTCAATGGAGGTTCCTGGGCCTCTGCTGGTAACAAGGTTACCATCAACTACAACCCTGTTTTCTACTTCACTCTGATCTGATAACTTGTTGCACATGGCAGGAAAGGCAGTGGCCTTTTTACCCTGTATCGAAGAAAATATACGATCATGTCTCAAATTAACACCACGACGCAAAACAAAGTCATAAACAACTAAGCACAGCTTGGAAATAAAGTGCAAATAAATATTTAGGCCTAATAAGCACTCGATAACAATATAAAATAATTAGAATGAGGAGTCCACAGAGAATTTAGCATCATAAGGAAGTGTCTTCAGTGAAATTGAAGTTGAACATTACTGTACAGCTTGTCAAGCATGCTTTTCTGAATTCTGCTGATTGCAGACCATGTAGGCAAGTGGATAATAAAAAACCAAACCACGTGAGTTTAAACCAGGTTATGCAACTAAGAGAAATGCACTTATATTATTGTCGTTTTACAGTAAGTTTTCTTTATACTGATGATAGATAGATTGACCCAGAAAATAGATAGATACCTTTAGCAAGCCATGGGGCTCCAAAACTAAAGCTGGGGATGCACAAATTGCTCCATAATATCTGTTTGATTCTCTTTGCTTCTTCAGCAAACTCACCAAGGTTTCCGAGCTTGCAAAAGCTTGGGCGCCACCAAGTCCACCCTGTAGACAATTGGAATATATTTACACAAACTAAATATTATACACTTAATAACTGCAAAAAAAAAAAAGCAAGTCTCCTTACTGGCAACACAATAAGGTCATATGAAAGTTTAGCTGCTTCATCAAGGAGCATGTCTGCCTCCAGTTTAACTTTACGTGATGCCACGATCTCTAGTTTGTCCTCAACAGAAGCAACTACAACATTTGCCTTAGCTCGTCGCAGAATATCAATGATAATCACCGCTTCCATTTCTTCTGTGCCATTAGCGATTGGTACAAGAATCTGTAAAAAGGGCAAGTGCAAATACCAATTACCAATACATGTCAAAGTCAGTAATCTAGTAACAAATTCTGTCTTTTGCAGACACGTCTATCAAAGAAATTTATAGAAAGATGGTCCTGCCTCCTTTCTCAGATATTCTTGTCAATATACAGAAAATTTACTGAGACAATGTTCAGGCCCAAAACTCACCTTGGGTGGATTGTCAAATGTCCATTGCACCGGGTTTAGCTCCATAAAAGTATAGTCATCACCATGATTAGAACGCATGACCTGAATGTTGAATTACAAGAGATTCCAATGAGAAAAAGAAGAATAATAAGCATCATAGAGGGAATCTGATATCATCAAGCATAAAAATATCTTAAATAGCATTTGTGTTGTATGTCTATCTTAAATAGCACTTGTGTAACATGTTGTATGTCAAAATTCAGCAGCAGACAGCTCAATACATGCATATGCACCGGTCTACTCATACATTACCAATAAGCTTGACCACTCAATTGTATGAATTAAAATGATTTGCTACTTTTGATTTGGTTCCAAAAAGTTGTCTTAGAATTATAATCAACCGGGACAATTATAATGCATGTTTGAATGGGATTATTATTACCAGAGAATTTTTCTAAAAAGTTCTCTTGGAAAGCTGGCATCCAAATAAGACTATTTCTCCAAAATAAGCTAATTCAAACACACAAATGTTCTAGATCTCTTTGCTCCTCAAAAAAGTAAGCAGAATTATCATGATTAGAGTCCTCACCAGTGGACCAGCAACTTCATCAGCTTTCTCCTTTCCATATAATTGCTCAACCAGTGCAACAGCAAACTCCATGGTGGTGCCAGGTGCACGACTGGTCACCACTTTGCCATCCAGCTGCACCCTTGACTCAACAGAAGTGGTGTAAGATGCCAATTTTTCCATAAATAACGGATGACAAGTTGCCTGCCCAACAACAAAAGAGTCACTCCAACCCTCACCACCACCAGCAACACAAAAACAAAAAACAAAAAGTGCATTGTAAAACGAGAATAAACATCAGATGCTAACTTTACCTTCAACCCATTAAGCAAACCCCAGGGCCCAAGCACCACTGCAGGAGCAGCACACACTGCAGCATAAAGCCGTCCATCCGCAACATGCTTCTTCACCAAAGCTTCCAACACTCCGCAGTCTCTAAGATTATCCACACCCGGAACCCCTCCCTACACACAAATCCCCCAAAAATTCAAAAATAGAAATATTCCAATAAAAAAATGTGATTTATTTCTAACTAATATTTGTATAGTGAATAGTGGAAAAAAAAATAAAAATAAAAAACTGTCTTCAAACATGTTTCCAATTGACCATCTCCTGTAGTGAGGGAAAACAGTGTCATATTTTTTGTGTTTATTAATTAATAAAAAGAAGGAAAAATTATTTACACAGAACCTTAATCACTCAATCAATTTAAGATGTTCCGAAGAATGAGTGATAACTAATCAATAAATCAAATCCTAAAACAGAAAACATCTTTAATTTGATGATTAACAGGATAAACGCGATTATAAACACAATTCCTAAACAATTTCAAGTACAGAGCTGCGAATATCGACGATAGAGAGAGAGAGAGAGAGAGAGAGAGAGAGAGGTACGGGGAGAGCGATGAGGTCGAAGGCGGTGTTGGAAACGTCAGAAACGGAAGCGTCGGCGAGGATTTTGACGCCGTGGAGAGCTTGGACGGAGAGGCTGTTGGCGGCGGAAGCGACGGTGACGTCGGCTCCGGATCGTCGGAGAACGTCGATGGCGATGACGGCTTCCATAGGCTCGGTGCCATCGGCGATCGGGAGCAAGACCTTTCGAGCATTCGAAGTAGCCATGGCAGTGGTGGAAGTGGAAGAGATAGAGCGTGGGAGAGAGAAGGAAAAGCGGTTACGGTTGAGTTTGGGCTTGGGAGTGAAGTTTGTAGAAGCGAGTGTGGGAGTGATGAATCTTACGTGACGCAATGCCATTTGTGCTTCTTTTTTTTCTTTTATTTTCTTTTCTTTTTTTATCCACTTTTTCAACAGGTGTATGCTCCACTGTGTTGGAACTTGGAAATATGTCCGTGCATTGTACACGTGTATCCTTTACACGAACATTGTCCGTCAGAAGATGTACTGTTGGAGGAGATGATAACTTATGACATATTTAGATTGACTTATGCAGAATTTATGAATATAATTTATTATTGATTTATAAGTTATTTTAGACTTATTTTTTATAAGCTACTCAAGATAGTTTATCAAAATAGCTCATAGTTTATATGAAATAAGTTTCATCATATTTTTGCATCGATTATAAAAATAACTTATATAACATAACTTATGTCATAAACGGTAGAATAAGCTGTTATGCCAAACAGGGTCTTAGACTTATTATAAGTTAAAAAAAACACTCAAATGTGTTGCGTAAATAATTTTATTTTATTTTATAAATTTTTTACAAAATATTTATCATTTAATTTAGATTTTAATTTTAATGACTCTTTTATTAAACTAGTCGGTGGACCCGTGGATTTCACGTGAGATGTAAAATTTCAAATATTTATATAAAAAAAAGTTATATCAATAATATGAAATGCAAAGCTAAAAATAATTAATGTATTCATCCAAGAAAATATAAAAATATATGATTAAAAATTTATTGTTCATCTTATATGGACAAAAAAGTACATTATTGAATGAAACATGAAAGCTGAAAAGAGGCTGAAATCAAATTTTTTGCAATTTCGATAAATTTGAGTTGGAGCAAAATCTGCAAGACAATAAGAAAAGTATATAATTAAACAAAAAAATCATATTTACATAGTTTAGAGAAGCCAACAATGTCGTTTAGAGAAGAGAATTGTGCCTATTCTTCTTTAAACCAAACTCAACAACACCTTGGTTCCTCAAATAAATTTATGAGAACTGAATTTTCCTACAAACATCTGATATAACTTTGAAATCAAAATACTTTCTACATTTTTCTTTAAAAAAAACTAATTCTGACAATCAGCCTAAACTATCTAAAGAAAAATAGATAAAATGATGAATAAAGAAATCATTGCCAATCAATCCCTTTTAATTTGGATGTTGGCTAAAAAATCATGTCCATGTTTTTAACATCTTATTTCTATAAAACTCCACTTCAGCTTAGTTTGTTTTCCATAGATAATGGTGGAACAAATCAGATGACAACCCAAACATTGAGTACCAAGCTTTTTTGGTAAAATGTAAGGGGAGAGAGTAAATACCTAGAAAAATTGAAAAAGATGAGATCTAAGACTAAGATAAAAGGCAAGCAATATAGTCGAAATAAAGATGTGAAAAAAACAGAATCAATCTCACCTAGAATTCTCATTCCTACAGGTCCTTGCATTGCAAAATGCCTTCAAATGTGGATTCGACTAAATCATGGAAAAGTGATATCAGCATCTCAGATTATAGCACAAATTGATATCCTATTATAACCTTTGAATATACACAGATTGATCGCACAAAAAAATTAACAATAACAAAAGAAACACAAATCAATCACCAAAAACCACTGGTTGATATCCCATTACAACCTTTGATTGTAGCATAGATTAAATTAAATTGCACAAAAAATGAACAAAAACAAAAGAAACAAATCAACCACCAACAACCACCACCTAATCATGTTACCTCTCCATTTATTTTTCTTTCCATTTCTCCCTAATTAAAACCCCACCCAAAAATAAAGCCCCAAATAGAGACAAAGAAGTTTGATTCAAAAATAATATTTTCGTAAACAAAGGAAAATAGAACTCAATGAAGGCTCAAACATGAGAGAATAGAACTCAATAAAATGAATATGCAGAACCAAGTTTCCTGCCACAAAAGATATAAAAATTTTAGCAAGGCTCCAGAAAACTCCAATAAAAACTTCCAAAGAAAATAATGAAAATCAATTCTCATCCAAAATAGATGTCCGACCCAAGTATGGAATGGAAAAAAAAAACTGAATAATGAATATGCAAGGACGAATAATGAGGTAGGGACTTTTACTTATTTATTTCAATGCTTGCACCATGAATCCTTGTTTTCTATGAGGTCCTTTGAATCCCAATGTCGTAAACCATTCCAGACATAGTGGTTTCTCCCTGTAAAATTTGAAAAAACAACAGCACTAAACATTAAAAAGAGTGAAAATGAGAATAAAACAGAAAGAAACAGAGAAAGGAAGAACAATCAGTAGCAATGTTGTTGTTTTTTTCTTTTTTTATTAAACAAAAAGAAAGGAAGAAGATGCAGAGCGTAAAAAAGGGGAAGAAGAGAGAAGATACAGCACCCTTTCTCGTCACTGCCGCTTCTAACAGCCTCGTTCATGGATCGCTTTTGTATCCCGCATCGAGGTCTTGACTATCCAGAGCGACCTTGCCTGTTTGCATCATCGACGGCGATTGATGGTAGCACAACGATAGTCAGAGACCACGTGGCGGTGACAGAGATGGTTTTGCGGCAGCTCTGTGTTCACGGCGGAAGAAGAGGTTGCGCGACACGGCGGTGGTTGCTGCACCCATCAGCGGTGACAACAGAAGCCATATATTACTACGGCGGCGGAAAACCCCATCGTCCCAACCCAGCCAAGTCGCGCATTTACCATGGACGTCCAGTAGCCACTGCAATTGCAGCAAGCCGCCGCCGAGCGTCCCTTCAAAGCACCGCCGCCGTGCGGCCTTCCATGGCCGCTGGAGGCTTTCCCAGCTTCTTCTTCCACCTCTTCTCTCTGCCGTCGACGGAGGTCGCCTCCCTCTCTCTATTTTTTTCTTCTTCTTGCTGTTGGTTGTGTGATTTTGGTGTATCTCATTTTTCTCATATGAGTGTGCAGGGTGGTGGGTTGGCTCCTGGTGGAAGCCTCATTGCCATTGGTCAATTTAGACGGCAGTTCTGTGGAGTTGGTAGGCTTTAGTGTATTGTAAACGTTATTACTAAAATACCACTGCATGACAGCGTATCCCTCCTTGCCCCAAGACACGTGTTCAGTATTTGTCAACAAATCTATTGACCTATCTATTTACAAAACTGCCACAAATTGGGCGCCAAAACTACTTTGCTTTTTTTTTTTTTTTTTTGGTCAAAACTTTGCTTTATATTAGTAGTTATACAATTTAGAGAATAAAGTTTATTTCTCTAATAAGATTAATAAAATTAAATAATGTTAATTAATTTTTTTAATTAACGTGAGTTTATTTTTTCTTTGTAATCGAGTCCGAAGTGATTATGAGCTAATAGCATTTTCATTTTTTTTTATTTCTATTTTCTCTCTTACTCTGCTTTTGTAGAAATAAATAAAATAAATGACACTCTCTACTATTTATGTATTATATTTATATTATTATTTTTTTTTAAAATATAGTAATGGAGAAAACAAAGAAGAAAGAAATAAAGAAGATCCTAACTTGACAAATGATATGAGTAGAAAGGAAGAGTAGTGTTGGATGGTGATAGTTAAGCTGACCTAAATTAGTTTAGTGAATTTGTTCTTTTTTAGTTAATTTGTTTCTCTCTGCACTTGAGCTAAACTAATTATAGCTAGTTGATCAAAAAAACTAATTATAACTAGTTTTGTTTTTGAGTTTATTTCTTAAATTTGAATTAACTCATTTGTTTTTTTTTCTACACCGATAGTATCCCAAAAAGAAAGAGATATATGGACTAATTCGTGATCGTCCAAGATGTAAGTAGACCAAAAGATAATTAAAGTCTGACCAAAAATTGTTTGATCACCAAAATCGAACTCAAGTACCATCAAGTCCATCCATTTAAATATAACATACTAATCACTTGTGTCTAATGTAGTAATTGATTAACTGAATTGTTTGATATTTTTTATTTTACATTTTTAAACATACATTTTAAATATATTTGTTTTGATTTAAAAGTCTCCTTTATTTTTTTATTTTTTATTTATTTTAACATTTTTATCTAGTATTACCGAGCGTAATATCTAGGTTTACATTTACCGTAGATGATATGTAAACCTAATATTAGGTTTACATACCCTCTACTCTAGTGTAAATGAGAACTCGAAATCAAATCATTACTTAATCGGTGAAAAACATCGTACGATATTAAGATTGACAAATCATCTCAATTAAATTGACCCTCCTCTTCGAAAAAAAATAATAAAATTGACCCTCTTAAAATTTTCAATTTATTACAAAATTCGAGTGTGCAAATTTGAGATTTAAGATTATCAAACAATCACAGCTCAGATATACAATACAAAATAACAAGTAATGGTGGCTAAATTAACCCTTTTTTTTTTGTAGAAGAGAGCTAAACAAAATTAACCCTTTAATAATACAATTTATTTAGAAAATGATGTTTATAAACATAAAAATCTAAACAAATTCTATTTTTAATATTTGCAGTAAATATTTACTAAAAGAAAGGATGATATATAAAACAAAAATTAAAAATTAAATGTTTTTAAATTTTGAATATTTGTAACAAGTGTTTGCCAAAAAAATGGAAATTAAGTTTTTTTTTTATAATAAGTATTTATATTTCAGCTTTTTTAAGCCAAGCACATGAAATGAGACTGGGAACAATTAAACCATATTTTCAAAACATATGGATTTTCAAGAGGAACCCACGTGAACAAGTACTCCACACAATAATTCCAAGAACTCGTTTGCTTGCGGATATAGTGATCATGACTGACTAAAAATCAGTGTTTCAAACTGATCAGTGTTTTGACAAGCAAGAACCAATCAAAACATCTTCAGCTTAATTGATTGGAAGAGAACAGCTGAACTAAACATCTGCTGCTCCTCAACATCGGAGGGAGGAATATTGAGTTAAACGAGCCATCAAACTTGAAAGAACTAACAGCTTAACGACAATCATGGTTGCAAAATGTGAAACAAAACACTTCATTGTTTTCAAGTGCAAAAACTCAATTAAAACAGCAGATCCCTTGATTCATAAAGTGTCTCCAAAATTGAACTAAATAAACAAAGACTAGCAAAACAAGCTGTAAAAGTAAAATAAACAGGACGAAAAATTCAATAACAATAATAATAATACGAAGATGCAGAGCTGTATAAGTAATTAAGTAAACTTTGCAGCCATCGCCATGCGTTGAAGTCCAAGAAAACGCAACTAATATGAAAGAACAAAATTCTTGGCATCCACAAACAATGCCATTAGATGTCTCTGAAAAGCATAAATAAGCATCCCCTGCAAAGAAAATAATTAAAAATTATTTTATTGACAGCGGCTCATGAAAACTGAAAGTGATCTTCTAAGATCACAAAACATATTATCTAATTATTAGATTAATCTTAAATGTTAACAAAGGAAATCAGTAAATAAAGCTGAGTAGAAAATATGTAAGGAAATTTTTGGAGTGTGCAGACTTGCTACAAGATAAGGCAAGATGGGCAGGCAAAGAACATTACCCATCTTAGCGTCTGTCAGTTTTTCCAGAGGAGCGCTTCCCAGAAAACAAGTGCTTGGGCTTCAGAGTAGGTATGACTCTATCAGCTTCTCCACGACGGGCATCCTTGTTTCTCTTCTTGACAGATTTCTTTGCCAGTTTTATTGCCTTGATCTTTTGAGCAGAATCCTTGAAGCCCTCTCCAGGCACAACTTCATGTGGTGGGCGTGACACTGACCTGGACCGTGATAGTGATCTACTGATACGCTGCTTCTTGCTAGGTGTGTCACCATCAATATCCATCCCATCACCACCATCGCCACTTCTTGCTTCGGGTGACCTTTCCCTTTTCCTACCTCTCATAGAAACAGATCTGCTGCGCATTCTCTTAATTGCCAAAGAGGGATCAAGCCCCAAAGATGACAACTGCCTTCCCATTCTTTCTGATGTGAACTGCTTGTCCTTGTCGAATTTCCTCGGAATGGTTGGCCGGCTCTCTGCAGTGCTCTTTTTAATCCTATGTTGTTGGATTAGCAAGCTTTTCTTTCTCCTGATTTCAGCTAAAGCTTCTTGCTGTTCTGGTGTCAATTCAGTTCCATCTATCTCAAAATCATCATCATCTGCTTCTGCCTGTCTAATCCCTTCTTCTCTTTCCAACTCTTCAACCCTATGTAGAATATCAGGATCAATGAAATCATACACGTTGTGTCCATCCAAAATTTCTGGCAGTACATCTTCTTTCCATTCCTCATTGGCTAAAATATAATGCTTTCTCAAGTTCATTGAGTATACACCTGCCCCACCATTTTCATCCTCCAGATCCTTTTCAGTTTTTCTCTTTTCCTTCTCAGCTGCTTCCTTGGCTTTAGTTTCTAAAACTGCTGGAGGAATGCATGGTGGCCTTTCCTTCTGGTCACGCGGTTTTGGCATTGCAACATGAAACCTATTCAGGCAATCATTGATCTTCTTTGACTTCATCTTTATCTCCACCCTCTGATTCAGTAATCTCTCGCATGCTGCATTTTTCACTGCAATTACACCATCTTCTGTCAAGGTGCTCATGGTCAACAACACACTATCATCATCAGTAGCTTCGCCTCCTTGACCAACTGCAGCCTTCAAGGCTTCGGCTTTCATCTCCATGACCAACTTCCTGTCTTCCTCGGATATCCCCTCCAGTGGTTGCAAGTCAGTCTTGTTGCAGACTATAATCAATGGCTTGTTCATAAACAAAGACTTAATGCTTTGAAACAGAGCTGCCTGCTGAGCAATACTGTAACCACAGGACCCAGAGATGTCCAGGAAAAACAATATCGCAGCTCTCAAATGTGCGAGAGCAGTGATACTGCACATCTCAATAATATTACGATCCTCAAAAGGCCTGTCCAAAATCCCCGGTGTGTCAATCACTTGGTACCTCAGGTATTTATAGTCTGTATGACCTACAAAGAGAGACTTTGTAGTAAAAGCATAGGGCTGCACATCCACATCAGCTCTCGTAATTTTGTTAATGAAAGAGCTCTTGCCAACATTAGGATATCCACAAATCAAGATGGTCCTGGTATTTGGATCTATTGACGGAAGCCTAGCCATGTGCTGTCTAACCTGTTCCAGGTAAGCCAGACTCGGGCCGATCCTCTTGATCACAGTGCACATGCGGCCAAGAGCAGCCACCTTGAGACACTTGCATCGATACAGCGAGTCGCCGTACTTCAACAGCTTGACATAGTCTTTGGCAATCTTACCAATGAGGTTCCTGGCAGTATTGATTTGCCCAAGAGCAAGCTTGTAGTGGTCCTTGTTGTAGAGCACATGGAGGAGATCACCATAGAAGGGGTGAATATCGCCGAGCCGAGGAAACTCGTCGATGATAGTAGAGAGCTTGTCATGGAAATTTTGCTGGGTATACTTCACCTTGCGCATGTAAAACTGACGGAGACGGGAAATTGCATATCCCTTGTGGACAACCGTAGGTGTTTGACGCTGGGTGCGCGAGAGGATGATGTCAACAAAGTCCTTCCCATTTGGCACCACAGTAATCTTCTTAAAATTATATTGCACCATCGTTTCGTATCAGCCTGTGAGAGACACATAATTCAAGATTAAAATTGAAGGGAACAAAAAAAACGCCGAGCATTAGCTTTGATTTAGAAGACAAAATACTTCAATGAATCAATCAAATAGATGCTAAACATAAACCCTAAACCTGAAATTATATCGTTGTATTAACTTCCAAGCACACTTACATAGCAGCACAATTGATTGATTCATATGAGACTACTGGTAATAACCAAATCAAAAAAGTAATAACCAACTATACCCAAATTGATCAGAACAGATAATTTGTTTGGTATGTCTACGAATGCTAGTTTCAATAAGGTTTGTTCAAATTTCCAAAGGAAGTCACCACGACGAGCTCATCTCAGTTTGTAATGGTTAAAAATATTTCAAAAAAAAAAAGGCACAAGCAACCTTCAACAACTGAACATAAAACAGTAACACTTCTCGAAGGCGAAAATATCTGAAACATTCATCCCTTACAAATAGGATACAGATAAGACCAGATAAAGAGTTATAAAAAATACTGCATCATCGATTTGTATCAGCCTGTGAGAGACACATAATTCGAGATTAAAATTGAAAGGAAAATGAACATCGAGAATTAACTTTCATTTAGAAGACAGTATTTCAATCAAATCAAATAGATGCTAAACATAAACATATGATCGTTGTATTAACTTCCAGGAACTCTTACATAGCAGCACGATTGAACGAATTAAGCTCAAATGAAGGAGATAGAAGCACGATTAATTAAATGAATTAAAGAGGCATAGGAAAGCAAAGGAGTGACTCACCTTGAAAAACGTTCGGTTTGTGGTGTGTTCGAGCGTGAACTGAAGGCTGTGTTGTTGGACACCGAGTTGTTATAGTGTGCTGTTGTTGTGCTTAGAGGCGGCAACTATCACCGCATAGGGACTCGAAGAAAGGAAGAATCAGGGTTTAAGCATAAGGATGGGGAATACCTCCTGGGTCGGGTTGCAACTTGCATAGTCAGGCCAACCCGGCCCAGTTAAACCAATTGGGTTGTGTTGGACTTCCAGTGAGCCGTGACACTTGCGAGTTGTGACTAGTGCATAGCATTCAGTAGCCCATTCAGACACAAGGAATTTAATTAAAAAAAAAACGAATTTGGACCAAAAAAAAAAAACAAATTAAATTACAACAAAAACAAAACGAATTAAATAATAGTAAAATAATAATAGAATAGTGTGCACCGAAAAAATAAAGAATATAAAATAACATAATAGATAATTAAAATATCAAAATTTAGTCCAACTGATAAAACTTCTTGTCGTTTGCCTATTAGCATTTTTTTTCTCGATACAAGGCCTATTAGCATATTTAACTTATTTAAATATCTTACTAAGAATCAAACTTTTAAATATGTTAATAGATCAAACCAGACTTTCAAAATGGTTAGTCCTATGTTTGATTAAGCCATATTTAGGCTTTGAATTTTTTAGACAAATCAAACTTATTTAAACAAAATCTAGTTCGGCTTATCCTACTTTCATCACTAATGATAAGTGAGAAGTTTATTTTTTCTATATTAAACGGGGCATAAAAGCTCAAAAAAGAAAAACTACAACAGAATTACACTAGGAGTAACAACATCAACAACAAGCAAGCTGCAAGTGGGTGACCTGTGGTGAGGGTTGGTCCATAATTTATAGTGAAATACTTTTTTTTAACAAAATTTATAGTGAAATGCTTGATTCTAAAAAAAATTGAATCAATGAATCATACATCTAAAAAAAATGGAATAATTCCAATGCTCCACATACAAATACCAAATCTTAGGAAAACTCCACATCATGTATGAATCACAGCAATCTTAGTGAATAATTGTTAAAGTTTTTAAATGTGATATGGCATGATAAGGCCTAAAAAAATGAGTTAAAAACTCCTCTTTGGGTTAACTATTGGAGATGTTCTTAATAATATCTAGATCCAGCATGTAATCTAGAAAACACAAAGTTTCCTAATAAAATGTTAACTCATGGTCAAAACTCAGATCTAAAAAAGATAAAAGTAGTTATTTCAATCCACATGTGCCTCCCAAATAACATATCGAGTTAGGATAATTGAAAAAATAGCACAATTACTTGTTTCTCTCTGATACCTCCCAAAAAAAAGATTAACACATGACTTGAATTAGTCATGGCTAGTGTTATCTTCCGCAAAAAAATCATCCAAAAATCTCCCAAACTGATCTGAGGGTAACCGTGTGTATTGAATTGAATTGAATGAACTACATTGCAGAAAACAAAATATGCTGTGTTTCTCTTCTTCACCTGAGAGAAGGAAATGCCAAGGTATGAACAGAGTTTCTAGTTCCCTTAAGGGGGGGGGGGGGGGGCCCACTTGGCCATTTTCCATAGAGAGGCAAGGCAACACAATCTCAATGTGAGTGTGGGTTGCTTCCTCCTAAAGGGATTTTAAAAAAAGAGCCACAAATAGACAAAGCCAAGTGGTGAATGAAAAATAGGGTACAGGGTAACTAGTCCGTTACAATATTACACAATACAATACAACATTCACATGGGATGTGCTTATAGAGAGAGAGACAAAGGGGGAGGTTACGGGTTTTAGAGAGGGAAAAAGAGTGTGTTCCTTTGTCTTTGTCTTTGCTATCTATTGCAGTGTGGTGGTAGCATTGTTTTGGGGTGGTTTCCCAAAGCTCTCTGCTGTAACTGCAGAAATGAAGCCAGGGGAAGTTTGCAATTCGTGCTCTATGCTCAGAGATGTTGACAGGATTATGCAATTTTGAGGAACCCTAATTCTCTTCCATTCTGGTAGGTGGCTCTGGGCTTTTGTTACCCTCAGAAGAATTTCTGGGTCGTTTCTGTTTGTTGGAAAGATTGTTTTTTCATTTTTTGTGGTATCTGAGGATGGATTGTGTTTGTGAATTCCTTTTTCCTGAGAATCTGAGGTGGGTTGGGTAGGATTTGATCTGTGCAAAAAGTGAGCTTTTTGATTTGGGTTTTTCTCGGTTTTGTCGTCCATTTCTGGACCTGGTGCCTGTTATGTGTCTCAATGCTGCTTCTCCATTTATGCATGTGGATTTTTTTTGCTTCAGCTCGGTTCTAGAATCCAGGGTTTCCCCCTTTCTTTGAAGTGCTTTGGTAAACTGGTATGCGTTTATCTTCTAGAATCCAGGGTTCCCCCTCTCTTCAATTTCTAGCTTTTGAAGTTCCCAAACCGTTGTAATTTTATTGATTCTTCATTTTTATTCAGGCTAGCCCTTGCACGTTGTTATGTGATTTGTGATGCTTACTAGTAAATAGTTACTTAATTTACCATTGTTGTCTTGCTAATTTTGGCAGAAAACATTAATTAGTCATTGTTGTCATGTTAGTAAAGATCATACTCCATCGCTTCTATATGAAACTTTTAAACTTCTTTTAGCAAGGGAATCATGATAAATATTTTGGGGAATAGCGAAATGAGGTATTTATAGTTAGTTAATAATTTGGAATAAGAGTATGCACATTAGCACTAGTACTAGATTCGCAGACTGCATTATGTACCCAAAAAAAAGATTCGCAGACTGCATTGAAAGAAATTAGAATCTCTATGCTGAAAAGCACCGTTGCATAAAAAATAAAATATGTCTGATCTGATCCTCTACCCCCTAGATTCATTTTGTAAAGCACATGTGAATTGTGGGCAAACAATATATGATGATATTGCTCTGCTTGGTCTTCTAGGGCAATGCATGTTGATGCATCCAAAAGAATGATGATAGTTCTATATCTAGAAGATGAACCGGAAGTTATCTTATTCTAAAACTAAAAATTTCTTTATTTAGGTGTTTAAATGCTTTAATTATTTTGGTAGCTTCCTGTTTATGCATAAATATAGTTTACATGATTTTTGTTTGGTTACTTTATACTTAAATGCCGTTGGGAGAGACGTGATACTTGATACCATTAAATAGAGATACTTATATGATTGTTACTTTTGTTATATGATATCTTTCTTCTTACAACATTATTTCTTTTGATAATATATGGATGGATTTAATTAAGAAGTTACAACTAGTTCTGGATCTTATAATTTTGGATGGTAGTTTAATAACTTTCCTCACTTTCTTATGCAGACTCTTAAGCCATGTGTGATTTTATTTGTGTTAACTGGGCTTTGCAGCAATGAAGTTTGTCAACCAGTAATTTATGGCTGAAGAAATACCATACTTCATAAATTGGTTTACAATATAGCAGAGCTAGCTTTTTATAATGGTGGCAACATGTAGACCGGCAATGGGTTGTTAAGTGAAACTGCACTAGTCAGCAGCGATGTTAGTCGGCAACGAAATAGAACATTTATGCGATGATGACTTTGAAGGATCTAATGAAGAAAGACAGATTTTTAAAGAGGTTTTTTCTGGTAATGACATTTTTCAGTCTAGTCAGAGGTGTGTTGTTTCTGGAGCTATCAACTTTGAACATGAATCCACTAAAGACACATTTAAATCATTCGGCTCCAGTAATGAAAACTCAGTCATATTGCGTCCCTCGTCTTCAAGACTTACATGTCCTGAGGAGGACATTAATGTACTTCAGCATTCCAGAGAGACTGCTCTGGGGTGTATGCCAGAGAGTTTGACTTGTGAAGACCAGAATGACGATGATGTAAATGTCAAACGTATGAGGTTTTCTCTGCACGAACTTCCTTGCAGTAGATCTAATTCAGAAAATGTTTTGTGTTCAACTGGATTTCCAAAAGTAGTAGTTTCTAACCTGTCTCATGCCGCTACAGTCTGTGATAGTGAACCAATTGCATTTCGCTTAGTCGAATCATCTAAGCACGGTGTGATATCTAGTTGCTATCTGTTGAAGCATAACATGATACAGAATAAACAAGCTGCTAATGATGATGTAGATGTTACAAATTGTAAATCAACAACAGCAGATGGTAATGTTGCAAAAGAGGTGTCTGTAAGTAAGGCAGTTGATTCTCCTGTTTCCCAGGAGAGCTTCGCAAACAGGCTAGTAGTTACAAGTCCATCAATCACCGTTGTGAAGAAGTCTGGGTCTCCTTTAAATCCCGAGGAAATGCCAGAAGGGTTTCTATCTTCTAATATGGATATCTCAAATTCATCCTCAAAGCTAGACAAAAAGGATCCCCGTCCTTTACTGCAGTCTCATGTTGTGCAATTGCTTAGGATGGCAGGATGGTCTATTGAGAAGCGTCAACGGCCTTGTAGGAGTTACATGGAGTCGCTTTATAGGACACCGGAGGGAAAGCCTGTTCGGGAATTTACAAAAGCTTGGAGATTATGTGGCCAGCGTTTGTCTGTTGAAAAATGCAATTTAACTTATGGAGGTCGTAAGGAATGGACTGATATTAGTCAATTCTTGTCTGATCTATCCATTGCACTGATAAATGTTGAAAAATCAAAGACCAAGTCAGAAGCTGCTGCTATGTTGGCTTATCAGTGGTGGCTTCTGGATCCTTTTGTAGTAGTTATATTTTTTCATAGAAAGATTGGTGCACTGAAAAGGGGAGAGGTAGTAAAAGCAACTCGGAGTTTAGTTCCTAGTGAGAATAACATGGTATGTGCTCCCATTGATTCAGCCTGGGAGGATGCCTTCTGGTGCTCATTCTGATCATAAACATGACCAAGCTATTTTCTGTGATTCTTCTACAGCTACTGGAACCACAAAAGCTGCTAGCGTGATAAACTCTCATGCCTGTAATCAGAAATCTGATGGTAACCAGGAAGATATGTATGGTGTAGAACATAACCCAACGGCATAGGAAATCAATGTAGGAAAATGTCTATGAAAAAAGGTAGTATGGATTTAGTCTCTTTACCTGGTTGTCGATTGGATGGCACTGTTACCGTCAAGTGCTTCCTCCTTCGATATTCATACAAGCTCTGGAAATTCGAACCTGGAACTTGGGGACGTCTAAAGTAAATGCTGTTCATCAAGCTAAACTTAGAAATTCCAAAAGCTTTGGTAAGCAGAGATCAGAAAATCATTTGGAAACAAAGTCTGAATGTAGTGAGGAAGATGGCAGGAAAATCTCAATAGCTTCTGTATGTGGGAAAGATAACACACATCCTTCCCCTAATTTTATTCTTAAAAAGAAAATGCGGAGGAAGTGCAAAAGGGTATCTGAAATCAAAATGAGTATGTTATACCATGGTGACATGCTGGGCTCAGCTGTTATTGACCAGGCGCAGTCACTGAATGATGATGCATGTGGCACTCAATCTGGGTTGGAAGAGGACCAGGATTATCTAGTTGACAATGCAGTACAAAAAGAAACCACTGGAAGTTATCACCTGGCAATGCAATGCAGCAACATACTAGGAAAGCAAACTACCCCATAACTGGATCAAATAAGTCCAATGGATGCCAGATTAAAGATGATGATCTATTGGTGTCAGCAATATTCAAGAATAAGGACTTCAGCCCAAAGATAATCCGAGGTAATTCTAGAGCTAAATCATGCAGATCAAGGGGTTGGAGAAAGCGTAAAGCCACAAGGGCCGTTGCAGGTTGCTTCCAAGGAACCCTTGTAACGGAGGGAAGCACAGTAAGGATGGCAAGAGGTATTATTTTGGGGAAAGGACACTCTTGTCCTGGTTGATTGAGAATGGGGTCATATCCTTAAATGATGTGATTCAGTACCGAAACCCTAAAGATGATTCTGTCACTAAGGATGGTAGGATCACCAAAGATGGTATTATTTGTAAGTGTTGCGGTAAGGTGCTTACATTATCGGAGTTCAAGATTCATGCTGGGTTTACGCTGAATCGCCCCTGTTTGAATCTTTTCATGGAGTCTGGTGAGCCCTTTACACTTTGCCTCCTTCAAGCTTGGTCTGCTGAATACAAAGCCAGGAAAAGTCAAAATCAAGCTGTGCATGTTGTTGATAATGATAGAAATGACGACTCGTGCGGGTTGTGTGGTGAGGGAGGTGAGCTGATAAGTTGTGATAACTGTCCGTCTACTTTTCACCTGCCTTGTTTGTCCCACTCAGGTCTGTCTACTCTCAGTGTATCTTAGTTTCTTTTTTGTTCTAGTGAATCTTTTTCTTCTTTTCCTCCATTGTCATTGCAAATAAATTGTTTATTACTCCCTCCGTTCCTAATCTATTGCAGTTTAAAGTTAATGCAAGCAGATTAAGAAATATTTAATAGAAGTAACACATTATTATATATAGTCTAAAATACCCTGGTCTTATTATTCTTTTTAATTTTTATTTAAAATAATTATTGTAGCAATTGTTAAATAAGAGTATAGATGGACAAAAAAATTAATGAGGCTTTGGAATTATAAAACAACAATAGTTTTGGAAAAAAGAAAAGAAAAGACTAAAACTGCAATAGATTAGGAACGGAGGGAGTATTTATTTTGGGAATTATGTTTATTTGTGTTGCTCTAATACGCCTGCCTCTTCTTATTCCATGCATTTGAATGTCAATAAAGCTCTCTTGTATATTGTTTGTATGTGACTATTGTTGGGTTTCTCTTACCCTGTCTTGAAAAAATGATACAAGTTTTATTTCTGTACATCAGGAGATTCCCGATGGCAACTGGTATTGCACAAACTGCACTTGTCAGATATGTGGAAATTTGGTCATTGATAAAGAGGCTTCAGATGCACATGATTCATTACAATGTTCACAGTGTGAACATAAATGTAAGTTTGCCCTATGTGTTCAGGTTGCATAATAGATCTTATGGTTTAAATCTCTTTTTAAAGCCTATAGATGTCAGGTTGAGTTATACCATATAAAATCATCTTTTTTGTTTGATATTGTTTAAAATTATTGTTACATTATTGCTTGATTCATGGCTAAACAATTTTTTGGTTTGAATATTGTCATTACTACAATTCTTATTTATTATTGTTGTTATTTCTGGGGTACGGTGCATAAGTTTGACTCTCCTCAAATGCCACAATGGTGGGAGCCTCACAAACTTAGCTGCCCTCATTATTAATTTATCATAATTAAGTAATTGCTTAATTTAATTATGAATAAAGATTTCTTTGATCTCAAAGTTTGTGCACTTTGTTACCTTTCTGATGCTTCAATAATGATACCATCTGATTATTATGGGCTTGTAATGAATAGATCATGAGAAATGCCTAAGAGAAGGAGAAAAACAAGAAGGGGGGAGTTGCAGACCCTTGGTTTTGTGGTCAGAGTTGTCAGGAGGTACTATACTACAATTACTCAGATTTCCATACTTCCATTTGAAATGGATTTCTTGAATTTAGCAAATGATGGCTAATTGTCTGTTATATATTGTATGATAATGTAGTGGCTTGTAATGTGAGTTGGTCATCTGATTTTACCATATATGAATTGAAGATTGTATTTAAAGCCTTTTGAAGGTTAAGTTTGGTTTATGTTTCAAACTATTTGCAAACTTCTGGCATATTAAATGTTGATCATCTGATTAAAATTTTTATGTGGCAAATATAGTTCTAAAAGGTTGCATTTTTTAGATAAATGAGTTTAAGATTAAAAAAAAAATTAGAATGTAGTCTTTGATATGAATAACGTGAATATGATTTATAGTTATACAATTCTTAATTTAATTTTTATACTGAAATGTGTGGTAGGGTAATTGTGTTTTATTTCATATTCTGCTTTCCAAATACATTTTTAATGATTATAATAATTGAGAGTAGTATGCATTGAAGTTTCCATGACTTTTTTTTTTCCAATAAGATTTTCCAAAAGTTGAATGACTTTGACAGCTTTTCAAAGCCATGTTTTACTCTAACCGTTACATGCTTCGTTTATAGGGAACTAACTGTTACGTGAATATTGATATGAGAATTTGTTGAAATATCCTAACCTAGCACTTCTATGGTTAATAACTAGGCCAAGTACTAGGCCAAGTACTAGTGGTACTGGTAGAAGCCGAATCCACTAACAATGAGACTAAATAACATAATATCATAGCACTGGTATTATTTATTCATGGACTTGACTTTCTGGTATTTGCAGGTATACTCTAGTCTCCAATCTCAAGTGGGGTTAGTTAATCAAGTTGCTGACGGCTTCTCGTGGATGCTTCTCAGATGCATCCACGATGACCAGAAGGTTCATTCTGCCCAGTGGTTTGCCCTAAAGGCAGTATGCAATACAAAATTAGCTGTTGCCCTTACCATCATGGAGGAGTGTTTTTTGTCGATGTTGGATCCAAGAACAGGCATCCACATGATACCCCAAGTTTTATACAACTGGGGGTTAGTGCCTCTTCCCTATGCCAAATTTTCCTCCTCTTTTATGTGCTTCATTATTTAAACCTGTCTAAATAATCCCTTCCCCTTTTGCTCTATTTCAAAGCCTCGAGCCCTCGACCTTCGGGATTTTTGTTTTCTTCTCTTCTATTCTCATCTTGATTTGAAAGGGCTTTATTTCTATGTGATTTTCAGGTCTGAATTTGCTCGTCTGAATTTTCAAGGGTTTTACACTGTGGTATTGGAGAAACAGGATGTGTTAATATCTGTAGCATCTATCAGGTGAATTTTCAATGTATTTAAAATACCTTCTTTGACATTTATGTGAATTGGCTCTATTTCAGCTACTTTTCTATTATGTAAAGACAATTATTAAATGCTTTTCAATTATGCTCAAGCTTACCCTTCCTGTAGATTTATGAATGAATTAGGTTATAGTCATATTAATTTTGATTCCGTCAAAATAACACCTCTGCTTTATTGCATTGTTCTTAAGCCTTTTACTTCTTTGCAGGGTGCATGGAACTACAGTTGCAGAGATGCCTCTAATTGCAACTTGCAGTCGGTATCGTCGCAAAGGAATGTGCCGACTCCTTATGAGCTCAATTGAAGAGGTATAATTTGGCAGTAGTTTAATGTTTATCCAAAATTTGTATTCAAACATAATTTATATAAAATATTGTTTAAGTTTCACCCTTGTTTGATTAATACTCCCTTGTCCGTCAGAATAATTATTATTTGGAATTTGATATAAATATGCATTTGGTGACAGAAATGCTAGCGATGCATTTTTTATTACTGGGTAAAAATCACGAGTCCCACCGAATAGGGAGTGGGGTCCACATGATCCAGTGAGACCCACATGAATTTCACTCAATAATAATGAATAAGTTGAACAGAGTGTGTTAGATAGTTTATTGCTCATATTGCTCCTTGTATAACACAGTTATGAGTTTGGAATGTTCCCACACTTGCTTCGTTTGGATTTCTCTAGTAGCCTTTTGTGTTTCTAAATCTATTTCTTTCATTAGCAGATGTTAATATCTGTCAAGGTAGAAAGCTTGTGATAGCGGCCATTCCTGATTTGGTGGAGACATGGACTAAGGGCTTTGGATTCATACCTGTAGGTGACATTGAAAAGCAAAGATTGAAAAAAATCAACTTAATGGTTTTTCCTGGGACGGTGTTACTTGAAAAACCCTTGTATGGGAAGAAGAAGAAGAAAAGTGAAGGTACTTTTGTTTGCTGCATTTGGTTAGTGCACTATCATTATAAAAATAAAATGCTTACTAAAAATCATTGTTTTGTCTACTGAAACAGGACCGTGTGATCAATCAACTTTGGCCACGGATGAATCGATCAAAGTAGGTATCTGTTCTGAAGGAACGGCCATAGCTGAATCATTGCCACAAGCCATCGGAAACATAACTACCAATCGAGTTGGTGCTATGTCAGAAGATGAACCTGTGGACTGCGAAAACCGGCCAGACTATAGGGCTGGCAGTGAAACCATCATCAGAGATGATAACACTCAAGCTTTTGTTGACACTGCATTGGGAGCCAAAGAATCAACAGAAACAAGTACGAGAAACCTATTGAAGGAAACAATGTAGAGGAATTGAGAACAAGCAACACAATAGAAATAGCAAGTGAGTCAGTACAGCAATCTAATGGGAACTGTTGTGCCAACGAAGATGATGGTACTGAATCAGGTGTAAGAATTATTGAGGACAAGAAAATCATCAAAATAGGTGAGGTTCAGGAAAATGCTTCTTTGCATGGACATTTTTCAAATGTGTCCTCCTGCAAAGCATTTCCGGGCAGCAATTTTGACATGGGTTCCAATATTGAATGCTCAGTGTTGTATGATGAAAAAACAGCTTTTTTTGGAACATTAGCAGCAAAGCCTGCAAGCTCAATGGAAAGTTGAAAGCAAGTAGATGTTTAGACAAATGGTGTGTGATGCTCATAACAAACTTGTAATTTAGTGGTATACCTTAGGAAAAACTAACCGCAAATTGTGGAAACATAAATTGGGTTCAACACAATTGGTTAGGTAAGTCAAGAATCGCGACACAATATGTAGCTAGGACTGAGAAAAAAACAACATAGTTTCTGGCCTTGCCCGACTTGATGAATTTTGTAGTCTTCATTGTCCTTTTCTTTTGTTCTCTCCGTCGCAAAACGAGCCAAATAATTGGTAAACCAGTAAATTAGTTTTTCTTTTCTCATTCCCTTGCAAACCAAACAATAAAAGAGTTATTTTTCTCTCCTTCCCTTCTCTTAACCAAATGAAATATCTAGAATATCCCCTGCCGTTCCTTTCTTCAAAAGCCTTTCCCTCTTTTAAACCAAGTATCTATAAGAAAATGATTCGTAATATAAAAAAATGTAGTGTTCTAAGTTTATAACCCTTCCCAAGTCGAGAAAAAAAAATTAGAAATTGTTAATTTATATGTAGGTATCTTATAATAATTTAACTATTGATTTTGTAGTGCCGGTTTAGAATCGCGGTAGAAAACCCTCACCATAGAAGCTCCAAGTTATAGCTTCTACCACACTCTGCATTCATGGAGATCTCAACGCGGTTCCAAACGTAAGCATAATTAATAACTACAACTTTTTTCATGGTAAGAGAAATACTAGAGCCTACGTTTAAACAAGATAGAAATGCGAGTAATAATACATTGTTCGTTATCCTTTTTCTAACATACCCTTTATATGAAATTCTTGTAAAATATAGACTTAATTGTACTTTTGGTCTTTTAGGTATTGCATTTGTACAATTTTTGTCACCAAGATTTCAGTTGTGCTAATTGGATCCTCTAGGCATCAAGTTGTTGCAACTAAGTCCTTCTATCGTCTAATTTTTAATGTCAGAAGCTTACATGACAAACATGGATATGGCCTAGCACTAATATCAAGTCAAGTTACCGCTGGCATGCAAAATCATCAAGTACTGATAACACATATCAAGTATTGCTAATGAATATATTGAGCTCCACATATCAATACTTGATGATTTTGCCATATCAATGCCGCATGTCCTAACTTAGTACCAAAGATTCATGTTTGATACATAGACTCATTGTGTTAAAAATTAGACGTCAGAGGGACATAACCGTAACAACTAAAATATACGGGGGACCAATTAGCATAATTGAAAACTGAGAACCAAAACCGCATGGTTAAATGTGCAATTTAATTCTAACATCTATGAAACATATCTCATTTCTTATTTGATGGGAGTCATAATCATCTATTCAATGATATCTATATGAATTTTTAATCAATAATAATAAAAATTGTATTAAAAAACTATATTATAAAATATATTGCTAACACTTCTCAAAGATTAATCTCGAGTCTAAAAGATATTTTTCTAATAAAAAAAATGTCCACTAGGCCTAAAAAAATCCAATGAAAAATAAAACCCATAGAAAAGAAAGGAGAACTGGGAAGTGGGAAGTGAGAGCCCCAATTTAACTGTCAAATAACAGATGCTTGTTGTCTAAGCATACAACCAGTTAAGTTTGGTCACCTTGTTTCAGCTCCACTGTCTTTCTACCATCACCTTCACTCCCTCCCTCCTCTCCACCACACTCCACCCTTTAACCTTTCCCTCCAATCTTCATCATGCCATGACCCAATACTCCATTCTCACACAACCGGGGCTTCTTCCAGTCCCGTGAAAAAAATTAAAAATTAAAAATTAAAATAAACGATGCCTTCCTCTTCCCCAAAGTCCTTCTTCTACGCGCGCCCCGCCGCCGCCGCATCTCGCAGATCCTCCTTCCTCATCCTCACCTGTTTCCTCTTAGCCCTCTTTGCAATCGCCGGTTTTCTGAGGCCGGTTCGGGACGGTCGATGCCTGAACCGCAACCCCAGATCGGTTCGCGTCCTCTGGGACCAAACCGGTTCTCACCAATCTGCTTCTGCTGGGGTTGCCGATAGTAGGCACAAAGTCATGGCCTTCGTGGGTATCTTCACTGGGTTCGGATCCGTGGGTAGGCGCCAATCCCTGAGGAACACTTGGTTCCCTTCTGATCCCAATGGACTCCAACGGTATTATTCTCCTTCTCCTTCTCTGGCTTCTCAAAGAAAAATTCATGATTTGGCTTGCAAAGTGAAAATGTGATCGTTTGTATTGTACCATAGGAGTTTCAGTTTCAAGTGTCATGTATTGCATAAGGTGAATTTTTTCACTCATGAATGATGATGCTAGCTAGGTCTTTCTTTCTCTGTGTGCTTATATCTTCTAGTTTAGTTTTTTAGGTTCCATTCAGTAGTCTATCTATAGTACCTAGCTGTGTGCATTGAGTGCTCAAAGTGCATTGTGTGTTTTGTTTGGACTTGGTGGGTTTTGACTGATTTTGGGTTTGAAAATGCAATAGCAACAACAACCAGAGTCTTTTGCCACTAGGTCGTCGTATCGTAGTATCCGATTATAAATCATGTTTAATGTCTGGCTAAATCCAAATCTTTCTTAGTGGTTTGATGTATAATTTTTCCTTGGTCTCCTTCTGAATCTGACAATTAGATTATCGTCCATTTGATCTACTCTCGATACTAGTGCAATTTTGGGTCTAAAAAGGATGTACGGGTCTGTTTGGGTAAACAACTCATTTAAGTGCTTATGGTATAAGTGTTTATCATATAAGCGCTTATGTATAAGTTATTTTTATAACCAAAGAGGAAATGTGATTAAACCAATTTCATATAAGCTGTATGTGTTTTGATAAGCTATTCTGGAGAGCTTTGAAAATAAGCTCAAAACAGCTTATGAGATAGTAATAATCTATTTTCATAAGTTCTGCCAAACACTGTCACAAGTGCTTATGTCAGTAGATAAGCCCAAATAAGCTCTTTATAAAACACTCCAAATGCACACGTAATTTAATTCTACTCATCTTGACTGGTTGCTATTGCTCTCAGCTTGGAAGAAGCCACTGGCTTGGCTTTTAGGTTTATTATTGGTAGAACAAGGGATAGATCGAAGATGTCTGTGCTTCAGAAGGAAGTAGCTGAATACGATGACTTCATTCAATTGGATATTGAAGAGGAGTACAGTAAGCTCCCATACAAAACGTGTGTGCTGAGAATAACTAAACTGCTGTGTTTTATGCTTGTGATTTGTTGCTAAGCTAAATACGGTTATTTATTACAGGTTGGCTTTCTTCAAAGCTGCTTATGCACTTTTTGAAGCTGACTTTTATGTCAAAGCTGATGATGACATATATTTAAGGCCAGGTGCAATATCTTTCAGGGTTTAACTTGGTTAAATACGGTGATGACCTTTTTTTAAGATCCCTATAATTAAGATTTATGTAATCATCATTGTCAGATCGTCTTTCGTTACTACTGGCAAAAGAGAGATCTCATCCTCAGACATACATAGGATGCATGAAAAAGGGCCCTGTTTTCACCGATCCAAAGCTCAAATGGTTAGTTCTGTCTATATTAAGTATATTTTATCTCCAACGTATCGATTTTGTCTTGTATTGGGTTTAATTTCCCCAACTTTACAATTTTCATTGTCTCAGTTTTCAATGGGTATAAAATATTGCATTACTAAATTGCTTCTTTCATGGCATGAGATAAACATTAGAACTTGCCACCCCCGTCTTGATAATGTTCTTGTCTTGAAAAAGAATATAGATTACAAATATTGTTTTTTGGATCTATGAATCATTACTTACTAGCTTGAGAGATCAAATGTCTGATAAAAAAAATTTACAAGCAGATGTAAGTTGTAATTATCTGTGTCAAGCCAGAGATTTCCCTTCTTTTTTGAAAAACTAAACTAATTCGGAGATCATATTCTTATTAATTCTATTTTTAGTTTTCTCTCTTCTTTTGTTGTGGGTACAGACCTTTCTTTGAGCCAGGTTGGAGAGTGAGAGTATGAATTGGAATTCGCCAAAGTGTGTATATGTTCTAAACTCAATGCCTAGTGGATCAACTGTAGTTGATGAAATAAATATGTAACTATAGCTAAGATCTGATAGAAATAGAATGTCATTAAGTTATGTGAACTTTACATGACGTACATTAGTACGTTGATACTTAAGGTTCTAATAAATATAACTATATCTACTCGCAAAAAATCTGATAATTGTAAAAGGAATGTCATTCTTTTATGGCAGCTCATGTTTAGGGAGATGGAAAATTATCTACACTCTCCAGTTCACTAAGAGATTGGATTAAGCAATGTTAGACCTTTAAGGTGCTTCATTGCCAATATTTGACTTTTAGGGCTTGTTTTGACGAAAGGAGGAAAGGGGAGAGGGGTGGCGTGTTTTAACTAAGCCTTCCATGTGTTTGGAAGTTATAAAATGAAGGGAAGAAAATGAATGATTATCCTCAAAGGTTCTTGTGTAAAAATGAGGAAAATTGAAATAAATATAAGGTAGCTAAGCAACGCACTAGGAAGGCCGTAAATGAAGCTAAAGCAAGAGAATTTGAAAATCTATATCATCCTTAGGCACTAATGAAGGGGAACAACATATCTAAAAACCTGCTAAAAGTAGGGAAAGTAAAACAAGAGACTTGAACCAGGTGAGATGCATTAAGGATGAGGGAGGAGAGAAAAGTATTGGTCACAGAGCAAGATATCAAGGAAAGGTTTTTATTTTTATGAACGTTTTGCAGTTGCTCAAATTTTGGAGAACTTTGAACTTTCATGATTGAACAAAGAGAGAAAAAACAACCATTGTTTAATATCTCATTCTTTTCCCATCTCTTCTCTTATTTTCCTTTTCTTTTGATTTCTTTCCTCCCCTTACTCTCAAAATCTAAACATACACTGGGGATCAAATTGTGGAACATCCAATTTTTGTGGGGACATAAATTGTTATTTACCTCCCTTTTTTGGGGTTGGAAATGTTATGCAGTGTGCTATCTAGCCTCACCACAACAGCAACAATCAGAGGTTTTCCGTTTTGAATTATAACCAGCATATTAACTTCTCTGGCTTTTGGAGTAATTGTACTGAGAAATCTTGCAGGTATGAGCCACTATCTAATTTGCTTGGAAAGGAGTATTTTCTTCATGCTTATGGTCCTATATATGCTCTTTCTGCTGATGTTGTATCAAGCTTGGTTGCTCTTGGGAATAACAGGCAAGTTTTTCTTTCTCCACAACTTGATTGCTTGGTCACTTGATCTTCTGTAGACAGTAGGTTCACAAATAACTAACATCTGTCTATTTAATTAGGAATATATTTGTTTTGTTGATATTCACTGTAGTAACACTTAAATGCACTTGCTGATGTTCAGATTTTGGATTTTTGTATTTGTTCTTTTCCTTTTTTATCTCGAGATTTGATGTAATGACACGGCCTTCTTTGCATGCTGCATATCTGCTTCTCTGCTATCTTATTTCTTGGATTTTGCTCATTCATTCACATGCTAGGGTAGGGTCTAATACTATTTCATATCTTTATCAAATTTGTGTCTGGGTGGTGGGTTTGTAGACCATCTGCTTTGGTTTCTATAGTGGTTCTCTGATGAAAAAAAAGCTGAGAGATTATGATGATGTTCATGTCATGTGGTCCTTGGGTTCATAGTTTACACTTGTTAAGAGGGTAGAGCTATCCATGTATTGCAGTCCTGAACATTTGGTCCTTTTGTTCAAGTTGTGAATAATTCTTAATGATATGGAGTGAATGATTCTTCAAATGAATCAGTGAACTGCTTGGAGGTTATTAACAGAGCAGATTTCTTGCTCTCTTTTTCTGCATTCAATTCATACAATATCATACTTTAGACCTTAAAAATTAGTTGAGGTTTTAGAATTATTATTTGTTTCTTTCCTATTGTCAAAAGGCATGAAAATCATGGTGCATAAACATGATGATATGGACCTTGTTCAGTTTCCAATAATGTTTGCATCCTTTTATTTTTAAAACACAGTTTCCGGATGTTCAGCAATGAGGATGTTACCATTGGAGCTTGGATGCTTGCGATGAATGTCAACCATGAGAATAATCATGAACTTTGTGCTCCAGAGTGTACGTCCACATCAATCGCTGTGTGGGATATTCCAAAGTGTTCAGGTTCGGATTTCTTGTTGCACAAAATGTTAATAATATTAGAATTAAGGAGTTTGTACAATAACATTCACTTGGATATTCCCGAAAAAAAAATGCATGAAATTCATTATTCATGCAGTTGTCCCCCCTGAAAAAATCATCATTCTTGTGTAATTTGGGCAACCTCATCTATAATTTTTGTTTCAAGCTTCTCAGTATTATCTTGTATATTGCTGTCCCATCAAGGTGCATATTTTTCTTAGAGAAGTAATATTTGAGAGGAAACAGAATGCGCTGCCAAGTTTGTCTTAATACCCAACTCCCAATTAGTTAGTTAGTTGACTGAGATAGTGATAGAAACTGGTCTTTCATAGATAATAATAATGTCTGAAACTGACTTACTTGACTGAATACAAACTGATTACAACAACAGAATTAGAGAAATAGAGTGAAGGAAAGAGTTCTGAGAAGTTGTGACAGTTTACAAGAATTCCCCACCAAGAATTCGAGAGCTTGGCCTCTCCCTCCCAATTCCAGTCTCAATAACTGCCTAACCACCCCTTTTCTTAACTTCCCTATTTATTTAACATTTAACATAACATAACTCCTAAAACATAACTTCAGACTGGCCCATCTATCTTGGGCCTCCTCTTATACTGCTTACTAATAAGAGGTCTAACAATACTCCCCCCCAAAAGTGTCACCTTGTCCTCAAGGTGAAAAGAAGGAAACTGCTCCATAATAGTCGCAACTGGTTCCCAGGTGGCTTCAAAATATGGAAGATCTTGCCATTGAATTAAAACTTCTGCAGTACCATCAATTTTGTTGCGGACAGCCTTGACTGCAGCAGGGACAACTTGTAACTCTAGGTCATCAGAAAGCATTGGTGGAAGTGGCTGAGGCGTGATTGAAGGAGAAAGAGCTTTCTTGAGCAATGAAGCATGAAACACAGGATGTATTTTGCTGTCAGATGGAAGGGCCAACTCAAATGCCACTGGACCGATTTGCTTTATGATTTGATAAGGGCCGTAGAAACGGGGGCTCAATTTTTCATTTCGCTTTTTAGCAAGAGATTTGAGCCTATAGGGTTGTAACTTCAAATAAACCCAATCACCCGTAACCAAGTTAACAGGGCGTCGTGACTGATCTGCATAGGCCTTCATTTGATTTTGAGACTTCAACAAATTGCTCTTTAAATCATGAAGAAGTTGATCCCTGTCTTGAATCATCAAATTGACCTCTTCAACTACTGATGGAATAGTTGTGCCTTTAAGTAAGTGGGGAGGATCACGTCCATAAAGGGCCTTGAAAGGAGTCATTTTTGTGGAGCTGTTATTGTTGGTATTAAACCAAAACTCAGCCCAACTGAGCCACTTAGGCCATTGTTTCGGTTTCGTCCTTGTGAGGCATCTCAAGTAAGTCTCTAAGCATCGATTGACTACTTCGGTCTGGCCATCTGTTTGTGGATGATATGCAGAACTAAATTTCAATTTGGTGCCTGCCATCCTGAATAACTCTGTCCAAAAGTGGCTGAGAAATATCTTGTCCCTGTCCGAGACAATGGTAGAAGGAAAATCATGTAGCTTGACCACTTCTTGCATAAACAACTCAGCAATATCTTTAGCAGTAAACGGGTGACTCAGTGCTAGGAAATGAGCATATTTAGTGAACCTGTCCACCACAACCAGAATTGCATTTTTACCTTGAGCTTTAGGTAAGCCCTCTATGAAATCCATGGACACATCAGCCCAAACCTGAGTTGGTATAGGAAGAGGTTGTAACAGTCCAGCAGGAGACAAAGTTTGGTATTTATTCAATTGACAAGTCTCACAAGTGGCTACATAACGTTGGATATCTTTCTTCATGCCTTCCCAATAAACTATAGCGGAAAGCCTCTTGTAAGTTCGAAAGACCCTGAATGTCCCCCCATGGCCGAATTGTGGAATTCTTCAAGGAGGATAGGAATTCGAGAAGAGTCTTTGGGTAGCACTAATCGCCCTTTGTAAAACAGTTTGCGGTTCTTGAAACTATAACCTGGATGAGAGGCAGCATCCTGCAGAAGGCCTAGTATGATACCTTGCAACTTGGGATCATTCTGAATTTCAGATTCCCAAGCATCCAAATCATCAAACTGAACTTTGGACAATGCTGCATAAGTCATTCTTCTAGAGAGAGCATCAGCAGCCCTATTCTCACTTCCTGGCCTGTATTGTATTTCAAAATCCATTCCGATCAATTTCGAAGTCCACTAGAATTGCTCTTCCCCCAAAATCCTTTGATCAGTTAAAAATTTGAGGCTTTTCTGATCAGTAAGGGTGATAAAGTGGCGGCCAAGTAGGTAATGTCTCCATTTTTGAACAGCCATGACTATAGCCATCAATTCTCTTTCATAAACAGACTTGGATTGAGCTCTATCTGAAAGTGTTTGACTAAGAAATGCAACTGGCCGCCCTTCTTGTAACAAGACTACACCCAATCCTTTATTCGAAGCATCAGTTTCAATAATAAAAACCTTTGAGAAATCTGGTACAGCTAGTATTGGTAACTCTGCCATGACCTTTTTAAGTTGTTCAAAAGCAACCTGCGTTTCTGCAGTCCACTGGAAATTATCTTTCTTCAAAAGTTGGGTTAAAGGTCGTGCCATTTTGCCATAATCCTTCACAAACCGCCTGTAGTAACCAGTAAGACCTAAAAATCCTCTTAAAGCCTTAAGGTCTTTTGGTGTAGGCCACCCCAACATCACTTCTATTTTATGAGGATCGGCTGCCACTCCTTGAGCCGAAATGATGTGACCAAGATACTCCAACTGAGTTTGGCCAAAAGTACATTTTTTCTTGTTGGCAAAAAGCTGATGCTCCTTCAATAAAGCCAAAACTGCCCGTAGATGCCTTTTATGATCCTCCTCAGTCTTGCTGTAAACCAGAATATCATCAAAGAAAACTAGAGCGAATTTTCTCAAATATGGTTTAAGCATTTCATTCATAAGAGATTGGAAAGTAGAGGGGGCATTAGTAAGCCCAAAGGGCATGACAACAAACTCATAATGCCCTTCATGAGTCCTGAAAGCAGTCTTGGGTATGTCTTCTTCCTTCATTCTAATTTGATGATAACCAGATTTCAGATCCAATTTGGAAAATATTACAGCCCCGCCCAACTCATCAAGCAATTCATCAATAATTGGGATAGGAAATTTATCTGGTACAGTAATCTTGTTCAAAGCCCTATAATCCACACAAAAACGCCACCCTCCATCCTTTTTTTTTGACTAATATGATTGGGCTAGAATAAGGACTCACACTCGGTCTAATGATACTAGAATTAAGCATGTCATCAACTAACCTCTCAATCTCATTTTTCTGGTAATGTGGATACCTGTAAGGCCTGAGATTAGGAATGTTGGCTCCTTCCTTCAAAACAATGTCATGATCGTGTCTTCTGGGTGGAGGCAATCCAGTTGGCTCTTGGAACACTTCATGATATTCTCCCAAAATGGAATTTAACCAGTCAGGCAGATTTGTATTAGCCTCAGATTCAGCCTGCAGGTTCTGGTACTCCAACAAAAAACCTTGTCCTTCTTCATTAATTGCCTTGATAATGGATTTGAAAGAAGACACTGCACGAGCCAAACCTGGTTCACCCTTCAATACATGATATCCTCCAACAATGGGAACCTTTAGTGTTAATTCCCGGAAATTAGCTCGGATTTCTCCAAGGCTAATAAGAGGTCTAACAGATAGTTATAGAGGTAGGTTATGATGTATATAAATAAAAGAAGGGAATGAGAGGGATAGCATCTAGTCATTTGAAAAAGAATTGGGGCCTTTCAGTTCTGCAGTGTTCTACCTTTATAATTAGGGCTTATCTCTATTTCTTTCAAATAAAAAAACCAGGTTTCTATCAGTTTGCACTCATCAAAGTTAATGGTCACATGCCTATCAGGTATAGGGCATTGATGCATAAGATTTAAAGATGATCTTACAAGTTTTTAAGAATTTAAATGCTCTGATCCATAAAATGGGAATTTGTTTGTTGTGGGGTTGTTTTATTATTGGTGTATGGTTAGATATTTTAGTCAGCATTAATTATGTTTGGTCACTGATATACATGTTATGTAAATCAAAGCAAAACCTTTTTTTTTTCCTTTCTAAATGTTGTTTACCTACAGGCCTCTGTAATTCAGAAAAGAGAATGTTGGAACTCCATCAAATGGACAGCTGCACTAAGAGTCCAACTGTGGAATCTGATGAATAATATTTGTCCTTATATTTATGAAGAGAAGTGAGCTAAGAAGGTACTTGAGGAATTCCTTGCTCGTGTTTTGTTTTACTGCCAAGAGCTGCTGTCATTGCAATCCTTTTCTATACATTGCTCTTTCTCCTTCTAGTTCATATCTCTTCCTGTCAGAAAACACTTTCATGTGTTTTCTTCCCCCCCTTTTCCCCTTATCTTTTCTTCCCCTTTTCCCTTACCTTCTTTATACAGAGAATGAGAAAATAGATAGACTTTCGGATGATAATATCATTTAACTATACTAATTTCCCGAATTTTAATGTCATTCTTTATTAGATTCTATGTACTGGTAAGTCGTGTCATTCTTTTGAAGAAATGGACTATTAGCCTTTGGTCTGAATGATTGTGAAATTATGGCATTCAGGGGTTTGTGGATTCTTGGTCAATTCATCGATGAGAGTTAAAATTAAATTTGAAATATAAAAATCAATTGGATTTCTTTCTTTTTATGGATGAAATGAGATTGTATCAAAGAAAATAGAGAGAAACATAATTAGAGCAAGAAGACATTCTCCAAATGGTATAAAAAAAAAAGGGACTAAACTTTGAGAACATAAATCATAAATGCATTAAGGTTGTCAAATTTTTAGCACATTGGAAAGGGCAACTCTTTAAAAGCGACATGGCAACTCTTCAACAGGTATTAAGATTGATAAAAGCTAACCATCATGAAAGTTATTAAGTGAAAGTTCTATTCTAATTGTGGGGAGCTATAGTATGTATCATTGCAATAAATTTTTTGCCTTTTATATCCTTCAACTCTCAGCACCTGTTTGATTTAAGAAAACATTTTGTAATTTTATTTCTGTTTCACATTAAATTATAAAGGTATTTCCTTGTTTTCATTTATTTTATGTTCAATGGTTTGTGTATAAAAATAACGCAGTGAAAATAATATGGTATTTTTATAATTATAATACAAAACACAAAATGAAATAAGGAGGCCTTCTTTTTCTTCGGGTAATGCATGCGCATGAGCAAATTCCAATCTTACAAAGTATACAGAATATAGGAAAACTTGAAGAGGTGATTTTAGGCTTCCCTTTTCCCTATTGAAAGGAAAAAGAAAAGAGAACCAAAGTTATGGAAATGCATATCATTATGGTCCTGTATATTTGAAAATTAAGGGTCTAGTTTTTTTGAAAATTAAGGGTCTAGTTTGAGAAACCGTTTCCTGATTCATCATCTATTTTTATTTTTAATTATTTATGAAATTGTCATGTTATTTTTAATCTATTTTCTATTTTAAATACTGATACTGGAAATAGTAAAAAAAAAAATCTTTTTTTTCATTGTTTCCTATGCAAATATTTAAAAACAGAAAATAGAATAAAAATAATATGCAATTTTGTAATAAATTGAAAGTACAAATAGGAAACGATTTCTAAAACAAAATGGACCCTAACTTCTTTTTGTCATCTTTCTTAATCTTGTTTTAATCTGATATTTCTAAAGCATAATTATATTGATGTCATTCTGTATAATTTTTTTTTGGTCCAATCATTCTGTATAATTTATAATGTGATAAATACCTACAAGATACTTGTTAAACATTTTTTCAACATTTTCTATTATTTGGTGAAATTTATATAGAATTCACTAAATAAGGTAGATTTTCGATGAATATCACTCAACAAAGAATGCATTTTAAAAAATGTCTTAGAAAATATACAATTAGCATCTCTTTTTGTAAGGTATTGCATATATTGGACTTCAATTATTTTGGAATTTATCCTCTAAACTATGGTGCAACATAAGCACGGAAATAGTGGTATCCAGCAAACACCCTTAACTATTACGTATCTAGATTTGCTTTCATTGAATTGTTATAAAAAAAATAAAAAAGATTTGCTTTCATTGAATTCCAATCAATTCTCCCTCCCTCTGAAGCAATCCAGTTTTATGTTACCCTGATAAGACATTTGTAGTGGATCTTCAATGTATATGCCATTCCTTCCATTTATTTTTGTATTCCAAGTTACATCATATCATAGGTCACTTTCTCATTTTTTTTCTTCTTCTATTTTTCCTCTTCTATATGAACAAAATCTGATTCCAAATTTTAGCTCACATTATAATAGTGTTTAACAACCAACACCTTTTTTCTTTTCATTCAATAAATATGCATCAATCATTGCGTTTAGTAAACTAGCCTAATTGATAATTCCCCATCAATCAACACAGGAAAACGCGTGCAACAATTTTTGTTTAGTATAAGTTGGAGACATTAGCAGTGATGATAGGAACTTAATGGCACTAGCCCCTCCAAGTTTGAAAAGTTAAGAACCAAATTAGAAGTGGCAAATAACAGAGATGAATGAATATTATTGATAGAAAGAATGATTGTACCTAAAGGAAAAGGAATTGGACCCCATAATATGTTGGTGTGTGACTTGGTGGAGAGCTAAACTTGAAAACTGTTTTTTTTTTAAATCCTTTTTCTCAATAAAAATGGGGTGTCACCTTTCGTTCAACTCAAGCTTCTTAATATAATTTTTTTAAAAATATTTTTTAATGTTAAATGCATCTTATTTGGGTATCATTCAATCTCATCCAATGAAGAGTGGTGTGAATGTTGCAGAGTACTTGCCAAGAATCGTAATTAGTGGTAGCAATATGGGCCTCCAATGATGGACCCATTATTGGCCCATCAAAAGTCAATCATGCTGGGCCATTGTCCTATTTCTGGAAAGTTTTTCAACGAATCAGGGTACAGAGGGACCCATGTGGCCCATGAAAAACTCTACCTTTTTTCTGTTCCTATGGGGAAAAACAAATGGTGAACTTGCCTCCTGGGTGACGTGGAGCTGACACAGTTTGCTACTTTTCTGGCCTTAAACCTGTGGGCAGCCAAAGATCAAATATTTATTTTGATGAAAGGAATAATAATTTTGCCATAATTTTGAACAAAAAAAATAGGAATAATAATTTCCCATAATTGTTTCTGCAAAATTAAAAAGCTATATTTATATGATTTGACATAAAAAATAATGAATATTTATTTATGTGGCACAAATTTTTTTTTTTACTATTATGATTGTATAGTTAAACCTATTTTTAGTAAAAATTAAATAAAGTAAGATAATTTGAACTCCCATTTGTATCGTGTGTACAATTTGTAACTGTATAGGAAGGGGAAAGGGAAAAGAACAGTTGTTACTATATCCAAATTAAAACTACAAATTGAACAAATAACATTTACATGCTATGGCCTCATCAAAAAAAAATTACATGCTATGTCATAGATTTATATCAATAAAATTTTCTTTGTTGTCTTAAAAAAAATAAAAAAGAAGCAATATTAATAGCACAAGAACATCTTTGACCCGGCCCCATTTTATTTAGTAATTTTTATTATATTTTGAGAATTTAAAATTTAGGATGGGGGTGGAAACAAAAAGGAAAGAGGACAAAGATATATATCATATCATAATTATGTTAATCATTACAGTGACCTGTGATTGTTGTGTTAATTTCAATCATATATAGTGGTTTGAGTGTGGGTTGTGATTCAGACGGCTCTACCAGCAACTGCTTAAATTTTGAAGAAATGGGATTTGTCACAAAGAAGGAACAATCATTATGACATATATTAGGTTTGAAAATAAGGGGGACTCAAGATCAATAATTCCTTACCATTACGTTTGTAGATATATATGCAAGAATATAAGAATAATCATATTTTTTAATTTTCATTTGTATTGCTTGTCCCTACAGTGGTTGGAGCTTGATTGGTATTGGAGGACTTTAAATGATGTCAGGTTTATTTTCTAAGTTGATATTAATTGGCCGTTGGTATAAGGTACTTTATTTTATTTTTATTTTTACCAATTAAGTTTTGTTTTGTGGTGATACAATTAAGTGTTTTATTTGTACTAATAAAAGTGATTCAATTATGTTTTCCAAAATAAGAAATAAATAAATAAATTGATATCAAAAATAAGAAATAAATTCACTTTCAAGATATTTGGTGGTAACAAACATACATATCAAATCACAAATATATTAGACCTTATTATACAAACATATAGTTAAATTATTTTCTTACTTCTATCTTTCATAAAATGCTTTTTCTAATTTATTTCTGCGCATTTATAAGAAAAATATTATGTGTACAACGTGATAATTAGAAGTAGCAAGTACAAAGTCGACTTGGCATATATTGTAATTGTTGGCAACCAAGTTACTACTGAGTAGTCTGACTGTGGAAGAAAATAAGTGTGCCATATATACATTTATTATAGTGTTTTATAACATTATTGTTGATATTCAAAGGATCGATTGTTACTTATACACCATATGGAAATATCTCAAAAATAAGGAGTAAGTAAGAATTAGAATATACAGTAACTCCCAAATAAAAAAAAAGTTGAGAAAATCAACTTGTCATTCCTCAAATTTTTTTATTTTCTTTAAACATTTTAAAATAAAACAGAATAACAATTTTAATTGATATATGATATGAATTAAAAAATTTACTGGCAAGCGATCTGAGTTTGCATATAATTATTTAAAATTCTATGATGAACTAGTCCTTTTACAAATAATGCATAATGTACTCAATACAATTGAACAAACAAGGTAGAAAATGACTTTTGTCCATTGAAAAACTATAGTATCATTAACAAAGCTAATTATGATTGTAAAAAAAAAGCTAATTATGTTCACACTTGCACATTTTAAATTTTTCATTCCGGTGATTTTCCATTCAGTGTAACAATAATGAACAACTTAAACAATCTTCTTAGGAACCTCATCAATCAATCAAGGATAGTCGTATAATTAAAGAATCACAGATGACATCAATAGGAGTCAATCAAAATAGCCACTGGGGAAAGAATCTTCAGAGCTCAGACCACTTTAAATGTACATGAAATTTCTTCTTTCAAAGTGCTTGATGGAATAATTCCAGTCACACAAGAAGTCATTTTCATTTATTTTATTTATTTATTATCTTTATGGTCTTTGCTGCATTTACCACCAGCACCACGATAATTTCTCTTCATTCCTAATGGGCATCACGTGCCATTGCAGTTCCTCAATTCCCTCAACTTTTTTCTCTTCAAAACCAAAGTGGGAAAGGGAAGGGTGAAAATGAACATTACATGGGGGAAAAAAATATAGAGATTAGAAAGAGAAACAGAAGTGGGCTATCCCAATGTCACATAACAATGATCAATGATAGCTGTGCCCTGACACACTTTCCTCATTGATATGCCACTTTTCACTCAACACTATTTATTATGCTCTCTTATTTTAACCCCCCAAACCAATAATATAGAAAAAAAATGGCATCTTTATGAAAAACACTAACAGCAACATGGATCCAAAGCTAAGTAAAAATATTTAGTTTTGAGGAATAAAAAACAATGACTGAACACAAAACAGGACAGAGAACAATAGAGAGACCTTCAATTACTTGAAGAAAACTAATCCAAGAATCCAATGTAGAATGGCCCTTATTTAAGCAGACAATAAAAAGTCATCATCCAACACTTCCCAATTATAATTGGCATGTGGTCTATACTTCTTTTGACACAAAATCAATGCCTCCAAGGTTTTAAATAAATGTTTGAAACCGCAACTGCGGCAGTGACATAATGGTTTAAAGAGTTTACTAAATCGAATTGAAATCGCAATTGTGGCCACATTAGCTGCATTTGTCTATAATTTTTTGCAATATCGAGGATCACGACATAACCGTGATTGTAATTTAAAAGCTTACCCCCACCCACAAAAGTCCATTTATAACCCGTTAACATATTGTTTTTCATCATTTCATGACAATACCTAAGATGGGTTTTGTGAGTTTTTAAGGAATTAACAAATCTAAAACAAGTCACACAAAGTTGTTCTAGTCCATTTCACTGACTAGAAAACTGCTCAAGATTTTCACATTATGCAGTATTAGTTGTACAAAATATATACTATTATTAGGATTATGATGTGGATGATTGATTTTATTCATGTAAGGGCCAAGAGAATGAGACCAAAAGAAAGGCGTGCCTTTTAGTTCACTTTATTTATTTTGACAAAGAACAAGACATGAAAGCCTAAAGATAGGTATGTCTATGTCTATATACCTATTAATGAAACTATAGCAATCCACCAATGTTCCTGACACCCCATGATTATTGTGTCCCAAAAAATTTCCCTTCGATTATATCTATAATCCGTACTATATAAATATAATTCGAGTTAATATAATTTCTCATGAAGAAGACAACAACATTCCAAGTTCCGTCACCACCACCTCTCCCAAGTTACACACTCACATGAAATTCTATCCTCTTGGAAATTACCAACTTTGAATACACACTAATTAAAATGCCTTAAAATAAAAAGAGTTTTAATGCCATCGGTGGTTTGGTTTCTAATCTTGTATTTTTTATCTCCCTTTTCTAGCCTTGTAGTTGATGAAGTACTAAATTGGAGGGAGAAATTAAAGAGTTAAGTTAATGTGTTCAAGAATGAACTTGTGTTGGCTTGTCATGATTTCAAGGAAGAAGAAGAAGATAGGAGAATCAGACATGTGTGTTCAGAGATAAGGATAGAAGGAGGAAGGATAAGAATTAAAATGGTGCCCCCCCTCTCTTTAGACAGATACAAAAGCTTGAGAGAAAAGGATTATACACTGGCAAAGTCCACCTAAAGTTTTATGTGTTTTTCCCCCCCTTCCACTAACACCACATGGCCTATCACGTGTCATTGTGGCTCCATGACAAAAAATCTTCTCATCCACTACTACAAAATTTGTTTAAACTTGATCATGAAAGAAGGGAGTTCCCTATGAAACTCTTATGGAACAGCACCGCTAACAGTAGTTATTGTAGAGTGACCCGTAATTTGTGGCCACAAAGCAAAGTTACAAAATTTCTGAATTTTTGGGCTGTGGGAAACAAACACAATCTCATCTTGCATCGATCTGCATTGTGTCAAGTAAGAACAAAAGCTAAAAAAAAATATAATAATAATAATAATAATAATAATAAGGATAACATTACACGGACATTCCAAAAGTGACACCAAATACCCATTCAATATCTTTTGTTTCTTTCTATCTCTCTTATTGTCGGGTGATATGTAACTTTTATTGTTACATTAATTATATATTTCATATCACATTTATCACTTTATTTTCTTCTATTTCTTTCTCTATTTAGACATAGACACTCATTGGAGTTTCCATCCAACATTTTCATAATAATAATATAAGCATTGCTCTGACTTATGTGCACAATTGGGGACAAGAATTGAACAGCAAAGAGCATGACGAAATTTCACCACCTCTTCCTTTGTTCAAATTAAGCCCAAAGTTAATTTCCTCTCTCTTTCATCATGTGATGGAGGTGCTCGATCTGACACCCATGATTGTTGGGTCTGCAGTATAAATAATCCCTAAAGGCTCAAACGACCGTACCTTACAAAAAACTCAGGTTTTCAAACTCCTAGACATCCTAAATTTTGCAACCTCTCCCAATGCATTTCTATCACGTGCTGGTGCAACGGTGGAGGAATAATCAAAGAATAATTTTAAATTTTTGTATCTTTTATTCTTACAAATCCTCCTAGTTACTAAATAGAGAAAGTATTAAATATTTTTTTATATTTTTAAGACATTAATTGTATTATCTTTTTTATTTTATAATATAGTAAGAAGATTTGTAGGAAGATATAATATTTCTCATAATCAAAACTCGATATTGTTGTATATATACCTTCATATAATCTATGGGCAAATTAAAACAAGGTAGAAACTAGAAAGAGCTAAAATGCTAATTTTGGTTTTTTTTTGGTTTTGAGACACTTAATTACCATGATGAATATCTCGATGTAATTTTAATTAGACACACCACACGCTTAAAGCTGCATCCATTAAATTAATTTGTGTTCTGCTAAGTACAAGCAATCTCAAGTTCCCTTTTCAGCTTTTTCTTCTTTTTATATATATTTGTTGTTGTTGTGTCAACTGCACCTTCAATCTCCCATCTTTTATATTATTATACTCTAATTTTTCAACATTCTAACAAAAAAATTCACTTTACCATTTTTATAAATTAAATTTTTTCACTCTTTTTTTCTTCCTTTTTGCACATTACTCAAGTTTTTTAACTTTGGAAGATCTAAGAAATATATAATTAATGATTGAGACAAAGCCAGAGTTAGCATTTTTAATTTGCTGAGGTTCTGGTTTAATTAAGCAGAGACGTACTTCTCAGTTTATTTTGCTTCTATACTTGGGAGATATGTGGTGATTGATGAAAAATGCTTTAGGGGAAACCCCAAAGGAGTTTACTATAATATGCTAAGATTGTAAATAAGTTTTAATCAGTGTATAATCATATATCACCATGTTATTATAATGATGTAAATGGCTTTTATAAGAAATAATATTATAATATTACAAAATGGTTAAATATAAGGGGACTTCTACGGTGTCGTTGATAAAATAACAGTTTTAGAACAGTTATTTTATTAACCAATGATAAAATAGAGTACTTTTATTTAGTAATGCCACGTTAGATTATTTTTTTCAAGGAATGTAATTCTTTTATAATTTATATTACATCCTAGTCCGTAATCTCCTTCATATTATATATCAGAAGGGGAGATACATTCTGAGTTATGTCGTGCTTAGAGGGGGAGGTGGGTTTCGTGATAGAGAATCTGAGAATCCTTCAACAATGCAGTTACTAGTAATTTTAATTTTAAATAAAATAATTATAATTTTAAATGAAAAATTGAAAGTAGATTTTAAATATTTAGAGACTGAAATGCAAAAAAAAAAAATTACAAAAATCATTGTTACAAAACTAACGATATCAAAACCATTACTTTCATAACAGGCCGTAAAAATTGCCTATATATAAATGAACATCTATGTAAAACTTGCTTATTTATATAGTATAATTACTAATTTCATAGTTAATTGTCACTATAGTTGGGAGGTTTTTCCAGGAATGTTGGTATGTGTACTATTCTCATAACTAAGTTGTGGGGTATCTTATTTGCTCTAAATTTAGTTTGGGAGGTTGGGTATCGCCAACTCTTGAGAGAGAGTGATTCTTCAGTGGCTATCTCTTTGATTTCATTGAGGTGTCATTCTTCTCATCCTTATGCATGGTGTCACTCTGGCCATGATTTCTCAAGCTATGATATGTGACTGATATGTGTATCATCCATACTTTTAGAGGATAAACATATTATTATCTAATGCAATTGTGAACAATATCCGTTTGACCTAAGGACCACCATTTAAGTATTTAACAAAGTCTAGGTGCCTAGAAGCCAGTTACTTGACTACTTGTACAACGTTAACATATATAGTATTAACATGTGTGAACTAGACAAGTTGTTTGCAGATAACCATTACTTACAGTACCATTTAAACACATTAATTATCACCTCTGTGATTGTCGGTTTCTAGGGATCTCATGCTGTATAGTTTAGCTTATCAATCTATATAAATTAATTCATATGTAGAGTATATGACAATTTTTTTTTTCATTTTTTTTGATTAACAGTTAAAATTATATATACTGAAACATATACACATCTATAATAAATTATACAATATTAAAATTTCATTAATTCATCAATTAATTAAAAGAAGTGCACCTCCTGCAGTTGTAATCTGATGGTTTAAAATTTCTATATCAAATTTATTTTCAATATTTTAAGGTATTGTAAAAAAAAGCTTAATGGCTAAGATCCCTGCAGTTATTTTTCGAACTGCAGAGGAACCTGTTCTTTCATTCCTCTAGACTAGAGTGGGTAGATCCGTTCATGAAAGTACACAAGTGTTTATGATTCCTCTGCCGTATAATAAACCTTCAACGTTACTCTGCTGTGGGTGTTGACTAAGGATACACCCCAAGTAAGCACGCGTTCCATAGAAGACACTTTCGGCAACAAGCGGTCATAAATCCCCTGTTTTCAATTAATAGCATCAACACTTTAAAATTTGTGTTTGAAAAAATTCCTAGAGATATACTACTAACTCAGTTGAAAAATTTGCGTAAACCACACTGCACAAACTCTCTTGGCCTTGAGCGTTTGGAAGTTGATAAGATTAGTAACTCTTGTTAATTAATTAACTCAAAAGCTAGCAAATAAGTTGATAAGATTCATACAAGGCTTTGACTTTTCAGTCCATCACCGGAAGAAAAAAAAAAAGAATTAATTGCGAATCATAACCATAATTTTCACCTGAATACAAGGTTCAATCCATTGTATTGTCATTTAGCCTAGAATCTAGGATATGCCTTTCATTGTTCACTGACCACCTTAATTTCCCGTGATGAATATATGACTTGTTAAATCTATCTCTATGTGTATATATAATAAAAGCAAGTGGTTACTAATAGCAAGATATATCAATTCATACTCAAATGGATTGTGTTTCATTCAAACATAATTGTCAATATCACTGTTGGGTATGATAAAGCACTCCTACCAAACTAACTCCTCTGCTGCCAGGGTGAGAGTGTAAAAGAAGAAAACATTACAACAGAACCAATCAAAAGAAGGGGCCTTATAATTTTTAGGGAGGGGTGGTTGGGAGGAACAAACAATCTTTATGACTTTTTTAGTAGTATACATTAGTGCTTTCGCTGCTTGTATTAATTTTCAGATTAAGGAACCTTTGTGGGCTCAAATAAAGTTTCTCAATTCTTGTAGTGGTGCCAATTGTCTCGTTAATTAATAAATTGTGTCAAAGAGTAACTACGAGGTCGGACATAAGTGGTTAATGTATTTTATCTAAGAGGATAGACTCGGCTAGTACCTGTGTTCTATCCTCGGTGATGCGACAATTCGTAGCCAGACTTTACTTATATTTCGGCCAAATACAGATTAATCCAGGGGCCTCTTTCACCCTATGATACTGTGGATATAAACCAAAACATTGTGTCAAAGAATGCCCAACCAACACACACACATATATACATATATACCACCAAAACTTGAAGGGGGTCAACCCCATATATAGCGGCAGTGTCTTGGTGCCCTTATTGTGTCTACTTTAAATATATACCAGTGAGAGAGAAGAAACTAAACACTTGTTAACCATCTCTTTGGCTAATTAAACTCTTTGATATATATAATAATATAGTTGAGATGATACCGTGAACAAAAAGTTGCCTTGATTGCCCTCTAGCTAGCTTTGTTTAATAAACCAACAAATGATGAGAGTTATTTATTTTGGGGTGAAAGCAAGGGAGTATTATTGCATTATTAATATATGATACAATAACAATACCCCAAGTAGGTGCTTTCTTAGGGTCCGGAACATTGAACTTTCCCCAAAATGTCATATATATATATACCATTTTGTTGTGTACTGCTAAAGAAAGATATATGGTTCTTTTCTTCCCACCTTTCAAATCATCGTTGGTCATTGGAAATGGAGACTTCGACCCTCATTTAATTAACAGGACAACAAGATTAGTAAAGCATAATTATTGAGTGGAGTATCACAAAAAGAAACTAAACGAACTTTATTTAAATAATTAAGCATATATGCACATTAAGGAAAGAAAGTTGAAGATTCAACCATAAAAATAATTGAAGTGGAGAATTTGTAAGAATTAGTTACTAGAAAGACGATGCAGGCAAGGTCCGGTGGTTATTTTGCTTCTAATGGGACGATTCTCAATAGGATCGAACATTACAAAAGTTTGAAGCCAATTTTAAAATACATCTCAGTGCACTCAAATTATAGCAAAGTAAGTTAATCCTGTACTGGTCATAAACCAAAAAAGTTCAAAATCATGAGCAAGATAGTAAGGAAGGGACAGAGGAGAGCAATGGAACAGAAACACAGAAAAATCTTTGAGAATGGCAAAACTTGCTCAGTTGCCATGATTAGGCCTCAAAAGCTCCAAAAAAAAAAGGGAAAGGACAAAGCCACTGGGAGACACGAAATCAAATTCAATAGAGAAAATAGAGGATCAAAACTAAACACACACATCAGGAACTCAATTTTCAATTTTAGTAATGGGTTGAGCTTTTTAAAATGTTTTTAAAGAAAAATATTTTCGAAGACCCAATTAACATTTTTCACTACTTTTTTTTGTTTTTAGTAAAAATCCAAACATAAAATGACCCAAGTAAACAAGGGTCTAGTATATTTTGACATTTACGCAACAACATTGAACTAAAAACTATGTAGTCAAAACTAGACTGGGCTGGCAGTTCGATCGGTTGGACCAGAAATTGGTCAAGTGTTTAGTCCGTTTTAACCAGAAAAACTAGCTAGTTTCAGAATCGGTGAAAATCGACCAAAATCGATTAAAAACCAGTGGCAAGAACCGGTTTGAACCAATCATTTTTTATTTTTTACTTTTTGGTATTTTTTATTTTAAAAAATATTTTTAGTCAATTAAACACATTAATTAATAAGTTACAAAAATTTATATGTGTACATTTTTTTAATATCTATTTTTTCATTATTAATTTCTTATCCCTCATATTATATAGTATGATTAACTTATATTAACTTAAAATTTGATCTGTCTTAATATACTATATAATTTTAAAAAATATATTTAATCACTACTTGTTCAATCATGGTTCGACTATGGTCAAACCATTAAACCTTAAATCAGTACTTTTATCGGTTGAATATCCGATCCAATTTTAAAACATTGATTAAAAGAACACAAGCATTTTTTGTATGAGTATTAATGCTAATAGTCCATTATATAATACTTGCGAAACAAATTTTTTTAATTATTGGATATATAAAACTAATGTGAGTTTCACTAGATGTGGACTCAACTTTCAATTTCATGGGACCCACCCATTACTTGGTGAAATCTATATAATTTTTGCTCAATAATAAACAATTTCATGGGACCCACCCGTTTTGGCCTGTCGGTCCATCAAAACGGAACGAGATGGACTCTATTTTTTAGTTCACTTTCGAATGCGGGCCGGCTAGACCCATTTTTCGTGCGAGCCAACTCGAGTCAGGACGGAGGGCCGACCCGTTTTGACACCCTTAGAAATGAGCAACTTGTCGGTAAGAAAAGTTCAAGCTTATGTATGCTCTTAAATACCACGATATCATTATTTAAAGAACTGTAATTAATTAATGATCAAATTTAACAACGAGAATCTGGATTAATAAGTAAAAAAAAGACCCGACATCACGAGAAGAGCCAAAAGGATAACATACAAGAATGTGATCATAACCAAGTTGACATCACTCTAACCATAAGAATATCGATCGAGTGCACAAAAAAATGAAGATAGTGGGATATATATATATATATGAATAACCATCCATCTATTTGAGCAACAACAATGGAAAATCATGTGAGGGCATTTAAATGAACATGTTCTGCTCTGCTTGTTACGGGACAGCACAAGCATGACACGAGTCAAGTAACATCATGCGCTAGTGATAATAGTGTGTGCATATCCTTTGAAAGATAATATAATATAATATAATACAACCTAGGTAGTTAATAGTAAGATATACCATTGAATACGAAATTAAATCATGGAGCACATATATGTTGTAGTATACCCCATCTAAATACATACTTATAATATAATCACAATAATGAATGTTTACTTATGGAAGAGTTGCGGGTTTTTGGAATACAAAATGATACACTCGGTGATTACAAATCAATCACCCACATGGTTCTTTTCTTTTTTGTTTTTTAAATTGAAAATTTCTTGAAGCTTATATATGAACATTTGACCATATATACTCTCAAATCAATCAAATATTTGACTCTCTATATATGGATCCAGAAAGTCCAGTTCCACTACCCTCCAATCCAAGTGCCAAGTGGGTTGTGGTGCCACGTGTCTAAGGAGTGAGGGGTTTTGGTGTGGACCCGTTTGCACCGGATGGTGGCCGCAAAAGGGCACGAGTTCCTGTTGGTGCAAACCTGGCATGAATAGGATCGGGTGCCTCATCATTCTCTGATGTCACCATCCGTCTCCTTCACATTAACGCCGTCAACTTTCTCCGTTAACTGCTTAGCTGGATGCCACTGCTACACTTTGGGTTCCCCCTGAATGGGCCAGGTGGCACACTCTCATCCTGCACATGGCCAGCTACTTCTGTCGATCACTGCACCCTCAAAAACCCCATTTTGCCCCTCTACGACAATGCGAATACTTTTTGCGTGGTTATTATACGTATTTATTTATTTATTTATTAGCTATTAATAATTAATAATAACGATTAATTAAAAATTAAAATTAAAGATATATTCAAATGATTTCTTCGAATTTGTTGATAAATTTTGTCATTATAATTTTATTATTCTAATTTTGAGTCTTTAATTATTAGTTGCATATAGGTAGATAGTAATGTATTTATTTAATTAATTGTGTAAACAACAAGTACTATTATTAATCGTCCTCGTTCTGAAAACGAAGAAGGGTATGATGGTCATAACACTGGGGACTCTACAATAAAATCTCTGACTCAGTGGGGTTAGCTGCTGCCTGTTAGCGTGAGAAAGTGAAAAATCTGGAGACTTCAGGAATCTAGGATGAACAAACACATCACAAACAAACAGCGGTGAGACTTGAGGAAAATCAAATACTATGGAATTATACAATATTTATTTAGATTGACACATAAAAATGTTAAATGGTTATTGTTTTTATTTATTTATTTATTTTTATAAATCATAGTAGGGAGATAAATAAGAAAGAGGAGTGAAAAAGAAAAGAGAAACACGATGTGTGTTGTATTTGTATGTATGCATAGACATATATAGAGAGTTAAGTGAGAGATGTAGGTGGGCTCCACTTGTGGTCCCTGGGGGTCTCAAGTAATAAGATAAGATAAGATATTATACATTAAAGGGTAAAAGGGTGTGTGTGAATTGGGTTGAATTGAGTTTTCTTCATGGTGGTGATGGGGTTTTGGAGGGTTGCTGACGCTGTATTATCTATTCCACAAATGGAGAAGGAGGCGGAGGAGGAGAAGAACAATGGATCTTGTTTTTCTTTGGGGTTGGGATTGTTGGGCTTAATTGGCTGAGTGGGGGGTGCTAATGCTGCTGGGGGGTTGAATTTGATGCTGGTGTGGGGCCCACAGCCACTTCCTGTTTGCCACGTGGTGTAGGGCTCGTTTGTTTGGGGAAAGAGGGGGATTGGGATGGATGAGTGAGTCATCTTCTTCTCATTCTGGTGGACTCTGGTGGCAATGCAATGCCATTGGCAGCAGGTTATTAATTGGTGGGAGGCTCTTTATTATTTTAACACATCAAACACCGAGGCATGCAGATGCAGGGGCCTCCTCCTAGCCTCCACCACCTTCAATTCAACCCCATTCATGTTTAATTTAAGGGAAATTTAGCAACCTATACTAAGGTGGATTAATTGTTGTAATTGTTAACTTGTACTAACCATTAAGTGCTTTATTTGGCGTTTGTTTAGGATTTTGGGGGGCCCTTTAATTCCCAATTCAATTGCCTTTGAACTCGTGGATTAATGCATTCATTAGGAGTACTTTAATCGCTTATTGTTTTGTCAAACAATGAATTTTCCTGTGTCACTTATTCCTTTTCACCGCATGCATATAATCAAGCACGGTATTTAATCTGGACCGTTTTGTGACACATTCACAATTGTGAAAATTGAAAACAAGTTTTTTGCTTTTGGGATTCAAGGGCTGGGCGGGTTCGAAACTTACCATTTACCAGGCTCTTTAGAATCTAATTAATTAAATATTAAAATCTAATTAAAAAATTTGTTGCTTCTGTGATTTACGAGGATTTAGAAGCAATGAATCTTCATTATGTATTTCACAAGAGTGTTAGGAAATTAATGAGTGTCTTTTTTAAGGTGAAAAACCATTTAATGAGTTTTAATTGTGGGGGGGGGGGGGGGGAAGGAAATGAAATTCGTTGAATAGATACAAGTTATTTAGAACCCAATTTATTTATTATTTATTCCCCCAAAAAATAAAAGGAAAAATGGGGAGAACTTACTATCTACACCTACTAGTACAACTTTGTTAGAGTAATTAAGAAGGAGGACAAGTGGCAAGTGAAATGGAGAAATGACAGAGAATGAGAAACTTGGCTTTGGCCGCAAGGATGAGATTGAGAGGAAGAGAATGTTATGTTACTAGAGACTTGTTAGGGAGTGATTCTCACACCTCCCCAAAGAGAGTGGGTGTGACACTTGGTTCAACAAAAAAACAAACAAAAAAAAGGCGAATTATGAAGGTAGAAAATACAGAAATGAGTACTGTTCACATCGGAAGAAAAAACAAAACTTAAAATAATAAAAAAAATGAAGAAGAAATTCATGATAAATGAATAATATTAATTACTCCTTTATTTATAAATGAAAAAAAAAAGATCAAATAGAAAGAGAAAGTGAAGAGAAGAGGCGAGAGAGAGAGAGAGAGAGAGGTAAACTAAAATCTGTCTCGTGAAACAGCAGGTGAAGGAGGAGGAAAAAGAAAATAAAAGCTCACTCTTTTTCTCCATCCTTCTTCTTCCTTCCTCCTCCTCTCTCTCTCTCTCTCTCTCTAATAAGCACACTGAAAAATAAAATACTAAAACCCCATTCACTCTCTATCTCTCTCTAAAAAGCAAGCTTTTATTTCCTTCTCTCTTTCTCTCTCTAAAGTATTCCAACAACACTCACATTCCTTCTTTACTTGCTCATTTTATATCACGAGATCCCCATCTCTTTCTCTCTTTCCTTTCTTCTTCTTCTCCTTCTCTCTCCTTTCCTTCTTCTTCTTCTTCATGTCCTCTTCAACAGAGTTTCCCAACCCATGTTTTTCTACTAGCTGTAGCTCCATTCAAAGGCATTGCTGACACACACACACAGAACGAGTGTGTGTGTGTGTGAGAGAGAGAGTGTGAGATAGATAGAGAAAGTGAAAAGGGGGTGGTTTAGCTTCACCGAAAGATTGAATTTTTGAGATACCATTTTTGTTTGGCTACCTAGAAAATGTCGCATTCGTCGGAAAAGCCAGTATCCGAGGTTGTCGGGTTAGACCACTTCGCCGATCGGTTCAAGGACACGCTGAGCTTCGAGGCAAACAAGCCAGACTTCAGAGAACTCGATCTGGGTTCACCCGTTTCGCCATTGCGGACACGTGGACCCGCTGCTAGTAGCAGTTCCGGTTCTTCTGGATCCTTCTCTGGTGGACGAAACGGGTCAAACCCGGTTCCCAAAAGATCCGATTCAACACCCAACAACAACAACTCCGGCGAGCTCTCTGGCTCCAGCGAGAACAGCCCCACCGCCGACAGATCCGCCCTGGGATCCAAACCGGGTCACGTGAGATCCGATTCCGGATCCGCACCGACGCCGTTGATATACTCGGGTCAAACAGTGAACTCGCCGGCGCTTAATGTTCTCCCCACCGGAAACATATGCCCCTCCGGCAGGATCGTCAAGACTGGCATGGCGGCGAACCGTGGCTCCAGAAGCGACGTTCTCGGCTCCGGCATGGGGAACTACGGCCACGGAAGCATAATGCGCGGTGGCGCCGCCGTTGCCGCCGCCACCGCCAAGGGAGAGACCCACAGCAATACGAGGTGCGGCATTGGTAGTGATTTGGGGAAAAGAGGGGTGCAGAGTGTGGATCCAGAAGAGCTCAAGAGAGCTGGGAATGAGCATTACAAAAAGGGTCATTTTGCAGATGCATTGAGCCTCTATGACCGTGCAATTGCCCTTTCACCCGCCAGTGCCGCCTACCGGAGTAACCGCGCCGCGGCGCTGACCGGATTGGGGCGGCTCGCGGAGGCAGTGAGGGAATGTGAGGAGGCTGTGAGGTTGGATCCTAATTATGGCAGGGCTCATCAGCGTTTGGCTTCTCTTTTCCTCAGGTGAGTCAGCATCAAATTGTTAATCTGTTATCAATTTCTTTGGTGCATTGGTACCTAGATCTAGTCCATTTTGTTTAGTTGTGTTTGAATTGTCTTATTTGTGTTTTGATTTAATTTAAGGTTTAGTGTTTTTGATGTTTTTTAAGTTGTTTCTGTTGTTGGAATTTAAAGCTGTTGCTTGTTAACTTGGATGGCATTGCAAAGGTTCATAATGTGGAAGGTTTATTTGGATTTGCATTCATTCATCCCTTTATGGAATGGTGTTGATTGATGTGAGAAGTGGCGGTGATGTCACAGGTTAGGACAAGTTGAGAATGCTAGGAAGCACCTTTGTTATCCTGGGATGCAGCAGGATCCGTCTGAGATGCAGAAGTTGCAAATGGTGGAAAAGCATATCAGCAAATGTGCAGATGTGAGGAGGATAGGGGATTGGAAAAGTGTGCTTAGGGAAGTTGATGCTGGTGTTGCTGCTGGAGCAGACTCTTCCCCTCAGGTATTATTGTTGTTTGTTATGCATTATCATTGTTTTTTGTCATATCAGAGTTCAATATATGTTATGGAGGTTTGTTTGTATGAAAATGTCTGAACTGGTTGGAAATTGAATGTACAGCTCTTTATGTGTAGAGCAGAAGCCCTTTTGAAACTCCATCAAATTGATGATGCGGAATCGATTTTTTCACATGTTCCCAAATCGGAGCCGCGTGCTAATTCCTCTTCTCAAGCGAGATTTTTTGGGATGCTTTCTGAAGCTTATTCCTACTTTGTCAGAGCTCAGATTGAGATGGCATTGGGAAGGTGAGTTCAGTTCAGGCACTAGTAGTAGTACTAACCCTTCGTCGGAATCCTAAGGTGGCAAATGGTTTCTGTTGGAGAGTGAAAAATGGATGATGGATGTATTGCAGGTTTGAGAGTGCAGTCACAGCTGCTGAGAAAGCTAGCCAGATTGATTCGCGAAATGTTGAAGTTGCTGTCTTGCTCAACAATGTAAGGATGGTGGCAAGAGCTCGAGTTCGTGGCAATGATCTTTTTAAATCCGAAAGGTTCACTGAAGCTTGCTCAGCATATGGGGAAGGTTTGAGACTGGACCCTTCAAATTCTGTTCTATATTGCAATAGAGCCGCATGCTGGTTTAAGCTTGGTCGGTGGGAAAGATCGATTGAAGACTCCAACCAAGCTTTACACATCCAGCCAAATTACACAAAGGCCCTTCTTCGAAGGGCTGCATCAAACAGCAAGGTAAATTGACTTGTGAGTCTTTATAATACTGTAATTTTGTCATGAAGGCTATTGATATTTATCATCTCTTGCCATTAAATGCAGCTAGAAAGATGGGAAGAAGCAGTCAAAGATTATGAGGTCTTGCGGAAAGAACTTCCACATGACAATGAAGTTGCTGAAGCTCTTTTTCATGCACAAGTGGCACTAAAGAAATCACGTGGGGAAGAAGTATATAATTTAAAGTTTGGTGGTGAGGTGGAAGAAGTATCAGGTCTTGAGCAGTTTAGAGCTGCAATATCCTTACCAGGTAATTTTAAAATGTTCATTAAAATAGGAGTCTTCTACAACTCATTTCGGTCAGTTTTTGTTTTTGAAGTCTCCTGAAATCATCTCTTAACTATGCAGGTGTTTCTGTTGTCCATTTTGAAGTTGCATCTAACTCACAATGTAAGCAAATATCACCATTTGTGGATGTACTATGTGGTCGATATCCATCTATAAACTTCCTCAAGGTAGCACACTTCACTTCAACATTGATTGAAGAAGTTTTTAACTTTACTACCTGTTATTTGATTAGTTTGGATATAAAAGAGGTGATATAGGAGTCTCCTAATGCATGCATTTTGTGTTTTTTGTCTTTTGATCAAAGGTGGACATTCAAGAAAACCCAACAGTTGCAACTGCGGAGAACGTTAGGATTGTACCGACCTTCAAGATATACAAAAACGGAAGCCGAGTGAAGGAAATCGTATGCCCTAGTCTCGACATGTTGGAACACTCTGTGAGGCATTACAGCTTTTAGGACTTATGATTTGTAATGCCTTCCCTGTTGTCTTATCACTTGTGCATTTTCTTCTCCACCGCCCCGAAACCACCAGTTAAACTCTCTAGTCTCTACAGTTCTTCCAGTCCTTTGATCGATCCCACCCTCATAAAATGATCACCACCTGATACCTGTGACATAGTCAAAACCAGACAATAATCTTGTTAGCATGCAAAATGCCATTGGAACCTTAGAGATAGTCCAGTCCAGTTCCGTTTGGAGTTTTTATTTATTCATTCATTCCCCATTGCTCTTTGGTTCCATTTTCCTCCCAAACCTCCCTTTGTCAATTTTCTTTCTTTTTTTTCTCTACACCTTTTTCAGTTCACTAGGTCAGCTGTTCTTGTATCCCCAGTTTCTTTAAGGTTAAAAGGAGAAAAAAAAATGTTTTTATGTCTGTACAATTGATTTAATTATCAGTTTAAATTACCTTTTTTTAAGATAGAAAATATAGATAGAGATATAGACAGAAGGGAAGGGAGGGGAGGGTGTTCTTCTAGTTAAGAGGGGGGATCTGTACATGTATATATGTGATGATATTATATATATACGAGACACTGGAAGCCTTTTGAGGGGAGATAGGTTGAGTGGTGGGTGGGTAGTACCTACTGAGTTAGCAAAAGGAGGATGAAAATGTTATTATTGTTTCTGTCTTTTTTCTTTTTTTGCCCCCTTTCTGTCTTTTAGCCATTTAATCAATAAAAGTTCCCATTTTTTCTTCAGTGTCAGGTTTTTTTTTTAAATCTTTGCTTTCATGTATTATTATTATATAAAATATAATATAAAACTGAAACTATATTATAAATAATGACACTGATGGGTGTGGAGAAGGAATTGTCATCTGTGCATTGGTTAAGAGGTGACTGGGTCTTGGGATTGGGAAATCAGTCGGTTATGGCATTTAAGGTGATGGCATTTTTTTGGTTATGCTTGACATCTAAAAGCAAGGTACATGTGTTTTTAAATGAAGGTTGGTTATGTTTAATGGAGAGGAGAAGAGAGTGGACTAGGGGTGGTTGATACAATTCATAAATATCTATCTTTAAGCACTGTCCTTTTTTTTATACTAATTGGATTGGGCTGTGGACCACTCAAATCATATTTAAACACGCTTGAGAGCAAGCAATCTTGTTTATTTAGCTAAGACGATGCTTCAAAAGCATAATAATAAAAATTACTAGTTATAGTTTTTGTGTTTGTGTGTGAGAGTGAGAGAGATAGAAAAGTGTCCATTGTGGATGAGGTGGGTTGTGGGTATTTAAGAAGTTGCTATCTTTCATATGGGGGTAGGAACCCATCTTCACCTACCATAAAAGAGTCCAAGAGGGGCGTGATGGTCGGTGTTTGATGTGCTGCTCTGTATGTGAACTGTGTTTGTAAGAGACACCTAAGGCCACCCTTTCATTGGTGGGTCTTAGCTGATTGCCATTCTTTGTGGACCCTGTGGATTGGCCTTGGCCACATGAGGAGTTTTAATTGTTAGATCTTATGTAACCAATAATCATAATTAACTTGTTCTAAAGGTATTATGGTTTTCACCTACCTTAGCTCCAATTTCAAAGGTTGAACATAATGTGAAAAAGGTAGGAGGAGGAATAGGACTAGAACAAGTACTTGGCCAATTGCATTTATAAAATTTCAAAAAATAAAGGCTTGGTGAAGTGAGAATGAGATTTCCCGCAAGAGGGAATTTACCATTTTCCAATTTGGATTTTGGGGTTGTGGGGGTGGTGGTGATAAGTGATTGAGGCTGAGATGTGTTCCAATGTCGTGGAATATTGTGTATCTCAATTTTTATGAAGCTTGTGTCGGCGGGTTCCAATCCAACCGTTGAAACCAAACATCCAAGCAAGCATTCACTTTGACCCTGGCGCTTCACGTGGGCCACACGTGCGCTGTAAAGTGTGAAAATTACAAAGCGGACAGAAAAGGACTTGCCATGCCGATGCCTAATGTCTTGTGCTCAACACGCAAAAAAAAAAAAGAACCCAATAAAGAAAATAATAAATAAATAAATAAATAAATAATAGTTACAATTATGATAAAGACATGAAGGGAAGAAAAAGGCCTTTTTTTTTGGGGTGTGTAGGCTACTGCTGCTGTACCAAACGTACGGTGTACGACAACATAATGAAAGGGCGTTGCGAAGCTAGCTGAAACAGGAAACGTAGCTGTTGTGGATAAAAATTTAGTTTGGATCCCATGCTGCAGACTTCTGGAAGAAGAAAGAGGAAGGAGAAGAGAGAAGGGGGGGGGGGGGGGGGGGTATTGTCGTTTAGTATTGAACTATGGACATCTTTTAAGGTCGTTTTCTTGGTTGGTTTCTGCTTTCTTTATCGTAATGATGATGGCTTGGGATGCATTATTGCATGGATGGATGGATGGTGAATAACGTCCTAGTGTGTGTGTGTACCACTGATGATGTTAGTTTGTCGTAGCCAGTTGGACCTTTTCCTCCAAAATTTGTCGTCACAAAACCTTCTTTGGTTACAGAGTAGTCCATTATATCATTTATATGTACCCAATGTTTTTTCTCCCCTCTTAATCTTCCTCCTCTTCAATTCAATGTTAGCTCAGATCAGTCAGTCACACCAATTGGAAAAAAAACTAGTCCGAGCAACCCATTTGACTCGGCTGGATTTTCAAAATAACCGGTGATCCACCAATACAGTCGCATTTTCACTGTTTTCTCAACAAGCTATTCTGGATGCAAATGGGAAACAACTCTGAGAGCACTTAATAATCGAGGATCAACAATAGCTATGAACAATTAATTTTAGATGCTTCAATCATACTGGCTGAAAACGTGACTCCCTAAGCTGACCTGTGCCAGCGAAATTTTTCCATCTTCTGGTTCTTAATGTGTAATTTCTATGGACAACACAACAAGTGTAGCGGGGGTAAAAGCTAAAGCCTTCATAGGTGTCATGTTAATGCTGATGCCCGCGCACGTTAGTTCATAGTTCCGTACTGACAGCATGCAGTTATTAATAAACTTCTAACTGTACTTTCTTAAACACTAATTCGAGCATGGCATGCACATTTTTTTTAAAATGTCCATAAATGCGCCAGTGATCGATTTGATATGGTATAGATCCTCTCAAAATGAGTTTTTTTTTTCACATGGTCCTACAAGGAAAGAGACAATACCCCTAAATAAGGTCTCACTTATAATTTAAGTTTGATTAGAATCCTTTGGTCCAATCGCTTCACAAAATCTAATCATCCTTTTCCCTATTGGACACCACAAACATGTCTCGTATTAAGATGGTTTTCTTTATTTCACAGCCAAGCATCAAAGCATAGATTCATGGGACAACGGATTTGGCTCCTAAAATAGAGTACATTTTCAAAAATGTAAAATGCGAGTTATAACTGATGATTGAAAAATCCAGTTAAGATTGTCATAAAATACATGCATGTATTATATACATAACAAATTGTAAAATTATAAAAAACTCACGAATTGATATTTCAATCATCAGTTATAATTCCATACCTTACCTTTTAAAATGCACCCTTCCAAGCCAAATCTATAGTAATGGAGACAAACCAACAGAAGCTTATTCGAAAGTTTGAGTTGAGAATCCCAAATTACACTTAGCAGTTGAAGATGGAACATGTTTTAAATTTTAGACACATAAAAGATCGCATATATTAATACAAGTTTCAATATACGGCTTCCATGAGAAAGAGAGCAATTAACATGTAACCGGAAGCTAAGAGAACTCCAAAATAGTTCAGACAATTCCTTCAAATTTCCATTTCAATTTGACAGTTAATAGCATACACTTCCACTATTGTTATTTGAGGCCAGAAGTTCCCACCCAATCATCAGGCGCCACTAGCATATAGTCGGGTCCATTCCTTGGCTGCAGATTTCAAAACCACTATTTTCATAAGAGAATATGCATATAGCAATGTTTGAAGCCATCATTAGTAAACAACTAATTGTGATGTAATCATGCAAGCAGAAAAGACATACCTGTTTCAACAGCCTCTGCCTCATTAGTTTTCCAATGCTTAGCAATGTTCTCAGAAAGGGGATCATCTGGGTTTGGTGCACTTAACAGAGCTTGAATACTATAAAAGGACCCACAAAATTCACTTGCTAACGTCATGGCCATGCCAAGGGGCAGGAATTTGGTAATCAAAACTAAAATCCAGCCATACCAACACATACAAATTGTCTATTTAACTAGTGAATTTAACCATCTGTTTTCATTTACCAAACAAAATGAAAAATTCTTCCAGCAAAAAAATTTAGGTACATAAAAATTTTAGTTTAAAAAAGTATTATTTTCAGACTTACAAATCTGCCACATATGGGTCAAGAACTCAAGATTGTAAAGCATATTAATATTTACTACATTTTTTTTTCAGGAAATGAGCAAAAGTCTATTGATGAGTACACCCACTAGAGTAAAAGATGAAAATTAAATATACCTCAAAAGTACAGTACGAATCTGAAGGGCAGGGCTCCACTTATCTTTCAGAATATCAAGACATATCCTGCCAAGCTGCATCAAACTTCAACTTGTAAAATAAGTTATTATCAAAGAAGATATGAAAAAGCAAGGGAAGCAATATGCACCTTGTCAATGTTTGGATGGTATATTTTCGTCAGGAACCTAACCTGGAAGAAGCATTACATGATTGAATTAGGAATAATTAGAGAATAAAGAAATTTTAAAAAAAAATTGCACACTTTAAATGCATCCGCAAGGTATTGTTATCATAAGAATCAACTTTAGTCAGCAAAATAAGAGAAAACTGCATCATCACACAATTCTGGGTAGATAGATATAATTAAATTATCCTTCAGAACATAAAAGAGTTGCTCACTAGATCCCCTTTGGCCAACATAAACCCCTATCAGATACACAGAAGAGCTGTAGGTACAGTCTTTCCCTAACCTTGGAATCAGTAACGGCCTCAAAATGTACAGTACCCTAGTTTTATGTCATAGAGAATGCCATGACTTGAAAACTCTTGTGATCTTTATCTCAGACCACATAGGAAAGTTGATGCTACCCCAACTTATTTAGAAAATATTTCAATTTCATTTAATTAATAAAAAGGACGGTATATCAAGACCATTTACCATTTCCCATTGTTTCAGTTTCAACAAGGGGAGAGATGAAGGACAAGACAGAGTGTGGACCACAAGGCTGTGCAATTAATTACAATTTTACAGGACAGCCTATCCCAACGAAATTTATAAGTTGGACAGTCCTATTAGAATAGATCATCAAATACCAAAAAGCAAAAAATAGAGTAACTAAAAATCGTAAAAAAACTTACAGGCAAAAATAATTTATAATTTATAGTCATTTCTTTTTGGTAGACAACACAGCAGAAACATGGCAGTTAACACCAAAAGAATGCCAAAATACAGATATAAAAAATATACAACGATCGAATTAAGTACCTTTGGAGCAGCCATTGGATATTCTTCTGGCAAAAATAGTTCTAGCTTGAAAACACCCCCTAGTAATACAAACAAGAAACTTGCACATTAGTAAATACGAGACTTCTTTTTTTTGGCGGGGGGAGAATAAAAAAATCAGTATCATCGAGCCAGTTGTTCAGTAACCTATTCCTTTCCAGGTCCTAAAAGGGGGGCCTGCACTACAAATGTGAATTCAAAGTCACACCCCAGCTAACATGAGACACACTCCTGCATCATATTAACTGCCGGGTACACTACTACACTGTATAAAGTGCACCATTCAGAAGGTCCCAACCCTATAATATATTAACTTCTTAAAAAGGACAAGTAGTGAAGCGAGAGTAATCGTGTATAAAATTCTAACGAAGTGTTTTAACTCTCATGTATGAGTGCATGACCAAAACAACCTACTCTCTGTCGTCAGTAGGGGATCATTGTGGCTTTCAACTAGGGGCAAAGAAAGGAAATAATGGTAAAATAGAAGACTCACACTAGCAATGATTAGAGTGTGGTAGAATAATCCATTTATTAAACCCAATCTTTTAACTTATTATCTCTTCTCTTTCAAGTCAATTATTCTAGTGTTCAACCTCCAAAAAGCAACCACTTGGTGCACAAAAGCACTTCAGTTAAAGAGATTACATACAAAGAAATAAGCTCATCAAATAATCAACTTGAAACTGATTAGAGTAAGCATACACACATGGGACACAAATATGACACGCAGATGCAGTAAATTCTGAAAATTTTACAACATATCACAGTTAAGAAACAAGTACAACATATGAAATTAATATAATATGAACACCGAAGGCACATTAAACCCTAACTCGGTACAATGACAATATGACATCAATATCTCATACTTCAGCAAATCAGCATCAGTCATGTCACACAATAAAATACTATAATCTATCTAATCATCATGGTATCCCACTTGTATTGGTGCAATAATTCAAAATAATAATTGAAAGATGTAATCTATAAGAATCCAAAAATATCTAATTATCCAAAACAATTTGTGTTGTGACACTAATTTAGCAACCATTTTGAAGTGTAAGTGGTTCGTAGGGCAAAAGCACTGCCTATAACATGAATGACATTGAATTTAGTTTGGTCATCAACAATTGTTTTAGTAAAAAGGCTGTTATTTTATATTATTCTACTAGACTGTGAACCGATGCAGGCAGCTAGGGAAGAACCCTAAAGCACTTTCTTTATGGACAAGAAGGACAACCTGTAGTAATAGATTATATATGTGGTGGAAATTGGAAAATATAATGCAAATAATAGTAAAAAAAATCTCAGGTCAGTGACAAGCATAAAGGAAAACAATGTATACCAAGATAATGCACTTAATAGAAAATAGTTTAAGATTCAGGTGAAGACAGGGGCTTAAACACATGATAATAATACAAGACAGCTGTGAGAAGCAGATATTCTATAGTTATTTGTGACTATAATGGTATGACCTGATATTCCAGTTTCCACCTCATCACTCAAATAGATTGGCCGACATAACTATCAGGACAACATTTTATATAACTGGGCCATGTGCAGAGTAAAACAGTTAGCATTCAACTACAGATAGAGAAGGCAATGAAATTGAAATTTCACGGCCAAAAATGAAAGCAATATTCTTTCAGAACCATTCCTAAAGTACACTTCAGTGTACAATTCAGAGAATAATTGTTCATAGAAAAAGTCAATGCACTAACGGGAAACTAATTCCTCATTTCTAGCAGAGCCAACTAATCAATATGCATTTCAAGATGCAAAACCAAGCTGTTCGGGTCATTACTACCTTCATAAGGAGACTGGGTTGGTCCAAGGATCATCACATTGAAATATCGCATATTGTCTTCCGAAGGGGACGCACTAATTCCAGGCGCTGCATCATCAGATCAAATATAAGAAATCAACTCAGCACTCAGCAAAACAAAAACAAGAAGGATGTAACAGTTGGCATAAATCACCAACGTCACATTCAAAGGTATCTTACAAAATACTATACTAAAACAAAAACCACATAAAATAAGAGCCACACAACCAAAAAACAATGTTCATTTAAGCCAAGGCAAGCTTCTAACTTCAAATAATACATGCAACGACGAGGAGGAGCTGGGAATAAGACGTTACCTGGCTCACTGAGCAAACGCTGCGTTTCCTGTTGAGATCAAAGAAAGAGGAGTGACCAAAACACTCACAAAGATCAAATTCAAACAACAGAATGAAGAAAAAAACAACCCAGCACTACAATTCAACGCTGACGAAGATCAAAGCAGAAAAGGGGGAGCTGAATCCCCGATTTAGCACTTAAGACTTTCGATTTCTTTTTTAAATTTTATTTTTGCCATCATCACTGAAATTAAGCTAATTAGTTGAGCTAGGTAGAATGAAAAAGGAACCGTTCGTTCAATCAGGCTCTTCGGCCACGTGATACTCGAGAATCAACAGAGCAAGTTAACATGAACAGATTTCGAGTTTCCTAGGTTTCCCATCGACCAAACAAATCGATCGGGGAAATTGAAATGGGGATCTTAACAGGAAAATGGATACGAACCTTGATGATTCTTCGGGGGAGGTTACTGTTGGCCATTATCGGGGTCGATTGCAAAGCACGCAATAGGGTTTTGAGTCACAGAGAGAAAGAGAGAGAAAAAAGAACTTTCTCTCACTAACACAGACCAGAACAAAGCTCAACGAAAATGCATTCCTCTCGCTGCTACTATTTATATAAATAATTTTCACTTTAATTTGGCAGGAGGTTTATTTTATTGATTAACTTTTAAAACTACTGTCCATATATAAATGATAAATGATGAATTTAATTTAATTACTACACAAACAAAGTGTAAAAAAAATTATACAGATATCTAATCATATTTTATTATATAAATATTTACATAATTTTTTTTTCAAAAACTTTGACTTAGATTTTTGGAAAATAATGTTAAGAAGTAACAATATATTGAGATATGATTCTCATCAAATTCATAAATGATTCTCATTAAATTAAATGAATTTTTATAAATATACATTGGCAATGTAAAACAACTTTATACAAATACTAAATCATATTGCATTATGGTTTCATTTCGCAATTGCTTCCTACACAAATATCTACATTGTGGACATGGTTAGATATATGTTACAAATTTTTCTCTTTATTAGTACATAATATTTAAAATTTAAATTAATACATACATTACGATATGTTTTATATCTGTCCTTCCTTTCACCTCGGACCTACAGGGTTTGGGCTCCTCGCAGTGGCGGACCTTTTGGATCTGATATAGACGACGCAGTAGGGGTATCTACAAAAGGCACTTCGATGCTCAAATGAGAGGGTTTCCCAGCAGAACCTAGGGTTTAAGTCAAAGTGAAACATATACATTGGGCTAGGGTTTATCCCTCTACTTATAGTGAGGTCCATGGTCTCCTCAGGAGACAACGTATTAGACTGTACGATTCTAGTACGCAAGGACGACGTTCTTGTCTCCTCCTGTGATGGTGCATGCCCCGGTACGAATTGCAGGGACGCGATGATTATAGCATGCCAATGTTTCCTTCACAAATGTCAGGCCTCACGTGGCTCATTGGATCCGGGCTTCGTGGTCCTCGTGCGGGATGAATCCGCGTACCCGTTTCATGGGTTTGGGGTCTCACTCGGGTTTGAGCCTATAATGTTGAGTTCAGCCCATCTGTGGGTACCCCGAAACAATATCTTTATAACATTTTTTATTTGGAGGGTTTACATCATTTTACAATTATTTTTTATTTTCTTTCACCTTTTACCCAATCAAACAAAGGAAGTGAAAGTTTAAAAAAATTGTTTCATTTTTTTTTTACTTTTTCCCCTTTCCTTCCACTTCTTTCAGAAACCAAACAAAGTGTAAATAAAATAAGATGTTATTTAAATATAAATGATGTAATCCATGTGCTTTTATTCATAAATCATTTTTAACTAATTCACACAATTTAAATTTATAAAAAACTATCTGAATTTATCAAAATCATCCTTATAAAAAGGACCATAAAAATTGACAATTAATATTGTTAAAAATAAGACATTATTTCTTACTCAAAAGACCATAAAAATGACTCATTTTATTTCTTATAAAAAGGACAGGAAGGAGTATAAGAAACAAATGCTCAATTTTTTTGTCCAAAATATAAGAAACATATATCAATTTTCAAATACATTAAATGCTAATTTCCAATTATATCCTTATTAATTAGCAAGTAGTTTGCAATTTAGTGCCATTAATTACCTTTCATTTATTCAATCATTTCATAGAAGGGGTATTTTTGGAGAAATTTTTTTTTGAAATTTTAAGAGTATAAATTGTAATTGTCTCATTTCAAAGCATTTGCTTGGTCTGTGTGATTTTAGTACTATATTTCTTATAATATGGAATGGAAGGAGTATCTCTTTTGAAATCCCATTATATGTTTCAATTAATTTCTAGGCAAAATTGGTCTTTTGGTCCCATAACTTATTTGTTTATTTCAATTTGGTCTCATAACTTTATTTGTGTCAAATAAGTCCCTTAACTTTACAAAAGCAACATTGGACCTTTCGTCAGTTTTCACGAAACGGCGTTACTGAATTGCCTATGCAGCCGTTAACGTAGCTAATGTGGTGCAACGAGTTGATGAGCTGGACTCAAATTGCTAAGACACAAAAACTTAAGTGACCAAATCGAATTTTACTAAAAACTTAAGCAACCAATATGTATGCGATTCTATAAGTAATTATGCTCAAAAATAAATACCACATCTCTCCATGATTCTCATTTAACTTTTAATGAACATATGTTTGTATAGTTAAATAATAAATAGAACAAACAACACATTTTTGGATAATGGTTCAAATTAATATAGGTCAATTGTGCCAATATATACTTCACCACATCAAATGGTTTCTTTTATTATTGTTATTATTATTATAATATTTGGTTTGAGTATTGGATCAAGTTTAATGATGACTATCTTTAACTTAGTCATCAAGCTTGTCCAAACCCAACTCCTTGAAAACTTTTGGACATTGGCTATCAACTGCCTTAGTCATGAACCCAAGGGGATTAACATAGCGAATCAAGGAAGAGGCACCCATGTTGTCTGTGAGAACAATCCTATCAGAATCGCTTGCCATGGCCTCAGTGCATTTGCCTTTACCACTTGCCTCAGCATTCACCTCACAGATCTCATCCTCATGATCACCATCAACCGGAATATTGTAGATGCCATTTTTGTCGGTGCGACCCTCCTTCACGTATGTCACATTTTTATTATTATCCTCCTTTCTGCATTCCAAAGTCACCTTAATACCTGCTCATACATAATAAATGCATATGTCATCATTCTTCACCATAGCCATATGGTAACACACACACACACATTCATATGATATTGAAAATCCAAAATTAACTCTTGCCAAATGTCTATCCCCAAGACCCAAACTAATAGAGGGACTGACTAATCCTACATGAGGCGTAGATATTAGGGGGTTGCATGACTCAACCCAACCTGGTGACTTGTTCATATCTGAACTACTTATAGTCGGGTTTGACTATGTCCTTAATTAAAAATTGGGGACATATCAGAGAGGGGGTTCGAGTTAACCTTCGGGTTACCCAACCCATCCTACACTCTCACACACACACACACACATATATGTAGTTACACATATTTGTATTTGTTTGAAAACAAACCCTACAATTAATGTGATATATTATTATTATTCCCTTGTGTCTCTTATAACTGTCCAAAAATTATAGTGGAGTACAAAAATACCTCATATATTAAAAAAAAATAATGTCCATGATATATTTACTAATTGCATGAACTTTTTTCTTTTGAACATTATTATATGATAATTTTTAATAATTTAATGATTTTAATTTGTTTGTACTTCGGGCCAATCCGGTCTTAAGTTAGACTTGTATATCATCGAGTCATTTCGGTCAAAGGATGGGTTCGGGTTTACATTTTAGCCCATTTAAATTTTCAGGATCATTTCAAAGTAAGTTTTGGCTAGAAACATGTTTGTCACATGATACATCATCTACGTACGTACATATAATATAATGATCATAAGAACGTTAATTAGGCTAGAAAATGTATGACGAATGTTAATACCTTCAATGGGGTGGCTAAGCCTTGACTCAAATTGAAAGCGGCAAGGATCACAGTAAATCATGCCGACAACGGAGAATTTCTCATCCTTTGGTGCCTTACGACCCAAGACAGATGAGAAGCAGAAAGCAGAGACAATGAGGGCAACGACGACAAATGACTTTGCCATTTTGATTTGTTAATTGGTTGATGGTTATTATTATTATTCGTCGTCCCTCTTCCTACCCCTTGGGATGAGAGACAATGGGGACTATCAAATCCTTTTTATAGGCGCATGCAAAAGCTTTGCACCTTTCATTTTTGTGTGGTAACTATATATGGGGCTTGCTATATTTGGAGGGAGAAAGACTTGCTCTCCTTTTGCTTTTTCATCCACCCGTTTCTTTGGCTTGTACAACTAATTGAGATAGAACTTAGGAACCCTTTCTATCAAATCCAGTAATCTATGATGTTCAAATTTGTTTTTTGTTATTAATTTGGGTTAAACAAAAACCATACTACTATTATTATCATGGACAAAATTATTTTTGGAATTTCAAACTGCTTGTAGCTAAAAATAGAAAAGAAGATAAGTCATCATAACAATATTGATTTGTTTATGTATAAAAAATTTAACCACCGAAATTAGCTAAATCCTATATAATTCAACCTCATCTGTCTATGATCTATTTGTATATACCGGTGCGTGGACCGTGCGATGTACAAACAAGATATGTGTTAGTGGTGTTATATTATTTATTTGGTGGAATACAATATATATTTTCAATTTAAAATTTAAAATAAAAACCAATTCCAACCAATTATGCAGGTAAATAAGAAAATTCACTTTTTAAGAATAAGAAATGATGAAATCATAACATTCAAAAGTCATTTGTACATGTGTACTATTTTATTGTTGCTGGGTGTAGTCTTGTTAGTGTAATAAAAACAAAATTTATTGAAAATTTTATGCTTTAACGATTTATATTTTTTTCGATACAATGAAGTCCAGCAAATTAAGGGACACCAGAAGCGCCTAAACTAAGGAACAAGCCTAGGGAGGCTACTATCTATTAAATCCTCATGTAAAATAAGCCTAAGACTAGCAGGAATATCATCCAACAGAGTACAATGAAAAGGGCCATCATGCCCAATGTTGTTGGCAAGGCAATCAGCACTACGATTGCCCTCGCGAAAAACATGCATGCTGAACAGAAGCACTCCAGTAAGTGGCAGATATATATCCTGAAGAAGGGGCTGAAGGAAAGCGTTACCAGTACTAGACCGCATTTGAACACAATTAACCACCACCTGGGAATCTAGTTCAAAGATGATAGAATTAACGATTTATATTTTGTCTAATTAAAATAATATGTTTTAATATCTTATTTTATTTTTAAATTAAAGGCCTTTAAATGAAATAAACATAGGGGCATAAATATGAAATCTTGCAATTAGATAACTTTTATGGTAATTTTAAATAAATTAAAGTTTCTATAAAAAAATTACCAAACAATTACCCTTTATGATAATTTTAAATAAAATCCAGTTTTATAAAAAATATTTTACCACTTTCTTTAATATGATTGTATACGAAATATATATATTATTTTGTATAATAAAAAATTAAATATAAGTTTACAATTACATATCTTTTATGGTATTTTCAAATAAAATTAGAGCTTTTATAAAAAAAAATAATCAAACAACTTTTAGCTTAGAAGTAGTTTTTAATATAAAAAAAATACGATAAATGCCAAACCACTTTAACTTAACTTTTAGGATCTCATAAGGTGGTTTGGGGGAGGAGTATAGAGATTGGAGTGATAAGGAGGTCATGAGTTCAAACCTCCCTACTAATACTTTTTTTAAAGTTAAAAAAAAGTCAGGCCAAACCAAGTCTAAGTAAATGCTCCCAAAAGAACTTATAATTAATAAGTAACACCCAAACACAAAATTTATTTATTCAGAAAAACCCGGGGTTCTACAAAAAGGTCTTTCTCTATAAGATCTTCTTGATAAACTTATTCAAACAAGACGATGATCTTCTTTTATATTAATCCAATCACTTTTAGCCTTGCCCTCAAAATCTACTTCTTCGATATTGTGTTTACTTATAGTCTCGCCCTTGAGCATTTTCTTGATGTGAAGGAATTTGACAAGGTCTTGTAGGCATTCTCTAGCATCAGCGATCTTTGTTAGCTCCCCTGCAACTTCTGCTGGAGTCACTTGGACTTCCCTTAGAAGCTCTTCAATCTGTTCAAAGAGTTCGTGTTGAGAAATGCCAATGTAGTTGGTGGCCAATTGCTCAAAAGCAGAAAAGGTGCAGTATGACAAGTGAATTTGCACGTCCATTCGACCAGGCCTTAGCAGAGCAGGATCAAGCCTTTCCTTGTGATTGGTTGTGAAAACAATGATGCGTTCCTCTCCACAGCATGACCAAAGACCATCTATAACATTCAAGAGTCCTGAAAGTGTCACCTGTTGAAAAATTGTAAACAAACATGAGACATAATTAAAACAATGTGATCCTTATTTACAAGGTCTTGACAATTTAAATATATGCAGAAACACCCCCTATGATAAGATATGGTTAGACGTATATGTAGAAACTATTTACAATTTTAGTGATTATTAAACTCTATGTTGAATATTTTTAGTGCCTGCAAATATTTCTCATTGTAAAAATATTTTTTCATTTGAGTCTCTAAAAAATAAAAAATTTGCCTCTGGTCCTCATTATTTTTATTTTGTTTAGTCCTTGTAATATTTAGATTAGGTTGAATTAGTTCTTGTAAAACAAAATTGATGTCATATTTTAGAGATTAAAAACAATATTGTCCACGTATTACAAAAACTAATTTAATATGAGCCAAATATTAGAAGGACTAAAACAAACTATAACAAGGACCAAAAGCAAAAAAAATCTATTTTCTAGAGATCACAAACAATTTTTTTGCAAAGACTAAAATTAAAAGGAAGCATGCATGTTTGGATGAATAAAAATATATTTAAGCATAAACTCTATATCTAAAATATATTCATATATGTCATCATCTTAATCTAATTCTTTTTCTACTTTATTGGATCCACCCCTTTGGTTGTTTGATATGAATAAAATTTAAAGATGAGTGAAATATTCAAAGAGAAATTAGTACAAACCTTATTGTATCCATTACTAACCACTTCCTCATCCTCTTCTCGATTTTGTAGTTTTATAGAGCAGTCAATATCCTCAATCACAAGTATGGAACGGTTGGACATGCCAAGAAGAATATCCCTTAAGCCCCTGTTGTGATGTAGGACAGTGAGATCCAAGTCATAGATATCATAGTTGAGATAGTTGGCCATGGCTGCAATCAAACTAGACTTTCCAGTGCCAGGAGGGCCATACAATAGGTAACCACGTTTCCAAGCTTTCCCAGTTCTCTTGTAAAACTCCTTCCCCTTCACAAAGCTGTCCAAATCACTCACCAATTCCCTTTTAAGCTCTGCATCAATTGCAAGGGTGTTGAAAGTCATGGGGTGGTTAAAGTTGGGAGCTTGTTCACACCAGCCACGTTCAGCAGTTTGAATCTTCAGTTTCTTGTTCTCTTGTTTGATAGTCTTGGCTCTTTCCATCACATATGGCAAATAGGAATTCAGGATCTTATCCTTGTGTTTCTTGTGAAAGCTTAGCTCATAGGTCCTTAATTCTGACACTCCATTCATAACACGGGATGATTCAACTTGAATACAAGTTAGTCTCCACTTTACTCGAACCCCTTCAAAATCATCACTCACTTCTTCATCTTTATCTACATTGAATGATAAGTTCTTATCATCCTCAAATTTGCTTGCTGTGATTCTTTGAACTGAGAGAGTGGCTTTGGTGCACAGATAGGCCTCTGCAGCCTCAAAAACTTGGTTTTTAGACATGCCTTGGAATTGGTCAATGACAATGGTGAATTGGGTTGAGCATTTGCGAGAAAGATTACCAAGTCCCATGTGAAAAAAGTTTAGGACTTCACGAGGAATGAGTTCATTGGAAATGCTTCGAATCAGCAAGACAGAGGTTGCAAGAGAGGCCAGAGCAGAAAAAAGTGACTTGCCATCCGACATAACTTTTGATGATGAAATGGAAGTTAGGGTGACACAAATGATGGGTATATTGTGTGGATTATGGAGTATTTTGTTGTAGAATTTATAATATTTTTCTAAAGAATGTTCGTCTCGTATTATTTTTGTTTGGCTCTTTAAATAGAGTTATAATGTAACAAAATTTGATCCTAATTTGATCATATCCAATATTATCCTAATTTAAAATGTATCCTAATCTAATCATAACTAATTTTATCCTAATCTTAAATTTAAGTAAATATAACAACCTAAAATCTGGATAAAATATCAAATCATAAAGTTGTTACAGTTATTTAAGCATTATTCACAACAACAAAGTGAGATAATATATAGCCAAATTGTTCAAAAACTAGCTTTATGTTTTCGTTGGAGGTTGCATGAGATGATCTCAAGATGCTTATATAGCAGGATTAATTTATCTTCTTTAGGGTGCAAGAAAGAGACATCTCAATTGTGTAAAATAATGAGATAATAATGGTCAAAAAAATATGAAAGTCAAAATAAAAGGAAATAGAGTAAAGCTTTAGAGGATGTGCGGGAAAGCCAAATTATTTTGAAAATTCATAAATAGTTGCTTACTTACTTTTACTTTACTTTAGAGTTTTTATTTTAAGATAAAATAGAAAGAAATTATCTTATTGATATTATTCCTATATAGTTGAGATTTTGTTGATTTGTTATCTTAAGAATTAATATTTAGATTTTATTTCCTGTTTTAGTATATGGAAATTAAGCTATTTAAAAATTTTCTATTATTTTTCGCATGTAGTTTTAGTCTATTAAGGTATTTTTAGTCTATTTAGGTATATTTTATATAGTTGAGATTTCGTTGATTTGTTATCTTAGGATTTACAATTTAGATTTTATTTCCTGTTTTAGTATAGGGAAATTAACATATTTTAAAAAAAATCTATTATTTTTGGCATGTAATTTTAGTCTATTTAGGTACGTTTTATTAGTTTTTATATTATTTTAGTTTTTTTTTATCATATTACTACTTTTCTTTTATTTTGGGTGTGCAGAAAAAAATCTCAATTTTGAAAAAATATATGATAATAGCTGAGAAAGTCTGAAAGTTAAATTAAAAGGAAATAGAGCAAAACTTTTAAGGATATGCGAGACACACAAATTATTTTGAAGATATTATAAATAATTGCTTTGTTACTTATAATTTATTTGGACTTTTTTTTATATAAATTTATTTGGAGTTTTATTTTATGAAAAAAATGAAAGAAATTATCTTATAAATATTATCCTTATGTAGTTGGGATTTTGTTGATTTGTTTAGGATTTATGATATAGGTTTTATTTCCTGTTTTAATATAGAGAAATTAACCTATTTCAAATTTTATCATTATTTTGGGTATGTATTTTTAGTATATTAGATATATTTTATTAGTTTTTTCATGATTCTATTTTTTTAATCATATTACTACTTTAAATAAAATGCATTTTTTTTGGGTATGTATTTTTAGTCTATTTTTTTTTGTGTGTGCAGGAAAAATGCATCTCAATTGTGGAAAATATATGATAATGGCAAGGAAAGTTTGAAAGTCAAATTAAATAAAATAAAATAGTGCAAAGATGTCAAGGATGTGACTGAAGGGCAACCGAATTATTTTGAAGATATTATAAATAGTTGATTCGTTACTTTTGATTTATTTTGGAGTTTTATTTTAGGATAAAATAGAAAGAATTATCTTATTGATACTATCCCTATATAGTTGAGATTTCGTTGATTTGTTATCTTAGGATTTAAAGCTTAGATTTTATTTCCTGTTTTAGTATAGGGAAAATAACCTATTTAAAATTTTTTTGCTAATAAATTTTTTTATTATTTTTGGCATGTATATTTAGTCTATACTAAGGTATTTTTAGTCTATTTAGGTATATTTTATTTGTTTTTATATGATTTTAAGTTTTTTTATCATATTACTACTTTGTCTTTTATTTTGGGTGTGCAGGAAAAAAATCTCAATTTTGGAAAATTATATGATAATTGCTGAGAAAGTTTGAAACTCAAAATAAAAAAATAGAGCAAAACTTTTAAGGATATATTATGCGGGTACCAAATTATTTTTGAAGATATTATAAATAGTTGCTTAGTTACTTTTAATTTATTTGGAGTTTTATTCCAGGATAAAAAAGAAAGAAATTATCATATAGATATTGTCCTTATATAGTTGGAATTTTGTTGATTTTTTTATCTTAGGATTTATGATTTAGGTTTTATTTCCTGTTCTAGTATAGTGAAATTAAACTATTTAAATTTTTTCCATTATTTTTGGCATGTATTTGTAGTCTATTTATTTATATTTTATTAGTTTTTATATGATTTTTTTATTGTATTACTACTTTATCTTTTATTTTATGAGCAGAGGCACCTCAATTAGGGGTGTTAACATATCCGGGTAACCTGTGAACTCGAACCGACCTGAACAGGTATGAACCTATTACTTATTTTATAAAATATATAATTCAATTATTTTACATTAATTTAAAATTTGATTTTATTTAATGTCTTAATGTATTGATTTTCTTATAGACAAATATTAATAATTAGTATATTATGTGAGTGTAGAGGGTTTGAATTCATGACCTTCAAACTTTTACGTCTCTCTCCCAAACCACTTTATCACTTAAATGTTTCATGTTAATTACTTAATATAATATTAAAAATAAATATTTAATTAACATTGGTTCGATCACGATTTAACCATAGTTAAACCTTCACCGCTTCAATTTTTAAAACATTGGTAAAAACCAACGATAAAGAATATGTTTGAACCGACCATTTTCTATTTTTAGCCAAATAAAAATTCAATGCCAACAAATGAATTGTTAATAGTTGAACCATGAGTGATTCGATTTTGTTGATCATGACGTCCGTAATGCTAAGCCGATTTAACATTTTTATCTTATCATAAATTTTCTCTACCTAATTCACGGAGTGTTTGACTAATGATGCCCAAAAGTATTTCTAAGAGCTTCTTTACAATAATAAACCTTTTTCAAAATTTAAAAAAGTGTTTGGTAAGTTAATTTTTTAACTTTTAACTGTTATAAAAGTTGCCAAAAGAGGTTATGCAAGAGTTTCTCTATTTTTAGCTTAAGTAAAAGCTCCCAAAAGAGCTTACAAATAAGTAGCATCCAAACACAAAATTAGTTTATCTAGAAAAACCCGAGCTTCTCCGCAAAGGTCTTCTTCTATAAGATCTTCTAGATAAACTCATCCGAACAGGACCATGATCTTCTTTGATATTCTGTTCACCCTTAGTCTCACCCTCAAAATCTTTGATATTGTGTTCACTTTTAGTACTCTCGACCTTGAAATCTTCTTCGATATTGTGTTCAGTTATAGTCTCGCCCTTGAGCATATTTTTAATGTGGAGGAATTTGACAAGGCCTTGTAGACATTCTCTAGCATCAGCAATCCTTGTTAGCTCCCCAGCAACTTCTGCTGGAGTCACTTGGACTTGTCTTAAAAGCCCTTCAATCTGTTCGAAAAGTTTGTGTTGAGAAATGCCAATGTAGTTGGTGGCCAATTGCTCAAAAGCAGAAAAGGTGCAATATGACAAGTGAATTTGCATGTCCATTCGACCAGGCCTTAGCAGAGCAGGATCAAGTCTTTCCTTGTGATTGGTTGTGAAAATAATGATGCGCTCCTCTCCACAGCAAGACCAAAGACCATCTATAACATTCAAGAGTCCTGAAAGTGTCACCTGTTAAAAAAAATTATAAACAAATATGAGACACAATTAAAACAATGTGATCCTTATGCAGTACAAGGTCTTGGCAATTTAAACCCATGCAAAAACACCCACTATAGTGAGATATGGTTAGACGTATGGGTAGAACCTATTTATAATATTAAAGCTTGTTAAACTCTATATCTGAAATATATTCATTTATGTTATCATCTTCTAAATCTCTTTAAACTTTAACTAGTCTATGGACCCAGGGAGGTGACACGTGTCACAATCGAGGAGTTCAGGGCCTAATTTTCTACAACAGTATGAATTGAGTATCCCCCCTTGGATGTTTGGCATGAGTGAATTAAGTTTAAAGATAAAAGTCATATTCAAAGAAAATTAATACAGACCTTATTGTGACCATTAGTAACCACTTCCTCGTCCTCTTCTCGGTTCTGGAGGTTTATAGTGCAGTCAATATCCTCAAGCACAAGTATGGAACGGTTGGACATGGCAAGAAGCATATTCTTTAGCTCCACATTGTCATATATAGCAGTGAGATCCAAGTCATAGATATCATAGTTGAGATAGTTGGCCATGGCTGCAATCAAACTAGACTTTCCAGTGCCAGGAGGGCCATACAACAGGTAACCACGTTTCCAAGCTTTCCCAGTTCTCTTGTAGAACTCCTTCCCTTTTACAAACATGTCCAAATCATTCACCAGTTTCCTTTTAAGCTCTGCATCAATTGCAAGGGTCTTGAAAGTCATGGGGTGGTTAAAGTTGGGAGCTTGTGCACACCAACCATGTCCAACCGTGTAAATCTTTAGTGTTTTGTTCTCTTGTTTGATTGCCTTGGCTCTCTCCATCACATATGGCAAATAGCAATTGAAGATCTTATCCTTGTGTTTCTTGTGAAAGCTTAGCTCATAGGATCTTAACTCAGACACTGAAGAGGAATTCATACCACGAGATGATTCAACTTGAATACAAGTTAGTCTCCACTTTACTTGAATCCCTTCAAAATCATCACTCATTTCTTCATCTCTATCTACACTGAATGATAGCTTTTTATCATCCTCGGATTTGCTTGCTGTGAGTCTTTGAGCTGAGAGAGTGGCTTTGGTACCCAAATAGGCTTCTGCAGCCTCAAAAACTTGGTTTCTAGACATCCCTTGGAATTGTTCAATGACAATGGTGAATTGAGTCGAGAATTGACGAGAAAGGTTACCAAGTCCCGAGTGAAAGAAGTTTAGGACTTCGCGAGGAATGAATTCATTAGCAATGCTTCGAATTAGCATAGCTGAGGCTGCAAGAGAGGCCACAGCAGAAAGAAGTGACTTGCTATTGGACATGACTTTTGATTAAATACAAAGTTGGGGTGAAACAAAAGAGAAGATATATAGCCAAATTGTTGAAAAACTAGCTTTATGTTTTTGTTTGGAGGTTGCATGAGACGAGGATGAGCTCAAGATGCTTATATAGCAGGATTCATTTACTCTTCTTTTTTGGGTTGTTGACATTAGACCATGACTTGCAGACCACGTATATTGACTTTTTTAGTTTGAAATTTCAGATCTATTTCACTTCACGTCTGTCTTTCAAGTGGTTTCCAACTTAACCTTTCCGAGTGAAAGGAAAAGAAAAAGGTTTACTTGTATCATTACCAAAAAATAAGAAGTATTTTGCTTAGAAAACCAAGTATTTGCCTCAATATAATAGGAAGAAATAATATTGCAGCAGAAGAGACTTTATAACACTAAATTAACATTATGCCAAAGGCAATTATCTATTATTTGGTTTATTAATATGGTAATACTATTATTAATGGCTTCCGTTTGTTCCTTGACAAAACCAAAATCATCAAAACAAACCATGCCCCCACAGACCTGCCTATTTGGACTTGTTTATTACAAAGGTTTGACCGAGTTTTTACATGGATGAAAATGTCTCGAATTGTCCGCGTGCCAACTTTTCAAAAGCTTCCATGCAAAAAATTCAGAAAAATGAAAGGGTCAATATAAAATTATAAGTTGATTTTTTTTTTTGTTTTAAATGATTTTATGCTTCATTATTTATTTTTTTTGTTTTAACACTATTCTAATAAATGATGAGACTTAGCGTTGGCTCATTCATGATACTTTTTCAAGGGCCAACACCCCACGAAGTGATCTTAATTATAACAGTTTACAAATAGAGGAATCATGCATTCAAAAATCAAAACCAATGGTGTTATTTTTACATGAACACAAACAACACTAGCCAACAATAGCATGCAAATGAAGAAGGAACATGATTCAAATCCGTTGTCACTCTACTCTAAAATAACAATAACTCAAAGTTGATGAGGTGCACCATACACATGGAGGCCTCATTTCACTTCAATGGATAAAATAAAATATGCTTGTGAGAAAAATTAACACATCAATCTCATAGTTATGACATAATGATGACTTAGCTAGCGGCCCAACTCATTTTCTCCTTCACCACTCCTAGCTGAGCTTTCCATATTTTGGTCCTCTGAAATGGAAAAGTAGATACTTACTACATATAAATAACTAAAACCAAACAAACAAATGTTTGAGCTACCATCCCTAACAATAATAACTTAAAATTGGATCTTCAACTAAAAAGCTCAGATAGTTGGTGTGGGCACTTTACTCCTGTTTTTGGTCCCACAAATATCATATACACATAATAGCACCAACAAGGAGCACCTTAGAAAAAGAGATTATAGAAACTGACACAAATATTTTCAGATATGAAGCAGGAATATGTATAAATCAATAGGTCACCAATAATGGGAATCTAAAAGTCAAGCAGGAATATGTATAAATACAATGTCTGTTGGTCCAAGTGACAAGGAACTTGGTTTCCCTTAAGCAAGGTCTCAGGTTCGATCTATGTGAATAGAAAAAATAGGCGTTAAAAGAGCTTTGTCCCCTAATATGGGTCCATCTGGCTTGACTCGGATTAACCGAGAGTCTATACCATAAAAAAAGGTATGGAAAATGTGTTATGTATTAAGTCTTATTCTTACCGCCATCTTCTGGGATATCAGAAGTCCATAAAGTAAGGTTGTCTCTCAACAGCTGCATGATCAAGGTACTGTCCTTGTAAGATTCCTCATTTAGGGTATCCAGCTCTGAGACAGCATCATCAAAGGCTTGCTTTGCAAGGTGGCATGCCCTGAAAACAAGTTACAAAAAATAAGGATTTTGCACATGCCATTGTTCTCATTAGCAAAACCAATTTCAGCATACCTTTCAGGTGAATTCATTATCTCATAATAAAACACAGAGAAATTTAGAGCCAGACCCAATCGGATAGGATGTGTAGGTTGTAATTCACTCTCAGCTGTGGCAGAAGCTGTCTGCAAATAATCATAACTCAACAGTTGAAGTCTTGTAGAGCTAGAAATTTCAAAGTTTTCTCCACTAACACAAATAACTTTAAAAATATTGATGAATATGGAAAGAAACAGTAGGAGACTAGCATAACATTGAAAACTGATGCAAACTCTAAGGACATATAATTGGTCATAAGCAACAGGAGGCAATTCCTCAAATTCAGAAAAACAGAATGCAACAATATGATTGAACTCATCAAATGGTAATCCTCTAACCATGTTATCAGGAAACTGATCATAATATTTAATATACCACAGGGGAAAAGGCTCCTCAAAAGTGAGCTCAACTGTAAAGTGTACAAGTAAGGGTGTGTTCACCCTTGACTTGATTAAATTACATTGTGATTTTGGCCCACTAAACTTTATAGACAATGTCACTTTAGTTGAGTCTTTTTCCCACCAGAAGAAGCTTGATGAGTGAAGCTGCTAAAATTTCAAATTAACACAAAGGACCCTGAAACAGTTTAAACTTGTTACTTCCGGTCCCCAAATAATGAATACATATTTTGTAGTATGCACTTGATTTAAGTATGTGAAACTGTAAGCAAAAGAAGAAAACGGGGAACGATAAGTACAAACAAGCTTAACGAAAAAGAGGAAAATGAGCCCTCAATAGATAGGAGCCTTTGACACGGTACTTGTAAGGCTATACTTAGAACTCAGAAGTGCACCAGCAATAAATCTGTACTCCAAATTATCGAAGATTGAACACCATAAAGTGGTCACAAGCATAAAAGAATGACAATTAGGCCGGAAAATTGTTAATGCAACACCTAATCCTATAAAAATATAAGCACAAAGATGTTCAGATAAAAAGCCATGGCATAAAAGGTCCTACATAGCAGAATCTTAATGGCCATAATTTGGATGAAAACATCTCTAACTAACCTACTGATAGTGATACGAAATTATGAAAGGATGATGATTTTCCTCCTGATATATTTCTAGCAGGTGAAAGGCCTTCAATTATCAAATATCATCTACATTTTCTGCTAACAATGAAAATGGTAAAGTTCATCCCAACTTTTCAGTGGCACTCTGGCATATAAAAGTACAAGGCAAACTCATGTTACTTAGTTAATCCTTGTTCCTTCAAGTGAATACCTGATATGCTTTAAGTGACTGATCTGCTATCTCTTTCTTCTCATCACCAGCTTTGAATTCTGCTAAATACCGGTAATAATCTCCTTTCCTGCATCCAAGCCAATACTTAAAAAACTGATTTCAAAGGCCAAAACTTGACACAACAAACAAAAGCACTTAAAAATAAAAACCTCCACAAACATCAAGACAACAAAAACATACATACATCTTATAATAAAACACTGTGGACTCAGCAACGTTAGTGGATGGAATAAGATGCTCATCTAAAACTATCATAATGTCATTGCAAATGTTGGACAGCTCCTTCTCCACCTTCTGCCTGTATTCCCTTATACGCTTAGCATTCAACTCATTCCCTTTTGACTCCTCTTTCTGCTCTATTGATGATAGGATCCTCCATGAAGCTCTCCTGGACCCCACCACATTCTTGTACCCAACAGAGAACAAGTTTCTCTCTTCCACACTCAACTCAACGTCCATCTTCACCACCTTCTTCATGGCATCCACCATTTCTGCACACTCAAAACTCTCGAATCAATTCCACAAAGACACATTGCAGAATACACACTATTGTGAATGCAGAAAAAAAATTCATTTCATTTTCCCCTTTTCCAAATAATTCAGATGATGATGATGTGGGCATGTAAAGTAATAAAGGTAAAGTAAAAGGTCTATGCAGAAGTAGAAAAAATGTGAACTTCTTCTTTTGGAAAAATTGAAACTTTATCAGAACAAACACTGTAATAAGAAAAAAGAGAAAGTGGGTAGTTGCAGAAGTTGCTAAAAACGTGATGGAAAATGGAATGGAGCAAATTAAAATGAGGGAAGTAGAATCAGTGTTCATAGTGAACATCAAAGGAGAGAGAGAGAGAGAGAGAGAGAGAGATAAAGAAAAAGAGAACCATCGTAGCGCTCAGCTTGCTCTGCTAACTTGGCGACATAGACGAAGTTCTCGCGGTCCTTGGAGGAGGAAGCCATAGCCATGGTTGATTTGTGCTATCTCTGGTTCCACACTATCTCTCTGCTCTCAACAATGTAGTTTGGTAGAGAGAGAGAGGAACCACATGTGAAGGGAATGGTAGATATGGTTTTTTTTTTTAAGGTTCGGAGAATTTATAGGTGACCTGCTTTTGCCGGTGACAGAGATTGAGGGTGGGACCATTCAGTGTGGATGGGGGCTACGTCCCTTTGTTCTGAAAATATGAAGTGTTAATTATTTTTGGTGGGACACAAAGTGTTAATTATGTAATTAAGTAAATTTTAAGTAAGATTTTTATAATAATAATAATAATAATAATAATGATGATGATGATGATGACAATTTTAGGAATTATTAAACTCCTAAAATTGTTGACAAAATTCAGCCACATTATAATCTAGAATTATGTAACTGTTGATAATATATATTGTTGATAACATATATGTTTCAGAACTTCCTATATTTATATGTTGAGATTCCAAATACTGGGAGGAAATTATTCAGTGAGTCCGCTTTATCAAAAAAAAAATTTATTCAGTGAGTGTTTGGATTTTTTTTTAAAAAAGGTACCTGAATTTTAAAAATAATATTTTTAAAAATAAAACAAACATGCCAAGTGTACGAATGGTGGTTGGATCAAGCCAATCAAAGGTGTGACACGTAGGGCATCTATGTCAATTAAGGGTGAATGGAATATTTCTTGAGATATTTGGAGGTTGCAATTGGACTTATTAGGTGGGTATCAAAACTATCGTTGAGCTTTCTTTTTTCGCAATGTCCCTTGCATGATGTTTTTTTTTTTGCCATATCTAAACACACGTATCTTTATTTCTAAATAAACATTAATTCCATATCCGTGTAGAATTAATAGTTTTGTATATGTTATTTGTAGCGCACACATGTACAAATAATATATACGAAACTATTTATATGTATGTATGTGTGTGTTATTGTGCAAAACTAATAGTTTCGCATTATTTGTATGTATGTGTGTGCGCACTACAAATAACACATACAGAACTAATAATTCCGTACTGATGTGAAACTATTAGTTTCACACCAATATATATGTGTACTTAGAAATAAAGGTATCAGGTATGTGTATTTAGAAATGCCCTTATTTTTTTTTCCTTTTTTTTTATAACTTTTTTTGTGTTTTTTTTCTGGCCAAATAGTACAATTACATAAATATTTAGTAAAAGAATCTTTTTAATTATTTTTTGATTAGTATAGGTCATGTTTAGATGCAAAAGTTCTAGTTTTTGATTTATAAAAAAATTAGTCTTATTTTACTTCTTATTTTTCTCATATATGTAAAAAAAAAAATTGTTAAATAATCACTAATAAATAGATAAATACTTATGAAAAAGTTAAAAAAGATAGTTTTAAAAAATATGAAAAACAAAAATTAATTTAACTTATGTAAAAAGTTGTTAGTTAAAAAATATATATTAGAAATACTTATGGTAAAATTTATCCAAATTGAGTCAATCTTTTTAATTATATAGTGCGATAATTGTTGTCATCATACATCTTTTACATTTAGTGAATGTTTGATAACCCAGCAAGAGCACACAAACCCACATTTTGTGAAGTCAAACATGATGTTCTTTTTATACGAATGTGTTGTTCTCACCGTAAAAACATTTTTGTTGTCCAGAATTAATCCTACATGAAGCTAAAATTTGTAGATTTTGCATTTGGTTGATATTTTATACTAAATTTTACTCCAAACTTGCTTTCAGAGTAAAAAATCCAAACATAAATCACTTCACTTCAAATTTAATTTTAACCAAATCAATTTCACAAAATCAACTTCATTCAAAATCACTTTTAGCAAATGCTAACCCAAACACTTATGTGGTGTTTCTTAGGCAAAAATGAAATTACATGTTACGTAGTAAATCCAATAAATTTCTTCTAATTACGTGACCACATGCTAAAAAAATTATCATGCAGTAAATAAGAATGCTAATATGGAAAAATTCTACTTTGATTGTCTATTTATAAGTGGATTCAATGAGTCAATTTGGGAATATTCCAAAATCATGATTTTGGTGTAGCTTTAGACAAACCATGGTTTTGGAAGATCCCACAAAAACCAAAGATGAACTAAAGATTGAAACTGCAGCTTAAGGATATGTGAAGATTGAAACTGCAGCTTAAGGATATGTGGAGCGCTGCAAGATTAATAAACTGAATGCTTCCGTGGGACAAAGTAGGCCAGCAGACAACATGGTAGAAATCTAAGAGCAGATTAGAACTAAATCAAAATATTCCACAACATATGTGGGGAAAATCCTACAAGCTCACTGTCTAACAAAAATGCCTTACTTGTAAATCCACTATTATGTTCAAGGACTAATTTTAATGCCCTTTCCTCCGGCCCAAAAATAGATCATTTGGGTATTCTTCTAAGCAGTTTATACAAGCCAAAAACATTCTTATCTTGCCAGAGGTAAGGGATGTAAAAAGACCTATACAAAGCTGGTGAAAGCTCCCTGTCCAGATAAGGCAATGCAGCAATAGCCTGAAATACATGCAATATCCAAACACAATTAAAACAAGAAATTAGCATTCAAATTCAATATGAGAAACTTTAGGAATGACTCTTTACCTCCCATCTTGATAAGTCACTTCCACGGGTCAGGTAAGGCCGCTTTAGCTGCAGCTCAACTAGGAAAGTACAAGCATCAATGTCATGGAGCTGCCAAATCAATGTTAGCCACTAGTCAGTTTCCTTCTAACAAAATTTAAGAGCCAAAGTAGCAGTAGTCTAGGCACCCATATTATGCAGCGAAAGAGGACTTACATATTGCTCTTCTGATGCCATGTTCTTATTGTTAAAGTACAGCGGTGCTGCAGCTGTCCCACCTAGGGTAGCATTAAATTGGAAGGGAAGGAGGCCTCCAAACCCGTCATCAATCCATCGAACTTGTCCCACAAAATCTGGGACAAAAAATGATGATGGGTAGCGATGCCATTCACTTCCAACACAAAGTACAGAACCTGCAATAAAAAGGAACAAAATGATGCATGATTCTGATGTTTTGTCTTGAAATACCAAATAAATTTGGTCCCTAAAAATGAAGAGGGAATATCATTGAAGCGCTACCAAATTTGAGTTTCATACTTCAATGCACATTTGACAGAGAAGCTATCAATAAACAGTGAAAAAGTAGGTTACACTGGAAGTTAATGGCAAAATGTAAAATTCACTAGTGAGAGAGATCAACAACAACAGACTTATACCACATTAGAAGGAAAGTAAACAAAGTTGTAATTTAAATTTGCAAAAGAAAAATTCACTTAGAGCAAGTACAAGGAATGGGTTCATTGAATGTAATAAAAAAGATTCAAATAACAGTTAACATCCAAGATAAACAATTTACTATCATGAACACAATTTATTAGTTACTAATTAAGTTTCCAGAAGTGAAATTATCACGAAGGAGTGTGCAAATTTAAGTAATACAACAGTTTAGTTTGGTGAAGTACCCTTTACTTCCCTTTTTCAGTGAATTCTTCTTAAGACATACTACATTTGGATTTCCGTTGAAAGTGGTGGATTGACTCAAATGTATGTTTGAGCTCTTTTAAAGGAAATCCACACACACTAGTATTCCTCACAAATTGCAGGCTTCAGTCAATCAGTATGACACATGATCTAATCATCACTCCATTAATCACCCTAAAAAAAAACTTTTTGGCCATGTTAAAATACATAAACAAAGCCACCAAATATTTGACCCTCACCATTTTCTACATCGTCATGGTGCTCTAAAATCTTGTAAACCTCCAAGGGAGCCGAGTAACCATGAGTAAGAGAGAATGTACGAGCATGCGAGGCATATAATATAAGGCCAAGAATCACCGGCCTCAAAACTTTGGCTACCTGCATTTAGCAAGGGTCAAATCCAGAATATACTTATTGCTTCCATATCGCATATGTAAAAATCTATCTGAATCTTCAGTAAAATTATAGCTCACCTTCACTATTATGGAATTATTGTATGGATCATACTTGTCACGGAAAAGGTCAGGGATGCTCTCAATGACAGCTGAAGCAGCAAGACAAATAAGTGGATATATTGGATAAAGGAACCTGAGTGTAAAAGGCATACACGAAGGATTTCCAAAAAAAAAAAAAAGAATCAGTTATCCTTGTCAGTGTAACTGTAGATTTTATAATCACAAAACCAAGTACAAAAACCACGATTATTCACTCAAATGCACAAGCTGAAGGAATAATGCTAAATGAGTACCCTGTTCACTACTGTTTATCCTCTGAAGTGCACAATTATCTTAATAATTACACACCAATACAGAACATAACTAGACCATGATCATCAAATCCAAGTTACATGTCTAGCTTAGATCTATCCAAGGGGAGAGCAACACCCACCTAGCTTCAGGAGTGAAGAACTAGTTGTGGATCACTGGATCCCCTTAATGAAAAACTAATCCAGACAGATACACGCACAGATAAGGGCTTAGATTTCTGCAATTGATTTTAAACTAATAAACAATACTCAAGATTTAGAAGACATGCTCTCAATGATTGGGGATGCCCTGTGATACTAAACTTAAGTTTTTCTTATTCAAATTTCATCGCTCAGTTGTCCAATGCCCGAAACAAAAGTTACAATAATGTAAGTATTTTGGTACTTTACTATACTGCAGCTTAAAATTGAGTGCCTCATTCACCATAAGCCAGTTCACCAATTAACAAGGTTCCAAGTTCCTTAACTACAGGTGAAGCACTAGCTAAAAATAGAAGGAAGACAGAGTTGTATAAACCAAAAGTAGTAATAAGAGATCGATATCCATTTCAATCTCATAACATATAATAAAATAATATACTGCATTGTGCAAGTTAATAAAAACATTTCTCTCAATTATCACAGTATGATTAAATTTGTAATAGAAGATCAGGTAAGAAAAATTGCCAAACCTTTCTTCTTTATGTGGCTGCAAAGACATAAAACCCAGCCAAATATATATAGGAGATATCACAATCAGTAGGTCTGGGGCATATTTCCTCTTAGCAATAGGCAAAATTCCCAAGAACAGCAGAGCAAGAACAAAACAAAAGTTGAAGTTGTTAAATCCGTTCCTCAAATAATAAAGAGGCCCTTCAGTCCCATACAGATGGCTTTCACCACCTCCAGCTACATTGTATATTAGAAGATTTAAGACAGATGAAGTCCATCTTCCATAGTAGTAATAGTCAGCAACTATTGACAATGCCTGTAAAACATTAAAATATGCTATCATTGTAAAGGATATGAATTTTTTTGGGGGGAAATAAAGGATATGAAATTTAACAACATAATAGGATGCAAACATAATTATATATTATATACAACATCAGATGGTATAGGCATAATTTACAGGCCAGATTAGGTCAACATGAGGAGGGGGGAATCTGACTTACAAGAAGAATTATTGATGTGACAGCCCCAGCAATAAATGCCTGTTTGAATTTTCTATTCAAAGAAGAAAGTGTCACCGGAAGGAAAGCCAAGATTGAGAATGGCCAGCCAAGTATCACACCAATAGCAGAAACAGCAACTGCTGCAGCAGGTTTGTCAAGAAGAAATAAACCTGATGCGAGAGAGATTGCGTACATGGAAAACGAACTTGGCAAGAAACCTAGAGATAACAAACAATTGTTAAAGAAAAACATTAACAAAACCGAGTCCCAGATATCAGACTGTAATACTGAATCTTGAAATGCAGAATACTTCGCCAACCTTTATTTATCTGCCAATTAGCTTATTTGTCCTAAAAGGGTTCTGTTTGAGTGAGACATATGCATAATGACAAGTAAATAAGGACGACAGAAGAAACCATTTTAGGAAAGGAAGGGAAGAAAAAAGGAGCCAAATGCTCACTCACTTGTGCTAGCAAAGAAACAGCCACTGGTTAAGCACAGCATAGCAAGTGCATAAGAAGCAAGTCGTTTCCCATACTTTCTCGAAAGAGCTACCACAAGAACAGTCTCTGTGAAAACAGAGAGAAGGCCGAGAAAGAATCTCACAGCATAGAACACTCTCACCTACAGCAGTAAAAGACAAAACGGTGACATGAAAAGCATAAACATGGTAAAAAACTGTAATCTGCAATAAATCAATAAGCAAGCACAGGTGGAATCTTACTTTTTCCTCACCAAACAGCCATGCAGCTGGTCGACCCACTATTTCATGAAATAAAAGGTACAAATACGACCGAAGAGCAAACTGTGAACTGCAACAAGCACACAGCAGCACAACTCCTTTGTCAATACCAAAGAAAAAATTAGCCTAGAACTTAACCTAACGAATATTTTATCTCAACAATTTACCAGCTCACCTTTTTTTTGGTAATACTTCACACAATGCAACAAGGGCATAATCAAAATAAGCATTTATTTTTTACTTTAATTTCTATTTCCTCTCATGTAGAAGCTACATGCATATAAAAATCATCAAAATCAAAACACCATCTCTTCTCCCTTTACCCATCTTCTAAAAAATGAACCCCAAAAGTTTCCCAGTTAAATAAAAGCAAAATACAACATAATCCCCTATTAACTTGAATACTAAAACAGCATTAAAAAAAACTGAATCAACATGAAACCAAGGCTATAGAGAGAGTGTTTGTGCTTGTGAGAGTGTGTTATATACATACCTGTATTCCCATGTTTGGAAACCAGTATTGTAGAGAAGGAAATGGAGGGGTTCCCAGTAATTGAAAACCTCGTCGCAATCGTGGATGATGTTGGAGGTGGCACTCATGTACCTCAACAATGCCAGCGCCAGAAACGGAAACGCCCAACCCAACCCTCCTTCCTCTCCGCCCTCCGATTTATGGGGCTTGTCCTCCTTCGAGTACGGTGCCGCCGCCGCCGCCTGATCCGACGGCTGAGATCGCCTCTGCCTCATCGCCATCGCCATCGATAGATAGAGACGGTGATGCCTCTGTTCGAGTTTCCAAGTTCGAAAGCAAAAGCCAAAAATGCGGAAATGAAGAAAAATTGGAAAATCCTCCTCCTCCTCCTTCTTCTTCTCTTCTCAGTTCTCTCTCAACAATCGACACTGTGTCTTCTTCTAAAAAGTTTGAAAATTAAAGCAACACTCAGACGACAATTTCCTTCCTCCCAAAGCAAATACTTCGCTTTTTCCTCTGTAGCTTTTGCTGGAGCTGCTGCCTCAAAATACTTTTTCTTTTATTAATAAGTAAATAGTCACTTTAGTCTTCGAGACATAGAAAATTAAAAAATAATCCCTGAGAGAACTAAACGTTTGTCACTTTGGTCCCTGACGTCAACTTTACCGTTAGTTGTGCTGATGCGGCATTGTTAAATGACACATAAGCTCACGTATGGCAGCCACATGTCTCTCTCTCTCCTCTCCCACACTCTCTCTCTTCTCCTCCCCTTTCTCCCCTCTCTCTCTTCTGTCCGCCCCCTCCCCATTCTCCTCCTCTCTCTTCGCCCCCTCCCCCCTCTCGGCCCCCCTCTCTTATGCAGTGAGACCAGACCATACAAAGCATTAGGTGTTAACGAAGGATGCCAGAAATAGGGAGAAGGAAAAAAAGAAATAACCAGAAAAGACGCCGCCGCCGCCACTTTCGGCTTTCGATTTCAAGGAAGGCACGAGATCTTCGTGGAAGTTCGCCAGAGAAGCACCAAGACTGTCGTTGGATAGCAGGGTCGTCGTGGACGCCAAAGGAACAATTCACCGTAGAGAAGAGGAAGAGAAACGGCGACGATCCACCAACGTCGTTGCAAAGCTCATGGGTCTGGAAGATTCGAAATCGGACCTTGAACTCCGAAGATCCGCTTCCGAATCAAGGGTTCCCAAAGATCTTCTTCCCCAACAACAACATGGGTCTCTGAAGCTAGGTTTTCAGAACATGATGAGAGGTTGAGGGATTAGGGTTTCAGCAAAGGAAATAAAAAAAAAAAGATTGAGAAAGGAGTGTGGTCGGAGCTCCATTCAGCAACACCAAAGCCAGTGGAAGAGGAATCAACAGAGCCCTGAGGATCAAAACGACAATGAGTGCCACCACCACCACAATCAGCTCAACCACTCGATCACTTCACCTCCCAAATCCACCAAATCAACCTCAAAATCACTCACTTAGGTAACAGGAACACTCCTCTTAATAATTCTTTTTTTCGCTCAAATTTCTAATTCTTGTTATCTGCATCACTACGAAGATCAATTGGATTCTGAATCCGCTGTCACTGGTGCCTTAAATTTGCTTCTGTTATACAATGTTGAAGTTCATGCTATCTGCATTTCGTTTCTGAGGAATTATTTGAGTGCAGAGTCGGTCCTTGAAGAAACCAATGAAAAGCTAAAGGAAAGGGAATTGTATTTGGAAGAGTGTGAAAACCGAATGAATGAAATGTCGGAGTAAATCCATCATCTGCACTCTACTCTCTAGCATAAGAGAGGGGGGCCGAGAGGGGGGAGGGCGAAGAGAGAGGAGGAGAATGGGGAGGGGGCGGACGGAAGAGAGAGAGGGGAGAAAGGGGAGGGGAAGAGAGAGAGTGTGGGAGAGGAGAGAGAGAGACACGTGGCTGCCATACATGAGCCTATGTGTCGTTTAACAGTGCCACATCAACACAACTAACAGCGGAGTTGTCGTCAAGGACCAAAGTGGCAAACATTTGGCTCTCTCAGAGACTATTTTTTAATTTCCTATCTCTCAGAGACTAAAGTGACATCGCCTGTATCTCCCAGGGACTAAAGTGATCATTTACTCTTTATTAATTTCACTAGTGTAATGTATGGATCGGATCCATGCAAAATACTGACCGACCATTTCTTTTCCTAATAAAAATTGAAAAAAAAATCTAACAAATAAAATAATTTTATTTTATTTAAGAATAAAAAAAGGCTAAAAATGTGATATGTGTCACAATTTGCAAAGTGACACTTGTCACAAATACTATAGTGTGGTTTAATTTTCTTATATATCTAGTTTTTTTTTAACATAATCTTGTATCTAGTTTTGAGTTTAATTATTGGAGCAGAAAGTAAAATTCTTAACAACAAATTATTTCGTGTATTAAGATACTCCCTCTGCATTCGATTATAAGAAGAAGAAAAATCAAATGCGGTGGTTCAAAATATAAACAAATTATAAATGATTTTACTTTATTTAATTAACTCTTTACCACAAAATATTCTTCTTTTAATGTAGATTTTAATTTCAATGACTCTTTTATTAAGAAAAATTTAGATAATAAATTTTATTTATTTAATAAGATCAATAAAATTAAATGATGTTACCCAATTTTCTTAATCAATGTTAATTATTATTTTTTACTTATTATATATGAGTCCGAAAGAAATATTATTTACCGTAGAAGATTATCACGTTCCCACAAGAAATACAAAGTTAGCCCGTTCCAATTTATTATCTTTTAATAAATAAATATGAGATTTATTAATTTATACTCACTTGTTTTTTAGAATATATATTAGTAAACTAAAACATTAATTTTATTAAATACACCTAAAAGTGTAAGTTTCTAATGTATAGCCCCTTCTAAAATATTGCTTAAAAAAAAGCCCCTTCTAAAATATAAATGTTAGAATATGTATGATATGCATATTGGCAAAATTAGTCATTTGGTCAATTAACTTAATTTTTTTTAATTTGGTCTCTTATCGTTATTTTTTTAACAAAGTAGTCTTTTATGTTTTTGAGTTTAATTTCTATGCATTGACAATATAAAAATATTTTACACAGACATCCAATCATATCCTATCGTAATGTTACTTCATAATAATAATTCCTAAAATATCTACACAAAGATTTATATGATGAGATATATTGATTGGACGTTTGTGCAAAACTTTTCTACACTGTCAATGCATACTAATTAAATTCTATATTTTTTTAATTACATTTTCATTGTTATAGATATGCATATTGCCACTATCTTTATCCACATAGTCTCATACTGATCTATTTTGATCTATTTGAGCATTTGATTGGTTTATTTCAACTTATATACACGTTTGATTGTATTACAAAATGACTACTTAAGCTAGCTTTTAAGATATAAGAGACTATTTTATTATAAAAAAAAAGATAAAGACCAAATTGAAAAAAAGAATTAAGTTAAGAGACCAAAAATATAATTTTGCTTATACATATATTTACCTATAAGCACAAATACAAAAACATGTAGTGAATCAGTCAAAAAATACATGTAGTGAAGATACGTGTAGTTATCATATTCATTAATATAAAAAAATTTATTCGATAACAATTATGATTGTGTTCACGAGTGATAGTTTGATTGGAAATTCAAATCGTTTAATTAATTTCAATGTCAAGGTATGAATCAAATTTTAGTAAAATTTTATAAAATAGATTTTGTACTTTCTTTCTCAGTGGGTTGCACTAGTTCTCATACACAAGGCCAGACAATTTTTTCATAAATGATCAATCACACATGTGACATAAGTACTACATAAGTACAACTTCATAGCAAAAATGGTTTCTTTCTACCAAGAGGGGACTTCTTGTTGATCAATTACACCTGTCTATAGTATCATTTTCAATGGTAATAATAAGCACAGGGATCTTGAGTGCCCATAAATCTCATATTCTGACATCTCAATATAGATTTGAATCATTTCAAGTATCTTCTCTCATGTTTTCTGTGATGTTATAAAACATTAAAATGTCAACAAAAAAAAAAAGCAATTTTAATTTATCTGACAAAATGATGATGAGTCTCATTATAATTGCTTTTATTTATGTTGTTTCTGTCTCGTATTACGAAATTAAGGAATACTAGAGGATAGAAGTCCTATCTTTGCATATACTTGTGTACCAAACACGTTACTGAATTCTGAAATGATGGCAAAGTAAAGACTTTCTGGAACAAAGGGATGCAAAGAAAAAAGGGTACATTAGTGCAAGAAAGGGGGTAGTAGTAGTCAGCAAAATTTCCTCATTGAAACATAACAATCAGTTGCATTGACTCATTTGTGTGGTAGCAAAACAGGAAAACATAACAACAAAAGTGGATATGAGATTCTTTTCTTTTTTTTTTAAAAAAAAGGCACTCACTTTGGGTGCATGCTACTATATTCACCTAAGATTTATGATATCTTGGTAGACTTGATATAAAAAAAAAGAAAAAGAAAAAGAAAGCAAATACAAAGGGAAGTAAAGGAAAATGGCAGTGACTAAAATTCAACCAGTGTTCTGCATGCCAGCAGCAATACCCTTCATGGTGAGAATGAGGGTGTCTTCCAAACCTGGTGCATATTCACTTGTTGGATTCAGTGTTACAAGTTCATCAGCTGATTTACTTGTCTCTGCAGACTCTTTCGATATGCGAGGGCGCACCTTCACGGTATAGTTCGGATCACGGATGCGTTTCAATGTGTAAGCTTGGAAAACATTAAGGGTAGTAATGTAGGAATCGCGCAGCCGGAGTCTTTGCTTCAAGTAGGGGTCTCCTTCAAGAACTTCCCTGTGTCCAGCCACCTACCAATACAGCAGAAAACAAAAATCAGCTTGTGAAATAACAACTAAATCAGTCTAGTTCTTAGGTGATGAGAGTTCAACATTTAACAAAGAATAAACTGCTTGTAGGATCTGGACACTGGTTATAGTACTATTGAAAACCTCTTGTTTAATTAGTAATCATGATATAGTTTGAAATTTTGGGAATTGATCAGTGAGGCCAGTGTAGTTTAACCTGACTTACTAGTGCTTTAATTTTTACGGCTTTCAATTTGAGTTAAAGATAGGGAAAGTTCTCTAGATGCAAGTTTAAGATCCAATTGTTGTAAGTTTTCACTAGAAAAGATTTGACAAAACACAAAAAGTTATTATTTTCAACTTGGTATTTATTTAAAAGTAAAACAAATAACAATTTTGTTGAGAGCCTCTATCTCTATGCCCTTTGTAATTTAGAAGGATAAACAAATTCCTTTTAAGAAAATCCTTTTTGGAATGAGTTCAAAACTAACAATGTTTAATATCTACATGGTGAAAGTAGCATTACCTGAAGTAGGAGTTTCTTAGTTTCTTCATATTTGCTCCTCAACTGCTCCCCAAATGGCCACAGATCCTTTGAAACTAGTAGCCTATCATTCAGAGCAGCGATTCCTGGGTCTCCCTTGGCAAACACCATTTCCACTAAATCAATTGTGACCCTAAAGAAAGGCCATTGGTTGTACATCTCTTGCAGCATATGGAGATTCTTGACATCCTTCTCAACAATTTTTTGAAATGCTGCTCCAAAGCCTAGCCATACTGGAAGATGAAACCTTGTCTGTGTCCATGCAAAGATCCAAGGGATTGCACGCAGTGTTTCAATGCCTCCACTTGGCCTTCTCTTAGCTGGTCGGCTTCCAATGTTCATCCGGCCATATTCCAACTCTGGTGTAGCCTACATGACACAAAAGAAAGTAGACAGTGAATTGTTATAACTCATATGTCACTTTTACTTAACAGGGAAGTTAATGGTTTTTTTATAATCTTACCAGGCGGAAATACTCAACAAAGCGCGGTTCCTTGAATACGATTGAGCGGTATTCCTCAGTAGCAATGACAGCCATCTGATCCATCAAAGCGCGCCATTCCGGTTTCGGAGATTTTGGGGGCTGCATTCCATGTTCTAGAGTAGCAGCAGTGAAACGTTGGAGTGTTCTAAAGCACAAGTGCTGCTCTCCAAATGATTGTTCAATGACTTCACCTTGGACCGTCACGCGAAGTGATCCATGGATTGTGTCCGGAGGCTGAGACAAGATAGCAAGATGAGTAGGTCCGCCTCCTCTCCCAACGGTTCCACCGCGACCGTGGAACATAGTTAGCTTAACACCAAATTTCTTGGCAACCTTTATGAGTTCCTCCTGAGCCTTGTATAGCTGCCATGCAGCAGAAAACCTTCCAGCATCTTTTCCTGAATCCGAGTATCCAATCATGACTTCTTGCTTCCCATCGATCCGGTTTCTGTACCAGTCTACTGAAAACAATCGAGCCAAAGCGGCAGGAGCAGCATCAAGATCATCAAGCTTCTCAAACAATGGGACAACTCTTAAGGGATGCTTGATGTGGCATTCCCTTTGGAGAAGTTCAACTGCCAGCACATCAGATGGTGCAGTTGCCATTGATATGATATAGGCTCCAAAGTTGTCTGGTGGTAGTTCTGCTATGACATGGAATGTGTCCAAAACATCTCTAATTTCTTCAGTCTGGGGAAGGTCAGGTCCAAACAGTGGCCTTTTGCCACTCAACTCAGACAACAGCCATTCCTGTCTCTTCTCTTCAGACCATTCTTGGTAGGAGCCAATTTCCAAGTGTTTGGTAATGGCATCCATCACATCGGTGTGACGATCCGATTCTTGCCTGATATCAAGCCTTACCAGTGACAGTCCAAAAGTGGAGACTTGCCTCAAGAAATCAAGAAGGCTTCCATCGGCAATTGCGCGATCACCACAAGCACAGAGGGATCTGTAGCAGAGTTCAAGAGGTTCCAGGAACTAGACAAATTAACTTTAGTTAGTATCTCTCAAACAAAACACAAAGATAACATGTTATACAACTAAATGTTACCAAATGAAAAACATAACTAAGTATAATGAAAAGCATAACAAAACATAACTCCATTTAGAACTAAGGAGGCCTTGAGAGAATTTAACAAGCTACACAAACATACAGTGGAGTAAAAATGAGGGCACGCTGTGAACTGCTAAAGCTAGAAGCTAGATTGTATGGATCACTTGTTACAAGAAAGCAAAAAATAAAAATAAAAAATTGGAGATACCTCCTCAACATTGGTGAAAGCGGCTTCTTCTGGAATGTCAGAAAACCCATGAGCTAGCAAATGGCGAGAACGCTCACGAGTATGATAGAGCCTATCCCTCACTTCACCTAGTACCACACGGTATGGTTCATTTGAAGGAACTTTTTTCCAAAATTCTGCATCATGAAGAAAGTCAAAGAAAATCACAAAAGTGAACCAACCAACATATTTGCACAAATAACAAATATAACATTTTAAGTAGACAACAATTTGCTACATTATGATGTAGCCTTGGCCCTTGTGTAAATGTGTAGATATATCATTGTTACGGGTCATTACAAAATAAAGTATAATATCTGTCCACTGAGTTTAAAGGAAGAGTATGGCAAACACCTATATAGTGTTTTGCAACTTGATCTTTCTTAGAATTCATGTGAAGTTCCTCTGCACGAACACGTAGCTCATCGTTGCAGCGCCACATAGACAGCTAAAGAAACAAGGAAAAAAAAAGGAAATCAGCAAAATGGTACAAGAATAATATATACTATTTACCTTGATCATTTCAATAAGCTGAAAAAAAGGAGAGCTATGAATTACTTCAAACATAAGATCTTCTATCTGTGAATAATACAAATTAGCAGCCATCATTCTAGCTAGTAAGCAAACATCCCTGGTCACTTCAGGAGTTACTCTTGGATTACCTGCATCATATTGCACATAGATTGGTTAGACATACTAGTCTTCATGATTGAACTCATATCTCTATATTCAAGGAGAATATAAGAATAACAATCATTCTGCATGATTTTAACAGATAATAACCATACCATCGCGATCACCCCCCATCCAAGAAGAAAACTGAATAAGAGGAGCATTATAGGGAACACGTTCATTAATCCCTATATTCTTCAAAGCTGTATCAACGCGACGCAGAAATTTCGGGACACCCTTCCAAATTGTTTCATGGAAGTAGCTCATCCCTGCTCTCATCTCATCTTGTGGTGTTGGAGGGGTCCTTCTGATTTCATCTGTCCGGAAGGCAGCTTGAATCTACACAAACAGTAAGTAATAGAAGAAAATTATTAGAAATACCAATGTCTCACTATGAAGAATCAACTCCAAACAAAGGCTTTGATACTCAACAAAAAGAAAATAATGGTAAATCATTTCAGTTTGGCAAAACATGAAACTGAACAACATCCAAAAGGCTTTGATACTCACCTCCCTCTGTAGAGCCTCATCAAGCTCTTGCTTATCATCAGGAGTGATGTCTTTGGCATACAATTGTGATAAACAATTCCTTATCCTGTGAAAAGAAGAAAGCTCAACTTTCTTAACTACTATGCAGCAACTTTTCTTTTATTTTTCTTTTAAAAAAGAACAATACCAAAAGCAAAATATTGAAGCTGAAAAGTACTATATTTTGAAACAAACCTTGCATGCTTTTGAAGCAAAGATCTACGAACTGATTGAGTAGGATGAGCGGTAAGAACCAGATCAACAGTCTGGTTCTTCAGCGCATCGAAAACTTCCTGAGGAGACTTCTTTAACTTGAACACAAGTTTCTTGAGAGTCTCTTCAATGTCTGATTCTGTGGTTGCATTGTTCTCATCTACAAAATCCCCTTTCTTCAACTTGTTCCTTCGGCGGTGAGCAATCTGGACCTCTTCGGCTAAGTTGGCCAAGTTAAGCATGTGGGAAAAGGACTTGGAAACAACAATAGAGTCTCCTGCATCCAAACTGGTTACCACATTCCCAAGTTCTTCCAGTTTCTTAGGGTCATGCTTCCTTTCATACTCAGCAGAAAGCTCATATACTTCTTGAACCTGCACAAATTAGAACATTTTTAACTTTTTAACCATCACTGTAAAAACAGTTTCCCAGCTCATGATGTCAAAAAGCAATGCGATCCTGCATATTAAGCCAAATTATAGAACCAACTGATTGTTCCTTTTATTTCACTTATTGTTATTCCAATATCTACCAAAGCATAATAGGCCATGTTTTATCTCCTCGGAGGTAACTAATTAATCTAACATCATATATTCAAAAAATTTATTTTTTTTTTAAAAACACTATTCACTGGATCAATGAATATTTCCTTCCCCTCTAGGTTCCATTATGCAAAAGTCATTTTTCGGCTACAAGTCAAACATATAAAAAGTTTTGTTTCCTTAAAACTTTCCAAATCAATACACCTAACCCAGTATCCAAAATCTGTCAATAGAAGTAAAGTTCCATGCTTTCTCTCACCAGACCAGTCATATATAACATAATTGAGTAACCAAAACGAATTGAGAGCACACAAACAAATCTAAGAACAATTTCAAAAAAACAAAACTCACAGTTTCCTTCAGATCCTCCCCGTGTAAATCCTGGAGAATATCAAGGAACCGATCCAACAGCAGGGCATCATACTCAATCAGTTTATCATCCTCACTCACTTTTGCTGGTGCCAATTGCCTAAGCTGGGCATCAATGGATGCCATTTTTTCCATCTTGTTTGCCATTTTTGCCTTTCAAATCACAGTCCCTCCCTCAACTGTGATCAGAAAAGAAAAAAACAACCAATATAACCCCACAGGAAGACATAATAAAATAAGAACAAACACAAACACAAAATAAAATAAAATAAAAACAACAATGAAAACTATGAACCCAAAACCAAGGGGCGAATCAAAACAACATCCATAAGTTCTTATATCTCAGCCCGCAAAATAATGAAGACGTTAACATATAGGATTTGATGGGTGGATGACACGTGTTGAGAGATGATACTACTGCTATATGCTATACTAAAACAACAGCAGCAGAAAAATGTGCCTATGGAAAATGCAACATGTCATGGAACAAAAAGAAGGAGAAAAAAAATAGGACTTTTGCATGACTCATGTGTGATTAGAATCCAATGTGGTACCCGTGTAAGTGAAGAAGATGGCAAGGAAAGGAACGAGAAATGGATCAGAGAGTCAGAGTTGTGATCTCAAGTAGTGCAGTGGGGTGCCTTTATATAGAAATATAGAAGAAATATAGAAAAGTAGATACATTTGTTACGCACACCAAATAAAATAAGCTTTTTCTTTTTTTTAGCATAAGATGGAATATGCTCTTAGTTTTAGCGTAAGGTGAACTAGATTGCATTAGTTAGGAACCACGAGATTTGACACAGGTGGTTAATGTGCTCTATCTAAGAGGATGGGTACGACTGAGACCTGTATTTGATCCTCAATGATGGAACAATCCGTGGCTAAGTTTTATTTATCTCTCGGCCGAACACAAATTAGTCTAGGGGCCCATTTCTCCCTAGAATAATGTGGATATAAAAAAAAAAAAAAAGATTGCTTAATTAGCCAGGGGTTAGAGGAAGGTTCACCCGTTTTTTTGTTTCGTTTTAATTTTCCTGTCTCACAAGATGGAAAATTATATTAATGTGCCTGTTTTATTGTCATTAAAACACTTTAAGGTCGGTTTCTTTTTTGACCTGGAGCCCTGGAAAATGAAACTGATAGAAATTAGAATGATAAATAAATGTATATTACTAATTTGGTAATCATGTTTTTATTGTTTATTGCATGATTAGTGATTTACGGGGGTTATTTTTTAATAAATGTTTGGATTTATACCAAGTTTAACTACCAATGAAGGCTCTTGTGAAAAAAATAGATACCTTCGTAGTTCCTCTTATTTTGCCTAGTTTTGTTATCATGAATCACATTTTGCATAATTTTGATGCTGCAACATGATGTTAAAATTAATCTTGATACTTTTCAAACATATGATTGCAAAATTGAGTTTCAAAAGGAAAAAGATCGTTGATGGCTGATGCAAAAGCAAAACCGAATACATAAAGCATTTAAATCCATGGTATCACATTCCATTTCCACCACAAAACATAATTATGTGCTTTTGCTGAAGACAAATATATCCATTCGACAATAAATGTGTGGAGTTGTGTTTTTCTGGAGGCGCTAACGTTATTTGACGATGATTTTCACAAGATATAAAAAAAAAACAAAATTCTTATTAAACTTATTTTAATACTATTTAAAATTCTTTATCAATACTCAATAAATGTGGCTCAACTGTCAACACATATTACACTTATGGAGACTTAGGTTAGATTTAAATGTGACTAAGTCCTGAGCATAGGATTAGTCTCATAGTCGACTCGAAGAGTCGAAGTTTGTGGGAATACCACAGATACTCCATTAGCACTTACTCCACGCATAATAATTGTCCAAATTTTAACAGTTTTATTTTTAATTTTCTATGATAAAATATTTTAATATAAGAAAAATTAATTTCTTATACGTATATGTTTTGATTTCAACGGAAGAAGTACATACTCCTTGTGATACAGAAAATTGTTTCCCATATCCTAATATATGTTTCTATTTTGAGGGTTCATACTTCAAATTTGGATGACTGTCTATGCATAATGCATGAGCAGCAAACACTCTCTGTTTCACTAGATCAATTCAAAAGTAAAAAATAAAAACATTTATAATTTTGTATCATTACTGAACAAAAGATAAATAAATAAAGCCATTCTTTGTACCCGTTTTAATAATATTATTATCGTTGTCGTCGTCCTTTCATGTGTTTCTAATTTTATAACATTTTGACAAAAGAAAATGCTAAATCAGAGGAAGTAAGCACACAGTTTTTCAACTTTATAAATTAATTAATTATAGAGGCTAATAGACACAATTGACGAGTATGCTGCCAATGCTGGTGCATCATGACTCAACATGTATTAACCACTGCGTTTTTCTATTTTTATTTTAATTATTGTGATTACGTTCGAACTACCAAGAACTAATTAACTATGAGTCACCAAGCATGCGAGGACAGAGAAAAAAATTATTAATTAATGGCATGATAATAATCGCGCATGTTTCTATGAGGACAATCCCATGTGATTTTGGTAAAAAAAAATGTATTTTAATTTCGAAAATATAAATCCTTATTTTTTAAAAATATGTTTTGTTTTAAATTTTCTATTCCGGCCAGGACCACAAAAAAGTGAAGAATTTTAACTTTTAATTATGTCTCAAGGCTCATAAATTCATTTTTAAAAAATAAATTTATATATATTTCAATTAAATATGAAAAGGACATTTTATATTGTATTTTTTTCAATAAAAATCTGGTGAGTTGAAACAAAAAAGTTATTTTTTTACTTTTATAAAGTAAAAAATATCATAATTATATTTGCTACTAATATTTTTATCACCTTTCTATTTATACCCTTTCATATGAGGAGGAAATAGTTATGTGGTAGTGCTGGTTTTTTGGGTCACGGGGAAGAAGGAGGAACTCGTGGTGAAAATGTAGGGGGCGAGGGAGGGGAGGCTATTGCCTAAGAAGTTTCTTTCCGTTGTGAACAAGGGTTGGGGAGAGGTGGGGGAGGAGGTGGTGTAGGGATTGTGTGAAGTAAAGTATAGTTGTTCTTATTTTAGTTTCTAATTATCAGGGCTATTGATTATTTTTTTGTTAAATCCAATGGTATATGTGAGTGGTGATGTTATTGGTCTATGGTGGTGAACCGTTTGAGGCAATGGTTCACCCTTGAAGCCACCAAAAGACAAAAGACTTCATTTACTGGATCATTTAAACAAAGACAAAAGCTAATATGTACCCTTAGAATCAAAATTAGAAAGTTTTTAATTTATTGAAATTAATTATAGTTTTTGAAATTACCAATATACTTTTAAAATTGGATTGGTGATTGAACTGATGAAGACATTGGGGTTCAAGGTTTAATGATCTAACCATGGTTAAACAATAATAATTAAACATATTAAGCAAAGATTATGAATTGTAACAGAGCAATCAACATATTCCCCCCCCCCCCCTCCCCAATGTTATTTTGTCATATTATGATGTTTTAATTTTAAAAAATCTTTTACATAAAGAGAGAGATTACATTTTAATTATACAACTAATCAAAATTACAAACTCAATTCTGTAACTATTTTAAATGTTCACATAATTTCAAATTTTAATGATAATTTATTTATAATTGTACAAATATTTTTTATTTCTTGTTATTATAAGCTATTCTCCCTATGAATTTTTTTATTCTAGACATTTTTTTCTTTTTCCATTCATTTATAGAGTACATATTTAAAAATAAATGAAAAGGTTTAGTTTTCACCCATAATTAATAAAATAGCTTTCATCAAAACCTATTATTAGTTGTCTTATAGGTAAAAAGATATTTTGCAAAGCAGTCGAGAGTAACACAATGCCCCCTGTGGAAATTGGTGAAAGCAAGACACTCACATAAAGAGGAGGGTAGAGATGCAAAGAGGAATGCAATAAAAGAAGAAAATATAGAAAACAGAGGACGTGTTATCAAGCATAGAAGAAGAAGAAGAAGCAACAACAAACATGATATAGAAAAAGCAGAGAAGAAGCAGCAAAGAGCTGGTGGTTTGAAAAATAAACTTGACAAGATGGGGAAAAGCAATAGAATGACCGAACGACTAAGGTTGTGTTTGGAAAATCAATTGTACGAAATCTAAAGTACAAAAACTGGATTTTAACCAAAGCACAAGACGTATGTTTTAGGTCAAAACTCAGTTCTAGTAATTTGGAATTTGTCCGAATAGTTTTTGAAATGCATCGTAGGAGCTTCAAACTCAAATTTTGAGATAATAAAAATATCTCAAAATTTGTCCTCAATTATTGTATCAAAAAAAAAATCATACTCAATTGTCTTAAAATCATGAACAAATGAAAATTTGTCCGAACAATAATTGAGTATGCTTCAAACTCATTTTTTATTATTGTTTTTAAAAAAAAGGTGGCTTGTTTTGGTATTGGTTGACGTTTGAAGTTGACTTTTAGACATATTATTTTGTAAAACTTTCAAACTAATTCTCTCAAACTTATTTGTAGATTATTAAACTGCCTCACTCCATTCAGTGCCTGAACTGCTCTTGAACTTTGAAGCATGCATGAGCTAGGCTCTTTTTCACAGGCATGGGGCACGGTTGATAAGTTAAATTAACTATAAGATAATGGCCTCAATTATGTGTGTTTTTAAATCAGTAGCTTATCAGATCAGATATATAATCTGTTCCCTATCAAATGAGCACTCGGTTATATTGCAGTTTTCTTAGTAAGCTGCATGTGATTATGATGCAAATAAATAAGTCCATATATTAATATGGACCAATCTTTTGTTTGAGAATATAATATTGTTGTACGTTGAATATTATTTTTTTCACAAAAAAAGAAAAAAAAATGGTGGTCGGTTTCAAAGTTGTCAGAGTACGTGGTATTGTTGACTTTCTCATAAAATTATTCTTCTGTCACACACACACATTGTATAGTTGGTAACAATAATTCATTCTGCGGAAATATATTCTCAATTTTTAACTATTATTTAGTTTTAGTCTTGACATTTAAAAATGATAAATTAATGTTATTCATATTAAATTCTTTAAAATGCATAATCTTTCTGTTTTGGTGATCATCAAGAAACACGATGGTTTTTTATGTGTATATTTCACGATGTTAAGTGATTTTTATTCTTTAGTTTTTGGTCAACATATTCTTTGAGGGATTTGACTACTTCAAAGTGAGCTCTCTTATTTTAGAGAGTAAAGTGAGTACATCTTAGCCATTTATTATATTAAACAGTTAAGATCGAATTACATTTAAAAAATTTCAAAAATTAAATATAATATAAATCCACCATGTCTCGCACGCATTCATCCTCTTCCTCTGTTAATTAGTATAAATTTCAATAAGTAATATTAAATATATCAGAAAGAATTGTTATAAAAAAAATATATCAGAAAGAATTAGTTGCTATTAATGTATTGCTCCTTGAAGTATTAACCAAACTTCATGTGAGGTTTCAAGGTCAAGCTGATGGGGTCCTCGATAACAGAACATATATATGTATCAGTGGTGAAGGTTTGAGTTAAGATGATTGAGTCCCTTGTCATGTGGCGTTGGATCGAGTTTTTTCATTGATAAAGCCACACCAAGCTGTCGAGTGGGACTTTATGATTAAATGTCATGTTAGTAATTGAAAGATTCTAATTCTATCATGAAAACATTTTGAATATAGACCAATTGAGACAGGAATGGATCTAGAAAATTTAAGTTGTGAAGGCAATACTAATAAATATAAATTGGTACTATCGTAATTGTTTTTTACGAGTTTTTATATTTTAGAAATATTGAATGATATATTTTTTCATTTTTAATATTATCAAAATCTCTCTCTATAAAAGTGATTAAACAATCATTCAACCATTCATCCCACTGTGCTGCGAAAAAGAAGAGAGGTGAAAAAAGGGATTTGAAAATAAGGATTTAAAGAGAATTAAATATTTTTATGGGACATTTAATATCTTTTTAATTATTTTAAAATCGTGAATGAGATAAAATTAGTAGTATTAAAGGTAAATTTATCAAATATAAAAAATAATTATTTAGTGGATCGATTAAAAGCTAAATGGAATGTGGGACACCAAATGATATAATTATTATTATAATATATATATTGTTACAAATAAACTTGAAAATATAGTGGGGGCAATTGCCCCCAAAGTGAACAACGTGCATCCGCCCCTGCCAATTGAATAATTCAATGATTACGGTCAAATGGTTTGTTACTTTATTATATGCTAGCATACGGTGCTTGTCTATCCGTTTTTTTTCTATTTTTATATCTAATTTCTTGTTTTTGTTACAATAGAAGATATTCAAATTAAAATATAAGGGAAGTCTATCCATTTTTTTTCTATTTTTATATCTAATTTCTTATTTTTATTACAATAGAAGATATTCAAATTAAAATGTAAGGGAAAAAAAATTCATGCCCCACGACAAATACACACATGTACAGTGGGGGGATAATTTCAAAAAAGAAAAATGGTTAAAGGGAGAGAATTAAATGAGTGGGTAGTTATTAGGAGTTTTAAGGACAAAATAGAAAAAAAATATGTATACCAAAAGGGGATATCCCCTTTATTATATGTATAGATGTATAGATAGATATATATATATATAGGCAAAATTAGAAATCAAATTTTAAACATAACTTAAATATAAAGTATTACTAAGATCTCCATCTTTATATAGGATAAGAAGAACCAAGAAACAAATGGTTCGGTTCCTCCAAATCCAAGTTAGGAGTGGGTAATTGCCTTTCAGGAATTAGGTTTCAAATTAAGAGGAAAATAAAATATTTGAAACATATATGTGAAATGTGATGGTCTAATTAACGACATCACCGGATATTGTTCACGTAAAAAGCAAACAATATTCCCTAGAGGGAGTCACAAGGATTGATTTGAAGTTTTTTCATGTGCAAGGACAGTAGCATAGCAATAGGTAAACATAATATATTTCACTAGGGGAAAACAATAAGCAGAGTATTCGGCCCACTATTTGGGCTCTTCATTAATTATTGGTCATGATTTTCGAACTTTGCGCCTCTTCGCCCCAAAGAGAAGTTCGTTTCCATGTTGGACTTTTATGATTTTTATTATGGGCGCAATCTCATATCCAGAAAGTCAAGGGGCATTTTTGACAGTTACACCTTTGACCTAGCGCCACAGGGAACACAAAAAAGAAGAAAACAGATGAGGCCGCATGCGCGGCGTGTTCTCCGCCGTCCATGATCTTTATCACTCCCACGACTTCTGTTGTTGCTTTCGTCGTCGACCTGAGCCACCATGGCCCGTCCACGATCTCTGCTGGCTTGTGATGGAGGTGCAGAGGGGCACTGGGTGCGGTGATGGAGGAAATGAAGCCGGATCTGCTGGTTGTGGGGCTGAGGAGGAAGAAGTGGTCTTGATCCTCTCTCTCTAGAGCTGGGAGGCGCGACGCAGAAGAGGGGTTTTGGCTGAACAAACTCATAACGCCATTCTGTGTTCTTTGTGCTACAGTTGGAAACATTGTAATCAGCGAGGAGTTGGACGAGATCCTACCTCGTCTGGATTGTCATGTTGTCTCCTTCGTGGGAGGCTCAAGTGCGTCGGTCGTGGGTTGTGTTATTCTGTGTCAAGTCCTTCGTTGGTTGTCGTTGTTGCCATCTCTGTTGGTTTCGTTTCTTCTCCGATCTGCCGCCACCGGAACTGCTGGGTTGTGGTCTTGTCCAAGTTGCTATGATTATTTTTGGAATGTTGGTACAAAACCTAGTTCACCTGATGTGAGTTCTGAAAAGAGACATGTGGGGTAAATTTGTGGAGGCAGAAAGTTTCTGGGTGCCCCAAATGGACTTTTCCCAACCCTCCTCATATTTATAATATACATGTCTGTATCTTTTTTTGTATCCTTTTTTGGTGTGTTTGGTTTAGTTTTATGGGTGTTCTTGTGTGCTTTGGTAGCTTGGTTTTTTTTATTTTTAGTTGTTTTCATTGTCTGGTATACGTTACAGCCTGATGTATGTTACAGCAGCGTGTCTTGGTCAGTATTGATGTATTTCTCTGCTCATGCTGTTTTCCTAGTTGTAGATGCCGTATGGCTAGATGTTTACTCTTTTTATGAACTTATTCATGTTGACAAAAAAGGGCATTTTTGACCCAAAAAAGTCAAGGGGCATTTTCGACCAAAAAATGTCAAGGGGCATAGCAAGCAAAGGAATTTTTGACCAAAAAAAAAGCAAGCAAAGGAATTGTTGTGCATACCTTTCCATTTCGTCACATGTGCACCTTAGACATTAAGATTTGAAAATGTGCAACGAATTAATATTTTATCAAAAGCACTATTTATTTGATGATTTATCAATTTCCTCATATGTTAATTATATAATATAATATAATATGGATGTATATAAGAGAGGAGCATTTTATGTTAGGACGTGAGGGAATTAAATCTTGACATACAACCCTCTTAAATAATCAAAATTAAAATTATTTAATGGTTTTGAAAAAGTCACATAACTCATTGTGAGGCATGCACCCTATTTGTCTCCCAAAAATCACGATTTATCGTTCAAAAATATGGCATTGCTTGAATAGGCTTAAATTTTGATTTGCTAACGCGACTAGAATAATAACTAATTCACTGCACTATAAAAGAAGTTGGCATTTCTCTTTTTCTTTTCTATATACGGGATTGCTCTATTACATCGCAAGTTCCTTTCTGAAGTTGAAATTCTATGCTCCGAAGTCTTTGCAAAAATCTGATAATGAAGTTGTTCCTTTCACCGTGAAACCATCTTAATTAAACTTGAAACATGAATATTTTGCCCTTCTTTAATATGTTATATTTCCCTCACTAGCATATTATAATCAAAGATGATTCCTCTAATTGAATCTATTAATTTTGTCCTACTAGGAACAAATTATAAAGAAATAATTTCAACCCGTGCCAAGTCAATCAACTAAAATTTAGAATTTAGAAGGAAACTAAAGAAAAGAACAACATGAATTGCATTTTTAAGATAATAATTAAACCAATTACAAATTCATTGCACACTTGATAATTTATTTTACATACATGTCCTTCTCCAAATGGAGAACAAAGACAATTTAACCCCAACTTTATTGGAATCTGAAACCACTATTAGGAAATAATTGAAGTAGTAACTAACTTCAAACCAAGTGCAATATATATATCAAGACCTTCCTCAAGGAGGATTAATGCTTAATCTTTATTACTGATTAGGCACCTTGATAAAACCCACATGTGTGGAATTTGGCACTCTAGTAAGTGTCTGAAGATCATAAGCAACCCAACACCTTGAGTTATCTCTGTGGTAGAAATACCCCACACACTTGCAATCCTTGGTACATTTGTCTCCACAGTTAGCTTCACTCACTCTATCCCCACTAGTGTACTTGCTCATGTAATGCTCAACCCCTTCAACTTTGTAGTAGTGGAACTCACTTGCCTTGCATGATGTCACAGCCTTAGCACTGCAATTTTTACTCCACCCAAATACCCCATTCTCCAATGGACAACCAACACATTGGTTATCCTCACAAATCCCAAGTTTCCCACACCTCTCTGGCAATTGGCACTCACTCTCATCAGAATCTCTATCAAAGTGTGTGTAAGTCACTTGCCAAACACCAGAACGAACATCTAGGAAGTAAGTGTGCATTTTAATGTTACCATCAGTCCCAAGCCTAAGATATGTCAAGGTGCTATTGTTCACAGGCCTACCAAGAAATCTAGAGCCAGAGGAAGAAGGATTGGAAACAGAGAAATCAAGATTGAGCTCAAAACTCTCTGGATCAGATATGAATGTGACATTCTCCAATGAGCCATTTTGATCAATGGTGATCAATTTTGAATAGAGAATTGGCCTAGGGGAATTCTTGCTCTTATAGTACAAGTCCAAACCTTTGGGCTCCAAAACCAAACTGTAAGGCCCATTAACATTCTCCCTCTCTGAGAGCCTACTAACAAGTTTTGAAGGCCCATTAGCTCTTAGATACTGGCCCACTAAAAGGGTATCTGTAGGGTGGTCAAAACTCTGCCAAACAAAGTTACCCTTGGAATCAAGTAGCACCATGTTACCATTTGGGAGTAACCTGAAGGCTACAACATCCTTGTTGGTAGTGTTTGTTTGCCAAGCGATTCTTCCATCGGAATCAGCTAAAACGAGGTTCCCATCGGAACCAAGGGAAAAGGTTGCGTTTTCCTTAACTGGGTTTCCCCTATTGGCTTCCCACACCCAACGGAAAAGCTGTTCTGAGCGTTGGAGCCCCACGCGCAGCGCTAGCGTGTAGGCGTTTGGGGTGGTGTTGTAGAAACCAACTTGGAATGGGGAGTTGAAGATGCTTATCATTCTGTAAGAAGCGTCATATTCCACAATGAAGGGTCCAAGTTCACCTGAGTTTACGAATTTGAAGGTTTCGTTTTGAGGAACAACGGCATGGGCAATGAAGGTGAAGAACGATAGGGACAATGTTGTAATAAGAAGGGAGGATTTGGGGTGAGGCACTGAAGAAGCCATTGAATGTGTTTTTTGCTATGTGTTGTGGGGTGCATCTATTTATACCATTCATATATGGTCACGATTGACAAATTAGAAGGTTCTTCAGCCACCTTTGGTCAAAGTTTTCAACTCAAGAGAAAAAAAAATTGTAGCATATAGAAAGATCTGGATTTGGATCAAGATTAAATCGGTCCCCTATATTAATAAATAAATATTGATGAGAAAGATGCCAACTGTTATGTGTTGGCGTGTTCTCGGCTGTCACGAAGGGATATTGTAGGAACTACTTTATTCGCTTGAACATTGTAGCATTTTATGTGTATGTGTACATGTGGATCAGATAAGGTTTGTAGAAAAATACTACATTGTTGCTTTCTAAAGTTAGTAACCAAAGATTATTTGTTTGTTTTTATAAAGTATCTACGAAACATTTTCCAATTTAACATGAGCGGTGGTTGAGTCAACAAGATTTACGGTGGTCCAAGATTTGAGTTTGCCAATTGTTTGTGCTCAACCATTGGCGTTTCTTTTTTTGACAGGATCATATTTGGTCTTTATGTATGTTACTTTCTGTTCACGACTGATCATGGTGTAGGCGCAGCCTCATCCCAAGCAGCATATCCCGTAATGGCCGACGAACAAATTTAATTTAATTGATTTTATTTTTTCACTGTTATATATATATATTAGATCTTATTCATCCATTGGCCACTTTGAACAAAAACATGTGGACCGAAATTAACATTCTTCAAATGCAGATGCTGTGGGTCTAGCTATTTCCCAGAGCTTAGTTCCACTCTTTACTTTGATTTAATTTGTTGCCTTTTATTACTAATTGCAAAGAATATGTCCAAGGTTTCAATTGTAATAATAATATATTAAATAAACTTCTTAGATACTCTATGTTATTATTATATATACACAACTAGAACTTAATGCGGTTAATAAATCTGTAGTGACTGGTTATTTTAGAGGACCACTGGGGACCCGAGGTTCTGCCTAATTAGAAGCCAATGGCCATATCATATCTGACTACTTGAGCCACCGGTGGACAAATTGACAATGCACTCGTTAATGTCAGTCCAGACGCCGCTTTTGACCTGTCAGAACATTCTTAAATGCTTTTGCTAAGGGCAGCTTTTTTTATCAAGTGCTTTTGCTAAGGGCAACTTTTTCTCTCTTTTTTTTTTTGGTCAAAAGTAGATCATTCATTAGATTACGAGCTTTAGGTGAGTGTTGTTAGTGTGTGTGTATGATGTTGTGCATTCGGGTCAGCACTGTACGCGTGTAGGAGGTGTTATGTATATCTTTTCTGACTTGGGCCTTTCGTTCGGCCTTCTCTGCTGTTGGGCCGTTGGGCTCTGGCATTTGCCCTTCAAAATAAACTCTTTTGACAAAAAAGAGAAATTTTTATTACGTAGAGTCGATTATATATATTCAGCCCAAAAAAAAGGTTGATTATATATATAGATTAAAGGATATTTTATATAATAAAATATATTTAAAAATATTTAAATTTAAATTATTTTTAGTAGTTTGACATATAGTTGTTTTAGGTTTTCTTTTCTTTCTAACCATTAGAATATTATTTTATATTTTGATTTACTCTTTCTTACTAAGGTTTTTAGAAAGAATTAGAACTATTGATCTCTAACTTTAATGTTACTTTAACCAAGCTCAAGTGGTGGTGCACACACTACACCCGTCACCAGTCACCAGAGCTCAAATTAATTAAAGCAGTGCTTACGAAAAACGCAGAGAATGAAGCAGACAAGCAATAGAGACAATTAAAAATGATATCTTTACTACGAATTTGGAAAAGAAAGGCATATGCATGATTGTATTTTTCTCCTAGAACAAGATAGATCATCAAGACAGTCAACGAGAGTTGCCATTAATTAATAACATTAGTAGCATCAACAAATTAAATTAAAAAAGCCATGAGTTCGACCAATTCTGATATACCATATATCATTGATTAATTGGTCATTATTGTAACTTGTAAGTATCAATACAAGATTTTTCCCGAGACTTTGTGGCATTGCTTTAACAAACGTGACAACCTCTCCTCAAATCTTTTAGTATTAAGAATAAAAAGATAGGTCTTCAAGACGTACTGTAATTATCCCTTTGAGAATATTTCCATTGATATGGTGAATTAATCGCATAAATAGTTGTTCTAAATCTTACGTGCTGGAAAATAAAGCAATCACTTAAGACAAATGGCATATGAGAAACATTCATTTGAAATAATTTATTCCAAGGGAAATTAAAGAACATAAATATTAACCCTGATTCTTGTGGGCCTAAAGATCACAAAATTAACATAAATCACAAAGGAAAAGAAGGTCCTTTCTCCATCAAAGTTTAATTAATTGATTTTAAATGGGCCAAAATGAGAAAAGATACTGATGTTGATGCGTGATCTTGCATCATTATAACAAAGCAAAAAGTACGAGAATAAAAAAAAGTTGATAATGTAAATAAAATAAAGGAATATTAAAACACAGGCACATTTACGAGTTGGAAGCCATTTAAGATTGTCTCTCCCGTTACATGCTAAAGATGATGATTGTCCTAGATTGCAAATCCCAATTATTTTCTTGCATCAAACTTTAGTGCATTTATTATTATTTTGGCCCATTCCAAAATCTTTCCTAGATATGAGTGATACGGGTAAACTTGGATTACCCCCCCCCCCCCCTCCCCCCAAAAAGAATGAACAGCCGTGAAAATAAAGCTTTCACCATCTAAATGGATTAATATTATACCAAGTATATATATATAACCAACAATTGAGAGTTATTGGATCATGATGTTGATATCTTTTTGTTCATATTCTAAAACTTTTAATTACTCCTATAAATTAATCAAATTAATAGCAATAAAAGATCAATAAGTTGACATCATGTTCTCTCAATTATTGGCATAGCTAGCTAGTCTCTCCTCAAAGACATTGGGTGACCAAAACGAGTACAAGAGTATGTATATAAAGAATGATGATAGGGTAACCATTCCTCATATGTTATATTGAATACAACTGCTACTATAAGGCCTGCCTATAATTTTCAGGTGTTGCTTCCTCCAATCCCCCCTACTATCAGATTCAGTAGATGAATCGATCCAGAGTTGGAATTCTCTCTATTTGTTTTCTCTCTATTTTTTCTATTATTATGTTTTTGGGGGAATAAATGTGATACATAAATAGTTGAGAGTATCATTTATTGTATTTATTTTCCCAAAAGCATAGTAATGGAGAAAATGGAGTGAAAAACAAATGGAGAAGATCCTAACCCATGAACCTAGGGGTTTAATTTTTTTTTTTTAAACTTTTCCAAATTGTGAAAATTGATTCTAGTTAAGTGTGACTAGCATGATTTACCTTTATGGTTAAATATATTTTTAGTCCCTGTAGATAGACAGATGTTCACTTTTAGTCCCTAATTTTTTTTGTCTTTTTTAGTCTCCCATTTCTAGAAATGCATCATTTTTAGTCCTTGTGGCATTTTAAACAAAATTCATTTTCACCCCTCCTAATTTTCAATTCCAAATTCCCACCAAATAGAGAATTGGAGGGTTGTAGAGGTGTCAAATCGGGCAGGGCAAGCCAACCTGTATATCTTTCGGTCCACAAGTTTTCTGGCCCAGGCTAGGCTAAAAAACACCTGACATGACTGGCTCTGAATTATTTAAAAAGAAAAATATTTTAATGTACTAAAAAATGCATAAAATGCAGGCCATGCCAAAATGACCCGATTATTTCGAACATGTAATTAATGAGTCAAGTCCAACCTAAAACACGGGCCTAACAGGCTGGGGCAAAATTGACAGCTCTAGAGTTGGAGGAAATTGAAAATTAAGATGAGTAAAAAATGAATTTAAAAAAATATTTTTTTAAATTTTAAAATTGAGCATAAGGACTACAAATTATACATTTCTAGACGTAAGAGACTAAAATGAAATAATTTTTTGAGGGACTAAAAGCAAACATCTACATATTTACGGGAACTAGAAATATATGTAACTCTTTTATATTTTCAGCCTTTACTCTGCACCTCTCTATTCTAGATGCAAGAGTTGATTATTCCTCTTTTTTTTAGGAAAACTTTGAAAAGTGAACATAAATTTGGACAAATTTCTTAAGGCTTAGTTATTGGGATAGGATAATGTGTTGGATAAACATTGGATATGATAGTAGGATAAAATTTATCCTATTCAATACTTGATATAAACTAGATAATCTATCAAATAATATTATGTTATCCTATTTTGTGTTTGAAGTAGATCGAATAAAAGCAAAATATGATATATTCAAATTATATAATTACCCTTTGGTTATATAGTGATGGAGGTGACAAGTGCTTGATAGTGGCAAAGGGTGCCGGTGGTGACAGTGATGAACAGTGTCACAACAGTGACAATAGTGGATAGAGCTGACTCAAGTCGTTGTCTTAGGCCCACCAACCAAAAAAGTATTTATTGACAAGTGTTTGATAGTGGCGAAGGGTGCTAGTGGAGACAGTGATGAACAGTGTCACGACAGTGACAATATAGTGGATAGGGCGGATTCAAGTCATTGCCTTAGACCCACCAACAAAAAAAGTCATATATTATTAGTATTTATATATAAAACTAGAAAGTTTCATCAAATTGGCCTAACATAGTGATAACCAATGTACCTTTACCTTGGGGAATAGGGGTTCTTTTATGAGTAGAGCATGTTTGGACTTTCATTAGAATTGTTTTAGCACTCTTTTCAATATTGGTGAATGGAGAGGTAACAAAGGAGTAATTGCTTCTCCAAACTAGGTTTGAAATGTATTGAAAAGAGTGCAAATGAGTTTCCAAACATACACTAAAAGTCACATTTATTGCTATTTGGGCAGAGTTGTAGAGTCTTTGTGAATTGGGTGCATATGCATTCTTCATTATTATGCAATGTCTTCTTGCAACCCTTCCAGATTGGCGGTGGTTGTTCATGCAGAGAAGCCAACATAATTGCAGATTATTAGCCAACCTTCGCCACTCAAGCCCCTCTCAATGCACTCTTCTTAATAATCATTTTCCCCAGCTCCCTTGGTTTAATTTTGTTGGAGGTATATATTTCGGGGTGCAGTCTACCCCGGGCTATCCCTGTAGTTTCTTTCCAGCTTTCCTTATTATTATTATTATTTTTTTACAAAAACTAGTATTTTTTAATATTATTACAAAAACTAATATTCAAATAAGTAAAAGAAATAATATAAATATATGATAGATTAACGATATAGACTATATGAAACACAACTAACAAAAAGGTTATATAAGCCAATTCAAATTAAACAGGCAATAATTAAAATTTCAAGGGTTAATTATTTATATATCTTGTCCTAAGTTTCTTAATTTTTTTTCCCAGTTAAAAACATAGCAATCTTGCTAAGACGCTAAATTAACAGGAGTGCCCTTGCTTGAGATTCCCATATAGTATCGCCAATATGGTTTGGTAATCGAAAAAAAAAATTATGGTTCTAGCTATAATAATATAATTTAATTATTATGCACTGACAGTGTAAAAATATTTTATATAGACATTAAATGATATATTTTATCACAGTGTCATTTCATAACAATAATTTCTAAATTATTTACACAAAGATGTACATTATTAGATATTATTAGGCATCTATGTAAATTTTTTTTTACAAAATGCATACTAATTAAATTCATAATAATATATAATCGTGACAGTACAACATCATCGTTATGTGGCGACGCCATCACCCTCACATACAGATAAGAATTAACGGTACCAGCAGTACTACAATTGAAACTCATATTCACAAGGTGCGAATTTGTCAAATTTAGTTAGTTGGATAATAACATCATCATCATCTGCTAATTAATAGGCGATGCTGCATTGCTGCTAAAATACGCCCCACCAGAAACTAAGTAGTTGTAGGACACTCCCCTAGTATAAGATTCTCGCTCTTTTAATTTCTTCTTTGTCCATGTGTTGTTTCCACAGTACTGTTTTGTGTATAAGCGCAGCTGGTTGATTAATTCCTATATAAGATAAATGAAACACTTGCTCAATTTATCAGGAAAAAAGAGAGAAGCATCTCTTATCTGCATAAGACTAAATAATTTAGCACTTCACTCACAATGAAATGATAAATTCGAGTTTAATGAGAAAGGTCTAACACAACCATTTCACTTTATGCTTAAATTCATCATATTCAAAGCTAACTAATTAGCAAAAAATGAAAAATAAAATCTGAAGTAGATCCTGTGAGTTCTGTTACAATTATTATTTTATCTTACAATTTGGGGGCTAATTCAACTCCATAAAATTGATTTGTAAAGTGAAGACTTTTTTTTATAAGCAAAATTTATTAAAACGGGACTGGCAGCACAAAATGTGCTCAGTCCAAATGTCAAGTCAATACAGTATACAAGGATTTGTAAAGTGAAGACTGTCTATATCCTATAAGGACTATATATATTAGCCATATTTCTAGTTGATGTGAGACTTTCAACATTTTGCATCACATTTTTGCACAATTGAGTGTGTGCTTGGATTAAAGTTTGTAAAAGTAAGTTTGGAGTAAACTCATTTTGCAAACTAAGTTTGGTTAAAATGAATTTATTCTAACATGATTTATGTTTGGATATTTTTTTTTTCTAAAAAGCATGTTAGACAATGAATTTTGTTTAGATGATATTAATCAAAAACAATTTTGAATGTGTAATTATTGTTTATTAATTATCCAAACGGAAAAGGAAAAATGAGAAGTAACCTCATTGTCCATTTTAGTTCAAACTGAGTTTGGGGCCAAATTGGGTTTAGCAATCCAAAAGTACTTTTAATTAAGCACTCCACACTGCAATCCAGACATGGTCTGAATTGGATATGGGAAAATGAGGTAGCAGAATCTGTTTACATACACATGGCATCACTGCATCAGCACAATAGCAAGCACAGACACATATAGAATGAAGAGGAAGCACAACAAGGCAAAGAAGGGACACCAATACCTTCATCATCCTTTTCTCATCACTCTCACTCTAACATGTACCAAACACCACCATGTGTTGCACACACACAGATACGGAGCAAAATGATCACAAGGAGAGAAAACGAGGAAATTAAGAGTCCATTCAGTAATTGAGTAAATGGATATATCCGGTTCCTCAACTCACTTTAAAAATAAAAATAAATAATCTCATCAGTTGTTAGATAAGCAAATTAACCATTGATATTATGTGCAAATTATGATGCTAGAATATCAATTATTGATTTCTAGCTAACGGTGGGGGACCTTACTCGCCTAGGGGGAGACAATTAAACTCTCCGTTAGCAAGAAAGTGCTTCACGACTATTTCCAATGATCTCATAATTCTAGTTGACCATGTAGGATAAGCTAAGAATTTATTGATAAAAAAAGAGCAAACTACTCTATCCGGACTAAAATATAAGCAAAAAAGTAGTCCGGAGGGAGTAAACGAGAGCGCAAGATGTTCCATCAATTACCTGCTCAAGAATACAAAAAAGACATGCCAGAGTAAAATAGAAATATAGTAATCAAGATCATGATGACTGTCCATTTAACAACCTATACACCAAATTAACCCTGCGTCCCTGCCTTCTTCCTCTATATGACTATATCCTCACCTAAGTTAGCCCCCACACATATTAATGTCGTTTAAATTGAGATTAGTATTTCCATTTTTCATTATTTTATCAAGGAGGTTATAAAGATGATTGAATTCGATACACTATACGCATGCAACAATAGCTTTATGCTGTTGGATGTAACATTAATATAAATATATATAACAGCAAGGGAGTGATAAGATGGTTTGCTGATTTGGAGGAGGTGCATAGGAATTGGAATGATAAGAAAGTCATGACTTTAAATCTTTCCTACTAACATAACATATATTTACTAACATTTGCCTATAAAAAAAATTAATATGTAACAGCACAATGCTTAATTTGTGCAACTTGATTTAACATGATGTTAACAACCTATCTCAGTCACTAGAGTCAAAAGTTTGGCATGCCTAAACTTTTTGCCAGTACGTCTTAGAAAATTAAGAAGCAATCAGCGTTTTAATTAACCTCAAAGTCCATTACATGGCCCAACGGAAGAGGAAAAATAAAAGGCGTCAAATACTATATATCTTTCTTTTCTCCCATGTCAAAACTTGTCACAGATTCACAGTAATACGTCTAATATATATCATCCTTTTTCTAGCACGCACGACTCTTCCGGGCTGCTTGAAGTTGATGCGCATTAGGCGAAGAGGCTAAGGCCATTGTATTTATCTGAGTTTTGTCTCTTCAATTTAAATTGAAGTACCTTATTACGATCAAATCAAAGTGTGTCCACATCACCCAAACCATAAGGTGTATGTATGAACAGTAATAATTGATGAAAAAAATTCAGCAGTTGATTTAATTTCTTATTAAATCGCAAATTCATTAATATTAATTCATTTGGTTATGGAATTTTTTTTTTGCTTGGTTGGTTATGGAAGTTGTGATTTCTAGCCAAAAAATACATATAACTCGTGTTTTTCAGTTACGCCATAACAATGAATATTGTTTGATTATTTAAGGCAGAAATATCTATTTATCTATAATCTATAACTATTATCTATAATCTATAATCTATAACTATTATAAAAGGAATACATGTTTTTGGTGTACACATTTTCAGAGATCATTATACCCCTATAACTTCTATTTTAAACTATAATCTATAACTTCCACTTATACCCCTATATATAACTTCTATTTTAAACTATAATCTATAACTTTCACTTTATCTATAACTATTATAAAGGAAATACATATTTTTGGTGTACACATTTTCAGAGACCATTATGCCTCTATAACTTCTATTTTAAACTATAATCTATAATTTTTACTTTATTCATATTATCCAAAAAAAAAGCAGACAGACAGAAAGGAAATACAATTGTTTGGTGTACACATTTTCATGGACTATTATGCCCCTATAACTTTCACTCATATAACTTCCACTTTAAATTTATAACTTATTTTTAGAAAATTTAAATTTACTTATATTTTACTCTAACTATACCTATTAAAACTTAGGCTTAAATATGTTTTTAGTCTCTCAAGTTTGGGTAATTGTTGCTTTTAGTCCCTCAAATTTAAAACGTCTATTTTTGGTCTCTCATTTTTAAAAATGTGTCATTTTTAGTCCCTAGGGCTATTTTTCAATTTGAAAAGTATTTTTTAAATTTATATTTTAACCCCTCTTAAATTCTGATCTTCACCGTACTTCCATTTCCCTACCTTCTAAAGATTTTTTAAATTTATATTTTGACCCCTCTCAAATTTAGATTTTTTTTTTAAATTTAAAATATGACCCTAGAGACTAAAAGTGACACATTTTTAAAAATAAAGGACAAAAAATAGGCATTTTAAACTTGAGAGACCAAAAGCAACAATTTTCCAAACTTGAGGGACTAAAAATATATTTAAGCCTAAAATTTATCTATATTTTATCAAACTTATATGTCATAATTTTGTATTTTATCCAAAAAAGATAAATAAAAAAAAAGCAGACAGATAGGCACTACCTGTCTGATGATCTTAAATTTGTAGTTTTAATAACTTATAATATTCTGATGATCAAATTGATAAAGATACATATAATAACGTTTAAAGAAAAAATAGTACGTAGTAGTAGTTCTAGAGGGAAAAAATAGTAGTCCAACCCTCGTATACCAACCTAGCTAGGATTTTGGCCATTCGCCATCTAGTATTTAAATAAAAAAACTTAAATATGTTTTTAGTCTTTTATTTTTTACTGAATTCTGTTTTTAGTCCCTCATAAATAAAACGCGTCTTTTTAGTCTTCATTTTTGAAAATTTGTCACTTTTAGTCTCTGAGGTCATATTTTAAATTTGAAAAGTATTTTCTAAATTTACACTTTGACCCCTCCTAAAGCCTGATGCTCATCTTAACCTGTTTTTTGGTTCTCCTCCCCCTCCACTGATGCACTGTGGCCCCCATCCCCGCGTGGCCAAGGGATGCTGCACACAATGGCAGGAAGGGAGGCGGCCATCGCGATCGCATAGAAAGGAGAACGAGAGAGAGGCCGCATCTCGTGGCAGCTTCGAGGGAGGACGTTGGAACTACTCTTAGTGGAGATGGGGTCACGGTGCATTAGTAGAGGGGGAGGATAACGGAAAAATGGGTGAAAGTGAGAATCAAGCTTTGGGAGGGATCAAAGTATAAATTTAAGAAATATTTTTCAAATTTAAAATATTGCCCTAGGGACTAAAAGTGACAAATTTTCAAAAATAAAAGACTAAAAAACACATTTTATTTTTGAGGAACTAAAAATAAAACTTAGTGAAAATGAGGGACAAAAAGAGATTTAAGCCAAAAATTATTTTTAATATGTTAAAAATTACTATGATCCATTATTTTTTTATGGGTCCAGAAACTTGGAAAGCCCAACAACAGAGGATCATCTACAATTCTACATCAACAGTTTAAATCATAAACATTGACCAAAAAACTCACGTTGGAGTTCATTCTTTCTTCTTTTTCATAGATAAATTAAAGGTTTAAATATATTTTTCTCCCTCATATTTGATCAAAATTCAGTTTTAGTCTCTTAAATGTCTCTTAAATTTTAAAAGTATTTTTTTAGTTCCAAATTTAATGAAAATGATCCACATTTAGTCGTTGACCAAGACTCTGTTAATTTTTTTTTCTTTACGTGGCAAACAGCGTTACACGACTTGTCATGTGTTTCACTTATCTAGTTAGCGTCCTAAGTGTTATTAATGATTCATATCGATCCATTATTTACTGTGAAAATGGTCATCCATCCACCATAGATCGATCTATTGATAATACTTAAAACGCTAGCTATGATAAATGAGACACATATCAAGTGTTAACGTGTAACACTGTTTGCCACGTAAGCAAAAAAATTTAACGTAATCATAATCATGACTAAATGTGGCACATTTTCATTAAATTGGAGATTAAAAAAATACTTTTTAAATTTGAGGGAGTAAAAATGAACTTTAGTCAAATATGAGAGACAAAAACATATTTAAGCCTAAATTAAATAATTAATGAGAGATCTAAGTTCATTCCTGAAAGCTTAATGTGTGCGGTATAAATAAATTAATCTAGAAACTGCCTACAAAGTTTTCATTTATTTATTATCTACTGATGAATGTATGAAGGTTCCTCATCTCAGGCAAGGACTCGCGTGTACTATATTAGACGTTGGACAATTTGACTTGTTGCTAGAATTATGGAAACAGGTCGTAAAGGTCCGTTTCCTAAGTGCTACGGTTGGTTTACACGTTTCCATGTAAAGTCCAAGTGTAGGAAAGATGCCGGAAACCTGAGGGAAACGACAAATTAAAGAAGCACCACCTTCAGATGAATCCAACCTCATGGATATTATTATTTAGTATTGAAGGAGATTTGTTAGATTGGTGAATTGGCAAATTTTGGGTGATAGTGCCAGTGAAGTGTGACAAATCATATACCAATAAAAATTCCACGGTAAAGGAGGCTAGCTATATATATATCCATCCTTAAGACACATGAACGGACAATTTGGTGATGCTGGAAGAATATATAGTGTAGTTTAGGATAATTTGGATTAGTCTCCAGCAGTGGTGGTTAGTGGGCATTAGAATTCTTCACTTTCACTAAGTTTTTAATTAATGGTTATACTGGCTAGCTTATAATATTCTATGTTGTGAAAAATGCTTTTGGGGGTCAGCCAAGTAATTTTAAATATTATACATGTATGTCCACATCCTCTCTCCTGCAAGAGTCAAAATCAAATAATTTGAGGTCATGGAGTCTATGTGACTAGTAAATAATAATATTTAGTTGTAGGGCTGATATAAATTGAAATCTTGCATAATTTAGAAAAATTCATGCCTCAAATACACCAATCCATAATTTTTTTAAGAAAAAGGATAGTACTTTCAATTAGAAATTTTTTCAATTACGGGTACTTTTAAATTTAAATAGCTTAAATAATATAAATTAAAAAACTATGACAGAATTTATCATTAATTAATTTAAAATATAAAAAATTATAGATCTTAAAATAAAAAATAATTCAAATTATGAAAATTATGCATAATTTATTTTAGGAATATTTAATTTAAATTTTTTAGAAAAGTAACAATAATAACAGGTGTGTCATTCTTTAAAATAAAATAGATTAGAAGCTTCGACCAGTTTCAAGATATGGCATACTCTAATTCAATATATATAAGAATGAATTCTTCAATATATACCTACACCAAAAAATTAATAAAAATATTAAATTGACTAGTCATAACTATGTCAATTACTTAGATATGAAACTATAAGGAATATTCTCAATACTTGTCTTTAATCAAGTTAAGAAAATGAATTCGTTGAAGCAGACATAATTAAGTTAACTTGATATATAAACACCACTTGGCCACAATTAAAAAAAAATGAAATTTATAAGTATTAGGATTATACCACATAATTAAGCCTAAAAACACTACAATATGGGTCTCAAGCGTGTGTGCGTGGGGGTTTTCTGATTAAGATACTTTGAACAATTATGCAAGTAATAACCCTTCTTCCACTTGAAACGTGATTCACTTTTTCCCAAAACTACGGGTTAGCGAAAATTTTAAGTTTTATTCTTATAAAGAAACACCAAGAAAAAAAAGAACAATAAAAGTCTTTATTTTCAGCTCCACTTCCTTTTTTTTATTTTTTAATTATTTACAAAATAGTTCTTATATAGATTATTGCAACTAAAATTCGATTTAAAATCAAATAATATATATCTCAAAAGACTTGATATCCTTTTAGCTTATAAAAAAAAAAGACTTGATATCCTCATAATTAATTTCCTTTTGTTAGTAAAAATACACAAGGTAATCTGATTTCAAAAGTTGTGTGCTTCGTGACCATGTGAAAGAGATGTGATACCATACTATTACTATATTATCTACATGTCAATATGTTTATAGAATAGGTCACGGAAGCAATTAACTTTTATTATCTTTTAATCTCCACATTTGCTAATACGTGGCAAACAAGCCCCTAAACGCTAGACGCCCTAGACTGTTACTAAATGGCTCACAATGGCATTAACCGTAGTGCTAATTACTCTAAATTACCCAATAATAATTGCTTTGATGATGGAAGCACAATAATAATAAAAAAATATGGCAAAAAAAAAAGTATATGATTAATACTAATAGTACCATTAAAGCAAGAAATAATGTAGGCAAGGAAGAAAAAGAAGGGCTAAAGCACTTTCATTGGTCCCATACCATGTCCCCCTCACTAGTCCTTTTGATGTGATACCCCAAATTGTTTTTATTATTATTTTTTTATTTCAATTAATTTCTCCTCCCCCACTGCTATTGATCATCTATTCTATTGTCTTCTCTTCCACCCCACCAAAAAAAACCTTCCCTTTCATTAAAAAAGAAATACTAAATGATTTATCAGTAGCAGCAAATATGTCCACCAAAGGAAAAGACATAGCAGAAGGATCATCAAGATCCTCAGGTGTTGGTGGTGGCGGTGATGGTGACGGTGACGACGATCATCACAAACAACATCAGCAGCAGCAGCATCAGCAACAACAGTTGCCTCTGAGCAGATATGAATCTCAGAAGAGAAGAGATTGGAACACTTTTGGACAATACCTGAGGAATCAAAGGCCTCCTGTGGCACTTTCACAGTGCAATTCAAACCATGTGCTTGAATTCCTTAGGTACTTGGATCAGTTTGGGAAAACCAAAGTGCACTTACAAGGGTGTCTCTTTTTTGGCCAAACTGAACCACCTGGACCCTGCACTTGCCCTCTAAGACAAGCTTGGGGATCCCTTGATGCACTCATAGGGAGGTTAAGAGCTGCATATGAAGAAAATGGTGGACTACCTGAGACTAATCCCTTTGCAAGTGGTTCCATAAGGATCTATCTACGAGAGGTGAGAGACTCTCAAGCCAAGGCTAGAGGAATCCCTTATAAGAAGAAAAAGAAGAAGAGGAATACAACAATAATCAAGCACAACGGGGACACCTCAAACTTACCTATGCAGTAAAGTTGTTAAGTTTTCCCCTTCTCTTATTGGCTTCTTCAGGAGCATATGGTAAATTTTAATTTATTACTCGCTGTTATTGATTTAATTGCTGCTTTTTAATTTATTTTTTTTTCCAGAAGTTTACATGGAAAAGGAAAAGATGCCATTTGAACCATTGACATTATTATTATGGACATAATTCAACAATTAACAAGTTGAGCAAGCTAGTTTGTGGACAATATACAATTCGTTAATTTGTTTTAGATTTTGGTAAAATTGATTTTAATAGAATTGATTTTAAAAAAATTGAACTCTATAGTTGAGTTTTTTTTTCTGGTTGAGTTTTCTGCACCAAGAAGTGAAAATTCATCAGTCCCATACTCCCATCAGCACACAGTTCATTTCATGCCACAATATGTTACATTTACATTTCTCCTAGTGCGTCATATATTATTAAAACCCTAAATCCATGGACTTCAAAACCCTAAATCTTATGTATATTACATGTAGTTATACTTGTTAATTATATGTGTTTTGTAGTAACAGTAAATACTTTACCTTAGTTTACTTTTTCTCTTTAACGCATTTTCATTTAATGAACATACAGTGGAGGGACTATAGGTAATGCCCTCTTTCATCGATTTTGTGTTTGTCGTTCTCACATGCAAGATGACAATGTTATCATGTTTTCTACATTTTGTATTTATTTCTTTTCGGCTTATATAATATATTATAATTTGCTTATATACATTGCATGTTTGCTTTTCCTAGCAATCTTACTTCTTTTGGTATTCGCACTACATTATTGTGGCTTCCACAGACGATTTTAGGAATTTAAAATTTGATTCATAAAATAGATTTTCCTTGTTGAAATTATATGTCTGATGAAAAAGGGGGATTCAAGATCTGCGGTTGAGAGATTCATAAGGTAGTTTGGTGATTTGGAAGAGGAACATAGAGATTAGAGTGATAAGGAGTCAAATCCCCCCGGCCGCTAACATTTGCCTATAAAAAAAAGAACCGTGGTTGAGGGAAATTTTATTAAATGCTCTTTCAAGAGTCTTGTCTGCCGGTGTCGTGTTCTAGAACCCAAAAATTTCTTGTACATTTTCTTAAAGTTTTGTCTTATTCTAACAATTTTATTTATTTTATATATATATAATCCCATTTCTCATTAATTATATGCATGTCCTTTTCTTTGGTGTTGTTATATGTATATGTATATCTGAACCCCCGTACATGAAACACAGTCTTTCCACTACCTAACACTGCAAAGGTATCTGATCGACCATTCTATATATTCTTGCAATTTCACAATTCTCTTTAATTATGTTCAGTAACAAATAAGGGAAATTGAGCCTTGGATATTGTTGTCCCAACAAGGGGTTTCGCCACAACAACAATGTGGAAATAATTTATACATAATTCAAATTTTTGGTAATGCGACTGAATTAGTTACGTTCATGTATGTATTTATATGCATTAATTTAAATTGACTATTAAATTGACTATTTTTCTCCTTTGGGTTTATTGCGTGGTGCATTTGGGTCTGTTGTTGGGTAGGGGTCGTGATCTATGGGAATGAGCGAATTCTTGTGCGATGTTATGTAGGCCAGAGGGGGGAGTAACATATTGCTCAACATTTTGGTTAAGTGGTGGGGGAATTTTTCTGTTGGGGAGCATGACAGCTTGAACTTTGTATTGTTACTTTGGATTGGGCACAACTTGTGTGTTTTTGTCCTGTTTTAATACCTTTTTTTTTTTTGCTTATAAAAAAAATGCATTAATTTAATTTTGGGTTTATTGTTTCTTAATTAATGATTTCAGATCCCTAAGTTGTTTCAAAGTCCTGAATCTGTTGCTTGCTAGGCGCTTGGATAGCTTCAGCTGAAGTTGTGGAATTCGGGTTATAATTGATATCTAGCATATATCCTTGGTTCAAGTTTAACTACCCTTCCATGGTCTTTTATGAGTCAAGGAGTGTATTTTGTTATTCCAATGAGAGTTTTAGAATGAAGTTGACGAAGAATTTGAGTTAACATTGGGTAAGTCCCTGTACTGTATTCAACTTAATTTATGAAGTTTTTAATTGCTTTGACGCAGTATCAAGCATATATAGTAGTGAAAATAACATTAAATTTTCTCCCGAGTATATATATATATATGTATGTATGATATTGCATGGTATATCCTTTTGGCTTTCGTGGAAATTTGGCAGATAAATATTGCTGGCTTGTTGCAGCCTGCATGCTAGCTAGTGTTTATAGATGTGATTATGCTTAGCTTTTTGCTATGTATGTATACGTAGAATATCTCTGGAGACAGCTAGAACAAAGGCTAACATACGAATGAATATTTGTGAATCCCTTTTCGATCTCTACTATTAGAATTCTTAATTTGTTCATTTTTGTTTTCATGCTTAATTACATTACATATATGATACACGACCACATGCATATATACATAAATATTTTGCATTTATACTTATAGCATGTACACATAAAAGACATATATTAGAATAATAATGAGAGAGATCTCAAACAAGTTAGTAGTGACACATTCATAGGAAAGAGAAACAACACTGATATATGAACACATTTATAGTGTATCCACCAATCTAGTATCTCTCGTATTTTTTTTTTTTTTGTCACATCATATCATCTATTAGTTGTTAAAAGGGAGGGGGTTCGAATCCCGAAACTCCAACTTTACACCATCTTATGTCCCTCTCTTCTATTTATTTCTCTCTAACTATCGTGATACCCATATATCGAAGTTTCTATAAAACTTTTTTCAAAGGGAAATCAAGGTGATAGAGACTAAACTTTTTTTCACAGTCTGTGGTGAGTACAAATAATCAAATATGCAAGATGATGTCCCACATATAGGGGCATATATGCAAGTCGATTAACCTCAAAATCATCGGATACCTCTGCGGTCCTCTTCAATATTTTTAAATCGATATCTTTGACTTGATCCTCCATTTGTTTTTCACCTTATTAGCTCAATGATTAAGACCCTTCTTTATAATTATCGATTTGATATTAAATCTTGTCATGCATATATATAATTAACTTGCTACTCCAGTCTCCCCTAATATAATAGTATCCTTTATTGGGCATATTTTTCTAGGTGATTTTTTTCTTACAATGGAAATAACCCATCAATTTTAACTGTTACCATCCCTTGAATTTTACGAGGAAGTATTCCCATTCAGGATCCTCTACGTGCTCAACTCTCATTGGAACTATAAAGGGAGTAAATTAAATTAAGTATTGTGCCTAAAAAACCTATACATTTTTTTTGATATAATAAAAAACCTATGCATTATATCCTATACAAACAGGATCTAGCCATGAATAATTAAATATATGATGCTAAATGTGTAGGATTATTTGTCTCAGGCGTTGATCCGGTGGCATCTTACCTGTATGTTTTTGAAATTGAAGATAATGCGATCTATCATAACATGTAGCTTCAATGGTGGAGATAGTAGGCATTAGGCTTAATCCTTAGGCAAATTAAAATATATCTAGAATAGTAAGTATGGGACATATTGATTTGTTGCGTTGAAATGATAGGAGAGCTAGCATCGTGATATGACTATAATTGTTTCATTTGCCATTTCTTTCTAATCTCTAGCTAGTAGCCATTTGTAATCTATCAATGTTGAGAATTGATTTATTTGTAGTAGTTATTGTTACACATAAATATACACCTTATTATATTTAAGTCCAAACCACGAGGTTAGATATAAGTAATTAATATATATTCCATTTAAAGGGATGGGCGGGAATCTAGAATTGTGGAGAGAGTTTAGGATATATTCAATTATGTGGTTTTTGGTTAATTAGAATATCTTTCTTTTTTCATGCGGAACCTTGATGATTAGATCACAAAACAGAGACAATTCAGAATCAATTTATATTTTTCATAGAAAGATTTTATGAGGATAATTTTTTGGCAATTGGCATTTGTTTATTGGTAGTTGATGGGACCTTAAGATTGCATTTTGTTGGAAGATCCGATCCATGATTCAACAATGCATTAAGGGAATTAATTGCAATCCTATTATATAGGCCCATTAAGAGTTGTGCCATTGTCGTGCGGCAATTCCGAAAGAATGCAATTAGAGTGGGTCGGGGTCCTAAAACCACAATATTATTGCTTCCTCTATTCTTTTTTATCTGTCAGATTTTGAAAAAAAAATTATTCATTTTTATCTGTCGTTTTGATAGTTTAAGGTTATATTTTAACAATTATACCCTTAACTCTATTAATTGTTCTTCACATTTTCCATAAAATTGATTAATGCATAGTTGAGAGTTCAAAGACTAATTACTATTCCCAACAAATAGAGTAGTGAATAAATAATGGTATAATAGGAAACTATTTATCAATTAATTGATTCCTTGGTTGTGGTGAAATAACCTTAAACGATAGATAAAAAGGAACGAAAGGATTACTTAATTTAAAACCTCTAGCTGTGTATGGGAGAGGGGTTTGGAGGAGAGGAAAGAGGGGAATTTATATATGAGACTTCATTCCCTTGTTTAAAAGTTTTCAGAGGATTTTTAACACCTTCCAAAGCCCTCTTTAACTTTTTTTTGAGCTACTCCAATTTAAAAGATTTTACAATATCCACATTATAACGTGAGGGGTTCCTTCTCTATACTCTCATACACACCCTAAAGATATTACATTAACTAAAACTTTTCAACTCTAATAATAATATAGTCTTTGCAGATCAAAATTATTATTTTTTTATATAAAGATCAAAATTATTTAAAAGTATATTTGAAAAGTTTGAAAATATAAAATGGTCATCCTAATATTCAACACATAAAATTACTCATATATGTAGTTATACTATAAATCGATATTTCATCAAATACTTCTTTTATATTGTTGAAAGATTGTAAGGATTATTTTAAGTAATTTAAATAAATGAGATAAAGAGAATCTGGGGCCGGGGTCAAAAAACATAAATTTAATATTCTCCAAAGCATATTACAGTAATCAAATAAATAATTCAACCTAAATTTAAAAAGATTAAATTAAATTTTGATATGTAAAAATATTATATCGATTTTTTTAAAAAAATTCTTTTGTTAAGTAATTGAGCTAAATAATTTATTTATTATTACTACTATATTTATTTAATTTCCTAATAATTAATATTAAATTTAATTTTCTTATTATTATTAAATTTTTTATTCAATATACATTATAAGGTTAAATGTAAAACAAATTAAAACATATTCAATAAGATAATATGTAAGATCAACTAAGACTATGAAAATATCAAGACTGCATCAAATCTATTTTTTTCAGTTATCTACATTTTTTCTTCTTTGATCTTGAAATGCATAAAAGGATTTTTCTTTCAAATTTGAAAAATTGAAATCATTGTGAAATAAATTGTTTTATATGTATATTATCACTATAGAATGAGAATATTTAATAACTTTTAAGCAATAGTTTAATTCACAACAACTTCAACGCAATAGGCGTCAGCATAATTTATATGCTTTTTATGTTAATGATTTTTTTTTAAAAAAATATATTACATATCTTAACAATTATATTAATGTGATTTTTTTCATATAATTTCAAATAAAAATAAAATGAATTGTATAGATTTTAAGCATTTTCTCTACTAAACAACTATACTATTTTTTGTGAGTTTCTGATATTTTTATTTATTTAATCGAATTAATACGAATATTGTGTTCATAGTAGATTCTAATTAATAATATTGGGTGTTTTTTAAGATACCACTTGCTTGATTAACCAAAACACCCCTAATAATTCAAATAAATCTCATTATTTGCAAATGTCCAAATTTACATCAAACAAAAAATAAATTCATTTGGAACAAAGACACTAACTCTTATACAAAGGGATATGCAGTATTTAATGACCTTGGGCAATGTTATTATCTTTGATTCATTTCATTTTTGACAATAATCCTAAAAGGAGGTTGACAATTCTTATTGTCAATTATGGGAATAGGTAAAATTAGTTATTTAGCTCTTAAGTTAATTTTTTTCAATTGGGCCCATTATCTTTTTTCTTGTAACAAAATAGTTCTTTAATATTTTTTTAATTACTTATTCTTAGTCATAGGTATATGCATAATGCATCTATCTTCGTCCACATAGCCTCATCTTGATCCATTTGAGCATTTGTTGGTTCATTTTAGTTTGTCTTGATTGTGTTACAAAAGAATAATTTAAGCTTGTTTTTTTTTTTAAAACGTTGACAAAAAAAAAAGCTTGTTTTTAAAACATAAGGAACTATTTTGTTAAAAAGAATAAGAGACCAAATTGAAAAACTGAAAAATGAAAATAAATTAAAGGACTAAAAGAGTAATTCATGATAAACCATTTAATGGTCTCTCTTAAAAAATCTTTTTTATATCTTAAAATTTATGAAATTCCATTATTAATATACTCATATATTTAAATTTTAATGATTTTCACGTATTTCTTAAAACAATAAATTTTATATATTATTTGAAAATAATATACAAACAAAATAAATGCAATATAATTTTTTTAATATTAATTATCACATATGAAATTATATATTTCTTATATTAATTTTTAAAATATGAAAACTTAATATTACTTAGTGATAATGCTAACTTTTAATCACTACTAATTAATATATAAAAATATTTTGAAAATAGTCAAATGGTATTAACATTATTAAATACTTAGTATACATATATATATATATATATATATATTGAAATATTTTTCAAATGATAAGAAGAATATATTACTTTTAGTCGATATTTAAAATAATTAAAATATTAATGTAAAAGAATCCATGCATAATCTCAATACTTATGTGTGTGTGTGTGTGTATAATTTGAAAAATACCTTAAAATAAACATTAATTTATAAAAAATATAAAGTACATTAAAACAGATTTTAAAAATCATACATTAATAGTGTAAATAGTTTTACATAAATGTCCCATTATATTTCATCATCTTGTCTCATATCATAATATTATTAATTTAAATATGTTTTTTTGGTCAAAATTAATTTAAATATGTTTATGAATCATATTTCATGACTCAATTATTTTCATGACTTACCTATTGTGTTTTATGACTTGAATTTCTTTTTTAATTCTCAAGATAGGACTGAATTTATTTAGACTACTCTCATTGACCTCATCTCACTCCCCATATCTCTCCTATATATATAGTATACTTTCCACACACTAATTTGTACATATTTCATTAGCAAATTATTTGTTTTGTTTAAAAATGGTTTCTAAAGTAACCTCACTCGTCCTGAGCCTCTTGGCTATGGTTGTTTTGATCTCCTCCAAAGGTGTAGCAAGGGACCTGGCTGAGACTTCCTCAATATCTAAAATTGGTGAGTTTGCATTTTCTTTTAATTCTCGCAATATTGTTCTTTCAGTCTCATTGATTATTCTTAGTCAAACACTCTTCTTTCTTTAGTTAAGCCATAGGCAAATTTGTGTAATCATCCACCCACCATGAGTATTTACTTATAGATTTGTGTTAAAAGCTATGACTAACCAAATTTATGAAGTTTGTTTATTATTTATAAACTATTATTTTCGTGGCAAATGTTATGACAAACATCATTTAATTAGTTCATGGTCATATTTTTGCAGCTAAGGATGTTAAAAAGCAAAATGACATGAGTGATATGAAATGTGGCAAAAAACCAAGCGCCGGCGGCTGTGGTGGTGAAAGTTCTGATTACAAACCCGATACATTTATACCGGGAATTCCCATACCTGGCATACATGGAATTCCCATACCCGGCATTCCTGGAGTGCCTCTCATACCAGGGATTCCCATACCCGGCATTCCTGGAGTTCCTCTCATACCAGGAATTCCCGGCATACCCGGAATTCCAGGAATTCCCACACCTGGCACACCAATTCCAGGAATTCCCATAATACCAGGCATACCTGAAACGCCTATTGTACCTGGGCCTGGAGTACCAGGCGTCCGTGGCACACCGGGATATACAGGCACACTTGGAGTATCTGGTGGACCAGGAATTTAAGACATATCTGGTGCACCTCGGTCAAATGGGATTTAGAGCATGCCCAACATACCTCGAATACGTAGTGCATCCAAGCCAAAGGAATACCCAGACCGTCATCGCTAGAGTTATTTCGTTAGCAAAAATAATGCTGATTATATGATTATGTAATTTTTTTCTCGAATGATTATGTGATACTTATTTGAACACAACGAAAATAAAAACAGTTTATTTATGAGATTGCGTTGCAATATTTTTTTACTTTAGCTGAAGAATTACGTAACCATTAAATCTATATTATTTTATTGTTATTACTATTATTATTAAGAATCAAAAAGCATAAAATAACTACCAAACTAGAAGTGCAATTTTATCGATAGGATCAATGACAAAGTCATGCTTTAAATTGAACGGACTAGGAAAGTTGGAATTTAAATTATTGGACCAAACTTTTTGTCAATTTTTTGTTGGATGGAAGAAAGTTACGTTGTTTGTTTGTCAAGTTCGTTTTGAGTTATGATCCTTTTCATTTATTTTTTTTCTATATTTTCTCTATTACTATATTTTTGGAGACATAAATGAAATAAATGATACTCTCCACTATGTATGTATCACATTTATGTCATTTATTTTTTCCAAAAACATAATAATTGAGGAAATAAAAAGAAAAGTAAATGGAGATATATATCCTAACTCGTTTTAATGAACAAACTAGGTTGACATGAAATTTAAGTAAATGATCATCTTTATAACATTCTAAAATCTATCTTGCAAAATGAAAAATTCCATTGATTTTAAACGTTTCATTTTTTTTACAATTTTTTAAAATAGGCCATATGTTGTCTTTCTATATATAGGCAACATGTAGTCCTTTAAAAAACCCTAGCTTAATTAATAGGAACTATATGTGACATATTTCAGAAAATGAAAAAATGAAAAATTTTAAAAATAAAAGACCAAAAGCGAACATTTTCATATTTATAGGGACTAATATTAAGTGTTTTTTAAGATACCACTTTTGATTAAGCAAAACACCAAACTTAATAATTCAAATAATATCTGAAATGAGACCTCAATGACAAACATATTGATTTTTAAGCTTTTGATATATCAATATTTAAATATAATCCTAGATGCAAATGTCCAGTCAAACAAAACAATAAATTCATTTGGAATTAATAAAGACATTAACTCTTTTAAAAAGGATATGAAGTACTAATTTAATGACCTTGGTCAATGTTATCATCTTTGATATATTTCATTTTTGACAACAATCCTAAAAAGAGGTTGACAATTCTTATTGGCAAGTATGGTGAGAATTAAATATATGATACTGAAAATATTATTTAGATAATCCAATTAATAGTCTCTCTTAAAAAAAATTTTATATTTTAAAATTAATAAAATTCAATTTTCTTAATATATACTTTTCGCAAATTTAAATTGTAATGATTTTCACATATTTTTTAAAACAATAAATTTTATATAATATTAAAATTAACATATTAGATACAAACGTACATTTTCAATGCTCAAACATTATTTCTAGTAAATATATAAAATTCACTTAATGATAAGCATTAATAACAGTATTAATTATTTTTTAAGTCAAAAGAATTAAATATATACACTGGCTTTTTTTTATTATTGAATAATAACTATTAAATATAAAAATCCCTTTATGTAATAAAAATATTGAGTAATTAATTTATTCATATATAAAAATGCTAGTTGTTAAATATTATTTAAAATAATATTCAAACAAAATAAATGCAATATAATTTTTTTAATATTAATTATCACGTATGAATTTATATATTTCTTACATACATATTTAAAATAATAAAACTTAAAATTTCTTAGTGATAATGTTAACTTTTAATCACTACAATATTTAATTAATAAAAATATTTTGAAAATAAATAAATGGAAATAACATTATTAAATACTTAATATTAAATACACAGGTTTATATATATACGTATATATATTATTGTAAAATATGCTTCAAATGGTAAGGAAAAATATATTACTTTTAGTTGATATTCAAAATAGTTAAAACATTAATATAAAATAATACATACAGAATCTCAATACTTATGTATACAATTTGTAAAAGACCTTAAAACTAAAAAAATAACCAGTTATAAAAAAATGAAAAAGAAATCCATAATATAATTATATAGTGTAAATAATTTTGACACAAATAGAGTCATGTTTTACCATCTAATTGTGTCATATCATAATATTGCTTTTTCAAATATATTTATCAATCATATTTCATGACTCAATTATTTTCATGACTTACCTATTGTGTTTTATGACTTGAATTTCTTTTTTAATTCTCAAGATAAGACTGAATTTATTTAGACTACTCTCATTGACCTCATCTCACTCCCCATATCTCTCCTATATATAGAGTATACTTTCCACACACTAATTTGTACATATTTCATTAGCAAATTATTTGTTTTGTTTATAGTTTACTTTAGAAAAATGGTTTCTAAAGTAACCTCACTCGTCCTGAGCCTCTTGGCTATGGTTGTTTTGATCTCCTCCAAAGGTGTAGCAAGGGACTTGGTTGAGACTTCCTCAATATCTAAAATTGGTTAGTTTGCATTTTCTTTTAATTCTCGCAATATTGTTCTTTCAGTCTCATTGATTATTCTTAGTCAAACACTCTTCCTTCTTTGGTTAAGCGATAGGCAAATTTGTGTAATCATCTAGCCACCATGAGTATTTACTTATAGATTTGTGTTATATGCTATGACTAACCAAATTTATGAAGTTTGTTTATTATTTATAAACGATTATTTCCATGGCAAATGTTATGACAAATTAATTAGTTCATGGTCATATTTTTGCAGCTGAGGTTGTTATAGAGCAAAATGACATGAGTGATATCAAATGTAGCAAAAAACCAAGTGCCGGCGGCTGTGGTGGTGAAAGTTCTGATTACAAACCCGATACATTTATACCGGGAATTCCGATACCTGGCATACCTGGAATTCCCATACCCGGCATTCCTGGAGTGCCTCTCATACCAGGGATTCCCATCCCCGGCATTCCTGGAGTTCCTCTCATACCAGGAATTCCCGGCATACCCGGAATTCCAGGCATACCAATTCCAAGAATTCCCACACCCGACACACCAATTCCAGGAATTCCCACACCTGGCACACCAATTCCAGGAATTCCCATAATACCAGGCATACCTGAAACGCCTATCGTACCTGGGCCCGGAGTACCAGGCGTTCGTGGCGCACCGGGATATACAGGCACACCCGGAGTATCTAGTGGACCAGGAATTTAAGGCATATCTGGTGCACCTCGGCCAAATGGGATTTAGAGCATGCCCAACATACCTAGAATACGTAGTGCATCCAAGCCAAAGAAATACCCAGACCGTCATCGCTAGAGTTATTTCGTTAGCAAAAATAATGTTGATTATATGATTATGTGATTTTTTGTTGTTGGAATGATTATGTGATACTTATTGGAACACAATGAAAATAAAAACAGTTTATTTATGAGATTGCGTTGCAATATTTTTTTACTTTTGCTGAAGAATTATGTAACCAATAAATCTATATTATTTTATTGTTATTGTTATTACTATTATTATTAAGAATCAAAAAGCATAAAATAACTACCCAACTAGAAGTGCAATTTTATCGATAGGATCAATGACAAAGTCATGCTTTAAATTGAACGGACTAGGAAAGTTGGAATTTAAATTATTGGACCAAACTTTTTGCCAATTGTTTGTTGGATGGAAGAAAGTTACGTTGTTTGTTTGTCAAGTTATGTTTTGAGTTAGGATCCTCTTTATTTACTTTTATCTCTATTTTCTCTATTACTATATGCTTTTTGGGACATAAATGAAATAAATGATACTCTCCACTATGTATGTATCACATTTGTGTCATTTATTTTTCTCAAAAGCATACTAATGGAGGAAATTAATGGAGAGAAAAGTAAATAGAGAGATTCTAACTCGTTTTAATGAACAAAGTTGGTTGACATGAAATTTAAGTAAATGATCATTTTATAGCATTCTAAAATCTATCATGCAAAATGAAAAATTCCATTGATTTTAAACGTTTTATTTTTTTTACAATTTTCTAAAATAGGCCACATGTTGTCCTTCTATTTATAGGCAACTTGTAGTCCTTTAAAATACCCTAGCTTAATTAATAGGAACTATATGTGACATATTTCAGAAAGTGAAAAAATAAAAAATTTTAAAAATAAAAGATCAAAAGCGAATATTTTCATATTTATAGGGACTAATATTAAGTGTTTTTTAAGATACCACTTTTGATTAAGCAAAACACCAAACTTAATAATTCAAATAATATCTGAAATGAGACCTTAATGACAAACATATTGATTTTTAAGCTTTTGATAGATCAATATTTAAATATAATGCTAGATGCAAATGTCCAGTCAAACAAAACAATAAATTCATTTGGAATTAATAAAGACATTAACTCTTATAAAAAGGATATGAAGTACGAATTTAATGACCTTGGTCAATGTTATCATCTTTGATATATTTCATTTTTGACAACAATCCTAAAAAGAGGTTGACAATTCTTATTGGCAAGTATGGTGAGAATTAAATATATGATACTGAAAATATTATTTAGATAATCCAATTAATAGTCTCTCTTAAAAAACTTTTTATATTTTAAAATTAATATTTTAAAATTAATAAAATTCAATTTTCTTAATATATACTTTTCGCAAATTTAAATTATAATGATTTTCACATATTTTTTAAAACAATAAATTTTATATAATATTAAAATTAACATATTAGATACAAACGTACATTTTCAATGCTCAAACATTATTTCTAGTAAATATATATAATTCACTTAATGATAAGCACTAATAACAGTATTAATTATTTTTTAAGTCAAAAGCATTAAATATATACAATGACATTTTTTATTATTGAATAATAACTATTAAATATAAAAATTCCCTTATGTAATTAAAATATTGAGTAATTAATTTATTCATATATAAAAATGCTAGTTGTTAAATATTATTTGAAAAGAATATTCAAACAAAATAAATGTAATATAATTTTTTTAATATTAATTATCACGTATGAATTTATATATTTCTTATATCCATATTTAAAATAATGAAACTTAAAATTTCTTAGTGATAATGCTAACTTTTAATCACTACAATATTTAATTAATAAAAATATTTTGTAAATAAATAAATGGAAATAACATTATTAAATACTTAATATTAAATACACAGGTTTATATATATACGTATATATAATATTATTATTGTAAAATATGCTTCAAATGGTAAGGAAAAATATATTACTTTTAGTTGATATTCAAAATAATTAAAATATTAATATAAAATAATACATACAGAATCTCAATACTTATGTATACAATTTGTAAAAGACCTTAAAACTAAAAAAAAAATCAGTTATAAAAAAATGAAAAAAATCCATTAAAATATATTTTAATATAATTATATAGTGTAAATAATTTTGACACAAATAGAATCATGTTTTACCATCTAATTGTGTCATATCATAATATTACTTTTTAAAATATATTTATCAATCATATTTCATGACTCAATTATTTTCATAGCTTACCTATTGTGTTTTATGACTTGAATTTTTTTCTTCAATTCTCAAGATAATACTGAATTTACTCTCAATGACCTCATCCCACTCCCTATATCTCTCCTATATAAGGTATACCTTTCACACTAATTTTTACATCTTTCATTAGCAAATTATTTTGGTTTCGGCTGTAGTTTACTTTAGAAAAATGGTTTCTAAAGTAACTTCACTCGTCCTTAGCCTCTTGGCTATGGTTGTTTTGATCTCCTCCAAAGGTGTAGCTAGGGATTTGGTTAAGACTTCCTCAATATCTAAAATGAGTGAGTTTGCATTTTCTTTTAATTTGACAATATTGTTCTTTCAGTCTCATTGATTGTTCTTAATCAAACACCCTTCCTTCCTTAGTTTAGCCATAACCAAATTTGTGTGAGCATCTTGCACCCACCAGGAACATTTGGTTATGGATTTGTGTTATAGGCTACGAGTCTACGACTAACCAATTTTATGAAGTTTTGTTCATTATTTATAAACTACTATTTTAATGGCAAATGTGATGACAAATATCATTTCTTTGTTCACGGTCATGTTTTTGCAGCTGAGGTCCTTAAAGAGCAAAATGACATGAGTGATGGCAAAAAACCAAGCATTGGAGGCAGTGGTGATGAAAGTTCTGATTACAAACCCGATACTTTTATACCAGGAATTCCTATACCCGGCATACCTGGAGTGCCTATCATTCCGGGAATTCCAGGCATACCCGAAATACCTGGAATACCAGGCATACCCGGAATACCTGGTATACCCGGAATTCCAGGCATACCAATTCCTGGAATTCCCATACCCGGCATACCAGGAGTGCCTATCATACCGGGAATTCCAGGCATACCTGGCATTCTGGGAACTCCTAACGTACCCGGTGGACTAGCAATTTTAGACACATCTGGTGCAACTAGCCCAAATGAAATTTAGGACATACTCAACATACCTAGAATACTTAGTGCATCCAGGCCAATTGTATACTTTATGCTCATAGCTAAAGTTATTTCATTAGCAAAAATAATGTTGATTACTATGTGATATTTATTTGAACACAATGAAAGTAAAAACAGTTTATTTATTAGATTGTGTTGTAATATTTTTTTTACTTTAACTTAAGAATGTAACCATTAAATAAATCTATATCATTATTATTATTAAAAATCAAAAAAACATAAAATTACTACCCAACTAGAAGTGCAATTTGATTGATAGGTAGGTAGGATCAATGACAAAGTCAAGCTTTAAATTGACCAGACTAGGAAAGTAGGAATTTAAATTATTGGACCAAACTTTTTGTCAGGTTGTTTGCTTGATGGAAGAAAAGAAAGTTTTAATTAATTAAAAATTAAGGAAAATAAAAATGTCTTTGACTGAATAATAAATTAATATGCATATGTATGTACATGTATGTGTGTATGTATGAACTAAATTTGTTCACCAAAAAAAATGTATGAATTAAATTTGATATGAAAATCCAAGAGAAAGATGAGAAAAATACGGGACAAACGAGCTTGCACATGAAATTTGAATAAATGATCACCTTATAGTATTCTAAAATCTATCATGCAGAATGAAAAAGGTAAATAAAATAAAATTACAACGGCAATGCAAGCTCAGCTATTGTGTAATTGTCTCTCTCTCACACAATAAACAAGAGTTATCACGTGATACATTTCTCACACCTAATGTCATTTGATCTCTGTCCCTCTATGTGTATCCTTGTTAACCAGGGGATGAAGGGAACCAAATCTACATATTTTATCATTCTGTTTTTAGACTATGCTTATTAGCATCCTATTCCAAAGCAGCAGCATCTCTCTTTCGGCGTTGTATCCTTTATATTGAATCTATTCGTCATCATCATTACTATCAGTACTCCACTATAATTCACGGTTCCCAAACAAGGAACCACTCACATACCCACTTCAAATATACTCATGAATATTTGTTTTTTTTTTTTTAGAAATTCTTTTAAGCCTTCACATATTTCAACACTCATAAAGTCAAACAAAAGCTTTCACATTATTCTGCCAGCCACTACAAACCAGCAGCAGAGGAATACCATTTTCATACACACTAGACATCAATTTTGTACTTAGCTCTTCAATAAAATCCAACCTCAACTTTATAACCATGATGAATTGAGCTATTACTCGACCTCTACATTACTATGCTCTACTCAACTTGAACTGGCAGATTCATTTTTAACCATAACCAATATTTAGAGAAAGAAAAGAAAAGAAAAGAAATTTTGTTATCTAATATTTGATTTTGATTAAATCCATAATCATAAGAGATGATGACCATTGATGGTTATCCTAATTGATCCTAAACAAAATAGGCAATTTTTATTCAGGTGATCCTATTGAAATCTTTTCTTACCAAATTTAAATCAAAGTTTTAAATTATTGTTGCAGTTGTGTCACATTTCTTAATATTACAAAAAATTACAGACTAATACAACTGACGCATTTGCAGTCGCAATACAACTGTAAAGACCCCAAAAACATTGAAGTTGGGGCGCAATTACTATTGCAAAATCGCAATTTAAAACCATAATTCAAATATAACTATTAATATCGTCGGATGTGTACAATGAATAAGTGACATATGTCATTCCCAAAAAATGTATTCAAAAGGTGATGTGATATTCCATTCACAATCACATCAGCATATTGTCCCTGTCCCTACATATTTGTCTAACTATTCTCCCCTGCATCCTCTCCTCGGTTTCTGTTATTCTACCATTTTTTCACTTCCATCTTGTTCTTGTAATCTTGTCTCTCTCTCCTACTTTTCATCCTCTAGTGTCAAGCTCTCTCTTGTTTCTGCCTCCAAACATGGGAATGAACGATCACAGAGAGATTCCTGTTACTGTCAGAACAACTGGTACAGGCTTGAGCAACAATGGTTATGGCAACAATAGCAACAACCCTTATGTTTACCTTTCCCCGCTTCCCCCTTCTTCTGCAGCTGCAAACCGTGAGTGGTTGTGTAAGAGATTGTGTTTCTGTAACTATAAAGTTCTTCTCTTTTCACTGCTGTTCCTGTGGCTGTTATGATTTCAGGTCCTAACCCAATGGATAACATATGTGGTACACTAAACCACTGTAGCAGGAAGGTTGAGCAAGCAACTAGACAAGCTGAGATCATGGTTGACAATATATGGAATCACCGTGAGTTTTCCTCTATCTGTCCTATTGCAGAAACTATCTATCTATCTAGATGTCTATCTGTCTATATTCATAGATACATACTTACATAGGTTATTACTATAAGAATCAAGCAGGAAAAAAAAAACTGCTAAACATGCTCTCAGTAGCCAATAGACTCAAATTGCTGACAGCAAACACTTCAAAGAGCAAAATCAAACCATAAACCATCATATAGAATGTTCTCTCCGTTAGGTCAAGACTCAAGAGTACATTATTATTATTGTTATTCTATTTAAAACCAGTAAGAGAAACTTAGACTTCACATCTACACGGATCTTGTGGAGCACTTGATCCTATATCCTGCTGAAGCAGTGAAGCTCCTATTATTTTGCTCCCTCCAACAATATAGTTGATAGCAGCTTTCCAAGACAAACACACACAAAAGAAACAAAATATGGCATGCCCCCTATTTTTTGCACACTAAGCCACTCACCAATTCAATTCACTCTATCAAGTAGTCACAATCCTGCTATTATAACTCTCCTACAAACACCTTTGCCAATAGTCAAGTTGCAATCTTTATAGAAGATGGTAAATATCTTGAATAACTCGAACAGGAATATTTAGTTATTTACTTATGTAGCTACAAGATTATAGCATATTCTATCACAATCAATATATAGAATTTTGAGTTAAGAGTTTGTATACCTTGTATGAACGATGTCCGCAGCCCAATGTTGTTGAGTGAAACCTCAAATGATAAAATTAGGATTTAGGGATGAGAAAAGACTACCCTCTACCTGATTGGTCTTCTGTCTTTATTAACCGTCTAATGGCGATTAAATAACTATCAGATGAGGGTAGGGACCTCTCATCGGCCATTAATTGAATAGCCCAACTCATCATGAGCTATTCAGAACACAAACTCAATACAACAACCATCAATTGGTTGGGTACTAAAATAATAACTAATGACCATAATTAAATAATAATCCTTATAATTGATTAATGTCAATCTACACAATCGATTAATTAAAAATTAATATAACAGGGTCAATTTGAGTGTTAGTGTATGACTTTCTGACTTAATTCTAATGGAATCCATTTTCTGTGTAAACAGTCAGAGTCGGTTCTAGTCTAGCTGATGCTGCAATGGCTAGACTAGTCCAAGGAACAAAAGTACTTGCAAATGGAGGGACTGATAAGCTATTTCAACAGACATTTGGGGTTTTCCCAGGAGAGAAACTCTTGAAGCCATATGTTTGTTACATATCAACAACTTCTGGACCTGTAATTGGGACACTTTATGTAACGACTAAAAGATTAGCATTTTGCAGTGACTATCCACTGTGTCATCATCCATTCTCCTTGCAGCATCAGTGCACCTACTATAAGGTAACTTCCTTAGCTCAGCTCATTGCCTCAGTGTAATATGTATGTAATGTAATTAATACATCTTACTGGATATTTTTTTTCAGTATGTTATGTATGTAATTTAATGAATAAGTTCTAGAGGAATGATTTATTTTTACTAAAGTTCTAAAGGAATGATATTCACACATTTCTCATGCTCTATTTATCATGACCCCATTTAAACTTCCTTTTTAAAGTTGTACTCATCCATACCTATTTAATCATGTGTAAGACAATTTCTATACCGAGTTATATATTCTGAGAGACAATATTACTTGTGGATTTTCTAAATCAGCAGAATCTCATCTCAAAAATTTGAAGGAACTTTATGGTATCAAGGTGCTGATTTTCTGTGTGCCAAACATGTAGGTGGTAGTGCAGCTGGATCAGGTGAGGACGGTTAGTCCTTCCACAAATAGATTGAACTCCAAAGAAAAATATATTCAGATTGTCACAGTGGATGGTTATGAGTTCTTCTTTATGGGGTTTATGTCACATGACAAGGCTCTCAAGACTCTGAGTGAGGCTCTACAACAATATGGCAACCGTTCCAGTGGAAATGCTAATGGTCAGCTCTTGTGACAGAGTTTGGACCAAAAGAAACAACAGCTGTTGTGACAAAGTATGTGGCCCTAAAAACATATGGAACATTTTGCCTGTGTTCTTAGACACATCCTTCAATGTATCTTAACATAGTTAGCCCCCAAAAAAACATCAATATATTCATAAATAAAAGGAATGTACTATATTTTTCACCTTATTTGGGAGAAAAAAAAGGAAACGTATTTCCAATTTTCTATGGGAACCAATCAAACGACTTTGATTGTTTATTAAGATGCATTTTTATAAGCTTTGAAAATAAAAGTTTCTTATTTATTTTAAAAATGTTAGAGACGGTGTTACTAGCATCAGGGGAGTGTAAGGTGGAAATAGAAAAGAAAACCAAACTACACTAGATCAAGAGTACCAACATCAGAGGACAACTGACAAGTCAAAGCTCCTTAACAAATTAAAAATTAATTTATTATTCAAAGTAAATTATCAGGATTCAGTACAAAGACAAGGTGCAATCCAAGGATTTTATCAAAAATAAAAAATTGGAAGGAATCCTCTAATTAATTTATCATATTCAATTACAAAATACAGCAAAATGTAAATCACAACTTCGCCTATTTTCATCAGTTAGTCAACACAGCAATGTGCAAATCCTCAGATCATTGATCATCATCATCACCACATGACTGCACAAGAATCAGGAAGGACTAAACCTGCACTCTTCCAGAGAATGGCTTGAACTACCAGGCAAAGTATTTTAAAACAAGTGGCAACACTAATGGTGGCATTTGTCCTTAAACTACATTTGCAGTGTTATTTTGGAAGAGTGTGTCAAACTTCAAGCTCCTTGTTACTTCAAAGAAATGTGCAACAGCTTCTTCAGGTGTGCCAACAAGAACACCATGACCAAGATTAAGGATGTGCCGCCTAGGTCCCGCACACCTCACAACCCTGATGAATAATTATCATATTAAGAAGTCAAGATAATTCATTAACACAATTCATTTCTCCATTCTTACTTATGAGTTATGACTAAGAATGAGTGTTCAATTGGACACAAAACTAGTAACTTAACATCCAATGACATCGGCTTCTGTCACCGAGTCAGACAAAACTTTGGCCTTCTTCTCAAAGGCACTCAAGTCTGATTGAATGAATGGCTTTAAGAATGCTAAAAGTTCGTAGAAATTATGTCACCAACCTCTGAATTTCTTCAGTAAGAGCAGCAAGAGGAGAGAATAAGTAGGCAGGGTCCACATTTCCCTGCACACCTATCCCGCTACCCAATCTTCTTCTTCCATCTGCCATATCCACTGTCCAGTCTAGCCCAATAACATCAACTCCAGTATCTACCATTCGCTCGAGAAGGCCACCGTTTCCGTTTATATAAAGAACAATTGGTGTCTCGGGGCATTTTTTCTTGACCAAATTTACAATCTGGAAGTGCAGAAAGTAGTACACGATGAATAGAAAAAAGAGACTGGCATAACAGTAGTCTACCTAGAGTTTGCTAGTTTTTTTATGAATTGTAGAATAAGAAAAGACACTAACAGAAATATTTATCTCAATGAAATATGAAAATGTGAAGATGTAGCCTCTAATTTTGAATTTTCTCCCATGAAGTCAGAAGCACAATCAACATCCAATGAGCTTATCTATTAATCAAGGCTAACAAATAAAAAGTTTTCTTTTTCTGATGCAAAAAATCACAAAATTACAAGCTTTTAACCAATCACATTCTTTGCCAAGCCAACCAACCAAGAACAATCATTGAGGCTTGGAACAGTATAATATAACAATTAAATTGACACAAAACCTCTTAATTGTTGCAAAGCTCAGCAAGCTACATACTGTTTCCCTCTTTTCAACTAAGGAAATTAGTTGAAGACTTGAAGTTAGGCTTCAAAATGAAAAGTTTGAAAAACTAAAACACAATTTTATCAGGCAAGAAAGAAAGGGCATTTTTCCTTAGTTACCTCTTTGATATAAGGCTTTGACCAGCGTTCCCACATATCAGGCGGTAGTTGTCCACCCCACGAATCAAATATTTGTATGCAGTGAGCCCCAGATTCCACTTGGAAAATGATGTAATCTGCTATTGCCTGCGTCAAATGAGAAAGCAGAGTCCTCAATATGTGAGGTGTTGTATGGCACATGCTCTTAATGGTTGTATACGTGCGTGTTGTACCCCCTTCCACTATATATGTTGCCATTGTCCAAGGTGCTCCCACAAAACCCAAAACAGCAGCATGACCACCAACCTAAAAAAAAAAGTAAACAGTCAAGGAAACAAGCTTAGAAAGATAGCCATGATATAAAATGAGTCGATGGCGTGATGCAACAAAACTTTACCTCCTGGCGTAGTATCTTAAGTGATTCTCCAACAAATCTAAGCCTGTCCAAGTCAATTGGGTGCAAAACCTTTAATCCCTCCTCAGATCGTATGGGTGACTGTATAACAGGTCCCCTTACTTCTTCGATGTCAAATTCAATCCCAAATGCAGGTAGCGGTGTAAGGATGTCAGAGAAAATAATTACTCCATCAGGCCTGAATGCTTTCCAAGGCTGCAAAGAAATTTCCACAATGAGATCAGTCTTCTCCGACCTCTCTCGGAAGGATGGATGTTTCTCAGCAAGCTTTCTGTAAACAGCCATGTACCTTCCCGCCTGGCGCATCATCCACGCCGGAGGACGGCTAACAGGATCTCCCCTAGCAGCCTTAACCAAGAGTGGATCTGATAAATATTAAAGCAAAAATGAAACACAGCATCCAAGTCAATTTCTCTTGCTTGTAAGTCTGCAGGGTCACATCTGCATACGAGGAGGATAATGCTCGCAACATTCTCTTCAATGGGATTGTTTAAATGACACCAGTCACTTTTGAAGAACTTGCAAATGCATGAAAGCTAGGTTAAATGGCTTTTAGGAACAAATGGTAATTTACTAATTTACTCTTCAAAGAAACTTTCTTTATTTCCCCCCTTCATTCTTCAATCAAATTAAGTAATCACCTATAAATAATCCATTTGATATCCTATCCGAATTACCCTTTCCTTGAATCATACAATGATAAGTGCCAACAAACAGTAGGTAAATTAAATTAATAAAGTATCAGCTAACTTTTGGCATGCGGACAAAACAGGATGAAACAGACTATACTCTTTTGTTCCACTTTTCTAATTGATCCACCTTTTATAATTGAACCAAAATATATCATATTTTTAGCCTTATGTTCTGTTATACTAACTTAAAAATGCACCAGACATAAAACAGAATGCATATGTTGTGTTGTGTTGTGTCCAGTTCCAACCAGTCTACCTAACGAGCCCACAAACCTTATGACATAGAGAAAGCAACTACATTTCCACTTGAAAATAACCCCCAAACAAAAACCCAAGTCAAATTGGGCACAATTAACACAAAATACTAAAATGCAGAGAAACCCAGAAGCAAATACGTGTTGAAAAAGTACCAGAGGAAGAAGAGGCGGCAGAGCAAGTGAGAGAAAACTTGGAGCGGTGGGGTTTTGGTTTGAAAGGTGGAGAAAACAGGTTGAAGGCAGTAGATTGTAGAAACAAGGAGGAAGATTTCCATCCCAAACCACTGCTCAGAAACAAGAAATTTCACAGAGTCAGAAATTGAATTCATTTGTGGGTGAGAGAGATAGAGAGATGGAAGACCTGTGAATGGAAGAAGTAGTAGTAGCCATGATGTCTGGTGGATGATGTGTAGTGATCAAAGAAGGTTCCTTTATTTCCTTTGTTGTGTTGTTCGAAGAGTTTTGCTTATCCCTCTTTCAAGTTTCAACCTTAGCTTAGCTTCCTCTCACACCTTGCAGTGTACCATAGCCATAGCCATAACTCACAGTGGGGGAGGGGACCTACACAACACAATCAGGTTACAACCACGCGCCCAAACACCGGTTTGCCACAACTGTGAATAAAATGAATTAGCCCTTTAACTTGGTAAACGCCGTGATGCTATTAGAAAAAACGAAAATTTTTGATCGGTGGAAAAGGAATTCATACTTCACTGTAAAAATAAAATATATTTTTTGTTTTTCATAATCTCTTTCTTTTCACATATATATATCTCGTACTAAATAGTGAAATATTTATAAGAAAAAGCTCCAATAATTTTTTTTTTTCAAATTAAGAGAATATTGTTTTGTATAAAGTCAAAAAGTTTGTCAAAAAAATTATGTGGATATGATAAGTATACATCTATTTTTAAAATAATTTTTTGGACATATCTATATATTTTTCAGTAAAATTATTTTGAGTTTAATAATTATGTATACACAAATATCCAATCATAAAATTCCATCTCATCTTTTTTATTTTTCTCTAACCAAATATCATGATAATTGTGGGAATGATGTAATAATATCTTAATTGGGCCAATTGGGCCTATGTTTTGAAACAGCACAGCCCGGATGCACGAGACGGACGGAACACACTATATTGCAGTATACACTCCGAATCTCTTACTTCACAATACCCTAAGTCCCTAACACTGCTTTACCAATTTAAATTCTCTGTGGAGATGAAGCCAACTGAGGCAGAGGTAATGCTGCTTTTGGGTTTAATCAAAGTACTTTTTTTTGTGTGCATTTTTTCGTGATTATATAAGTTGGTTTGGTGTGGTTTGTTTTTAACTTTCAAGGACAATGCTGATGGTGGAAAAGATGTTTCCCTCAAATCCGAGGATAATGAACCAGTTCAGCCTGAGGATCATGTAGAAGGGTCTCATCAGACCGTTAATGAGGTCATTTTTTGTAATATGTATATGTTTTCATTTACCCTTTTTAAGTAAAGAAAAAGAAGCAAGAAAAAAACTATTTTGATTATTGGCACATAGTGATGTAAACTGGTTCACATATTTCGGCATGTCTCTAAATTTCCAGTGTTTTGCGTCTGCAGAATTCTGCGAAGGAAAGTGAGAATCCAGATGAAAAAGCATTGGACTTGAGTTCAAAAAATGGAGGAGAAATAGTTGAGGTGAGTGAGACTGTGTGCATGTTTGGTTCTCCATTGGAAGATTGCAAAAGTAACTAAAAATATCTATATAATTTCTTTTGGACAAATGTGCTTTTAGACTCCAAATATAAGTTTGCAACTGAAAACCAAACATGGGTCTATCTCAAATTATAAATGCTGAATATAAACATACACTCCTCTTTACTTCATTTTTTTCGTTCATTTTGAATTTATCATGTGTATGTTTCTTGGTTGTATGCTCATTGTTGTAATGCTATGTAGGGAACATTTGCTCCCTTGATGCTGTCAGCTGATTACTGTATTTTAAGAATAAATTATCTGTATTATATGGTAATCTAGGTAAAATGTAAGGCTGTTTATCTTTGGCAGATTCTAAAATCATTTATATGCTAGTAGAGAAATGGTTGCCAGATGAACAAGTGGATTATTACCTTGCTGATGTCAATTTAATTGAAGTTGTATCTCTTTTATGGCTACCAATGGTATTTGTTGTGGGCTGCACTTGCTTCAGTTTTTTTGTAAACTGGAATAGCAGAGGAATACTATACTAATACCAGTATTGAGTCCTTGCAAAGTAAATCCAAATTTCCCTCAGATGTTTACTTCTTATTACTAATGAAATTTAAATGTGTAGGTATCTCATGAGTCTCTGGTTTCTGGTGCTGAATGGGTTTGCAAAAGTCCCAATGGCGATCTCTCTGCTTCAGGATGGCCTTCCTTCAACACTAAATCAAATTCTCCCACTTATTCTCTTTCAGCAGAAGAGCAGGCAACTGTTGCAGTTCTGCAATTGCAACACAAAGCATTAGAAGCTTGCCAAAAGTTCTTGGTTGGCAATACTGGTTCTGACTGTGATGAAGACGACGACGACGATGAGGATGAGGGTGAGGGTGAAGATGAAGATGAGTTGGTAGAAAAAGAAAGTAAGGTGTACAAGTTCTTTGAAAGAGTGTTTGCAGAAGATGATGACTTGAGGAGATATTACGAAAACAATCATAAAGAAGGAGATTTTTATTGTTTGGTTTGTGGTGGTATTGGGAAGAAGGTATGGAAGAGGTTTAAGGATTGTATTGCACTAGTTCAGCATTCCACTGCTGTGCTAAGGACAACAAGGATGCGAGCTCACCGGGCTTATGCACAAGTCATCTGCAAAGTCATTGGTTGGGACATTGATCAGTTGCCAGCTATTGTGTTAAAGGATTTGGATTCCTCCTTGCCAGCTTCAAGGAAGCTTTTGGTGAACAATCATAATTGACATATATCTATATTTTCTTGTTTTAGTTTATAAATACCTCATTAATGCTCATTAGGTTGAGTTGATTTTTACAGGTTGAACCAGAAAAACTTGCTGTGAGTAGTATTGATGATCCAAAAGTAAGTATCATAAGTGAGATATTTGTACGGTTTCATATTATAGTTGCTTTAAGTATATGCTGACTAGGTTTTGTTTTCACAGGGTGAACCTGAAAATCCTGTTGATCGTGGTATTGATGATTAGGATCTTCTTTATGAAAGTCGGGCAAAGGGAATGGGATTATAATAGTATGGTTTATAGGGAGACTCATGCTGTTCTTCACAACATTGGGGAGTTTGTTGATTATGACTTAAGTTTATCCCTTTGTCTCACGAATTTCCCTTGCACCAAGTGATAATTTTGTAAATCCTTGCATCTCAAATTCTACGCGTTCAAGATATGTTGCTTAAATTGCAAGTACCTATTGTCACTTCGCCCTGTTCCTTTTTATAATAATTTGTACATGTTTGGTATACAAAAGTCTCATATTAGAAGGAAAGAGTTGGAAAAAGAAAATATCTGCTAAAAAATTATTAGAATTATTGTTACCGAAAAAAGACTGAAATCATATAGTGCAATAAAGAATTTCCTCTATGTTGCATTGTATGGAGGACACTTACATAACTTCTGGTATAAATTAAGGCTTAATTGCAAAAACAAGTCGGTGAAATCACCTTGTTTCCCCCCATCTTTTAACTGAAGTGTTGGTATTGTTTCAGTTTGTAAACTTTACCCTAAACCATGTTAAGTGATGTGCTTTGTTCTAGACAGAAAGAAAGAGTGGTTTTGGAGGACAAAAACCTATGAAGCACATGTACTCCAAAAATGGAAAAGGAGTAATAGCATACTATTGAAAATATTCTAACGCAGATATGCAGCTTAAGTTGGCATGAATGAAACAACCCCTTTTTGCCTCACAACTCAATCTCTGATTCCATCTATCTTGAGATGGGAAACATTCAGGAAGATGGAGATGGACGTGGAGCAATCATAGTGTAGTACATAGGACCCAAATTTACGACAATTAAAAAGTGGCACAGTTAACAAATCAGAGCCTTTTAAGGAAAATATAATGACTCGTATCCTGAGTTCATGTTTTAAATCCAATTCACTAAAATCAGAATGTAAGTCATCTGATCTTCAACAACTCTAATTAACTGAATGCAATAGCTGCACCATTTTTTAACTGCAACAATTCCGAGTCCTCTAATTCATGCGCTACTGTGTTGATACTTGATATCGTTTATATTAATATTCCTTCTAACATAACAAAATCCCTCGTCATGTGCATGGTAACTTACAATGCCAACAAAAAATCAAACAATTATTACGCCCTTGCATTTCTGCGATTCACCCTCATCTTTTGCTTTGTGTTGACTTCATCTTGAGCTAAAAATTGAAAGCACCAGAACTGGACATTACAACTACACAGTTTTCCAATGTATGAGATCATTAATACCCCTTGTTTCCACGAATCCTAGCTCTCATGTCAACCTGATAAGAATGTGGAAAAAAAAAATAGCTGTTTAATTTCAATATCATACTGAAGCTTACACATATTATTACCAACATAAATCTATTCATCCTTTTCTCCACCAATTATACACATTTTTACCATTGGTTCTCTCAGCCCTACTACTTATTATATTATTTGCACATGTGAATGGCAAAATGGACCGTCAAACAAATCTATGTCAGCTGATATGACTTATTGCAGACTAACTCTATAATACAGGCCATGAAGGCCTTAATAAAACAAGATGAACTAGAGTTGCATATCAGCATTACTACTAACAAATACAACTTTCTTAAAATTAACCTGGTTGAATTCAATCCTGAATTAGAGTAATACCTCGTTGGTTGTTAGTTTCTATGCTAACCAAGTGCAATAATCAGATGCAATAATGAGCATACTTACCCAGTGGGAAATCTTCAGTTAGGATCATAAAAAACATGTTTTACACATTTCAAGGTCTTCCATGCAGTCAAGCAAAAAATTATCCCCCACCTCCCCCTCTTTCCCCCAACCACCACTAATTTCAGTTTAAATCTAAATTATTATCAAATTAATTCGGGCTACGGATTGAAAACACACAAGAAGGACCGTATCATATAGACTCATTAGCAGCTTAACCATTTCAACACTTATTCAGTTAGGTAAAAAGGTCTATTGCTCAAAACTTTCTTACTTGAGGGAGCATAGTTATGAATAGAACAACTGATTAAGAGAACATAATATCAGAAGATTTCCTTGCCCATCACAGAGAAAAACTATCAACCTTCTGAGACTGAAAATGATACCATTGTCTTCCTATACTTTGAAAGCTAATGCAAGGAACTTAGAAAGAAATCATGAAAAACTACTTGCACTATCTCTTGCCCCAAAGTTCAATGTTATTTCATCTTAATTCACTGTACCTTGTGGCCCAAAAAACAAGCTCCTGATTGGCTTTCCCTTCCCAACTTTTCAATTCCATATTGCAACCTATCAGTTACCAACATCTCTTCGTGCATTATTTTGTGGTACTATATAGTTTACAAATTACCAGTTTATTTGGCTGAACTCCGTGAGTCCGTTCACATTGTAAATATGCATTTCATCACCCCCAAAAAAGAAAAGAAAATTCCACATAAAAAAATGATAATAGCAGTGCCAAAAGGGGCTAATCATGAAATATTCAACACTCAATTCATCAAAATTTGCCAACTTCAACTCATAGCTTCAAGCTTATACCTTACAGTAAATGCTAGCAGCAAAACAAATGTATAGAAAATGAATACCCCACAAGGAAATACTGGCAGCTGTATGCAATGCATTATAATTTATAAATCACATAAAAGGTAACATTTTTTTTGCTGAACTACATAAAAGGTAACATGATCAAGTGAAAAAGTGACAACTTGCCTGGCCTCTTTTGCAATTGAAATAGGTTTCCCTGAGTCCCACACACTCACTGGGTATTGATGGACTCTTCTCTCCGGCACACTCCCTGTAGGATTTCTTCTCAACCTGTTCCCCAAAACACACACACACACATCCATTTATCATCACAACAATCAAAATTTAACATTGCAGAAATCCCACTAAAAAAACAGAAAAAAAAAAATCATTTTTAAATCCAATGAGGCCACACAAATCATATAAACCGAACCTTAACACAATCAGATTCACTGAGACACTTGACTAGCTCCATAGCCAACCCCTTGCAAGACTTGGCCATTGTCCCTCACCCGCTTCTCGTTCAGCTCTCTTAAACATGAAAACCACAAGTCCAACATCAATTAACAAAAATAAGAAAAAAGGGTTTGGATCATAGAGATAAACACGGACAGAGGATGCACCTTGGATCGCTTTTTTTTATATACGAAAAGGAGTAAACTTTCCTCCATTTTCATATTTAAGAAGAGGTTCCGGAAAAACCCAGATGGGTTTTTTGAGCGTTTTTATCAAAGGGTATTTTCGTCTTGCAGATTTCAACCCGGCCTTGCCTGCCGACCCGGTCTAGAAGAGGGTCTCACGGCTCACCCGCATATATTTTTTCATTCAACCCAATATTTTTTCACTGTCTAAAAATATTTTATTTTTTAGAATAGAATTTGTTTTATTAATATAAATATATCCTAACCAAAATCACGTTTGGTTGCTCAAAAAACTATCAGACTGAAATTAATCCTACGTGGTTTCATGAGAATTACTTGAACTTGAATTTGAGTGTGCTAGCTGGTGTATGTTCAGCACTCCCAGACCCGGACAATGGGCTTTTGTTCCATGAGGAAGGGGAAATGTTATTGCCACTCAAATCCAATAACATCATATATATTGTCAAACTAGTCCAGTTACTAGCTAGGCACCACACAACTGAGATTGTTATACCCCTGTCAAGGTTTTCAATTGCGGTCGCGGTTGTAGTTACGTCGCAATCTTTGATATTGCAAAAAACGAATGCAGCTGATGCGGCCACACTTGTAGTCGCAATAAAGTTACAGAGACTACCTAAACCTTTATGTCGCAGGCGCAATTTTGGTTTTCGGACCCTTTTTTAAAAGGGTGCCCCTGGTTGCACCTTAAAAGAGATTAAGATACATATGGGAAAGTAGGAAGCTCTATGGAAAAAAAGATACAATTAATGACGAAAATGGGTGCTGCTCTGTTTCAATTTCCATTCTGTAGTGTTAAATATCCCAAACCATATGGAATTTAGGCACAATTTAGGTGAGAATGCAGTGAAATGTTGTATTCTGTTGGAAAGAATATGTTTCCATTAATCCACCTGTTTATTGTGTGATTAGCTGTATATAATTTAACAGAACAAAGATATTTATTAATATCAAAAACATAAAATAAGACTAATTCCATTAAGCCTGATCGAAACTACACGATGAAGGAAAGTCTTGGTCGAAAAAGTAACACTGTTGTAAAATAAAAACAAAACAGAACATCTTGAGCTCAAACTTAGGATTGTATTTCATTTGTTTTTCTTAACCCGATCTGCAGTCGCCGTCGCCATGGATGCTCCCATGCCACCAGGTACGCTATTTATAACTTCAGGATTTCCACGCGTCCCCCGCTGGTCCTGCATGTATGGAATCGTATCCCAATCAGCTTTCAGCTTCTCAAATTACAACATACATTTATTTTAACACAGATTATGTAGGGTTCCCTCAAAATAAAAATAAAAAAACACATATTAGGTAGGGAAATTAAGAATGCGCATATAACAAATTATAACGATCTGGTACCATTGAATAATTGGACCGTGGTACATTCTTATCTTGGTTACCAGAAAGGCGAGGATTAAGAGTTGTAGCTCCCGCAACACCTTGGTTATTACTAGTTATGAAATCATAGTCTTGGGTTGCTCCAACTTGAGGAGCTCGTGCTGAGGCAGCATGAGGATCACCTTCATCATCATCATCCACCGTTGCATAATCGCCACTATTATTAGGCGCATCTCCATTATCTTCCACAATCTTCCCCACAACCTGTTCCATTAATTAAAGTAGAGAATACAATTCAAAATCGAATGCCAAAATTAATTAAAAAGTTTAGTATAATCTAAAATAATTTTAATATTTTTTATTTTAAATGATCTTAATTTAATTTAGTCGGTGAGTGCCAATTGCCTGTCCACCAAGGGTCTCAGTGATGACACGACGGTTGCCATCTTCATTTGTTTCTTCGGAGACGGTGACGCCGTCGTTTCTGGCGATGTTTGTGACGGCCTTGTGGCCCACGAAACCAGCGCTCTCGTTTTTTTGGGCCGCGGATGTCATCAGTGATGCAGGCCCATCTCTTCGAGTCTGGCCCAATACCAGGTTCTCCGCAGATTGCACCGTGGCTGCGTCTCTTGGTGCGATGGGCTTTGATGCTAACTCTCCAGACACGTTGAACACGTCGCCGTACTTGATCGGTTCGTGCTCCGGTCTCCGTGGCTTCTCCTGACTCATGATGATGTATACTAAATTTTTTTTGTCTTGCTAATTCAGCGTACTCAACTTTCAGGGTTCAAGTACTTATATATTATAACGACCCCAAAAAAAAAATCTTATATATACTGACACGATGAAAGCCATATGTACACGCGTCATAGGATATGCAGATCGGTGTGTGTATAGATTAGATTAGATTAGATTAGATATCCATTGCAATTTGCAAGCGGCAAGGCAAGGGACACTGTTATACCTGCATGCATTTGAACAACTGAACCGCATGCAGAAATCGTGACAAGTGGTGAGTACATGGCAAGTTCTCAATTCAATCAGGTTAATCATATCACAATTCTAAATCGGCTTCTCTATAGCCATCCATGATGATTCTTCTCTTTTGTGTACTAATGTCGAGATGTTTCCAAAAATTATATAATTGATATTAAGTAGAATCATAGGTTAATTAGACTCAGATTTCTTAAGCGATGTCTCGTATCCGAGTCTTTATGAATGGGAAAAAAAAAATATTTGGGAGGGAAGACCTCATTAAAAATAGACAGTCAGATTCTCTGTCGAAAATTAGTCATTGACTATTTCGCACCATGTTATTGGTGACAACAAAAATATACTAGTGGAATCATAAGGTAGTTTGGGGTAGGAGCGATCGGAGTGATAAGAAAGTCATGGTTCAAATATCTCCCACTAACATAACATACTAATTTACTAACATTTTACCTATAAAAAACTATATATTCATATACAAGTTTTAAAAGGAATCTTAACCATTAAAAAAAATTAAGAATTCATAATCCAACACATCTAACATCTACGATTTATAATGTACGTGCTTATGACATAAAACATCCACAGAATAAATAAGCACAATGAACTAAAATCATATTACTGACAAGCCAGTTTAGTGCCAAAACTAGTTAAGCAAATGGCAAATGCCTGGAAGGCAGATAAGGGCTGTCTATAGTCCATGGTAAAAGTATCATCCCCTACTTTACCAAAGTGAAGGAGAACTGTTTCTTCATCTCCTTTTCCTTCTTGTTGGCTTTGGTCCACAGTAGCAAGCAGCTGAAAGTTCTTCACTGATGCCACTGTCACACGACCATGGAAGTTCAAGCACCAACACTGCAAACGCTCATGCCATCTTGGGGGTCTATTCTTCAATATTGTGTAGCCAGAAACAGCATGTTCTGAACTTTCACCAACTGATGAGACTGACAACTTGAGTGAACAAACCATCCTCCATGGACATCTTGGTTTTGAAAGGTTGAACTTGTAGGAGACCTGTCCCAACTCAAAAGTTAGCTGCGGGAACTTGAGGGCTTATCTGGTTGCTGGCAAAATAACGGCTTCCCCTGCAACTTGATGGTTTGGCATCACTATGCGGTGGCTGCTGGCTGTCATAAATTGTGAACTTGGTGCCAAGAAAATCCGATCTGTGAATACATTTCAGCAACTAATTAGTGGTCAACACTCAAGACAAAGCAAAAGATTGATTATGTCTATTTGTTTGGATTAACTTATGCAAAGTTTATCTACTGATATAAGCAATTGTGACAGTGTTTGGAAAAACTTATCAAAATAACTTATGATGGATTCATAAGTTGTTTTAGGCTTATTTTCATAAGCTCTCAAGCAGAGCTTATCAAAACAGCTTATAACTTCTATGAAATTAGTTTAATTCTATTCTCGCATAAATGTTTAAATAAATTGTTTATATAGTCCAATTCGACTAATAGTTTTTCTTTAAAAAAAAAAGGATAAGACAAACTAATTCCAAGCTATATGAACAGATTTCAGCATAGGTGTTAATACAAGCAACACCATCATTTACATTGAGAGTTTTTGTATAGATGAGCCTAACAGGGTTTAAATTAATAAAATTTCACCCATATTACTTAGCTTTGGATGTAAACCATTCTGAAAACACAAACTGTGAACAGTGGTAGTATCTTACAAATACTAGACCTCACCATTCAACTAAAAGGTTAAAAAAGGAAGTAGAAGAAACTTTTCTATTTCTTTTCTGAAAGGGGATAATTTTTTTTTTTTTTGTGGTAAGAAATTAAGCTTTACCTTAGCTTTCCAACATAAGCATTGCTTCCTTGTGATAAGTCATCAGCATCGGTTGATATTATGTACTCAGTATGGGTAGCACACCTATATCTCCTAGCTGCTAATAGAAACTTCCCTTTATCTGTTAATGCTGGCAATGAGTGTGAGGGAGAAAAAGAGGCATTAAATTGCAGCACATCAAAGAAAACATAAAAGAGAAATCATAAGTTGTGCTACATCATCGAGTTATATTTCTTGAGATATTGAGATAAATAAGCCTTGTACTACTAATACTATCATCATTTGGAATTTTAATCATTGTCACAATCAAGTACTCCACAAATTACATTGATTTATATTGCAATACCTCATAACATTGTTTTTATCAATACTTACATGGTGTAAGGGCAAGATAGAGGTAAAACATGGAGGTCTTCTTATTCCTCATTATAAGACATTGGTGGGGAAGGTGACGTGGATCTGGCTGGAAAGTCTTCAAAACATAACAAGATTGTCAAACCCTTCAATACTAATCAGACAATTAATAGCCATCAATAGAACAAAATGTTAGTAAAAATACGATGAAATCATTACAAGAAAAATAAACATTCATCACAATAAAACCATTTAACAAAGCAAGAGTTATATTTTTGTCAAAAAAAAAAGCAAGAGTTATATAATGGTAAATAGAGCTAAAAATAAAATACATTATACAAATGAGTAATCTCTTCTCTTTATCTGCTACAAGTTAGTTAGATGAAACTCCATCCACTTGTGTTTGCACTATTACAACTCATCTAAAAAGCTCCCTCACAAAATAGATCAGTATTTCCAATTCTTCCATTTTTTGCACTTCACACACAGATCAAACAAATACAACTCACCCAGAAACCTCAATTACCGTATATATTTACACTCAAACATCAATTTCTAGTTAACCATTGCAGTTCCCCAAGCAGCAATATAGAGCACCAATTAGAAAATAAGGCAATATCCAATTGCTACCACAACTTATATGCAGAAAGATCCCAAATCACTTACTGTTGATCCCCATAATAAAACGTAATTCACCACCCATCAATAAAGCCTTTTTCACTACCCACACTAATAGAACCATTCAATCATGTCTTAAACAACCAAAATCTCAATTAATCTCACAAATATTTTTAAAAAATAAAACAAATCCAAGAGATTAACGAGTGCTCCAATAATGACCAACAACAAAAAATAAAAGGGTTAAAACATGACCAAATTAAAAGTATTCAATTTTTTTTGCCGGCATGTAAATATTTCAAGCTAAGCACATCAATCAAAAGGAACGCACTAAATCTTAAATCACGCTAAAAAAACAAAGAAGTTTTTTTTTTGTATTAAATCCAATAACGCCACACAAATCTTACAAACCGAACCTTAACACAATCGATTCACTGGGACACTTGACTAGCTCCATGGCCAACCCTTTGCAAGATGATAAACATCTATCAATAATTACTCGTTAAGCAAAATTGGGGAGGAAGAGGAGAATAGACTTCACTGAATTTTCTCTACTTTTCATTGATCATTTTCATTCCTTAATTTAATACACAATTCTGTTCCTAAAAGATTGCATCAGTTGCCAAGTGTACAATGGCCGATCAAGTGTGTTAGAATATTTTGCCTTATTTGAAATTTGAGTTTTGAATAAATTTTAAATAGAGTTTTTGTTATCGTTGCAGATTTGATTTTGTTAGTAGTTTTAATTTTATCTTCAGATAAGTGTTGTTGCAATTCCAATAAATCTTATAGTAGTTTAGATATTTTAAGAGGTTTCAAATTGAATATAAGTCTATTTAATCGGCATTCTCTTTTATGAAAGTATAAACGATTTTTCATCTTCAATTTTTTCTCTCAATTTTTCAACAAGTTCTAATTTTTCCAAATTTATTTCCAACAAAGTGAGCAATTGTGTGACCAGGGAATATTCTAACAATCTAGCAGAATTGCAACGTGTCCTATACCTAGGTGAAAATGCAATGATTTTAAAGGAGGGAGGGGGGGCCTTAATCGGATCTAATATATTTAATTTGTTATTAACGGCATCGTAGAAATAATCACACATACCTATGTATCATGCATAACAATACTCTATTCATGGTGAAATTTTTTAAACGAATATCTATTAAGACTGATATATACGTACCATTGTCGTCTCTAGAACCAAGAGAGGGGGATGTAGGTGTAAAACTATGTGGAAAGAAATGAAACACGGTTACAGAGGATGGATTTGAATATTTTTCCTGTGGTCGATCGTGACCACTAATTTGTAAGGATCTCGTGAGCATCTACTATGATCCAATGAGTTAATTGGTTGCAATTAAGTCGTCTTAATTTGCATTATACTGTAATTATATAGGGGTTTGGTTTGCTTTGCAATACTGTTCTACTATTGGTGATTGCTTTCTTCTTTTTGAATCACGAACCAATAAATATAAATATTGGAGTTCGAGTCATGAAATATATAGAAGAACGTGTCAACTTGCTTAGTTAATTTGCTAATGCAACAACAACTTAAAAGATCAAATCGCTTTCATCCCTTCTGTACGTACGTAGTATATGTTTATAAGTTTATGTGTAACGTTTCTATTTTTGGTCAAAAGTTTATGTGTACCGTGAACGTTATTACATTATTAGATACAAAATCCTATCTAAAAAAATTGCCGTCTGGAAAAGAAAGGCAAATATCTCTCATTTATTGGATAAGACAGGCCTAATTTTGGCCCGCAAGTTAACTCGGGTTTAGTTGGCCTTAATGAATTATTTAATAAAAAAGGGATTAATTAGGTTTATTTTCCACTGTTGACAAAAAAAGGTTTATTTTCCATTAACAAATGAAGTTACTAGTTCAAGATTGAATTGGTTCAATTGATTTACAAAAGAATGATTATTATTATTGTTGTTATTATTATTATTATTATTATTTCAGGAAAATATACATATGCACAAACGAGGATAACCATTTCAATTATAACTTGACACAAAATTAACACAAAGTTCGAAGGTGGAACTCTTCACCATCATCTAATGTTAAATTAGTTTTGAAGTGATAATGTGATAAACATAAGGTATAGTACACCAAATTAACACAACAAATTTTTTAATTTCACAAAGATTATATATCAACCATACAGTTTTGTTAGGGTCCAAATTAAAAGAAAAGGATAAGGCTTATTTTCTATTTTTATCTTGTTTATCTCAAAACATAGCATGTTCAATAAAACAATTTCGTTTGAGCAAATTTATTTTTGAGCTGCCATCAGTCATTAGTAAAATATCATTGCATAGAACATATATCACAAGTGAAAGATGTTTCATTAACATTGAATATAATCGACCAATGATGATTTAATCTTATTTTTTAACTAATAAATTCTATACAAAGAAAATTTTAATTTATCAAAAAACTATTTCATGTTATAAAACTGTTTTAATTGAAAATTTTAATTTGTGTGTGTGTAAATCATTCGAAATGATGAAATGTTATTTGCCAATAAGGTCACCAACCTTGGTGGTACAATTACCATTGCAAACAAATCAGCAAATCTCCGAATGGATAAGAATTTGAATCGGACGAATGCCATTGCATTACATATCTCTCGTTTATGAGATATTTTGCTAATTAAATGGATTGGCTTCATCTAAGGAACCCCCTTCAAATTTAAATGGTGGGGGCCTTACCTTTCAATCTCTTTTCCCTTGGGCATGGGAATGGCCCCAGTGGAAAAAGATGGTAATCGGAAGAGAATAATCGAGACATAGACGATTCATACATCATTTATATCACTTACTACCCCCCCCCCCCCCCCCCCCCTTTTATCAATTGTACGTTATCCATAGGCATCTGATCTGATGCAGCTCCAGCTTCAACATCACGATAATTCTTGCATAAGCTTGGTCATTAATTAATAAACACATTATTACTTGGTAAAAAAGTTTATATAATTATTAATATAAAACAATAATATATATATTAATTCAATATAAACTAGTTAGTAGACATTTTTGTATCTAAATATTTCTTCAGTGTCACAAGCCAACCAAATGATATGATTTATATGTTAAATACAAGAGTTTTGGGTGATGATACACATACACCCAATCACCCATCCCACACCTCATCCCAACGAGGTGATGGATGTGGGAGGGATGTGGGATGAGGGGTCCATCCCTCATTTCCGTAAATACAATTCAACCTCTTTAGTGGTCCAGAACGATCCACATCATGAGAAGGGACCGGAACCAAGGATATACCAAGTGCTTGATGATCTATCAACATGCATTGCATCTATGTCACGTTTATCTTCTAACCAAAATTAAATATTGATATGCAATCCTCTTTTTCTTTTTTGTCAATTTGGTCTTCATATAATGATAACAAGTCCCTTCACGCAGCAGGGTCATAAATCAAAACATAATGGAAGAGTGGTGCATGCAAGTGGCAAGTGAAATAGACTCTACAAATTTGATCAACGTTTTGAATCATTCAATTAGGGAATCACTCAATCAAATAAAAAAACTCTAAATCAATGTTAGTCAAGGAACAAAAGTGGACGAAATCACACACTACATAATGTTCACATAAATTTTGTTAAACAAAAATAATAATCATTAGCATTTTAGGAGGAGGCAAAATAGGATAACTATATTAAAAACAAAATTACTGAAATTAACCATATATCTAGATAGAGATTGGCAACTTCAACCTAAAGAGAGAAAAATAGAAGTGAAAATGCTAGATTTTTCTCTTCTAATCAAGTAATAGAGACCAACCACTAATGATAATAGAGTGAGAGGTCAGGTCAATGAAGACATAAATTATTTGAAAATGAAGAGAGTGGAGTGATAGGGAAAGAAAACAAAATAAATGAGAACACAATAATATTTTAATTTCGTTTTTAAATTTACATTTAATGCTGATTCAGACAAAATAATATTTGATTAATCGATCCTGATTTACAGATCTCTCGTTTTGAACCCAATCTCCATATTAGCCTTTAGAATAAATGTCAAGTGAATTACAACTCGAGGAGAAATAGAAAAACTTGATTTCCATTTTCAGCTTGCATTTAGAATAAATTTTAGAATAAATATGGGACATAATTTGCCTACTTGGCCACTGTTTAAAGAGAAACCGACACGTATAGAATATTCCCTCAAATTCAACGTAGCGTAGACACGTAAAATTTCCTATCTTAAAAACATTTTCCATTGTATTATATATATATAGATAGATAGATAGATAGATATAGAATATAGATATAGATAATATAACATTTACAACAAGCTTCCTGCAATCAAATTGTAGGCTCAAAGCCAAGTGAAAAAAAAAAAAATAACTATTCACTTTAAAACATCCACAGAATAAATAAGCACTATGACACCAAAATTATATTACTCACAAGCCAGTTTAGTGCCAAAGCTAGTTAAGCAAATGGCAAATGCCTGGAAGGCAGATAAGGGCTGCCTATAGTCCATTGTAAAAGTATCATCCCCTACTTTACCAAACTGGAGGAGAACTGTTTCTTCATCTCCTTTTCCTCCTGGTTGGCTTTGGTCCACAGTAGCAACCAGCTGAAAGTTCTTCACTGATGCCACTGTCACACGACCATGGAAGTTCAAGCACCAGCACTGCAAATGTTCATGCCATCTTGGAGCTTTATTCTTCAAGATTGTGTAGCCAGAAGCAGCATGTTCTTTACCGTGCATCTTATGGCCATCCAGAGGCAAGCTGTCTGAACGCATCTTATGGCCATCCGGAGACATGCTGTCTGAACTTTCGCCCGCTGACGAAACAGAAGACTTGAGTGAGCAAACCATCCTCCTTGGACCTCTTGATTTCAAAAGGTTGAACTTGTAGGAGACCTGCCCCAACTCAAAGTTACCTGCAGGAACTTGAGGACTTATCTGTTTGCTAGCAAAACGACGGCTAGCCCTGCCACTTGATGGTTTGGCACCACTATGGGGTGGCTGGCTGTCATAAATTGTGAAGTTGGTGCCAAGAAAATCCGAGCTGTGAAGACATTTCAGCAAAAAATTGATTATATATTCGATTAATAGTTTTTCCTTTAAAAAAAATTAGAGGAGACAAACTAATTCCAAGCTCTGAACAGATTTCAGCATAGGCATTAATACAAGCAGCAAAATGATTGACCATCATTTCCATCGAGAGTTTCTATATAGATGAGCCTAAGAGGGTTTAAATTATTAGAATTTCACCCATATTATTTAACTTTGGGTGTAAATAGAGGATACTATAATTCACTGTAGTTCAATATAAACAAAACAAACACGCTGCAAATTAAAATCATTTGCAATGGTTTGGATTTTTCAAAACCAATCAACTATGTTCCTAGACCTTTCTAGATGCAGTTTTGATCTTAAAAACAACACCATGATAAACCGGTTTGCGCCCCTGTTTCTGCCTCGAATGGTATTGATTATTGAATGACTTCTCAACTCAAGCTAATAGAACTGTTTTCCCTTTCTGCAACAAGCAAAGGTGTGGTTTAATTATAACAGTGCAAAGGTGTGGTTTATAAAAGTGGTCTTCATTTATTTTATTTCCTTTTACTGTTTATGGGTAAATTTCTTTTCCTTTTTTTTTTAATGGTTGGGGGTTTGGGGGCACAAAAGCTGTTACTCTTCAGTTTCTTGATTGAGCCAAAAGGAAATTCTAATTCTCACCAAGGCCACAAAAGAGAATAAAAGGTCAAGTTTAACAAAAAAAATATGTAGCACTAAGCTAAAGCACTCTGAAAATACAAACTGTCAGTAATAAAAGTGAACAAATGGCAGTATCTTACAAATACTAGACCTCACCATTCAACTAAATGTTAAAAAAGGAAGCAGAAGAAACTTTTCTATTTCTTTTCTGAAAGGGAATAATTTTTCTTTTTGTGGTAAGAAAGCTTTACCTTAACTTTCCAACATAAGCATTACTTCCTTGTGATAAGTCATCAGCATCGATTGATATTATATACTCAGTATGGGTACCACACCTATATCTCCTAGCTGCTAATAGAAACTTCCCTTTATCTGTGAATGCTGGCAATGTGTGGGAGGAGAAAAAGAGGCATTAAATTGCAGCACATCAAAGAAAACATAAAAGAGAAATCATAACTTGTGCATCATCATCAAGTTATAATTCTTGAAATATCAAGAAAAATAAGTCTTGTACTATCATCATTTGAATTTTTAATCATTGTCACAATCAAGTACTTCAAAAGTTACATTGATTTATTGCAATATCTCATGATATTCTGATTTTACTAATGTTTTAAAAGTCTCACAGATCTTTCAACCACTTGAAGATTTAAAATTTCACCTCCACCAAACATGTTTTTACAGTTAATAGTGTTGCTACAATCAATTGGTCAAGAATTTGAATTCTATAGCGCTATTTGATTTTTCATGTGACAATCATATAGCTATCCTACAAAGGAATATCCATTACACTGCAGGAAAAGTGAAAGGGCAAATGCAAAACATAAAGCTAACTGATTGCTAGTCTGTTTCACGATCAACCATATCCTGGAGACCTTCTCATCATATGTCTACTTAAGCTATGGCCTGTGCCACATATAGATCACTCAGAATGTGATGTTACATATAAGTCAAACAGAAAATTAATTTCAAGACCTACGAATTACTAGCAAATGAGTTTTACCAGATTAACAACTTAAGAATGGTTGGAGGTTCTTTCTCAGAAAAAAAACCAACACACTCTTTACAGCCTCCAATAAATTTAAGATGCTGCAAGACAAAGATGAAAGAACTAAGCAACTATGGACACCATGCTTTCATGCAAAATAATCAATCGAACTCCCAACATATCAGAATCTGTACTAAGCGGCTTCAAACAACTTATAGTCTTTTATTACCACCATATTGCACTTCCACGAGCACACCACAAGTCATAGATCCTTGCCCTTCAAGTTTCTCTTTTGTTATTTTAAGAAATCAAACTAGCTAAGATGAGTAAATTGAACAAGGAAGGTTCTATAAGTTGACTGAAGCAAGTCACGTTGGACTCAGTCTGGTCAACTAAGTGGTTAGAATCATGTAGTTTGACAAACATTTTTCGTTTGCATTTATTATAACTTAAACAAAAGTCACCCTACATGTTGACAAACTACAAAGCCCTTCAAACTTTTGTGGCTTTGGTGCATAAAAGTAAAGTTGTTTAGTAAAACACGAAAAGCTTGAGCTATACGCTTGACAAATGAGATGTTGTCCAGCTCTAGTCTATACAAATACATCATTGGATTTTATATTGTCAACACAGTACCCCGTAGGAAGAGCAAAGGAGATCATAAAACTCGGGCCATCATTCATTTTCATCTATCTGTAACACAGGCAAAAAAATACCTTCTACCAATACAATACTTACATGGTGTAAGGGCAAGATAGAGGTAAAACGTGGAGGTCTTCTTATTCCGCTTTATAAGACATTGGTGGGGAAGGTCGCGTGGTCCTGGCTGGAAGTCATCAAAAAATATCAAGATTGTCAAACTCCAACCCTCCTAAATTAATATGTCTAAATTCAATACAAACCAGACAATTAATAGTCATCAAAGGAACAAAATGTTAGTAGTCAAAATTACGTTGAAATCATTACAAGAAAAATTCATCATAATAAATTACCATCATTTATTGAGTAAAGCAATGCAGACATAAAACCATTTAACAAAGCAAGAGTTAGATTGAGGTAAATAGAGCTAAAATTCATCGTACAAACAAGTAATCTCTTTATCTGCTAAAAATTAGATGAAACTCCATCCACCTGTGTGTGCCCTGCAAAAATGATGACTACCTACTACTACTCATCTGAAAAACTCCCTCACAAAATAGACCAGTATTTCCAATTCTTCCATCTTTTGCACTTCACACACAGATAAAACTGCAATAAACCAATAACATCCACTCTCCCAGGAACCTCAATTACCGGATTTACACTCAAAATACCAATTTCTATTAAACTATTGCAGTTCCCCAAGCAGCAACAGAGCGCCAATTAGAATTTAAGGCAATACCCAATTGCTACCGCGGCTTATGCAAAAATCCCAAATGACTCACTGCAGATCCCCACGACAAAACGTAATTCACCACTCACCAATAAAGCCCTTTTCACTACCCACACTAATTGAACCATTCAATCATGTCTTAGACAACCAAAATCTCAATTAATTCAAAAATATTTAAAAAGTAAACAAATCCACGAGATTAACGAGTGCTCCCATAATTGCCAAAAAGTATTCAATTTTTTTTGCTGGCGTGTAAATTATTCAAGCTAAGCGCATCAATTAAAAAGGTAGTTCGGGGAGAGGGGAGAAAGCAGATGAGAGAGAGAGAGAGAGAGAGAGAGAAAGGGATCGAATATTTTGAAGCAGCACCTGTTTAAGGCACGAAGGGAAAGTGATTTTGCCGTTATGCGAAGGTGACCGTACGATCTCGCGGGTGGTGTCCCTCCACCGCTTGCAAACGCATGCGCAAGCGACGACGTTTTGGCGGTGCGGCCACTGCTCCTCGGCGGCGTCCACTCGGCGAATGATCTCTCCGAGGATCTCCGGCAGCATGGTGGACCACGCATTGCCGACCTCCGATTCCTCGCCGGCGGCGTCACTCCGGTCGCCGGCGGCGGAATCGTCGAGGGCCCTCACTTCCTTGAAGGATCTTGAGAATTTTCGAGAGCGGAAGACCTTCCTCAGAGACATGGCTAACGGTTCTGTAAAAACTTAGGGCTCATAAGAGCGAGAAAGCGAGAGAGGTTAGAGAGAGAGAAAAACACAGAACAATGAGAAGAAGAGAGAGAGGGAAAGTGTGTGTTTTACAGAGAGAAAAGTTAACGAGTGAGAAAAAACGGGGATAGGGGCGGTGACGGGGGAAATGGTAAAGTGACGTGCGGGTGATGGGGACGATAGAGGAGGGGGGTTGTGGCGCGCCGAATGACAGGTGCGTGAGGTTAGAAAAGCGTGGGTGGAAAAGTGTTTTTGTGTGTCTTTGGCTGTTGCCTGTGGTTGAATGTGTTGGTGTGATTTGACTTGGTCTTACGCTGTGTATTAATGTGATGTGATGTGGAGTATCGTATTCGTAATTTCGTATTGTATTATGAATGTATTATGAATGTATTTAACCCCCTTTCTTTTTCTGTTTTTCTCTTGTGTTTTTTTTTTTGACTTGTCATAAAACTCATACAAGTTGTCACGTTTGCTGTAATGGAATTGCAAGTGGCAAATTTTTCGGCTTTTTGTTTTTTCTTTTATGCACTTTTTTCCTCCAACTAGGACTTGGATTGTTGGAATTCTGGGATGGATTACTTGATATTTTGTACCTATCACTAATGTTTGCCAAAATTATAGTGAATACTATCTCCAGTTTTAAATATAAGAATATAGACCAGATATATGAGTTATTTAATAAACTCAAAAAATAACTTATTTCTTATATATAGAATCGGAGAGAGTATATTGTAATTAAAAATATGGATTGAATTTTTATGTCTTTTTTTATTTTGAAATTGTGTATACGGTGAATTTATTATTATAAGTTAGTTAATTAAACCTACAGTTTTTCATCACCCTGGGTATAGACATGGTTGATTAAGTAATTAATTGGTAACAATCCATAATTAATTAACAAAATCATAAAATAAGTCATATTTAAGGTTATAGAAAGACCAATTTATAATGATTCTTTTTGCCAATTAATTAGCTTATTCAATTAATTAGTCTCTTGATTCTCAATACAGTTTCTATTGTCTTTATGGATTAAATGGCCAATTGCTATTCATCTCCGTTTAATTGTTTGGATATATGGCATAAAAATCATGCAAATGTGGCAAATGTTATTTGATCTCTGATGGACGATAAATGTGGCTCTATTCTTATATTACGCGTATAATTAATTAAGGGGTTCAATTACTTTGAGTGTATATGGCACTTTAACAATACTAACGTGACTTGAATTTATTTTATTTATTGGTGGGAGTATTTTGGTAGGATCTGCCTCCACTATTTTTCTCACATTGTTTTTGGATTTGGCTAACTTGAATCATTAGATCAATACGTAATTTAAAAGTTAAATCATTGTACTAAATTTTAAATGTCTCAAAATATCAATAATTTTAACTTATGGTCCGGCCAGGATTGTAGCTTGGCCACATCAGAAGAAAATAAAACGGGATAAGGGCAAAAATCTTGCAGAAGTAACGAATCTATAACAAAAAGAACAACAAGCTATTAAAAGATAAAGGCTTAATTAACTCTCTAAAAGCCATTAGCTTTCTATCAATTTTTAACATTTTTCTAAATTAAAGATTTTCAAATATGTGTATTTTGTATGGTGGCTTCTAGCATGAGGGGCCTTGCAAGGCCCTCATGAGTGAGGGGGCAAAATGACCTAATATAACAGGTAACATGGGGTATAGTTCATAATATTAAAATATATAGTGCCAAAAATGTAAAATTTGGTAAAATTGCAAAGTAGTCCATCGAATTGCTCACACAGTTATTCTGGTTGACTTGTGAAAAACGCAGAAGATAGAACATGATCCAGAAAAAAACACAGAACAGTCTGAGTCTAGGGGGAAAAAAGCAAAAGTGAGGGCTTTTTGTTGCGTCTGAATCAACTCTCGTTCGGCCCCTAAACACAAACACGTTGTTGGTGTTGGTGTTGTTGTACTTGTAGCAGCACTATTCAATTCAATTTGATCGGTGGATGCTGCAATTGCAATTGAAAATGGTAACAATAAGGCTATAATCTAGTGTTTCTCCCAGCACCATCACTTACTATGCTCCCTCACCCCTATCACCATTTTCCCATTTCACACTCTCTCACCACTTTGAGTCCATCCTAGGGACCTAATTAAATTAGATCTGATTCTTGCGATTACCATTTTAGTCTTCTTTTTAGTTGAAATTAATTAATTAGTTAATTATTGTGTCTGTTTGTGTTGTTCCTCTCTATTTCTCCCATCTCCCCTCCCTCCTCCGCCCTGACCTCTTCATCAACAACTTCTCCGTCCACCTTCGATTGCCATTTCCGGCGACCGAGTTTCTCTTCCTCGTCAACAACCACCCTCCTCGACGCAGGTCCCATTCCCAACTCATTCGGGAACCTCGCCACCTTCGAAATTCTATGGCTCGCAGGGTGCAACCTCGCGGGTCCCTTCGCTTCTCTCTCCGGAGTCTCGTTCAGGTTCGGAATCTCGACTTGTCACAGAACACGCTCGACGGGGCCATATTGGAACCGGTCGTTGCAAGGTTGACCAGCATTGTGCAAATCAAGCTGCTACAATGTCACGTCGCACTATCATTTTACAAAATCTCGCCATCCACTTCACATTCCCTGTCCACTTGTTCATCCTGTTTTGACGAAGGAGTGAGGATCTGGTTGGAGGATGAGTGTTGGTTCTAGTGATTAATATTGGGAGATTTTACTCTCTGTTTTTGTAATAACATTTGCTTGTTGGGCATGTTTTTACATTTCACAATAAACCTGTTTTTGCAGGTTACTAACTAGTTAATTGAGTCAATCTCAACCATTAATTTAAATAATAATATATCTAACAGATCGAATCATCCCTTCACCGGTGAGGGCCTTGCAAGGCCCTTCACCTTAGAAGCCACCATTTTGTATATTGTAATTATATATGTCGAATAATAGTATTGTAATGAAAGATTATAGATCAATATTTTATGATAAGGACCTGCTTAATTATTTAAGTTTTAAAAATGATTTATGTTGTAATTTTTATTTTTATCAAAAAATATTATTGTAACTTATTTAAAATAAATTTTTCACGAAATATACAAAATTATGGTAATCTTTTATGGTAGAAACGTGCTTTAATAAAAAATATTATTAGAAATTAAGTTGGCTGTATAGATTATCACAAGATACCATACACTAACCAGTGCAAATTGAATCGACAAAATGTTATTGTTCGCACCTAAAACCATTATCTATCATTTTTTTTATCATACTGGTGTAATGTGTATCATGATTTCAGGACTTCAAATGCAAGGCATCATAATTTTAAATTAAACTTATCAGTTCTACATTGAACTAAGTGATCGTTTTCTTAAAAAAAAACAGAAAAATCTATTGAAATTATATCTGCAGTTCTTCATACTTTATTCGGGTTGACCCCAATTTAGGCAAAAATTAAAAAATAAATCAGTTTGAATCGTTACCAGACTCGTAGGGGTGGGAATAGGTTAGGTCGAACTAGATTTTACAAGGCATGTTGAAGTCTGGTTTGGCCTGTTAGTCTATTTAAATGTCTGATTCATGATAAGACATTCAAGTAGGTCATCTGACATACTTTTATATAGGCTAATAAGCTAACAAAAAAATATCTATGTATAACAAATTATAAACTATAAAGATTAAAATTATTATTATTTAGGGCATGAGACATTGGGGTGAGTAAAACTTTATAATGACAAAGTTTTACTTGTTTATATATTATATTATATTTTTTAAAAGTCTAATATAACCTTCATGATAATCTAGTTAAAAGTATATTTTTGCAATAGGGCATCTAAATAAGTCACCACTTATAGGTCAACATGTTTAAATATTTAAAAGGTAAAAAAAGTATATAATTTTAACACATTATAAAAAATATAATATAAAGATAATACTATCAAAAAATTCATTATCTATGTCTACTTAAATAGACCGACCTGTTAGGCTTAAAAGATTTTTTAGATAGTTTGAAACCTGACCTTTTTAGCTAAATAGGCTTTTCAAAAAGCCTTAGCCTGATCTATTTCATTTAAAAGCCTAGTTTGGATCTGATGTAGGCTAGGTCATAAGTCTCTGTTGAGCGGTCTGGTTTATTCCTACCCCTAATTACACCCGTACACATTTCAATGTAAACAGTTTTTTGACAAAAAAAATGTAAACATTTTCACATTTATTTGGGTCTTGAAAAAGACATCACATGGCAGAGAATTGAACAAATAGAAGATTCACTCAATCGCTCTTATCATTTGATGGCTTGTAGCCCAGTTTTAATCATTTTTTTTTTGGACGAGTGATGAAATTTCATATAAAAAAGGGCAGCCCAAATTACAAAGAGTAAATTATCAGTTTAATTATCGACATTATAAGACATCGACACTTTAATCTCTAGAATGAGAAAATAGATAAATTGGTCCCTGACTTCGATGACCTTCCCTCAAGTTAGTCACTCCATTAGTATTAACGACGCTAACGCGGTTGTGACATATTAAGTGCCACTATGGCACACACCATTGTGTAGTTAGTGTTGGAATTGTAGGAATGATACATCTTGGGCCTCTTATAACACGTTAAATGACATTGACATTCTTTTATAGGTTATTCTTTTCCATCATAATCCATCTTTTTGCTTCTTTGTTTTGTACCCTTTTCTGATTAGGAAAAACGTGTGTCATGATGTGTATCATAGTGGCACTTAACGTATCACCAGCAACATTAGCACTGATACTTAACTGACACTAATGAAGAAAGACTAACTTGATGGACAATCATCAAGTCAGGGACTGATTTGCCTATTTTTTATGCCAGAAACCAAAATGTCAGTGTCCAACAATGTCGAGCAACAAAGTGATGATTTACTCAATTACAAATTATCAGGCCATAAGAAAAAAACCAAGAGACCTGAACATGGGATATGCAAACTCTACATAACCGCAATAAATAAGCATGAGTTGCTGCCAACAAATTACGTTTTTTTTTTTGGTCCAACAACAAATTACGTTTAAGCTGAACCTAATTGGCAGCCAAATTTTAAAAAAAATGGTTTGGGTGGCCCAGTTATTCGGCCTGCCCTTTTTGCACATGCTTACAATTACAAATTTAGATCGCAAAAAAAGAAAGACCAAAATAAAAAGATCCCAAAAAAGAGGTAGGGTAATATTCGAACAAGTTTGTCAACCAACACATTTTTTTTAACCAACAATTGAAGTATAGAAATATTAAATTTAATTTGACAAAAAAAAAAGAAATAGTAATTTTAAATAGTTTATTAACACTTTATTACAACAAATATTTTAAGTACTAATTTGGGTTTAGCCATGACTCATTCGGGTTTAGCCATGGCCATGGACCGAGTTGAAAAATGAGAATGCAAGTACTTAATTTAGTTATAGCTCTAGTAAAATGACTTGATAATAATAAGAATAAGAATAATACTTGTTCACTGTCATTTAAATTTTAAATGATTTGTTTACCCAAAAATAATCAGATCTGGTTTCTCTAAAGTGAACAAATCACTTTAGAGTGTAAAATAATTAATCTCAATCATTGATAAAAAAATCAATGATAAATATTATAAATAAATATTTAATAAATCATAAATATGTTAGAATATTATCCCTTAATTTTTTTATTAACAGTTAAGATTACTTACTTTAGACAATTAAATCCAAAATAATCATAGGGATCGGGAGAGAAGAAATGGGGGCGTAAAGTAAAATAAATTCCATTTCATAAGCTGCGACGTGGACGGTCATGATTCAATCCCCAACCGCGGATCCCAACGAGCAGCTCTGCGGAGGCGATCAAGAACTCGATAGCCTGCTGCGGCGACAGCAACCCCACCACGCTCCTCAACGTTCTCAGCCGTAGATCATCCGCTTTCCTTATAATGCTTACCAGCCGTCCGATCTTCTCGTTTATGTCCGCCCGTGGGCCCATCATCTCGCTCGCACTGTCCTGCCACTCCGACAGCTCCTCCGTTATAGCATTCTCTTCTTTCACCTTCAATTTTTAAAAAAAAAATAAAATCTCCCCGTTAATATATATGTATTAATGTATACGCATAAGTAAGAATAAAAATGAAAAAAAAACAATATTGATTTTGATGGAAATATATCTATAAATATAGAGAAGTTTTGATAAACACAATTTTTTAACAAATTCCCCCTTGACATTGATGAACACAGATTAGATGTTTTTAAATCTTAGCTCTAAAGATGTAGAAATAATTGCATGGGGTAAAAAATAAAAAAAGTTGATAATGAAATAGAGTAAGTTGTCATTTGGAACAAGATTTCCTCACACTTTTACCGTACCCAAACTGAGAAACCAAATAATAATTTTATACATAAATATATATAGCTTTTTGGTCAAATAGCTTTACATCTTTTTTTTTTGGGTCAAATAGTAGCTTTATATTATTTTTTTTGGTAAAGTGAAATTGAAATTGACAATGGGTCAAGCCTAACAATTACACAGAAGAGACCCTCAATATATAGACCCTGAATAGATATGTTATAGCTATTCGATAAACATTAAACCACATATTATGTTCTAACAAACCTATTCAGCTACCAACTACCCAACTAACTGGCAAAAAAAATATAAATAACACAAAACAACAACAAGAAACAGAAAACAGATACAAAACCAAAAACACATCCTAACACAAACAACGGTGTACACAAATTTTGGCCCATTTTACAATCTCAAATAATTCAATTATCACTATAACCCAATTCATAAAACAGTATTTTTTTTCTGAAAAACACATTTTCAATTTCTCAGGAAAAATAAACAAACCATTCTCTTTTTCTTCCTTAATTAATTTCTCATAAAAAAAATAGTAAATACGAATAGATAGACAGACACCACATTTTCTAATTTATATTTAGTTTTCTAGTTCGTAGAACGCATTAATCAAAATAGTAAAACGGGAAAAAAAAAACAAGTGTGTTGAAGAGATTTATCATGCATGCTATAATAAAAAGAGGAATTAAAGGGTATGAATAATGTTAGTTAGTTATAACTTACGGTGTCACATTGCAAGTCGCTGACTAGACGGAACTGAGTGGGGGAGAGATCACCGAGGTCACCGGTACGGAGGCCACGGAGGATATCAATGATGTGAGACTCGAAGAGGAGGGATGATTCGGTGTAGATGAGATGGAAAGCGGTGGTGGGGCGCCAGCCGGTGATCCAGTGAAGGGATCGTTCGAATGAGGTGGCCCAAGGAGATGCCAACACGTGGAGTGGGTCCCTCTCAGCCGCCACTGACTTGGCCGTGTAGTAGTCCTCGTGGTGGGACATCACCTTCCGGATCAGCTCCTCCTCCGCCGCCATGTCGTTTTGGTCCGCCGTCGCCAGCTGCTGGACCAGCCGGTTCAACTGCTCGAACCATGACTCGTAGAATTGGCCGAACGTCATTTGAATTGAGAGAAAAGGGAATGGTTGGCTATATGGCTATGGACTTCTTGTTGTGTTGCCAATGATGGGTGATGCAAATTAAGAGTGAAGTGAAGAAGAGGGTTAATGTGAAGTTGTGGGTGGTGGTGATGATACGGTGGGGTAGAGGCGGGGTCAGTTTAGGGTGAAGACGCGTGGACACCTTACGTGTCATGCTCTCGTTTCGAGTCCTCTGCTTTCGTGTTTGCACTTCACTGGCCCTCAACATAGTCCATTGTCCTGTTATATGAACGCTTAATTAATTAAATTAATTAATAAGATCTCTTATTTTGTATTAATTAATTTGAGATCTTTGTAAACTTACATTGAAACAAGTTTTTTTTTTGGTCTTACAAGGGGGTTGGGGGGGGGGGGGGGTGGTGGGGGAGGGGGATGGGTGGGGGTCGAACCCCTCACCCTCAAGTGTCCTCCCGATGCATCTACCAACTGTGCTACTGAGGGAGGACACATTGAAACTAGGTTTGGCAATGGGGCCCGAACCCGTGGGTATCCATCCGAACCCGTCCCGATTTTGACGGGAAAAACCTGTTTTGACCGGGGGACGGGTTCGGGTTTTCCCCGCATTTAAAAGTCGGGGTTGGGGAAACTAATACCCACCCCGAACCCGCCCCCAAACCCGTCCCGTACATTTATTGCACTTATAATATAATATTTAATGCATTAATATTATAAAAAATTACATTTTTAATTCTTTATTTTTTCATTATTACTTGTCTAACAAAAGATATTAAAAAAATGTCTTAAAAAATAGAGTATTAAATTTCTTTAATTTTATCAAAATTAAAATTCTAAAATAAAAATTTGGATTCTAAAATACTAGGTGCGGGTGCGGGGCGAGGAAACCCAACACCCGCCGAGGGCGGGGATGGGTGTTGATTTTTCAACCCCGACCAAGATCGGGGTCGGGACAGGGAAACCCAAGCACTATCGGGGGCGAGGACGGAGAATGTAAAACCCGCCCCTGCCCCGCCCCGTTGCCATGCCTAATTGAAACAAGTTGAGAATATTAATTTTATAGATAGATTGTTAGTTTTTTTTCTTTTCTTTTTGAATTAAACCCACTGATACGATGATCAATATAAATGGGCTTTGGGCACCTAGTTTTGTTTAGTGTGGATAACACGGTAGACATTAACCATTAGGCCTATGATGGGAGGTGTCTATGATTAATATATTATATAATTTGGCTATATATGTCCCCTTTGTCGTCACGGTGATTACAACTTGCTCTACGGCTTGCCCCATTGACGGTCGTATACAGAGAGTGTAATTAGGTAAAGGAGGATTTGGTTTTTTAATTCTACAAGAACTTCATCACTGTACAAAAACTATCATAGTAAGCACAACCAAATCTTTAACAAGTAAATATTATCGGTGTTATAAATTCATATCGTATTAAATTTTACCTGCATCTTTTGAAAAAGGAAAATAACAATAACAATAACAAATTAAAGGAATTTAATTTCAGCTAATTTCTTTTTAGGGTGATCGAGTCTTATTGAATTTAATGTTGAGAGAAGGTCACATGTATGTGCTCATTGCTGATTTCATATTTCATTGGACATCAACAAATTATGCAGTCATGGTTATGGAAAATGATTGGCATTGTGTCCATTTGATGCGAAAAAGAGTGTGAATGAGTCATGCGTCGTTTTCCTTTGGAAAGGGCTTTTGTTTGTTTTTTGGGTCCAGCTTTGGAAAGGTTATTCATGCCAAACTTACTAGATATGCAGAAGTCATTACTATGTGGTAGCTACTAGGCCTTTTGTGATGTTGACCTAAATGAAGAAGTATGGGCGAACAAATGATGGGCTCGAAGTGTAACTTTGGGTACCATTTACTCTCCTTTTGGATGACCCAAGTATCTTAGCTATATAGGTCGTTGGTTTCCGAAGGATGAAGTGATGAACCATTGTGAAATGCAGCCCGGCACTAGATTAGAGTAGACACTTCGTAGGAAGGGAAAAAAAAAGAGACTTTGGTAAATACTTTTATAAAATATCCAATAAATTATTTAGCATTTTAAGTTTATTAATTTTGATTCTGTTAGTGTAAATTTACTCTATCATCAAACTATTAAGTGCTTGTTTAATGTGTTACAGCTTGTATATATTTGAATACAAGGGAGAAAAAAAACTACTTTTTCGTCAGATGTCCATAATTTATAAACTATATATTATCCAAACATATTATTATAAAGGTAGTGCTTTATGTCATGTGTGAATGTGTGTCTTTCCAGTCAAATTAAAGAAAATGAAATTTGACATCATTTTCATTGTTTGGCTACTCTTTAATGTTGCGGTGGAAATAATTAATTTTGAGAGAACTAAAATATTTATTTCAAGTGAATAAAATTGATTTTAAATGTAATGCCTATTAAATAAATTTAAAAATATGACATATGAGTATATATAAGCTATTTAATTTCATTAACTAAAAATGAATCTGTAATTACCGACATACGAGTATATATAAACCGTCGGTAACCAGTCATTTTTGACAGAATCTGTAATTCTTTCGTCGAAAAATATTACCGATGGAATTTTTAAAGAAACCGTCGATAATTACTGACGAAAAATTTTGTCTGTAATTACCGACAAAAATAGTCCATTGAAAAATGAAGGTGTTACTGACGGAATAATCCGTTGGTAAAACACACAAAATTTAAAATAAAAAAAAGAAGAAAAAGGGCACCTTCCTTGTTATTGGCCCCAACAGAGGTAGAGACTTCACCAGGTTCCTTGCCTTTGTTGGGTGGCCACCTCCCTAACATCCTTTCTTTCTCCTTCATAACCTTCTCTTCCTTTTCAAAAAAGGGTTCAAAGTGGTTCATAAGGTACAAAACACCCTCCTCATTGAAATACCAAACCCGAAACAACCTATTAAACTCGCGGTAATCAAATGACGAGGGATCATCATCATTGTTCTTCTTCAGCATGTGGGTAAGGCCATTGGCCACAACACAACCATGTTCAACGGTATCAACAAGGACACTGGATGCATTCACGGAAGCAAAGGCTTTGAATGGAGAGAGAGAGGGACATACCTTATGGTTGGAGAGCGGTGGAGCACGGTGGGGCCGGGGACGGTGGGGACCGCAGTTTTACGGTGGGGAGCGGTTTTGAGGTGGGGGATGAGTTTCTAAGCAGTGGGGGCGTGGTGGGAGCCGGGGACCGCGGCTGGGGATGGTTGGGCGGCGGAGATCACGATTCAGAGAGAGAGAGAGAGATGTCAAGAGAGGGAGAAAGTAGATTTGTAATGGGGGGCGGATTCTGATAAGTTACATTTTTACCGACAGAACATTACCGAAGGAAAATTCCGTCGATATTTTACTTTTACATTACCGACGGAATAAAAGGTGTCACCGACGGAAAATTTCAAACTCAGTCAAATGCACTTTTGTTGACCTGGGCGGGAACATTTTACCGACGGCCAAATTGGATTTACCGACGGAATTTCCATCGGTAATTTTTTTTACAGACCGCTTTGCTGCATTTTGCGACGAAAATTTCCGTCGGTAAATGTGTTTTTTTTTCGACAGAAAGTTTCTGTCGGTAAATTTTGTAGGTAAGAACAGTTTTTCTTGTAGCATGTAACACCAATTCTTCTAACAACAATTTAACTAAACAAACTTTAAACAAGTTAAACTATTATATCATCAATTGAAAGCATATCGAGTGAGAGTATAAAATGAAGAACTAATTATTCTTTTTTTTTCTAGAGAAGAACTAATTATTCTTGATTCATTTGATTTTATAAAGGCTCAATTGCACTTTTGGTCCCTCAGGTATTCTAATTGTAATAATCAGGTTCTTCCATCATCGTGTCGTCCAATTTTTAACACCACAGACACATGTGAGACTCATCTGACACTGGGTCACATTGACACGGTGTGTGTGTTGCCAAAAAACTTCTCATAGTAAGTCAAGTACGCACGTGATGCAACATATATATGTTGTTTAAAATTTCTGATATATGAGAATCTTTCCCATTAGTACTAATCACGGTAGCTTTACTCAGTGTCACATCAGTCACACGTGTGCCAATAAGCTCCTGACATTAAAAATTGGATGATACAATAACAGATTAAACATTTACATAATAATCAAGATTAGTTAAATAAAAATAAAATTGAATTATTTAACAATTCAATAAAAAAAGAAATTTAAACAGCTATATATGAGTAGCCCCGCCCGTACGTCATGTGCGCGGCTAAACTACTCATTAGTTAATGATATTGCCAAAAAAAGGTGTTAACATATCAAGCAAACCAAAAGTTTCATGACTCACGTGCTACTATTAATTAATTAATTATTAATTAATCTACAAAAGGACCCTTCTGAATTACACCCGTCAACCTCACAAAAAGCACCCAGCTAGCACCCAGTGACTCAACTATAACCCAACCAGAAGCCATTAAATTCCTCATTTCTCTTTCTCCATTCATATTATTAATATTTAGTTCAACACCCAATTAGCCTGTGACCATTAACACACACAGACAGCAGCTACATATATATGCCAAAAGGTTGTTTTTCACTTTTCAGCTAGTGAACCATTCTTCGAGGTTCGTTTGATGTGAATCATGGATAAGACTGCAATCAAGGGTACTACGTATATATAATATACCCACATCCATCAATTTTTTATATTAGCAAGTAGCAACTCATATTCATACACTTATATACGTACATTCAACCTGGAGACTTTATCATTTGTCTTATTTGTCAAACATAAATATGGTAATTACCATTAAAGCTATATATATAGTGGTAGCTAGCTAGCTAGCTAGGGTGGTGGTGATGATATCCAACAAATGTGTGTTTTTACAAATTACAATCCTCTAGCTAGGAATTGAAGCATGCATGAGTGGCAGAGACGGCACCTCCATTGTTAATAGTGGTAATTGCTGCTATTTCGGCTACATAACCTAAGAAAATGGAATCTATGTATGGAATTGTATTCAAGCATCTTATTGGCCTCGAGTCTTTTTGTACATCAGGGGTTAGATATTATATAGCAGGATCTTTTGGCTATCCAGGCTTCACTGAACAAACTTGCTTCCTTCCCTCAGCACAAAATGGCAACTAAGGGAATTGAAAATGCATGTGGGTGTGCACTGCCGTTAACAACATTTGGATCTTAACTAATAACTAGTCTTCCGTAGTCAGAGTAATGTTGTTACTTGTTACCCCCGTTAATTAATGGAATCGAATTCTTCATATATAACCACATTTTGTCACAAAAACTTTCCATGTATGTAGAGGGGTTATATATTTTTGGCTTAAATATGAATTTGGTAACTCTAAAAATTCGAGTTTTGAATTTAGTCCCTAAAATAAAAGTCAACGGTTTTTAGTCCTCTTAAATTTAAAGTTTTTGAATTTAGTCTCTCCTTTGCGTTGACCCATGCCATGTCACCCTAAAACGCCTACGTGGCACATTGTCCTGACCACGTCATTTGACACGTTATTTATTTACAGGAATTAAAATCAAAACATATTTTTATAGGGACTCTCCTCCACCACCACCACCATCTCCTCTCTCTTCTCCACCACTACCCCCTCCGTCTCATAAACTAAATAGGTACAATAAACCAGAGGGAAAATAGGAACAATAAAATCATTGCGTTATTAGCTAAGAGCTGGTTGCTTATGAATTTCTTAATTTGTAAACTTTGAAAGTAAAATCCTCCTATGCGCACATAGAAAGTGAAAAAGATATTATGTAGTTCAATATATGATAAAGATATGTTTAGTTTCATTGGTCAAAATCTTAGACTAACCTCAATTATTAGCGTGATGATTTCATAAACAAGCCATTTTAAGTGATGAGTTATTGCACACGACTGATCGTTGCCATCATTTCATAATTAGAACTCATATATATTTGTCTCTTTTAGACTATAGTAAGTGCATGTTTGGAAACCAAAGAGTTTGCAAAACTGGATTTGGATTAGAACTAACAATTTGTTATTTTGAAAAAAAAAATGTTTTGGAAAGAGAAAATTTATATTGGGAAGAGCAAACTTAAGTTTGCAATTGGAATCCAAACATAGCTTAAAAGTGATTGAAGCAAAATGCTTAAAATAGACTAGAGCATGGGATGAATCAAGAGTAGTTATATTTGTCTTAAATGAATATAACTCGTCTAAAATTTGGGCATCTCTAAGTCACACAACCTATTTAATTTAATTTCCTTAACATTTAAAGATGTCCAAATTAAAGATCAAATTCATTTTTTATCTTTAATTATTGTCAACAATTCAATTTTTTCTAGTAGTACTGAAATTACTCGTATCACCAAAATAGTAAATGCGCTTCCCGATCTACAAAATATTTCTCTTTACATTCAATATACATTTTAGACCTAATTAACTGAAAAACAAGCACACCCGATCGAAGCTGATTCATTCAACTTCACAATTAATTAATCAAAAATGATTCTTGGACACCCATAAATCCCCTTGAGATAAGAATAAAAGAGATATAAATGATAGATGTAATAAAAAAATAGAATGATAAAAAAAGAACCAAAATATTACATAGACCACCTACATACACCAGTCCCACATCTTTTTTTTTCCTCATTTAACTCATTGAGATTATGTGTGGGAGACATGATTGGGTGTCGAATCATCATAACTCAAGATAAAGATATCAAATGGATGTTGAAAATTGAGAGTGGTTCAAATATTATTACTTTTAATTAATTGAGATTTGAGGAAGACACACACATAAAAGGAGAAAGAAAACCCATACCCTGGACCCCGGGTGTGGTTGCAATAACCAAAGAATTCATAATTCTACTGACTCTTGAGTCCTTGACTGGAAAGTCCTCACTCCTGATCAAGTCTATTTATGACCTAATGCTCATTAATTTGCTTCTTTGTATCTGTGCTAGCTAAGAGAGAGAGAGAAGAAGAAATAAAATCTGAGAGTTAATGGATGGATTGGATCTTTACCGAGAAGAAAAATATGAATATGTCATCTTAACTTGACCAGTGACAGAAATATGGCATAAAGGTGTGCAACCCCTGGCAGGCCGAGGTTCCAAATTTAGCAACCAATGACCAACACACACACACCACTTTTCAGGTTTACCCTCCAATCGGATTCCCTCTCTTTCGTTTACAAAATTGATGCTCTCACTTTTCAATTATTATTATTTTCTATTCACTATATATCACTACACTACACTACACGACACACTACTGTCTCATATACTCAAATATCCCTATACTATACCCTCATCATCACACCATTCTTCTCATCAGGCCACTCATCACCTTCTCTCTCTCTCTCTCTCTAAGTGGACTGGTCATTCACAATACAACTTTTGAGAGATATATAGTTGATCTCTGTATCTTTTTAAGTTTTTGATGATATATATGTATGATTTGAGTAAGACAGTTTCTTTTTGAGAGGTTCTGTGGCTGAGGAATCAAAAAAAGAAAAAGGAGAGGAGACAACATGAAGAGGAACACTAGTTTGAGCACAAGCTTGAAAGGAGGAGGTTATAGTAGTACTTATAACAGTCCTTCTGTTTCTGTCACCAAGAGTTCCAGCTATGCCAACAACTGCCACTCAGAGGAGCACTACATGAATGGGTTCCCATGGCCACCAAGGTCATACACTTGTAGCTTCTGCAGGAAGGAGTTCAAGTCAGCTCAAGCACTTGGTGGACACATGAATGTTCACAGGAGGGATAGAGCAAGGCTCAGACAATCATCCCCAACCCCTGATCAAGGTCAAGTTCATCATCCTATTCCTATGCTCAACCTTAACCTTAACCCTAACTGCTCCACCTCATCTCATTTGTCCTCTAATAATTCCTCTTCTGCAACAACAACAACAACAACAACTCTCATCAACCCACCCACTTGCACATTGCCATTGTTTGTTTCTCCTAATAATATTCCATCTTCTGCATCACCTTCTGGGTTGAATAGATCATGGGTTGTTGTGGATGGTATCTTGTTGAACCCTGCTTTGAGCACAAAGACCTCATCAGAGCCCATCATCACAAGATCCTCCTTATCTGGGATTGGAGAATATGATCATGCTTTTGCAGCACGTGAAGAAGAAGGGTGTGGAATGTTGAAGAAGAAGGGTGGTGATCAGATCCTTAGGATGGACTTGGAGATAGGTTTGCCTGCAAGAGAATATCATTATGATTTAGATCTGGAGCTTCGTTTGGGTACTAACTACTCTTAGGTGATCACAAGATTGTTTAACACTTTAACTTTGACATAACTATATATGTTCAAATAGTTAAGGTTTAAGTAAGATGCAGAGAGAAGATATTGGATCGTTATTTGATGTAGGCAGGGTCATTCATATGCATGTCAAATGAAATCTATCTATTTATGTTTACGATTATTCAGCATCTTAGCTAGAATATTCTATATATATATGGGAGCATATCAAGTGAGAGGTACATCCCCTATATATATATATATGTTTAGGAAGGCTTTCACTTCTATCACTTAGTTAGTACAGGTGAAAAGCTTTGATCTTATTATCATTTCCTTTATAATCTTAAATTAGTACTAAATTTTCTACTCCCAGAGAATGATCGATGGTTTCAATATATTTTAATGCATATTTGTCCCTCCTGAACCATCTTTTGTTTGTGTGGAGAATGGTACATACTAACACCTTTCCTAAAGCTAGTTGTGATTATTCAGTTCTTCTATACTTGGTGTATGGATCCGTTTAGGTTACTTGTAACTCAGCTACATATGCAGCATGTTTAGTATTTTGGTTAATATTATTTTAAACGCAAATGGAAAAAGGAAAATGTTTTTTAGACATTATAATTCTAACGAGTGTCTACAACCAGAGAGATAAAGTGATAGATCATGTGATAGATGATATGATAAGAAGAGAGAGATGAAAAGATATTAGGGGTGTTAAACAGGTGGTGATCGACACCATAGAGCATCTATGTATCAATGTTCTTGGAAAAATAATGCTTCTACCGACACTTTTCACCAAAACAAGTTTTAAATTGAATTGTTTTTGAGACCTCGATCTAAAAATTTAAAACAAACATGCTATTATTTTCTTGCACATATATTGTGAGTTTAATTAACATAATCTAATTATTAGGGAATCAATTTGTTCTCCTCCTGAGCAAGTTTTCCAATGCAATGAAAATGGTAATCAAAGTATTAATAAAATATGAATTCCGTTGTCCAACAATGGCTCTTGCAAGTAAACATCAAGTTTCGGGTGATATATGCTTGACAATTGACAAGAGCAAGCATAAAACAAAGTTTTTTTTTATGACAATAAGAGAAGTGAGATTGCTCAAGGCATTGTATATTGTTTCACATCCAATGACTACATGATCTCAATAACACATGCAGTTTAAGCAGTGATCACTGATATTTCAATGCAAACATAAATTTCTGTTGAACATTATTCATTGAATTAATCAGAGACATGAACTGTTTACAACATTTAGCCATTTCCATATTATATATATCAGCATGTCATTAATGAAAGTTTTGAACAGTTCTTCGATGAAGATCATAATTGATCGACATTAAACATGGAATTGAAATTCAGCCTTACAATATTACGAGTCATGACGTACTTTATAGTAAAATTATATATTTATATGCAAAACATTTACTCTGGCATTGGGGCATATATAACATTATTGATACAAGTTCCAACACAAACCTCATTATGGTTACTGTACAAAACAAATGTCCTATTTGGGGCCACTACATTTTAAAGTTAAGTTGTTCCAACTGATCGCATGGCAATGAGATGTGTATATTATAACATAGTTTTTTCATTTGTTTGACTAGCTAGCCTCTTCACCATATTCGGCACTTGGAAAACGATGTGGGAAATTTAGAACAATCACGAAACTTGCCAATGATATCCTCTGTTTGCTTTTGCTGATTAAGCTCCCAAATGACACTTTGCACGGAGACACATTTACACACACGTGTAACTAGTCGAAAAACTTGTACAAAATATATATGAATCTTTTTCTTAATATAAACAGTAAAAAAATTTCAACAAACATAAAAAGAACTTAAAAATGACACGTGATTAAGACTTAATTTTTTTATATAGTAATTAATTATTGTTTATAGAAGATAGTAACTTTATTTAATATTTTTTTTCTGGTGGTTTGAAAGCCATCCTAAGGTGGATTAAAAAAAAAGCCTCATCAAAGAGAACAAACAATTTTCAGAAAGGAAAAATAAAACAAAGAATGTGTGTAAAAAATAAATATTATATTGAAAAGGCAGAAAGAAACAAAAAGCTGCAAGGTTATGATCAGTAATATCTACCTTCAGAACAATATCTGAGAGAGAGCCAAACAGAGATTTCATTTCATTAAAAGCGTTGCATGATTTTGGTACCCCAATTTGATGGCATCCAGTTCTCTTTGTTATAGCAACACAAACATGGCCATGTGAGCTGCCAATCTCACTGGATATTGCCCCGATTGATGAGGACAATTCGTTTCACTAGCTACTTGGCAGTCTTGGCTTATTCTCTCTTTTCATTTTCAAAAGAATAATAATGTTATCTATATAATATGAAATCAAAATGAAACATTTATAGATTATATAGTACTTTTTTTCTTTCTAAATACATAACTAAGCATGTAACATGTTCAATAAAAATTAGAAAAATGATTGGTGGACACCCAATGCCAATCTACCACTAGAGAGAGAAAGAGAGAGATGAGAGAAAAGTGATAAAATAATGTGATATGTGATGTGATAGTTAGAGAGAGATAGAGAGAAATGAGAGGTGTTGGATGGGTGGATATATTTTTTGGGTGTATGTGTATCATTGCTTTAAAAATTATTTGTCCTTTTATACAGTTATATAAAAAGCAACATATGAGGGTACAAAGGGTTCATCATTCAACTTAGAACATGAGGAAGCTCTGTTTTATTTATTTTTCAGTAAAATTAGTGGCACTGATTGTAGAAAGGGAATCACGTTTTAAGGAAAAGAAGGTGTCCTTAACCTTTAGAAAAATGATTGGTGGACACCCAATATCAATCTACCACTAGAGAGAGAAAGAGATAAATGAGATAAAAGTGATAAAATAATGTGATATGTAATGTGATAGTTAGAGAGAGATAGAGAGAAATGAGAGGTGTTGGATGAGTGGATATATTTTTTGGGTGTATGTGTATCATTGCTCTAACCTTTAATATAGATACTTAATCATCATATTGGACAAAGTGCCCCACTCATCAAAACAGAGTTTCTTTCCTTCAATGTAATGAAATGACAAGTTTTTAATTAATTATGACAATAACAATGCACTATCGTAGTCTTTTCTCATTAGGTACAGTGGACTATATATGGACTAAATAATGTCATAATATTCTATTGTGAATCATATATAAAGATAAATAATTTAACTCTAAATCTCCCTTAATGCTTTGATATATAATTTTTCTTGTTTTCTATTTATCTCCAAGACTATTATCCAATAATCAATGTTCGGTGCGTTTATGAATCTTCTTCACATATACTAAAACATGACAGGAATCTAACTTTTTTTTTTAACTCAGGTATCCTCTACATGCAACTGTGGAGACTAATTCCTCGAAGTACTGAGATTCATTTTAGAGGTTGACCTCTCCCAACAAATGCTTTTTCATACACATAGTTAGGTATCCCTGACATCATACTTAAGGGACACAAGTATCTACCACCCGTAACACCATGTTGGTAGGAATCTAACATTTTTGTACACAATAGGTGCTATCGCTATTTTTTTCTTAATTAAATGATATCGTTCGTAATCCTATTTTATCTTATGTTACCAGTTACCACCAATGAATTGTAGTATTCTCCTCTCAGCATTTTCTTATTAGTTTTTCACTACTTAAAGTATTCAGTTTCATATCACATTGCAGGTTTTCCAATTAACTAACTATGATGTGATAAAATTTTGATTCAATTTCATATTTCATATATAGGTAGTACCACAGCAAAGGGTTGTGGCCGTGGAGTGTGGAGTAATCAGGTGAGGAGTGTTTGTAGAGATGTTAGTGTCCTTCCTTGAGTTCTGATTGAGTGCCAATCTTGAAAATAGTTTGGGATCTCATAGTTCTCTGTAATACTGTGAACTGATCAAGACATACCATTCCATTTAAGGAAAGGCCATCATACCCATTTGACACCCAGACATTGTCGGGAACATATAAGCCATTAGATTTGTGGGGGGGAAAAACATCCCTCTCAAGACCCCACTTGGAAACATATTTATGGGAATAAAAATTGAAATGAAAAACCATGTTAGTTCACACATGAATTGATTGCTTACGTTCCATCATATCCATGACTCCACATCCCATATGTCACTTCATTTTCTTGTTTATTTATCTATTTATTTTGTTGCTAATTTTGTCCTTTTCCTTTCACTATATTAAATTCAGAAAATTGTGTTTGATATAGAGATAGATGGGATAATATAGTGGATGGGAAGAACCAACCTTGTGTCATATTCGTTATCTGTGACATACACAACACATATTAGCTCTTTCTGAGATACTATTATCCTTGGCGTAAGACAAAAACTTGAAAAATGTGCTACATTACATAACAATAACATAGTAACCACACTAGATGTAAAGCTGTAAGAATCAATTCTCTGTGAAGAAGGTTGCTGCCTATAAATCTAGGCCAACAGATGCATCAATCAGAGACCGTATATATGCATGATGCCTCTTACACACACAGGGGCAGGGCCCATGCCCTTTTCACAACAGCCCACAAAAGCTTGGTTGAGGTGTTAAGGATCAGAACACACAACTGCAAATGTCTAAGCTTTGATTTTAAATGAGTTAAATATTACTGTGGAATCTTGTTAAAGCTTGTGCCAGGCTCAGGCATGCCTTGACTTTAATAATGGGACATAGCTAATCTCTTTAACTTCCTTAATCCTTTTTCTTCCAAACAAAAAGTAGAGCTTACAGTAAAAGATTTAATTAAAAGACCAGTGATATTACGTGCAAGTTTGGAAACACGTCCAACACTCTTCCACGGCACGGTAGACTCGAAGCTACAAGAGATAGCTTCCGCCTTGGCACGGCGTAAGTTGTTGAAGACTTTTTTTCAAAGCAAGTCAGTAACACACTGTGATACAATACATGTTTAAAATTTTTGACCCGACACAATGCCAAATTGATCCCCACGTAAGCTCAAGGTAATAATATTTGGATGGTATAATAACATAAGAGTGTGTTTGTTTCAAGGTAATAAAAAATATTCCTGGGAAAGTTGATCTGGGAATGTAACATTCCATGTTTGGTAGAAGTTTTAAAAAATTATTCTCGGGTATCATTAATTCCCGGGAATATATTTTATTCATAATTTCTCTCTTTTTCATTCCCATGAAGAATGGTGAGTATATCATATTCCCATGGAAATATAGGTAGTTTTAATATTCAACCAACTATAACTCTCCACTTTCATCTCATTCTACTACATTTTTTTTTTATTTTTGATTTTTTTTAAATAAATAAATTTTAAAAATATTCCAGGGAATATTAAGTACTTACCAAACATTTAATTGGGAATCCTATTTTTGGTAATAACATTCCCAGTAATGTCATTCCATGGAATATGATTTTATAACTTGAAACAAACGTTCCCTAAGGATCTAATTGCAACAATTGGAAGACCTAATTGGATCAATTGAAAATTGGGTATACAAATCGCACAATCGCGATAACTTAGAACAAAAAATGCAATTAAACCAAATTAATTTATCCTATATAATATAATTTTAAAAAAATTGGGGGGGGGGGGGGGGGGGGGCCATGGCCCCCTCCTGTCCCTTCTGTGCTCCATGTACGCCTTCCTCTGTTCATTTGTTCCTCTGGGTTTTTAGCGTATATATTTCGAAAATTAAATTTACAGTCCTCAAATATGGTTCAGCAACAAAGAATTAAATATCTCCTTAACCTGTGTTATTGGTTCACAGCATCACCACTTTCACTGATGTCTTGTGAAAGTCAAGCAGTTGATGTCATCTATTTTCGTGTCTATTTGCACATCATTGCGGGGGGGGGGGGGGGGGGGGGGTGTTTGGCTTTCCAAGATGATCGTTGAAAGCAACAGCCTGCAGGTGCAGGTGGTACATGCTCTCCATGAAAATGGTCAACAAATTACCTATCTCATTCATTCAAAATATATATCGCCGGTAGTTTGGTGGTTGCAAATTTGGAGGTGTAGCATGGATATTAGACTCTTCAGTTAAGATGTACTCCCTCTAGTCCTAATATAAGTAACAAGTTACTTTTTTGGTTCATTGAATAATTCATGTATTTGATCCATATTATGCACTAGATATATGAGTTATTCAATGAACCAAAAAAGTAATTTGTTGTTTATATTAGGACAGGAGGGAGTATCACTTCTCCGCTAATGATGAATTACCTTTTTTTTTATATATATCTTGGGGAGACAGATTTCTTTCCACCCAACCATATTGTTATTTAATCAAACTCAAATGGAGTAAATTTTCACACGTCACATTCAGTAAGACTTCTGCTTTCCTCTGATTTGCAAAGATATGTGCAATTATTTTGGTTGGTTATCATGTCTCTGCGCTGGGTAAAATAACTACATGTAACAATAGCACCAAATTGATGATCCAAACATTAAGCTTGTCAAAAATCTCGCCAAGTTTTTGCTTCAAATTTACTTAGGGCATAACAATAATCTTTTGCTTTTTTGGTTGAATAGAAAAGTAGGAAAAAGAAACATAAATGGATCAATGTTTAACTTTTATAATGCAAAACATTGAAATTGTCCAGATAAGTACCCAATAATAGATTTAATGTAACTAAGTTGTTTGGATCAAAACATCAATATTTGCCCACACAAATTAGATAATCAATTACGTGTAATATAATAACAATTATTTGACATCCAAAACCAAATCCATTTTCCTTTTTCTTTTCCACACAACAAAAAAAAAAGAGTAAAACTTTTTCATTTTTTTACAGGATTTTGCACTTTCTTTTCTTTATTTCTCCATCAAATCATTATAGTCATCGTTTTTTCTATATATCACTCTTCTCTATTATTTCATCCCATCCCTCTCCGCATCCAAATATAGATAAAAACTTTTCAAGCCCATGGTCATTGCAAGATGTTGTCGGAATGCATGTGCCTTTTAAGGCCCCTTCTTCCCCCCCCCCCCCCCCCCCCCAAATTTCTAGTCTCACCCGCTCTCCAAGACAAATTTTTTAAAATGACAAAATACCCCAAGGACGCTGAGCTGCCCATCCCTTTGGCAGTGTTTTCATACTTAACAAAAATTTAGCTTCTGTAACGTTTAGTTTTCGTAATGCATTGACAAATTTAAAATGTTAAGGAAACTTAGTTTCCATAATCTTTAATAGATTTTCAACAAGTTTCTGTAACGTTAAATGATACGTGTTCAAAATCCTCACAAATTGGAGAGAGGGTGGGACTAGAAATGGGTGGTGGGAAAAGAGGCCGCCTTTTAATATTCCAAATAACTATAGAGGGAGGTTAGGTTTCATCACTACAATGAGGACGAACCAATGTAACTATGAAAGATGAATCCCTCACAAATGCATCTGAGCAAAATATTTTCTATTTGTATATGTCCATATTAATAAGGTGGCTAACATATACACAACCAAAAAGTGGCCAACTATATGCACCTCGATCCCCTGTTTTTCTGGGGTAAATTGCTCTTCTATTTTCTGATAAACTCAAATTACACTACATTCCCATCTATTTTGAATAAAAAATAAACATCTTCAACTGAGAGATTAATATGTTGTTCTACATTAGATCTGTGTCTAAGAAACAACTTCTCAACCAACATATGTAAATAAGCTAATCATTGTTGAACTAAATCTTTTTGTAGGTTTAGAATGAAATGGTAGGATTGTCTATTTGAATCACTAAACTGGAATAAATAGCAAACGCATAGGGAAGAGATGAACCTTTATACATCAGTCAAGTAGCCAGTAAAAAGAATTACAGAGATTTAATTAACCACCAAACCAAGCAAGTGTAGATTTTCTTGTGTTTTAGGGGGAAGGGTTTAGAGGCATAGATGTGCAAAGTCAGACAGACAGCCACGACACAACCCAGTAGAGAGAATAAAAGGAACCCTCGCTTCACAGAAAATAAGAAAAAACAAGTCAAGGTGAATTGATAGTTTATTGCATACCATCATGACTCTTGACTTGCATTTTGTGGTTGGAATGTTACCAAAAAGGTTAATTTGAAGACAGAAAAAATGCAGGGCAAATATCTGTTTGAGAATTCCAGTAATATATAAACATTCTTTCTTGAGTTGCTCACGAGCTTGGAGTTTTTGGCTTCCCAACATTTCCTATATGACTCCCACATCCCTTTTGGAATTTGAAGTGAATCTCAAAGTAGTCCCACTGATGGCTGCAAATCAAATTCACAACCTAGAGAAAACCATGAATATTTGATGCATCATAGCTAATATTTTTGGCGAACCATTGCCTTACTCAACCTGAGTTTGTTATAAGTCCAAATGGCATAATCATATTAAGACATTCAAACATGGTCTGCGATGATTTCTGAATAACTACCTCTAGTCATTTGGATAAACAGTAAACAATACAATTCTGTCATATTCACTCTGTAGAGAAAACCTTGAATGTTGGTGCACCTCTGAAGAACCATAATGCACTTAAACTGAAGTTGTTTTAAAGTCCAACAGTACTTTCAATCTTTCATATCAGACACTAAGGTGAGATTAGCAAATAATTCTGAATATCTCACTCAAGTAATAAAGTCAAAGTTTTTTTTTTGTGTAATAATAAGCAATGACAATTTATTCACCAATTGCAAGTTTTCTTCGACCTTATGACTCTTTTCACTCATAAACCATTCATTTCCATTTTTTCCAAGTAAGCAACGACAAACATTCAACTGCATAATCTAATCAAAGCTTCACATTCACAACCGCAACAGTAATAATCAAAGCTAAGGAGGCAAACCACAACTACATAACACGCTTCATTTTATGCTCCAAAAAAAAAATCGCCGTCTTACAAGTTACAAGCACCGATCAAATCAAAACATCGGTGAGGTATTAATCAAGCATTGCGAATTGCAATAACAATAATAATAGTAGTAGTAGTAATAATAACAATAAAACCCTAACCTCATTTGAGAGCTTTGTGCACGGCAACAGAATCAGACGAATTAGGTATCTCTACTACTCCCTTGGCTCCCTCCTGCTGCTGTTTGATGATCGCATTCCTCTCGAACTCGCGATACTTGTTAATCGAAAAGGTGCAGATCACTGAAACGATCGTTAACAACGACACGGCAATGAAATTCGATACAAGTCGCGAGCAAACGAATTGGATAGAGAGAGAGAGAGAGAGAGAGAGAGAGAGAGAGAGAGATGGGGAATTGGAATACCTGCGGCGCCGACGAAGTAGATGAGACGGATCATTTTGGGGCCGGGGGGGCCGGACACTTCTTCCCCGGTCATGTCTCCGCCGCCGGTGAGTGGTCCCTTCTCACTTCTCCGCTACTCACTCACTTCGCTGAGTTCGCTCGCTGTTCAGGTTCAACGGTTCAACCCTTGCTTGGAAAGCAACTCTCTCTAAACCAAGTTATTAGCTTGTATATGGTTTCTTCTTTTCTCTTTTGTAATGTGTAAACAAACAGATTATTTCATTAAATAATTATTTTTTAAGAGTTTTTATTTAGTTGTTTTACTTTTAAAAATAATTAGTTAAAATCTAAAAAAAATTGACATTTAATTACAATAAAAAGCTATTTTTAGATACTATTTTAAGAAAAACTTAGTTATAATGAATACGATAGATAAGAGAGAATATTTAAAAAGTAATTATTATAATTATAAATAAACATAAATTAGTTTTTATTTTATATGCAAGTTTCTAAAAAATAATCTAATGTAAAAATTACTTATTTTTATTTTTTAATTTATTTTTATTTTTTAATTTCAGACAAATAGATCCTTAATTCCAAGATTGAACTTTGAATTAAGGTTTTGATCAATAAGTCCCCATGGTGGGTATCTACTAGGGAGAGTATCCATGTGGTACCCATTGGAAGCTCATTTTTCATATTACCTATTTGGTACTCAATCTCAAGAGTATCTATAGAGGTACCTTCTCTCTCCTCTATTTTGTATGATCCATTTAGTATTTGTGGATTATAACAATATATAGAGTTATTGGTGGGACATATTTAGTAAATTTTTTAGTGGTATTGTATTAGAGGGATTGGGTTCTTATAATGTACTTGAATTGAGAAAGAAAAAATTAGTGATATGTATACATAAGATTCACTTGGCCACTTAAGCACCCAACTGAGGGAGTTCCATTAGAGATACTCTAATAAACAAATTGCATGTATGACGGGCAAATCCAAAAAGATCTTGAATCTACACATGTTTTTACGTAGTGGTAGAACAATATAAATTGCAAAAAATGGAGCTCCAATTAGGTAGAGAAAGTGTGTTTGGATAGAGTAATTTAAGGGGATAATGTAATTTAAGTGGAGAATTAAAATATCCCACTCAAAATTACTTTGTTTGGACAAAAAATGGGTAGAAATTTAAAATAAAACAATTTTATGGGGTATTTTTTAACAATTTTATGTGTCATGCACATCAACGTAATTAGCATCGTTACTTGACTGACACAATGAAGAGACTAATTTGGCAGACGATCATCAAAGTCAGACACCAATTTACCTATTTCTTCATACCAGGGACCAAAGTGCCAAGCACCCTATAATGTCGAGGACTAAAGTGATGGTTTACTTATTTTTTTGGTAGTGAAAAGTGAAAACAATATATGCAAGGCTAGCCTTGAGGGTGGGCAAAAAGAGCAACTGCACGTGACTCCATTTTTAGAGTGCATCAATTTTTTTTAATGTAATATAGTAAAATAAATTTTTAATATAACTAAATTTTGTGTCATAAACATCTTGAGATTTAAACAAACTTTTTAATGGTGAGTTCTTTGAAGACATTTAGTTGTTTTCTTAATGTATGTACAATTTGTAGAATAATATCAACTATCCTACTAGTTGGGGCATTTGTCGAGAGAAGTTTTTCTAAATTAAAATTGTTAAAATTTTATTTGCGATTTATTATGTCGCAAGATAGATTAAATAATTTTGTTTTGATTTCTATCAATTTTTTTAAAAAAACCTTAATTATGAATGGATTATTAATAATTTTACAGCAAAAAATACAAAAAAGTCCTTAAATAATTATTAAAATATCATTTACTCAGTTCGTTTAAACACCTAAAATTTCATGTCTGACCCTAATTACACGGAGCTGCAGTACCAAATTAAAAAATGGGTGGCCGGCCCTGAATACATGGAGCAGCCGTTCCAATTAAAAAATATGTTTTGACCAAAATAAAAAATATTTTTAGTCATTAATAAAATCATAGTCATGTTAACCATAAAATAAACATCTTTATAATATGTGGCATGGAGTATACGGTATACCAGCGTAAGTGTACCGCGTGTTTGGATATGACCGAGATGCCGTTGGAGGAGAAAATTGTAGTTCAGGCAGTGGTGAGACAAAAAAAAAATGTCGGTGGGTATTTGTTTGGTAAACTTGAGCTGTAGTAAATAGCCACTTTAGTCCATGAGAGTTTTAAATAGTACTATTTTGGTCCTTGACAGATGCAAATGAGTCACTTGGTCTCTGCCATCAGAAAAGTAATATTTTTAGGGACTAAAATGACAATTAAGTAATAATTTTTAGGGACCAAAATAACAGTAAATAATCACTTTCAGGGACTAAGGTGACTAACAATTGACAGGTGGGGACCTTTTTATAATTTCTCATATGTCAGGGACCAAAGTGACACCGGCTGACACTATGAGAGACCAAAATGAATGTTTACTCTTTTGAGTTGAGAAAACTTAATTCTGTAACGAATACAATTAATTTTGGAGATGTGAAAACATTAATTTTTTTGGCTTAATTGCACTTTTGGTCCCTCGGTTATCGTTAATGTGATCTAATTTAGTGTCAAATTCATCTCACATGTGCCACGTAAGCTTCAAGTGTTAAAAATTGGACGAAGTAGTGATAAAGAGACTTGATTGCAACAATTGTGATAATTAGGGGACCCAATTCGCTCAATTGAAAACCGAGGGACCCAAATTGCACAATCAGGATAACTGGGGGACCAAAAGTGCAATTAAGCCTAATTTTTTTCAATGAGTAAAATCTATTTTAGGTTGATATCTACAGATTCTTTAGATTTATAATCTAAAAAGTAATTCTATTTTATTAACCCAAAGATAATTAATTATTTTAAACTCATTTTTAAAATATTATTTCTTAAATATAAATTAATCTTTTACATTAATTCATTTAAAAATCAATTATTTTAGTAGTATTTTTAAAAAAACTTATTTTACTAAAATTTAAAACAAACGATCTCTTGATCAACATTCAACATAAGTGCATGGAGTAGATGAAAGGTATAAATGAGCTAAGTTATTTGTGAGTTATTTGAGTTCTACTAGTTAAATATTATATAAGCTCATTTATTTATTTAATTAAAGGGTTAATTATGTTTTTAGTCCTTTAAAAATTGTCAGATTTGAGTTAGGTCTTTTAAAAAAAAGTCAAACTTTTTTAGTCATTTAAAAAAAATTTTGTTTGATTTAGGTCTTTTAAGTGGGTTGACTTGCTAGGTGGCACATTTTGACCCAGTCATCATGCCTACGTGGCACGAAACGCTGACGTGGCAATATTAACTTTTGAATTTAGTCCCTCTAAAAATTGAGTTTTGATTTTAGTCCCACTAAAAATTAATGAGTTTTGATTTTAGTCCTTCTAAAAATTGAGTTTTGATTTTAGTCCTTCTGGTTTTTTTCTCTCTCTCTCACCCCCACCACCGCCACTCTCTCTCTCGTTTTCTCTCTCTCTCACCACCACCACCACCACCACCACTCTCTCACTCTCTCACCCCCACCCCCACCACCACTCTCTCTCTCACCCCCACCGCCACCACTCTCTCTCTCTCTCTCTCTCGTTTTCTCGCTCTCTCTCACCCCCACCACCACCACTCTCTCACTCTCTCTCTCGTTTTCTCTCTCTCACCCCCACCACCGCCACTCTCTCTCTCTCTCTCTCTCTCTCTCTCTCTCTCGTTTTCTCTATCTCACCCCCACCACCACCATTGATTTGTTATTGATTTATCAAGGTTTACGATTTGTTATATAACAAATCGTGAGAGAAAGAAAACGAGAGAGAGAGAGAGAGAGAGTGGTGGTGGTGGTGGTGGGGGTAAGAGAGAGCGAGAAAACGAGAGAGAGAGAGAGAGAGAGAGAGAGAAAGACAGTGGTGGTGGTGGTGGAGGTGAGAGAGAGAGTGGTGGTGGTGGTGGTGGTGGTGGGGGTGGGGGTGAGAGAGAGAGAAAACGAGAGAGAGAGTGGCGGTGGTGGAGGTCAGAGAGAGAAAAAAACCAAATGGACTAAAATCAAAACTCATCAATTTTTAGAGAGATTAAAATCAAAACTCATCAATTTTTAGAGGGACTAAAATCAAAACTCAATTTTTAGAGGGACTAAATTCAAAAGTTAATATTGCCACGTAGGCATGATGACTGGGTCAAAATGTGCCACATAGCAAGTCAACTCACTTAAAGGACCTAAATCAAACAAAAAAAAATTTATAGGACTAAAAAAGTTTGACTTTTTTTTAAAGGACCTAACTCAGATCTGGCAATTTTTAAAGGACTAAAAACATAATTAAGCCTTAATTAAATAAACAAATCTAAGCTTTACAAACTCGATATTAACAATTCATGAATAGTTCTTATATATATATATATATATACGTGTGTGTGTGTGTGTGAATCATTCAAATTAGAATATGAGATTTCTTTGTACTCTATTATAATTTTAGAACATTTTTATAAGAGAATAATAAATAAATAATATACCATTCATGGGGTGTGTTTTCAAAAAATAAAACATGCGATGATTCAAAAATCAAAAGGTATATATAAGATGGGTCAAGTAATCCAAAGGTTAACACAAATTCGTTCACAACCTGACCGAGTCATAGAATGAGACCCTACTTTATACTTATTTTTTTGTATGACAGAGTCAAATCCAATTCTAAATAACTCGGACCAAGTTGAGTAACTGGGTTGAATCGGGTCATGAATGTGAAAAATATTTGCGGAGAAAAATTGAAAAGAGAACAAATCACCATGTTTAAGTGATATACTGTATTATTATACATTAATATTAATGTATATTGACATTTGTTAAGGCTATTATAAGAATGCTATAAATTAAAGACATTAATTGATTAAGGAGTATAAATGTAATATTTTTTGTTAAATGTTTTAAATTATTTAAAGCAAATCATATATCTATATTAATTATTTTCTAGTTCTCTAATGCTATTTAAAGGGAAGGATCTATAAAACCTCTAACTTCATATATATATTGTCATTTTAAGTTATATATATATTGTCATTTTATTAAGGTTGTTATACTAAAGAATGCTATAAAGACATTATAATTGATTTAGGAGTATGTAATATTTTTTGTTCAATGTTTTTAATTGTTTTATGCAAAGCATATATCTATATTAACTAATTTTTAGTTCTCTAATGCTATTTTTTATTTAATGTTTTATATTTTCCCTTTTTTAAACTATATCATAATTCATAAGGACACTTGTGAATAATTTCCTATATATTATCCTATTATTATTTTTGTTTAGATCCACAAAAATCGTTATTCAATGCATTCTGAAAAAATATTTATCTTTTAGAAATAGAAGGAAACCAAACCTGATCATCTTAGTGATATTTCTGATTCAAGGTACCATCTTTCTATACACCTAGTATATATACATATAGTTGTTAATTAATTTCGCTAGCTTGTGCATAGGCTCGATCTATAGGAAATTGAAATATGGCTACCAGCAGCGAAGTTGCAAAAGACAAGTATAGGTCTTTCTTGCATGATGAAGTTGAAAACACCAAGTGGAGACATGGTGGCCCTCCAACCTATGATGTTGTGAACCAGCTTTTTGAAGAAGGTCGAACCAAGGTGCAACCACCACACCCCTTTGGCCCTTCCTTCTTATCTTTAATTTCTCTCTTCCTTTCTAGATTTCCATATGTACCCTTTCTCTTCAATTCAATATTCATTAATTTTTACAGGAATGGCCAGAAGGGTCATTGGAGGAGACAGTGCAAAATGCTATCAAGTCATGGGAGATGGAGCTAACACATAAGACCCGCTTGCAGGACTTCAGGACCATTAACCCTGAAAAATTCAAGCTCTTTGTTAATGGTAATTAAGTGGTTTCATGTGTGTCAAATTTGTCTCTTATCCATCTTTTTTTTATTCCTTCAGAAAGTTAGAGGTTTTATAGATCCTTTCCTTTAGTTCATTAATTAATTAATTAATTGGTGCTACTTTGTTTTTGGCTTTTTGCTTACTATTTGATTGGCTGTTGTTCATTTAATTATGGAGTAGGTGAGAATGAATCAAATTTTCCCAATCATCATAAACTTTACTTCCAAAGTTCTAAGTGAAGATCAGATTTGGCCCTATACACTAATTTGGACATAAATTGCTTCAAGTTAATTTGGTTGGGGACTTTTGACTTTTGAGATCTCCACAAGACAACATCTGTAACATTTTCATTCATTTTATTAGTCAGAGGATGAGACATGATTTTTTTCAAGTGAATAGGATAATAAATAATAGTTGCATAATTAAATCAATCTTCTTTTTTTATTTTTTCCTATTATATATTAATTTTTGGTTGTATTTCATATATTAGATAAACAGTATAATCAAAATTAATTCTTAATACTTTTTTCATTTACAGGGAGGGAGGGATTATCTGCAGAGGAAACTCTGAGCTTAGGGAGTTACAATGCTTTGTTGAAGAGTTCTCTGCCAGAGGATTTCAAGCCTTACAAAACAGATGAGGAGACTTTTGAATCTTCTCATGAGGTTTTCAGATCAGCTCTTCCTCGCGGGTTTGCATGGGAAGTGATCAAGGTTTATAGTGGACCACCTGAAATTGCTTTCAAGTTCAGGCACTGGGGATTCTTTGAAGGCCCTTTCAAGGGACATGCCCCTACTGGGAAGATGGTCCAATTCTATGGCTTGGGAACTCTCAAGGTGTCATTTTTACTATGTTTCTTCTATCATGTGGATTCATTTGTTCAAAATAAAGTAGGCACCACAAGAGTACCTTTCCAAAAAAAAAATTTAACTATTCCTGATAAAAACAAATTTTTCTATCATGCATTTTGACAATTAGTTTTGTGATTTTGCTGCTAGCAACAATCAAAGTATTTTTTTTATTAGATAGTTTTGACTAAAGGAATCAATATAGCTCATCACAAAATGCTAAGCCGGCCAAGGGTAAGGCGGCCCAAACCCTTACTTTAGGTCCATTGACAAAAATCTTATTTAATATTAACATATATGAAACTAAAAAGACTTGCTTAGTACAATGGTAACATGCCCTCACAAAATTTATAATAATAGACCATTTAAATCTAAATCTCTCTTAATAGTTTAGCTTATATATAATTTTTCTTGATCTTCCTCTGCTTTTAACTATTGAATTATCCTCCAACACTTTGAATGTTTCTCCAAATGTGGAAATTAAACAACTTTTCTATCTCCTTCTGTATTTTATTTGAGGTTTTATCACAATCATGACTCATGAGCAATAAATTTCCTTTTTTAATTACTACAGGTGGATGACTCTTTGAAAGTTGAAGAGGTTGAGATTTACTATGACCCAGGGGAGTTGCTTGGAGGCCTTCTATCAGCGGGGAGCACAGATGATAGCACCAAGACTTCAACAGCTTCTCAAGGATGTCCTTTCTCCAACTAATTAATTAGTCATTATACAATAAAGTTGTGAGTGAATAATAAGTAATATCCTTTGATCGATGTATCTAGCTGTATTTCTTGAATCAATTAATGGGGCAGATGAGATTCAAAGGAAAAAGACTATTGCCTACTATTGTATGATAAATGCGGTCTAGGAAATAATAAATAATAAATGAACAAATGACAATAAATTTTCCTTTTTTTTTTTCCTGTTTGCATTTTATAGACTAGGCAATACATGTGTTATGTTTGGCTCCTGCCTCGTGTTCCTATATTGAAAGCAGTTATGTATGAGTGACAGCTTGTGTCTGGCTGAGTTGGTGCTTGAGGTTTTAATGATCTGGCCAGTCTATTGAGCCAAATTACAAAAACAGGTTGGGCCAGCCAATCTATATATCTTTTTGGATCACATATTTTTTAATCCAACCTAACATAAAACACATCGAGGCAAGTTTGAATTATTTACAAAAAAAAAAATAGTTCAAAATACTAAAAATGTATAAAATATGGACTTGACGGGCCAAATTGACTAGGCCAAAATTGCTCAATTTCTTTCGAGCCTATAATTAATCAATTTAGCCTAAAACACGGACTCATTGAATCGGGCCAAAATTAACAGCCTTACTTGATGAGTATAAAATTTAACTATTTTTAACTTTTCCTTCTATATCTTTTGAATTGTTCACTTCTTATAATGTGATTAATATTGCCTTATTTTAAACTCATATTAAACTCAAATATTAAATCTAAATTCTCAATATGTCTTATTAATTATTTGGTACACTCTTCTTATTTCCTTCTCCAAAAAATGAAGAGACATGGAACGTAAAAGTGATCACCCTTTTTTGAGTTGACAATGTATACATTTTTTTCATAGAATGAAGGTTGCTACTTCCTGAGGATCAGTTAGTTTTTTTGAAAGAATTGGATCAGGATCAGAGCACTTCCAAAAGAGTTTTTCTACTTGCAAATGAATTCTATCAACTCTTCAACCAAGGCATTTATTATTTCTCCCTTATTATACAACATATAGGAAATCAATATAAATTACCTTCTGCTGTACTTACCCAACTTAGCACTGTAAAGAATTTGAAAGAAAAAAAAAATCAAACAAAACTTAGTACTGTAAAGTTCTCGCCATGCAAGATCTAAGAAAGAGTTGGACCCACTACAGATTTATTATAGGCAGTTCTATCTTATATATTTACAAGAAATTGATTTCATGACTTGAACTTGTGGTCACATAGCAATAGTTCTGTTCACCCAAAAAAACATAGCAATAGTTCTAACCATTGGTCTATTAAAAAAAATAGTTATAACCATTGCATAAAAAAATTTCCTTATCCATTGTTGGTTAACCTTTGATTGGGCTTAGCCCATCGGCTATGGAGATCCAAAATTAACTGAGGATCTGACCCACATCAAATCCACATACAAACAGTAAAACCCGACTCGATAAGGCACATGAAACTTGTCCTCCATGCTCGACAGCTGCTCCTGATATTAACAAATGCAAAATGTTATATAGACCCCAAAATACACCCACCACACACCCCCAATCCCCATTTTCTTCATTGTCTTTGGGTGTTGTGGGGGTGTGTGGTGGTCCACTAATCATTGCCCTAACAAATATGCCCTGCACCCACAGTCATCCGTAACACGGAACATCCCAGCATGCGGGAGACAGAAAATCATCCTAGCGTACTATAACTGTACGACGTGATTAGCTGTCCCTCAGTAGGGACCACAGACCTCAGAATAAATAAAGGAGAAAACCCTAACACCAGGTATGTGTTCACTCTCATCCCACACTCACTTTGGGATTCTTCTCTAACCTGAGCATTGGAGTGCCTTTTGCAGGTACTCTGTCGCGAGACTCATCGAAGCTCAAAGGTCTGCCATCGCTAAACACCGAAGCCCAGCAAGTCTGGGGTGAAAAGAAGAACATCTATTATAAAAAAACAAAACACTAAGAAGGCAAAACATAAAAATATTGAAATAAAAGAAAAACATTTGAGAAGGCAAGCATGTTGGGTCATGCAGTCTCTCACCACTCCTCGCACATCACCATGCTGTTCTGAATTCAAAGATACAACATTATCATAGGCTTTCAGTTCTCCGTTGTAGTCTAGGTGGTTAGGATACTCGGCTCTCACCCGAGAGACCCGGGTTCAAGTCCCGGCAACGGAATAAGCCTTTTTTGTATTTAGATTTGTATCCAAATCTCTCACTGATGTGACTATTTTATAATATTTTACGTTGGTGTTTCTTTTCAAATCCCTGCCTATTTTTAATTTAGAACAATGATACACATACACCCAAAAAATATATCCACCCATCCAACACCTCTCATTTCTCTCTATCTCTCTCTAACCATCACATCACATATCACATTATTTTATCACTTTTCTCTCATCTCTCTCTTTCTCTCTCTAGTGGTAGATTGGGATTTGGGTGTCCACCGATCATTTTTCTTTAATTTAATCTCCAAACTTTTTAAGCCTTTTTTGTATTTAGATTTGTATCCAAATCTCTCACTGATGTGACTATTTTATAATATTTTACGTTGGTGTTTCTTTTCAAATCCCTGCCTATTTTTAATTTAATCTCCAAACTTTTTATGCCTATTTTATATTTGTTTCAATCACCATTTCTTATATTATTATAGTTTCAAAACTTACCATTATAAAACATAGTTTCAGTTGTTTTAGATTTTGATAGAGTTGATTTTGGAAAAATAATAATAATTTAAAAAAATAATTTTGAAAAATTTAGGTAAAAAAAATTGAGATGAAGAAATTGACTTATGTTTTAAAAATAAATTTAGAATAATTGATTTTGGTTGAATGATAAATCAAAATTACTTTTGAAAGGTAAATGTGTAAAATTTTGTGAGACTCACGATTAAAAATAATTTCATTCAATAAAAAACGCTAAATCTTTTCATTTCTCTCAAAATCAATTTCACTTAATGCAAAATTAAATTTTTTTCCACCATCCAACCCATTTTCTTCACCACAACTAGGCCATTACACAAACAAATTAATACTAACACTACCTAAATGCCAAAACATTTTCTAAAGTAAACTAACGATTGTGAATTATAATATTTTTTATATTTTGTCTTAATTGAACTTTCTTTCTCTTTATTTTATGTGAGATTTTAGTACCTTGATGTATATTTTTGAATTTAATCTCCAAAAATCTTTTACTTGTTACAATCAAACCCTTTTATTAGTTTTCTTGTATCCAAAATATCCAAAGAGCACATCTATTTAGTACCAGAAGTTTTGCACCAGAAAAGTGACAAACACTGGATTGAATGAAAAGTACATAAACACTGGATAACCAATTTAAAGTTGTATTCGAATTAACAAAAATTTTAGGCTAGTAGTGATGAAATGGAATGGAATCCTCAAAGATTTCATTATTTTAATTCTTTAAAATAAAATAGAATATGATGAAATGAATTTTATCTCATTTCATCTAATAACACCACTTATATTTTCCTCCAATTCGAGTAAAATGAGATGAAACATTTTTGTCGTAATTATGTTTTTGGTTCCTATAATATAGAAATATTTTCTTTTTAGGGTTTGTTTGGATTGACTTATGCAGAGCTTATGAACACAACTTATGATTGATTCATAAGTTGTTTTGAGTTTATTTTTCATAAACCACCCAAGATAACTTATCAAAACAGCTTATGATTTATATAAAATAAGTTTCACTGTAATTTTTCTTCGATTATAAAAGTAGCTTATACAGCTTATGCCATAAGCACTAGATGAACTTGTTATCCAAACAGGACCTTAGCCTTTAAAAATTTAGGCCCCATTTGATTGAGCCATTTTCGGTTTCCATTTCAATAAAAATATAAGAAACAGCGATAGAAATATGTTTGGTTAAATGTTAGAAAACATTTTCATTATTAAAACATGCAAACAATAAGATAGTCAGTTTATTGCACTTCATTGCATTCAACTTCACTCCATTTCATCACTGAAAATACAATTAATTCTTTTTCTATTTATTTAGAAACTTACTTTCGGATCCGGAACCTGTGTTTCTATGGAAAAGTATGAAGTCCAAATTGTTGATCCAAATCCTCCACAAAATGGTGCACCAATACCTTAATGAAACAAATGATTCAATTACTTCCAAGCTTAAACCACTTTGCAGGTGAAAACATTTCAGAAACAATTATAACGACACTACAATAAGTAAGACTAGGCCGCGTAGCAATCAACTTGCTTCCCCAGCAGCTCCTATGGAAACATGAAACATGTTTTTTAAGATTACACAGAGAGTATAACATGCTATTAAAAATTAAATTACATTTTCTTCTAGTTCGTATCTCTCAGAATATTACACGTACAACAGAGCCGATAGCAACCAAATGAGTTATGTTTTTCAATCTTAGCTTGAGCAGCAACCAACTCTTTTCAGGGCAGACACATCATTTTTGAGATCTATTTTCTCTCCTTTGGCTGGCACAGATGCATTTCCATTTTCAGCCCCTTCTACTGCTTTCTTGCTAACTATGTGGTAAATTTGAGTCAGAACTTCAGCGAATGCATTCTCTACATTAGTAGCCTCCAGAGCTGAGGTTTCCATGAAGTAAAGTGATTCTTTCTCAGCATAAGACTTCCCATCTTCAGTTGATACGGCTACAAGGTGTCGAAGATCTGATTTGTTCCCAACAAGCATCACGACGATATTGGCATCTGTGTGGTTTCGCAGTTCTTTCAGCCATCTGTCAACATTCTCAAACGTTGCATGGCGAGTAACATCATACACAAGAAGTGCACCAACTGCCCCACGATAGTAAGCACTGGTTATGGCGCGATACCTACAAATAGGAACAACACAAATTATTAATATCGAATTTGGTGGTAAAGTCAGTTTAAAAATTTGGCTACTTATTACACATGATTACTCAAAAAATGGATTGTTAAGCAACAGTGCAAAATTGTGTACATTAAGGTGGTTACAAGGCAAATGGACAGAAATCAAGACAGCACTAATTATATTCTTGGCATTGGCTACAGAACTTGAATGAGGCTGCAATTCCATACCTAACATTTGTCAAAACTTAATTATTGGGGCACATCAAGAAGGCTGAAAAATGCATACCTTAGATTTCTTCTACCAATAATTGGCACATCAGATTTCATACAAGTATCTCACCCCATAATTCTGGTTTTCTAATCACCCTTTGCTCAAAAATAGCAGTAAACTAAGAAATAAAAATGAAAGCATGTCCTTTTTTCTTCCAGGAACATGTTAATAACAGGGGAAGATGGTCCACGTACAACCCAAACTTTGTTGGAAAAAAACATTATTTAATCAAAACATCTGTAGATGGTAATATAGTATACAGTATAAATTAACAATGTGGGAAAATATTGAGATTGAACAAAGCCATTGGAATGAAAAATATCAACCAAATCACTTGGTCCAAAACATAGCACTATAATTGTCTGCCACATATCCATAGCCATAGAGCTACGTGATCTCATCCTTTTCAGATGCAACTATCAATTTTCCAATAGAGGCACTATTACAAACTCTCCAATGATGCTAAACACTAAACAGAATAATGGGCCAAAATATTGTCAGTGTAAACTTTTTTACCATTGTGCATTGGTTGCAGTGTTTAAATTGGATGAGTATGTATAATGTAATGAGAAAAACAAGGAAGACTATTACGGGTTAAAAATATCATTAATGTGTCAGCAATTCTACCTATAATAAACCGACGACATTATCATTACTTATCACATGTAAAAGGGAAGGTAAAACTTCCCATGTTGTTGTTTTTTTGGGGTGGGGGGGAGAAACTGCTTAAAAGGAAAATATGCTCCACCCGGGCTCAGATTTCCTTGAGTTACATGCAACTTATTTGCGTCAAGTTTGCCATAGTCTATGTAGAATACAATGAAGCCATGGAATATGATTAATTACTCTTCAAATTTCTACATTTTGACAGACTGGTTAGGTAGCCAATGAGAAAGGTCAAAATTTTCAACTTTTCAAGGGATCTTTTATATGACATGCATCCAATCAAAAGCATATAATCAATTTCTATTGGCATATGCTTAACCAAGGCTGATGCTTGACTTTATTATTATGCAACAAACAACCATGCCCAAATGCTTCACATATGGCACAATTTAACTGAGATCACAGATGATCAAAGCAACATAACAAAACCAACACATATCAACATTCCAAATCCTTCCCAAGCTATAACTTGGAAATGCAAAAGCTAAGGGCCCGCTTGATTTGGAAAAATGCTTTTTGTTTTCGCTGATAATTAGTTAATTACAAAAATGTCACCTTGTTTTCAATTTGTTATTTTCTTTTCAAAGATTTCTATATAAAGTGAAAACTATAAAAAGTTGTTTTCACTAGTTCCTATATAAATATTTGAAAACAGGAAACAAAGTAGTAATTTTGTAATTATTAATGAAAATAGAAAAAGAAAACATCTTTTTAATCCAAAGTTCCAAACAAGCCCTAAAGTTCAGCATAGGGCTTACCCGTGGAACTAAGACCACAAACCATGTGATTTATGCTATAATTCCACGATCAGCTTATGAAGAATAGCATAAAAAATTGAACAAATTAACACAACCAATGTTAGGAATAAGAGGATGAGGAGGGAAGAGAAAGAAAGCTTGAGAGCATGAAGTAGATAAAATCTCAGGAGGTTTCATTATGATTCAAAGATGCAGAATGAGAATACAGGTGCTCTTATTTATACATATTCTTGAGCACTAATCACTAACAGCACAACCAACAACTAATAACTAACTAACTAACTAATCACAGCAACTGACTCTGTTAACCAAAAAAGGAAGCTTTTTCCCATTAGAAGGGTCGGTTACAAAAATTGAATGAACTAATAGAAAATTTGAAATTGAGCTTAATGGGAATAACCATTTAGTGACATGTAGAGTACAAATAGTTTTTACTAAAGACAAGAAGATCAATATTTTATTAGCCGTATACTAGTAATTAGCATCTAAAGTCTTTTCTAAAGGAAAATCAGTGCGATAAAGCATTGCTTGTGCATGAACCATTATAAGAGGCGAATGTAACACAATCTAATCGAATATTGATTACTAAAAACGTGGTTTTACTTTTAAAATTTTAATTCCTTAACCAGTGTCCTAAGGTTAGCATAAATGACAATGAGATTATTTTCAAGACACGAGTCAAAAATGTTGGACCTCCTTAGAAATGGTCCAAATCCCACCGCTAATTTTCAAAAATCAAACACTCGTTGAAGTCTAAGTCTATGAATTGAATCTAACAGAGACAACGCTTAATTCACTACCCGTCATGGAAGTATTAACTATAAGCTAAATCCACAAACATAAAATACTAATCACTAACATTTGCCTTTAAAAAAAAACTAAAAGCTAAATCCACAAACAGTAAAACACTGTCCATTTTCATTTCTCCTTCATTTTCTTAACTTTAACAACTAATGCCCTCAAGCTAGCACTTCAAGTGAACATTCACAAGAGATCACGATCCAATCAATTAAAAGAGAAACACGAGCATCCCGAAACCAGATCCATTCAACAGAAATCTAAAGCGCTTGCTTCTAGAAGTTACTTGAGTTGAGCGTGATCTTATGATTGGAGCCAAACAAATCAGCGAAAGCGAGGAAGCAAGAAACGCATACAGATAAAAAGAGAAAAGAGAGAGTGAGTGTGTGTGTGTGTGTGTTTGGACCTCTCTTGGCCAGCAGTGTCCCAGATCTGAGCCTTGATGACTTTGGAGTCGACGTTCAAGGTGCGAGTGGCGAACTCAACACCAATGGTGGACTTGGACTCAAGGTTGAACTCGTTCTTCGTGAACCTCGACAACAGGTTCGACTTCCCCACCCCCGAGTCTCCGATCAGCACCACCTTGAACAGGTAGTCGTAGTCATCGTCTGCTCTGTATCCCGCCATTCCTCCTTTTCCTTCTTCTCCCTTCTCTTTGCTCACTGCTGCTCTCTCTGCTCTTCCTCTTCTACTTTCTACTTTACTCTCAAGTCTAAACACACACACACAAACAAGAGAGAGACAGAGAGAGTAGAGTGGGGGAAATGTGAAAATGCTTAAAAAAGCGCCACAAGCGAAATCGTGTTACTTTTAACAGACAGGCCTAACAGATATCGTGTAGGTTTGTATTGACTTATGCAGAGTTTATGAACACAGTTTATGATTAGTTTATAAGTTGTTTTAAGTTTATTTTTCATAAGCTACCTATAATAGCTTATTAAAATAGCTTATAGTTTATATGAAATAAATTTTATCATATTTTTTTTTCAATTATAAAAATAACTTATGCAGTTTATACTATAAGTTGTAGAATAAATTACTATACCAAACATGCCATTATATTTTTGGTTACTGTAACAGATATTATATTATTATATTATTATTGTAAATCCTGGGTTTGTAATAAGGGACGAATAATTTGATGTTGATAAAATTTTATGGATTTATCAATTAATTGATTGATATTTCTGATTAAATAATAATTTCAGTTATTATCATATGCGTGCAGATTTGTTTTTCTTGTCCTGCAATGTATCACTGAGATTGTGGTCTATGCCTTCACGAGTTGCTATTTATTTCTCTAGAATCCACTCACACTAGTCATGTTATTTCCATATTTCTGTATCATTAAAGAAAACCTCACTTATACCAAAAAAAAAAAAGAAAACGTCAAAAATTTACATTAAAACTATATTATATAAAAAATCATGCGGTGCCTTAAAGTTTAATTTAAAAAAAGATTAATGATAATTAAAATCATATATATAAACAGTATTATTTCTTTGTCATGGTTTGGTCAAGGTGGTGCTCTCGAAATGTTTGGCATATATTGGATCTTATTATTATAATGGTGGAGTGATAAGTGTTTGTTTTCATATTGGTTTGTAGAGTTAAATCAATCAATGGATTGTCTTCCAAATTCCAATCTGTGAAAGTTGAAACGAGCTTTCAAAGTATACACGTGAAAATATGCAGTTAATTATTACATGTAACAAATTATATGAACTCTAGTGAGAAAACAGAATAATTTTTTTTGACAATAAGAAAACAGAATAATTTTATAATGTTATTTGTAAAGTATTATATTATATTTATGAGATGTTTCATTTTTTTTTGGTCAATATGAGATGCTTCTTTTTTTTTTGGTCAATGAGATGCTTCTTTTATATGTCCGTGATCTTGAGAAACAGTTCCGAGTTGTAATGGTAAACTTAGGGCCCAAAACTTTTTTTGTCAAAGCCCAAAGATTGAAAGTCAGGCCTTACTTCATGGGCCGGTGGTCAAGGACTCAAGGGCTTTAGTTGTGCATATCAATGGACCAAAAAAAAAAGTTATGCATATCTAAATGCCGTTTCTCTTTTGACCAAAACAAAATGCCGTTTCTTATGTTGACCAAAAAAATGCCGTTTCCTATCTCACGCACGTGGTGACATGAGATTTTTTGGCAGCTTCTATCAACCTGTGTAAGGGAACTGTACAGGTAACATGGATTTGGAAATATTTATTTTTTTGGGAATAAAATGTTTCGTGAAAAATTAAAAAGAAAATCTGGATAAAAAAAAACCACGTTCATTATCTTTTTAGTTACACACCTATTATATTTTATTATACATTCATTTCCAAGAGTAACAATGAATTGATGCCATCAAGTAATGGTAAACTTTGGCTTTTAGTTCACCTTGATTTGATTGCACGTCCTAGTAAAGTTACAAGGAGATTTATACTTTAGCACTACTGCATAGATGTTAAAGTTAATAAAAACATTTTTCTTTGATTTTGATTTACAACTTAACTTAGTAGAAAAACAAGATGCTGTGAATAAGGGAGAAGTCAAGTGTTTGCTGGGATGGATCATAGGATTATCACCATGAAGAAGGGACATGTTGCATACTTAATTACATTGGTAGTCCACACAACTCCAATTCGGTTGTGCAGTTTGAGGTGGAACTCATTTCGTGGATCACAGTGGTGAATATTTGGAAATATGTTGGAATTCTCAAGAAAAATGTGGTGAATTAATAAAATGGCCTAAATAACTTCATAGCCCCCAATAAAATGTCTCTTGCTTTCTTCTAGTCAGTTTCTGTATTCCTAGTGCTTTGGTTGCTACAACATTACTGATGAGCAACCTTAATGGATTGCAATTTTTGACAACTTCCCTTTTTGTACTTTTTTTTTTTTAAAAAAAAAATTTGATGTATAATTTGTTTCCCTGCCCATCTCTTGCATTGTGTGATATCTGATGCAACAAAAGAGACTGCATATATATACTTGCTGCAAAAGAAGACTGCTACCTGACCTGCTATTGCTAACATTCATATATGAAGTGAAATGGTAAAGCATAAAAAACTCTGTTCCTTGTGTGGTGCCTGAGTTATCCAAGTGTGAGAGAAAATTTATTTGGTGAAAACAATGACTTGCATCACTCTGCTGTATAGAACAAAAGGGATTGATAAGTATTACTATTAAGTATAACTAAGAGAGTTGACTAAGTGGCTAAGAAAATGCACTTTCTACCTTGATTACTTAAGGAACTAAATCTGCTTAATTGACACAAGCATGCATGAACAGCACTTGGCATTACCAATTTTAAGTTTTGATAGGTACATGTACCCGAATAACAACAGGATATAGTATATCATATACCAGTCTTATTGCTATCATTTACTTTTCCCAAATGCAAGCAAAATTCCACAATATATGATATTACATGCAAGTCTTACTTTAAAAGTGATGAGTCACTAATTAATCTCCCACATTCTATAGTTGCTTGTGGCATTTTTTCTTTTGTCTTCACCTTAACAATATTCAACAAGAAACTGTATAACAGAAGTCATCCATCAATAATGTTTGATGAGCACTTCAAAAGTGCCTCTAACCTGAATCACTTCACCGACACCATCTGTATAATTGTGTATATATCCTGACCCCTACCATGATTTATATATTAAATCAATTATACCTTAATCACCTTGTAGACAATTTAATAGAAAAATTACTGAACCTGCCTAGTAATAGATAGACTCTGATACCATCTTAATTAGTTCCAGTGGATCTTAGATTTAGTGGCCTATCTGACAAAACCACTTTATAAGGCGATGACTGTCTATGCCTTTTAAAGACAACACTGAAAAACATATATATGTAAAAGAGGTCACAATAATTTCTACAAGTTTTCAAAGAGGTGGAACTAATAATTTTAGCCATCCATTGTTTCAAGTCAAAGGAAAATGACATGTATAATTGGTTCACGGAGCAAACTTGTACTAGTGTCATCGATTGCTATGAGAATAGGACCACTATGGAATGTCAAAGTGGCGGCCATAATATGAAGTAGTATTAGCCAATGAACTTCAAAAGAGTGCACCCTTTATGAGATCAAAACGTGAGAAAATGCCTTGTGATGTAAAAATAATCAAATTTTACAAGCAACTCCAAGGAGTTTGGAGCAAACAAGTAAGATCAAACAACAAAATGCCTCAGTGTCATATCAGAAACCAAGGTCTAGTTCATGTGTACCTAACCCAACATCGATCTACAGGGAATTTTAGGACAGTTATTGTAATTCTTGTAGTGCCATGAACCCATTTATACACCCCTTTTGCAAATTTTCAACCATGTACGTTCATTTGGTCAAATAGCGTAATCCTCACGTCTTAATTTCTCTCTCTTTCATCTTAATAAGTAAAAATAAGAATTTTGATCTTATCATGTCCAATAGATGAAGAAAAAAAAAAGACTCATAAACATGTATTAAGAGACACATTAAGAAAAAGACACATAATGATGAGTCCTACTATAATTCTTGTTGAGTCTATCTCTTTCAATACATAAGAGAAAGAAATAGTTTACTTTCCAAATCCTATAAATAGCACACGTGCTATTCATTTGTTTAATGCCTATCTCAAAGACAGAAACACATTAGTAGTACCTTAATTACCGTGTGCTTTTTGTGTTCTACTACATGGCTCGTTTGAATTCTGGTTTACTCATCACTACTCTGCTTGTTTTGGCAGTGTATAGTTCCTTAATTTCTTCTGTAGATTCCCGAAAGATTCTCAAAATGGAGACACAAGAGGTGCCCTCTTTGCAGGGTATATCCCTACCAGCTTCAAGTGAGGTTGTTAATAATCATCCCATGTATGGAAGTGGAATTGGAAGTGGAAATGGAAGGCTCGTTGCTCACCTTGGCAACAATGAAAGAGTTCTTGTGTCTTCTAATCCCAGCCCAGGTGCTGGACATAAGTGATCTTATTTCTTAAATATTAATTCATACCCAAAAATGGCTCCAAAATTTGCAATTCTACTTTCGCGTCAATTTGTCAATGACGAAAAAAAGAGTCATGTTTCTTTCTTCGTAGCTATAAAGTCCTGTACTTCTGGCATTAGCTTTCCTCTCCATATTACCTTGTAATGATATTGAGTCACAGTTGTGTTAAACATATGTTATAATATTGTACGTCATAAATTAAGTCTCGTCCCATAATTGCATAAATTTAGGATACTAAATGTAAGAGAAAAAAAATAATACATATCTCTTGAAGTCATTGTCTTTCACTTTATTTTAATGCTCTTGAATGCCTGCATGTCTTTTGATTGTAGGATGGGAAAAATTAAGATGTAATAACATAAGGTTATTTAGCATGTCTCCAAAGATATATAGTGTAAGTTTGTTTTAGATTTTGGTAGAATTGTGTTTGTTTGATAGAATTGTGTTTGAAGAATTGATTTTAAAAAAGTTGTGTTGAAAAAAATTGATTTGTGTTTAGTAATGATATTTTAAAAATGTATTCAGAAGAATTGATTGTATTTAGATGATAAAGATATAATCATTTTTTATGTGTAAATATAAAGAATTGTATGGGTCCTACACTCAAACACACTTTTGCTCAACTGAAAAGCAAGGACCTTCCTCCTTCCACTAAAATCGATTTTGATATCCCTAAACACACTTCTTGTTAAACGTAAAAAGTACCCAAAAAAAAATATTTTTAAAATCGATTTTGGTGGCTGAGAAGGAACGTTGGATAGAACGGAAATCTTAAACAAACACAAACATAAAGTTATAGTTTATTACTTTATATGATCGGAAAAATTCCTAGTTCAGATAATAAATGAAATGTAGTAGAATTTAATTACTTGTGCCGCTTTATAATTTTCTAAACACAAAATGCAAAATCACGAGGTTCGATTAATGCGCTCCGTCTATGGTTAAAAATATTTTGGATTCTGAAACGAGGATGACTATATGGCCTTACATATGTCCTAGATGATATTAGAAGTCTTGTGTTCCTATGTTAGATCCCCTGCATGCTATAAATATTCAAGGAAGGCAAGACTAAAGCCCACATATACGACGCATGCAGAATTTGAAGCAAAGACATGCATGTATTAATTAGATAGGATTTGATTTTGTTATAATTTATTTAGTTTCCTTATTTTACTGATTTTGTTGTAATTTTATTTCCTTATTTCATATATGTTTCCTTATTTTAGGTATACTTCCTTCTCGAGTTAAAAAAGACACAAACTTTTAATATAAAAAAAGACACATAAACATGTATAAATTAAAGACACACACATAAAAAAGACGAAAAAATAAAACAAAAGACACAAATAATGATGATTCCTACTATGATCATTGTTGTGTCTTTCTCTTTAAACACAGAAGAGTCTAAATCCTATAAATAACACATATTCCATTCTTGTTTTTAGCATATATATTGCAAAGACACAAACACATTAGTACCTTACATTGTTCTACTTCTTTTAGTGTTCTACATGGCTCGCTTGAATTATATTTTACTCATCACTCTGCTTGTTTTGACAATGCATTCTTTGTCGTCTCAAATAGATGCCCAAAAGATTCTCAAAATGGAGACACACGAGGTGCCCATGCGTGCAAGTGGAAGGCTCATTGCTCGTCTTGCCAACAATGAAAGAGTTCTCGTATCTTCTCACCCCAGCCCGGGTGGTGGACACTAGTAGTGATATCTTGAATATTGTCGATACTTGATCCCAATAAATGTTCCCAAAATCTGCAATCCTACTTTTGCGTCAAATAATCAATGACGAAATAAGACGTTATCTTTTGGCATTAGTTTTCCTCTCCATGTTGCATTTTAATGATAGAATAAAAATATATGGGTAATTTTTGCGTCAAATGTGTTTTATTCCCTCACTATAAGAAAGTTGACTTGTACCGACTGATAAAATCCGTCACTAACAAGTTAATTACTCATTACAGACAATCACCTAAAACGTATAACTATCTTTCAGTCACCAAAGATGTGTTCTCAGTATAAATGTCCGTAGGCACAGGGCATTTTTCTTGTAGTGGGCCTATAAAATTGGCTAATATTTTTGTCCCATAAAATTGTACTTTTAGTCTCTAGTGAGGCACTAACGAGGCCTTAAAAACACATTATTTTTGTTAAATGCATAAACTAAAAATATATAAAAATTTACAGAAGCCAAAATAAAATTTAACCCTTCCTCTTTTTACTAATTAACAAGTCCAATGCAAAAAAAATAAAAAGTGGAGATCATAAGAGGTTTTTTTTGGTCCAATAGATCATAAGAGGTTGAATCAATTGATTAGGCGCTCAAGCCCAAATAACACTTCTTCAATCAACTCTCACCCACAATCCAAACCCATTAGCCAATGACCCAGTAAGCCAATCCTATTATATAGCTTCTAGAGCCTGTTTGGATTGGTTTATGCAGAATTTATCTGGGCTTATATACTGATATAAGTTATTGTCAGTGTGTTTGACAGAGCTTATGGAAACAGCTTATGACTGATTTATAAGTTGTTTTGGGTTTATTTTCATGAGCTACCCATGATAGCTTATCAAAACAGCTTATATGAAATTAGTTTCACTATATTCTTTCCTCGATTATAAAAATAACTTATACATAAGCGCTTATTATATAAACATTTATGTCATAAGTGATTAAATAAGCTATTTTTCCAAACAGGCCTGGTCTTAGAAGCTTTAGCCGTATATGGTCCTCAAGCCCTCCTCAAATTGACAGCATTTTCATTTCAGTAACATCATTTAATCTAATTTGTTTCCTTTTGTTTCTAATTGAAGACCATGAAGCGCGAATGGGGGAAATTTGTTGGAGTAAATCTCGTGCTAGGGAGAATCAAGTAAGAAAATGCATCTTGGGGGGAAGAGATCGAAAGTGGAAAATAAAGGGCATGTTTGCTTTGTAAAAATATTTCCTATTTTTATTTCCTATTTCCTATTTTTAATTAATTATAAAATTATAATATTATTTTTAATTTATTTTTTGTTTTTAAATATTTGTATAGGCCAAAACAATGAATACAATCATTTTTTTCACAATTTTCTATACAAATATTTAAAAAACAAAAAATAGATTGAAAAAATTACAATTTTTAAAAACTAAAATGACATACAAAAGCATCACAATAGTGACTTTGATCCCAATTCAAGCATACTATCCGCGAAAGAAACAGTTGTACTGATTGACTTGCAAAATATGGTGCTACTTCCTCTCATGATTTCACAACATGGACTTCTGGCCCCTTGGAACTTTGCTCGATTGTGTTAGCAGATGCTACTAGCTGGTTTCCTTCTCCTTTTGTGTTATTGTCTTTTCTTCTCATCAAAAAAATAATAATGACTTCGATCCGAACTAGGTTGACGCTCCACACACGACCAATAATAAATCATCTATAGCACACCATATTTTATTGATAAATAAAAAATAAAGAATTCAAAATATAAAAAAAAGTCATGGGGGACAAAACCAAAGGTTTGGGACATGAGATAGAAAGCCCTAAATCAATGCTAAAGCCTCCAAACTCAAACTTGAAAAATTATGTGTATCATTTTAAAAAAAAAAGGAAAAATCCTGTAACATTATTTCACAATCTCTATATTTGCCTGACTATTATTTTGTCAATAGTGAGTTGTGTTATAACTAGGGGTGTTCTCGGAGCAATTTAGATCGATTTTGAGGCATAAAGTTATCTCATCCAAAGATTAAAACAACATATAGTTCGGTTTGAATTGCTTTCTTAAAAAATCTATTCTGCTCTGATCCTATTAAATGCAATTTGGATTGAATCAGATGATTCAATTTTTAGTGATTTGTATTCACCATGCATATTATATCATCAAAGACTAGTTTAAAACACTAATTCAATAGTAATTTAGATGATACATATGTTTCTTGTGTATTTGTATTTATATATTTATACAACATTCCTCAAGATATTGAGATTCATTTAAAAGATTAATCTCTCCCAAAGATGTTCTTCCATACACATGGCTTGGGGATCGAACTCTTGATATCATACTTAAGGAACTCAAGTATCTACCACCCGTATCACACCATATTGATTTCCATGCAAGTTTGTTGATAATACCAAGTCAAATAGTCAACAGTAATTTTTTGAAATATTTCAGTCAAACAAATTCTATCTAATTTTTTATACAAGCATGCGGTTCATTCCAGTTTAGTTTGAATCGTAAATCAAATCAAATTAGTCAGTTTAAAAAAATATTCAAACAAATCCAAAAAATTCAATTTTGATCAATTTTCAATTATTTTAAATCGGTTTATTGTTTTTTATATCGATTTGCACCTATAGTTATAGCAAAGTTACAGAGCATGTCCTGTCACACCAAATTGAAGTCTCCATTCAATGCCCCGGGGCCCCTCTGATCAAAATGATGCTATGCTGATAGTACGCTACATAAATAAGAGAAAAAGAAGGACCAAGCTCATAAGTATAACCCCTTTACCCTTTGCCAAATGGACTTAAAACGTTATCGATGGAGCAAAAGAAATTGACCCATAACTATTTTTCCGATAAAAGAAGGCATCTTTCCAAGATTTTAAAGACATGACTAGACCCCTCAAGATCTAATATCGTCCTTACCATTTTCCACTTCTACCATGTGAGCCACAGACCAATGTGCCCAATCACTTGCAATATTAGCAGATATTTCTAACGGTTGGGACACACGTTGCATTACACGAAGATGCATATCACATCTCCTTTATGGGACAAGAAAGGTTTGCAAATATTGTCCTCACATGCCTTCTTCACCTCCTACCTCGTTGAATAGAGTTGGCATCATGTGTGGGACCTAATTAGCTTTCAAATTTCAATACATTCACTAACCCACAATGTGCATGGTACATCAGATGATCAGAATAGTACTAAATTAGTACTATTCCAAAATTTTGCTGGTTTTAGCTCTTATTTTTTAACCCATAAAATTCTAATATATACCATACCCTTATATTTAGTTAAGAGGATGAAATGATAGTGAGAGTTAAAAATAATATATATAATAATTAGAGATATTACTAAATTTAACTCGATTAAAGAAAAGAGCTACAAGGGCAAAATTGACATTTTGGCTATGTTGGCAGCATTTCCATAAGAGGAAGTGAGGAAACAAGAATAACACCCTATTCCCATAGGCTTAGAGGCATCAATAGCAATAAAAAGGCATTAAAATAAACCAAACGGTGGGGCGGGTACTAAAAAAAAAGAGAGGAATATTAGAATAGGGTAGAATAAAGATTATAAAACTCCCACCTATATATCATTATGTACATATTATATCATGCAATGTCTAGTAAAGATGCATAACAGCTAGACAACCCCTGTCATTGGCCTGATATCAACAAAATTTTTGTGGGGGATGTCCTTGATAAATCTGCACAAATAGATTAAAATAAAAAAGATTCTAATTCTAAAGAAAAAGGGTTCTTCCCCATGCAATGGTCCACTAGTAGCTTTTCCTTTTCAAAATGGCCAAAATACAAAAGGACAAAAATGCCCCATAGATCCTAGCCAGAGTTCAGTCCCCACAACACAACACACTGATCCATGCCATGTCCTTCCTCCCCTCCCTCTAAAAACGTTCAACTAGGAAAAAAAGAAATGGCTTCCAGTTCAATGACACTTGTGTTTGTGGGGCCAGTGCATGCCTTTCACCAGCTTCTGTGGTGTTACCTTTGCTTCATGGAAGTGAACTTTTTTACCTTGGTTTGGTGCTCTTCTGCTGCTGTGAGAGGTATACTTGACACTGTATAACAGTTTTACCAATCCTAAACCCTGGTACCACAGTGAATGCAACTTGTGGATCTGACGATGATTCTGAATAGAGGAACACTTCATCATTCACACTCTCCATGTACACATCAGAGAATCTACACCCTTTCCCAACTTGAAAGATTGAAGCTTGAGGCTCAAAAGAGAAGGCTAAGCAATGTAAAAGATACACCCTCTTGGCCATCTCAGCAAATGATGTGAAGAATGCAGTGTCTGGGAATTCCCCAGCACTCAAGAGGTTCCTTTGGCTCAGGTTACCAAAGAACGATGACTCCATCTTGGGGTGAACAAGTCTCAAGTACTTGATCCTGCAAAACTTTGCAAATGGTGATCTTGGCTTCTCAGCAAGAAAGTCCTTTGCTTTGATGGATTTCAGCTCATTGAACCTCCCAAAGAACCACTCTTTTCGCTCCTTGTTTCTATCTGGAAGTGACTCATTTGGGAGTGAGAAATTGGGCAAGTGGAATGCATCAAACATCTCCTTGCAAACAAAGGACTCAAGAGTGAAACACTTGTGTTCTTCCATGCAGTAAACCACATTCTCCTCAATGGCATCAACAGCAGCATCAATATCCCAACCTGAAGATCTCATCTCTTCCACAATCAACCTCACAAAGCTTCTAATGGACCTAACCGTGTGGCGAAGAACAGTGACAAAATGGGTTGGACTTACTCCTGATATGTGAAGATTATCAAGAACTGATAATGGCCCACTTTGATTTAACCTCTTCTCAGTTGACTTGTTCTGCCTATTAGCTTCCTCTAATTTCTCCCTAAGGAACATGACCTCAGAATCCTTGAGCCTCACCTGTGATTCTAACTTCTTCCCCATGATCTCATAGGTCTTTATGACACCCTGCAGCTCCTTTAATTCAGCTTCAAGAATTACTGTCTCTGGTGAAGGGTCAAATTGCTTCTTCAAGTAACATTGCTTCAGCTCAGACAAGTGCTTCAACTCAGACACCAGCAATTGATCAGAGGCTTCAATTCCATCTGGGTCAAAAGGTGACTGAGAAAACTGTAGCTGTGCATATGCAGCTTTAACTGTTGAAATGCTCGCAAATAGCTTTGCAAGGTGTGCTTCTGTGGCAGCAACTCTTTCCTTAAGCTCTTCATCATCATCAGCATCTATGTTGAAAGACTCAGACCAATTCATTGTAGTAGTCTTGCCCCCTTCATGGTCCTTGAGATTTGCATCAGAGATAACAACATTCTTCAACCCATCAACTGATGCAAGTCCAATCAGTGCTCTAAGATGAAGAACCTTGGCAAAACTGCGAGCTAGCTTCTTGCTTGGCGTAACTGCTGATGGCTTCACTGACTCCATCTGAAAAAGTGTATCACCAATATTTGCAAATGAAGATGAGAAATTGTGAAATGGAAAATGTATTCCAATTCCAAGTGACAATATATCTTTTAAAAGGATTCACAATGACAATAATAAAGTAATAAGATGGTGATCATGATGAGCATGTTCAGATAAAAAACTAGAATATAAAAAAGTAAAATGCTTTAACACATAGATCGAGGCCTTTAGTAGAGGACGGAATTTTTCTTTTTGTTCTTAATCTATAAAAGTATGTATTGTTGGCTTAATTAATCTCAAAAGTTTCATAAAGTAGTTTCTAACACACACCGTGTAGGAACGGAAGCAAAGGAATAGAAACTGAAGGACAAGATCCAAAGATACATTAAAAAGCTCAAAGTTGTAGTTTATCCACGTAATACTAGGCATCTTGTCTCCAAATTGACGATTTGCAACATGATTCTTAAAATGAAAACCAATGGCTCATATAACAAGCAAAGGAAAAACAAAAAGAAGATTAAGTATCTAAAGGCTAGTTTACTTTAAGAAAATAGTATTTCCAATTTTTGTAATTACAAGTAAAAACAGAAAATAAAACAAAAATAAACATGTCCTAAATCAACTTAAAAGATGTCTACATGATAATATTTCTTAAAAATTACAGTGTTTTATTATACCTTAAAAAAGCAAAGCATTAAACGCTGATTTAACACCACCACCCAGCAAGAAAACAAGGTAATCATTTCTCAATATACTTTATCATGATTTGACAACTTGATCATGCATTGTAATTTATAGTTTCATTGTTGCGCTTCGAGGAGCGTAGGAGAAATACTGAAATAGACCCATCAGTTAATTAATCATGTCTTATTATTTGTAATATGCAATTGGTCAATTAGTTTCTTTAGCATGAATTATTATGTAAGAAATAATTATCAAAGAATGTCACCATCAACACCGAATCAATCCCCTTCGCATGATTTACGAAGGAATGGTAAAATCCAATTAAAAAACAGGTAAACTACAACTTTTGTAGGGCAATCATTATATATTGGTAAAATCATGTTCGAATTACGACTCTCATTGGGACCATTAGTTTTTTTTAGGTTTAAAAATCTTTTTCATCCTTGTAAAATGACTGAGTTTTATTTTTTGTCCTTGTAAAAATTTTTGTTTGTTTGTGATCCCTGTAAATCAAAAAGTTTTATTTTTAGTCCCTGCAAAATTGTTTTAGTCTCTGTAAAATTTAAATCATGTTGAATTAGTCCCTGTAATATTTAGATAATTGCCAAAGTAATCCTTGTAAAATAAATTTAATAGGAACTAAAAACAAAATTGTTCACATATTACAGGAACTAATTCAACATGATCTAAATTTTACAAGGACTAAAACAATTTTGCAGGGACTAAAAATAAAACTTTTTATTTTACAGGGATCACAAACAAACAAAATTTTTTACAAAAACGAAAAATGAAACTCAGTCATTTTACATGGAAAAAAAAATATTTAAATTTTTTTTTTATAATTGAAAACAAATACATTGGCCTGATTCACAGAATCACAATCCTTAGGATTCCCTGAGTTCCGGATATGCAACATCTTTCAAGATCTAGCCATACAGTAAGATAGTACTTAGCCACCAGTGTATGCAACAGAACCCATATCAAAAGTAAATATTTGACAGGGAGATTCTAACTTTATAATCATGACACATGGAAAATGTTACCCCCCACAAATAGAGAGAGCGGTGTGTCAAACATGTCAAACATCAAGAAGGAAAAAGAAAAATTAGCTAATGTAACAAGTATTTAACGGATTAGTAATTAGTGATTTTAAACAGCATAATTTCTAAGTAAATTTAATTTTAATTCTTTAACCGATGCCTTAAAAAGCACTTATTAACATTTGTCAATAAAGTCAGCAAATTTATCATCCAACGGTACATGGTTAGAAGATATACCGATTTTTTTTTTGGGAATTTAACCATTTTTTTTGGGAATAGAAGATATACCGATTTGTATCACCCAACAGTACATGGTTCATAAATATTACTCCATCTGTTTTTAAATATAAATAAAAAAATATATTTGGACCAAATAACGAGGGAGTATACACTACGGATCTAATAAAGACAATAATAGTTAGGCAATACTCCCTCCGGTCTCAACTCCGGTCTCAATACTCTATATACATGTGTTTTTTTTCTTATATTTGAAATCGAAGGGAGTAGAAGTAATAGTATAGGCAAATAAAATAGACGTTGTCATGATTGTACTTAACATGTTTACGGAGACAATATGTTTCCCGTGACTGAAATCACGGTCTCCGAGTACTTGACTGCGTACAACGGTACCTTAATATGGTAAAAAAACAGTACAACAATATTATTACTTAATTATTATTATTTTCAGTTAACAGAGATAATAATTTTTTTAATTAATTTCTGAAGATATAAAATCAAGTGTAACGTTTATTCTAAATATAACATTACCGTATGAATCTCAAATTTTCAAAGCGAGCCGTGCAAAAAGTGGGGGGAAATGTGGGAGAAAAATGAAAATAATAATAATAATAATTGTAACAAAAAGTCCATGAAATACATAGATAAAAGTAAGACAGAAATATTGTTGTACTTTAACGGAAATAAAAAGAAATATTGAACAGTTGTGATAGAATTTATGCAAGGGGTATTTTATTACCCATAAGAGCCGTTACTAATACAATTTTTAACGTTTTTTAATAAAAAAAATTAATTTTTATTTTTATTTTTATTTAACTAAATCTTATCTGAACTCATTGAACCAATGTTATTTAATGAGATTAATATAAAATTCACATAATAATAATAATAAAATATACAAAAGTGCGTTTAAATATTAATTTATCTGAATCTGAATATATCATATCGCAATATACTCATATCATAATTCTAAAATCTCGTTATGCTTGTTACAGATATCTCCCAAGGTACAGCATAAAGCAGCACTAAAAAAAGTGGAAAAAGGAAAAAATGGAAAAACAAAAAATTGATTGGAATTTTTTGTAAAATCGGTGAGTTACTGTATCACACGACATCTTTCCCAGGCTAATGTCATATCAAAATCCATTATGTCAGACGTTCACATGCCTATTATTATAAAAAAGTAAAAATCATACAACATGAGATTCTTTATGCTTACAAAAATCCACACTGCAAATACCAAAACTCCTCCACAGATTACAACGTATTCCCAGGAAACATGCATTATGCATAAACACTAGAGCTTTTTTTTGGGTTAGCCATAAACACTAGAGCTACCCATATAAACAAGAAAAAATACTGTATGAATGATGCATCCTTATGCCATTGAAAGTCAGATAAATAAAACCATTATATTGATTATCACAATAATGACTAAAGTTTTTTACTAACAATTTATCATAAGCGTTTAGAATTTTAAAAGAAAAAACATTCAAAAAAACAAATAATAGTAACACAATGAGCTAAAGTGTGTAAAAAACCATAAAAACCAAACAGTCACACACCAATGAGCTTAGTGATAAAATTAAATTAAATTAATTACCTTGCGAAATATCACGAGAAATCGAGGGTGATTGAAGCTATCAACTTCTCATTGCGAAACGTAAATCTCAAGAAAACAGACAGAAGAAATAAATGTGCAATTATACGTTGTTCTCTAACTCCAATCCCGACCCTGAAAAACCCTGCAACCAAACGCCCGAAGGAACGAAGAAACCATCATCATCCCATCAACAAACAGCAAATAATACACCAAAAATCAAAAGGAGAAAAACAACAAATAAAAAATGAAAAGACTTTCCTCCAAACACGAAAAACAACACCACACCCGAAAGAGGCAAAACAATGAGCGCCACTACCAACAACAAACCACCTCTCATAAAACCGCAAAAGAGAAGGATCATCAAAACGCTTCTCTAATAAGCACAGTTAACATACTACAAAAATTTTAAATAAAAATAAGAAAGCATTTAGTTTAAAAATGAAAACTTTTCCCTTGAACGATAATAAAAACATCCACTTTCGCCTTCAAATAACCAGAACTGAAACCCCAAAAGCCATTGATTCTTCAGTTTCATATAAAACTGGTATTGTTTTAAAAAAAATGAAAGCAGAGCAAAAAAAAAGGAAAAAAGGGGTAATGTTGTTTCAAAACTTAACCTCAATAATGAACTAGCTCCTTGAATGAATAGCAAAACTCAACCACTTGAGTCTGTACTGTGTCTATTCCAAGCTCTTCAATGTTGTGTGCTCTGTTTTTCTCTGAGCTTTGGAAAAACTTCAGACTCTAGCGTGTGAAGAATAGACTACTAGTGGGGCTTTTTGTTTACCCTTTGGCATAAACAGAAATACCACAGCTGGAGGACAGAGAGAGTTCTAGAGTGAGAGAGTTTAATAGAAATGAGAAGTGAGAGAGACTGAGAGAGGGAAGCAGAGCAGGAAAAAAAACAGAGCAGGAGAGAGAGAAAACAAACGGAATGACGAAAAAGGACACGGATCGAAAGCTGTCCGAACCTACTTCGCATTGTGGTATTTAAAACGTCACAAAGGTCGAGTACTCGAGTCGCTTTACCATAAATTTAGCGTAAACATAATTGTCAATATAATTGTACTCCATTTCTTTTTTTTTTGAACAAAAAATTTATATTTTAGTTAGTTTAAGAAAACATAAGCCTCAACAAAAATTTACTGTAGAATCTACGTAAAGGCTACTGAGGTAAAATGCCAATAGAGGATCCAATCGTCTATATCAATTCTCGTTGGCTTATAATTGTACTCCATTTGGTGATAAAATGACATTAAACTACATCTTAACAAATACAAATAATACTAGTATATTATTTTAATTTTATTCAGATATTTAATATAATTTATTAATAATAAAAATAAAAGGTTTTTCTAGTTATTTTAGTTTATTTGAATTTAATTTTTAGTTGTATAAATAATATTATGTTATTTTTTTAATGTCATAATTTACATCAAAAATAGTAATTTTTAATGTTACTTTACAATGAGGGAATTAAATTAATTTATTTATCTTTTAAAAAATAAATTAACTTTAACTAGGTATTTAACAGATTTTTTTTTGTCATGGTATGTAAGAGATTAAAGTAACATTTAGTTAACCCTTTAAAATAAAATATAACATGGATATATTATTTTATGTTTATGTTAAATACATTTGAAAAACATAAAAAAATAACTCAGTTTTTAATTGATTGTCAAAAAAACTCAGTTTTTTTAATTGAAAGAACAATACTAATGTCCTTTTATTATTTTATTAAAAAGATAAAAGATATTTTATTTTATTTTACTTGGAACTCCGTGCACATGAAATGATACTTAAACGGGCGATCGTTGTTTGAACAAAAAACGGCTTTGTTTTAAATTCAATGTTACTTTTATGTCCTTGTGGTTATCTGACATTAAGCATTCGTTGGGTTCGAACCCACGGAGATTTCGAGGTTGGGAAGGGTGGTATTGGAATTTCGTTAGATAGTAACGGTTATGCTACAGTGCTTTGTAAATCCTCTGATCTTACGTAAGTCGCAGGTAGACTTCTCAGAAAAGGACGGCCAGAATTTAGTATGTGAAAAGTCTTGTGTGTAAGATAAATATTGAAGACTTTGTGAGTAAAAAAAATACTCCTTTGTTTCTTTTTAGCTGTCCTTAAGATTATTTTACATTAACTAAAAAAAATTTTATTGACAAATTTTTTTTTATTATACTCTTTGTCTTTTTATTATCTCAAATTTTTGTTAACTTTTTCTATGTTAATTAAAGATATAATTGATAAAATATAATCTTAAATTATCAAAAAGATAAATAAATATTAACAAATTTTTTCTTAAAAATAAACAAATAAAAAAACAGAAGGAGTAGGTTTTAAAAAATTTACTCTTATTGGCATGGTGTGTCGGTGACACCGACACCCGAGGCCGACGAGAGCAGGAGTGACGAATGGTCTAAACCTTCCTTGGGAGAAGGGAAACTGTGACCTTTGCTACTATTTGGACTCGCTAATGGTGATTTCTTTGATCAAGTAGCTTGTGCACTCGACCCGTGTTTACGCTCCAATCCTCCATTAGGGATTTGATGAGACATAACTGTACTGTGAGGCTGCTCCATATCACTGCAGGAGGCAAATCAGACGACAGACTGGTTGGCTAAGGTAGTGCAAGGCGTGGGTAACCCTAGAGGTGCCACCATAGGAATTAGGGTGGATGCTTCTAGCACTCACTTCGGGTGTTCTATACTAGGAATGGCAATGGGTAGGGCATGGGTAGGGTACTATAGTACTCATCTCCATACTCGTAATTTAAAAAAATACATGTACACGACCCCATACCCGCGTGTGTAGCAACTTTGATCCCCGTACCCGTGCTCGTTACCCGAACTTTAACTATGAAAATTCAAAAATTAAATTTTCAAATGCAATACACAATATTATGTCTCAAGGACGCGTAAGAAATTTGCCGGTGAAGGACACGGGAACGAGACAGAATGGTGTCAGTAAAGAAAGTTTGTCATCACATATTAAGAAAGTGGGACAATAATAGTGCAAGTGAATGAGGTACAATGAAGTAAGCTTGTCGTTGTCCACAATAACGATGAAAGACACAGTAAAGAAAAACAAAGAGTCAAAGAAATGTATCTCATAGGAAAGGCAAATAAATGTGTCTTATGACTCTAGTGTCTTATGCATAGGTTAATTTAGGATTAAGAATTAATTTATAAATTTCTTTAAGAGTTATTAAATTTAATATATATATATATACACACACACACACATACACCAAAAAATATATATAGATATAGATATAAATATAAATATAAATAAATAAATATGTATATATGTGTGCGGGTCTGGGCGCGGGGTGGGTACTAAGATATCGGCCTGTACCCGCACCCATCCCCATCAAATTTTGCGGGTAATTATCCGTACCCATTGAACGGATAATTACCCTCCCCATTGTGAGTAATTTTTTGATGGTACTCAATGGATATGGGTCCAATTGTCATCCCTATTCTATACTAGCTGTTGTGGGTCGGGCTTGTGACTTGGGTTGAGATTGTTATTTTTTCCTTTCTTTCTACCCATTTCCTACCAAAAAAAATATTGATTAAGAAATTAAAAAATATAATTTTTTTCAAAATATAATATTTAATATATGTATACATCTCATGGGTTCTCATACGAAATATGTGTTCAATCCAATTTCATTTTACTCTCATCAAACATTTTCTAATTTGAGCATGGAAGTCTTTACAGGTGGCCATCACCACTTATGGCTGCTGAAAATTGCCACCACCATGTTGGATACCTATTTCTTGGAGTCGATCTCTAGAAGATTCTCATTTTTTGTTCCTTATCAAATAATATTAATTAAACGTTATGTTTTTAAATATTTCTTATTTTACGATCAATTAAATACTCAATAGAATATGCAATTTTTTGAATGAATCACCAAAATAGCCACGAAATTAATTATAGTATGCTATTAGCTTAGTCTATAAAATTATTAATATTTTAAATAATCACAAAAATTGTAAATTTATGATCATATTAGTCCTTTTGAGTAGTCATTGTAATTATCAAATAGGAATTAATCTGATAAAAAAATCATTTTCAATATCTACATTTTTTGGGTCAAGATCATTATCTATTTTGAAAGACCAATACCCTATAATTTCAAATAACTCATGGGCCTGCTGCCCCGCTTCAGTGCTGCATGAGAAACACATTTCAGTTGTCTCCTTCCCTTGCGGAAAGCAATGTTTCTAATGGCCAGGGACCAACCGGCCTTTGTCAAAATTAACAAAAGAAAAAGAATGGCTAGGGACCAACCCAATTAAGCATAATTGCCTACACCTACCATCTGCACCGGTTTGATGTTTCTGAGAAAATGTTGTTTTGACTATAAGTAGTTGACCGTTAGGCATATTTTTCATTTTTTTCCCTTTTCTTTTTGCCCATTTTTTTTCAATATTTTCCCTAAAAATATTGCTCGTGCAATTTGTATATAAACATAGTAATTGTATGGAAGTATATTGAGTGATGGTGCTTTTATAGCAATAAGCCCATAAGATCAAACAATGTGGTCAATATTAAAATATAAAATCATATGACTTTATAACTGTCATGTGACCACTAATTATCTTTTAATCTTAACCATCTATATATGGTTGTATGACACAAATTTATTTCTCTCATTCTCTCGTATTAAAACTCATCTCATTTGATATATCTCCATAATTATATATTTATATATATAAATTCATCTTACTAAAATGGTAGTATGTAGAAAACACTTGTCGCTATAATTTTTTAAAATGTCTAAATTGAGCATATGCGCATTTTAATCCAAGTTGTTGTTTGTTATGTATTACTTCTAATATATGTATGCATTATTTGATATTCTAGATTTATTACATCTTGGCTCATCTTCTTGTTCACCTTCTACTCTTTTTTATCATTGATTGATGACATAGTTTTCATTCTATAATAATAAATCATATCATAAGATAGCATCTAAATTCACTTTTTTCGTCAGCATTCCTAATGTTCATTCAAGTTCGTCAAACCTTTAATTTTGAATTAAGGGGAGAAACAAGGTTTTTTAAAAAGGTACATATAAGTTTGTGGCCATTTGGATAACAAATTAAATTTAGTTTTTTTGTGTGAAACTCTCAGTATCCGGAAAACATTGAATTCGGATTAATATGAGTCAAACCAAGTGAATTAACTATCGTTCACGTTGGAAAATGGACCTCGAACTCTGGTGTCGAGACTGGATACTATTCCGGTTGAAATGTGAACACGCCTCCTCTTGATGCTATGAGCGCCCTTTTATTTTGTTTGGTCCATCAATGCGATGAGGTGATCAAGGGATTTGATTCCCTTTTTGATGAACTCGCCATAAATGCTTCTCGTTGGTACTAATTCAGATCTTGGTAGGCGACGACGCATATACTCGGTCAGTGATGGTCCGTGAGAGGATGAATGCTCCTCACACCTCGCAGGGTCCGGTGTTCACCTCTTCATAGGTCGGTGGTACTTTGGGTCTCTGCTAATGGTCCTCCACGTCGGCCAACCTGAAACCCTAACGGTACACCTTATAATGAGATAAAATGTACTAATTAATTTAATACATTTTTTATTCACAATACTTAAATTCAAAATCAAGTTCAACATAAGAATTTATCGAGTTTCATGTCACGACCAATATATATTTGTAATTAGAACAAATTAGTTTGCATCTAAGTATCTAACTAATGTTGACTGTTCTTTTTTAAAAGAACTTAAATAGTTTTCTATAGCAAATTGTGACAAATTTGACACGACAAAACGTGGATTTCACTTGCCCACTCAAAAATGTGTCCTTTATATATACTTAGCAATAACGAGATTAAGTTGGTTCCATGTTTGTTTATTTGAGACTCTATTAATTCGTCTTAGTTTTTTCATTTGTGCCGGATTTGGCTTGTTATTTATTTGTTTTATTGTTTTTTTGACAAAATTTGTTTTATTGTTTTAAGACCTTGTAATTAGAACCCAGGAGAGGTCTTCATATTTAAATGGCGTTTAAAGAATTTTCATCAGAAGATACGGGAAGAAATAGAAAATGGATAAGTACGTCATCAAGAGAGTATAAATTATCTATTATAAATTATTGAATGCTTATAAGCAAATATTTCTAACCAAGTAAAATCTACTCACAGTACAAGTTGGCAACTCTTAATCATAGAGAATATTGTATTAATGTCTCTCTGTATATTTGAATGGTCAGAGTATATTTGAATGGTAGGAGTCGGACAACGCAGCATAAATTACTACAAAAACATGCAATCAAAAGACATCTTTTCCATTATTAATATTTTATCGTTGTCTTGTATAAAGAACAAACTATTTATGTGTTGGAAATATTAATATTATTTTGAAGGCTAGCTAGCATCTCTTATTTAACCAAGCCAATTATGCACATCAATTTGTGGTGTGGAACCTCGCCTATGGTGTGGAACCTAGGCTCGAGGGGGCGTGTTGGGAGTCTCGCATTGGATGGTCAGGGGGCCTGTGAAGTCTTTATAAGCATAGGGAGTCCCTCCCCCCTTGAGCTAGCTTTTGGGGTGTGAGCTGTGAGCCCGTGCCGTTTTAGCAAAAACCTATAATTAACACAAAACAAAACATTTGTATATATATTCATGCAAAAGAATGTATATATAAAATACACTGGCTCGTAAAAAAAGTATAAAATACACTGGAAATATCGGATTAATTAATGATTCCTATGAGAAAATAGTAGGTTTACTTTACAAAATTTAATGTCCTTTTACTCTTTTTTTTTCAGCTTTAATTTTTAAATCATTCATTCAATATATATTTGATGTTACCAGCTAATTTTGTAACTTTAATTTGTGGTGCGGAAGCATTATTGATATTCAAAATTCATAATGAATAGAGTGGACAATCGAGAACGTGTTCCGTCGAGGAATTGGTTAGTTGTATTCTATAATAAAGTATAGACTAAATTAACTAAAACTTTTCTATTCAATTGTTCATTTAGCTGTGAGTATTTAATAAACCAAGGACTCATTGGTATTTGAGTTCAACCTTTGATGATGGAATAATTTGTAATCAAATTTTACTTACTTTTTGACCGAATACATGTTAGTTCAAGTTCTACCCCTGTATAATACTGTGGATAATTGCATGAATATTTCAATCGATTTTATAGGCAATAGTACAATAGGTTCCGTAAAAAAAGAAAATCAAAGAGTGCAATAGGATTAATTAGTGAACGATTATGATTTGACCGAAAAACATTTTTTTTAAGGAAATAACCGGTGAAGATTAATACTATAGCACTATAATATTCCCTTCTTGCATGCTTGGAAACATTCAGTTAACTATAGTAATTAATACCTGATGAATAGCAAATAAATATGAAAACTGCACGTTTGTATTATCTATGACTTTCCATAAAAGTATACAGTATTCCAGAAAGAAAAATTGAAATTCAGAATTACTAAAGATTGCTGCCTCTTATAAATAAATAAATAATAAGATTGTTATTTATTTTATGTCATTTTCACAATAAGGTAATTAAGCAGATATTTGGTTCAATGAACGTACGAAAAAACACGTATATGTCGCATTGATAAATAAAGAGATCGGCGTGCCAAAAAAAAAGACTGATCATGAAAGTATGCACTGAAAGTATATGAACGTATCAACATCACAATAAACAAAGTATTTAGTTGTTAAAACTTTACTAGGTTACATATTGAGTATGTTATAATTGATTGTTACCTTGCAGTAAATTCATAGATTAGTGAAAGTTTAGACTTTCAAGCTAAGAAAAATGAATTGAGTCCCTTCTTAAATGTGTCTTTGGTAAAAATTTGAAGGTAGAAAGAATCAATTTTACAAGGAGTATAACTATTTTTTTTCAAAAACTAGCAGTGGCGGACCTTGACTAAAATTTTGGGGGGAGCCACAAACTAACTAGTAATTAAAATAATTAAAATAATGTAATTAAAACTCATATGCATCATATATATATTTTTTATAAGCCAAAAGATGTATTAGATTTTTTATTAGCCAAAAGATGTATTAGATAGAGTATTAGAGATACTAAATACATATAAAGAGTAACATGCATTATATCCATGCTCTAGCTATTGGACAGTGATGCAGTGTTTTTAGCCATCACTGGGAGTGCCCGCATCACAGCAAGATGAAACCAAAGAGGAGATAAAACAGAGCATTTATGTAGCAACCAACAAGAGCACTGTATACCAAACACAAATAATTGAACGTTTAGAGGGTAGCAGACCAACATATTAAATGTATTCTAAAAAAAGTTTTTTTTTTCCTGAGGAGAGCCGTGGCTCCCACCCGCCAATGGAAACTAGTGAGTTATCTGTGTATTCGCACAAGTCACATTGAATTTTTTATATAATTCAGAATGGTCTTATAAATATCCTAATAAAGTGGTATATAAAACTTTAAATTTTTATTTAGTAAAATTGAATTTAAGTATAAAATTTATAAAAATTTTCATATTTACACTTAAACAAGAATTCGACTTTGAGTCTATTGATTTCAGCTACGATTGAATTCCAAACTTCCTATGCAAGAATGAGAGAATTTTCCTATTATATATATAAAATTATCTTATAATGCAAAATGACAATAAAGTAAATTCAAAACAAATGGACACTTAATTTGTCATCATTAAAATAAAAGTGATTTTTTTAATTTATTTAAAAAATCATTTGTAAATATAAATTTTCAAAAGTAATCATTTTAATGTTAATTTTTTCGAAATGAAATTCTAGTCCGGCCCAAGATCCTAATTGGTTGTTCAGTGCAGCGTGTGGTGTGGATACGATTCTCGTGTCCCTTTACGGTACAGAATATACCGGCCATGAAGGAAATTAAAGAGAAATGCATGCACGTTTCATGCACTCAACGCACATCACTAATATAATATTGTCAAAACATCAAATGATTCAAATCTAACCCAACTGAAAATTACGTGACAGAACAGCACGTGCTTATTTATGATTCAGATTTATTGCATAAAATTTATTTTATATACCTTTTTCTGATTTATAAATATAAGCATAATATTTTTATATTGAAAATGTTTGTAAGAGTTAGTGGCGGAGATATAACCTGAAAAGTACACATACATGGTTCTAAAAGCATGAGTTTAATTTGATTGTTCAGAGATTTAAAATTGAATTGTTTATTTGTTTACAAAGGTGGAGATCGATCATTTGATTATTACACATTTTTATTATTTTATTTATTATTATTTAATTAGGAAAATAAAAAAAGGACAAAAAAACGAAAGATTATAATTAAACAACAGATACAATCAAATTTATTAACTCTTTTTTTTATCCCTCTATTAAATAATGACTATTTAGTTAAAGGTATTAAAAACTAAGACTAAGAGATAGATAATATTATAATTTAAAAGAGAAAAGAACATGGTGTGATTTATGGAAAAAAAATAGTAGTACATTTTTTGGGATACTAACAAAAAAACTTCAAAATATAGTGTGTAATTTTGTTTGGTAATGATATAGATAATTTTGTTTTACCAAAATAATAGTCTTATCCACAATTTGAAATTTTAATACTGTTGCCAGTTTAATCTAACCATATAATCTTGAGAAGAAGAAAAAAAAATAGTTTAATTTACTCAGTTTTTTGGTCAATAATTTTTAAGATCATTTGTTTTTTTTTTGGTCAAAAGCTCATTTGTTTTATTGATTTGGTCTTATAATTTAAACCCTTTTTTTTTTTGGTCATTTGGGGGAGGGTGGGGATTTCCCCACCCTATACCACTTGAGCTACTATTAGAGGATATAATTTAAACCCTCTTTAAGTTATAGAGCCCAACGAAGGTGCTTGCAGGCCTATAAATGAGTAAAATATAGGTTGGTCTTGCATAAAGAGAAGATCCTGCAGGGCCTTTAACCCAACCCAACTAACACATCGTGGTCAAACACAACACATTTCTGTATTTGTTTGAGAGTTTGGAAAAAATCATCAAAAAGAAAAAAGAAAAATTAGCGTTGGAATAAATTTTTTAGAGCTTATTTGACAAAGACTTTTCAGTTTTCAGCGTGGGTTCCCGCTGAAAATTACTTTGATTTGATCGAAACAGAGTAATTGTGGGAAAAAAAATAGGGAAAAAATGCATCTTTACATTACACGTGAACTAAATGCATTTGTGCCTAGTTCCTATATTCCAGTTTATCTGATTTATTTATGTTTGAAACATTGGTTTCAACATGTGAAAGTGTCTCCCAACAAACAACTTTGCCATGACAATTAGGTCCTTTTTTTCTCCCCTTCTAGGCTGAAAACAACAATTAGACAAAAAGGGATTTTATATGAAGAACAAAATATGGATTATGTGGACAAAGAAATGGATTTGTGCAGAAATTTGAAGCACAATCACTATGCAACTCTCATGAAACCAAATTCTAAGATTAGAAAAGAGCAAAACAAGAATCAAAATCACTCCTAAGCACCACGAAAGGAAGCTATTTTGAGGATTTTAACAAGGTTTTTGAAATAGAAGCTATTCTCTAGGTTTAATACATGATAGTGTTAGCACCCAATTTTGGGCCTCAGTCATCTCAATTTTAATTTCATTTTTAATTTGTTCAAATTTTAAAATTCAAAACAAAATATAAATTCTTGACCAAAAAAAAAACAAAATATAAATTAAAGAATTAAATAAATGTTTAAAAAACTATACATTCTCATTTAATTTGCCTTTATATATCATGTTTAGAAGATAAGATGAAAATAAAATATAATAATAAAAGTTTTTAAGTTTTAAGTTGGTTATTTTCAAATAAATTCGTCCTTCACTCATAACAACACATACACACTGAAAATTTTTCTCTGTTAATCACCTCACCACACACACATGCAAGCCAAAGCAATAAAAAGGAGGAGGTGCATGCCATTATAAAGAGGAGTAAAGCATAAAATAGGGGAAAAACAAATTTTCAAGCATATCATTATTTGATTTTAAATAAAGGTGTTGAAAAGAATCCTAAACCAATCCAAGAATAAGTTTGGATTTAAAAACCAAACATAATAAAAGATAAACTTCCATGAACGAAAAAAAGCTAGAGAAGAAATAAAAATTAAAAAACCAAATACAATGAAAAACCGTTATAACATAAAAGGAGAAATAAAAAAACAAACACAATAGAAGGAAAACTTCTATGGACCAAAAAGGAGTACAAAACTAATAAGAAAACCAAACACGATCGAGCAATGCGACATTACATATGCTGAAGAAGTATTTGAAAGACAAAACTACACAAAGAGATAGAGTGCGGATTAACATAAATTAAGTCAATAGTCAACACAATATATTGTCAAGACATGAATTTAAATCGAATTCAACGGGTTGATGCCATGGAGATGAATGGGATTAGACAAGCCTGCGACACAAAGGGCATGTGTTAGACTTGTTCAGCCACTGAATTATGCACTCTTGATGATAGACATGAGAACACGGACTGGGCAAGCGAATTGCTTCTATCCCAACTAAAAGCTCCCCAAGACATATGGGACACATCATAGACTCAGATTTTGGCCCTCCTTCAATTTTGAACCTTTCCAAATTTTGGAAAGAGTTTCGAGTTTCAAGGTTCTGTGGCCTTATGTTCTCGTCCTGGTTGTTCCTTGCAATCATATAGTGGTCATCAGGATAAATTTCAAAAAAATTGGTAGTGGTGTTCCATCGCACAGTCATGATTATATAATCATCTTCAGTTAGCGCTTGTCCTTGTTCCATCGGCACTCTTCTTTGGAAGGACATTTGCACTGCTTAGAGTTTGATAAAGTAACAAAAAATTAACACTAGTTTGCACTACTCAGAGTTTGATAAAGAAACAGAAACAAAGAACAAGTGTACTAAGCAATATCAATTCTCAAAGAGATAGGTGATTCAAACATGGGTTAAATATATTTTTTAGTCATTCTAAATAGGGCAATATTCGCTTTTGGTCTTCAAATTCAAAATATCTTATTTTGGTCTCTCATTTTTGGTAATAGGCCGCATGTAGTAACTGTTGATATGTGACATATTTCATAAAATGGGAACCAAAATATTTTTTTTTAAATTGGAGGACCAAAAATAATTTTGCCCTGTTTAGACAGACTAAAAACGTATTTGACCCTTCACACATTTAATCAAATAGGGGTAGGCAACACATTGAATGGAAAAAGAAAAGTTTGTACACCATAAACCAACTTCAAACTACCCGCATTTCAAACTATCATAAGGAATTTAGGGCCCGTGTTTTTACTTTCTGTTTTCATTTCATATTTTCATTTTTGATTATAAAGTTGTCATCTTGTTTTCAATTTATATTTTATTTTCAAAGATTTGTATATGAAATATATATAGAAAACAAAAAAAGTTGTTTTCACTGTTTCTATACAAATATTTGAAAATAGGAAACTAACTGAAAACAATGTGATAGTTTTTTTTTATTAAGCGTGAAATGTAACAAAAAAATGTTTTCTCAAAGCAAACGAGCCCGTAGATCTTGACTTAAAAATAGTGAAGATCTAGAAGGAAACCTAGTATGAAAACCAAATCTGCTTGATCTTGACTGAAGAATAATGGAGATCTAGAAGGAAACCTAGTACGAAAACCAAATTTGCTTGGAGATTATCTTATGGGCCCTCAAACTCTATAATCCTTAAATCAGGATCCGCTATAATCATCAAAATTGTAAAACAGAATAATGCAATTAGAATTAAAAAACAGCAAATTCCATTGAAATAAAATACCAACCCTACTCGACTACAAATCGAGCAATTAAAGAAGAACAATTAGTGCAAGTAGAACAATCTTGTGGTTTAATTATTTACCCGATGCAAATGGAAAATCCCTATTGTTGAGTCGAAACGAGATCCAGAGTCGTGAGATATGGAGAATAGAGGAAAGAGAAAACGAGAGATTCAGATTTGAGATAAAGGTATGCGATTGTTTACCAAGAGAGAATAAGGCAGAAAAGAAAAACCTTGAGGAAGAAGATAATGTTGAATAGAGTTGAAAACCGAGTGACTACTAAGTAAGTGGGTCAGTAAAAGATACTTTAACGGTAAACGCGTTTGTAGCTTTATGACCGTAGTTTTGTACTATATATCTATATTCATAAAATCATAATATTATGAACTATTAATTATATTCTATTTTTTTATATAATTATATTCTATTATTCAAGCCAAATCAAAACTTAAATCAAATTACATTATATTTAAAATATTACTCAAAATTCCCATAAATAATGAATAATCTTTTGTTGTTATTGTTGTATAAAATAAGATTTTACCGATAGATTCAATCTTGTAACACCAAGTTTGGTTATTTCTTACCTAAATTATTTTTGGTTTAAATATATTTTTAGTCCTTGTAAATAAGTCACTGTTTATTTTTAGTTTCTCCAAAAAAATTGTCTCTTTTTAGTTTTTCATTTTTTTAAAATGTATTGTTTTTTGTCCACGTGGTCTTTTTTAAATTTAAAAAGTATTCCCTTTCAATTTTCAATTCTCATTTTTTACCAAACCCTCATTCTCTTGAATTTTTCAAGAGAATGCATAATTTATTTATCAATAAAAATAGCTCAAAGTAGTAAAAATGCATAAAATAAGGGTCTAATCTTGCCCGACGGACCCATCGAGCCAGATCAACAGGACTCGATTCTTTTGAACCTGTAATTAACGAGTTAAGTGTAGCCTAAAACATGAGTCCATCGGGTTGGGCCATCGAGGCGGACCAAAATTGACATCTCTAGGAATGAAAAAAGAGATTTGGGTGCAATATGTGAATTGAAAATTAAAAGGGGTTAAAATAAATTTTTAATAATATTATTTCAATTTAAAAAAGGCCACAAATGTATCATTTTTAATTAAAAGGCCACAAGAGACAAAAAAAGTTTGAGGGACTAAAAGCGAACATTAACCTATTTACATAGACTAAAAACATATTTAACACATTATTTTTTCAATTATCTTTTCAATAACCTTAGTTCAATAATTTCAATAAATATATGATATATCAAATCAAATATTAACTTGAATCAAATCATAAAATTGTTAATATATTATTAATAATTAGTTAAATTACATCAAACCAAATGCAAATCAAATTAAACCATGTTTGAAATATTCGATAACCATCTGTCAAAAAATCTAGAGTAGTTAAAATTGAATTTAAGAAAAGCAACAATTTTTGGTGTTTTCATTGAGTAAAATTGATTATAGAATTTAATTAGTATACATTGACGTGTAAAAATATTTTACATAGACATTCAATTGTATCTTATCGTATAGATATTTGTGCAAATATTTTAAAAAGTATCGTTATGACATGGCACTACAATGAGATATGATTTGATCTATGTGTAAAAAAAAAGTGCATAGAATTTAGACTCTTGATTATATATGTGTGAGACTTATAAAATTCTTTATATTTACACATCAAAAGTAATTATACTTTATCATCCAAACAAAATCTAACACTTCCAAATTCACTTTTAAAATATCATTAAAAAACAAACACGTTATTTTAACTTTAATTCTTCAAAATTAAGTTTTTAATATCAATTCTAATTGGGAGTTATAAGGTTGGTTCAGTGGTGGGGGTGTGGGAGGTAAGGAGTAAGAGATATAAGGTGGTGTGTGTTCAAATCCTCCTCCTCTAAAAAAAAACTAACATTACTAATATTATCTAACAACTAATGTTGGCTTATCAACAAAAAAAATATCAATTCTAATTTAATTAATTAATTATATCTAAAATAGAAACATTTGTCAAAAAAAATATATCTAAAATGGAAACTTAAAAGATATGATATCATTATCCAATAAATGTGACTCAATTAACAATAAGAGTAAGAGAATAAAAGTTCAATAAGAGTAAGAGAATAAGAGTAAGAGAATAAAAGAGAAATGAAAAGTTTTAAGTATAATTAAGTTTGAGGTCAAAATGCCTCACTGTAGTTTAAAAAAATAAAAAAAGATATAGCATCATTCTTGAAGGAAAGATAGGTAGAGGAGGAAAAGCGTTTCCTTTTCGTCACCTCCCCTCCTTGAAAAACTCACTTTCCGCGTAAATGGAAAAATGAAAGTTAAAAAAAAAAACCAAAAGTAACATTAGAAAAAAGCACTCTAGAGAGAGACAGAGAGTGAAGAGCATTGTTGTGCAGGGCTGTGCCTGTGTGTGTGTGGGCACTGCGGCAGCAGAAGAAGAGCCCACTTGCTATTATCTTTTTCTTCTTCTTCTCAAACTCAACCTAACAACAAAATTTATAATAACTGTTCATTCATTCTGGTCACTGCTACTCCGATCGTTCCCAAAATAGCTATGAGAAGTCACGCTTTCTTCTTCTATGCTCTCATTGCACTTGCTGCCACTTTCTCTCTCCATTTTCAAGCTCACGCTGCTCCTGCAGGTACAGAAAACACGCTCCCCCATTTCTTCTACAACTTGAATTTTCCTTTTCCTTTTGGTATTTTGTATTATTTTTTTTGCAAATGGGTGTGCTAAATTTTGGATCTTTTTGCTTACTGTAGCTAAATACCAAAGTGGGTATGTTTTTATTTATTATTTTGTGGTTGATTTAATTAAACGATGTTAATGAATCAGGGCCATTGATTAAGCATTTGTCTTCACTTATCAAATGGACAAGGTCTGCTTCCTCCAAGACGCCACACTCAGGTGGTTGTTCATTCTGTGCTGATAGCTTTTCAAGTCATATTTATTTATAGTGTAACATTCTCATGGCTTAGGTGTGTGTGGGTGTGTTAATGTATTTTGTTGATTCTCTCTTTTCAGATGGGAATGTTCTTCAATTTGAGAATGGTTACGTAGTTGAGACTGTTGTGGAAGGAAACGAGATTGGGGTCATCCCTTATAGGATCCGTGTCTCTGAGGAGGATGGTGAACTCTTTGCTGTTGATTCAATTAATAGCAACATTGTTCGAATTACCCCACCATTGTCCCAATGTATGGCTGCTCTTGTTTGTTCTTTTGAGTTTTTATAACTATTATTAGCGAATTTGATTTGTTTGGATATAAACGGTTCTAACATACATTCCTGGGATTTACTTTCTTCTTTCATAGTTATTTCAAATTGGTTATGTAGTTTGCAAGCAAACTATAAGAATGATGATAAAAAAAAAGGAATTGGAGTTTTAGTCTTTTTTGCTAGTCAAACTTAACAGGGAAAATGTAAAAGGGGGGGTGGGATCAAAGCCTAATCTAAAGGGTATATTTGGTTCATGGATTTCTCATAACAGCATTAGTAGATGAAAGTTATCTGGCAAGTTAAACAGAATTTTGGATAATTGAAAACTAGAATGGTTTGATGATTTGATCTTCATTCATTTGGCTTACACTTTACTTCCTAATTCCTTCTTTTATCTCTATTTATGTCACTGCAGATAGTAGAGGAAGATTGGTAGCTGGGTCATTTCAGGGATACACTGGTCATGTGGATGGAAAACCAAGTGAAGCTCGTTTTAACCATCCCAAAGGCATAACCATGGATGATAAAGGAAATGTTTATGTTGCTGATACTCAGAATATGGCCATCAGAAAGATTGGAGATGCTGGTATGTGATAATTGAGTTACAAGAATTCAGGATCTAGTCTAGACTAAGAAGGTGTATTGGTATCTGACAAGACTAGAATATAATTTGGACATAAATCAATAGAAGTGTTATTAGTACTCTGAGTCTGAAATGTAATTCTGAAATTCTTTTTACTGGAAGTTTTGAATCCTGCTAGAGATGTTTGGCATGAGAACCCCACAGTCTGAATCCGATTCATGGCATAATGGTTAATCCCTTCTTTCAAACACCAAGGCCAACGGGATATGGGCATGTCATGCATGCATAATATAGGACCGATAATTCCTTACCATTTGTTGAACAGCATGTCATTTCTGCCTCTGTGCAGTTATTGACAGATGAAATCCAAATGTCTTGGGGAGAATAATCAGTGAGAATGGTGACGAAGATATTGTTACTGATCTTTGTAAATATTTTTTAGGTGTGACAACCATCGCTGGAGGAAAGTCAAGTGTTGCAGGCTACAGGGATGGGCCTAGTGAGGATGCTAAATTCTCAAATGATTTTGATGTGGTATATGTTCGGCCAACTTGTTCCTTGTTGGTCATTGATAGAGGAAATGCTGCTCTTCGGCAGATCCTTCTTGACCAGGAGGACTGTGATTATCAATCTAGTTCAATTTCCAGCACAGGTTTAAATTCTTATCTTCTGTTTGATATTTTCTATTATTTAGTTTAATATAATAATTTCTGTTAATATTAGATGGTGATAATCTGGTGCTTTTTTCTTTACATGCCAAGCATGTGACGATAAGATAAGAATATTTTGAACGATTTATGCTTCACTGAAGAATCAAAACTTCTAGCATTTGCAACGTGTGATTTTTGATGTTAAAGTTCTGGTTTTCAATTTTGAATATCGTATGCTATCAGACTAAAAGAAAGGAAAGAAAGAATAAATGCAGCCAATCAGTTATGAAGAAAGAAAAGAGAAAAACACTATATGATGATTGTATGGCACTGTTTGTGGACTACTATGAACATCACAGTTTCTGCTGCGATGGTTTGCTTGCATATCTCATGGAATATTTAAGTTGGGAAGGGTAATAATAGAAATGGACCAGAATTGAAGTAAAAGGATGAAACTTTTATTGATAGAACCGACAATCTCTGAATTGGTGTCAAGGTGACAATGTATAGAGATCAAGAACAACATAGAATGAATAGTACAAAGTACAAACCTTCTCACTCCAGGTATTTGAGAGATTTGGGCTCTCCCCCTATTTCCATTCCAAAACCAAAGGATTCCTTGCTATTACTTCCCTCCTATTATTTATATTGTCCAAACTAACTTGGTGAGTCTGCTTTCCCTCTTTTATCGATTAATCATCCAAACTAACTACTTTTGATACTTGGAGGGTCTAACAATTGCCCCCCTCAAAAGTTTAACCCTGTTCTCAAGGTGAAATTCAGGAAAATTCTCCTTCACCCATGACCGTGTAGCAACCCATCATGCTCTCCTTCCTGTGAATATTCCTCCGTCAATATTACTTGAATTTGCTTGTTCTTGCAAACATGGTCTGGATTATATTTCTGTTCACATAAAAAACACAGTCCCTTCTTGGTTTTCTCTTGTAATTATGCATCAAAAAATCTTTTAAACCTGCCTCCTTTGCTTCCAAAAGTACTATTAGTATTAGATCTGCTGATTGCCAAATCCATCATTGAACATCCATCTTGTTGGTTAGCCGATATTACAAAACTCATCACCAAACCCCTTCCTTGTTGCTTAATCTGTGCAAGGTTCCTTAGCACAGCTTCATAGCTTGCAGTTTTGGATGAAGGGAACTTCAACAAGTCGTCACACCTTGACTACTTGAAGATAACCATTGTAAATACATGTATTTATTATTTATTGTAAATATTAGGAATTAGCGTATTCGGCCCATTAATCAGGCCCGTTAGTTAGAGTTTGCTTATATATAGAGATTAGTGCTTGTATTCTTCTTACAATTTCAATAATATTCAGAAATCCTTTTTTTCAAGATGGTATCAGAGCTCCCGATCTGGGAGGCTCTGCTTGCTTCCGCATAGAACTCTAGCCGCTTTCATTCGCGGTTTGTTTCGCCGCCTTATTTGCGGTCTGTTTGCTGCATTGATTGCTGCATTTAGCACCCTGAGTGTGCCTTTGTATTCCGTTGGACGTTGCCCACTGTGTCTTCGCCGTCCGCCGCGCCGTAAAATTTTTCCGGCGAGTGTTCCGGCGATTCCACCTCCATCAGAAGCGCCTCTTCCCGATCTGTCCAACCGTCAAAGTTTCAGGATCAGGAGAAGCTTCACACGCTCCCACGCGCCACCTCAAGTTCCAGCGTTTTTTGGCAGCGCCGCCGCTCTCTGCCGCGCGTGAAGGCGCGTCCGACGAGTTTTTCCGCCGCCTCTTCTTTTGGTCTGTTCGCCTGCCCCCCTTGGTTCATTTGGGACCCCTTCCAACTTGTGGGTCCCACGTTTGAGGCTGTTCAAGACCCTTTTTTTGGTTCTGGTCCTTGTGACTGTTCTTTGGCTATTTGTTGATTCTCGTACAAGACGCTGTTGCGGTCTTTGTTCACTATGTCCGACTCAAAGTCTGCGGCTATTTCTGTCTTGAGATCTCTGAATGTCTCCGGTACTACGCCTGAAGATATTTGAATACTTGACTCCGGTGCCACTGATCACATGACTCCGTGGTCCTCATATTTATCCTCCTACTCTACAGTGTCTGGAAAGCAACACGTTACTGTTGCTAATGGATCTCATGTCTCTGTTATTGGATGTGGCAACATTCAACTTCAACCTTCCCTGCAGTTGAAGGATGTCCTACATGTTCCCAAACTCTCCAACAATCTTATTTCTATCAACAAGCTCACACAGGACCTAAAGTGTGTTGTAATCTTTTCTCACTCTCATTGTGTTTTTCAGGATCTTACCACGGGGAAGATGATTGGAGTTGCTAAGGAACAGGGAGGGTTGTACTACCTGATCACCAAGAAAGGCAGAAACAATCCTGGTCAGAAGGTGCTATCTTCCTGTCTTCGGTTAGAGTCCAATTCACCCACCTCTCAGGTCTGGCTTCAACATAAGCGTCTAGGGCATCCCCCATTCTCTTTAATCAAGTCTATATTTCCATCCTTGTTTTCGCAACAGTTTGTTGAGTCTTTCAAATGTGCAACTTGTGAGTTTGCCAAACACCATCGTGTTACTTACTCTCCTAGTCTTCATAAAAGTAGTAAACCATTTACTCTTATTCATTCTGATGTCTGGGGGCCTGCCCCTATTTCTAACATTTCTGGAACAAGGTGGTTTGTCTCTTTTATTGATGATTGTACTCGAGTAACCTGGTTGTTTTTGATGAAAGATAAATCAGAAGTACCACAAATCTTCAGTCAATTTTATCAAATGGTACGAACTCAATTTGGAGAATGCATTAAGAGATTGCGGTCAGACAATGGAAGAGAATATGTGAACCAAAATCTCTCAAGGTTTACTAAAGAGCATGGAATTGTTCATGAATTCACTTGTGTTGATACTCCACAACAAAATGGAGTCGCAGAAAGAAAAAATCGTCACTTACTTGAGGTTGCTCGGGCACTCCTATTTCAGATGGCAGTTCCAAATTCATATTGGGGAGAGGCAGTATTGACTGCAGCCTATTTGATTAACCGTCTACCATCTCGTGTTCTAGGTAATGTTAGTCCTGTTCAGTTTATGATCTCACATTTTCCTTCTGCTCCTGTCATGTAGAGTCTTGAGTTTCGAGTATTTGGGTGTGACGCTTTTGTCCATATTCATAAGCAGCATCGAACTAAGTTGGATCCCCGTGCAATCAGGTGTGTCTTTGTGGGTTATGCACCCAACAAAAAGGGGTACAAATGTTATCATCCTTCCAGTCGTAGGTACTTTGTCTCTATGGATGTCACCTTCCATGAACACGTGTCCTTCTTCACTCGCCCTCAGCTTCAGGGGGAGAGCAATAATTTGGAATCTGAGTCCGAGTTTCTTTTCCTTGGTCCTTGTCTTCCTGAGTCACCTGTCTCTGTGTTACCTGTTCCTGTCCTTGTTCCTCCTTTGTCTTCTGTTTTGCAGGAATCAGCACCTTCAGGACCAGTAAAGACTAAGGCTAGCGAGCCAACATTGGTGTATCAGAGGAGGGAAAAACCCGATCTGGTCCAGGAACAACTTCAATAATCCGAGCCGGAGGTAAGTGCTGAGCCGGAGGTAAGTACTGGAGATGATGCTCAGAATTCTGATCCAGACGACTTACCAATTGCTTTGAGGAAAGGAAAAAGATCTTGTGTCAAGTACCCTATTTCTCAATTTGTCTCCTCTAAACATCTTTCTTTGCAGCATCAGAGTTTTATTACAGCTGTTGACTCAGTGAGAATCCCAGCATCTGTTCAAGAGGCACTAAAGGATCAGAATTGGGTCCAAGCCATGGATGAGGAGATGGGAGCTCTTGAACGGAATGGAACTTGGGAGATTGTTGAGAGGCCAAGAGACAAGAAACTAGTTGGCTGCAGGTGGATCTATACAGTCAAGCACAAATCAGATGGTACTCTTGATCGATATAAGGCAAGACTAGTGGCAAAGGGATACACACAGATCTATGGCATCGACTATGAAGAGACATTTGCTCCAGTAGCAAAGATGAACACAGTTCGTATTCTGCTCTCACTTGCTGCCCACTCTGGGTGGGAACTACAACAGTTTGATGTCAAAAATGCTTTCTTGCATGGAGACTTAGAGGAGGAGGTGTATATGGAGGAACCTCCAGGATTTGGTCCCCCGAGTGGATCGAATAAGGTGTGCAAATTGAAAAAGGCTCTATATGGCTGAAACAGTCTCCCCGTGCTTGGTTTGGGAGATTCTCAAAAGCAATGTTGTGCCTTGGTTATAAGCAAAGCCAAGGAGACCATACTCTTTTCTTCAAACATTCACAGGAGGGAAAATTGACTGTACTTCTTGTTTATGTCGATGATATTATTGTTACAGGAGATGATCCGATTGAGAGACAACTGCTCAAAGAAAGATTAGCTGCAGAATTTGAGATGAAGGACCTTGGGAAACTTAAGTATTTCCTTGGGATTGAAGTGGCCTACTCCAAGAAAGGCATTTTTATTTCTCAAAGGAAGTATGTGATTGACCTTTTGAAGGAAACAAGCAAGCTTGGATGTAACCTGCAGGTGTCCCCATCGAACAGAATCACAGAATGAGCACTGAGGAGGAGAGTGTTAAGGTTGACAAGGTCCAATATCAACGACTAGTGGGGAAGTGATTTACTTGGCACACACCAGACCAGATTTGGCATATGCGGTTAGTGTTGTGAGCCAGTTCATGCATGACCCGAGAGTGAGACACTTGCAAGCTGTGGATCGTGTTCTGCAGTATCTCAAAGCCACTCCAGGTAGAGGACTCTTGTTCAAAAGAGGTGGAAGCCTGACTATGGAAGCCTATACTGATGCAGATTATGCAGGTTCAATAAGTGATAGAAGGTCCACTTCGGGCTATTGCACATTCTTGTGTGGGAACCTTGTTGCTTGGAGAAGTAAGAAGCAAAATGTAGTGGCTCGATCAAGTGCTGAGGCGGAGTTTAGAGCCATGGCACAAGGCATATGTGAGTTATTGTGGATGAAAATTGTGCTTGATGATTTGAAGATAAGGTATGAAGGTCCTATGAAGTTGTTTTGTGACAATAAATCGGCTATCAGCATTGCTCACAATCCGGTTCAGCATGATAGGACAAAACACATTGAGATAGACCGGCACTTCATCAAGGAAAAATTGGATAGTGGATTGATAACAACTGCCTACATTCCTTCTGGAGACCAGCTGGCAGATGTGTTAACAAAGGGTTTGCCAACAGAACGATTCAACCAACTTACTTGCAAGCTGGGAATGATAGATATTCATTCACCAGCTTGAGGGGGAGTGTTGTAAATACATGTATTTATTATTTATTGTAAATATTAGGAATTAGCGTATTCGGCCCATTAATCAGGCCCGTTAGTTAGAGTTTGCTTATATATAGAGATTAGTGTTTGTATTCTTCTTACAATTTCAATAATATTCAGAAATCCTTTTTTTCAAGACCCTCCATTGGTTAACTTCTGATTTTTCTCATCAATCCTCTAGGTGTAGTCCATCATCTCAGGTAGAGATGATACCGGGTGTAATTTCAATTCCACCCAGATATCCTCTTCAACCTATTCAAAAAGTATCCCCTTGAGGTACTTAAGATCTGTACCCTAGAAGTGACTTGCATAGAGCTTGAACTCAGCAGAGAAGTGAAACAATGGGAAATATGTAAATTTGAGAACAATATATGTGATTGCATCTTTCCATTAAGTGCATTAGATTCTGTTTATCTCCAATTCTGATTTCAGTCCATTTTGTGGGTTTTTCTGCAGATATCCTTACAGTTATTGGTGCTGTTTTGGTAGGATATGCTACATGCATGCTTCAGCAGGGATTTGGATCCTCTTTCTTCTTAAAAACAGTATGAGCTTGTTTGAATAATTTGTTCTATAAGCACTTATAATATGATTTTTTTGAACTGATAGCTTCTCATATAAGTTGAAATCAGCTTTTACACTTCAATTGTTTCGAAAGCTCTATTTTTTAACTTCTTCATAAGCACCTATTTGTTTAACAGTGACTATTTAACAACTTTTCCTCTTTTCTATATATGAGAAAAATAAGAAAGCAATGCAATGCTAACCATAAGTTAGAAGTTGGGCTTCTAAATCCAAACATTGTTTTGTTTCAATAGGATTTGTAAATATAGAAATTTCAGAATTACATGATTGAAAAGTGCTAGCAACACACTCTGTTTCATTGGATGAAATTTATGTGGGTCTCATTAAATCATGTGGTCTCATTCCTTATTTGGTGGGATCCATTGGTAGGACCCACATGAATTTCAATCAATTATAGTGTGTTGCAAGGATTGTGTTAGAGAGTGTGTTGATAGTATTTCTCTTACATGATGTGTTGTAGCATTATGAAGTTGGGAAACGTTATTCTGCTTTATATAGCACTCCTCTGCTTGTTGATGTGCCAGAGCATCTAAAGTTATTTTAAAGTTTAAACTGCAAGGAGTAGTTCAATTGGAAGTCAAAACATCAAATTTACTGCTTATTCATTTTTAGAAGTGGAGTAATTCTTTTCTTCTCTTTTGTCTTTTAACCTTTGGGGTGTTTTGGGCCTTAGTACTTGTTTTTTCATAGTTAGCTGATGCTGTTCATTTATAAAAACGTATTTTGACCTTGCTGGTTGGCTAATTGAACTGCATATAAATGCTGCAGCAACCATCAGGAAGAGAGTTTAAAGGGAAAGCAAGCTATGAGAAACACATGCCAATCCTGGAGAGCAGTAAAGAGGAGCCAGGATGGCCATCTTTTGGACAGCTTATTGTTGATCTTTCTAAGCTCTCTCTTGAAGCCTTGGCTAGCGCATTCGCTCAATTCATACCCTCACGTTTCAGATTCGACAGCCCCAAGACAGGCCTAACACCACTGAAGGATCGTCTTGTGATGCCTGAAGATGAAGTGGAACCTCCATTGGTCAATAGGAAAAGCGCTCCAGCTAGTGCTACTCTTACCGAAAATAGGCAGATGCTACAGGTCCATACTCCAAGCACAGCTGAGAAACATTCAGAAATGAAGCCTCCAAAGATAAAATCAAGCAGTTTCAAGGACCCTGCTTTGTCAAGCAAGCACCGTTCTTCGAAACGACCCGAGTATGCTGAATTCTATGGATCATCTGAGATTCCACCATACAGTAAATCTAAGAGCCAGAAAGAACGGCCAAGACATCGACAGCGAGAAAAGAGTGGAGAAGTTGTTTATGGGGCAGTTGGAGCTGAGGCTAAACCTAAACCTGTTGAGCCAAGGGCTGTTGATCATAGCAATTCAAAGTTTGACCATTACAGTATGAGGACTAATTATGTATCTGGGGAGAACTTCCGATTCAACTCTCAGTAACAAGTTTTGCATGTTTTTTATTTTTCACTAGTATTCTGTTCTCCATTATATTGAAAGTGTGCGCCTACATACATCTGTTTGAAGTTAGTATGTAATTTGAGCTGTACTATAATCAAATATTCTGTGCTTAGTGAAACATCCAGGTGGGAGAATTAATGTTGACCCATCTGCTGAAAAACTTGTGATAAAATTAGCCTCCCCAGTCCCCAGCTGTTCAATTTCAGTGGTTGTCCCTCTTAACTATTTTATTTCCTATTCCCCACTGCACTAGACGTTTAAGTGCATATTCGGTTTTCAGTTAGAAGATTGCAAAAGTACGTTTGAATTTAAAGTAACTATAAAGTTCATTTTGGCCAAATGTATTTTTAGACTCTTGCAACGAAAAACCAAACATGTCCTTAAAATGTCTGAAGTCACAATTTCTGTTTGGTGTCCATCAGTCAATATCATAGGCCTACGGAGGAATCCATGTTATTTTGTGAACTCAAGCAACCAATCCATATCTAATTATAGATGGGGTATGTTGTCTTCGGATTAATTAATCTGTGCACCACCTTAAAAATCTGCCAGAATAAAGTTGCTTATACCTCGAAACACACTCAATAGTCCACCTAACTAAAACATTTATTTTCAAAGGGAATCTTTGTGCTAAAGGGAAAGAAAAGTTATAAGAACTTGAGACCGTAATTTGTAGACTACTATAGTACTATTACTAAACTGTACAAACATGAAGCAACAAGCATCATGAAGTTAGCAGTAGATATTATACAAGGCATTTCTGTCATTAATCCAAGGAGACATTGGATTGGTGACAGATATAGATAAGCTTGTACCAGAGGGGGAAAAAAGAAGAAAGTTGGGGAATAAATGGGTAAGAGCAATTTCTTATTTTCGTTCTTAAAATATAAAAGCATCTCATCATCAAAATATGTTTGTAATTAATTTAGTCTTACTTATATCAGGAATCATCATTTTGGTTGTCTTAAAATTTTTGACATAAATTTAGGGGGATTTCTAAAGGCACATACATCTGTTTCTAATCACACATACATAACAGGTCAAAAATCTAAAATACCCTTATCACATTTCGTTATCGTGTGGAACTATTAGTTAACTATTAATTCCGCACTGATGCGGAACTAATAGTTCCGCACGTGTTATTTGTATGTGTACATACAAATAACACGTGACTGTTCACCTTCTTCTTTTAGATACAAACACTATTCATCTTTGTTCCATGTGACTAGAATTTCATACGAAATTGAAAATGCAAATTGGTTAGTGTAGTGATAAACGGGAGGGTGAAGATGATTTGGGTAAGAGGGGATAGTGGAAAACAGAGCAGAACAGAGGAAGTGTGTTTGGGGGGGGGGGGGGGGGAGTTTGAGATTCACCCATTGTTCCAAAGGCATCACTGCCACCGAAGAAAGTAGCATGAGCACTCTTCCAGGGGCCACCGGTGTAAACTCCAGGGATTCCAGAGGCATCACTTGTGCTCCGCCGTAACGATCGATGGATCCATGCGTATGATGACGATGTGCTAACGTGGCTCACCTCCGACGAGAGCAGGACTCTCTCTCTAGCTTTCACTTTCTCTCTCGCAGTCATGAAGCAGTTGATTCGGAAGTGTGCGGAGGTCGTCGGCGGTGGTGACGGAGGGACACTGTGTGTGTGCAGTGTGCGGAAGTGTGTGTGTGTGTGTGTGTTGGGGGGTAGTTTAGGTATTTTAAAAAATAGGTATGTGTAGTAAGAAACATATGTATATGCCTTTAGAAAAATCCTACAATTATCAGACATTAATTGAGAAACTAAAACCTTACCATAGGTAATTCATAACCCAAATTAACAAGTGCATCATCACATCTATTAACTTCCCTAAATATATGATGAAATGTGACTACAAATTTTTAATCAAATCTACATGTTGAATCCGATTTATTTTATTTTTTATTTTACGTCGAGAAATATTCCACCGCCTGCACGACTAGAGACTGTTCTCTCGCTAGAGTTTGTTTGGCACCTCTAATGGATGACATTCCTCCCAACTGAGATTTTTCTTCATACCCAAGACTCGAACCTGAAATCCTGGTTAAGGGACGAGAGACCTTAACCTCTCACAACAACCGGTGATTTATTTAATTACATTCACGTATTCTCCACGAATGGCCGCGCTCGTTAAAAAGAAAAAGATCACCCACACCACAATGCCATGCCACGCACAACAGGGAACATTGACAGCCAACAACCACTCTCTCTCTCTCTCTCTCTGTCTATCTCTCTCTCCGTTTCCATTTATTCCAAGTAATCCTTATTATTGAGCCATTTGATTCCTTTCTACTAACAATCAATTTAAATGTAAGCATTTCCCCCATTAATAAAAACAATACTAACAATTGCTTTAAGAATACTGATTAAAAATAAAAATTAATTTTTAAAAAATGTAATTTTAAAATTATTAATATAGTAAATATTATAGTTTTAAATAAATTTTTTATATATTACTCTTTTGGATCTGACTCCTCTTAAATGAACAATTTACTTTAGATTGTAAAGTAACTAATTTCAATCATTGATAAATAAATTAATGATTGATATTAATTATAAACCTATACATAATAAATCATGAATATATTAAATAATCAACCTTTAATTTTCTCATTAATACGTGATTGAGATTAGTTACTTTATTTAAAACTCACTTTAGAGAATCTAAATTTTGGAGGAGTCAAATTCAACTTACATTTAACTTATCTAAAGTGAATAATTTACTTTAAAGTGTATAATAACTAATTTGAAATAAATCAACTTTAACTAAAAGCACCTATTTGATAGACCCTAATAAAATACATCTACTTATGATAGAAAAGAAAAGCCGCAGCCCGCAGCAAAGTTCAGTCTTGATGATTCCATTCCATGTGATGTGACCCCTTTGATAAATATATGTAACCATACCCTTTCTCAATAACCAATGGACATCTGCCATATATGAAATGTTCTGTTACCCTATTACACCTACATGTCGACCTACATGTCGGTATGCCACTCGGTTTTCATAGACTAAGGATTTGTTTAGATAAACAACTTATTTAAACACTTATAACATAAGCGTTTATTATATAAATGTTTATGTATAAGTTATTTTTATAATCGAAGAGAAAATATGGTGAAATTGATTTCATATAAGTTGTAAGTTGTTTTGATAAACTATCATCGTGAGCTTATGAAAATAAACCCAAAATAACTTATGAACCACTCATAAGCTATTTTCATAAGCTCTGCCAAACACACTGACAAATACTTATGTCAATAGATAAACTCAAATAAGCTTTGCATAGCTCATCCAAACAGGGTCTTAAACTTTTACACCTTTATATATATATATATATATATATATATATATATTGGACACTAATCTTTTTAGTCCCATTATAATGCATTCATTGAACGATCGCACCATTTTTTTTATCATCGATCAATAACTAGAAGTTACATTAAGCTCCGATTAATTCAAGTATATTCAATTGGACTCTACTAATTAAAGGAGCCAATTTTGGGACACTTCAACCCAATGCGTTGGACTTGGCATAGGCTCACTTCTTCATTGATTAGATTTCCAAGTCGTAGGATAAGAATTTTTTGAATCAACTTTTACCTCTATTAAGATAAATAATTTTACGAGAGACTTTACTTTAGCATGCAACTTTTAAATAATTTTAGATAATTTGGTCATGTGAGATGAAAATTATAATTAGCAATTTAAGTTTAAAATCAATAGTTTTCACTTATATCTATTCCTATATATTAAATTCTTTTATTTATATTTAAATTTTGTAAAATAATGTCATACTCTTATTAATTATTAATAATTATTATCATCAAGACACGTATTTTCATGTTTTCACACATATTTAAAAATTTGGCATTAAATAAAATAAATTCATTATTAGTTTCTTCTTAAATAACTATTCAATTATATGCAATTATTACTTTCCTTGATTTTTAATTAATATTTGAGTTTCTTTGATTAAATATTAATATGATAGAATGGTTATAACTAATCATTAAAATATTAAACATTTTCAATATCTATATTTCATATTAATTTATTATTATTATTATTAATTTTTTAAGAATATATTTTGATTTATCTTTTATTTTATAAAAGTACCCATAATTCTCATTAGTCATTACATATAAATAATTTTTAACTAATTAATTAATTGAAGGACTTCTAAATGTTACCCTCCGTTTCTTTTTCTCTTATTTTCTTCAATTATTAGACGTTTAGGAGAAATAAATGAAATAGAGATATACACACATAGTGGAAATAAAGAGGAAAAAAAAATAGATTGACAAAAAAAAGAGAGAAAAAAAATAGAAATAAATATATTCCCATTAGAAATGTCATTATGGAAAAGGTGAAAATAAAAGGAAGAAGATGAGTGGCGAGAGATTATTATGGCATGATTAGAGGGGCAGCATGAAATAAATGGAAAGCCGCCTGTGTTTGACCCCACCCTTGAGAGTTGAGACTCATCTCAAAGGGGGATTGATTGAATGGTGGCTATCCAATACGGCACGCAGACAGAGCAAGAGAGATCCCCACCCCACCCCCGATAAAGGAAAATGTAACATCCTCTCTCACTAACTTACTAATTATAGTTTTGATTTATATCTACTGTATTCAAGAAAATAAAGCTTGGTGGGTAAATTTTGACTATAGATTATTTTATTATTGGAGATGAAATATAAGTCTTAGTCGAGTTTGTCTCTTTAGATTAAATATGTTAACCACTTATATCCAATTTCGTTGTTACTACTAATTATAGTTTTATAACTAGAGTAGTAAATTTTAAAAAAAATCATCTTATTATATATAGTATGATTATTATTAGTATATTTGGTAAAAAATCATCAATATATTTGGCAGAGCTAATGGGCCTACTAGATTTAAATGAGTTAGTTTTTATATGAGCGAGATACCATAATTTATACAACAAAAATTACTTAAAATGACTGATTAATTTATTAGAAATAATTTTAATTATCAAATAAACCCCTCCTCCCTAATTTTTACAGTAAAAATTACTTAAAATGACTGATTAATTTGTTAGAAATGATTTCAATTATCAAATAAACCCCTCCAAACGAGTATGAGACACTATCAAAAAGCAATTTTTTTAGAGTAAAATACACTCTTTTCCTCTAAGAGATATCGATATTATACTCTCCTTCTCTTTTGTTTGAAAACACACTCTACTCCCTTGAGAGTTACCGATATTACACTCCTCTCTCATCTTGTTTGAAAACACACACTCCTATCCCCTGAGAGATATCAATATCACACACTTTCTTCCCTTCAAAGATAAAATATGATATATTTTTCTCCATTTTTATAATTTTTCATTGACGTAAAAGTTAATTTCCGTTAAAATATTTTTTTATTACCATAATAACCTTTTATCTTTCATTTCATTTCCATTTTTGTCCCATTTCGATTTTAAAATCATCGTTTCAGCGTTGTTCACCACCACATTCCACTAAAACCAAAATGAACCCATTGTTGGTGGAATGTGGTGGTGAACGAGTGACACGGTGATTCTAATTTCAGGAATCAAAAATTGGAATGAGAAAAAAAATTAAGCAAAAATGAAAATGAAATGAAAAATAAAATATTATTATGGTAATAAAAAATATTTTAATGGAGGCTAATTTTTACGTTAATAAAAACTTATAAAAATAGAGAAAAATATATTATATTTTATCTTTAAAAAAAAATAAATATATATTTTCAAATAAGAAGATATAAGAGTGTAATATTAATATTTTTCAAGAGAAAAAAATATATATGTTAAAAAAAAATAAGAGTATATTTTACTTTTTTTTTTATGGGGTGGTGTAAGAAGGTTGTAGTAAATGAGGGCGCCACCGTAGACGATAACTTTCTCCCACAAAAGGCCACCTTGTAGACTGTACCCTTTACCCATTACACTTGCGAAAAAGCCTACGTCATTGACTTGCCATCTCACACTGAAGTTCCTTCCATCTCTCTCTCTCTCTGTTCACTTTTTTCTTCTTCTTCTCTAGTTGCTGCCCACCAAGCTGTGGTTTTTCTGCAATGGGTTGTGCTGGATCCTCGCAGGCCAAGGCTGATGGTGAGCCTTTCTTTGATTTCTTTGTCAGCTAAACTTTGTGTTTGCATTGGGATTTGGTAAATCTTCAGGAAATTGATGTTGGGTTGGGGTCAAAATCTGTTTTTTCTTTCTGGATTTTGTTTTGTTAGGATACTGTTGGTGGTGATAATTGTGAAAGCCCTTGTTAACTTGTCATGTGGTGAACTCTGGAAAAAGATAATTTTTAAGAGGAAGAACTCAAGTGCATAGGGCACATGCCAAACAAATCATTTTTTTTTGGATATTCACTATATTTTTTTATTTAATATTGAAAATCCTGAGAGCGTTTGATTTTATGTTTGTTTTTCCAAGCAGTTTTTGTCATATTGGTATTCTTTTAATCTGTTTGGTTGCTGCCTAATGGCTTTCTCTGGATAAGAGTTAGGATGGTCTGTCAAATTTGTGAATTCTTCATGGTGCTGAGATTAAGTGATCTGCTTTGTCTTAGTAGGGTTTTAAATTGCAGTTGTGGTTATGTCGCAATGCTTGATATTGCAGAAAATTGCAGACAAATGCGGCCGCAATTGCGGTCGCGATACGGTTTCGGAAACTCCAAAAATCTTGACGTTGCGGCCGCAATCACTGTTGCAGACCGCAATTTAAAACCATTATCTCTTAATAATTTGTGGTTTTGAAAAAAAAAAATCTCAAATGGGAACGCTCTTAGTTTTTAGTGATTGAATTGAGGATGGAAATCGGTTCTTCTTGATTTCTAGGTGGAAAGGGTAAATATATATTGAATAGTTTAATTCCTTTGAGATTGAAAATTATTGGAGCTTTTCAGGATTGGACCTTACTTCTATCAGTTAGTTTGGATCTTCTATATTTTAGTTGAATTGCAGTAGTTTGGTGTTTATGTTTTCGAAGTACCAGAATGAAGCTATTCTATAAACAGCTTTATTAATTTTAGAAACCAAAATTAAATTTATGCTGGTATACTTATGACTTTATCTTCTAATTTTGATGCTATTGATAATGCCACCTGAGTCCTGAAGATACTGACTGTTACGAAGCCTAATCTTTCACTTTCCATTATCACTTAACCTGGATGTGTACCTCTGTGATGTATATAACAAGTGAATAAGGGTGAAAGGAAAGGCAGAACTACTGGTAAAAATAAGTTCTAGATATTTTTTAAGAAAAGACTTAAATCTGGTCACTTGAGCTTGCTTATTTATTACTTATCACTATGATGTGTTTCTGCTTCTTTGTGTGTGTGTGTGTGTTTGGAGATACTGCTAATGTGCATGATAATGAAAATTTGCCTTGCCATTTTGTATACATTGGAAATAAGATAAGAAGAACATTTTAATGAATATGCTGTTTCCTTTCTAAGGCACATCAATTACCAACTCCTTATGATCCGTGCATTGATGCATACATGCACAGATAATTCATGGTGGAGTATCACAACATACAGGAGCCTTTTTGTTAGTCTTACCTTCAATAAGTTCTGTATTGTTATCTGTTGATATAATATTATGAAGGGAAAAAATATTTGCAAACTGATGATTTAAATTTTTACCACAGAAAGGAAATGTAAAATGAGGTGCTGCAGCATGTTACTTTCATGTATTTGTTTCCTTTCACATAGTATAGAATATTTTTAGATTATTATTATTATTATTGTGTGTTGTTAGTCTGATTTATTGCTATTCGTTATTTCAAATGCTTGTGGCTAGATTTTTCATTCTTTATGTTTGTGGAACTATCTTTATTGGTTTGTTCCTGATACCAAGGCTCCAGTTTTTTATTAAAGGTTGATGTCAGTTGCCATTTACACTAACATAAAACTGAAACAATTTTAACAGGCGCAGCAAAAAAGATCCGAAAGCCTAAGCCTTGGAAACACCCTCAGCCTATAACAAAGACCCAGCTAATACAATTGCGCGACGAGTTTTGGGACACAGCTCCTCACTATGGTGGCCGGAAAGGTATTGCCATGATTTCATAAATGACCATATTTGGAACCTTTCAATCCCTATTACAGATTAAATTGACTTCGAATATAAGGAGTTCAAGAAGAAATGATTGCTTTATACAAATTAGTGCACTTCCAATAGTTTGCTGCATTGCTCTGATTTCTTTATTTAGATTATTTTTCTGACTGATTTAAATTAATTATCCATAACTTGCTGTTTTGCTTCAGTCTCTTCTAGTATGGTCGTCTTCTAAGATGTCTCTACTAGGCTTGGCAATGGGGCCCGAACCCGTGGGTACCCATCCGAACCCGTCCCGAATTTGACGGAGAAAACCCATTTTGACCGGGGACGGGTTCGGGTTTTCCCCGCATTTGAAAGTCGGGGTTGGGGAACCTAATACCCACCCCGAACCCGCCCCGTACATTTATTACACTTATAATATAATATTTAATGCATTAATATTATAAAAAATTACATTTTTAATTCTTTATTTCTTCATTATTATTTGTCTAACAAAATATATTAAAAAAATGTCTTAAAAAATAGAGTATTAAATTTCTTTAATTCTATCAAAATTAAAATTCTAAAATAAAAATTTGGATTCTAAAATACTAGGTGCGGGGGCGGGGCGGGGAAACCCGACACCCGCCGGGGGCGGGGATGGGTGTTGATTTTTCAACCCCGACCAAGATCGGGGGCGAGGCGGGGAAACCTGAGCACTATCGGGGGCGGGGACGGGGAATGTAAAACCCGCCCCCGCCCCGTTGCCATGCCTAGTCTCTACTCTCTACCTTTACAGCCAGGATGTTGTACACTAGGGTTGGTTATTATTGAAGGTGTAAATTGACAATAACCAAATGTAACATGTAATCCCAACCCGCACTGGTAATTCCATTAGTTCATGTTCTGGGTTGCGTTTGGAAGAACTTATTTGGGCTTATCTTATGGCATAAGTTCTTATGTGAGTGTTTGGAAGAGCTTATAAAAATAGCTCATGATAACTTCATAATCTATTTTCAGCTTATTTTCATAAGCTCTCCAGAATAGCTTATAGAAACATCTTATACAGAGTTTATCTAGAGTTTAAGCCCATAAGCTCTTATAATGTAGAATCAGCTTATGCATAACCTCTTATATGATAAGTGCTTATCCAGTAAGTTCCTAATTAAGCTGTTTGTCTAGTCAGATAAAGCAAGAAAATAGATCCTGAATTATGAGTTAGTATTTTACTAACAAGAAGAAATTTGAGAAAATGTATTTTTTTATTAACGAATTTCCTAAGGGGCTCTAAACAATTGTGCCTTCTTAATTAGAGAGTCTGTACTATTGTTTGTTCACATGATGGTGCCATGAATGTGGCAATGTGATTGAAGAGTGTTTTATCTGGAAAAAGAAGTTGGACAGGAAACTTCAACTTCAAGGGAATACATGGCTGGCTGAGGTAGAAGAGATTGAACTTTGTAGATTGATAACTTTGAAGTGCTTCATGTTGTGTTAGAACAGGTTCTCAATAATTTCCTTATGGCTTAGTCTTTTTTGTAGCTTCATTTATTTTCTGGGAAACATATGGATAAAATGAAGAAATGTGAGCAAGATTAGATTATCATCTTTTAGGAATGACCTTCAACTTCTAACTATTCTTATTTTTCATTGCAAATCATAAGCAAAAGGCTTTATCCATTCTTGCATTTATTGAATATGATGCCTCAGATACAGAATGGCTGTATCTAATTTGGTACTCTGATTCTTCATATAGCAAAAGGCTTAGGTTTTGCGTAGTATCTAGAATCTGATAGTAATGATACTTAGTCCCAAGGAGATAAGAAAAAGGGATCAATGTTCTTTGTATTTATATATGCAAGACTGATGATTGTGTTCAGATGACTTGGGTTAAGGTTTTTTTCACCACAAAAGTGAAATTTGGCTTCCCTAGGCACGTTGGCAAAATCCTCCCCCATAAATAATAAAGTGGCAAGGCCAAGAATGATAGTATGTTTATACAAATGTCATTTCAAAATAAAACACTATATAATTCTTATCCCGAAAAGAAAGCTAAGATCATATAGGCTTTCTAGGTATTTTGGTGCGACCGATGATTCTGCTTTGTTTCATTTCTTCGTTAGTTGTTTTAATTAAGTTAATTGAAATGCATATCTGATTTTCTGCATGCTAGAGATTTGGGATGCTCTTCGAGCCGCTGCAGAGGCTGATCTAGCTTTAGCACAAGCAATTGTGGATAGTGCTGGGGTCATTGTCCATAGTTCTGATTTGACAGTCTGCTATGATGAAAGGGGTAAGTAATTAGTTCATGTTGCATTCTACTATTCACTAAAACTTTAAAAATATAAAGGAACGAAACATACACAGGATATAATATGGTTCAGTTTCTATTATCTGAATTTGTATTTAATCAAAAAGTTTAAGAACTCTGTTGATTCAATTTCCTTTGATTTTAAAAGGCTGAATGCTGATTATGAAATTTGAAGTTAAAATAAAAAGCATCCAAAAACTTTTGTCATTCATATGGGCTTCCAGCAGTACTACCATACTTTCACCCTTAATTATCCAACTGTGGTCCAGGCATGCCGGCATGGTTGTATCATGTGACACCCCACCTTTATTGTGAATTATGGTGGGAATGCATTACACTTTTTTGCAGAAAAGCTGTGTTTTGCCCCACCATTACCTTTCTCACCACATCTGCCCTTATCACATAGACATGTATTCTCACTATCAAAACTGTTTCTTTTTGCATGCCCCTATTCTGAAGTAACTACTCTAAAAAAATAAACCAACCCTTTGGAGGGTCTTTAAGATTCATTTACAAACTTCAAACATACTTTTGAAAGGTAACACTATGAGATACTGAAATAGTGATACTACTGAAGCAAAATTTTTTGGAAATTATTGGACCATGGAAATACTTGAAATTGTACTACTGCACCTTTGTGTTTGTTATTATGGGGCTAGAATGGCATGTTAATTTTCTTGCAATATTTAGTTACCTCCATCAATGTTTGTTTTCTTGTGCTTCAATATTTTGCAGGTGCCAAGTATGAGCTACCTAAGTACGTATTGAGTGAGCCAACTAACCTGATTCGGGACAGTTAAAAAATAACAAAGGGTATAAATAGTAACATTCATGGGAAACATTGTAAATCATGTACATTGTAATCTCATTGATTTGGTTGGTAACTTTCATAGGGCAGCAAGCAACTCTTTTTTTTTTTTTTTACCTTTCCATCTGTACTTACCCTTGACATCTACCTTTATGTTTCCTCAAATCAATTGAACAAAAGTTATGACTGTTCTGTATCAGATGACAAGTATCCATCCCTCTCCTTTGGCAAATCCAAACTCCGTTGTGTATTTTCCATCCCTGATGAGTGAAGTGCAATACGGCAATTTTACTCACAACGTTGATTTTATTTGTGTTTCATGGAAAAAAAAAAAACACTTCTTGTACTACTTTTCCAACTGTGATGTTTTTTTTTTCTCCCTCCTAGATACTTGTTTATAAATAAATTTTTCTACAATGCTAGGTCGCTTTAGATCGGCAAAAAATTATCTTATATCTTTTTTTTTATTCCTTTTTTTTAATTATGTAGAATAGAAAAGAACCCATGCAAAAACTGCTTTGGTGGATCCTTACAGTTGAGCGGGGACTCGATCAGGCTAGTTTAGCATCTAAAAACAAAATCCTTTGACATTTGTTTATTTTTTTCAAGAAAATAATTGAATTAGGGCGAACTAAGTAGTTGGATTGGAATACACAGTATATCCAAAATTCTTGTTTCATACGAGTATTAATAATTGATAAACATTAAATTATTTATTCACAAGTTGAACATGGTAACAAATGAACCGTGTTCAGTAATATTAGGAAAGAACAAAAGTACGTCATGTGCAAGATTTGGCTCCTCTGGGGAAAAAAGGATAAAAATCTGATCAGTTGAGATCGTAAATATATGCATGCATATGTGCATAACAACTTACAAGGTCATTTAAATTTAAATTCTAATAATTATACTTCATCACTTTTGTCTGTAAAGCAAATCTCTCATTTTAGTAAATCCCTCTAAATTGTGTAAAAGATATAATTATATTGTGTAAAAATTATTTGAGAGAAATCCTTTTTATTTATTTATAAAAGCCTCATTTTAGTCTTATTGCAGTTAGTCTTCTCCATTGAATATATTCTTAACACATTTGTTTATATTATTGGTGTAAATTAAATTCTAATTATATTTACAAGTATCCTTAAGCTACATATTTAAAATAATTTATATTTAAAAAATTGTAAGATAAAAAATCATCTCAATATGCAACCGGGCAACAAAATAAGAAAACTACAATCTAGTGTTTCTATTTATGTATTGATTAAAGAATTGGACTGTACCAGTCAATTTGACTTGAAAACTGAAACTGATAATTCAAGTAACTCATGGCCTGTTTGTTTTGGATTGTTTCCAACGCAAATACGAGCTACGCTGCAATTCTGTTTGAAGGGGGAAAAATTCTCCTTTGGTGCAAACACATTGCACACAGGTTACCCTCCTCATCACACTGCCATTATGTGAGCCATGCCTATTCGGGCAAGAACAACATATGAAAGGAATATTATAGTTATACTGGCAAAAGCGTGTATAAGGAAGAAAAAAACATTGCACATTAAGGTATTTCAACTATCCGGAATACAGACTCCAATGAAACACCCAACTAAAATAGAACCAGATCTACATAATGCAAAATCCTCACAATCACGAAGGGAGTACCATTGATGAACTATCCTGCTAAAAGGATTGTTCCTTGAATTCTTTGTGAAGATCTCAAACTCTCTTGAAAAATGAAAGAATATTGCCCTGTTTGGGATCCTTTGAGTTTGCTAATTTCTTGCTTCCTCCTTTTCCAGCAGTAGCTGGTGGCTTCTTAGTTGCCGGAGCACTGTAATTGCAATTAATAAAGTTAGTCATCAATGATTGTCAAGCTTAACCCTGTAATAAAGCAGTAAACTTTTGTCTAAAAAAATGGGAAATTTGAGTTTAAACCACAAAATGAGATTAAAAGTTCGATGGGGAGTCAACAAACTTTGGAGCTCTAAAATGTTGAAGCAACTTCAGAAATACCTAGCAAGTTGCAAAGCAAACCTAATGAAGCACCCTTTTATGCTTCATGGGACAACTAACAAGGTGTCATTCGGCCTTTTGAAGTATTGGCTGTTTCCAGTCATTCAGTTTAAATATATGAATGATAAAAAGGAATAATACTGACCTATTGAAAGCATTGGTAGACCCATTACCGTCAGCTTTCTTTGCTGTATCAGCTTTCTTTGCTTCTGTCTCTTCCCCCTCCCAGACTACTTCAGTTACTGAAGAATAAAACATACATAAGAGAAAAACAAAAACATATAATATAAGAGAACTTATGGTTAATGAGATTCACTGAACAATTTGATAAGGATCACCCCAAAATCATGCAAATACAGGTGAAAATATTGTGTAAAGAACTAGGCGCGGAACATAAGGGCCAAAGTAACATATTATAGTCATTCATAAAGTCAATTTGTATGCTAGAGGGGAATAAAGAAGCCACTGAGTTAAAATAATGGATCTAAGAATGGAAGTACCTTCTCTTCCTCGTTCATCAATCCTGGTTTTCATCACTTTTCTCCTCTTAGGTGAACCCGGAGTGGCATTTTTTACACTATCTTTATTTACACAAATTTCGGGAGTGCTACCCTGCAACTTCTCAGTAGATGATTTCACAGTACTAGTGCACTTGTTGATAACTGATACATCTTCTCTTGGTGGTTGGTGAGCCTTTTGCTCAGTAGTTCTCTCTTCCTTAACCCTTGGTTTATTTTCTATCTTCAAGTCAAAATTCAAAGTGGCTTTCTCTGATGATTTTTTGTCAGTTTGTCTGGAAGCTTGAGATGACTGTTTATTTGGGAAATCAGGTGATGCTAAATTGATGGCATCTGCGTCTTCATCTTCATCCGAGAAATCAAAGACAACCCTCCTTTTCCTATTGGATGATCTTCTTAAGGAGACATCTTGATTATCATCATCACCACTGTCCCCCTCTCCTGCTCCATGAGCACAAGTTTGGGCGTCTTCAGTAGCTTCTGAAAGATTTAAATGTGTCAATAAAAATATTGGAGATGCATTGTTATATTACTATTACAATTATAATTGTAAGTTATAACCATCAAGAAAGATCTGAAAATCTAAAAAAAAGCAAATGGAATTAACTGCAATAGAAACTGACCAGCAGGATTTGAAACCGTGTTACTATTTTCGGCTGGCAGGGAGCAAGGTTTTGGTTTTGCAGATGGGCGATTCCAAAAGCTTGCCAATGAACCTCCAGTAACAGAGCCACTTTTATCAGCTTGCACTTTCTTTTTGCCTGTGGGCAAGGGAAGGGTCTTTTCTTTCTCTGAAGTAGGTTTATTGATGTTATCATGAATTCCTGTATTCCCTGTACCATTGCTTTCACTGTTGACATCTTTCACCACATTCTGTGATTTGAGATCAACTTTAGCAATAGAATCATGTGCTATATTTTTTGGAGGCTGGTGAACTATGTTACTCTTTGTTGTTCCCATGCCTACTACAGATTTTGTCCGTGGGGTGGTGGAAACTACTGGTGTGCCATCCACATTCCTTTGTACAAAAGAGTTAGAGATCCCACAGAACCTGAGAAGTATGCTAGTTAGCCACCAGGAAACTCTAAACATATCTATACACGGTAATTAAAATATCATATCTCATATAAGGACTAGTGCATGATAGTGATGCATGCACGTCTGTTTTAGAGAGAAGACTTAGCACCTGGCAGTAAGAAAATTGACATAACCATTTTCACTTAATACATTCTTCATTAATCATGTTCTGGAAAGTAAATCTTACAGTTAAGTAAGAAGTATGTTACAAATTAAAACAGTAAACAGGAAATGCCAGCAGATAGGGATATTAGATTGGGCCAACTTATTACACATAGATACAATGAATTAAAGACTGCAAAATCAAATCATCACATTTTTTTCTGGCTACAAAAATCACCACAACGTAATGTCAAAGATTCTCCAATATGAAAGCTGTATCCGAACCACTACTAGTTGATCTGAGACAATACCAACCAAAACCTTTTCCCATAATTTCCAAAGCATCTTTTTCTTTTTCTCTTCTTTAGATGTTTCATGTTATTACATGACCCGCACAGATGCATCACAATACCATAGTATTCTGTCTTTTATCCTTTTATAGCAAAATAGAAACCAAAATCACATTATATACATTCTACATTTTTTATAGGAGAAGAAAAGAACACAACACGGGGAGGACAAAGTGTCTTCCAGTGATTTGAAACACAAAAAAAAAATAGAAATTTTTTCTGGTTTCTTGTCAAGTGTAAAAAAAAAAAAGTATGATTATCCTCATGTGCAAAGAGAACCAAATAGAAAACAAAATTTGTCAGTACAACATGAGTGGCACCAAGTCTCCTGGCATCATTTTTATCAAGGAATCAGAATAATTCACAAAGAAAGCATTCCCACTAACATTAAGACTTGCTTGCTAGACAACCAAATGACAAAACCAAATGCATTAAATACTATATACATATTCTGAAAACATGGAACCTGCCTGTTATCTCTCAAGCAATTGTCAACTGAGGAGGGCTGCTTGAATAGCTCTTCTGCTTGAATGAATTCTGCATTCCAAAGCGCAGCTGGATCCTTTGGAATGCTAGCCTGCACACTATATACCTGAACTGAGCAATTCCCATCAAATTCTTGTTGTGCTTCTGCATAAAAAGTGGGAATTGGTTTTATGTTACTCCTACTTCCTAATGTTTGTAAATTGTAAGCCATTCCATATCAAAGAATCACAGGAAAATTTTTCTCAAAACCCATTCACTAACAATGTTTCTCAAAATGTAAACTGAACAGCTTAACTGAGTTGCACACATCATATGACTAGTGAAAGTTCTTGATAAGCAGTTCTTCCAATAGAGACAGAACTGATCATATCGGGCTGGTGAGTCAGAGAAACACCAAACTGATTCATGTCCTGATTTCAGCTAGGAGAATTACAGAAACACAAATTGCTTCAGTTTATGTAGAATAAGATGCTACATGACAATCAACACTTCACTTGAAAAATAACATCCATCAGTTCTGTTTGTTTTGAGCCAGGCCCTAAAAGCTTGATACAACTAGAATTTAAGATACAGAACAAGAGACAAAACTGTGAATAAAATGCACCAGGTTTATACAACTAGAATTTAAGATACAAAACAAGAGAATGATATCATATCAAATCAAAATATCTCACAAGGGTTCAGCAGTAGAAGAAAATATCATTATGGGAAAAAATTTCATTTTTCATCTTCTCATATTCTTAAAAATTCATAACTACCACTACCATCTTTAATTTATTATTATAATTAGAAAGACCCTAGTACCTGCAAGCTTTGGCCCATTAACAAGCCTTATGTGGTAGCTAGGATGGCTACTCTTTAACCAGCCAGACAAAGCATACACCACCTCCAACTCACCCTCATGTTTTTGAACAAATTCCTGAAGCAACCTACATGTAACAAAATTTTCAACTACTCATGTAATCATAACACTAAAAACCCAGCAATTCTACAAGGCAAAGTTTTTCACCCATTTTTTTTTTTGTATTTTTTATTGAAAAAACCCTACCTCTTTGCTTCATCGGATGATACCATATAACTGCGACTCAGCCACTTGTATGAAACCTGAAAGAAGATCCGACACGGTTTGGAATCAAATTATTTGCCATGAAATTAAAGGGATTTGGGATAAAAGGGGGAATTCGACAAAAACCCTCCAAAATACAAATCTGGGGGAATAAACGTAACGCCAAAAGAACGGATTATAAAAAAGGGAGAAGAAGAAAAGCAGTGACAGAAAACACAGTAAATGGTAAAACTGAAGTTGCATAAGTAGCGCGAAAATTATGAGTTAATCTGAAGGGAAAACAAAAGGGACAAGAAGAGAGAGTGTGTGAGTGAGATACCACTTGAAGTTTATCGGAGACGAGAGATTCGATCTCGTGAATCAAGGATAGGGTTTCGGTTTGCGCCATCGGAACAGAGCGACGGCAAAAGGAGCGTTTTGATTTCTTTTTTTCCCTTCTTATTTCCCTCTGGTTCGTTTTCCCGCCAACTTGCTATGCTCCCTTTGTGGGAAGAGATGATGATTCTATTTCATATCTGTGGCACTATTTGCAATTTTTTAATATATTTTACTGGGCTTTGATTTTACTGTTTGATTTTCTATTTCACTTTCGGTTTGACTGTTACCTTGCGTTTGGAAGAGGGGGGTGATGGGAAGGAAAGAGAAATTGTGGCCAGAAATCATAACTTTTCATAGTTTGGCACCAATATAAACCCAAATCATCAACTGATCGCTTGGAATTTTAATCTACATTCCATCTCTTGGACTGTTTTTGATGATGTCCCACATCTAAGAATGACAATTGGTAGGGTATGGGTAGGGTACTATAGTACTCATTTCCATACCCGCAATTTTAAAAAATACCTATACCTGACTCTATACCCGCGTGGGGTAGCAACTTTGATCCTCGTATTCTTACCTGTTGGGTACCTAAGTACTCATGCCCGTTACCCGCACTTTAACTATGAAAATTCAAAAATTAATTTTTTAAATGCAATACACAATATTATGTCTCAAGGACGCGTAAGGAATTTGTCGATAAAAGACACAGGAACGAGACAGAATGGTGTCAGTGAAGAAGGTTTGTCATCGCAGATCAAGGAAGCGGAACAATAATAGCGCAAGTGAATGAGGTACAATGAAGCAAGCTTGTCGTCATCCACAATAACGATGAAAAACACGGTAAAAGAAAGCAAAGAGTCAAGGAAATGTATCTCATGGGAAAGAAAATGAAATGTATCCTATGACTATAGTGTCTTGTGCATGAATTACTTTAGGATTAAGAATTAGTTTATAAATTTCTTTAAGAGTTATTAAATTTAATATATATATATATACATATATAAATATAAATAAATAAATATGTATACATGTGTGCGGGTCTAGGGCAGGGTGGATACTAAGGTACCCGTACCCACACCCGTCCCCATCAAATTTTGCTGGTAATTATCCGTACCCGTGCCCGTACCCATTGAGCGGGTAATTACCCTCCCCATTATGAGTATTTTTTGCAGGTGCCCAATAGAGATGAGTCCAATTGTCGTCCCTACCCACATCTCAACATGGGACGACTCTATACAAAGGCTCATGTGATCTTTTCAATAGTGATAATCCTCTCCGCTAGATGTTTGAGTTTGGTTACTAGGGCTCCCTCAACAATGTAGGTTACTAGGTTGGATAATAGCATTATGACTTACTTAAAGGCCTTAATACAAAATAGGTTTTTAATTAAATTTTTAGATTAGCCTATATTTCACCTCGATGTGTGAAAGCAATTTTGAATAAACAAATTAGAAACACAATTTAACCATCATTCTTATGTTTTCATGTGGTTGTTTTAGTTGATATCAAAACTTGGCCTTTAGAATGAGCCCTTAAAAATTGAAAAACGAAAATCCTAAGTTGAATACAGCAAAACTTGGCACTAATGACAGTGAATTAGAGACCTATTAATTTCACAGACCAAGCAGACTCGATCCATGTATATGCAAGTCAATGCAAACTAAGTTTAAACGGACCCATTGATGCCTAAGTGGACCAAAAGTGAACTATTTGATACCCTCGAGTCATTTTTATATAAAATTTACAATAAAACCATTTATAATTTTTTTTTATTTTTTTAAAAATCTCCTAATATTTTGTTGAATCATTTCCTATTTCTTTCAATCGAACCATCTTTCACTTGAATTACTTTCTCCCTTGATGCCTCTACCATAAGCCCCACATTAGGGAATCTCATCTAAGAAATGGACTTATCAACCACTCAAGTACTCCGTAGATAGCCCTTTCTAAGACACCAACAATCAGCTCTAATAACAAATTAATAAACACTTGGAGAACCCTCCCTTGAAACACTAACGATCAAGGGGGAAGAACCAAGTCACCACACATTCCATACTACTTGATATGGTCGGGGAAAAAAATACTATTTCATATGGGAACTTAGGCACTTCATACCACTCACATCCCTATCAATCTCTTTTGAGTTTTTGGTTCATATGCCAAGCCACTTTATGCGAGTCTCACACAATCTTCTCATCAACAAGAAGAGAGAAAATAAACCAAAAAGTTGCTTGCTACAAGACATCTTCAACAAAAAACAGTTCTAAGATATCCATCATGTCATTAATATTACTTATTTATCTAGAAGCCATCTTCAGCCATGCGTTGATTCTGCAGATGCACAGCTTACAACCTTGGAACTCTAGCAGAAGCAAGGCCGAAGAGAGTAATGCCAATATATAACAGGATACAAATCGCTTTTTTTTTTTTCAGGTGGAAAATAGGGCGCTAAAGCACCCAACTGGGATTGATACAAAGCGGTAATGAGCGTATCTTTTGGTACAATGTTATCATACTGCTATTATTGTGCATAATAATCGATATTTAATCGTGTACACAACGCTGTCATACTAATTCTTATGCACAATATTATTATTATCGGTTGATTTCTCCAGCATTCAGACTTAGGCAAATATATAAACTTCATCATACCCTTTCCTACAAGCAGCATAAACATCAACATCAGTAACTTGACGTGCAAAACATATAAATGTCAACATGGTAAAGACATTTTGGGCTTACCCTGCCTTCCCACCATAAGTGGGACTGTAATTGTAGATGAGATTGTCTCGAATTGCTTGAGCATCTGGTCTGTTTAAGGATTTCCTAGCTTCACTGGAGCCGGGCCCGTGAAAGTAGAAAAATGTCAAGTTAGCCATTGATAAGTACGAGGAAAAAAAAACATAGCAAATGAAGTTCAATCATTCATAGGTAGCAAGGCTGCAAGAATCAAGAGTGTCTTAAAGATGTTTTTTCCAATCCTTATTTGGGATTCACAATTAAGTAGCATTATGGATAAGGAGAGCATAAAAGGGTGATCATGAGTCATGACAACTTTCACCCCATTAAAATGAGTTAGATACCTAATCAACAATACTTCACATCATTGTAAACAGTAAACATAAATCTCACACTTTTTTTTAATATTTTTATTGCACTGGCAATTACTCTGAATAAATCTGTCAACTAACTATAGAGATAGCCTGATGGCTTCTGAGAAACCATCTACCAGTTATACTGCACAACTAGAAAGCAATGGATGAAGATATTATCAAATTCTCAAGTCCTGACCTGACCAAAAAATTTGCAACATTCTGAGTTGTCCGAATAGCATCCTCCGTGTGTGGAATTTTTGGTAAGCCCCATTCAAAGGCGTTTTTCTATGGCATAATTTATAAAAGGATGTTACAATACATAGCTAAAATAATGATGAACTAAAGGTGCATGACAGTAGTCCTCTCGGAACTTAATTAAATAGTATTTAGGAATAGAAATTCACAATAATGCAAATGCAATTACAGATCGTGCACAGAAAAATTATTAATCACCTCTGGATGCCATTGGAAGCCAGTCACAGGATAGTTTCGTGAATGTACTGTGGAAACATACACCTAAAACAATTATTAATGCTATTAGGATTTTTTTTTATGAAGGAAGAAGGCCTTTACAGGTTATGAATGTGTCAAAAGATAGATTTACAAGCCATATCAGTGAAATCACTTTATAAGAGAAAATAACATTGAATACCTCATCATTTTCATCGGTGCTAGTTGTCAAGATCTCGAAAAAACTAGATAACTTCTGATTACCCATAAGCTTTGCTGGGGATATGCCATACTGTCATGACCAAAATCAGATAAAAATTATATTACCAAATTTCAAAGATGTATATCTGATAAACTTCATTAATTTTTTTTTAAAAAAAAAACTAAGAGTCAACAATGACAACTCTGGAAACATAAACTACATCCAGAAGAATCGAAGACATGTCATGAACTACCCAATCTTCAGGAGCCTCTACCTAACATATCCAGTGAACATTAGTGCTGCTTCAAAACTTTCTATGTCAATGAAGATTACAAACATACTGCAGGCAATTGTGAGGTGGAGAACCTTTTATTAGAGTATTATGTCTGTGATAAGCAGTATGGCTTATATTTGTGATAAGCAGTTAAGTTTAACTAACTGCTGAGTCAGCAGTTAGTTAAACATCCTTTAGTATAAATTCTGTTTGACTCTTGTAACAAGAGCGAGAGCTCTCGCTCTTGTTACAAGATTTCTAGAAATCTTTCATGGTGTACCCATGAAAGATTTCTAGAAACCTAGGTAGAATAGAGAGAGAGAGCGAGATAGCTGAGAGAAAGAGAGAGAGAGTTTTCTCTGAATGTTCAATCTGAAATTCATAAACTGAACCTGATTCTGTTACAAGAGTCAAACAGAATTTATACTAAAGGATGTTTAACTAACTGCTGACTCAGCAGTTAGTTAAACTTAACTGCTTATCACTAACATAACTGCTTATCACAAATATAAGCCATACTGCTTATCACAGACATAATACTCTAATACCTTTAACAGAGACACACCTTTTTTATTTGTTATTTGGGATATGCTAGATTAATGTCAAAACTATCATGGCTAGTTACAAAAACTGAGAGAGCAAACCACGAGATAGATGAAGTTGACAAGAGAATTGTGAATAATTATAATTCAAGCACTTTGAGGGGAGAGGGAGTTTGGTGCTATGAAGCTCCCACTATGCCAGGGTGACAATCCTAACCATTGCTCCAAGGCTTGCCTTCAAAATTCAAGCGTTTTGAATATTGAATAAAAACTTAAAAGCTTTGAACAATGTTATTCAGTTTCATATCACTGGCTCAATGATTGTAAAACCAGATGGCATAACTGATGCTCCATTGCCTTCTATCGCTGTCAACTGCCATCGACCATCGGCCTAATTTTCAGTTGTCACATTCTTCTCAGAGAAAACACAACCCTCATTTCCATCGTCACAATGACCACTTTGTTTAGGACATAATCAATAAGGGACATAGGAATAGAGTCATTGACATCATTCCTTTGAGGCCACAGATTTTAAATAGACTGGCATGGGTCAGCTATAATCCCCCCCCCCCCCCCAAGAAATATCAGATAGTGGAACTTGGTGCCTAAGGTAGATGATGTTAGAGACCAAAGCCAACATGTGGGTCAAGTTCTGGATCATGCAGAAAACAAGCCTAAAACATGGTTTGTGTACTCAAGAAGAAATAAGAAAATAACAGGACAGAATTAATATTCTGATTGACAGTTATGTAGTATGACAGTTGTTTAGTAGTTATTTAATTGTGTAATAGGGCAATTATATGGTAGGATGGTTATTTAGTAGTTACTTAAACTGTATGTGGGGTAGTTATAGGAGAATTTGGGGACAGTTTGACAGTTCAGTTTTTCTTTTGAATGGCTGAGAATAGTTTTCTCAAAGGAGAGCCTTGGCTCTAAGGCTGGTAGAAAAGTTCATCTACCAGATTTGTGTCTTTGTGTACTTTGTGTGGAATTAATAAAGTTTCTGTTCTAAACCCTATCAGATGATGTAGCCATAGTTGAGCTTTCCTGTGATGATCCTCACATCTAAAACAATTTAAACACAATCTAAAACCAAAATTAAGGGCTCAGAGTTGAGCAATGAGCACTGTCTTTTGGATATGTTCAGTAAACACATCTAGAACCAAAATTAAAAAAGCGCTCAGAGTTGACCCTTGGTTCAGTCTTATCGTTATAGGGAAATCTTCTGTATCTCCACCTTGTGTTTTCACACTAGTCATGCCCCCTCATATATGTCTTTAATTGCTCAAATATAAACAATTTGAACTTTTTTCTGTAGAGCCTTCTACAAAATCTCTCTGGGTACTCTATCATATACCTTTTTCTAAATCAATGAAAACCATGCATAGGTTTTCTATTCCTCTTATATCTCTCCATCAGTCGTCATAGCAAGTGTATAACTTCCATGGTCAATCTATCTCCCCACCCCAGCATAAAACCAAATTGATTATCAATAATGTGGGTCTAATCTAGTAGCTAAATACTCCAATTAATGACAATTTATCCAGTCAGAGTTGCTGTCAAATTGTGAAACTCAATAAAAGCCACATGTTGAAGAATGATTTATTGACTATCTCACACGATGATTTTGCATGACAAGACAATCTATAGTCAACTTCTTTAACAAGTCTGGAGGAAATCTGCAGGAAAGAGAGAGATGATTAATAACTTGTGGATCAAATTTGTGACAAAATGTTAAAGAACCTATAAATTTAACACTTTTGGATGATTGAAAATTTCAGAACATAATCTGCATGGTAGAGGAAGAGAAATTCTTGTATATAAATTCTTCTACAGGAATGAGAGAATTTCTCGTATCATGACATTGTTCCTCTTCTGACTTCTCTTTCCGTGTGTCTCCCTTTTTTTCTGTCTTACCCCTTGGTCATCTTTCTCTCATCATGCTTATATTTTTCATTTATTTTCTTTCTTCTCTCTCTTACTTATCCTTGTGGCTAATGGATGCCATTTCCTTTGTCACTGTCATCTTCTCATGTTTCATTACTTGTGAAAGAAGGGATCATACTAAGGAATCTGATAATGCCTTATAGGTAGGAACTAGTTGGACTTTTTACTAATGCAAAAGGTCTTGGTTAGAATTTGGACAACACAAAACCACCAAGTGAATCTCAGCCTTTATCATAATGATGGGGTACACATAGCAAACCAGTTGGGAAGGGATCAAAGTGCAACTTCAGAAAAATACTATTTAGACAGATTGTTTACCTTTGAAATACAGTTTCTTCGATATTTACATTCTCCACAAATTGAAGAGAACTTGCCTGGTTTTGTCCTCTAAATTCTTCAAGAATATTATTGTCCTATTATCAAGATAAAAGAACAGCCAAACTTGTAAACGCACAAAAAAATTACAACTGGAATGTGTTCTCACTAGTCGAAGTCTTTAACTTTTCTCAACATTTCATGAATATCGTTCAAAATGTTCAACATAGATGCATAGAATAAAATTTACCAAGTTGATATAATGGCTAATCTTTCTACTATCATGTGTTGTGAAATTGAAATCTAAGAGAAGTTAAGAACAGCAATGTTCACAGCATAAGGCAACATAATAAGATATCATATAAACTGTAGTCACTCTAAGCAAACTAAGCAGAAAGATGTACTATGGTGGGTAAAACTCATTTTATATATGGTTTAAAAGGCTAATTAGTAAAGTACCGTGGCAACTAGGCAAGTATCTGACTTATTTGCGAACTTCTCTTGGGAAAAGAATTTTTACAAATATAAGAAAGCTAACTTACCTCGCTTATGATCATTGTTATAAGCTCGAAACCTAAGCAGATGGCATATAATGGGAAATGGTCTCCGGCATCATTTTTCTCTAAAACTTTCTGCACGAACAAATACAACTTGATATGTAAAATCTAACATGCATAAGTTCATATATCAACAAAACAGCATCTTGGGAACAAACTTATTAAACAAAACTACAAGTACAATAATTGCTAGCAAGTAGCACAGAAACTATCAACTCATCAATAACAATACCTTAAATATTCTTCCAACAGTTTCAAAATATAAACCATCTTTAGCCCATCCACCAGTGAAGAGAACCCCATTTACCAATTCGAGCTTCTGCAATGAGTGCAAAAATGTAGTCAATATTATCAAAAACATTTTCAAATCACATTAAGTGAAAAAAAATTAAGGTTAATGTTACATATACAAAAGGTTTTTTCCCTTCCCCATTTTTTGCAATCTAATACGACGTAGTATGTACTTACCAAAACTTCTATAAATAAAAGTTAATTGAGAAAGATGCATTCCCAGTGTCTTTTCAATTTTCATCCCCATATAATATCTTCCTATTCTCATTGTGGTTTTATCTAATGCTGCTGCCAACGAATGATATAAGAGCAATAATCATGAAATATCTAATATATTTTATTTTATTAAATATTTTTAATTATATATAAAACAAATATTAAGTAAATTTTTTATCTTCAATATAATAAATACTCTCTTTTTTTATTAAATGCTTTCTATATTTATTTCATGATTAGAATTCAATTCTCTTTTAACCAATTAATACAAAGTACTGATTTTTTTCCAGGTCCCTTGAAACTTCAACAATTGAATCCCAATGATAAAAAAAATACAGTAATATTTAACATACGTTTTAATATACTACTTTTTATTGTTAAATGAAATTTATATAGTTCTCATTAAAACATGAAATTTCACTCCTGATTTTCTTATTTAATGAAATTAACGTAAAAATTAAGCAAAAAAAGAAAGAAATTAATGTAAATTTTATCTAATAAAAAATGTTAAGAAAGTTTTAATAAATGTGTTGCTGGCCTTTTTCAAAATAAACTATTTACTCTTATGAATTTAATTACTCTAAAACATCCAATCATATATTATCCATATTTTTTTTTCCTGGTTAGCATTAATGTTATTTAGTATTACTATGAGATATTATCATGATAATACTAAAATATGAGATATGATTGAATATTTATCTAAAATATTTTTACATAGCATACTTATTTACTTATATTTACTTTAGTTGTTCTTTTTTTCTTACTCTCCCTTCTGAAAGTAGTGACTGTTAACAGTGGATGATGACTGATAATACCTTGAGAAGCTTCTCCGGTGGCTCGGTATAGATGAGGGGAATAACTCTGGCGCCAGCGGCCTCCACTAATTTCACGTAGGAGGCGGCGATGTAGGAAGCGCCGGTAGCATTGCTGAGGCGGCCGGAGGCGCCGTCGCCGGGGTGGCTGACAATCCCGATGACCGGCTTGTAATAGAGGTTGGGGTCAGGCGCGGGGCAACTCACCGGCGATGAGATCAACGAGTCACGGTGGACTTGACTCGGGAGAATGATCCCCGAGTGGGACTCGGCGGAGAGAAAGCATTGGAAGATGGCGCCGATGAGGAAGAGAATCCAAACGGCGTCGTTTGACATGTCGGAGAAGTGAGCGAGGGTGGAGAAATGAAAACGGGGTTTATCTATTTTAAGTATTAATCAATCAGTGTCGTTTTTGGACCCCGGGGAAAGACGCTGAAGCGGAACAACACGTTAAAAGATCGCAATTGGTGGGGCCCACTTCACTACCCAGTCCATTCTCCACACAGAATTAAAAATCTTCAGTGCTCCAAAAGGATAAAGATACCGCTCTATTAATCTAAAGGGTCATTATATACGTATATTTACTTTTTTTTAATACTCATTCAATACTTATTTTTATTTTTATTTTTCTCTTTTTATTATATTATTTATTTATCACATTTATTATTTATTTTTTTTCTCTGGGTGTTGAATGGAAATTAAGTGTCCATTAATTATTTTTCTATAAATAACTAAACATGTGACCCATGCGTTCCCATCGGTACCGCTTTTGTTTTTACATATAATATAAAATAATTTATTTATATAGTAGTAATATTTTAACGGGTTAAATATGTTTTTGGTCCCTATAATATAGGAAGTTTTTGAGTTAAGTCCCTATAAAAAAAGTTGAACTTTTTTCGTCCTCTTTTTATTTTATTTTAGTCTCTGACAGCGTTGACCGCTGATGTGGCACTGTGAGGTCCCTATAAAATTCCTACGTGGCATCTCATTAACCAACGTGGCTTACACGTTACCTGACACATATATATAAAAATATTTATAGGGGCTGGATCCAAAACGTAACATATTTGTAGGGACTGTACCCAAAACATTCATATATTTATAGCGACTAAATCCAACCACGTTTTATCTTCTTCTTCTTGTTGTTGTTGGTGGTGGTGGTGAAAAAATGGGGGGAAACGTGGTTGAAGAAGAAGATAAAATGTGGTTGGATCCAGTTCCTAAAAATATATGAATATTTTGGATCCAGTCCCTACAAATATGTTACGTTTGGATCCAAAGAGAAGGGAGTGATGCTGACGTGTCAGCTGACATCAGAAAGGCCACATCAGCATTTTTGTCACGTAGGAGTGATGACAAGGACTGAAATGTATCACGTAAGTAGTCAACTCACTCTAGGCACTAAAATAAAAAAAAATGAAAGACAAAAAAAATATAACTTTTATTATAGAGACTAAATTAAAAATCAAAATATTACTGAGACTAAAAATATATTTAATCTTATTTTAAATTTATACTAGTGTTAATTATATGATATTTTGCATCTTAATGAAATATGTACATTCTACGGTTTTAGCTGTCAACAATTGTTCAAATTGCTAAAATGACAATTGCATAATCAAACGTAAAAAAATAATTTTATAGCCTAAAAATTTAGAAGAACAAAAAACATAAATACATCCCATATATACCGCACATACCTCACCCTCACCCCTAACCCTCCCTCCCTCTCTCCCCTTCCCCGTTCCCCTCCTCTTCCCACAATGCCACTGTCCCCTACAAGCCAACATGGTGTCATTATGCTTAATCCCGTGTGCAATTGCTCAGTGGAAATTTGGAGGAGGACAATAAAATGGATTAATGGAAAGTTAATGAAGTGTTACCGCTCCCAAAGTATGCGGATTTGGTTGCTGAAATGAACATAGCTCCTTGCTTTTAACAGACATGATGCCCCTCCCACCCCCTTTTGAAATGAGACCACCATCTTTCAAAAATTGAAAGGAAAGAGGCCTAGATGTACATATATGATATTGTTATATTGTATATCCTCCATTTGAATTGTTCTTTTTCAAATTAACACAAAATAAAAATGAAGTCATGGTATGGTATATGTAATCTGAAATTAAGTCAGATTGCTTAATAATTGTTTGTTGCCTTCGTTATGGTATGATATGATATGGCGGAGGGAGCTATTTCAGTGGAATGCGCCAGGTGTCAAAATACTGAAATAGTAACGAAAGTGTTGCACATCAGTTTTTTGAGTGCCCGACGTACTCGGATATGTGGAGGCAATTAACTTCTGCATTGGGGTGGGAGTGCACACAACATTGCATTCAGACTGCAAGATGAACTTTATACAATTCCAAGGCTGCTTGTCATGCAGTAGGGAGATCGTAAGGCTATGGCAAGTATTATGGTTTGCGGCAATGTGGAGCATTTGGCTCAGCAGAAATGATTTGATTTTTCATAACAAGAGATCTTCCGGTAGAGTTGACGGAGCAAGTGAAGTTTCCAGGCGCGCGTGGCTTCGGTATTACTAAACCAGATTAATATTTACACTTGAAAGATAAGTTTTTACAGTATTTTAAAGACTCTAATTCTGATGATGACAAAAAATAAATAACTGTTATGAAATTAATTGAAACGATGGCAAAATACAGAGATAAGAGAGAAAGAGAGAAGAGAGAATAAAAGAATATTTTATTGTCATTCTTTGGGGTATAAAACTATGTACAATGAGTGTGATATTTATAGCCAGATCTTATCTTGATAATAGAAATTTATCATTTTTAATAGATTTTGGAGAGTACCACTCAAGACTTGCAAAGTTTATATAATTTATTGCTTTTGAAAATTTACCCTAATATTTACTCTCTTTTTCAAACATAATCATCAATCAATTACTATTAACATTATAGAAAATTAGGCCTTAAATTTTCAGGTTGCGATACGTGTCATCTCTCTAACTTTTTCATATGGTTAGCTAAAATTATTTTATTCGTTGGATTTCTTTTTACTATCTTTGTTAGGAAATGATTCATATTTTATACAAATCAGATCCATAGACTAGTATTACATATATTTAATAACCTCATTATATTGTATTTAACTTAGTTAAATAATTTTCTTCATAATATTTTATAATTAAATTTGAAAGATCTTTGAATAGCTTTATCAACATTAAAAAGTGCTGAGTAATGACTATAGGTGTGAGTACATTAATTAGTTAAGTAATAATAGTATGAATATAATAAAGGGGGTATCCGAGGCGAGCCTGTGTCCTTTAAGATGAGTAGAGTCTCACAAACATAAAAAAATTAAATTTGGCACGTTTCAGCTAATAAACCAGAAAGAATTGACAGAAAAAAAGACAGAAAGAGAAAAAGGCTGGCCTCATGGTCCCAGAGACAACATGAACATGGTCCCTTCCTCAGGCTCGTGCGATGAATGATTTTGAAAACAGCTATGCTGCATTGAAGGAAAGAAATTGTACAAATTTGGTTTTAACCAATAAATGGAAATTAAAAAAGTGGGGACCCGATAATCATACAAAGGTAGGTGTGCAATTATAAAAAGACACGTTGCATTTGTGCATATACCATTCAGCGTTTCTGTTTTGAAGATCATAGCCTCAGTCACACAATTATTGGAGTTATATAACACTAAGGTTGAGGCAATATATAACAAGATATATATAGAGCACACATTAAAGAGCAGAGCATTGCCATAATATTAAGCATCTTACAGTCATCATTAATTTTGCATAAAGATTTTATTTCCTCATACATCCATAGTCCATAATAATAGGCACAAAATTATATCCATGGATATGCACTTCAACATTTAGAATTTTCACTCGAAGAGATAAACTTGATCATATCCTTTCCTGCAAGTAGGAAAAAGGCATCATTCATCAGTAACTTCTATGTACAAAGCAAACAAATAAATAAATAAATAAAGTTATACATTCAAGAGATTTAATTGAGCTTACCCAGCCTTCCCCCCATAAGTAGGTATGTAATTGTATATAAGATTGTCTCTCACTTCTTGAGCATCTGGTCTGGCTGAGGATTTCCTAGCTTCGCTGGAGGCAAATTAATCCACCAAAACATGTTAACCAAACAGAGCTCAATAATTTCATAAGGTAAAAAAAGGAAAGGATCCTCTCATGTCATGTGAAAATTGTGTGTCTCTCTCTCTATAAATATTCATTAAGTACCTTATAGCATTTATGAGTGTGGTATATAAAAAGAAACAGACATAAATTTTTTAGATGAGAGTGAAAGTCATACATTAAGATAAGTATTATTAATTGAAACTTGCACTCTATTAAAATGACATCTTATACCACATGAGAAGAATGTGGTGGATTGATTGAAGATAAAGTAGTGGGTCTAACCTGACAAAAAAGTTAGCAGTGGACTGAGTCACCCGAATGGCATCCTCAGTGTGAGGGTTTTTTGCAGATTGGGCCCATTCAAAGGCATTTTTCTGCATCAACATCATTTGTAATTAAGGATGTTAATTAATTATACAGTTAAAAATGAGATTTTTATGATAATGAGCTATAAAGAGTAGAAAATAATGGTGCTTGACAATATGAAAAGGAAATTTTTATGATTCACCTCTGGATCCCATTGCAAGATAGTCACCGGGTAGTTCTGTGCACGTGCTGTGGAAACGAAAACCTGAAAACAAAAACAAATATATATAGTATTAGAAATTTAGAATATTAGATTAGATGACAAGCTAAGCTATGAATATGCAAATAGTTTTTACTTTTATAAAAGACAACAATATTATTTAATTAATACCTTGTCATCTTTATCCTTAGTCGTTGACAAGATCTCAAAAAAGCTCGATAACTTGGTATTACTTTGAAGCTTTGCAGGGGATATGCCATACTGTCATGTCCAAAATCAGTGATATATCAAGATTAAGATATAATAAGAACAAGAACAAGCTGCCACTAGGCCTAAATTAGATAAATTGTGAAATAATTAAGTAAAATCTCACGTTATAATAAGTCATTAACAAGAGAAAACTTACCCGATGATTGTGCAGGACAAGACAATCTGTCTTCAACTTATCCAACAAGTCCGGAGGAAATCTGTTACAAGAGAAGGGAATAATATTATTGACTTCATAAGATGTCGCATCAGAGGATCTCCATTAATTCTTCATAGAACTAATACATAATAATTAATTTAGATTATAGATATATTGTTTACCTTTGGAATACAGATCCTTCCAAAATTGCATTCTTACTGAATTGAAGAGTACTCGGCAGACTCGATGCATTAAAATTTTCAAGAATACCATTGTCCTGTTTTCAATAATAAAAAGAATAACCATACTTGTAAAACCCAAAATGCTAAACAATTAATTATTCTATGTCTAAATCGAAACACTCCTAAAAAATGAACCATTTGAAAGGCTAACCTAAGTAAATTACCCTGTAGGAGAGCATCTAACAACTTATCCCACTACAATATTTTCCTCCCTTTTCAAGAGTGATTTCTCAAACCTCGCACGGGATAAAATTATGACAAGGAAGGTGACTTACCTCGCTTACGATCATTAATAAAAGTTCATAACCTAAGTTGATGCCAATTGTTGGGAAATGATCTCCGGCGTCATTTTTCTCTAAAGCTTTCTGCACGGATAATACAAGACTTCATAGTGAATCACTTAATTATTTGCGCAAACACACAGATAGATCAGTGTAAATAATATGCACATTGTCATAAAATACACATTTGATATTTCTCAATCATTACTAAAGCTGCATATTTAATTCATCAATTAAAAGTGTTCAAAAAATATAAACATATAAATATACCTCAAAAATGTTTCGAACAGTTTCGAAATATAAACCAGTTTTAGACCACCCACCAGTGAAGAGCACCCCATTGACCAATTCGAGCTTCTGCAGTAAGTAAAACAAAAGATAGATGAGGGGTACGTCCAGCATCACAGTCTGCTCAGTCCTCCTCACACCTTATCCATGATGATAAGGGTGGAAATAAATTAAGCTGCCTAACTCAAAGCTATGGCATCTTATATATTAGACTTAAACTATATCAAATTTATTTATTAAATAAAATTAGATGATTTTAAAACTCTATTTAACTGAAAGAATTAGGCTTTAATTAAACCATTTTAAAAGTCTTCTAAATTTAACTTGATCGGTTTACAATTTTTTTGGTGGTATTATTATTATTATTATTATCATCATCATAAAAGCTTAAGTTATTATAAATATTTTGGTATACATCAAGGTTCAAGTTTATAAATTGTTTGGTTTTAACCTGCAATATTCTAGGAAAAAGTGGCTCTGGATTAATATATGTTCAATTAGGAGCTAAATAAAGTCTAACCACAAATTATTCCATTATCAAAGATCGAACTCGAATACCAACTTCCAACCAAGCTCGTCCTAAAAGGACGACATTAACTATTTCCGCTCAATATCATGGTTTAAGTAGAACTTTAAAAGTTTATTATTTAAGAATTGATTTATTAATTTATGACCTATTTAAAAATTTTATTGATAAATAGGATTTTAAATAAAACCATTGTCTTGTGTCATTTATAGAATACCTTTTTAAGAATCTCGGGTGACTCGTTGTAGATAAGGGGAATAACTCGGGCACCGCCGGACTCGACAAATTTAACGTAGGAGGCGGCGATATAAGAAACGCCGGTGGCATTGCTAAGGCGACCGGAGGCACCGTCGCCGGGGTGGCTGAGGATTCCAATGACGGGCCTGTAGTAAAGGTTGGGGTCAGTTGCGGGGCAACTCGTCGTAGATGAACTCAGTGAGTCATCATCTACGAGTTGACTCGGGAGAAAAATGTTCCCATCTAGGGCACTGATCACAGAGAGAAGGCATAGGAAGAGGGAAAAGAGACAAACTCTTTGGTTTGCCATGTGGGAATGGGATGGGAGAAATGATGATGGGGTAGGAGGATAGGAACTGTGGCTCATAATGGGGAAGAGGTTGGAGTATTTATGGTGCGTTGGTGCCATTCTGTGTGGCTGTGTTTTTTGGTTCAACAAGGGGAAAAATTCAGTGAGTAGAAAATATAAAAATATGTTAATTATGTTTTTTGTAGTATTAGCAGATTTTAATGTTTTTATTATTAAATTAAAATTTGTTGATTTTATAGGAATGAAAATTATAGTTAACCAAAAATATCAAGTCTGATTGTGGACAGAAATCTGTTTCTATTTTAAAAAAAAAAATAACACCTGGACACGTGTCAGCTTAATATTTAAATCATCCTCTGATCGACACGTGTCAGCATATCTATTTGCACCACACCCGGTTCCTCCAACAGACGCGACGCATAGGGACTAAGGAGTGTGAAATTTTGTTGTGGGTTCTGTCTTCAGAGAACCATGCGTTGTGATTACTTTGACCAATGAAATTATAATGAACGGTGGCGATGTAACTAGAGTAAATGAGTTTAAAAGGGGTGAGTAGAGGGGATTCTGGGTGGGTCAGTGTGCAAAACTGCAGGATGTTATTACACGTGAAAAGTAAATGGATTGTAATCGGGCAATAATACTTTGCTTTTATGAAAATAAAATTATATCATAGTAAGAACAATTTTAAAATTTATTTTTTCACAATTTATATGTTTTTTAAAATTTAAATATTTTATTTCTTAAATTTTAAAATATAACTAGAAAATATTTATTCTTTTATAGACAAATTAATAGAATTATACGATAAACAATTTATAAAAATCATAATTTTAAAAAATACGTAAAAACCAAACAACTTGTGCAACTGCACGGGTATCATATTAGTCATGGATAAAAAATTGAACTCAGGTGTGTGTCTATATATATATATATACCAAGTTTTACAATTTAAATAAAAAAAACATAAATTTGAAAGAAATGAATTTTTCACAAGTCTGTATTATTTTTACATATTTTTACATTTAATATTTTACCGAACTGGATTACACGAGATATTTCAATTGTGTAAAAAAAATATTTTTTTTTGAAAAGCTATTAAGAATAGTTTGTAAAAATATGCCGAAATTGATTTTTCCTTTACATAATATTTTCAATTGCTATATAAAAATAATATTTCTTGATCAGTACATGTGTCTCCTCCCAAACTAGATTATGTGTCATTTCTGAGAATAAAACATAATTGTCCTCTCAATTTTTTTTAATTTTCATCAAAATTATTTATTTGTATTAAAAAATACTCATATTTTAATGAATCAATCGCCTTCTTTCTATATTTCTATATCTATATAAGAAAATTAAATCTCAATCTCTTCCTAGGTGTGACAACTGACATGTGTCATCTTCTAAATTGTGACGCGTGTGTCACATTTTAAACCCTTTTTTAATTGTACCTAAAATTGTTTTATTAGTTAAATTTTTTTACTATTTTTTTAGACTAAAACCTATATTTTATATGGATTGAGTTCATAGACTTAGTTTTTCCCTATAAATTAATGTCGTCTAGTATAATTGAAATTTGAAAATCAAGCACGTGTAATTGCACTCCATTATTTTGCATTTGTTGCTTATTGCTTATTGCTTATTGCTTATACATTACATCCGTGGTCCCTTCAAATCTTATCTTTTCTTTCTCGTAGATCTAAAGTCGACACGTGGAATTGCAATCCAGCCATTACTTTATATACTCCATTTGTTATTTGAAACCCGATTGGTCCCGTCAAATTAAACTTTCAGACACTCTCCCGGCCGGACCAGGATTGTCTGCTGTTGGATTCCCTGCTGTACCTGCTGTCCATGTATTCTTAGCCATTGATATTACATGATCTTAAATCATCACCCTTCATTTGTTTTGTCCAAAAAAATTAAAAAAAATTAAAAGTAGAGAGAGATAAAAACACCCAACAGCAGGGAATCCAAATCCCTCCCGGCCCCTTTGTTTTGACGTCTCAAAAGCAAAATTAATACTCCCTCTAATTTTATTTATAAGAAACATAGAAGTGCTAAAATTATACAGACTAAGGTAGTGTTTGGCCTAGCTTTTTTTGAACTTTTCTTCTCCTTAAAAGTAAAAGCTGGGCCAAACAATGTTTGCAAAAAAAGCTCTTAAAAATAAGGAGCTTATTTTTAAAGAATAAAAACCTCAAAAAAGGAGCTTTGAAAAAAGTAACATTTTGGAGCTTATTTTTAGCTTGCACGGAGCTTTTCTCATACAGCCTGCCTTCGAACCCCACTGTACACTCAAATCCATTTTATAATCTATTTTGTAACCAAGTAGCACAAGCGACTCATTAACTGTAGCGGCCAACACGACCAGCACGGGCTCTTATCTCACATTGCCCATGTCACACATTCCCCACTCCCCAGCACGATATCCATTGTAGTACACTTGTTTTCTTACACTTACAGAAGTTGATTTAATTGTTTTATGTTAATTATTTCTATATTTTAAACCATCTAGTAATGCAACTATGAAAGCTTCACCAATCTATACCCAATTCTCTTTCCAGAAAGATTTTTTGGATGATGTATCATAGTAGAGATGGGATGCCAATACATAAGTTTTCATTAGGACCCTTCTTATGGGCTGTGGAGAATAATACATTAATTGAAGAAAAAAATTAAATCATCATAAAAAGCATATCGTTGTTAAACCTTTGACATCTATATCCTAACTTGGGAATGAGAATCGACAAAACTTTGAAGTTAAAAGTCTTTTAAAAAGAAATATTGAAGTACTTGACATCCATAAAAGAAATAAAACCATTTTTTCATAAAAATATATTATCAAACATGTTTTAGTTTAAAAGCTATTTTTAAGCTAAAAAAATAAAAAATTACCAAACAACTTTAGCTTTTTTCCTAAAGCTCTTATTTTTTACTTTAACTTTAAAGTAGCTTTTAAGTCAAGAAAAAGTTGGGCCAAACGCAACCTAAAAAATGATTGAAATGTGTTATTTTTTATTAATGATGCTATAATTTTAAAAAAAAAATTCTATGAATGTTCTTGCATTAGATGAAAAATAGGTGAGGTGATCTGATAATTAATGAGGGTAAAATTGAAAAAAAGTAATTACTTTTGCTGAAAATAAAGTATTATTTTTTATAAAAAAGACAAAAAAAACTTTTATGTTTCTTATAAATAAGACCGGAAGAAATACATCATACTAAACGCGTGTGGAGGCATCTTGTTGCTTGTCCTAAAATACTTCAAGAATATTTCTTAATGGGGTGAGAGACTCAAACATAGGGGCGTTCATGGATCCGATAAGCCAATGACCCAGACTAATTTAAATAGTTTGGGTTTTTTTTATTAGCTTTAACCCAAGCTGATTCAAATAGTTTTTTTTTTGGATGAACAACTGATTCAAATAGTTTGGATTTTAGACCCATGAACTCAATTATTTGATTAGTTGATGTGTGGCACAATTTTTTTCTATTATTTTTGCACTACATTGTCATGAGGTTCGGATAATCCGATGACACCACCTTACCCAAACTGATAAATTACAACTTTACCAACAATTTTTAAATGGATTTTTCAGAGTTGGACCTAAACCAACCCGCTTTTTATCGGATTGTTTGGTTCAGGTTTGGCAAAATAATTTGTAAATCCAACCCAATCTAAACAAAAAAACTATTTTTGGGATGTGGCAAACCCAACCCAACCCACCACATAAACACTCCTACAGAGAAGTGTTTAGCTTTTTAGCTTTTGTTGTTTTCCTTGTCTTAGTTTATTTTAGCAGCGTGTCTTGGTTTGTATCGTTGTATCTGTTTAGGCTCTGCGTATGCTGATGGTTGTTGTAGATGCCGTATGACTGAGGTTTCTCTTGCTATGAACTTGTTCATTGACAAACAAAAAAAAAGAGGTGAAAAAAAACAAGGAATGGAAAAATAAAAAAAATGTATCAAAGAATGAAATGAAAATATAAATACAAGATTAATATTCCCATCTTTTAAAAGGAAATACAATTATTTTAAAATGAATTTATATATTTCATTCAAATTATTTTAATTTTTTGTGCTTTAAATAGCATTATACTTAGTCACCTACCCCCACGTAGAGAGATATAATAATATTGGTTCTTAGGTCATAGTTCAACCACGTGAAGAATAGTACGTACAAGTTATTGTGGTGCCTGCTTCATCCCTCCGCATCTCTTTCTCTCTGCTTTGTGAGGGAGAGATATAATGACAGGAGAAAAAGAGAGAGAGTGAAAATTTAATAAATGAGATAATAAAAAACGAAAAATGATTATTAGATCATCAAACTCCAATTTACATAGAGGTATGAGATAGGAATAGAAGAGTAATAAATGATAGATGTGATAATTAATAAGTGAATAATGTAGTTAGTATTGATTGATATAGTACTAGTTATTAAGATCCTTTAATTTTCTTGTTTCTTAAAATAAAAATTAAATAAGAAATCACAACACAATTAAATTCTATTTTTCATTAAAAGTTACTATTTCACATGCACTATATATTGTTCCCCCGCTAAGTTACAAGGTGTATATCATTGAAGGGAATCAATGATGGAGGTACCCGCTAACCTGCATGCCTATTATTGTGGATGTGGACAAGGCATTCTGGCACATGATTATTTGGGTTTCACGACGACAGAAGTTTTTCAGTTTGGTGTGTGGTCACAATTTTTTTTCGTTAATTGGTCCAAATGTGTAGTCACATTTACATTTGCAGAAAGCCATCACTTTTTTTTTTGTTGTTTTTGCAGAAAGCCATTTGTGTTCCCATATTCTGCATTTCTGCTTGAGGCCCACTACCCTCGAGTGACTCGTGGCAACCTGTTCCTATCATCCATTTTATTAAGGAAAATTTTCACCCTTTTTCTTTGAGGTATAATTAAATGACATATACATTTTTTTTTATTTTTAGATAATTACTTAACATCTTTTACAAAATAGTAGAAGGAGAGTATGCATGCTATTTTTTTAGATAGGCAAATGTCAGTAATATTATGTTAGTGGGAGAAATTTGAACTCATGACCTCCTTATCACTTCAGCCTCTCTCTCCCCTAAACCACCAATTCCAAACCACTTTATGACTCCATGAGTATATATACATGTTATTTAAGAAGAATTTAAAATATGTTAGTCTATTTTTTTCCTTTCTCACATATTCAAAAGATGAAATTGTAGGTGACAGGATGAAACACAAGAAGGGGGGGTTGAATTGTGTTTCTAAGCTTTTAAAAACTTTTCGCAATGATGGACGCTGGCTTGTGAAAAACGTTGGACGCACAGCTTATTTCAAATATTGGACGCACAGTGTTTTTCTGAAATGTTGGACGCACAGAGTGCTAAAACATTGGACGCACAAAATTGTGAAATATTGGACGCACAAAAGATTGGACGCTGAGGCTTCCCTCTTAGTTTAAAAACTTGTTTTCTTTGTGCGATTTAAGGTGTATGAAAAACTTGTTTAAACAAAATCAATTCAATCCCCTTGGTTAGTAATAAGCACAGATATAATAAGAGATAAGGGAGGGAAGAAATAACACAAGTTTTTATACTGGTTCACCCTTTCCTAAGAGCTACGTCCAGTCCCCTCAAACTAGAGAGATTTCACTATCAAACCAGATAGGTACAAGTATTCTTTGCACACAGCCTCTTCAGGCTAAATCCCAAGTATTCTTTGCACACAGCCTCTCCAGGCTAAATCCCAAGTATTCTTTGCACACACAGCCTCTGCAGGCTAAATCCCAAGTATTCTTTGCACACAGCCTCTTCAGGCCTCTTCAGGCTAAATCACAAGTATTCTTTGCACACAGCCTCTTCAGGCTAAATCAAGTATTCTTTTACAGTCAAGCCTCTCCAGGCTCAAACAACTCAGCAGAGTGTTTTTGATTTAAGTGCTGTCTAACTCACACAAGTGAGGATATGAAATCTAAAGCACTTCGAGAGTTAAGCAAACTCTCTTTTACAAGAAGAAAGAAAATATACAAGACTTTCTATACAGAGTATAACAAATTGCACAACGTTTTTGCTCTTTCTTTTTCGTTTTCCAGTCTCTTGTATACTTCTTCTTGTTCACGGTATATATAGGCTTTGATGAAGCTTTAGACTTGTTCTTCGAATAGCTCAGCTTCAGCCTTCATAAAAGTTACCGTTCTCTAATAGCATTAAATGCTATTTTCCCGTTGCTCTGAGGAGATCTACTTCAGTGAGCATGTTTGCGTTTCTTTCTCCTAAATCAGAAGCAATCTGTACTCAAAGTCTCAATTGTACAGTGGTTAAAAGTACTATCTTATTGAGACAGAGAGAATACACTGTGTAAAGCAGAAAGATGTGTTCAGAGATATACAGAGTAGATAAAAGTACATTCTCTCTCTTAGTACACTTTCCACAGTACTTTATGCTTTTCATATGTACGTTCAAAAACGTTGACAATAGGTTGTACAGAAAAACATTGTATACAACTATTTATTTCAAATCATTTGCTCAATAAATATGTTCCATATTAAATGCATGAGCAATAAATAGCAAGTAATGGACTCTGCGTTTTGGACGCAGCAAGTAGAAATCATTGGACTTTCAGTCCTTTTAACAAATGGACGCATACCTTTGCTTACCATTTGTATATGATATTCATTCATCTATTGGACGCATCCTCATGCTTACCATTCTATTCCATTTGATGCAAGGCAGTATTGGACTTATTTCCTCATGCTGATTATTGGACTTATGCTCCATTGGACGCAGAACAGTTGTTTGATGTACCTCTGTCAATCTGCTTCATTGGTTGTATGACACTTGATTGGTGTCTTTCTTATTTATTGGACGCAGAACAGTACCTTTGTCACTCTGATTTCATTGGACGCAGAGCAGTTCTTTTGTTTGTTCAGTTTCATTGGACGTTGAACTTCAATGCCTTAAACTGAACATTGGACTTTTGTCCTTCATTTGCATTGGACGCATACTCACTGGTTCTGCTTCTTTGGAAATCATTGGACTTTGTACTTCTGCAATTTTGCTTTCTTATAAATCATTGGACTTATGCCAGTATTGCCTTGTACTTATCATTGGACGATCAGCATTCTGAACATTGGACTTATAGCTTCAATGCCTTCTCATGAATATTGGACGTAGAGCTGCTTATGCTTATGCTTATGCTGAACATTGGACTCAGAATTGTCTTTGCCTTATGCTGAATATTGGACGATGAATAGTATCTGAATATTGGACGTTCAGCATTCTCAACGTTGGACGATGAACAGTATTTCACAATACTGATCATTGGACGCAGAGCTCTTGTTGTCCATTCCAGTGCCAATATTGGATGATGACTTCAACATTGGACGCAAGACTTCTCAGACTTTGAATATGAGCCAATGTCATGATGAACTAATTTATTGGACGCAGACTGCAACATCCTTCAATAAACTTAGTTAGGCAGCTTTGTTATACATTGTAAAAGCTTAATACATTTTGTTTATCCTTTGTAAAAACCTTAATACATTTTGTTATCATCAAAACCATAAAATCACTTAGGGAGTTTTTGTATTAAAAATACTTTTAACCAATTTGATTCCAACAGAAATTTCTGAGTTATGCATGGTTGGATTACTTTCATCGATTAAATTTACTAATAAATTGTAATGAAATTAAATAATTCACTCTAATGAAAAAAAATTAAGCTATCAATAAAAAATTATATTTATATTAGATGTACCCACATAAAAATTATTATGAATGAAATCATCAAAGTTGGGGTTAGATACTAGTACAATAGAATTACTTTATCATATTCAGAACATTCCATTGAAAAACAGGATAGTACAACAATAACTGCCTAAGAAAAAAAATTACAACCTAAAAAGATAATATATATTTTTCGTGTTTCTTTCACCACTCATCTTTCTCTTTATTAATTAGCTTCACAATCTTTTCTTTTTTTATGGCACAATTTATATCCACACATACATACTTTGCTATCTGTACATACATGTATGTGGAACTATTAGTTTCGTGGGTATATTTTTTTTCCAACACACACATTCTGCGGAACTATTAGTTCCGCGGATTGTAATTCAATGCGGAACTATTAGTTCCGCACGTTGTAACCATTGTTTAGTATTGTTTGAACATGCCTTTTAACCATTGTTTTAACATATTGTTTAGTATTGTTTGAACATGCCTTTATATTATCAGAATTTAAATCAAACCGACCCGCCACACAGAAATCCACAAGAAACGATAGCGTTTGATATGTTTCTAAATTATAATCGGGCCAACTCGATCATCGTTTGGGCAGAAATTCCCACAGTCAAGAGCCCAAGGGTCATACTTTGTCAAAAAGAAAATAATATACAAGTTTCCAGCCATTCAATGGGGAGGAGAAATCTACAGTCTACACTACAAGCTTTGTTACACTGGAGTTGGAGCAATTACTGGAGACCATAAAAATAACCATAGATGATGAATACAAATTAAACATTCTGTTTGAGACTTTAGTTAGACATTTTTTTATACACATTGTGCAATTTTAAAATTTGAAATTTTAACTAGTTGAGAAACTCATTATTTAAAAAATATTTTTTTATCCATTTTTACCTAATTAATTTAATTAGATTTTACTATATGACAGTCAATTTTTGTTTTTGTTTTCATCTTTAATTTTCATGCAAATTTAGAATTTAAATTGCTAACAATTTCTAGACAAATCATTGTTCTTTTTTATTTAGTATCTTTTCACCTAATCAACTACTTTAAGATTTTCTTTAATTAGGGTAAATTTGAATTTTCTTTTACACATTAATATTTATATTTGAAAATTGACTGATATAAAACAAACTTGAATTTTCATAATCCTCTTAACAAATTTAGCTAGTTCGAACAATTTTAAAACGCTAATAAAAATGGATAGATTCTTTAAAATAATTTATAAAATATTTTTAATTTCTTCAATTAATTAAATATATATATCTATATATATATATATATATATATATATATAATATAACAAACCAAATTTATCATTTGTGCATCGTCTTTCTTATTACTTTACTCATTCTCTTACATGAGATGTTATTAAATTTAAATAAACATATATACCACTCACGAAATTAAACATATTTTACATGAAACACATTAATATATCTACAAATATAAATTTTTCTTGTTTGAGCACTTTTTACTTATTTTCTTTTGTTTTCAGTTATAACATTTTTAATATAATATTTAATTAATAAAAATATTAACGACATATTTAAAATGAATTATGATATTATTAGTAAAATTATTTTATTTAAATCACCAAACTAGTGCAATATATTTAAAGCCTGCTTTAACAATGGGAAATACCCTCCAATGCCTTGCTCAAAAAAAAAAAATTGCAAGCAGAAACATATCCATATATAGCTATCAAAATCCAAATTGCTCATAAACATTCTCAAATTCAACAGATTTAGTCGATGATAGCGTAGTGGCGCCATGCCCTGAATAATCGAAATAAACTTCAAAATCGCATAAAAGGAGATTCTCTTGTGAGGACAATTGGTTTTGAGCAAATTGGTCCTCGTGAATCTCTTCCATGGGCTCTCCTTTTGTTGACGCAAGTGGTGGTGAAAGCGGGTATTCTTGTTTGCTTGGAATGACGTTGTTACTAAAGCTAAGTAATATAGAAGAGTCAGAGGACAAAAAGGGCTCCAAATTTATATCGGAATTGAAAGAGCTTTTGCAAGTGTGGTGACCATAATACATTGTTCGGTACAACGGAGGGTCCTCCCGAATTCTCTGAACATGTTTGATTGCTTGGCAATGTTGATCATACATGTGAGTGCACCTATAGTAGCTCCTGCATACATTTTTCAATCATATGAATTCGTCATTTTGAATAAGCAAGAGGCTTAGAGAGATAGAGTTTTGGTGGAAGGTTGTTGGGATGTTTATGGGACAGGCGTTATCCTTGTTATTCATCTAATTCTAAATTGAGTTAAATATGTTTTTAGTCCCTATAAATAGATAAATGTTTGCTTTTAGTCTCTAACATTTTTTTATCTCTTTAGTCCACTATTTTTGAAAATGTATTATTTTAAGTTCATGTGACCTTTTTTTAAATTTAAAAAATATTTTTAAAAAATTCATTTTCACATCTCTTAATTTTTAATTCTCAATTTGGTACTCTCCATTTTGAGCCATATATTTTTTTTGCCCAAACCAATATAAAAACACCGGGCCACGCTGAACCCAAAGTATTTATAAAGAAAAATAACTCAAAGTACTAAAAAATGCACAAAACGCGAGCCCGATCTAGCCAGCGGACTTATTGGGCTGGGCAAAAATGATCCGATTTCTTTTGATCAGTCTCTAATTAACGAGCCCACCATAGGCTAAACATGGGCCAATCGGACATGACTATTGAGTCGTGCCAAAATTGACAACTCTATATGAAAAAGGAGGGTTGGGTGAAAATTGGGAATTGAAAATTAGGAGAGGTAAAAATCATGGGTATGGAAATTTGATTCCTCTCGGCTATTTACGGTTAAGTCCGCTTATAAACTGTTGTTGGACTTGCAGTTTAACTTTGAGCTTGATCCATTGGTGAGCAGGGCAATTGGGGTGCTTTGAAAAACTGATGTTCCTTTTAAGGTTCTGGTTTTTATTTGGATATTGTTATTTGACAGGTTGCCTACAAGGGATATTGCTATTGCAAAGAGGTATTAATTATTGGTTTTATTTAACATTGTACAACTTGTTTTGGTACCACCAATAGGTAAAAGCCCTTCTAGTGTTGATTTGTTTGACTATTTGTTGGATGGACTGGATTGGTTACCCACAAACTGTTACTTGGGTAATTGTCAAAGTTGTCAGGATTTGAAGTACAGTCTCATAAGAAAGTGAAATTGTTGAAAAGGCCACATATAATTAATTATAAAACTTAATTTAGTTGGTTAATTAATTATAAAAGAGGCCGAAGCCCACTTAGAAATAGGTCAAGCCCAATTGCATAAAAAAAATACTGTGAACATAAATATGGCAAAAAATCGTTTATAAGTATGAGGCCCACTTATGTTGGCGAATAAATTTTTATTGACGGTATATGTTGGTGAATTATAATAATAATTATGAATATAAGTAAACTTATATTATTGAGTGGTGTTGGACCAAAAAAAATATATTATTGAGTGGTGACACTGGAGTACAAATTTAATATGTTAATATAATAATGTAAAATATTGAGTTAATTAATTTTTATTAATAATTAATAATTAACCAACAGTTATGGCTTATCAAAAATGATATTTTACTTAAATGTCATCTTTTAAGAAAATAATTACGTACAAAGATTCCAATAACAAGATAATTTAATTTAAATGTTAGTTTTTAGATATATATTGAAATGGAATATTTAAATGGCACATTGGAATTTCAATTATACTATAAGTTGAAGTTGTGAAAGGGAAAGGTTGTAATAAGTTCAACCTACAGAGGTAGGAAGATTCATTCCATTGATTAAGAACAGAGCAACAATACATCAGCGACCAGAAAACGAAAATACAATATGACAAGTACGAGAATCGTCCTTAATATGAGAAAAGACACGTAATCTTAAGAAGACTTTAACGACAAAGACAATTGCCAAAGCAAAAGAAAGAAACAACGAAGAGACAAATCCATGAAGCAAGCAATCCATAAACGAGATTGTTGAACTTGTTAACAAGCTTTGTCTCCAACTTCGCAAGTGCAACATTACACGGTTTGGAAACCTTGGCGGAACAATTGCTATGGCCGCGACTTGGCTCGTCGGCATGGTTTCTCTCTCCATATACCCATTCGAAAAAATCACAGTTTCCTGGTTTCTGCAAGTTAAAAATAAATTTTAAGTAAAAATAAATAAATTCCAAATCTCAAAATGTATGATTCACCTTCCATCGCTTGTTTACAATCCACAATCAAATGTCCCAAACACGATTTCAATGTTCAGTAGAAAAATAAATCACAATCTTGATCACAAATATCACCACACTCAAACACGAAATAACTCATATTAGGCAAACGAAAGAACAAATGGCGTGGCTTTACCTGTCGTCTCAAACGGGTTTGCTCAGTTGCCCAGATGTCGGCGGCTTTCGAACGAGGAGATGCAAAAGAACTAACAAACGACCCAGAGAATCTCACAGCACCAACAGAGATTTGGGTAACTTGTTGTCTTCTTCGTGGGTTAGGGCTTTCCCATATCACTGATGAACATAGTCTGAGTAAAGAAATAAAAAGAGTAAAGTAACTTGTGCCCCACAAACAGACAAAAAAAGGATAAAATCATTAACTAATAGATTAAATAAACTAATCAGCAACTTAAAATAATGGTTGGGCTAAAAACTGAGATTGCTTTTCGTGATGGGTGGTTTGCGATATTTTGGTCTCCGATGGGGTTGAAAGACAATTTATCATAAGATTGTTTTACCTTTTATCAGAGGTAAAAGGTCTTTTACCTATTGGTGGTACCAAAACAAGTTGTACCATGCTAAAACGAACCATAATTATTAGCCATTCTCAAGCTGACTTTTGTGTGTTATGTTTCAGGTTTGAGGAGAATAGAGACCATTTGTTCTTCACTTGTGACTTCACTTATCGGGTTTGGGTGGCTGTACTTCTTGCTTGGTTTGGCGGTGCATGAGTGTTTTTCTAATGATTGTATTAACCATTTTTTTGCAATTTTTAGAAGTGCTAAAAGGGAAGAGGTATCGCAAGGTTAAAAACATTATTTGGACTACGGAGAGACGGGCATGGTATTGCTTAATTGTTTAATATAAAAATCATATAATGTATAAATTTGATTGGTTATATATAGATATAGATATAGATTAATTAATTATTATTATCAATTAATTATTAAAGTGTGTTTGTTTAAATTTAAAATTTAAAAAGTTACATAAGGGCAATATTGGAACAAAAATAGGACACCAAATAGATAATTATTTTGGTGTGTTTTCATTATATATAGGTATAGATGACTGTCTCTTGGGTGCTTTAGTCCATGCGTAAATAAGGTTATCTTTGATGGATTTTTTGCTTATTTCTCTTTTGTAATTGCTCAAATAAAGTTGGTATATTGGGGATGGTTTGTTAATAGGGCATGTAGGAAATCTGGGGTTTTATATTCTGATTGGTGCATAAAGAAACTGATGGTTTAGTTACTTGATGTAAGGGTTGAGGTATTCCTTGTACTTCAATTAATATCATTTTTTTGCTGATCAATATTTTTTTTGAATATTTATAGGTATAGTAAAAGATTTACTTATATCGACGTATTAAATATTAAAATAAAATTAAACTAGGGTACCATCCCCTTGCCAAAACAAAAATAAATATGTTAAAATAAAATGATAAAATTATTTATCAATTAATTTTTGAATTATATTTAATTTAAACTCGATTTCCTTCTTTTGAATTCAAATTTTAGATTGGTAGAATTTATCATGTATGCATTATTAAAAAGATATAAGTACATGTGCTACAAGTCATACATAATGTTAACAGATCTTAACTTGGTTCCTTCACCAAAAAATAAAAGATCTTAACTTGGTTCATGTATGTGTGTGTATTGATGGGAAATTTGAAATGGATGATTACCTGAGGTATTTCGCATTCATTATCTTTTTTTGTCCGTACTTTCTCCATGCATGACCATCTTCAACCAATATTGACGTGTTCTTCTGCCAAGTTGGTGCAATTGATCTTATGAAGACAAATTAAAATATCAACTATATATGTTCTTATTTAATATTTTACTACCTTTGATCTAAAATATAAGCAACAAAGACACTTTTTTTTTTTCAAAATATAAGCAACATTCACTAATTTCAAATAAATTAAATGTTAGTTTTCCAATTATACCATTCATTTAATGCAATATTCATATTTACAAGAGACACAAAAGAGGGTATTTTTGGGAAAAAAATTGAAACTAGTAAATATTAATTAAGATTATCACATTTTCAAAGCATTCATTAGTCTGTGTATTTTTGTATTATGTTGCTTATATTTTGAATCGGAGGGAGTAATAACTAATACAATAATCAATAATTAAAATATTCATAAAATTATAAATCTATAGTTATCCCAATAATTGCGTGATGATGGGCATATTTATGTCTGGAGGACCCAGGTGTAATGCAGATTTAGATTATTATTTTTTATTCATTAATTTGTGCTTAAAGGTTACAGACATATGTCAACAAAAGCAGCTGTAATGTAGTTTTATAGACAAGATGCCTTAATCAAGGGTATCAAATATTTTTTATTCATTAATTTGCGTTTTAAGTATACAGACATTTGTCAGCACAAAGCAATTATTTTTTAAAGAGAAAATTATATTTACATTTTTTAAGGTTATACGTTTAAGTAACACACACATTTTTTTAGACAAACACTTATAGTATTCTTATTTATTTAATCAGATGATATATTAGTGCAAATTCTTTTTTTTTCCTAGTATATCTGGGATCTAATTGCAGGTATGAATGTATGATCAGTATCAGTATCAAAGTGAATTAATGCACCTATTTGTTAAGGTAGATAATATAAAATATAAAATTACTACTATAACTTTGAAACAAGTCAATTTTTGCTAGATACTAGGAAGGCATGGATATTAATTATTAATTATATGATTAATCTTACTTTCTCTTGTGCGACCCTCTTTGATTTTTTTTGTTGATTGTCTTGAGACTCTTGCACGTTGCATCCAAACCCTCCTCCCGCTGCGACGGAGAAAAATCTCCGACAGTGACAGGCGCCACCACGTCACCGGAGTCACCGTTGGTGTTCAAAAGCAAAAGCGTGTTCGTAAACGACTTGGAGTACCTCTCGCACAAGATCTTCAGCCAATGGAAACACTTTCTTTTTTGACCCTTTATCGTCTCCACCACGATGATGATATTAGATTTATTATCATCATGATCCTCAATAAGCACTTCCGAGTAACTGATTTGCCATGTCACGTCCTCTGATTAGCTCTTCTTCCATTGCCCTTTTGCCATTTGGATGCAGCAAAAGAAGATTCTCCATTATTATTATTATTTTTTTGTTTTTGGGGTATAGGGATTACACCCATATATATATAGGCTAGTTATAACATAATATTGGATGAGAATTGAGAAACAGATAGGCACTCTGCTTTTTATTCCACTTGGCACTTCCCCCACTTGTGAGTTTAAAATTAAAAAAAAATCTTTGAATACCTAAATACTCAAATACACCGAGAAATAGATAGGAATAGAAGAAAAATAAATGATACATATAATAGATATCTATTGTGACAAAAAGAGAGATAAAAAAAGATATAGGTGTCTGAGGGATGTGAAAGATTATCTTGTGTTAAAAATAAGAACTTTTTAAAATTTGTTTCTCTTGGTACGTATAGACAAAAGTTTCCTCGTCAGTAGAGTTGGCAAAATGGGCCGGGCTTGCCGGGCTGGGCCGAAAAAGTCCAAAAAATAGAAGGTTCAGACACACAAATTTGAGTCCGTTTTCAATCCGGGCCTTTTTGGCCCGGTCCGACAAAGCCCGAACCCGGTAAAGCTCGAGCCCGAAGCAGACCACCCGCAAAATATAGCCTAAAGCCCGAGCCTGAGCCCGAAAAGTGGAGGGCTCGGACACACAAATTCGAGTCCGTTTTCAATCTGGGCTTTTTTGGCCCGGCCCCGACAAAGCCCGAACCCGATGCAGGCTGGCCTGAGCCCGGCCCGAAAGCCCATTTTGCCAGCTCTACTCGTCAGGGTGTTAGTTCACGAGCCAGGGTGTTACGTGAAGAGCACAAACCAGTGAAAATCCGCAATGTAAGAAGGGTTTTATTCTGATTGGATGTGTTAGGTAGGGATGTAAATGGGCGCGGGGCGGGCACGGGTAGTAGCTACCCCGCTACCCGTCCCGTTTGATATACCCGCTATCTGTACCCGTCCCATACCTGCATGGGTATCTGTTACCTAGATTTTAGTGGATACCCGTAAAATCTGTGGGTATCCGCGGATATCCATGGATATTAAAAAAATTCTATAATTTTAACTCAATTGTTATATCAATAATTGTTCAATTAAATGAAAATAAATAAAACTATAAAATTAAAATTATAAGTGTGAGAATTAATACATGACACAACAATAATACATATTTTGAAGTCACTTTGTTCAATATTAAAACAAAGTAAGACAACAACTAAAAGTAATGCATCACACTCTAATACTTGTCAAATTGTGCATTGATGTTTTAGGCTTTTAGGTATGTATATAAATAAAATGATATTTTTTGTAATTTTACTAACGGGTACGGGTACCTCACTACCCTCTCCCATCCCCATTTATTGGCGGGTATCTCAAATACCCGTTTAATTTATCTACGGATACCCATTAAAGTACTCACCCCATACCTGTAACAAATTTTATTCACGAATATCTGCAGGTACGAATTTTTTTGTCATCCCTAGTGTTAGGAGCGTGGCTAGATAAGCATTGTGTTTATTTTAACGGGAAAGAGGGTGACGTCATGGTACATACGTCATGCTGAGAGCAGAGATGTTTGAAAGACAATAATACCCTCTGATTTTAAATGTTTGGACAATGGGAGCCGCCCACGTGTGTTGTTAAGGTGTAAATACTAGATAATGTTTGTTTGTTCACTTCAAATCAGGTGAGGGTAATTTGGAAATGTGCACGTACGGACAAACGCCAGATGGGTGATTGATTCTTTTTCTCCCCGGTTGCCATATTTGGTCATCCCTAGATTATATGGGTAATTCCATGGGGTGGCTTCTATCTTTACCCTAACTTCTCTACTAAGGTGAAGTGAGTCTATGACCTATGACCATAAGTAATTAAGTCTTTTGTATAATTAGATATTCCTCCCCAAACATACTGATATTATATTAATGCTCCCTAAAGTCCATGAAATATAAAATTTTGCTAGACATAATCTGAAATTCATAAAATCACCCCTCATTAATTGGGACTGTATTTGATATAGAAAAATGTAAACCGGGTGGGTTTCTGAAATAGAAAAGAAAAATATCAGAAGCTATGGGGAGGAACATTAGTACAGAACGAGACAAGAAAGCTTGAGGCGGATCTGGAAAGATCCGATCTTGATCTGAAAGTTACCTGCAAAGACGGCGACGACAACGATACACCGACCGGTGAGTCGAAAGGAAAGGTATGGTGGTTTGCTATTCGGATGGAAGACATTTTTTATTTTAATCGGTATCTCCTCTGTGTTCACCAAAATATGGTTATCCATTTGTGTGAAAGGTTTTGGATTTATTGGATCTGTGTGGGGGATTATAGGTTCGATTTTAAAGTTATTTTATTTTGAGAGTATTGAGTCATTTGAGTATCTACCCAGAAATGGGTTTTACATAATCATGAATCTGTTGTTATGATGGTATGTATGTTGTGGATCTACAAAGTAGATAGACGTAAGTGGTGGTGGCTTGCATAAAATTGATTTTGATATCTTTATCCCTTCAGTTTGTGGACATATTTTGTTGCTGGCAAACCCTGTGAGGTTAGAAATGGAGGAGGCACAAGTTATTGGTATTACACAGGAATCTATACAACAGGTGTGTAATATTCTCTTAAAGCCAAAGGTTGTGTGGCATTGTTTATGTTTTTAAGAAAAGTGATAGGTATGTGTATAAAAGTTTAAAAAAATTGTTTCGTTGAAATTATGTAGGGGCTAGATGAAATATGTTTGTCCATTGGCGATGAATGTTCGAATGTTAATGAACCTTCTGATTTGAGTGGGTCCGACACAGATGAACAAGATGTTCCACCTGAAGGAAATGGTCCGACACAGAAATTGTTTTTATTTTATTTTAATAAATTGTAATATATAAATAAAATATAATATTTGACATACTTAAATAAAGTATTAAGCTTCAGAAACAATGATAACCACCATGGATGTATTACTAGAACATACAACTAACATTTACTCCTATATTTTTGGATTGGGCTTCTTAACACCATGACCACCATTGTACAAAGCAAAACATATCACTGAATAAAAAAAAACCAAAAACATCATGTTTATGCACACACTAAATTATTGTTCATTGTAGCCTTTCCTACATTATTCACAAACGAATAATGCTGCAAAATCACCCCCAATATTGGCATATCTGTAAATTTTTTTAAACAAACACGTTTTGCGTTTTGCATTTTTTTTAAGCATGCCACAAAACGACAAAAAATGGGTGATGCCAGCAAAAACCATCACAAAATGACAAAAAAGGGGTTAAATTTCATATGTCTAAAATACAGGGTCATTTTTAACAATACAACAACTTCTTGGATATTTTTTACATTTCACAATATTTTGTGACCCACACTGCAATTTCGTTAAACAAACATATAAACCTGATGTGAAAGTTGCCCGAGAATGATATCAGCCATTAAATATAATACTCATATATCAATGGTTCAAACATTGCAATGATCCACTTCACCTTCATGGAGAAGTTAGGGTACTGGACCAAGATAAAAGTCACCATTCCATCATCGTTATCATTGTCATTATCACGATCAACTCTTGTTAGTTGGCGCATTTTATATCTGACTAATTAACGATCGATGTTTTCTTTTGAATGGTCGGTTTCGACCAGTACCCCAGTAATGTTTTGACTGCATAAGAAACAATTAGTTTGCGCAGGAGCCAGGTACGTAGTTTCGCTACTAGATCGACCATCTGATATATTATGTGCTTATTGCGTTATAAGCTTGTTGAACAAGAATTGTTGGTGAGCATGATTGATATCTTTTGATGCCTGAAGCTGCGCAGTGAATGCGTCATTTTCAGCTTTGGTGTTTAAATATTTAATAAATTATCCTTCTTTTCTCTTCATTAAATTATAGTACTTCCTCCCTGATTATTTTTATAAGAAATAAAAGAGATCCTTTTTATAGTATTTTTTTTTATAAAAAATAATGTTTTATTTTTAACAATATTAATTAATTTTTCATTTCTAACTTTATCTTTATTTATTATGAGACTACTTAACAAGAATAAGCTCTGGGTATTAACAAGTCATTAGTAGGTAACCTCTCTGAAGAAGTCTCCAAAACAAAAACACAAATTTTAGAGGAAACAGCGCAAGACCACAATAGTTTAAGCTTTCTCCAAAACCGGATTCAGTACCCCTACAAAACACTAGCGAATTCAACACTAAATCATCATATGCTGATTTAATTGTAAAAGACTGAGAACTACCAGGTTTCCATATCCAAGAATCCAGAACATCTTAGTTGTTGAAACCAAAATTTTTTGGAGTTCTGTAAGCAAATCCTCTTCCCAAACGAAAAGAGAGCATATACATGTCATTCCCATTTCCAGCACCAATTATCCCCTTGTGCCAATAGCCCATTTCTAATAAAACAAATTAACAAACCTCCTTTTTCACAGTTAGTACTTAAATGTATAAATTCCAGGAAAATAATCCTATAAACAAGATCACACACCCCAACCATTTATCAGAGTCCAAAATCTAACACTGTGATCTCCATTCCCAACTTTTCTACAAATTGCATCTGAGAACCACAGAGAGTACTGATCCCTCCTATCAAGTTCAACTGACATCAGATCTTTAATTAGTCCACCACTGTGAGGCTTGCTGGGAGCTCATATAAATATGGGAATTAATACCAAACAGTTGATCATATTTAAATGATAACCATATATACCAAACAATATCCTTTTTCGAGCTACCCATTGTATAATATAAACGGTATATATATAACTATATGCTGAGCTGAACTTTTTCTAGGCATAACATATTATTATATATGTATTTCATAAAAATACAAGGTATATCTACTCAGCTATATTTTAATCAAAGTATTATACGAAAAACAAATACCTTTTCTTATTAATAACAATTACCACACACGCACAGAAAGTGGCACCTAAATCTATTTACATGAACAATCATCATTAATAAACTTTTTAAACATGATAATAGACTTATATACACAACCAAATTCAGATATCAAATGTAATTGAAAGATGATTTTAGAGAATAAATTGTTTATTCACCATGAAAGACTTCCCTTTAAGGTAACTAAAATACATAGAATTAAGTCTGTTCCAAGATGAAGACTCCAATGCCTTGACCGTTCTGAAATATTGAATAATTTTTGTAGACCAAAATAAACATGCCTAGCTATCAAACAAAAGCCGAATTTCCCCCACCAAAATTATCAAATTGAACAGACTCTGTGGATGATAGCATAGTGGCATGCCTCAAATAATTGAAATCATGTTCATAGTCACAAGATGGGGGGTAATCTGATGAGGTTATTGATTGGTTGTGTGGAATATGATAATAGGGAATCACTTCATCAACAGGTTCTTGTTTTGTGGATGCAAAAAGTGATGATGAAAACGAGTATTGTTCTTTGCTTGGGAGGCTATTATTGAAGCTAAGGAATTTAGAAGAGCCAGAAGAAGTGTTTTCATCTTCCAAGGCCATCTCTGGATTGATAAAGGTTTTGCAATTATGATGGCCATAATATGTTGTCCGGTACAATGGAGGGTCCTCTTGAATTCTCTGCACTTGTTTGATAGCTGGACAATCTTGGTCATCTTTGTAAGAGCATCTATAGTAGCTCCTATACACAATCATTATTTGAATCATATTGAACAATCATTAAGAAGAGAATGTAGTGTCATATTGAAATTGAAGAATATATACCTGAGGTATTTTGAATTCATTATCGTTTTTTGTCCATATTTCCTCCACCCATAGCCATCTTCAATCAAAATTGAGCTATCCTTCTCCCAAGTAATTAGTGCATTTAACCTTATGAAAACGAAAAATGTTAACAATGAATTGAAAATCTTATTTAATTTTTTGTAGAACTAATAATCTAGACTGACAAAAATTAATATTTATGAAATCAACAGTATTACATCACAATTAATCCAATGATCTGTAACCACCACAATCATTCTATTTAATTAGTTGACATGGTCAGTTTAATTCCTATTTAAAACATTAATGAAATTAGCTTAGGAAAAGTTTTGATTTTAGTCATCATATGGTGCAAATTTGATGAGTTATTTTGGCAATGCCAAAAGTATCGATGTCAAAGGAATATTTTCAGCACAATATATACAATATATTTAATTTCATAAAATGTCTAAAGGAAAATCTTACAGAGGTCAACCAACATAAATAGTTGGGCTAACTAAATTAGGATACAGATACAGGGGAGTTATTCAGCTGAGCTCATCCTTTTGGGCTTATCTGTACATTCATATATACATTTTCTCAGACTCATCTTTATAGTATGTTGAGTATTATTTGTACTCAACATGTCAATATACTCATTTTGCATGATCTCAATTGTTTTACATGGAGAGGGTATGAATCATTTTATACAGAATGGTTTTTTCCTTAATTAGGATAAAACGTTTCGGAAAGTACGCCATATTATTTGGTTAGTGGTATGGTTTTTGTGGTTAGCAAGAAATAGGGTCATTTTCCAAGGCTGTCATGTGGATTTCATACAGGTTTTAGTTCAAGTTAAGATGACATCTTGTGGTTGGTTCATCTTTAGGGAGGATAGGAACTCTGTTTTGTCTTTTTCAGATTGGTGTTCTAATCCTATGGAGTGCTTTGATGTTGCTTGAATTGATATAGCAAGACTTGGCTTTTCTCCTTGTAACTTTTCCATTCTAATCCCTAATTTTTCAAGTCCTACCATTGTTGTCATCTATTAGACAATGACATGACTAATAAAAGGCCACATAAGTGTGTCACATGTCAAAACTTATTCAGGTGACATGTCATCTTATCCCATCTTTATCTTCTCTCCCTTCCTCTCCTTAGTCCTAACCCTATTCCCATCGATCCCCCTCTCTCGAGCCACATGCACCATCCCCATCTCCCTCCAACCTCTTCACACATAGCACTCAACTCCTCCCTCAACCACCATCTCCAACCATTACCAAGCCCATCTCAACCAATGAAACCACACCCACACCAATTCTCAGCAACGATTTCTAGTTGTGATTTTTAAAAGCATGGTTATTCATATGAGAAGGGATTGGGTAACATGTCACCTGAATAAGTTTTAACATATGATAATATTTATGTGGTCTTCTACTAGTCATGTGTCATCATCCAATAGACGAAAATTAACGGTAAAGACTAATAGTCTATATTATGGAACAATGATGAGGAATTAGAAGGAGGAATAATTTTGATAGCAATTAAAACTACATGTTTTTTTTTAAAATTTATGATAAATTTAGATTAGGGGAGACACATCCCTATGCAAGTTCAGATAGAACAACAACCTCAATTAGTGTGAATGGAAGGTCCGACCATCTCTGCCAACCCCCGTTGGCAAAACCACAACATAGAAAAACTAGCTAAAAACATATTTAAAAAATATCCATGGTGAGCAAGACTAATTAAGACGTGCATATATATATATTATTGAGTATAAATATTTGTTCAGATCAACCATAACTGTCCAAGGGCAATTGAAAATATATTTAAATCCTAAATATGGGGTAACAATTAATTCTTTTGATGGAGGGATAACAGTTAAATTTGATGTATCATTTTCAAAAATGATCATATATATAATGACGTTACTAGAGATAATTGCATGATTGATAGAAATAACGGCTTCTCTCTCTGTTTAGGAAAAAATAGCATCTTGATATTTATCTTGTACAATATAACATGATACTATCAAATTCTTAAGATATTTAGGGAAAAAACTTTAAGATGAAGGAGAGCCTATAATTTTTTTTGTTTTTTGATAAGCAAAAAAATAATAATTATCACACAAGGCATGACCTATATATAATCCTTACTTTCTTTTGTAGCATCCTCTTCGATTTTTAGGGTTGAAGAACCTCTTGCAAGCCTTATCCATGTGATCTTCAGGCTTTGGGGAATTCTCAGATGAAAAATCTTTGATATTGATAGGCAAAATCTCCTCATTGGAGACATCATTATTGGTTTTCATGAGCAAAAGGGTATTTGTGAATGATCTTATAACCTCGCGCACAAGATTCTCAGCAAAGGGTGATTTTAACCCTTCTACATCTCCATGGTGAGTGTTCAATTTGTGATCAACAAGTACTTCAAGTAATTGGTTCGCTGTGTCACGCCCTTTGACTAGCTCTTCTTCCATTGCCTTTCTGCCATTTGAAAATTGCTGATTCTCCATTGTTGTTTTAGCAAGTATGAACAAATTGGAAACCTAGGTAGAAATTAAAGGGGAGAGAGCACTCTGCCTTTTATTCAAATATATGGCAGTCCCCAACGTAAGTACCAATTTTAAAAATTATCACTCTTCAAAGTCGAGACAAAAACTCCTTAGTAAGTAGCTAGAAAGGGTTAATTTAAGAGTCAAACAGTTCATTGAATAAGACAACCAATAAAAATATGCCACGTAATATGGGAAGAGGATTTTTCTTTATTAGATGCTTTTTCAACAATGTAAAACCATTCCAAAATTTTTAGATTGGTGCCAGTGAAAAAAAAAATTACAATTTTTTTTACTATATATTGTGATATTTTATTTTTATTTTCTCTCCATTCATTTTCTCTATTTTTACTTTATCTCAAACCTAACACGATGTAAATGTAAATTAAATTTGGGTCAATATTTCCAAAATATCTGTGCCGCAATTTCTAAGAAAATTAATAGTAAAATGATTTATTAATGTTAATTCAAAAAATTATTTTTTAGGTTAGGACTTAGACAAAATAACCTAAATAAATGCAAATGAAAAAAGTTCTAAAAGTGAATATCTTACCCATATTTGGATATATAATAATATTGTGTGAATAAATTAATGGTACGTGTGTTTTATTTGTCAAAAAATAACTATATAATTAAGTGTTTTTTAACATTATTGTTGTTGTTCTACCAAAAAAAACATTATTGCTGTTATTGTATTAAGTTTTCATTTTTTTTGATAAACTACTGTTAGAGTCTTTGGCCCTTGGTCTGGGCCTTAGTAACATTTTCTTCTAATGCCTGGGCTTAATTTGATTTCGGCTTGACTGAGTTATTGGGGTGACACCTATTGATTGTGTCACTCACTTTGTGCAACGTGGGTTTTTTTTTTCCAAGATAAGAGGTTGAAAAAGGTTAAATATTTTATTAGCTGCTCAATTGTGTGGAATTTATGGTTAATGAGGAAAATGACTTTCTTTTTTGGATTGATACATTTGCCCTGTGAGAAAAAAAAACTCTATTCACCCCTCCTCCATAAGAGTATGTTTTGTGGGATCGAACCAAAATTCGATTATCCATAATTTTAGTGTGTGTTATTAACTAAACCACACTTATTGGATGAGTTTATATATATATATATATATATATATATATATATATATGTATCAAGTGAGAGGAGTTTTAATATGAGAGGGTGAGAGGATTAAATTTGGACCGTATAACCATACATGGATGGTTGGGATTAAAAGTTAGTTAGTGGTCACATGACCACTTAAAAAAGTCATGTGTCTTTATGTTTTAATCTTGACAATTTATGGTTTGATCTTATGACTATAAGTCACTCCTCTCATTCTCTCATAATAAAACTCCTCTCACTTGATATGCTTCCTATATTATATATAACTCATTGAAGACAATTATATATAAGCAATAATAATATGTGGGGTTTTTGATTTTTTTAATGGGCAAAACAATTTATTGATCAAATTAAAAACTAAACTGTTACACAAAAGTTGTGCCATACGTGGGGGTTTTTTTTTCCAGTCAAAAAAGGATTTTAGAACAGTCTGAAAACATTGGATCATACACACGTATGACATAAGTCATAACCCCGTCAAATGGCCTACCCTTCCAGAACTCAATCAGCACCCAAATTGGTAACATAACTGTGCTGGGGTTTATAAATGATAGTTAAACAAAAACAAATATCACGAATTACCTCGATCGGTTCATGTGACAGACGGGGCAGTAGCTAGCATCTTCAATATTCCAAAATTTTCATAGTTTGTCACTCACGTTGAAGCAGAGACCTCGCCGTTGTTGAAAGGAGATCAAAAAGCTATTCAAAAGCAAGATCGGGTATTTGTGATCGATGGATCTGACTGAATCTTGAAGCAGAGGCACTCTTCTAATTCATCTCATAATGTTTCATTTATAAGAAAAAAAGTAGTCGATGTCTTGATGATGAGGAGTTGTTTCAGAAACTCGATCGCGTCCTCTGATGAATGCTACTTTCTGCGTTCCAAAAGGTCCGTTTATTCTCCACCATTCATTAGTCTTCTAGTTTCTGAAATCATTAGGGTTTTGTTTTATCATCTTTAGACTTTTCTTTGTAAAAAAGGTGATCGATGAGCTACATTGAAATTATTTAATAATTAATTAAAGATGTCCTATTATCTAGTGTTCTAAAAATAATTGTTAAAAAATCATTAATAATAAAAAAATGTATATTAAAAAAAAGGATATATATATTAAATTAAATACATTAAAACTAGGAATCTCGAGACAAGTTCGACAAGTGCAAGTTGTAAAACCAATTCTTTTTCCACGCTCTAACACGTGGGCAAAAGACAGGACCAATGAATGCAATGGAAATATGCAGATCAGTGAGGTCACGAGGATTGCGTCAGGGGCCTCAAGCTGTGCCATATCCAAGGGCCACTGATTACACAATTGAACATATCATTATATATAATGTCATTAATTAATGATTCAATTCCACCAAAAAAAAATTAATTAATAATTCAAGGGATAGGGCTAGACAAAACCTAGCCGCCATCTAAACCGTATGCTCTTTTTTTTTTTTTTTATTTGAGGGGTGGTTTTAGATTATTTTTTGGTATGAAACCATTTATCTATTTTGTTTTTAGACTATTTCTACCTTAATACTGTTTTACATAGATCTCATTTTTCTATTGTGTTTTTTTCAATATTTTTTGGCATTTGCGTGTGTTGGTGTTTGTTTCTTCTGTTTTAGTGCGGCGTTTTGTTCTCCCGTCTTGGTGCGGTGTTCGTTTGGTTTAGATTGACTGATTTACTTCGTTTCACTACAAATTCTCTTATAACTGAGTAATCAACGTTGCAGATCTGAAGGCATGGGTACTCCGGTCAATATGAGTTTGTTAATTTTGTAGACATTGTCACTTTTGATGGCATTTTGCTGTGTTATACTATTAACTTGGGCGTTGTGAGCTTGTTCACAGATTCATCCATTTCAGTTTTTAGCGATGTTGAATTTGTAATATTTTTGATATATTTTATCGATTTGAATGCATGAAAACTTTTTGTTGTAACAAAAAAGGGATAGGGCTAGACAGAGTTTTCTGTCCACTTGCACTTGTCTCATTATGCGGGGGATTAACTGCCCTTTTATTCGGACCCGAATTGCTTGCTGTAGCAATTTCTCTGTTGTCCCGGCTGTCAGTCTTAGTCATTGATTTTGAACAATCTTATTAAATCATAACCATTAATTTATTTTATCCAAAAAAAATTATAAAAAGAAATAAAAGTGGAGAGGGAAAGAAATAAACAATAGCAAAGAATCCAAATCCCTTTTATACAAGGGTAAGGGTTACAATGCACGCGATGGTCTGGGTATAGCTCAGGAATGTCACTGAGTTTTGCAGAAACTAAGTGCTCAAGGGGGGATTATATATGCAGGGGATGTTTGGCTGCGCTACACAAGAATGATTCACGATGGCGGAATTAATCTTGGTGTTAGTGGATGGGCTATTAGACTTTGTAAAAATTAAATAGGCTTGTATGTGTTACAGTACTGGTTCTAACTGGGGCTTTAGCATTTGGCAAATGGGGGCCACCTCTTTCAACTTTAAGGCTTAATCTGTTTGTGTCTTGTTTTTTATTCTGATGTGTCTTTGCTAGCTGCAGTACTCTTGTAATTCTTGTGCTTTAGTCTAGTTTTTTTTTTTTTTTTGCAAAGCCAAAAAGGAATAACATTAAAACGTTTTGAGCACAAGATGTGCCCAAAACACAAAAGTACATAAGTGTTATAATCCGAAACAGAGTATGCAAAATTGCAGCACAGACCGAATAAGATCTTTAGGGTGAGTGCCACCATAAAGAGGAGGGATTGTAGAAATTAAGATCTACTGAAGTTATAGTTAATAAAATAGAATGATATAAGTCCATATTTGTGTTTCTTAATGAAGGTCTTCTATAAATGTTGAAATGTTCTCAAAGGATATACTCTGTACTCTTTTGTTTTTTTTTGGGGGGTGGGGTGGGGCTATGGAAGCGTTAATAATATTGATGGACAACGTTTTCAAAGCTATATGTTATGTTACACCAGCCGAAATTTATGACCTGGAACGAAGTCTGATTACTCGATGAAGTTGACGGAAGCATATTGCACTATGTGCGTACATGAAATTTCATTGGATGGATTATATATGCGGTTGTTTAAATATTAAACAAAGAGTATGGCCATATAATCTTCACATAAGGACATTAATTAGCCTTTCTTTTTCAGAATTCAATTATAACTAAAGAGATTAATCTATCATCATATATTATCAGATTACTGTGCGAAGTTTCATCGAAAAGTAATTTACATATAAATACTGGACTTGACTGCAAAAGTTTTTGGACTAATATGTTTGAAACGAGATTAATACTTAGACATAAATTATCCTAAAACTTGTAATTTATATAAGGAAAAATGTTTCAAATGATGTCGATAGAATCACTTAATTGATAGATGTGTGGGTATTTAGAATCTGTTGTGGCAGAACCAGAAAGCTGTGTGTCGACTCAGGCAAAGGGGTCAGCCACGTTTTTCCTGCTCTAATTTGTATATGTGTTTTTGGTGTTGCACTCTGGAATCGGGATTAATTTGCTTAGAAAGAAGAATACTGTGGTTGGTTTGATGGACAAATAAATATTCCTCTAGCTCCTCTTGTTCTTGCTTCCAAATAACAGCGTCACTAAGTAAAGGAGGAAGAGAAAGCATAAGCCCCAAGCAATGGTGTACCTATTAACATAAGTCAAAGTCAAAAGCTTCAAAGCTTCGGAAGCTTTTGTACCTAAACAGAACCTTTATATTTTGATCCCGAGAGTGTCAGGTGGTGTCACTTTGATATCTGTCAGGGACTCCTTAACATATATGAAATTAAAAAAAAATCAACTCTCAGCCGTTAGTTACTTTGGTCCCTGTTGTCGGAAAAATAATCATTTTCAGATACGAAAATGCCAATAAATGACCAAATTGATTAACAGTTGACACAGTTGAAGACCTTTTTTCAATTTTGCATCTGTTAGAGACCAAAGTGACACCGCCAGACACTCTTAAGAACTAAAGTGCCTCTTTACCCTAAAAAATATTATTGCATACTAATACCAGCACTTTTTGACTGTGCACTCTAGTCTTAGCGTTTTAAAATATTTTCAAATACTTTATCTAATTTTTAAAAACTCCTAAAACAAAGGGAGATTAGTCATAAGCCCTTCACTCCCCTCGCTTCCAAAACAAACAAACAAAGCACGATCCTCAAATCCAGAATAAACATAAACACCCCCATGAAAAGCCCAATAAAAAGCACACTACTAACTACTAAGCCTGATACAAGATCAACAAAAGGGAACAACCAAAAAAAGTTTATAATAAACAAGGTGATTAAGATGCATAGAATTAAGCACGCGTAATTCCAAATCATCGAGTTAATTACCAACAAATAAATTTTGTAGACCGAAAACATGCCTAGCTATCAGAATCCAAACTGCACCCATAAATGTTATCAAGTTGAACAGATTCGGCAGATGATAACATAGTAGCATGCCTCTCACAATGAAGTTCATAGTCACATAGCATAAGGTAATCTGATGAACTCAATTGGATGCTACCAGCATTGATATGATCATAATTATTAGGAGTCACTTCCATCGGCTCTTGTTTCGCGGATGCAAAAAGTGTAGATGAAAACGGGTATTCTTGTTTGCTCTGAAAGTTGTTATTATTGAAGCTAAGGAACATAGCAGAGCCCAAAGAAGAAGCAGGTTCCAAATTTGTCTCTGGATCAGTAATTAAAGAGGCTTTGCAAATGTGGTTGCCACAATATGTTGTGCGATACAATGGAGGGTCCTCTTGAATTCTTTGCACCTTTTTGATTGCTGGACAACCTTGTTCACATTTGTGAGTGCACCTGTAGTAGCTCCTACACATATTCATCATTTGAATCATATTATTGGCAATATCCCAATCATTTGAATCATATTAAAAACATCAATAAAGAGCCTTATAGGGAGAAGAATAAAAAAACCCTTTTTTTGGTATATGTAAACCCTCAGTTTAGCTCTCCCTTTATCTTTTCTATTCACAAAGACTCAAATCCAAAACATTGTTTAAAGAAAATCAAACTCCTTACCACTTAAACCAATAGGCATTAGTAGAGAGAAAAGAATCTTTTGGTATCATAGGTTATAAATTTAAAGCTGAAGAATATACCTGGGGTATTTCGAATTCATTATCATTTTATGTCCATATTTTCTCCATGCATACCCATCTTCTATGAGAATTGAGCTGTCCTTTTCCCAAGTTGGTGCGGTTGATCTATAAAGATGGAAATTTCAATTATATAATATAATTCTTATTTAATTATATATATGCGCATATATTCTAGCAATCTAACTAAAATATTCATGAAATCAATAGCACTTATATATCACAGTTAATCCAATATTTGAATTTAATCAATGGTCGTTCAATCTTCTTGTTGACCGAGTCAATTTGCTATTAAAAACTCACAGATTGTATTAATTCGGTGCATTCCGTTCATTATGTGTTGCGAAACAGCAATTCATTGGCTATGTGTCAACTCAAAAGCACCGAGGAAATAATTTCGATCAACACAATATTAAAAGGAAAAAAGTTTGGGGTTTTATTGCGAAATTGAACCCACAAAAATAGGTGGGCCGGTACAGCAAATTCAAAATAATTTAGGAGATTGGTAAATACACCCCCTCTTTTTTGCCATCTACCCCACTTAGCACTATTCATAAATTTTAATACGAAAATGTCCTTCCCATTTTCCCGTTTCTGTTTCTTCATTTCTCCTTCCTCTTCCCTCTGTTTTTTTCCGGAAAACACATACACCTCACTTGCATTTGCAGACCAAAGGAAACCGCAGAATCAAAGAAAAACCTCACTTCCCTCTTCCCTCTTCTCATCACAGATCTGCGAACAACACAGGGGTTCCATTTTCGCATAACAGGTTTTTTTCTTTCGGTTTCATATTTTCTTTTCATTGGTTATTTTCTTTCTTTCTTTTTTTTGGTGAATCACATTGGTTATTTTCGGGATTGTTGACATCTTTCTGGTTCTTGGCATTTTTTTGCAATTTTTCGGGTTCCATATGTTTGCAGAAGATCGCATATCAGTTTCGTTCTGGTTCTTGGCATTTTTAACCAAAAATTCGAATTTCCAAAGGAAAATAGAATTATAAATTTCCGAATTTTCGATACGTAGTACAAAATTTCAATTTTGCATTATCGGAAATTCGAGTTTCCGGTAGTACAAAATGAAATTTTGCACTACTGAAAACTCAAATTTCCGGCACAAATTTGAATTTTTGAACTACTGAAAATTTGAGTTTTCGGTAGTATAAAATTTGAATTTTTGAACTATCGAAAATTCGAGTTTCTGGAAGCAGTGGGGTGTATGCGAGGAAATACAGAAAAACAAAAAAAGAGTATTTTTGTATTTTTACATTGATCTGACTTTTAAGTGGGGTGGATGGCAAAAAAGAGGGGATGTATTTACCAATCCCCATAATTTAAAGCTTGAACACAAAAATATAGTTTTTTTTAAAAGCCAAATTGAATAAAACTAGGATTGAAAGCATAAGATGTGCACAATCTTTAAACCAATAAAACATAGAATGCTTAGGACAATGTCTAAGCCACCACCAAAAAGAGCAAAAACACCTACCTACCACGTTCCTGCAAACCTATCTTACATAACAGAACCCAAAATGTGAGAAGAAAATAATAAGGATCCCAGAAACCTATATGGTCCCAAAAATATATAGTTTTATGAAAATTAAAAAGACAATTTAATTGAACCCAAAAATTAAAGTAGAAGGATATATCCATGCATGATAACTATAAGATTCAGTAATTGATAGCAATTCTTATTAGTCCCTCTTTGTTTTGGAAAGACATCTTTATCTTTTATAACATAACATGATCATATACTATCTAATTCTTCAGGAAAAGGATATATATAGCATCCAAATCAGACAACAGTCTTCACAAATAATTTTTAGCAAGGGATAACCTTTTTTTTTATAAGCCAAAAGATTTATTAAGAATAGCCCCAAAACTTGATGTATAATTATGTATAGCACAAGGAGTGCCCAAGTAAAGAAGCACCAATTAGAGAATACAAAAATAGTACCTTCTTTTATAGCACCCTCTTCTTTTTTTCGCATTGGAGTAACTCTTGCAAGACTCATCATTTGTATCCTCGTTTTTTGGGAGAATTGTGGACGAAGAGAAATTTGTGATAGTGAGAGGCACAACCTCCTCCTTGTCGGAGACATCATCATCATTATTGGTGCTCAAGAGGGAAAGGGTATTTGTGAATGATCTCAATATCTTGCGTATAAGATCTTCAGCAAAGGGTGATCTTAGCCTTTCTACAACATTATCTTGAGTATTTGATTGATCATGATGATGAGCAAGTACTTCAAGTAGCTGGTTTGCTATGTCAAGCCCTTTGATTAGCTCTTGTTCCATAGCGCCGGATCTGCCATTTGAACACCGATTCTCCATTGTTTTTTCCAAGTGTGAACAAATTGGAGATCTGAGGCTACCTTCTATACTTAAAAATGGTACTCACTCAAGTTGCAACTAAATTTAAAGGGTTAAGAGTCCAAACAAAAGGTTCCAGATAGAGAGGTACACGAGTTCTCACAACAGCTTGATCGAAAAATAACTCGACTCCACCAACCATATGGGTTGATGCGTTAAGTGGGTTGACTCATTTTAATTTTAAAATTGAATATTAAAATATGAAAAAATTAGAAAAACATAAGATAAATACAAAAAATTAAAAAAATAAGAAATAATATGCAATTATTTTCTCTTTAATTGTTATTTAAATTAACCCAAGAAATATCAGTAGGTATATGTAACAACATATATATATATATATATATATATATATATATATTGTTAATTTATCTAGTTTTGTTGTTAGTTGTCAGACTTAATTATCGTGTGTATTCATTTGTAAAGTCATGAACTGTATGATATAGTTTCCAATTTTCCCAAACTTGGTTGTGTTGTGATTTTTCAAACATGGGCAACTTAATTGAAGTCATTGTTATGGCCCAACCAGCTAGGCATTAACTCCCTCAAAATTCCTTTTGCAAATTGAAAATAACATCCCTGTGATTCCCAAGCTTTGTAATTTGTTTAATATATGAACTTGGGAACATATTCAGGAGAATTTCCAAACTATCAAATTAAAGAAGAAAAAATAATTCTCAAAATAATAGGCTTACCTGAACGAGATTGGCGGTCATGTGTGAAGGACTGAGAGTGAGAGTCTGATGATGTCTGACTTTTGTTGTCTCTCAACCAATGGTGTGTGATTCACACAAAAGAGAAAGGTAAGGCTATGACGGTGGCAGTGCAAATACAGTGATGGACGGCAGCGATATGTGACGGTGGGCGACTACGGTGGTGACACAACGGAAGAGAGAGGGTAACAGTGAGAGTCACTTGAAAGAGGAGAGAGGCAGGAGCAGGAGGCACTGCTAGCTAGATAGGGTTTCAATTTTTTATTTTTTTATTTTCTACTCCAATTTCTATTTTATTATACAAAAATTGAATAAAAAGGGGTTAGTCCAGCTCTAATCGATTTTGGCTTACACATAAGTGAGTTGGGTCATTTTAACTAAGAGAAATACGAGTATATTTTTTATTCGGATCTAGTTCCTCTTAAATGAACACCAACTCGTTTTAGAGTGTATAATAAATAATTTCAATAATTGATTAATAAATCAATTGTTAATATTACAAATCTATGTATAATAAATTATAAATGTTTTTATTACTAAAAAAATAGGGAGGCCTTGTGCGAATAGGGGATGGGAGTTGTCCTTATTACGGAGGTTTGGAGTTTGCTCACGCACACTCTTTTGTATTTGGTATTTGGATTTGGTACACCTTTTACTTTGTGTCCCATTTTAATTCAATTTTAACTTATCCAAAAAAAAATTCAATTTTAGCTTATCAAGAAGAAATTACCCAAAAAAAAGTTATAGATGTTCTGGATATCTGGATCCAGCTCATCAGGATTAGCTCAGGTTAGCTCGCAGATAATGACCCATATTAATATATTTATTCTAGACAAAAATGGGTTAGTTCAGAAGTAAAAGAATTGGGCCCCAATATGATTTTAAACTTAAAAAATGCAAAGAAAAAAGTTCTAGCAAATGAATGTTAGCTGTATTTGACCATAACATAGTGATTGTTGTGAATAATTAGTGTGTTTTATTTGTTAACAATAAAAGTGACATTTTCTCAACAAAAAAACAATAAATGTGACATATGCTTTGGAGTTTCTTATCAGTGCCTCAGATGAAATGATTGGGCTTTGCAATTTTCTTTAGAGTTATTATATATCTTGGGCATAACTTATGCTTTGGGATTTACTCTCATCATTAATATTAATTAATTTTAGCTTATAAAAAACAATAAAAGTGGCTTTTCACATTATTCGGGTAAAATATATAATTCTTTTATAAGCAAATTAAAGATTTTTTTTTGAGAGAATAAGCAAATTAATTATATATAATTTAAAACCAGATTGTATTAATTTTTTTGAAAAAAAAAAGGTGAGAACTTAGCTAAAAAAATAATCATAAATTACCTCCATAATTTGAATGACGAGACACTTGCATACTTTCCAAATTTTTGTATCCATAAGGAGTTGCTTGGAAGGAGAGAAAGCCATTAATCAAAAGCAAAAATGGTGTTTGAGGAAGATCTGAGTAATCTTGAACCACAAGATCTTGAGCAAAATTGACCGTATAGACTCTTCTTCATCTCTAGTATATATTTAGTGTTTGAGGAAGTTGGTTCGGAAACTCACTTCCTCTGATCAGTGCCTCTGTTGCCTTTCGGCAAACACAAAGGGTTATTCTCCGTCATACAGCCGACCAGCCACTAAATTTATGTTTTTTTTTTTGCTCCTTACTTTTGTGTGAGAAAAAAAAAAAAAACAGGTGCAACCCCATTATCTGCGATTAACAAATGATTACTCCATTCATTCTATAAAATTAATGACTCCCTCTCTACTTTTTCTTTGGTGATTTAAGTTGTTGGCATATAGGTTAAGAAATAATTAATTGAGTAAATTTTAGACATAATATCCCTATTTATTATTTTACAAGTTTTCATATTTTTTTATTATTTTCAACTATTCTAATTATTACTATACTCGAAACTCATTAAATAACTAAGGATATAGTTGGAAAAAGTGATAAATTGTATCTTGAAATATTAAAACAATCAAAGTTTTGTGACAAAATAAAAAAACTAAAACTACATAATAAAAAGAACGTAGGGAGTATCTTTTCTTTTTGCTAAAATTAATTACCACTTTAAAAGAAAGTTTTAGTTTTTATTTATCTGTGATTTTCAAATTTAAACTAATATATATAATAATTAAAATGAAATTATATAATAAACAAAAGTGTTTTTTTATTTATACTCCTGTTATTGTTGTTGTTGTTATTGTTATTATTATTATTATTATTATTATTTTTTTGAACTATACATAAATTAATACACTAATTATTTAAATAAAAATTTAGGAATCTCGAAACAAGTTGGGGACAAATGCAAGTGCTAAAACCAACTTTTCCAAGCTCCAACACCCAGCTAGTGTTTATGTCAAAAAAAAAAACACCTAGCTAAGTGCTAAAACATTAATGAATGGGGAGTGAGGTCACGAGGATTACGTAAGGACCTCAATTAACTGTGTCGTCACCCACCTCCAAGGACAATTAATTACTCTATAATTATATATAGTAGTATTAATTATTAAATATATTATGTTTATGTTGTTAATGAGTTATGGGCTAGGTGTAGACGTCTAGATGTACCGGGGTAATTGAGTAAATTCATAAATTTGAGTTTTTTGGTTAAAAGAATTTTACAGACAATCCTGTCCAAAACAAGTCTTAAAGGCTTAAAAGAGTCTTATAGAATAGAGGAATGATATTTAGTTCATCCCATGAAGATAAGTGTACATGATCTCGCTCCCCTCGACCAATCTGTAGTAGCTCCTACACACATTCATTATTTGAATCGTATTAAAAACATCAATAAATTATTAGAGGCAATGCACACATATGAACTAAGATTGGCAACAAAATAAAAGAAAGATAAATGGGGAAAATTATTAGAGGCTGGTGCGCACATTTGGATCAATTAAAGCATGCTGTGAAAGTTTTTCAAGAGTAATTGAGAATCTTGAAGAAGAAAAATCGGAGAATGCAAAAAAGGAAAACTGGCTTCAGAGTAATTCGGAATTTTTTTTGGGGTTAAAACTGGCTTCAGATTTACAAGTTTGTTTCTTTCCAGCGAAAGCCCAAATAAACAGGCCTAGTCAGCATAAACAATTTTCAAGATATCTTAAAACTTGTTGGGCACTCACGTCCAGCCCAGCCTGGATTTAGCGATCAATGGCAAACGTATGTTCATAAGGCAATTAATATCCGCACGTATACACATTATTATTTACACATATACAAACAGTATAAAGCCTAAAATATCTTTACATTTCGTTATCGTGTAGAACTATTAGTTCCGCAGCAGTACAGAATTAATAGTTCCACACATTATTTGTAGTACACACATACAAAAACACGTGCAGAACTATTAATTCTGCATATTCAAACTCACACACTTCCGCACACGGCTCTTTCCTTTTTTTCTCTGTTTTTTGACTTTTTTCTTTCTTCCCTTCCCTTCTTTCTTCGTCTCCTTCTTACTTCCACTTTGTGTTTACTTTTTGACAGAGCCATATGGGAGCAATGTTTGCTTTCCATGCAACAACTATGTCTAACACTCTTAATAATCCTATTATTGTGTTCACAAGAACTGGATCCATGGCTATTCTTTTGAGCCATTATAGGCCCTACTCAACAATCTTTGCATTCACAAATGAGTGAGTATTAGCAGCATGTATGCTTTATATTATGTTTTTTTATATGGATTTTATATGCATCTAACCAGAAAAATAAACCTTAGTTGATGAACTTATCCGGGAGGGTATTTTACAAAAACACACGTCTCCACCCTCCCCCTCCCCCTCCCCCAATAAATAAATGGGATGAAAACGAAGTGAAGCATAGGACTCCAAAGGCCACCCAACATAGGCAGTATTTTGTCTTTTCTGGTATCTAATTTTTGGAGGGAGGTATAGGTGCATAATTCAACAATCTTTTGCATCCATAAGTTCTTGATTTCACTAATCCCAGACCAAGGATTAAGCAGAGGTTGGCACTTTATCATGGCGTTATGCGCATATACATGCAATTTTCAAATGATGCAGAGGAGACCTTCGCTAGAGCCCTCTAGCTACTATTGGTGAGTGATATCTCCATCACTTGCACACATCGTTATAGACGAAAAAAGAAGGGAAGGGAAGAAAGAAGGGAAGGGAAGAAAGAAAAAAGTAAAAAAACAGAAAAAGAAAGGAAAGAGCCGTGTGCGGAAGTGTGTTTGAAAATATGTGCTACAAATAACACGTGCGGAATTATTAATTCTGCATTGCTGTGGAACTAATAGTTTTGCACGCGGAAACGCGAAGGTATTTTAGGCTTTGTACTATTTGTGTATGTGTAAATAATAACGCGTGTATGTGTGGATATTACTTGCCTGTTCATAATAAGCAATAAGCCCATTATCTCGAAAATTCAACAAACAAAAAAAAACTTGCCAACGCAAGACTTAAGAAGTTACTAGTTTTGAGCAATTAATGTCAGATATAAAAAATAAGAAAGAGTAATTGGCACTTAAATATACTATTATTATTATTATTATTATTATTTTATACTAATAAATATTGCCCCACCACCTTATATAATTTTATGATTTGTACACCAAAACCTATTCCACATTTTTTTTTTAATTTTGTGCCCAAATAGACCATATCATTGAATATATAATTTGAAATTAATAAATATTTCACCAAAATCACATAACTTAGAAAATCATCACTTATATTATGCATGTGCCTAATACAACCTAATTAATTTGGTAATGGAGAGTTCACAGTTAATTGGTCAGCTTATTCCAGTCTTGCTATAAGAGGAGGTTTTTATTTAAGTTTAAAAGTTTAATATTTGATGGGACTACCACTACAAATAAAAATATCATCTAAGACAACAATAAAAAAACTGTGGCTGAAAGTGAAAAAAATCATTGCCTAATAAAATACCCAGATAAACTATAAACTAATTTATTGGTCTTCTTGTAAAAAAAAAAAATTTAATTAAAAACCACTTGAATTTGTCCAATTCAATTCAAGTATGTTCACACTTACCCACGGCTCTAACACTTGACCGGGTATTAGATAAAGATATTATACATAACATAGTTTATATTTCAACAAAAAAAAGGATATTATAGTTTAAATAATTCGGCATCTGACCTTTTCCCCTAGCTAGGATATTATAGTTTATATTTCCCTACCTTATTTTCTGGTCTTGGGGGTTAATCCCCCTTTCACCCACAAAAAAAGAGAGAGAGGATATTATAGTTTATATAATTCGGCATCTGACCTTTTTCTCCTTTCAAACTTTCCTATTAAAAAATATATATGATTTTGTGGAACATATGAAAAATATACTTAACTTTTTACATGTGTGATTATTAAATAAAGTACCTAAGATTGACAATGTCAACAATTTCTGCACTTAAAAATTTAATTAGAATAACATTAAAATAAATGCAAATTTAATCATTTTTCTTGGTGGCTAAAATTTTAGTGTAAAGAGATAACTCCGGTCTAAGGTAGGAAAGAGTCTACCACTTGTGAAACTCTCTCATGTTCCACTTGAATAACCCTTGACATTATGGTCTAGTCTAGTGTAATCTGAAGCCCTCTTCTTAATGCAACTTAGTGATTTTAATTTTGATCGTGTGAACTGAAATGAACCCACGGGGATATTATTTTATTAACCAAAAGACAAGTTATACGTCGTTAAAAAGGAGACAAAAGTATTATAAAAAGAAAATATATATGGTCGAAATCCATGGCCTATAAGATTTTCATGCTCAGCCAAACAAGTTCCACTTATAAGTTGAGTTGACCATCCCCATCCAGTCATCCACAGAAATATTGAGACTTATTATCAAGACTTGACCCAACGACATGCATGTTTAAGAATATGTATATTCTCCTATTGCTACGTGCTTCTTCCCTATAAATACCCTTAACACATGCCACTAAACACTGCAAAAAAACACACCTTTCCGATTGTGAGCAATTAAGCTTCACCATTATACTCAGAGAGAAAGAAAAAATCAACTTTAATTTGGTCTTTGATCATGGCACTTGCTACAAGTAGTTTCGTGCACATACCAATATTGCGAACGTCCGGTTATGAGTCATGCCCTCTGAAACCGACGGCAATGACCATGTAAGTATTTGATATTAATGAGAAGTTGAGAACTTTCAAATTTAAAATAGACTTAAATATGTTTTTAGTCCCTCAAGTTTAGAAAATTGTTATTTTTAGCCCCTCAAATTTAAAATATGTATTTTTGGTCACTTATTTTTAAAAATGTGTCACATTTAGTCCATGGGGCCATTTTTCAATTTAAAAAGTATTTTTTAAATTTATATTTTAACCCCTCCCAAATCCTGATTCTCACCTTACCCCATTTCCCCTAACTTCCAAAGATTTTCTAAATTTATATTTTGGCCCCTTCCAAATTTAGAAAATACTTTTTAAATTTAAAATATGGCCCAGAGACTAAAAGTGATACATTTTAAAAAATGAGGGACAAAAAACACACGTTTTAAATTTGAGGAAGCAACAATTTTCTAAATTTGAGGGACTAAACATATTTAAGCCTTTAAAATATCAATATCTATTGATGGAACAATCTGTGATCAAGTTTTACTTGTCTTTTGGCTAAACATGCCTCTTTCTCTTGAAATACTGTCGGTGAAAACCAAAAAATTATATATATATGATTATATTAATGACCCAAATGATATATTCTGACATGCATGACAGTTAATTCGACTTTAGAGAAATGCTAAAATTACAATACACTATTTTTTTAATTTGACGATATTAACATGAATTAATTACTCATATTTAATTTGCTGCTTTTCCATATTTATTTTCAGAACATGCGCTAGCCACAAAAACAAAACAAAAGGAAAACGAGATGGAGGATTGGGGCCTCCCCCACAAACGAATAGCGTACGGCTACACAAAGTCCCAACAAATGACCTTCAAGTTGAGAACAATATTTTCGCCACCAGTCTGAGTGTCAATGAAGACGTGGACAAAAACATTAAAATTAGGATTAATGGTGATAGTTTCAATTGAAATAAGAACCTCTTAATTCCAAGATCGATGTTCTCAATGACCGGATTAGGTATTGAGTTCTTTTACATGCATGTGTGTCCATTCGTCTATCTGATTGTACAACATATAGTACGGCTGTTTTTCTTTTTCTTTGTTTTGTTTATAAGAATTTTGATTTAATCAAGATGTCAACAAATGTAATTATGTAATCATATATGTAATGAGAGGTTTTTAGTATTGAATCAAGATGTATTGGATTGTTGACCCAAAAAAAAAGATGTATTGGATTACACAGTAGATTCTGGAAACTATTAAATTGAAATCTTAATTGGTCTTGGATCTCTGCCAAGTGTAAGAATTGACCCGACTCACTTAAATTCACCTCACCTTAACGTATCAATTTTTCCTCATCAGCTGACACGACATCCATCTCTCTCCTCCTCCACCACCTCCTCCCTCTCTCGTGAGTTAAACAGATTCAAATGCTGAGTAGTGCTAGTTTCAAGCCATAGCCGCACCTCATTAGAAACCAACTATAACATTTTTTTTTTTGGATAAACAAAATTGAATTAACATAGGATTGAAGCACAAGATATGCCCAATCAAAACCAATACAAAAGTGTATACAAGAAACAAAACTCTCTATCTCTTGAAAATAATAGTCCCCACCTCCTGTAAGTGCAAAGAATAATCCCCACTCCCTTCCAAAACAACCACCTAACATATGAATAGACATTTTAAAAAAGTATTTTTCCATTAACCTATATGTTCTCAAAGGGGTTTCTAGACACATACCAGATAATTCTTCAGTATCCCACCAGTTTCAAAGGGAAACTTGAAAAAATCAATTCAAAAAAAATGTAAATAGGTAAATAAAGTAAAACGCCAATAACCTACGTGGTCTTAAAAGAAGTACCTAGACACGTATTAGGAAATTCTCCGGTAATCCACCGGTCTCAAAAGGGGTACTCCTTAAAATACTATTCACAACCCAAAACACACGTATCATTACACAAACTGTAATGTGTAAACCTCTCCCAATTAGGATAGAAACCCCTGCCCTGCATTCTCCTTCCTGGACACGAGTAGATCAGCACAAGGAAAGAATTAGTAGAATCAACACCTAATCCCTGCAGCTGCACAACGTCAAACACAATGGTTAGTCTTTCATAAAATAATTAATAACAAGCTCCACCACCTTTTCGTCTCACACAGTACCGTTCCTGGATCAAAACTCATCGCCTGCGCAAAGTCTACAAGTGTTATTTTTAATAAACCAAAATTAATATACCACCAGGTGAGCACCAGTAACATCATCATTGCAAGATCCGCAACCACAAGGGATAATCGCAATGCAATACAGACCAAGCGCCATTACAAACAAAAACAACTATAACATTTATTAAGAACTCAATATTATAAACTGCTAAAGTTTTGAACACATACTTCCGTGAAAACCAATTTTTTTTGTCATTCCCCCTCTAATGAATTGAAAGTTTTAAATCGCCATCTAATTAAACCCAGACTTTATGTTGTACAGTTGTAGAGCCATATATAGCCTAGTATAATTGCCGCATTTGCCCCCCTCCCTGTGTCTTCGTGAAGCTCGGGGGGGTTATTGTATTATTGGCTAGAATATTTTCTCTTGTTATTTTCAGCATTTCAGCAATTGTGGCATGAATTGGGATTATATGCAAGGGAATTATACATAGACTCTCTGTTCTACAATCTTGAAATTGTAGGGCCGCGGATCTTGATCCCTTCCCTTGTGACATATACTCTGTAAGCTGTGAAGAGAGAAGACCTGTGGGGGTGGAGGGAGGAGAGAGAGGGGGAAGGTGGGGGGAGGGGAGGGGAGGGGGAGAGAGGGAGGAGGTGGTGGGGAGGAGAGAGAGAGAGAGAGAGGGAGGGAGGGAGGGGAGAGATGGATACACTGACATAAAAATTGATGACGTGTCAATTGAGGTGTCCAATCTGAGGTAAACTTCAGTAAACTACGTCAACATTTAAATGAGGTCAACTCTACTTAAATACTAAAATGGAAAAAAAAAACATTAGAGGGACCAGAGTGTTTGACTTTTATTATGTACAAAGACTAAAATGAAAACACTCTTATAAGAATCAGAAACATATTTAAGCCTATTTTTATTTTTGAAGTGGGTAAATTAAACATTTGATTGAATTAGTATGGATAAAAATCATGTAGCTTATTAAGAAACGAAGTTATGAGATAATTTTTTTACTCAACACGAGTTAGGGTCATCTTTATTTATTTTTCTCTTAATTTTCTCAATTATTATGTTTTTTGGAGAATAAATGGAATAAATAACACTCTTCACTATGTATATATATGTCATTTATTTTCTCTAAAAGTATAATAGAGAGAATCCTAACTCACTTAACACCTCTACTTTAGTCAAACAAAGTTACGTGGGAGTATTGTGCATTTGTTTCATTGTTTGAGGTATTTTTATATTTATTGTAATCTCAATATCATCTCACTAGACTGTGTAATTATTTTTCTGAATCTCTAAAAGAATAGAAGGAACACTGTATTCTATTCAAAGTCCATATTCCATATATATGTTCATGCCCTCGCGGGTGAACATCGACATTTGAACTATTGGTAATGATTTTCTTAGTATGGAACAGTTTCAATTATAGATTTATAGTCACATAATATATATCTCGTACAATTAGAGCGGTCAATTTTGGCCTAGTCCGATGGACAGACCCGTTTGGCTCGTATTTTAGGTTAGACTGTGCTCCTTAATTATAGGCCCGAAATGAACTAAGTCTATTTGGCCCGTCGGGCTAGATTTGACCCATATTTTATGTATTTTTTTAGTACTTTGAACTTTTTTTCTTTGTAAATAATATGAGCCAGGCTGAGTCCGGTCCAGCCCAATGTGTTTTAAGCTAGACTAGGCTAAAAAATATGTGGCCCAAATGACATATGAGTCAACTTGGCCTAGCCCACTTTTGCAATTTGACCCGATGAGCCGGGCCGAGCCAAACAGCCCCATTTGACACCTCTACGTATATTCCGTGCAAAAACGTACCGTACCCTTTTTCCAGAATAAATTCTTGAAGTGGAACTAAACCCAATCCCAAACTTCAATTTATTCAACAAAAAAAATCCCAAATTTCAATTTGTCCAATTCAATTCAAATATGTTCACATTCACCCACGGCTCTAACGCTTGACCGGGTATTAGATATTACATAATTTATATTTCACCAAAAAAGCACATTATAGTTTATATAATTCGGAATCTGACCTTTTTCCCCCTTTTAAACTAACTTTCCTATTAAAAATATATATATGATTTTGTGGAACGAATGAAAAATATATGTACTTAATTTTTTATATGTGTGATTATTAAATGAAGTACCTAAGATTGACAGTGTATAAAACCTCTCCACTTAAAATTTGTTTAATTAGAATAACTTCAAAATAAATGCTAATTTAGTCATTTTTCTCGGTGGCTAGCTAATTAAATTTTAGTGTAAAGAGATTACTCCGGTCTAAGATAGGAAAGAGACTATGGGCCTGTTTGGATTGACTTATCCAGAGCTTATGAACACAGTTTAAGACTGATTTATAAGCTGTTTTGGACTTATTTTTCATAAGTTACCCACGATAGCTTATCAAAACAACTTATATATAGCTTATATGAAATAAGTTTTACCATATTTTTTCTTCGATTATAAAAATAGTTTATACAACTTATGCCATAAGTTGTAGAATAAGCTGTTATGTCATAAGTTGTAGAATAAACTCTCTCATGTTCCACTTGCAACAACCCTTGAGGTTAATTCTGTTTAGTCATCGATTCTTAATGCAACTTAGGATTTTAAAATTGAACTCTTGAGTAATATTTTTGATCGTGTGAACTGAAACTAGGAGACCCACAGGGAATCTGCAGGGATATTATTTTACTAACCGAAAAACAGTTTGTACGTTGTTAAAAGGATACAAAAGTAGTATTATAAAAAGAAGAAAGAAACAGGGAATCCACTATCTATATAGGATTTTCATGCTCAGTCAAACAAGTTCCACTTATAAGTTGAGTTGACCATCCATCCACAGAATTAATTATTGAGACTCATTCAATTAAGTTCAGTTGACTGCTTCAAACAACGACATGCATGTTTTAGTATTCTCCTATTGCTACATGCTTCTTTCCTATAAATACCCCCTTCAACGCATACCACTAAACACTGCAAAAAAACAAACTTCTTCGACTGTGAGCCAGCTTCATCATATATTCAGAGGGAAAGAAAAAATCAACTTTAATTTTGATCATGGCACTTACTACATGTAGTTTCATGCACATACCAATTTTGCGAACTTCCAGTTATAAGTACTCATGCCCTCAGAAACCGACGGCAATGACCATGTAAGTATTTCATATCGATGAGAACTTTTAAATTTAAAATATCGATCCCTGTTGATGGAACAAATCGTGATCAAAATTTACAGTCCAAAAATCTTTTTCTCCTGGAATATTGAAAACCAAAAAATTATGTACATATATGATTATTAATGACCCAAACTCTATTCTGAAATATGCATGTTCGACTTTAGAGAAATGCCAAAAATACAATACACTATTATATTAATTAGCATATGATGATATTGACATGAATTAATTACTCATATATATTTGCTGCTTTTCCATTTGTTATCAGAACATGCGCTAGCCACAAACACAAAACAGAACAAGCCAAAGGAAAACGAGATGGAGGGTTTGGGCCTCCCCCACAAACGAATAGTGTACGGCTACTCAAAGGCACAACCAATAATCTTCAAGCTGAGAACATTTTTGGCACCAGCCTGAGTGTCAATGAAGACGTGAACAAAGGCATTAAAATTAGGATTAATGGTGATAGTTTCAATTGAAATAAGAACCTCTTCCCAGATGATCTCCATGACGAGATTACTAACAGTTCTTTTTTTTTTTTTTATGTGTGTGTCCATTTGTCTATCTGATATTGTACAAAATAGTACGGCTGTTGTTCTTTTTCTTTGTTTTGTTTATAAGAATTTTGACTTAAATCAATATGTCAACAAATGTAATTATGTGTAAGTCAAATGCTAATTAGTACCCGTTTTTAGATTCTGAAATCCCATTTGGGGTTCAGAATCAATGATCTGAGAGTGGTTGCTAAAATGTATAAGAATTGAACTTTTTTTAAAAAATCAATTCTCTTTTGATATCAATTCCATCAAAATCAATTCTACTAAAATCTCAAATAAACAGACTATAAATGTTACAAAACACGGTAGCACGAAATGGTACGAAGACCACATGGTTTTTTGTTGTTGAAAGAACACGGCTTGTTTTTATTAATTGTGTATCTGTTTAAATTGGTATATATGGTTTTCTCGGACGAATAACAAATTGATTGGTTAATGGCTTTTGTCACAATTTGTACGGTGATTTCTTTGTAAACAATAGCAATACTCATTATGTAATCATGTACGTAATTGAATCGTTGGCAATTTTTTTCTTGGTGAAATGAATAATTGATAATGAACTATATATTTTTGTAGGCAAAAAAAGAGTACTATATGAGATATTTAACTCTCATTATATAAAAGTCCAATAGAGTCTGCAGAAAATATAACTCAAACAAAAATACAGCCTAATGGATTTACACATCATTAATCAGAGAATAGTAGATGAGAACTATGAACCCTTTGCCTGAAACTAAGTCCAAAAAAGAACCATTATATAATATTATATCCAACAGAGAAATCATATATCTAAAGACTATTTATGAAGAGCGCGCATGTTATTTCAAAGCAACAACAAAGAACACGGCAGTATGCCAAAAAAAATAAACTATGACTTCTTCTCCCTTTTTCCTCTTACCAAAGTCCCGTGTTGAAGTCGATCTTGAAGATAATGGGCAGCTCCAGATTGAGGAAAAACAACAATGTAACAAACCCCACTCAGTCATAGAGATAGGACCATAAACCTGAAGAGAAATTAAACAAGAGAAAATGATTAAAATGATATGAAACATTAATGTAGAAAGATAAGATGAGATAGTGAAAAAATAAGGGTATAATAAGAAAAAACTTATAAATTAATTGATTGTGGTGAAACAACTTTAAACGACAGATAAAAAGTAACGGAATGAGTAATGGAAGTTCCTAAATCTTATGTAAGAATCTACTAAAAAGGAATATAAAAACACAAATTAATTAAGTTCTGTTGGTTCTAGCATAAGCATTAGACATGATTTAAAGGACTCTTCATCTAGAGTAGGGGTGAGCATAACCTGTCCCAACTCGGTGACCCGTCCTGACCCGAGCTATTAGGGTTGGGTTCAACCCTATCCTATAAAAAAAATGGGAACAAAGTCGGGTCTCGTATGGGAACCCGGTATCGAGTAAGGGTCGGGTTCGGGTTAACCTTCGGGTTACCCAACCCGTCCCATATATATATATATTTAGACACATGTTTTTATTTGTTTGAAAATAAATCCTACAAATAAAGTTATATTTTATTATTATTCCCTTATGTATCTTATAAGAATAAGAATGTCCTAAAATTAAATTATATTAGAATAAAAAAATATAACATATATGTTAAAAAAATATGCATGATATATTTGCTAATTGTATGAATTTTTTTCTTTTGAATATTATTATATGATAATTTAATAATTTTATTTTGCTTGTACTTCGGGTCAACCCGGTCCCGTCCCTTTTAGACCCGGTCTTAATTGGACCTGTACATCATCGGGTCACTTCGATCTAAGGACGGATTCGGGTTTGAATTTTGACCCAAACAAATTTTTAGATCGAGTGAGGGACACACAAAACCCATCCCAGCCCGTCCCTTGCTCACCCCTAATCAAGACATCCAAAACGTACCTTTCACATGCAACTTTTATGAGGTTCCCACATAGACAAATCGCTTAACGACCCACTGATCTAAGAACTCTTTGACATACATATCCTTCAATAGTTCTACAAAATCTTCATCCTCTGATCTGACACGAGAATGATTTTATATATGCTAACGTGTAGAGTAAATACTAAATATACATCGTCCATTGGTCCGGGTTATATGTGTACGTAGAACCTTTTGCCCTCTTTGTTCCTTTTCCGAGAAATAAAGATGTCTCCCAGACTTCCACGTTGTCCCCGGTACGAAAATAGACCTTTTGAAATTCCTGTATTCCAACGTCATCAAAACAGTTGGCAAATGTAACAAATGGGGGCTTTTTTTTTAACAATATCACTTTTGAAAAAATTAATTTATCATTTATTATTGTTTTTTTTAATTAGGTTTTTATCATTATTTTCATTTTAAGTGAGAAGTTCTATTTTCAAAATCGGACTTCTCACTATATTTTTATTTTTTTTTTCAAAATGCCTATGAGAAGTCTTATCCCTAAACAGGATTTCTGAACACGTTTTTTTTTTTTTCAATTTTTTGTTTAATTTTGACGGTTTAGTGTTTAGTTAAGGTAGTTTATAGTGTTAGGTAGTTTGTGATTTTAGGGTTTAAGTGGTTTTAAGATTTTGGGGTTATTCAAATTTATTTATTTATTTTGTTTATTAATTCAATTTATTATTTAATAACTACTACAATTAAGTTAATTTAGAACTTAATAGTAAATAATAATACAATAAAATGAATGGCGAGGTGGGTCGAAGTGTTGTTGCGACAGAGTGAAAGCAACAGAGGGGCTGTGTCAGCGTATAGTACGTCGTGGACGTCGTTGTGTGGGCATACTAGGTCCAATATCTGGAGGGTTCTATACATAACTGTGAGGGTCTTGCAGTTGTGGTGAAGTAGATAGGTACAATATGTGCCTCCTGTGTACAAGTTGGAAAACATCTTCAACGTTTAGCATGAAGAGTTCAGTGTGTTGCCCAACGAAGAATATTGGCCAGAATATACTGGACCTCAAGTGTGTCACGATCCACAAATGCGGAGGCTACCACAGGGTCATCCACAATCTACCTGCATTCGCACTGACATGGATTAGGTAGAAAGGCGTCGTCAACCTAAAAGGTGTGGACTGTGTCGAAATGAGGGTTATAGTAGGAATAAATGTCCTAATTACAATCCTAGACATTCTACGCAGAAGTAAGAAATGTGGATCGTTGTACCCCTTTTATAATTTTAATGTAATCATTTTATTGTATTATTATTTACTATTAAGTCCTAAACTAACTTAATTGTAGTAATTATTAAATAATAAATTGAATTAATAAACAAAATAAATAAATAAATTTGAATAACCCCAAAATCTTAAAACCACTTAAACCCTAAAATCACAAACCACCTAATACTATAAACCACCTTAACTAAACACTAAACCATCAAAATTAAACAAAAAATTGAAAAAAAATAAAAAAAACGTGTTCAGAAATCCTGTTTAGGGGATAGGACTTCTCATAGACATTTTGGAAAAAAAATAAAAACATAGTGAGAAGTCCAGTTTTGGAAATAGGACTTCTCACTTAAAACAAAATCAGTGGTAGAAACCTAATTAAAAAAAATAGTAAATGACAAATTAATTTTTTCAAAAGTGGTACTGTTACAAAAAAGCCACAAATGGGGATGTACCTCAGATGGTAGAGTGCTCGCTTAGCATGCGAGAGGTACGGGGATCGATACCCCACATCTCCATTTTTTTTTCCCTTCTCTCTTTTTTCTTCTATTTTTTATTTTTTAAAAGAAGTTTAATATTGTTCCATTGCTGCCTTCTCTCTCGCTCACGCTCCATGGCCATGCTATAACTCACCCATTTAAGTCTCTTATTTATTATGTGAATATATATATATATTATATACTCCGTTGCTGCTGTATATAGGGTGTTATCGAATATTTTCATCACAGACCAAGTGAAAAATATTTGCCCAGGTGTTGAACAGTGTAGGTCATATCGAAGATTTTGGTATGAGAAGTACTGCAGGGTTTGGGGTATATTAAAAAATCGTACTTAGCCCTGTTATACGTACAGACCTGAGAAAATATACTTGGTTTAACATTGTGCACGTGTTCAATTCCTTGATCACTTGCAGTATCTTGATCCTCATTTCATTTCTCATCTTATTATATTATATTATATATCCAACCAAGTCAACATTCTAACTAACTCTTCTTTAGTTTGTAAATTTTGAAAAAGGAAGAAAAAAAGGAACGAGTTCAAAGTCTATATTCCAATTTGATCAATTCTCATGCCAACGCGCCAGTTATGCATGCGTGTTGGATATGGCTTATTTTTGAAGGGAGGACAGTTGACGTAGCGGAGCGGAGGCAACTGTCCCTTGGGCTTGGGCCTTTATGTTTCGGGTTGGGGGGTGTGGGGGGCGAAGCCCCTCGCGGTACGATACAGGGTGATTCGTTGTAAACTGTATCGCTATAAATAACTGCTGTAACTCTACATTTGAACATAGTGAAAAATCTGAGCCGTCATAGCTCCGGGGACGTAGGTACAATTGGCCGAACCTTGATAAAAAACTGCTTGTCGTTTTCTCTCTTCTACTTTATCATTTTTACCCTTTAGAAACAGTATCGCTGTTACAACAATGCGTAATGATTATTCACAAATTTGGGATCCGACTCTTCTAAAATAAGCAAATCACTTTAGAGTCTAAAATAAGCAAATCACTTTAGAGCGTAAAGTAATTAATCTCAATTATTGATCAGAAAATTAAGAGTAGATATTATAAGTACATATATAACAAATCATGGATATTTTGGAATATCAACCTTTAATTTTCTTATTAATCGTTGAAATTAATTAGTTTACACTCTAAAATAATTTGCTCAGTTTAGATGAGCCAAATCCCAAATTTGCATAATATATATATTTCTTATATATTTAACAACTAGTCTCCCTTTATTAAATAATTTCAATTGTAGACATATATATAACTCTTCCAATTCGTGCAAAATCCTTGTTTAATTAAATAAGTTCTTCATCAAAAGTGGTACTAATTAACCAATTTCTGAATTTCAAATAGTTAAATTCGTCCAATTTAATTAACTTTTCCGGAGCTTTAATTAACCGTTGACCAGGTATAAGATATTAAGTACACTTTTCTCTTGATTTATATGTTATATCTCTCTATAATTTTATCTATTATATTAATTAATTAGATAAAAATAAAAAATATAACTCATACTTCACTACTGCAAAAAAAAAAATTACCGATGAAAATAAAAATTATTAAAATCCATCTTTAATTTTGTTTTCTTTGAGTTTTTTTATAATCAAAATGAGATAAACAGGGAGTACTACAAGGGATGCTCTAACCTGTTTACAAAGGAACAAAGTCAAGATTCATCTACAAGATTTCAAACATTCAATAGGACCCAAACTTAATCCAAGTAACTAACATATGTATGGCCCCCATTGTTGTCTTTGAGTTAAAGATGGAATTAGTTAAACAATTTTTTTTTATTTTAGTTCCTAATTTTTGTCAGTAATTCATTTCTTTAGTAAATAATAATAATAATAATAATTATTATTATTATATTAAACTTTTAGAATTACCTATAAATAAAAATGAATATCATAACTCATAGATTACAATTAAAAAAGAAAGAGTAAGTACTTAAATTTTTTTTTATTATCAGCAAACAAAATATTATTAATATAACAAACTCAACTACAAGTTGTAGTAGAGTTGGGCATTACATCGACAAATTCACCATATCTTAACCAGGAAATATCGCCTAAAACACCCCACACATAAGAGGCATGTCAAAGGCATCACAATAGTACAAGTGATCCCAACTAGGTTGGCACCACAAGTACTAACAATCATCTGTAGCAAGCCAACTCACAACAAAGATAAACAATTTAAAGGATTTACACACCAATAAGAAAAAATACCCTCAAATTTCTACCCGCTCTATTTATGAATCATCCCCAAGATACAAATAGAAAATCAGCTACTTTCCCTTCAAAAATTATCTTGTTTCGCATAGTCCATAATGCCTAAGTGACAATCATCCATACAATATTCTTCACCTTTCGAACCTTTTTCCCTTTCATCAATTCAGAAAATTGCAGAAAGTGATCAATGCAGCCATATTGAAAGGCCCCAACCCCTCCAAACCAACTCAGAATTGCTACCCAAATACCATAGGAGAATGTACACGCGCGAAAAGAAAAGGTGCTGGTCTCCAAAGTATTGAAACAGAACACACAAGACACCACCTGCATAGGACTGATAATATTCCTAGTCATAAGCATTTCTCTTGTTGGTAATCTATCTAGGAACAATCTCCAAACAAAAAGTTGAATCTTAGATGGCACATCTCTTTTCCACAAAACGCCTATTGCCTTGCTTACCCCACATGGATCTTAGAAAAGCATAGTTTAGAGATCGATTAAATAAAAAATAAATGCTTGTTTAGACATCTCAATCCCTTCTAAATGAAATCTAACATGGCTAGCTTAGCACATTTAATTTATCCTTGGTGGTTTAAAAATTAAAGTTTTGAATTTTTTAGTGAATTAGAAGAACCCATATATGTGTAGATTTGTTCTTCTTTTTCAAGTGTAAATGAAGTTAATAAAACACAGATTAAGAAATACAAAAAAAAAAAAATCTCAAAGCGTTAGTAATTTCAAAACAAAAACTTTCAATAAAATCTTTATAATTTTGGTTTTTTAAATTGGTTTAACATGCATTTGCCTTTAATATTTGTCTTGTAATTTTAATAACAAAAAAAAAAGCAAGTCATACTTTGTCAGAAGCAGACAAAGATCGATGTTCATGCTCTCGGTCAAACAAACACACGTCGTACCAAGCCCAAGCATTCAAGTTGACCATAATCGGTCCATAGAAATATTGAGAAATGTTCAAGAATGACTACTTCAAACACTTACGTGTTGTATTTTTCTTCAATACCTACTACATATGCTTCTTCCCCTATAAATCCCACCTTCAACACACCAAGTCACTACAACAAAACAGAAAAACACACTAAAACTTTTCGACTGTAATAAGCAAGCTTCAGCATAATATTTCTTATTATAATTAAGAGAAGGAGAAAATCAACTTCAATTAATTAGATCTCTTGGTCGATCATGGCTCTTGCTGCAGGTAGCTTCATTCACATGCCAACGCTGCGAATAACGCCCAACCACATGCCTTGCCCTCAGAAACCCATGAAAATGACGATGTAAGTATTTGATAAATCACAATTACTCTCTTAAATTTCAAATATCGATGGGTTAATGTCAAGATTATGCCGTTTTCATCCACTTTTAATTTCCAATAATATGCATGTTCATATATAGGCATAGTTTAATACATGTTTAATTATGTGTCATTATACACATATGCTTAATGACTCAAATTATTTTGACATGATAGTTAGTTATATGATATAGTTATAATTAATTAGCACATTTGATAATATACTGGAGTATGATTCATGAATTAACCATATTTTTTTGGTTCTTCTTTGGATGATCAGAACATGTGCTGGCAACAAAAATAAATCAAAACAAGAAAAAAACCGAGAAGGAGGGTTCGGGCCACCCGCACAAACGAATAATGTGGGGCTACTCAAAACAACAACCAATAATAATCTTCAACTCGAGAACAATATTTTTGCCACCAGCAGAGTGAGTATCAATGATGACACGAACAAAAGCATTCAAAGGATTAATGGCGAATGGCGATAGATAGATATTTTACGCTTGAAAGAAAAATTGAGTGTACTCTTCAGAGTCCTCCTTCTTCCCAAATGATGATAGATAATGTTGTTACAAGCTCCTTTTCCTTGTATATATCTTTATTTTACCCAATTATTTGATTTCATCGTTATTTCAACAACTGTATTCATGTAGTTAGAGGTTTTGAGTATTGAATCCTTTATAGTTTTCTTGGTGAAATGAATAATTAATGATGAACTAGTTGTATCGATCGGCTACTTCCCTATGTTATACTCCCTTCGTCCCATATTGTTTATTATGTAAGGTTGTGGCATGGAAACTAAGAAATACAATTAATAGTTCAGAATTTATAAAAAATATTTTAGTTTTTCCTAATATATCATTTGTTATTCCCTCTCTTTTATAGTAATTGACAATCAATTATTCATTCTCTCTCTCACATAAACCTATAAATATTTTAAAGGTATAATAGAAAAAAAAAATTAACTACTTCATTGGCATTGTAAAATGACAATTAAAATGGGATATAAAAATTGGCTAAAACAACAAACAAAATTAGACAGAGGTAGTAGCTTGTACATTTGCCTTTGCTTGCCTGAGAAAAATGAGGAGCAACCCATATCTACAATTAGCGATTCATTTAATTGGAAAATATGTATAAAACTGTTTTATATAATTAAAAATATTTATATAAAAAATTATTAAAACTCTTATGACGAAATTTTTTAATATTTTCTTATAAGCTAAAAAAATAACTTTATTATAATTTTTTTTATCCCAAGCCGATACAGCCAAGTTGATGACACAGCTGATAGATATCACTTGTGTTTTATATTACTGGTGGATGAAAGCGTTGATTATGTCCCTTGCAATCAGAATACATGAAAGAATTAATATAATTAAAATCATTGAAGTGACATGATTTTTTTTATTAGAATCTAACATATTTGGGGGTTATCAAACAATATACGTGGGCATATCTTGTGCTTTGGTTTAGTTGTTTTCTTTTTAATAAATTTTTGTTTATAAAAAAAAAATCAAACAATATATGTACTCACTACTAGAAATTTGTTACTTAGCAACCGATTTGGAGATTTCGTTACTAAAAAGATTGAATATTTAGCCACAAAAACCTTTGATTTTGAATCAAAAATAGGATCAGAAAAAATTAGCAACTAAATCTAAAGACAAAATTGGCCATCAAAATTTCAGTCGCTAAAAATTTGGTTTAATTCATAAAGTATTTATTCACAGAATAATAGGATAAAGTATAAGGTGTGCAAAACCCAATTACCAAAGAGAATATACATCAAACGCCATATTTTATTTAAAAATAAGTATTTCACATTGATGAGTAACAACCAGTATTTTGGAATGCTCATCATCATTTTGGTAACAAATCTAAATCAGTCCTATCATTAAAAAACAAAAAATGAGATGATCGGGTCCTAGGCATGGGTTAGTTTCACACATATGTTCCCATTGTCGTTGACCTCAGTCGCTGGTAATCTCAATTTAATTTGTAGCAACAGCTAAAAATTGTATATATTACGCGGATTTTCATTATAGGAGTTTATGAAGACCAGGTTGTGCTATTGCCAATGGTTCGTGGTCTTTGATTAGTAGTAGTATAGAATAAGAAGTCAACGCACTTATAAGAGCCCTTAATTAATTATCTAGTGATCAAGGGGATCTAGTGTAGGAACATGAACATATAGACAAAATCACGGCAAACGTAAATAATAATATAAAAAATTTATGCTTACGAATAATAATATAAAAAAATTATGCTTACGAATGAAAATGGCCTCATTTATACCAAACATATAAGGTAAATACTAAATAATAATATTAAAAAAAGTATATGCATACGAATGAAAATGGCCCCATTTAGCAAAACATAAGGTCAGCAAAAGAAAGGGTGATAAATTTTTGTAATAATAGGAAATATATAATAGGCCCAACCATAAAAAAAAATTAAAAAGTTAAAATGCATTAAAATGGAATTGAAATCACAAGTAGTGCCCAATCCAAATAATACATAATAATATCCATAGCCAGATGATCATTCTTCACAAAATGAAAAAAAAAAAAACCTCACACTCAAGAAACAACTTCACTCCTGCACACTGGAGACTAAGGTGCACCGAATTTATAAAGTACAACCTCAGAAATCTACATGGTCTCAAAGAGTTCTAGTCAAATGTCAAGATAAGCCCCAGAAACTCATCAGTCTCAAAGAGGTATTTTTATCAACCCCAAAACCCAACCAAGTGAATTGAGGCTAAAAAAACAATTTTCTAGTAACCTATATGGTCTCAAAGGATATATTTTTGCATACTAGATTTAACTCAGTAACTCGTCAATCTCAAGTAAAATATTTTATAAGCTCCGTTACTTATACATTCCTTTGCAAAACTCAAACGGAACAAATACATACTGTGCCAACAATTGTCAAGATTCCCTATACCATTCCAACCCAACAAAGAACCCCCACCTGTTACATTGTTAATTAGCCTTCACAGAGCAAAAGCTTGTTCAAAATCAACTTTTATGTCATTTGCTACATCCACCGACCTTCACGGGTAAGTGCACGCCTACCAACACCCCCAACCATAATTTGACCCAGTCAAATATCCTTGCTCTTTAAATCTCGCATTTCTCTTGCTGGCTTTTGCGGCAAGTAATTCACTTGCAGTACTTGCTCACCACCATATATAGTACCACTCATCAATATGGCTCGTCGTCTATTAGGAAACTTTACACCTCAAGTCCTAGTTCAAGCTCTGAGTTCCTTGCCTACCCTAACAAGATCCTCCTTGCTCAAGTAACTATATATATAGCTAAATTAATCTCCTTTTACTTTTTCTGCATCTCCTTTACTCCATCGTTAATTTGTTTCTTTATACTAATTAACTAACATGTTGTACTTCTTTTGAGTTAGAACGCGTGGTGGGAAAAGAAAGTCAGACCTCAGCCAAGGGAGCGGTGGACAAACTCATGTCATCGTAACAAAGAAGAAGGATTTCGCAAACAGCCCAAAAAATTCAGAATGATATATAGCTATATAGATAGCTAGCTCTACAAACGGCCACAAAGAAGTGCGCGATTATGAATGACTGGCAATTTTGAAATTTGCGAATTACCTACCACTACTTGTGTATGGCTTAGCCTATTAATTATTTCAATTTCAAGGTTTAATTAATGATATGTTTTACTTTTAACAAACAAACAAAAAACTAGCGTGCACCTTTATGAATGGTTAATTTAGTGTTCGTTCGTGATTAATAGAAAGTGTGAGTCGATTTCAGCTCGTGTCATGGTGTATGTTGTAGGTAACAAGATGAAACACAAGAAGGGGGGGTTGAATTGTGTTTCTAAGCTTTTAAAATTTTTCGCAAAAGTTGGACGCTGGCTGTTAAAAACGTTGGACGCACAGCTTAGTTCAAATATTGGACGCACAGTGTTTTTCTAAAATATTGGACGCACAGAGTGCTAAAATACTGGACGCACAGAGTCTTTATAAAAACTGGACGCACAGGTTTTCTAAAGATTGGACGCACAAAATGCTTCCCTTTCAGTTTGAAAAACTTGTTTGAATAAAATCAATTTCAATCCCCTTTGTTAGTAATAAACACAGATATAAAAGGAGTTAAGGGAAGGAAGAAATAACACAAGTTTTTATACTGGTTCACCCTTTCCTAAGAGCTACGTCCAGTCCCCTCAAACTAGAGAGATTTCACTATCAACCTGATAGAATACAAGTATTCTTTGCACACAGCCTCTTCAGGCTAAAACCCAAGTATTCTTTGCACACAGCCTCTCCAGGCTAAATCCCAAGTATTCTTTGAACACAGCCTCTTCAGGCTAAAACCCAAGTATTCTTTGAACACAGCCTCTTCAGGCTAAACAACTCAGCAGAGTTTTTGATTCAAGTGCTGTCTAACTCACACAAGTGAGGATATGAAATCTAAAGCACTTTGAGAGTTAAGCAAACTCTCTTTTACAAGAAGATAGAAAAAATACAAGACTTTCAATACAGAGTTTAACAAATTGCACAGCGTTTTTGCACTTTCTTTTTCGTGTTCAAGTCTCTTGTATTCTTCTTCTTGCTTCTCGGTATTTATAAGAGTAGTGAAGCTTCAGACTTGTTCTTCAGTTGCTCAACTTCAGCTCTCATAAAAGTTACCGTTCTCTAATAGCATTTAATGCTATTTTCCCGTTGCTCTGAGGAGATCTACTTCATTGTGCATGTCTGCGTTTCTTTCTCCTAAATCAGAAGCAACCTGTACTCAAAGTCTCAATTGTACAGTGGTTAATAATAATATCTTATTGAGACAGAAAGAATACACTGTGTAAAGCAGAAAGATGTGTTCAGAGATATATAGAGTAGTTAAAAGTACATTCTCTCTCTTAGTACACTTCCCACAGTGCTTTATGCTTTTCAAAAGTACGTTCAGAAACGTTGACAAAGTTGTACAGAAAAGCATTGTATACAGCTATTTATTTCAAATCATTTGCTCAATAAATATGTTCCATATTAAATGCATGAGCAGTAAATAGCAAGTTTATGGATTCTGCGTGTTGGACGCAGCATGTAGAAATCATTGGACTTTCAGTCCTTTTAGCAAATGGACGCATACCTTGTGCTCACCATTTGCATATTCATTCAATCATTGGACTTATTGCCTCATGCTGGTTTTTGGACTTTTGCCATTTCCTTACTGTTCCATTGGGCGTAGAGCAGTTGATTGTTGTACATTTGTTTTTCTGCTTCATTGGACGATGAATAGTAGACTGAGAACTTGTCCTACTTTGCTTCATTCATCGTGTAACACTTTGTTCTTGTTCTTCTTATTTATCGGACGCAGAACAGTACCTTTGTCACTCTGATTTTATTGGACGCAGAACAGTTCTTTTGTTTGTTCAGTTTCATTGGACGTTGAACTTCAATGCCTTAAACTGAACATTGGACTTTTGTCCTTCATTGGACGCATACTCACTGAATCTGTTCCTTTGAAAATCATTGGACTTTTACTGCAATTCTGCTTCTCATAGAAACATTGGACTTATACCAGTATTGCCTTGTACTGAATTATTGGACGCACAACATTACTTGCCTTTGCTCAAACATTGGACGCAGAACTCTTCCTTCTGCTTCAAACATTGGACGCAGAATTCTTCCTTCTGCTTCAAACATTGGACGCAGAATTCTTCCTTCTGCTTCAAACATTGGACGCAGAACTCTTGTGTCCATTTCAGTGCCAACATTGTGATGAGCTAGCTTATTGGACGCAGAACTGCTTTGCCTCTTATATCAGTAACTTCCTTCTGCCAAAATCACTGGACGCAGAACTCTTGGTATTTATGTTTCAGTGCCAACATTGGACGCAAGGCTCACTTTGAATGCCAGCCAATGTCATGAAGAACTGATTGGACGCAGACTGCAATAAGCTTAGTTAGGCAGCATTGTTATACGTTGTACAAGCTTAGTATATATTGATTATCCTTTGTAAAAACCTTAATACATTTTGTTATCATCAAAACCATAAAATCACTTAGGGAGTTTTTGTATTAAAAACACTTTTAACCAATTTGGTTCCAACAATCTCTCCCTTTTTGATGATGACAAACATTATTAAGTTTTACAAACAATAAAGCATAAACCAGATAAATAGTCAGTAAAAACAGAAATTTCAAAGAGAAACTCCCCCTGAGATAAACATCTCAGTTTTTCCTTACTCTTCTCCCCCTGAGATAAACATCTCATGGTTTTGGATATTGAATATACTTAGAGTACCTGAAAATTTCTTTTACTCATAAAACAAAGATTAGTCCACAAATAGCTTATCAAAATAACATGGTAATAAGACTAATGCAATCAGACTTAATCTTTCTCCCTTTTTGTCAAAAACTTTCTCCCCTTTTAGTCAAGATCTTTCTCCCCTTTTAGTCAAGATATAAAAACTTAATCCCATTCTTTCTCCCCCTTTTGTCATCAGGCAAAAAGGTTCATAGAACATCATAGTCCAAAGAGAGTTTTGAAAAGACTTGGAGCTTTTAAAAACAGAAACCTCTTTAAAACTGAAAAAAAACTTTTTCTTCTCCCCTTTTCTAAACAAGCTTTCTCAACAGAAATGATTTTAGAAAAGATGCCAAACGAAGAGAAATCTGAATCAAGTTTATAGAGAAAACAGAAGTTTTTTCTTGAAAGCTTGAATAATCATCAAACTGAAAAAGAAACTGCAAAGCATTTGTAAGAGACCAACTGTAAGATATATCTCTATGGGAAAAAAAATTTGGACTCAGCGTGGGATTACTAAGAGGTGAAAGCTTTCTTAAACAAATTTCTAAGTCTCAAATAGACTGTCGTGTCCTGTTGGACTCTAGTCACATTGGACTCAGACTCAACTTAAGCATATTGGACGCTAAACATCAGTCTTTTATAAAGTGCATATTCAAATGCTTCCTTATAAAAATAAACCTATCTACAGAGAGGGGTTTTGTAAATATATCTGCCCACTGATTTTCAGTGCTAACAAACTGAATATCAAATGTTCCCTTCTGCACATAGTCTCTAATAAAATGATGTTTAATTTCTATATGCTTAGCTCTTGAGTGTAAGATTGGGTTCTTAGATAAATTGATTGCAGCAGTATTATCACAAAGAACAGAAATCTTACTCTCAAAGATGTTGTAGTCCTCCAATTGATATTTAATCCATAAGAGCTGAGAACAACAACTTGCTGCAGAGACATATTCAGCTTCGGCTGTTGATAATGCAATTGTGCTTTGTCTCTTGCTTGTCCGTGATACTAAATTGGATCCCATAAAATGGCATCCTCCGCTGGTGCTTTTTCTTTCAAGCCTGTCTCCAGCATAATCAGCATCACAGAACCCTACTAATCTGTACTCATCTGATTTCTTAAACAGCAAACCGAGATTAGTAGTTTCTTTCAGATATCTAAAAATTCTTTTGACAGCAGTCAAATGAGAATCTCTAGGATCTGATTGAAATCTTGCACATAAGCAAACACTGAACATAATATCAGGTCTAGATGCAGTAAGATATAAAAGAGATCCTATCATACCTCTATATACCTTTTGATCTACCTTTTTATCTTTGTCATTCAGGCTCATTATGCAAGTTGGATGCATGGGGGTATTCATGGGTTTGCAATCATCCATTTTGAACTTCTTCAGAAGCTCCTTTGTATATTTGGTCTGATGCACATATATCCCATCTTGAGTTTGTTTCACTTGAAGTCCAAGAAAGAACTTCAACTCTCCCATCATACTCATTTCGAATTCTTTCTGCATTAATTCAGAGAATTCTCTACACAAAGATTCATCAGTAGCACCAAAGATAATATCATCTACATAAATCTGTACTATGATGAAATGTGAGTCTATGGATTTTCTGAAAAGAGTGTTATCAACTTTTCCTCTTGAAAAACCATTTTCCATTAAAAATGAACTCAGTTTTTCATACCAAGCTCGAGGAGCTTGCTTAAGGCCATAAAGAGCCTTTTTCAATTTAAAAACATGATTTGGAAAAGTTTGATCCTCAAAGCCAGGGGGCTGTTCAACATAGACTTCTTCTGTTATTATACCATTCAGAAATGCACTTTTTACATCCATTTGATAAAGCCTCATATCATGTTGGGCAGCAAATGAAAGTAAAATGCGAATGGCTTCAATTCTAGCTACTGGAGCAAAGGTTTCAGTGAAATCAATACCTTCCTGTTGTGAGTAGCCTTGAGCAACTAACCTTGCTTTGTTCCTCACAACATTACCTTCTTCGTCCAGCTTATTTCTGAATACCCATTTGGTTCCAATAATGGACTTATCTTCAGGTGGGGCTACCAGAGTCCAAACATCATTTCTTTTGAACTGATTCAGCTCCTCCTGCATTGCTAAAATCCATCCTTCATCCAATAGGGCTTCATCTATATTCTTTGGCTCCAATTCAGAGATGAATGCTACATCAGTTTGCTCTCTGAATGTGGACCTTGTTCTGACTTTATCATCTACATTTCCAATAATTTGATCTTCAGGATGATAAGTCTTAAAATGCCAGCTTTTACCACCTGCAGTATTGGACGCATGACTGTCTCCTGCGTCTGGTTCAACTTCTTCAATCTTGCTTGATGATTCTTCACCTCCTGGTTGTATTCTCATATCTGCAAGAGAATCACTTAGCTCTGACAGATCATTGTCAGGCTTTTTGTCATTGAATTTAACGTGAATTGACTCTTCAACAGTCAAGGTTCTTGAGTTGTAAACTCGATATGCCTTGGAAGTTTCAGAATAACCCAGAAAAATTCCATTATCAATTTTAGAGTCAAATTTACCAAGTTGATCCTTGGTGTTAAGAATAAAACACTCACATCCGAAAGGATGAAAATATGAAATGTTGGGTTTTCTTCCTTTCCACAGTTCATAAGGAGTCTTTTTCAATATAGACCTTATATAAATTCGGTTTTGCAAATAACATGCTGTGTTTACAGCTTCAGCCCAAAACCTCTTAGAGGTTGAGTGATCATTGAGCATGGTCCTGGCCATCTCTTGTAAAGATCAATTTTTCCTCTCTACTACACCATTTTGCTGTGGTGTTCTAGGTGCAGAGAAATTGTGAAGGATTCCATTCTCTTCACAGAATCTCTGAAAGTTTGCATTTTCAAACTCACCTCCATGATCACTTCGAATGGAGTTGATACAAACTCCTTTCTCAGTTTGGACTCTTTTACAAAAATTGGTGAATACTTTAAAAGACTCATCCTTGTGTGCTAGGAATTTAACCCATGTCCATCTAGTATAGTCATCAACTATAACAAGTCCATATTTCTTTCCACTCAAAGAAGCAGTTTGTGTTGGTCCAAACAAATCCATATGTAAAAGTTCTAAAGGTCTAGAAGTGGAAACAATGTTTTTAGAATCAAAAGAGTTTTTCACTTGTTTCCCTTTCTGACATGCTTCACAGAGAACCTCAGATTTGTACACAAGATTTGGAAGTCCTCTTACGAGGCTATGCTTATTAAGCTTTGAGATGGTTCTCAAGTTTGCATGACCAAGCTTCTTGTGCCATATCCATTGTTCATGATTTAAAGAAATGAAGCATGAGACATTCTGTTTGGACAGATTTTCGAAATCAATTTTATAAACATTGTCCTGCCTCTTTGCTTGAAAAAGAATGGACTTATCAGAATTTCTGACTATACATTTATCCTTGTCAAAGGAAACATCACATCCACTGTCACACAATTGACTTATGCTAAGTAGATTATGTTTGAATCCTTCAACCAATAAAACATTTTTAATAGTAGGAAAAGGATGTTTACCAATTTTACCGATTCCAACTATTCTGCCTTTCTGGTCACCTCCAAATGTGACCCAGCCCTTTGTTCTAGGCTTGAGGTCTTGGAACATAGACCTTTCTCCTGTCATGTGTCGTGAGCACCCACTGTCCAGGTACCATGACTGGTGTTGCTTTCCTCCCATTAAGCAAATCTGCAACAGGAATGATCATGTTCTTAGGTACCCAGATTTTCTTGGGTCCTTTCATGTTAGTCCTTGGCCTGCGTCCAGGCTTGTTCCATTTATTATGGAAGCATGTCGATGTGACATGTCCAGCCTTTCCACAGTATCCACAATATATATTAAACTTTGATGGACTCTTGGAAAACTTTGGTTTCAATTTTTCATAACCCAAACCAGTTTTGTCAGAAGGTTTTCTCTGAATTTTTAAAATTTGATCAAGCTTTTCAGAGCTACTGACAAATTTGGACAAACGTCCAGTGAGTTCATCCACTTCTTGTTGAAGTACTTGTACTTCACAGGAAGTATTGGACTCAGACTTCTTTGGAGATTCATCTTTTGGTTGACTTGCTTGAAGTCTTAACTTTTCATTTTCTGATTTAAGTACTTTGTTTTCTGAAGAAAGCTTTTCAAAATCTTTTGTTATAAGAGAAAACTTTTTCTTTAAAGACCTGTACTCATCAGATAGAATGGATGAATCTCTAAGAAGTTCATCAAAATTATTTCTTAATTCAGAGTAAGAAATTACCTCCTCTTCGTCTTCACTTTCAACTGAGGAGAGTCCTGCCATTAGGTACAGATTTGCCTCTTCTTTATCCTCATCATCAGAGGAATCATCGAGGTCTTCCCATGTTGCCATGAGACCTTTCTTCTTCTTGAAGACTTTCTTCTTTGTCTTCTCAGCCTCAGGACAGTCTGCCTTGTAGTGGTCTGGTTTCCTGCATCCATAGCACACCACTGGACTTCCCTCCTTTTGCTCAGCTTCCTTCTGTGGAAATCTTCTGTTGAATTGCTTTCTTCTGAAGCCACCCTTCTTTTTCCACATAGATTTTATTTTTCTGGAGATGAAGGAGAGTTCATCATCATCTGAGCCTTCTTCTCCTTGTGAGCTGCATGATTCTTCATCAGAATCATTTGCCTTCAATGCTTTGGAGGTGCTCCCTCTATGAGCTTTAAGAGCAATGGACTTTGCTCTTTTCTCGGTTCCCTCTTCATTCAGCTCAAGCTCATGTACTTTCAGTGAGCCTAGAAGATCCTCCATGGCAAGAGTGGAAAGATCCCTTGCTTCTTGTATGGCTGTCACCTTGGGTCTCCATTGTCTTGGCAGACTCCTTAGGATTTTCCTGATATGCTCCTGGGTTGTGTAGATTTTTCCCAAGGACCTCAGGTTGTTAATGATTGTTTGAAATCTTCCAAACATTTGATCAATGGACTCGTGATCCTCCATTTTGAATAGTTCATATTGATGAACTAGCATGCTTATCTTAGATTCACGAACCTGAGATGAGCCTTCATGTGCCAAGGCCAGAGTGTCCCACATTTCCTTGGCAGTGGTGCAGCTGTGCACCTTGTCATATTCAGATTTTGTGATGGCACACATCAGGTAGTGCCTAGCCTTCGAGTTCAGCTGGAACCTTGTCCTTTGATCTGCTGTCCACTGAGCTCTTGGTACTTGTTGACCTGCTTCATTTACTGGAGTAGTGTAGCCAGTTTCCACGACATCCCATAGGTCCATATTTTGAGCATCAAAGAATGTGATCATTCTCTGCTTCCAGTAGTCGTATTCATTTCCATTGAACAGTGGTGGTCTGTTCACAGCTTGTCCTTCGTTTTCCATGGATCTTGCTTCTCTTCACGGTTAAGTGCTCAACCCCTAGAGACCGAGCTCTGATACCAACTGTAGGTAACAAGATGAAACACAAGAAGGGGGGGTTGAATTGTGTTTCTAAGCTTTTAAAACTTTTCGCAAAAGTTGGACGCTGGCTGTTAAAAACGTTGGACGCACAACTTAGTTCAAATATTGGACGCACAGTGTTTTTCTAAAATATTGGACGCACAGAGTGCTAAAACACTGGACGCACAGAGTCTTTATAAAAACTGGACGCACAGGTTTTCTAAAGATTGGACGCACAAAATGCTTCCCTTTCAGTTTGAAAAACTTGTTTGAATAAAATCAATTTCAATCCCCTTTGTTAGTAATAAACACAGATATAAAAGGAGTTAAGGGAAGGAAGAAATAACACAAGTTTTTATACTGGTTCACCCTTTCCTAAGAGCTACGTCCAGTCCCCTCAAACTAGAGAGATTTCACTATCAACCTGATAGAATACAAGTATTCTTTGCACACAGCCTCTTCAGGCTAAAACCCAAGTATTCTTTGCACACAGCCTCTCCAGGCTAAATCCCAAGTATTCTTTGAACACAGCCTCTTCAGGCTAAAACCCAAGTATTCTTTGAACACAGCCTCTTCAGGCTAAACAACTCAGCAGAGTTTTTGATTCAAGTGTTGTCTAACTCACACAAGTGAGGATATGAAATCTAAAGCACTTTGAGAGTTAAGCAAACTCTCTTTTACAAGAAGATAGAAAAAATACAAGACTTTCAATACAGAGTTTAATAAATTGCACAGCGTTTTTGCACTTTCTTTTTCGTGTTCAAGTCTCTTGTATTCTTCTTCTTGCTTCTCGGTATTTATAAGAGTAGTGAAGTTTCAGACTTGTTCTTCAGTTGCTCAACTTCAGCTCTCATAAAAGTTACCGTTCTCTAATAGCATTTAATGCTATTTTCCCGTTGCTCTGAGGAGATCTACTTCATTGTGCATGTCTGCGTTTCTTTCTCCTAAATCAGAAGCAACCTGTACTCAAAGTCTCAATTGTACAGTGGTTAATAATAATATCTTATTGAGACAGAAAGAATACACTGTGTAAAGCAGAAAGATGTGTTCAGAGATATATAGAGTAGTTAAAAGTACATTCTCTCTCTTAGTACACTTCCCACAGTGCTTTATGCTTTTCAAAAGTACGTTCAGAAACGTTGACAAAGTTGTACAGAAAAGCATTGTATACAGCTATTTATTTCAAATCATTTGCTCAATAAATATGTTCCATATTAAATGCATGAGCAGTAAATAGCAAGTTTATGGATTCTGCGTGTTGGACGCAGCATGTAGAAATCATTGGACTTTCAGTCCTTTTAGCAAATGGACGCATACCTTGTGCTCACCATTTGCATATTCATTCAATCATTGGACTTATTGCCTCATGCTGGTTTTTGGACTTTTGCCATTTCCTTACTGTTCCATTGGGCGTAGAGCAGTTGATTGTTGTACATTTGTTTTTCTGCTTCATTGGACGATGAATAGTAGACTGAGAACTTGTCCTACTTTGCTTCATTCATCGTGTAACACTTTGTTCTTGTTCTTCTTATTTATCGGACGCAGAACAGTACCTTTGTCACTCTGATTTTATTGGACGCAGAACAGTTCTTTTGTTTGTTCAGTTTCATTGGACGTTGAACTTCAATGCCTTAAACTGAACATTGGACTTTTGTCCTTCATTGGACGCATACTCACTGAATCTGTTCCTTTGAAAATCATTGGACTTTTACTGCAATTCTGCTTCTCATAGAAACATTGGACTTATACCAGTATTGCCTTGTACTGAATTATTGGACGCACAACATTACTTACCTTTGCTCAAACATTGGACGCAGAACTCTTCCTTCTGCTTCAAACATTGGACGCAGAATTCTTCCTTCTGCTTCAAACATTGGACGCAGAACTCTTGTGTCCATTTCAGTGCCAACATTGTGATGAGCTAGCTTATTGGACGCAGAACTGCTTTGCCTCTTATATCAGTAACTTCCTTCTGCCAAAATCACTGGACGCAGAACTCTTGGTATTTATGTTTCAGTGCCAACATTGGACGCAAGGCTCACTTTGAATGCCAGCCAATGTCATGAAGAACTGATTGGACGCAGACTGCAATAAGCTTAGTTAGGCAGCATTGTTATACGTTGTACAAGCTTAGTACATATTGATTATCCTTTGTAAAAACCTTAATACATTTTGTTATCATCAAAACCATAAAATCACTTAGGGAGTTTTTGTATTAAAAACACTTTTAACCAATTTGGTTCCAACATATGTTACCCGTGCTTCATTAGGCAGTTGGCATTTATGTCTATAAGCTATATGGTGGCGATAGCTTATACCGGGTGTGGGATATACTTGACGAGAAAACGAATTGCTTCTGTTTCATTTCTACTTGATCTTAGTATTATACTTGAAAAAAAAATCATTCAATTAGCTTTTTCCTTTTCCTTTGACATGCCTAAATTTGAATAATTAAGATTATATTTGTGTTTACGCGTTGTGCAACTAAGTGCACCATCACTGAGTGAGAGGTCAGGGTCTAATTAACCCTAGTTGTGGGGAGTGAATTAGAATGAGTGAACTGCCTCTCCTTTAACCCTAGCCCTTCTTATAGTGGGTCTCGGTTAGAGATATCTGGCTTTGGTGATTGATCTTCTTTGGTTGGCCTTAGCTAATACGCTTGTCAATTTTAAAGTGGTATATAATTGAAATTTGGAAGCCAAAAGGAGTATGAGTCATTGAATGAATTACCACAAGTGGCCTGGTTATATATAGCAATTATTTTTATATGAAAAGTGGCAAAATTAGAGAAAAAGATAATGTTGAATTGTTTTTTTTTTGTAAGCTAAGTACTTAACAGTACAAGAATTGCCCAAGTTCAGAATAAACAAAAAGATACAAAATGTTCAACAAGATAGAAAATGCTCAATAATGTTGAATTGTAAATATAACTTACAAATATTCTTAAAATACTTCTGTCAAGCTTAATATAAAGCCATATTTAAATAATCAAAATAGGGTATATTTAATATGAAAAGAACACTTCCTTTTACAATATTTTACGAAGTCATGTTCTGATTTTTCTATTACTTCACTGATCATTGGTAAACCATTATGCATCAAAACATCGAAATAAAAGGAAAGAAAAAGTAGAACATAATTGACTTGGACTGTCCAAGTCAACTGCCCAAGTCTTATTTGATGGTATTATTTTATAGAACTAAAATGTTAAGGACCACTTGAAATTAGGAATATGTTTCATTATTACATAACAACTTTCAGAATGTGCGATAACAGCTAGCAGGATAGTTCACATCACATGGTTTCCTCATTGACCTCCTTTTCGTTGATTATTTCAATTAATGGTTCGTCTTTGATTATAGAGTAACTAGTCAACACTCTCATTAGAGCCCCTTTTTAATCAATCAAGGTGATCTAGTCTGAACATGACGCAAATTGTAATAATATAAGAAAGTAAAGCATAGATACGAATCAAAATGGACCCATATGAACAGAACAAAACTAGTACTTAAAGCAAATTAAAAGGATAGGGGGACTATTTCTGCGTGATTTAAATAATGGAAATTGTTTGCAACTCGTAGCATTATGTATTGAGACAACACCAATTAAATTGACCCAAGCCCTGCGATCGACCGAAATCTTCTGCTGTCATACAGTTTCTGCAGCAGATATTTTGGCCGTTGGATTAATCTAATAGCCGTGAATATAACACTCTCAACCATTTGATTAATCTAACATCTAAGATATCTCTACTGCAGTGACTGCACCGTAGCAGAGGACCCAGAGCAGATCCTGCTATCTTTAAATCTCGCTTTCCTCTTGCTCTCTTGTCCCAACTATTCAAAGTCAATCATCCACACCTTCACCTGATAACCCTTGGTGCGCGTGCGCGCGTGTGTATATATATATATCAGCAATTTGCAAACACAAACCATCACTTGCACTTAGTTAATCACTCATTACTCATCAGTCATCATGGCTCGTCGTCTATTGGGGAATTTTACACCTGAAATCCTAGTTCAAGCTCTGAATTCCGTGTCCCTCCTAGCTAGATCCTCCTCCAAGTAACCATCATCAATTTCTTCTTTTATTTTTTGCTCCTGATCTCCTTTACTGCATCGTTTATTGTTTTGTTTAGTTTAAATCCATTGTTTTAGAACAATAGAACTAGATGGATATATATTAATAATCTCATCTATATATTTTTCATCTAATTAATTAAAAAAACTAGATCTACATATACACACTTTTCAACTTTTGAATAAACTTTCATGGTCAATGAAAGTAATTATAACCTATATAATACGATAGAAAAATATAGTTTTCACCCCAGAAAAACGAAAGTTGAATATTATGAACTAACATGAATATTCTGTTGTTCTTCCGAATCAGAATGCGTGGTGGAAAAAGAATGTCAGACCTCAGCAAAGGGAGCGGTGGACAAACTCATGTGATTGAAACAAAGAAGAAGGGTTTGGCCAAGAACTCAAAAAATTCAGAATGATATTGAAGCTGGCTAGTTATACTAATAGAAGGGGGCGATTATGCAATTATGGCAATTTCAAGTTTTCGAATTAAATACTACCTAGCAAATATATATAGGCAATAAGAGTAATGATTGAGTGTTTATCTGTTTGTGATAAAGCAAAAGAATATTATTATCTCTGAAGAGTGGGTACTTTGAAAATAGTGCCATATCCGTACCTGTACTGGTACGGATATCGGGTACGTATCCGTACCGGTACTTTTTGGGTATTCGTTTGGTATGTACTGGGAACATATATTATTTTTTTATTTTTTTTCTTGGCTGGATACTCGTACCGTGTACATATCAGGGCATGGCTGGTCCAAAAAAATATGGATTTCATCTAAAACGGGTGAGGTCACACTCTTAGAGTAAGTAAAATTTAGAGTCTTTTCTATTTTAATTTTTTTAAAATCCTAGACTACATTGTTAGTACTCTTTTGGACTTCTTCTCTTTCATATTCTCCTGCATTTATTGTTTTTCTTTCTTCACTTCATTGTTCTGTTCTTGTACGCGTTTCATTTTTATTTCTTCTTCATCGAACATATTTTTGTAGTCATGATTTTTTGTAGATATTTTTGTCATATTTAATCATACATCATCTTAATTTTTCTCTTTATATATATATTAAAAGAATTATATTGACATACTTGTACCTTAGTTTTTTACCCGTACCCGTATCGGCTACCGGATAAAGACAAGGCACAAGATATGCCAACTGTCCAATAGGATCGTACAAATAATGCATATACCGAGCACATACTGTACCTATAAAGTCTGATCCAAAACTGATATGTTGTACTAATCTGAAACCGAATGCCTCCCCTGAATAACAGACTTAAATCCTTGTGATAAACAGAACAAATAGCCAATGTGCTGCAAGATTTCTTACAGTATTGCAATGACACCAGCGCTGTAAGCCTTCAAGCATGTAATTGAAATAGAAAAAGAACAGTGTTATACTACAATTCAAGCATAGGACAGTTAAATACTGCAGAATTATGCAGACTTAGACATTGGCATTTTCTATCTGTAAAAGACTAAAGAATTATTGATATAGCTTATTCCGGGGGTGTAGGATAATTGATGAATATAAGAGAATTTGAGTTTGTTTCCGTAATGGTTGATCATACATTATTGGGCTTTTTTCCTTTTCATTTTGCTCAGGTTGGTCTTCTTTTGATGTCTGAGTCGCTTCTTTGACTTTTTAAGGCCATGGCTTGGCTAATGGCTGGTGTTAATTAATTATGATTTTGCTGGTGGTATATATGGCTATCGTTGATTTGTTTAGTTTGTTGCACAGAAGAGCAACGTGTTCAAGACCCTCTCTTGGTAAATGTCAGTGTGGGCTTTTTTTGAAGTTAAAGGAAGTTAGTTGTTTAGAAAGTGGGTGCCATTTAATGTAGACCACTTTAAGGGTGGTTCACTATGGACTATTGAGTGTCTATGATGGATCAACGGTTATCAGAACTATAGATATATTAATTTTTAAATCCAATGATCAAGATTGTTAATTAAATGGTGCCAATTTCATTAAAAATAAAAAATTAATTACTCTAGTGTCCCTTGTAATTGTGGTATTTACAAAAATGAACAAAAAATATATATTAAAAAAACTCTCCCTCTCCCTCTCTCTTCCCCCCTCTCTCCCTACCCACCTCTCTTGCTCTATCTCGCTTACTCTCTCCCCCCCTCTCACACTCCTTTTCTCTCTCACTCCCTCTCTCCCCCTCTCTCTCTCCCCCTCTCTCACTCTCTCTCTCTTCAACCTCTCTCACAATCTCCTGTCTCTCAATCGCTCTCTCCCTCCCCTCTCTCCCCACTCTCTCTCTCCACATCTCTCATTAATTACCTCTCCCTCCCTTCCTCTCTCTCTCGCCCACTCTCATTCTCTCTCCCTCCCTTTCTCTCTCTTGCCCACTCTCATTCCCTCTCCCTCCCTTTCTCTCTCACTCTCTCCCCCTCTCTCTCGCTCTTTCCCTTTCCCATCTCTCTCTCTCTCCCTCTCTCTTTCACTCTCCCTTTCTCTCCCCCTCTCTCCCTCTCTCTCGCTAGAGAGGGGAACAAGAGGGAGGGAGTGATAGAACGTTCTAGAGAGAGGGAGAGAGAGGTTTCTCAGAGAGTGGGACAGAGAGACAGAGGGAGAAGGAGAGGGAGATGGATAGGTTTTTAGAGAGCGGAAGAGAGAGGGGAGAGCGAGAGAGGAAGGGAGGGAGGGAAAGAGAGAGCAAGAGAGAGGGAGGGACATAGAGAGAGCGAGAGAGAGAGAGGGAGAGGGAGAGAGCGATTGAGAGCAAGGGCAAGAGGGGGAGAGAGAGGGCAAGAGAGAATGGGGGGAGAGAGAGAGGGGGAGGGGGAGAGAAAGGGAGAGTGAAAGAGAGAGGGAGAGAGTGAGAGAGGGGGGAAGAGAGAGGGAGAGGGAGAGTTTTTTTAATATATTATTTTTTTGTTCATTTTTGTAAATACCACAATTACAAGGGGCACTAGAGCAATTAATTTTTTATTTTTAATGAAATTGGCACCATTTAACAATCTTGACCATTGGATTTAAAAATTAATATATCTATGATTCTGATAACTGCTGGTCCATCGTGGACACTCAATGATCTATGGTGGACCACTTTAAGGGTGGTTCACCGTAAATGGCACCTAGAAAGTGCCCAACAAATTCTGCAAATTGTTAATCAACTTTGTAAAGTAAAGACAGATAGATAGTCCAACTAGTTAAAACTTCCTTTGAGGGACTGGCTTAGGGGGATTGGACAGTGCCAGCTTATAATTAACCTTGATTGCCAACGAAAACAGGATGCAAGGGCAGGGGCAAGTGTTGAGGTTTCTTTCAAAAGCATTAATGGTGATATTATGTTGTGCAAAGTTTCAAGAACTACTCTGTGGTGGAAGTCACTCGGCATTAGTGTAACACAAAATGTGACAATGAGCCTTTTTGGATAAACTCTCCCTATTTTTTAACTAATAATTTTTTACATAAATTAAAATTAACTTTTGCTCTTCATATTTTTTTAAAAGCTATCTTTTTTAACTTCTCCATAAACACTTATCTATTTAACAACTTTATCTCTTGTATATATATGAAAAAAAAATACAAAATAAAATTAACTTCTCTATAAATCAAAAACTAGAATTTTTATATCCAAATAGGACCAATGCCATCACAGGTTTTGATCAGCTGTTGTGGGTTCTGTTGGAGCTATCAATCAGGCAGCTTGTGGGGTACAGTGGTAAGCAATATATAGGACATTTGATAGCTGGTGGCAGGGTAAAAAATTCTGGTTTGCTGTGGCTGGTACATATATACGGATCATAGGGCTGATATTGATCATGTGCTGCTGTTATAAAAGTTAGTCAATCTGGTTCATTTGTGGTGCTGTTGCTACTATACCGTATGGCTGCCTTTTCTTTCTATTTTTTAAATGTAGTTACGGTATTTAAATAATTTCATTTTCATATATTGGATACTTGTAATATCCGTCTTACCCTTGTTAATAAGCTGTTAGAAAAATATATGTTTATTTTAGTCATGGGTCTTATTTAGCTACCTAAACCAAATCCACAACGCGCTTTAGTATCTATGGGTATGGATAATTTTGTCATCCTTAGACCGAGGCCTTAAAGACGTGAGCCTATAAAATTATAAACTTATTTAGGATAAACTTATCACCTATTTAAATGCTTTATTGCAAAATAAACTTTTAAATAAACTTTCATGTTAGATCATCAATTCTTTCATTTAAAAATGTCAAGTCCAACCTTAAAAAAAAAAAGCCTCCATTAGATAAACAAGTTAGGCCTAAGCACTAGAAAATTCACTCCATTCTCACCTATACTCACCCCTATTCCCATGTCTCTAGGACATGTTTGGATTGGTTTATGCAAAGTTTTTTTTTGATTTATCTATTGACATAAACACTTATCAGCATGTTTGGTAGAGTTTATGAAAATAGCTTATAATCGGTTCACAAGCTGATTTATGCCTATTTTCATAAGTTCTCCATGATAGCTTATTAAAACAGATCTCAGTTTCACCACATTTTCTCTTTTACTATAAAAATAACGTATACATAAGCGCTTATGTCATAAAAACTTAAATAAATTCTTTATCCAAAAAAGCCCTAGGTAGTAGTTATTTTTATAGTTTATAGTTTATCTATATTTATAACAATTAATAAAGAGAATACTACCTTTTAGTGTACACATTTCATTAGACAAAAATATCTTTCAACTCTTACTAATAAACTAATGATTCAATTAAAATTTAAGGGACTTAAAGGTTATTTTTCTATTTATATTTACCATGATGCACATGCACCAGTGTTAGCGGTTTTATTAGAAACTCAAATCAAAGTGTCACGCCCAGAAGCAAAGGAAGTGGGAGGGTGTTGTGGGGCCCAGGGTTGTGAGTGTGGGGGGGGGGGGGGGGGAATCATTCTTAACTTTCAATTCAAACCAATTTAGTGTACCCAAAATGGAATTGCTTAACTTGAATTGCTTAAGTTGTTTAAGTGGATCTTATAATGTCACATAAATTTTAAGCAACACTCATTTGTTTTTACTCTAATGGAAGTTGCTTAGAATGAGTTACTTAAGTGGGTTCCACATATTTATATTTTAATTTTAAAAATATTTTTAATTTAAATTAAAATATTAATTCATATATATTCTGATTTTAAAATTTTCAGAAAGATGAGAAAATAAAATTGAGAGAAAATGAAATCAAACATATTATAATTAACTGATTAGGCTATTTATAAGAATTGATTCAAACAGTAAAAAAAAGGGTAAATTGTCAAAAAATGATAGCATTGTAATCAGACAAAAGCATCGGAAGGAGTTTCAAACGGTAATATTGAAATTGAAATATAAATTAAAAAACATTTTTTTAGAAAAAAAAATGATCTCAAAATTATCAATGAAATGTATTTAATTTTTGGATTGGGCACACAGCTGACAACCCCACTCTCACGCACGGTTCACTTTCATTTCAACTTTCACTCACAAATTCTCATTGCCCCATTTCACGCCAATTTTTCTTCTTTTCTCTCAGTCTTTCTCAAAACTCACTCAAACCCACTTATTCTCTATGAAAAGTGAAGACTCACAAAAACTCACCCCCTTCCCAAAACCGCCGCCCCCTCCGCCTCACCTTAACCCCCACCCCCTGAACCGGTGTCCCCTCTGCCCCCCTTAAGTGCCGCCCCCTCCCCACCCCCTGAACCGCCGCCCCCTCCGTCTCAAACTCTCTCCCCTCCACCTTAACCCCTCTCTCTCAGACCCCTTCTCCCCCTCCATCAACCTATCCCCACTCTTGTCCCCTTGTCTTTCTTCATCAAGTTGTGAGTTTTTTTTTTTTGCATGGAGTCTGATTGGCCATGGTGAGCTTTTTTTGCATCAAGTTGTGACCTTTTCAACAAGATTTGGTCTTCCCGTGGTGAGGAGCAGTGACGGCCTTCCCATGGCAGCAGCGATAGGTGAGGAGCGGCGGCGGCCTTCCCGTGGTGGTGTAGGATCTACATGCTTTCATGGTGTAGGATACACACATCCTCTTCATCTTTTTTTAATTTTCTAAATCTGGTGTAGGATCGTTTTGGGTCTTTTGGTTTTGGTTTTTTTATTTTTAATTTAATTGATCTTTTGATTTGTTCTGGTACGAGAACAAAGAATGTATCATATTCTGTTATTCTCCCTCCATTTTCCCCTTTTTCTATTGCTAGTTCGTTGTTGAAAATTGATTTTTTAATAGTTAAGCAACGTTGTTTATGGAAATAACAAAGTTGCTTATATAGACAACGCATCTTAAATCCTGAAAATAAAAAACGACATGTCATTTGCTTCAATGGTAAAATTTAGTTAAGCAACGCATTTAAACTTTTAAGACACGGCTTAAGCAACGCCGTTGGAGTTGCTCTTAATAAAACTTTTTCATTTAAATTTATATTCTGATTTGTTTCTTTATTTATTTGTAAATTAAATTTAAATTTTGTACCTATATATAAAGGCAATAGGCCAAAATAATTATCTTTTAGTGTCCTATTTTTTATATCATTTGTGCTCTTAAAATAATTGAACTTTTAAATTCAAATTTAAACATAAAAAATGAGATAAATCTAGAGATAAAAAATACTCTTACAAAAAGTGAGATAAATTCAAACATAGTCTGTACTGAAAAAAATAAAAAATATTTAATTTCACAATTAAAAACTTACTATGTAATTTTAATTTGATAAAAAAAATAAAAAAGCCGAGCCGCTAGTAATTTATAATACACATATATTAGCCTATTTCGTGAGAAGTAAATTCTTCATTTGGTATCAATGTATCATAGGCGTTGAAATGGAGTGTTCCTTCCTGGCCAGAGTGGAGAGCCGTAGAATCCGGCACTGATATATATAAGTTGGAAAAAAAAACCCCTTCACCTTTGGGAGTTTCTCCACTGCTTCTATTTCTTCCATGGCTTTTCTCAGAAACCTTCTTCTCTCTCGCCGTTCCCACTCACTCCTCCTTAACCCCAAAACCCCTCACACCGCCATTCCCCATTCCCTCAACCCACGCAGCAGACCCATCTCATCCTTGCCACAGACCCAACAACACCCATCTCCCCCAAAACCCCAAAAAGACCAAAACAACAAAAAGCCCCTCAGCACTCTCTTCGTCGAAGCCATGGGGCTATCAGAGAAAACCGCAACCAGCGACAAAGAAGAAGAAGAAGAAGAAGGCGAAAACAAGCTGAAGAAGAACCTGGGGCAGTTGGAGGAAGAGGTGAGGAGCTTCAAGGAGAAAACAAAAGGTGTTCCAATCCCGAACAAGGGTCCCAGGAGGAGCTTATTTGCTGTGTTCACCAATCAACCTGCTGCTAGTGTCAGTGTCAGGAAGCAAAAGGAAGAGAATGAGGAGAAGCCAAGAGAGCTTTCACCTGATATGGTGGTGTTTGTGCAGTATCTGTTCGAAAAGGGGTATTTTAAGGATGCCAATTTCGCCACGGGTAAGGAAAGGTGTGACCCTGATTGGTTCGAGACTCAGTACGCTTGGGGATATATAAAGTTCGCCGCACTCGCATTCGCCAGAGACAACCAAGAAATCGCCAAGTAAGATTATGATTATGATATTGATGATGATGATTATTATTATTGTTATTATTATTATCTCTTTGTTACATTTTTGCTCTTTTGAGTTGTGTTAGATGTTTGCCTTGTGATATTGTTTAATTTGGGGAGAAGATGAATGTTTGAGAGAATGTGAACTGATAGCATTTGATTTGGCACTGTGAAAGAGAGTAGTGTCGTCGCCATTTTGTGCTAATGATTTTGAGTGTGTTTGGATACACACTAGAGAGTGTCAAAATTGATTACCATCTCCTGTCAAATGTGATTTTTAGTAAAAATGTAGACTTCTGGTTATTTTGAATTAAAATTGGTTTTGCCTTCAAAACTTGTTTTTAGAGTAAAAACATTCAAACATAAGTGTGTGTTTAGGTGGAGTTTACTAAAACTGATTTTAAATGAACTTAATTTTGTAAAATTGATTTGGTTAAAATTGAGTTTGAAGTGATGTGATTTATGTTTTGATGTTTTCACTCTGAAAACAAGCTCAAAGTAAAACTTAGTGTGAATTTTTCAATCTAAAGCAAAAGCTACTTTTTATCACTTCTAGCTAAATTGAAAACCAATTTTGCATGACAGTAACCAAACATCTGTATTTTTACTAGAATCATGTTTGACATGAGCCAAAATCAATTTTGACACTTCTCACTATGAAACCAAACACACACACAGTTAAGTGCCTAACCTGATTTCCATTGACGTTGAATTGCACTCTTTCTGCTATTCTGTCATTATGTCATGACTTATTTTTTGTGGTTTCATACTCCAGTGAAACTAGGAAGACAAAATGTGTCATTTGACTTGCTAGAGTTTTAAGATTATAAGTTCCTTTAACTTCCCCATTTTATTTAGGAAGGTAAGGGTAATGGGCGTCAAGCATGACTAGTTTTCTCTATAGCTAGACCATTTGTTTTATCAGCAAATAACAAAAAAACTGTATTCTTGCATCCAAGATATGAAATCATCAGAAAACATGTTTGTTCTCATAGTTGTTCTAGTTAGATAGTAATCACTTAGTATCATATAATATGGGATATGTATCTTAAACGCACAATTTATTTACATATGAATCCATTTTATATTTATCACAATATTGTAAAGTAGGTATCTGTACTGCAGGAGACTGTGTGATTGTAGATACATGCATATTGACCAATTTTTTGAAAAACAGAGAAAACAATCCTGCAAACAACATCAAATTTACCTTTTGGTAGTTGGTAATAAGCAGAGTGGTGGTTGCAAACGTGATTTTGCATAAAAGTATGCTCACAGTGGAGTAATTTGTGTTTTGTTTGAATAGTGGTGATAAAGATCACTTTTCATAGTTTAATTACCAAAAAGAAAGTTCCCTCTTGGATTAGATTGTAAATAAATTGATGTTAAAAGAACTTCTGCTTGACAAGAAACCTGAAACTTCTTCTCTTTTATTCTAAGCTGAGACCAAAACCAATACTGCCTGGGAACCCAATTGAAGAGTTGTCGTAAAATACTAATATTACCAGTGCATGATGATACATGAGCATATAGGATTAAGATCTTGTTAGATATTTAGGATATTGTCCATTGATTGGTTTTACTTGTTGTGTATCTTATTTGAGGATTGTGAGTTCATTTCCTGTACTTGTTGAATGAGTTGATGGCTTATAAAAAAGAATCCGTAGAATTGATTTTGTACTACCCATTCTTAGAAATAGCATCCATAGCTGAGGATATTATCAAATTTCTGATTATACCTATCTGACATTGCCTATGCAAGCTTGCAAGTGACTCAATTTTCATTTCCCCTTATATAACTAGATAATCTCACCAGTCTTTATCGTTCTTTTATATAATTTTCCCCAAATTATTTATTTCTGACATGAATTTGGTTTCACAGATGGCTATCAGGAAGTGCATTGAAGCAAGTAGCAGAGTTTGGTTGCCCCTCCATCCACAAGAGTGTTGTCTTCCCTGCTAAAAGACTGCGAAAGTTTTTCGAGGTTCCAGAAGAAACTGTAAGGCATCATAGCATGCATGAAGACTTTCTCTGTGTTTTCTAGTTTTCTAATTTATTCATACATGCATCTGTTTACCTATGTTATTTACAATTTCCATTTTACACCAGGTTTGCAGTAAATGCATGCTGCAACAATCATGCAAGTTTGTGAATCAAAGTGTGTGGAACTGTGATACCAATAAGTTGGATTTGGTGATAGTTATGAAGGTTCTTATTTCCTATGCTTTACAGTTAGTGCATCCTCAGCTGGTAGTGCCTGATCAAGTGAACAAATCGGTCGGTCAATTGCTGAAGGAGGTCGTGAAACTGAGTCAAACCACCTGAGATTGCTTCTGGTTGACAGAGAATAACTTGTTTTAACTTTTTCTCACACTTATCTCTGGGAAACTGAGACACTCATCACATGAGATGAATTTCCAGTCTTAGGAAGTTTTTACCAAACGCTTCTTTGCAAGCATATAACCAGGCCTTGCAAACAAATTTTGGCGATTATTTTTCTTGCTACACGAGCCTAAGTTTTCCAATGATGCTCAACTCAAAAGAAGTGAATTCATCTGGAAGTCTACATCTCCATAATTCAGAATTTCTGATGAGTGGCAACTATTATTTGGACAATGGTCATGTTTATGGACTGGATGGTTTCTTAGCAGGTATAGTTTTGAAGGAAATGTTAGTGTATCTCATTTAACTGCTGGAAGAGAATTTAAGTTCAAACTATGATCATAGAAACTAAAATCATTTATTAAATTCCTCACGGTTGCAAGAGCACTTTTTCCTTCTATAATGTGTGCGCATATAGTGGATAGTGGGATATTGTAAACAAATTCCTTTCTATTCCGTTAATCGTAATATGATATCAAACACATTTATATTATTTGGGCCTCTATATCCATTGTATGACTTTGGGTCTCTAATCATTTCTCTATCCATCAAATTTACTAATGCCTAATGGCCAATGGATAGGAAAAGGATAGGGCTTAAGGCGCAGTTGCCTTATACCATAATAACCACGACCCTGGTTCTTAGTCAAAAACCCTTATTTCAAATAAAACATTTTTATTTGGCTAATAAAAGAATGGCTTAACCCCAATTCTAATATAATTTTAACATTTGGCATAACAAGGCAATTGTTATGCATATCGTACATACTATGAATTCACTTCTGAATGCTGATACAGGAAAGGAGTAATGGAGTATATAATAGGTCCACCCAGCTGCGAACTTGAGACATGATTTTGTAAGTTGGACAAAAGAGAGAGAGAGAGAGAGAGAGAAAGAAGGCGTTGCAGCGAGCAAGTAAAGGGAGGACAAGAAAATCGGAAAGATACGGTAGATGACGTGAGGAAAGCGTAGGTGTAGCGATTGGCAGAAGTTGGCGTTTGTCTGTTTGTTGCTGTCGGGAGGGAAAAGCTATTTACGAAACATACGCATTCAATACGACATTTTTACACATTATTATTATTATTATTATAGTATACATGACGCGGTACAAATACTATACAACACAACCGTTGTTTTCTAAGCTGACTGGTCCTTCTTCCCCCGCACTTTTGCACGTGCTTTGATGCTTTTCAAGTTGCCAAATACTCCGTTCCGTGCCGAAACTGGGAGGCACCACCGTCCTCGCAACACGTCACGCTCTACTAATCCTATTCTATTACGACCTGGTAATATGTGAATTTGATATTTGCTGTTAAAACCAAGCCATTAGCAAGTGATTTTTTAGCACTAGAACTAGAGCACAACTTTTGTATTTGTTTTAATAAAACTTCGATTAAGTGTCATTTGTTTCAACTTAATAGTCATATCTAATTATGATTAATTGTTTAGAATTATTTACATAATTTAATATAATCCTAAGTCAACAATGGGTTAAATCAAAATCAATTAACGAGTGTTACAAAGTGAAGATTTCTTTCTATCTATTATCTTCATTACATTTTTATGCATGTATGCCTTAACATGACGCGATCCAGTATCTGATTGTATCTATTTTGTTGACTTTATTTGGTCAAATGACAAAAGGATTCAAATTTTGTGAACATTACATAATTACATGCATGAATGGCTTCGATGTCGTGCGGCTAATAGGATTTAGATATATCTTCTTCCTTATTGTCTTGTTTTTGTTAAGGGACCGAAAGACCTGAATCTCCACTTGTGTAAATGTTGTGAGCTAAAAATTGAAGATATCTTTTCAGGTGAATTCGTTATGCACAAATGGCTTGAATGTCGTGCGACCGTTAAGAGTAATATTTATGTGAGAATTTGGATGTATCTTTTCTTACCGTCTTGGTTTGTTCAAGACACAAAAGAATTCATACCTCCCGCATGTGTTGTTGGTGTCGTAAGATGAATTCTAACTATTGGTCGAGTAATATCTGGATGATATAAATATTAATTCACTGTTATAAAAACCCAAACAATCAATTTTCTTCAGGACAGTTTATCTTTAATTTTCTTACTTATTTTTTTTACAGCTAATTTTTTTACTTATTAATATTACATTCACTAATTAGAATATATTTTTAGTGGTAAATGGAGAAAGATCGAATGCAAAAACCCTAAAATAATAAATTGATGTTAATTTTTTTTTTATATAGATTCTCAATTTAATTCAAATCAAGCCATGGAAACTAATCTCCTAACACTTGAACCAATAGATGGACACCCCACCATCCCTCTCACACTTATTTCATCCCAATGAGGTGAGAAGTGTGTCATGAGTGTGGGTGGAGGTCCATGGAACATTTTCCATATTTAAATAATAGAAAATAATAAATAATAATAATGATACTGTGCATATTCCGATTGTGTCGATTAGGTCATCAAATATAACCTATTTACACGTTATTCTTTTTCATGGAACAACATTAGACTTAGGCTATCTCCAATGGAGTATCCATTTTTGGGTGTTTAAGTGGGTCTCACATATACACATTACTCATTTTTACCTTTTTTAACACAAACATCCAATAAGCACTCAACTCCTCAAGCCCAGCAACTCTAAAAAATTTACTAAATGAGTCTCACCAATAACTCCACATCTCACAAATATATATGACACCCGTCAGGAGAGAGGAGAGAGAGGGTACTTGTGCAAGCACCACTTTCTATTAAGTATTCACTTTTTTCCCTACAATGAGAGTGCTTAATAAGCATCTAATAAGTACCCATTAAACACTTCCATTGGAGTTTCCCTTAATTCCAATAAAAATAATTCTAAATTTTTCTACTTTTTATTCTTACAAATCATCCTAATTACTAAATAAAAAAATATTAAATATTTTTTATATTTTTAAGATATTAATTATATTCTCTTTCTTACTTTATAAAATAATAAAAAAAATATATAAAAAAATTTATAAAAGAATATAACATTTTTCTTCCAATAAATCAGGTTGACATGAACACCCCACTAAAACAGCAGATTCTATATTATTTAAAGACTAATAATTATTTATTTTAAAAAAGAAATATTAAAAGAAAAATGTCCGAGGGGAGAAAAGTGGGAGTGGCAGCCCCGAACGCACACGTTCGCGAGTTGGATGGAGAGAGCGAAAACAGAAAAGAGAGAGAAAATGGGACCCACAAGAGTCATGCAAAGGCGTGTGGTCACGTGAAAGTGGAAGCACCGGGGAGAGAGAAAGAGACACACACACACACCCCACACCACCACCAACATCATCGCCTGATACATCCCTCTCAACACGTGCGCCGAACCCCACCTCATACGTGTCCCTCCTCTCCTCCAAACGCTGCCGTTTTTCCTCCCGTGTAGGGACAGTTACAGAAAAAACGCTAATCTCGCGGCACCCTGTTCATAAATAATGTTTTCATTTTTATATTTATACCCTAACTACTACATCCTTGTAAAATAAAATCCCACGTACTATATTATAATAACGTAACGCTGTCGCTCCTTACTTGTGTGCTTTTTTCCCCCTAGTGTAAGTTCCGAAATTGTCCCTAGGATCTCTTTCTTCGTTGTCGTGTTCTTACCCGTAATTGGTGAATTATCTGCATCCTTTTTCATCTATCCCCATCAACGAGTCTCGTGGTCTTCCAACATCAGTTTTGGCTATTCGGGTCAAATAAGCGTGCTTTGTAATAATGCAATGTTTTGGCTTTTTATATCCCAGAGTTCCTGTCAAGTCTCAACCACAAACATGGCTTAGAGGCAGCTTGTAATTTTGCATATGCCTAATTAACCTTTTTATACGCTACTCGCTATCATAATTTATGGACTATAATTTTGACAAATATTGACCAGTACTTTAAATAAAAATACCGATTAAAGAATTAAGAATAAAAATATTTATCGAAGAAATATCTTATAAAATTATTAAATTCTTAAATTATATTTTTAATAAAAAATAGTTTTAGATTTTTTTTATAAATATCCTTATAGACTTTCTTTTATATAGGCACCTTGTTACATTAATTTTCACAATTCTGCATCGATTCTGGTAAATGAAATTATGCTTATGATGATACACCGTGAGAAACGAGATAAATGCATCCCGTGGATGCAATCCCCACCCCCCCCCCCCCTCCTCTTTTTTTTTTTCTCTTCAATAACAGGATTTATATATTAAACCATGCAGATAGACAGATAACATTTGCATTAAAAGAGGGATTTGTCATAATCCTTGGGGATCTCAACAACTTTTATGCGTCACTCTAACTTATGCATCTTTGAAAAAAAAATTGAGTTGAAGTTTGAGTTGTGTTTAAGATTAAGACAAACGATAATGTATATATTGTCAATAAACTTGTCCCTACAAAAGACGGAATAAAGTGTGAACACAAAAAAGAAATACAGTAATTGACCAAAAAAGAAAAAGAAATACAGTAGTGACAATTGTGTGTATTTGAGAAACTAATTTAGTAAAAAACTCACTGAATACTTTATTCTTTGAAAAATTAATTTAATGATAAAATAATTTAAAAATTTAATGTGGCGATATTTAGAGGACTATATTGAGTGTTTACTCTCCATAATTAAGTATAGTCATAAAAAATACTATATTTTTTATTTTTTTTGTCATCTTCTAACAAATTCTAACATAAATTTTTTAAAATATTCTATTAAAAGGCTCAAAATGTTTTTTAAAATTGACAGAAATAGTAAAATTATAGAGTTATGATATATGTACACCCCAGAAATATATCCACTCATTCAATACCTCTCATTTCTCTCTGTCTCTCTCTAATTATCACATCACATATCCTATCATTTTATTATTTTTCTCTTATCTATTTCTATCTTACTCTAGTGATATATACCCCTGACCCCATGGGGTGTTTACGTAACTTTTTCCAATTATAAATAAATAAATAATCTAAACATATTATGCTTTAACTCCTCATGAGTGATGATGCTTCCCGCGTTTATTTATTTTTCCGTAATAATAATAAAACATTAAAACCCTCACTGCCATATAGGGCAGTGTTTGGCTAGGTCAACCTTAACACGTAGTCCAGTCACGCACGTACGAATCGCAGTCCGCATTAATTCCTCCCTTTTCTCTCTCTAAACCCCAATGGCACAACCGTAAAATTTCCCAAAACAGTGACCCATTATGTTGCCTCAACGTATTTAGTCCACCCTCCCTCCCTTTCACACCCTCTCTTTCTTCCCTCGGCATGCTTCTCTTCAAACACTCCCTAGCTTCGCGCACCAAAACCACCACCGGTTTCCCGACGAGTTTTCCGGCAAGCATCCTCCTCCGACCATTCTCCGGCTACCTCACCACTCACGCGCTTAGATCTGATCAGATCACCACCAACACCGATCGCAACCAGAACTCCTCCAAACGCCGTCGTCTCGTTCCGTTTCAAGCAAGCGATCTTAAGATTCTTAACCGCTTCTCGAGTCGAGCGTCGTTTTCACTCCGATTCGAAGCTCCGAAGAACCGCTCCGAGCTTCGCGACGGAAATGACGTCGTTTTGAGGCACTTTTCCTCCCGGTAATTCGCGGCGGTTCGATCTCGGAACTTCTCGATCGCATTTAATCGAAGTGCCTGATCCTTTTTTTCTCTCTCTACTTTCTTCGTTCTCTTTGAGTTTCTATTTTTTAACTTCGTCGGCGGAGAGTTTTTCCGGCGAGGACGATGACGTCGGGGACGAGGCAGCCAACGTGGAAGGAGAGAGAGAACAACAAGAGGAGAGAGAGGAGGAGAAGAGCCATAGCTGCGAAGATCTTCTCCGGACTGAGAATGTACGGAAACTACAAGCTCCCGAAGCACTGCGACAACAACGAAGTCCTCAAGGCTCTCTGTAACGAAGCCGGTTGGACCGTTGAACCAGACGGCACCACATATCGTAAGGTAACAAGCAAACATGCAATTTTTTATTAGATAAAATAAATTGAGATTATTAATTTCTTATCCTACTTTTTAGCATCAATTTCGTTAATTAATAGTGTCAAGTATAGTAGTAGTAGTTCACTTGGTGTTTGAGGCCACTGAGGGAAATTCACAATCACGGTTTCATTGCGTATCTGGTGGCATGTGCGGTTTGATTCTGAATTATTATTGCAGCGACATGGCACATGCTACTGACTCTGGCAATGATACTCGGAATCAAAAGGACGTGAAAAGGGGCATAGAGTGTTACATAAAATGGTGACCCGTTTACCCAATTACCTACCCGACAAGGTCGATGGATGTAACATAGGAGATTGTAACGGGGAGAGTAAAATTAATGCTGAGTTGATACTGCGTTTGCTGTTACTTACTGTTGCTGTGCTCTGTGTGTTTTTACTTTTTTTTTGGGTCTATGGTGATGACTTACTTACTAGTGGGGTTAGATTCTTTCATTTTCCCTCTCGCCGGTATACGTTAGATCTGGTCGGGGCTGTGCCATTCGCGTTTAAGGCGTGAAGCACTAGAGATTCTCTATATCTCCGTGGTGTTTTGATGACTCATAATGATCCGCGAGTGAGAAAACCTCAGGGGGGCATAGATCTCGAGGGGGGAAGAAAAGGAAAGAAAATGCCCGTTTTGTTTCTCTTTTTTTTTTCTTTTGAATTTTTGGCCGGAGGTGAGGGGTAATGGGCTGCCAACAATTTCTTAACTAGGCCCTTGGAATTCGGGAAATTGACGGGGGGGTAATTTTGCCAGTTTAGGTGTGCGCTTTGGTATATTTAGTTGGTTGCTGTGCTTGTTGCAACATGGCAGAAGCTTTTGCAGACATTGCATGGTACTCTGATTTGGAGAGTCCCCTTTTTCCTCACTTCCCGTGATATTTCTTCTTTTTTTAGGGGGCTGCGGTTGTAGTATTTATTTATTTATTTATGCAGCGTCACCTTTATTGATGACGCTCCCCCAAAGTGTTCACACTGGAGAGAGCTTGTTTTTTTTTTTTTTTTTTTTGGTCTAAGAGAGAGCTTGTTTCGACTCACCAGCTTTGTTTGTCCTCAATAGGACTCCCTGGGTTGGGTTACTCTGCTTTTACTTTTTCCTTTTCCTTTTTATTATTTTTGAAAAAAGAGGGGGAATGGGGGTTGAGTACGTGTGTGTAAAGGGGCAAATTTTCCTATCTTTGTTAAAAGTGACCAGTTTTAGTTAAGTGAACAGAAAATAATGAGGATGGTAAGCAATCCAATTACATATAATACAGGCAAACAACTAATTAAATTTGCAGAAGCTGCCAACAGAATTGATATCTCGTAGATATATACTTTTTTTAAACAAGTTAATATATAATACCAAATAAATCGATCAAATTCTTAGAACTCTTCAATGTTTGAAATGGAATGTGATTGTAATTGAACTGAATGAAGTAAGAATGACAAAATCTTGATGTCGTGTTGAATGAGACAAAGTCATCTGCGTTATGTGTAAAATTTTTCCCATTCTGACATCTGTAGGAGTATCTGTACAGCTTGTGGGATAACTGTTTCTAGCAACTGATTTGCTGGTTTGTTGTTATTTTTGTCACTGTTTGTTTAATAAAGTTTCCTGATTCATTTAAAAGAATAGAAAATAACCTCATTTCTAAATGTAGATATTATATGTTAATTTTCTAAGAGCGACAAATTTTTTGTTAGTGACCATCTAAGTTAGTCATGTTTCCTCCTTAATTTGCATGCATTGATTGTACTTTGACCAAAGAGAAAAAGATGTTGGTCGCTAACATTTTTTTCTTTTATTGCTTACCAATGTTCTGCTAATTAATTCTTTACTTTATTTGTTTACATTATTTCTTACACTACCGATGGTGGAAACCAAGTACTGTAATTATTTTTCATTGAAAAAGGGTACGTTTATGAATTATGATTCAAAACTAATACACATTACCTCCTCTTCTTTTGTATATAGGTTTGTTTTCTTTTCTCTTTGTGGGTTTCATGCCATGGGTTCATAAGGGAGTTTACCTGTACATGTCAAGGGACATGGTTGTTCTTTTGAGTTCACATATTTGTTTTTATTTATTTTTTTCTTCTTACTTTGTTTAATGTCTTCTTCTAAATACTCTGATGAATGATAGTTTATCTATTGATTATGTGTTACAAAAGAAAGGATGTACCAATTGATTGTGTTAAAAAAGGCTGGGAAAAGCATTTGGGTATGCTTAAGAATTTTTTTATGTATTAAAAATTCCTTGGAGCACACTGGCACGAAATCTATTAATTACTTTTTAAGGCATTATCGAATTCACTGTTAACCTTGTTTTCATGTAGAAATCTTCGACTTGCCTTGCCTATGGGAAAAAGAAAGTAAATCTACTGAATACTATCTATATATTGACTATATAGCATGATGTTGCTACAAGGTCCAATAATAGGCAGTTCTTTCTCAAATTAGTCCAGGGTGTTATATTAATGCTTGAAAGTGAGATTTTATGGGCATAATAGATGCCTTGCTTCGAAAACGGCTACATTGTTTGTAGCCTACGGATCCATCTAGTTGTTAAAATGATATATCTTGGTTTTACAAATGCTAGTCATTTGAAGTCTCATAATTTTGTATATTCTATACCTGAATTATTAATGAAATGATATTTGCTTAAAGGGATGCAAACCTGTTGAACGAATGGACGTGGTTGGTGGTTCTGCAGTGGCAAGCCCATGTTCATCTTACCATCCAAGTCCCTGTGCTTCCTACAACCCAAGTCCATGCTCTTCTTCGTTCCCTAGCCCTCGCTCATCCTCCTATGCTGCAAATGCTAATGGTGATGGCAATTCCCTCATTCCATGGCTCAAAAATCTCTCATCTGGATCATCATCAGCATCCTCTTCCAAGCTTCCCCAGCTATATATTCATACTGGCTCCATCAGCGCTCCTGTCACTCCTCCACTTAGCTCTCCAACTGCCCGAACACCCCGACTCAAAGCCGACTGGGAGGATCCGTCCGCTCGTCCCGGGTGGGGTGGTGGGCAGCAGTACCCCTTCCAGCCCTCTTCCACCCCTCCAAGCCCTGGCCGCCAGGTTCTTGACCCAGGTTGGTTTGCTGGGATTAGGATTCCCCAGGGCGGGCCAAATTCTCCAACCTTCAGCCTGGTCTCTTCTAACCCATTTGGCTTCAAGGAAGAGGTTTTCAGTGCCAGTGGTTCCCGCATGTGGACACCTGGGCAAAGTGGGACATGTTCTCCAGCTGTAGCTGCAGGCTCTGATCATACTGCTGACATACCAATGGCTGAAGCGGTTTCAGACGAATTTGCCTTCGGAAGCAGCACCGCAGGTTTGGTGAAGCCCTGGGAAGGAGAGAGGATCCATGAAGATATCGGATCAGATGATTTAGAGCTCACTCTTGGGGGCTCAAAGACCAGGTAGTGGGAATAGTTGTTAACAGTAAAACATGTTTATTTGATGTATTGGAATTTTGGCTCTTTATTCTTTCAGGATAAAATTTGAACCTTAATCTACTTTTGTTGCAGGTAATGTGCTGCATAAATGAATAGTCAGCGGTCCTCTCAAAATGAACTTTGACTCTGTTCTGTAGAATGTTAGAGGAGGGAATTAAGGTCAGCGCGAGCAGTTGCTCTTCCATTTTGTTTTATTCGTTTATTTTCTCTTAGGTCTTAATATTTGTTCCTAAGTTATATGTATACAACTTTAGTTAGGTGTGGGGTGATTTTGCAACCCTTTCATTTGATCAGTTCAGCGTCTTGTTTAATACTATTGGAAAGGTCAATATACCTGTATGGATTGGCATGGTTTGATATTGAAAGCAAAATTAGTCGAAGATTCAACTGTACCTGCATGGCCAAGTTAGATTAGATATGCAAATTCAGATTGAATGGGCCTACCACGTCTCGTTTCACTCACTGGTTTTTTCTGATTTTATTTCTCCTGATACGGGTGACAAATCTCATCACTTTGTAGGCGCGCAATCATTTTTAGCAGATTTCTGAGATAAAACGAATTGAAGTTCTAGTTTGTAATGATCACTGGTGGACCAATGCACCAGTCCTTACTAATTACTACCTTCTCACTGATTTTTTTCTGAAACTGGAATAGCTCTGTCCTCTGGATATGTTCGTATTTTCTTCGAATATCTTTGACCTGATACTTGACACCGGCTCAGTATGAGACTACGAATTTTTTGTCCTAGTGATCAATACTGGCCATGACGATGCCATTGTGAGTGTTATCCCCTCATTGCGATGGTGCAATGTCTCTCACGCCCTAGCTGTCACTAAAAAGCTCACCCTCGCCGATTAAAAGAAAAGCTCCCTGAAAGAGCTTACCCTTAGTCAATAAAATCACAATTGAACAGGGTCTGACCTCATAGACCAAATTCACTTTGTGCAATAATAAGTGCTTTTCCTTTTTCTTTTGCGTGACTGTCATTTTCAAGAGTTGAAGGAACATAGAGATGTGGTAAGGCCAATATGACATTTTTCAATAGTAAGAGAGTAAAAGCCTAAAAGGTACATAGGTTGTATATCAAAAAAAAAAAAGGTACATAGGTCATTTCCATGATGTCAAGTGGACCTGAATCCTCTGCAATATTGTAGAAGTTGCAGAGGGATCTCTCTCTCTCTACTTTTCTCTTTATTTTCTCTTTTCTCTCTCCTCTCACTCTCACATTCCCCTTACTATAGAGGCAGCGTCGCTGGCATCCATAATTTGACAAAAAAAATAAGTTGGCATCCATAATGAGGTGTGACAGTGACACTAGGCTCTATGTCATTAAGAACAAGGACAATTTGATAAATAAATAAATAAAAAAGAACAAAGGGCATTAAGTAACCCAAGGAGAACAAAACTTTAAGATACAAAAATTTAATCGTGACTATGATTTGATTTTTGCTTTTAATTTCAATCTATCTATTATATATAAGAAAATTAAGTATTGACCTCTAGGTTGTTATAAGTGTTGACCAAATAATATTAAGTATATAATATCCCGTCCATTTCATCCTCACATAATATTTTTTAAGATTTTTTTTGAAGGGAGATTCATTAAATGGACAAAGCTGAAAACGCATTACATCAAAGGCCCAACAACTACTACGGTTTGTGTTAGTTTTTTGTTTGGTTTGTGCTGGTTGTTGTTCTTTGCCGCCGTGCTTCTTGAGGCTACCGCCACCCTTTCCTGCATCGCCCCTGCCAGTTCTGGATGAGCCCTGGTTGTTTGATGTGTGCTGGTTTTAGGATTCGTGACATGTGAGCTTATTTTGGAATGATAGAAGGTTTTGGGTACCCCAAATGGGCCAAACCCAACCCACTCAAGGATATCCCAAGGATATCCTTCGTGTCTGTATCCTTTTTTAGTATCCTTTTGATGTACTAGGTGTAGTTTAACTGCTTTGTTTTTTTTCTATTTTTTGTTGTTTTCCTTGTCTGTAGTATGTTACAACTTGGTGTAGGTTACGGAAGCGTATCTTGATTAGAATTGTTGTATTTGTTATAACTTTGCTTATGCTGTTTTCCTTGCTGTAGATGCCGTGTGGCTAGGGTTTTTCCCTTAATGAATTTGTTCATGACCAAAAACTCAATAAATCTCAAACTAAAAGCAGAAGAGTTTAAAACTATCAATAATCCTAATAAGACTTTAATGTTAATTTAATCTTTGTAAAATTTTTGATTTTGAATTTAGTTCTTATAAAAAAATTCAAACTTTTTTGGTCCTCGTTTTTTTTATTTTAGTCCTTGGAGAAGTTGACCGCTGATATGGCACTGTGAGGTCCCTATAAAATTTCTACATGGCACCTACATGGCTTATTAAGTTTTGAATTTAGTCCCTCTTAAAAAACGTGTTTTAAATTTAATCCCTCTTAAAAAAACGTGTTTTGAATTTAGTCTCTCTCTTTCTCTCCCCTTCTCCACCACCCCCCTACACCACCCCCACCTCCTTCTCCTCCCTCCTCCACCACCACCCTCCACGAAGAAGCTGCAATGGGGAAGGAAAGAGCCAAGTCTGAGAATTTCTCGGCCAATTTCCCATCGTGACCATTCTCCATGCCCTTCTTCTCCAATCACCAAAAACAAATCCCAAATCAATCACCAAATATCATGAGCCTATACAGCTAGCTAGCAAGGGTTCCAAACCATAAAAGGGGTTGTTGGTGTCGGATTGAGAATCGAGGAGAAAGGGGTTGTTGGGTTTCAATTGGTGTCAGATTTTGAACGGGAGAAGAAATGGGAGACTTTGGATAGTTATTGAAACCCTAAAACAAGTGAAACAAACCAAAAAAACAAAAACAGAAGGGGAGAAGGGGTGGTGGAGGTGGGGATGGGGGTGGTGGTGAAGGAGAAGAAGGAGGTGGGGGTGATGGAAAAGAAGATGGACTAAATTCAAAACATGTATTTTTCATAGGGGTTAAATTCAAAACACATTTTTTTTACAGTGACTAAATTTAAAATACGTATTTTTTACAGGGACTAAATTCAAAACACGTATTTTTTACAGGGGCTAAGTTCAAAACTTGATATTTGTATAAGTATGTGTCAGGTGACGTGTAAGCCACGCATGTGCCACGTAGAAATTTTATAGGGACCTCACAGTGCCACATCAGTGGTCAACGCTAGTGAGAGACTAAATTCAAAAATAAAATAAAATGAGGACTAAATTAAAAAAAAAAGGACAAAAAAAATTTAACTTTTTTTATAAAAACCTAAATCAAAAACCTTATATATTACAGGGACCAAATTAATATTAAAACCTCCTAATAATCTAAAACTGACAACAAAACATAAAGACATCATCCTTATTCCGATTTTGCCTTTGAATCCACACAATAGAAAGCACTGTCTTTATATTGGGGCTGACCCATTAGAGTTTTCAAGTGCCCAAATATTTTTTAAAACTTTTTAAGACATTTTTGGTCAACAATATATTTTTGGGGGGACATAACATAGCATATATTTTAAGGCTTAAAGGAAGGATTTTACCCACTTGTGAATTGGGCCCGGCTCTGCTCATAATACATGTTTTGTCACTGTTCTGATGTTGAATGTTGAATTATTATTATTTTTAAACAAAACAACCTGGTGTGTGTGTATCTTCTTTCTCAAAATAATGGTTTTTTTCAGACCAAAAAAAAAAATAGTTTTTTACATTAATAAACATAAGCAACAATATAAACACTAATAATTCAATATAAAATATTAAGCATTCTAATTATCTAAATCGTCTTGTTCTTGCTGATATGAAAAAGTAAAGAAAAACAAAAATACAAAATGCCCCTAATATCTTCCCCAACAGAGATAATAACACATTACATTATAGGTTTTAATAGATTCTGGTACCACAGACGAGAACATCAACCCTCCCACTTTATTATCTTATTGTTTTTCTTTACTTGATCAACCTTCTCCTCACAACAATTTCTTTATGTAAAAAAATAAAATAAAATATATCTTATTTAACCTTTGCTTTATGTCCTTGAGTGAACCTTAAGAAGCCTTGGCGTAAATGGCTAGTTTCTCTTAGCCTAAGCAGTAGGTAGTTCTCACTTCTCTTAGACATTTTGAAAAATGTTTCTTTTTCTAATAACAATTTATCTTCATGTCAACATAATAATAATAATTAATAATAATAATAATTTATCCGTTTAGATAAGCAAGGGAAAAAAATGTTGTGAAACTAACTATAGTTGACTAGATCAGGAGACAATGGGACCCATAGTGGGCACGAAAGGAAAAGGTGGGGTCCACAAAAAGTGGGAGTTGGATTAGGGAATGGGGCCCTCCATAAACAAAATGTCAATAGATTGTAATCATCCTTCATTTATCCCTCCTTGCTTTGCTCCCCACGCATCCGCTAACGGGACCGTGCTATTCTTACACGTGCACCGAACTCTAGCACGTGCATCTTTTATTAGGTCTCCCAAAATTGTTAATATCCAATTATCCATCTTCCATTCGGAGCATAAAAATTAAATGAAATTAAGTGTCATCTTTTCCTAAGCTTTAATTATAAATGTTACCAAATGGTTTTTGTCAAAAAAAAAAATTACCAAATGATCATAAAAAGGTCGTTTAATCTTATCTTTCCATTTTAAAACAAATACTAGTTTTTAAGATTTTTACAAGAATTCGCTAAAAAAAATGATTTTTACAAGAATTTAAAAATAATAAATAACATAGTAAATAAAACAAGGCTATAGTATTACACTTTTGATCCATCAAGTTTCACAATTGTGCAATTTTTGTTCCTCTGACTCTAATTATGCGATTTTGGCCACTAAGTTACGATTGCACAATCTTGGTCATCTAATTCTAATTGCACGATTTAGGTCTCACCGGTATTCCAATTGCTACAATCAGGTCCTTTTGTCATTGTATTGTCCAATTTTTAACACCAAAAACTTACACGACACATATGAAACTGATTTGACACTAACTTGACCATCTTGGCATGATGCATTTTGTCAAAGAAATTCTAAGCAAATCAAGTAATAAACATGATGTAACACATGTTTAAAATTTTTGATATATGAGAGTTTTTATCGCGTTATTGATACTAAAGGTGGACTGATCCCAATTACAATTCGTGTACAGCCTGAAGTAAATGTGTGAAATTATTGACCGGAAAGTAATTTAAATTTCACAATTACTGCATAACTATTTCACTACTATACACATAACTCGAAAAACTATTGCCAACCTTTGCTTAAGGACATTCGATAATGGAAGAGCCCTTACATTAAGGCTCACTGCATGAAAGTATGCTATTGATATTCCTTAATTTAAAAAATGACCATGGTATTGGTTGCAGGTTGGTCATGGAATATTAAACATTTATTTTTACCAATAAAATTGGTCTTTACCACATCTTATAAGACCAAGCATTACTACGTTACCAACCAGCCCTCATAGTCGTAAGCTCCTGCACCTTTTTATTTTCGGTTCTTTTTCTCTTGCAATTTTAATAATTTCCTTCCAGATATCTCTGATATATTTTGTGCATTTGGCCAGTGAAATTTGTGTCTTATCTGTGGTGTAGGCCCTGGGCGTTGCTCTCCAAACACTAATTAAAGTTACTTCGGTTGGTGGGAGAGAAGACATATATATATGTAAAAAGAACTTGGGTCACGATCTTAAAGGACTCATTTTGTGGCACCACTGCACTGCCTCTTTTGCACTCACAATTGACAAATGTAAGGGAAAGTTCACCAATTGTTTTTGAGACCCAATTCTCTTGGCTGAGTTTTGGGTTGATAAAAGCACCCCTTTGAGATTGATGGGTTACTGGAGAAATACCTTCGTATTTGACTAGATCCCTTTGAGATTTTGTTGGTTTCGGGGTTTATTCTTTATAAATTGGTTTTCACTTTAGATTTTAGTGTGGAAAGGTGGTTTTGTACTATGACAGTAGGGGTTTCTACATTGTGGAGGGTGGACTTTGGGTCATTAACACTTTGTAAAATTTGGATTGTGCACTTCTTGTGCTTTCAATCCTATTTTAATGCATTTTTTAGCTTCTCAAAAAAAATAAAAGAAAGTTCACCAGTATAACACTTCAACTTTCTAATTTCTATCATGTAAAGTTTAATTTGTATTACATATTTACATGCCCATTCTTTCAAAATATCAAGGGTGTAAAGGTCAAGTAACCTTATAACACTCCTCCATTTGTTCGATTTCTTTCTAGCTTGTCCAAACTTTTTTTCACTTTTTTTTTTGTTTTTCTTATTCCCATTCACTTTGTAATCCACATTAATAATACACTGTTTATATATTATTCTATAATTTAAAAATTAATAAATCTCATGATACAATAAATTAATATGTAATTATGATATATTTTAATTAATATTTTTAACATTATCAAGTATAACAATCAAGATTATTAGTACATCTTCATATTTTTATTTTGTACCAAAAAGATTTAGTTAGCAATTCCTCTCTTAAGCAATTTTTTAAAATAATTTTATTTTAAAAATTCCACCAAATTTTGTGTGTGGCAAAATCCATTTTCATTTCAGAAGCAGTACGTGCTTTTTACATAGTAATACTAATAATTTGTGTTAATTACAAAAGAGATATTAGATACTGTAATTGGAAGTTTTACCAAAAAAGATACTGTAATTGGAAGAAGAGAGTATACTAAAATTGAAGACAAATTAGTAACATATAAGTGGAACATTTTACACAACAAAGACTCTTCTCTGTAATAGAAATCCCTTACATATTCTAGGGAAAAAAGTCGCATTAATTGAACACAGTTCCTGAACTTTCATTACTTAAACCCACATGCCCATGGTCCATGGCTTAAAAAAAGAGGGGGCTTAAAAATCATGTTCCAAACTTTTATGTTTTTGGGGGTTAACTTTAAGGCAGGAGCAAAAACAAAAGTTAGCACTACTTTGATCGCTATTATTATTTCAATTTTATCAGAGCCCATATGAAATATTTTTCAAAAAGATATTCTTACTTGAAAAAGAAATTAATTTTGATAAAGTATAATATTTTCAACTTTATTATATTACTTTAAAAATTACAAAAAAATATTAGCTTCTTTAAATTATATAATAATATAATATATAAAGTTTTTTTCACAAAATAACAGAATCAAATTCTCTTCAGAATTAAAGAGAGAAGGAAAATTCATGTATCCTCCTATATATGGATTTTACGTTTTTTTTAAAAAAGTGAAAAGTATGAAATTATGGATGTTGATTAGAAATTCAACCATTATGTTTTTTTTTTCAAAAATAAAAATAAAAAATTCAACCATTGTGGTGTTACTAATTTCATAATTTATTTTGTGTATATATACATGCATTTTGTTATAACTTTAACTGTTTATTTTTTAATTAATTTATGCCTTATTTATACTAGATTACAAATCTCACTTTAGGCCATCTAAAATTTTCAAACAATTTGCAATTTACTATTCCCCTAGTATTTTAACGGAAATTAACCAACTTGGCAAAATTCAGAAATCAGCAAAGAATAGAAAAAGTAATACAAAAAAAGAAATGGAAATCAAAGTCATACTCGCATAAAGTAGGAAGTTACTCACTAAATTCAAACTCACCACACTACACTTTCACTTTCACAGTTCACACTGGTCACTGCCAGAGACAGGAAGAAAGTGAAAAAAAAGGGATTGGGGGATATGGATTGGTGGTGGTGGCCGCATGTATGTTGCTGCTGGGGTACCCCAACATGGGGGGCATTGGCAACACCCACTCTCTCTCTCTCTATAAACGCCATGATCATGGATTTGTTCCGCAAATTTGGCTAATCAAGTGCCTCCCCAACCTCTAGCTACTCCACCCCAAATTCCACGCTCCCATTCTTCACTCCTTTATCTCTCTCTCTTTATTTACTTTTTTGGTTCTCCACTTTCTCATTTTCCGATCAGTTCCCCGGCATAGATCTTCTCCGATCACCGATCACACTTCACCTCCAAACCCATTTTCCATACCCCACCAAAAATGTGCTAACTTCATCACTTCCATATTTTCACCACCCTTTATATTTTTTTTGCTTCTCTCTGCTTTTTCATCGACCCACAAGTTCATTCGCCGTCGATCACCCGAACATCCTTCAAAGTTGTCTTCTTTTCGCCGTTTCGAGGGTACCCTTTTGGGTTTTTGGGAGAGAGAGAGAGAGAGATGACGACGGGTGGGACGAGGCTACCGACGTGGAAGGAGAGAGAGAACAACAAGAAGAGAGAGAGGAGGAGAAGAGCCATAGCTGCGAAGATCTTCGCGGGTCTGAGGATGTACGGTAACTTCAAGCTCCCCAAACACTGCGACAACAACGAAGTCCTCAAGGCTCTCTGCAACCAAGCTGGTTGGACCGTTGAGCCCGATGGTACCACCTACCGCAAGGTACATTCTCTCAACTCTATTTGCTTTCTCAAATGAATAATTAAAATAATACAATTTTAATCTTAATTTCATATAAAAATTGAAATGAACTTCACTTTAAATCGAGAGAGATATAAAATGAGTGTGATTTCGTTGGTAATACACGCTGAACTTGTAGTTGTAGGTAGAAGAACTTTAAGTATAAGTGTGTAACTAAGCTCAGAACCAATGCCAAAAACACTAATTAGGATGATTTACCAAAAGAGATCGATGTAATAGATGGCTTAAATTAGAAATAATGAACATGAATTAGTGTCTCGATCTCTACTTAATATGAGAAAAATGAGTGGTAGTCCATGAAAATTCCAAAAATACATTCACACATTAAATAATTATCATTTTCATATATTTCTCTCTAATTATCTCATTATATAATATATAGTTTTACTATTTTTCTCTCATTTTTCTCAGTCTCACTCGGGTGGTAAACACGACTTTGGTGTCCAACAAAATTATTTGAGAAAAAAATGTGAATTTCACCTTACTTTTCTTGTCTTTTGTTTTTCATATTTTTTTTCCATTATCAAGTTAGAAAAAAAATTGCCCTTCTTTTCATCTTCTTATATGAAATATAAAAATATAAAAATTATGCTTTCTGTGTGTGGGTGAGGGTGTTTCCCTTTCCGGTGTACGGTGGATCCGGTAGACAGTGGTCATGGCATTTTAGTGGGAAGCACAAAAAGATTCTCTCTCTTTCTTGACTGATGCTGATGGTCACCTGAGAGACCATAACTTTTTTATATATTTATTTTTCCATTTTTTTTATTTTCAAGGGACGAAAATGACCCTGGTGGTGGTGGGTGCTTTTGTTTTTTGTCTGCTAAAATCATTGCATGAGGCAGGCTGGTAATTTAGAAAACGGAGAGGGTAGCTTTGTCCTTTGTCAGCTCAGGTGTTCCATGGTTGGTGTGTGTTTGTTGTTGTTTTACCTTACCCTGCTACAATGTTTGTGTTGGTGTGTTATTGCACAGTAGCAGAAGCTTTTTTTGACATTTTCAGATACGTGGCCACGTTGGATTCCATTTTGTAAAGCCTTTTGCCTCTGTTCTCCCCATGATTGATCCTTCTTTTTGTGGCGGTGCTCACTAAAGTTACTGTTCATAATTCATTTCATCAATTCAAATTTTATATAACTAAAGTAAGTATTTAAGTAATTATAAAAAAAAAGGTTAAGTATTTAAGTAATTTCTTGACTGAGACATACCGAAAATGTGAATTATTAGTACAGCGATTTAGACAAAAAAAATTAAAATGAAAATAACTTGGTATAACAAATCTGAAGATGTTAAAAGTTTAGAATAATTCATTTACCCTTACTCTCAAATTTTGGTCACTCCCCATGACATTGAAAATGATTTTATCTCTACTAATTAACAATGAATGAAAATCATAATCATTCTATCCTACTCCAAATATTCAAACAAGCACAACCTAAGAGTACTATTATGCACTAATTGTTGCAGCATGCCTTGAGGAAGCCACAATTATTTGGTTCTTAAATTTAGGCTTGGTAAGTGCAAGAAAGTCTAAATTGCATTGCAACCGAATTTTTTCCCAGAACTAAATCAGTAAAAAAAAAAACAACTACACAATTCATTGTGTTATCAGTCATATTTGGTGCAATAACTTGAGACTTTCACTTTTTCTCCTTGTAAATTCTGTTGATTTTAATGGAAGAATTGTGATCCTGAAAGGGCTAAGGTTTGACCATTTTATACTACATAGGTTATATTTGACAGTAACAATTCAAACCTGATAACATGCAGAGTTGAAAAGCTCACACATACTTTTACTTTACAAACATGCAATCCTTGCATGATTATCCATCTAATTGTTATATTTAAAACTAGTTTTGATAAACTCCAAAACAAACACTTGTAGAAAAGGAAATATTAAAAGAATCTTGCGGTCACCATGTGTTTTTTAAGCAATAGTTTCTTGTATAAGTTGAAAGTAGCTTATGCATCTTAATTTTTCCGTAAGCTCTCTCGTTTAATTTCTCCATAAACACCTATAAGCTTATAGGGACTTTTTTTTTTTGCAAGTGAGAAGCAACCATAAGCAAGAAGCTAATCCAAACTATGACTTAAAATTGTTCAAGTCATGCAAATTGTACCTATGTATTAATTTGGACTACTTAATTAGTAGGTTCCCACATGCTAATGTTTGATAAGTTAATGGAAATATTGTTTCACAAACAGGGATGCAAGCCTTTAGAGCGCATGGATATAGTTGGTGGATCATCAGCAGCAAGCCCTTGCTCATCTTACCATCCAAGTCCATGTGCTTCCTACAATCCAAGCCCAGGCTCCTCTTCCTTCCCAAGCCCATCCTCATCCCCCTATAATCCAGCATCAAATCCTAATAATGCTGATGGCAATTCCCTCATTCCTTGGCTCAAAAACCTCTCCACTGCTTCATCCTCAGCATCATCTCCCAAGCAGCTTCCCCACCCCTACCTTCACCATAGTGGCTCCATCAGTGCTCCTGTGACACCTCCCTTGAGCTCTCCGACCGCCAGGACGCCCCGGATCAACCCTGATTGGGACGACCGGTCTGCGCGACCGGGGGGTTGGACCGGACAGCAGCACTACTCGTTCCTGCCATCGTCCGGTCCTCCAAGTCCCGGCCGCCAAGTGGTCGACCCTGAATGGTTTGCTGGGATCAAACTCCCCCATGCTAGTCCAACTTCCCCAACATTCAGCCTGGTCTCTTCAAACCCATTTGCATTCAAGGAATTGGATGGTTTTGCTGGAAGTGGTTGTGGGTCCCACATGTGGACTCCTGGGCAGAGTGGGACATGCTCTCCAGCTATTGCAGCTGGTTCTGATCACAATGCTGACATCCCAATGTCTGAAGCTATCTCAGATGAATTTGCATTTGGAAGCAACACATTGGGGCTTGTGAAGCCATGGGAAGGAGAAAGAATCCATGAAGAATTTGGATCAGATGATCTTGAACTCACACTTGGCAACTCAAAGACCAGGTACTTTAGCATTATTTACTATTTGGGTTTAGAAGTCGAGCTTCCAGCTTATGGAGAAGTTAACTTTACTTTGCATTCTTATTATGTTACATGATTAATTGAATGTGGTTTTTTTTTTTGTTCTTCAATCTTCTTTCCCCCTTTTTAACATGTTCTTCTTTTGGCAGGTGAAGTCTATATTATAAATAGGAATGTCAGTGATTGAATGTGATTATGGTGAACAATGGACCTTTGTTGGTTTTGTTCTGTAAGAAATGTTAGAAGGGAATCCAAGTGAGTGCAAGCAGTTGCTATCTTTTATCCTTTTTTTTTGTAATTTAATTTCCCTTTTCATTTGGTTAGTCCTGGAGTAACATACATGTTTAGTTAGGTGTGGGGTGGATTTGCAACCCATTCATTTCATCATTGTACTGTCATGTTAAACATTATTATTGGACTCATCAATATAATACTAGTGTATGGATTGGCTTGGTTTGCCACTGATAAACTGAATGGCTCCAGAGAGTGCAACCTAATTCAATGGCCAATTTAGCCAATTTAGCTAATTTACACACATGAATATTCAGTTTGTAATGGGCTTTCGGCCTGTTTCTTTTAGCTATGGATCATGTGGTGCTTCTAAAAAAGGTGATTTGTGTGTCCAATGCACATTTGCGTTTGAAACCATCTACTTTCTTGACCAAAAAAAAAAAGAAGAAACCATCTACTTTAAGTCCTCAGGAAGAACGGGGAATGCCATGTTTACGTTATATTTTTTTAGTTTTTACACGTTTTTTTGTATTACGTTTTTTTAGAAAATGATATTATATAATTTTGTAGCACTTTTTTAATCAAATAAACAAATATATAATAGGCAAAATTATATCTTTGGTCCCTTAACTTAATTAATTTTTTAATTCGGTCCTTTATCTTTTTTTGTAACAAAATAGTCCCTTATATTTTAGAAACAAGTTTAAGTAGTTATTTTGTAATATAATCAAGCATGTATATAAGCTAAAATAGACCGGTAAAATGCTCAAATAGATCAATATGAGACTATGTTGATAAAGATAGAGGCAATATGCATGTCTATGACAATGAAAAAGTAATTGGAAAAAATAAAAAGGACTACTTTGTTACCAAAAAAAGATAAAGGACTAAATTGAAAAAAATAATTAAGTTAAGAGATCAAATGTATAATTTTGCCTATAAAATAAAACTGAATATAAAATTCTTATATGTCACAAAATTCTGTTGGAGAAAAATGTATGTATCAAGGATCAAAGGTCAAAACATACACAAAATGCATCATAAAGAAAATCGGAAAAACTCAACATTTACTTATGAATGTTAATGAGGTAGGGTAGACACAAGTAGTAGTCCTTTGTTAACTGTCCTGATGGATAAAATGTGCCTCACCCACCCCATGCTCGCATAGATACCTACTAGTCAACTTACACCCCATCTACTTAGGGATGCCAAATCAAGGGTAGATATCAACTTGTTGGAGATGTTACTTTTGTCACCACATATAAAACCAACAAATATAGTATGTCATTTGTCTCATTTAATGGATTGAACCATCATCTTCAACCAATTCTATTTGACTATACATTATTATTGATGAATCTGGGACATTTTTTATATTTTGGTTACAGAAAGAAAAGAGAAAAAAGAAGGAAAAAAAGTCAAACTACTCCCTAAAGAATGATACTTATTGCATCAGCAAGTAAGGATTGGAGCCTCACTCAGCACAACCAAATCACCATATGTTCGAGAACCCATCTTAACAAAATTATTATTTTTTGATTGAAATCTTAACAAAATAATATGTGCATTGATTCCCTTCATGAAGTGTATGAACCAGTTGAATTGTTCAATCCCGTTCGAGATCCTCCAGATATGCACCACCACATTGGCATATAAGTGATCCTAAGTGATGGGGCTTCGTGCCATGTTGAACCTACAAGAGATATATATAGAAATACAAGGGAATAACTAACTCCTAATATATCTACAAATTAGTGAATTTAAATTACATCAACTTGAATTTTAAATTACAACAACATCTAACTAGGAAATAGGAAGGAGATTAGGTAAGTAGTCCAACAGTTAGCCACTTGCAACGAATATGAGTAATAGATAACTCTACGATACCCTCTCTCCCAACACATTTAAATGTTTGTTTGAAACCTAGCTTGGGACTAGGAATATAAAGAAGCTATTCTAGACCAGATTTAGACACATAACCGGCTCAATAATTCATAACCTACGTTAGACTCGAGCATAACTTGACGAGTCAAAGCCCACTAGCTATAATCATAAACGTGATGCATGCATGACCTACAATCGTCTCCGGAAAACACAAAGACAGTTGGAACCGCTTCTAACCAAAAGTAAACTATAAAATGCCCAAATATCTCAAACACGTATAGCAAGTGGCTCCACCTCACTCCGTTGCATTCTCCGCCATGTTCAGCCTCGGATCATGCTCCGGCAACACTCTCAAACCACTATGTTCCACCTTTCAAAATTATTGCATGAACACAAGCCAATATTTATAATAACCAAACAAGATTTGACTATTGGAGTTATTTTGGCCAAGTATTTCCACAAATTGTATATGCTTGTGGCATATTAAAAAGAAGTTTCCTACAAAACTTGCACATATATCACAAAAATTCAATATTAAAGCATGATTGAAGAGGTGCATTTGAGAAGCACCAAATTTTAAGGACTTTTGAAGATGAATTGGGGAGCAAATAATAGATATGTATAAGTTATAAGAAAATAAATGGCAAAGGTTGTTTGAAATTAGAGAGTCATGCATATCTGTTCATAATAAAAACATTTTTTTTGTTGGTATGAATACTACACAATGAGTGAGAACATTACATTTTTTTATCTTATTTATTCAACCATAATACTACGAAACTTTGTGATAAAATTTTAGAAGACAATTGATAACTGTTATGAAAGTGAAAATAGAGAAAACTTTCAATCTAGAAAATTGGGTGGGAGTGATAATGAGTGTAATATCTCGTGTGAGTGAGAAGTGTTAAGGACAGTACAGCATAATGTTTGTAGTATTATCACTTAATCACTTAATAGAGATTAGTGAACAATAAGGACCAGGGTACTAACATTTTAATAAGAGAGACTAAAATCAAATTAAGCCATATTTTGAGTGACTAAAAAATTATTTAAGTCAATTATTTTTTATAAGCTTAAACAAATAGTTTACTGAGTTTATGACACACATATATAATTAAATTTTTGAATATATAATAATGAGTTAATTCCTAAAATTACAAGAGAAATGCTATACACTATTGGTTTAAATTCATGTGAGTTGCACTATTTTAAGAATGAGTCTCACTAAATAAAGTATATAATCCATATAATTTAATGGATCCTACATAAATTTCACCCAATCATAAAGAATATATCGAAAAAAGTGTGTCAGATAATGTGTTGCTAATAATCCTCAAATTACAAATTTCATAAATTTTTTTTTCTTCACTTTGGTCCTTAAAATGGATGAGTTTACATGAATTTTGTTAATTTTAAGATTAACCTGCATCAGAATAGTTTTAAAGGGGACAAACATGATGGTTTGAAATTATTTAGTATAAAATACGTACACATAGACTAAGCACTTGGATTGAGCTAGTATTGAGAGATTAGGATACGAAACATTTAGTCGTAAATGCAAATCTCATTGCTGCAATTGTACAGAAAAAACATGGACTTTAATTTTTTTATTAAAAAGAATTAGTAATTTTGTGACTTATTAATATATTTATATATCAAAACTTATACTTAAAACCCTTTTTTTTATGAATTCATCTATGATTGATATACATAATTAAATTTAGTGACCAATCTAATAATAGTTAATTACAGTGAAAATAGTCTTAAGACTCCAAACAAACTTTATCTTTGCTATATTATGATTTTAAATTTAAAAGCTAAAATTGCAAATACCAAATAATTTAAAAAGCTTAAGTTGCTATCATGTTATTTTTTTGGCATAGACGTATGTTTTATCTACAAGAATAAAAATCCATTGGAAAATATTTTATCTCCCTCGAAGGATGAGAGTCTAGTTGGGGCTTTCTGCCCCTCCCAGCTATAAAATAAAATCATTGAAAAACATTTTTAAAAGAACAGTCTTAAATAGAAAAGACAAAATTTGTTGAAAAGATAAGAACTTTTCCCCATGATTGTCATTAGTTTGGCAAAACAGAAATAGCCAACCAATTCAGCCTCGTATTTAGGATACTATAAAACCTCCTAAAACAAATCACTATTATTAATTAGTAATTACTCCCTCCTGTCTTTTTGATAAGAAATACAAGACAAAATTATTAAGATTAAAGAAGTGTATTGAAATTGATTAATTATAATTAATAATGCTATAAATTTTCAAGAGTATCTTTTGTAAGATTTGTGTCTTTTTATATTATTTTTATGTGTTTCATAATAAATAAAAATAAAATTAAAAATAAACAATTAATATTGTTAAAAATAAAATATTATTTTTTATAAAAAAGACTATGAAAACGACTCTTTTTATTTTGAGTAAAGGGTCATTTTAGTCCCTGAAAGATATAGGCGGTGTCACATTAGTCCCTGAGAGATAGGAAATTAAAATTTTGTCCCTGAGAGAGACAAACGTTTTTCAGTTTGGTCCCTAAGTAATACTTTTAAGGACTAAAATGACAGTAAGTAATTACTTTTCAAGGACCAATATGATAGTAAATAATCACTTTTAGGGACCAAAATGACTAACGGATGACAGTTGAGGACCTTTTTTGAGTTTCGCATCTGTCAGGGACCAAAGTGACACCGCCTGACACTCTCAGGGACCAAAGTGACTGTTTATTCTTTTATTTTTTATAAAAAAGATCGGAGGAAGTATTTGCCTATCCAAAAACAAAACTATGTACTATGATTAGTAATTAGTAATCCGTGGAGTAGTAGTGAGAACTTAAATAAAAATCTCTAAAATCAAGAGATCTACTATGCTTTTGGTGGTGTGGAAACTAGAAAGTTCATGCATCCTGATTGGGAGTAATGTTGGGTTTCAAAATCCGTCAAAGTGACACATTCATTCATTCATTCCCCTCTAACTAGAATCTTTGCCTCTTTGGCCCTCCTCGTCCACAAGACCATATCCTACGCAACGTGTCACAAAACTAAAACCAGGTGCGCAATGCGCACCCCGCGCACTCACTCCCACACCCCTTTTTCCATTTATGGTTCTCTCCAGTCTCTCTTATTTTTCCAAGCTCCGCAGCCACGTCTCTTCTTCAAACAAAACACCTTCACTTCTCTTCAACAACACTCACACCGCCGCCGCAGTAACAGCAGCAGCAGCACAACCTTCGATTCGATTCAAATAAAAAAGCAGCTCTTAAAACTTCGATTCGTTGCTGTCGTTTGCTTTTGAAGTAGAAAAAAAAGGTCAAACCCTTTCTGGGTTTTATTAATCAATCAAAAGGGTGTTCTATTCCTATGGAAAGTTCGTGACTTGTGTTGAAGGAAGCGCGATAAGAAGATGTCTGTGGAAAGGTCGTTTGAGGCTTGGGAAGAGGTGCAGCGTCACGGTCAGGACCTAGCTGACCGGCTTGCCCAGGGTTTCAATGAGTTGATCCACACCCACATGAGCCCTCCCCAATTCGCTTGGCCCAATCCTTCAAAATCGAAGCTTTTCGATCTGGAGTTCCCTCCTTCTTCTCAGAGTTTCCACAAGAGGGATTTCGGGTTGCCACCTGTTGATGACTACGGTGTTTCGGCAATTCTCGATATCGGTAGCCGGATCGGGCAGGCCGGGGCTGATTTCGGTGCCAGTTTGAATGGTATGGTTCAGCAGTTTTTCCGGTCGTTGCCGGTGCCGTTTAAGCAGGAGGAGGATTCGCTGAGGATGATGGGTGGTGGTGGTGATAAGGGTAGGCAGAGGGGTGGTGTTGTTGGGGTTGTTTTGCAGGAGGATTTGGGTTTGGGGTCACTCACTGAGAGGTTGAAGAATCATGGCTTTTCTGAAAGTGTTAGTGGTGGAGGTGGAACCGTGGATGAAGAGGTTGGTGGTGGGTTTAACCTTGGCTCTATTGGTCATCTGGGTAGGAGACAGGTAAACAATAAACTTTTGATCTTGTTTATTTTTTTGCATGTGATGTAGTTCGAGATTATTGTCAGAGAACAATTGTTGTGTGAAATTGGGGGGAGGGGGGAGCGTTTGAGCTTGTAAAATAGTTGTTGAAGTGATTGCCTGCTATGGTTTACTGTGAATTGGGGTGTTCGTGTTTAGAGACACTGTTTTTCTTTCTAGAATGTTATTTTGTTCAAATTTAAGTGGGTGTTCTGATATATCATGGACATGGTCATTTGTCTGAACTCTGAACCTATGAATTCATGATTCTGCCTTGATTGGAATGATTGTGTGGTGTTAAGTATTGTGATGTTGGTGTTGGGGCTGTCCTTAGTCTTTGTGATGCCTTTATGTTTATGTTGGAGAAAGCAAGAAAGGATTGTTAAACTGCACAGATTTGCACTGGAGTTATTTTTCTGTGCGTTGCTTCACTGATTTATTTGGGGATTCATGATTTGTGAGGAGCAGTGGCGTCTTGGAGTCTTAGTATAGTGGCACGAGTCCTACTTAGAGAAAGGGACGAAAAGAAAAAGGGAAGAGCTGAACAAATGATTTCCTACTTTGTCAGTTGTGAAATCTGTACCCGGAAATTTATTGCATCTCATTGGCCGACAAATTCCCCTTCCCCCTTCATATGCAACATAAAACTCATAAATTTTAATAATGGGTACTTGCATTTTCTGGTTCAGTGCAAATTATTTATGTTTGACATAGATCATGTTAGCAACCATGTATGTCAATAGTATTGAGCTTGTTGTTTGCTTAGAATCTTGACTTGAAAACTGATCTACATTGCGGAGCGGAGATTTATGATTGAATCTCGTGGTACTTCTCTGCTCTACAATTTAATATAGCCAACTAGCTTTCAAATTTCAAATTTTAGTTCCGAACTATTTCTTATATTCAACATCTATTTTGAAATGTATGTGTGGAAAATGTGCAAGCTCTGGAATCAGTATTTTGTATAGCTATACTCTCTCTCTCTCTTTCTCTAGCATCCTCCATTTATCTTTCTATTTCATTTACTAGTTATATTTTGACAAGTGCAGGGAGTCATAAATATTACGTCAACTTATGATAGTAGAACTCAAGAAGTGGAAGGTTCTTTAACTGCAAGGGGAGATTTGTGGAGAGTAGAGGCATCACGTGGTGGTTCTACATCTGGAAATGAAAACTCATCTCTTTTCCTGGTCCAGCTTGGACCTCTTCTCTTTATCCGTGACTCAACTCTCCTTTTGCCTGTTCATTTGTCAAAGCAACATTTGCTATGGTATGGCTATGACAGAAAGGTAAAGACGAGGTTCAGCTGTCCAAAGTGTACTTTTCTTTAAAATTGGTAATACATGGGAAAAGGAAACAAAGCATGCCTGTAGAAGTTGTGTCCCATTGGAGTCTAGATTGCAACATCTTTTTATAACTTGTCCTAATAAAAAATGTTCTTTACTATATACTATATCATATGCATTGGATCATTGAACATTATTTGCCTATTAAGTTGTTGATGAATTTTCCTTTCCAAGCTATGGCAAAGTGTGCTAATTTGAAATGATGCCTATATTAGTATTGGATATTCATCTTGAACATTTTTATAATTTCTATTTCTATATTTCAAGGCAGCAGCCGTTTGTTTTCCTGTCAAAATTACTCTCTCCTGTACTTGTTAAAATTGTTCAATTATTTTTCAGAATTGCTCATTTTATCTCTATTTTCTGTGTAATATTGTATGTGGATGTTGTCCATGTAGTGCCTCCCCCTATATATTTATTTACTTAATCTTACAAGATCATTTTTTGATTGTCAGAATGGAATGCATTCTCTTTGTCCAGCAGTGTGGTCAAAACACAGAAGGTGGCTGTTGATGTCCATGCTTTGCTTGAATCCCTTGGCTTGTGTAAGTTGATAGGTTATGATGACTCTAGAAGAATTAGTTCTAATTTTTGTTTTGATTTTTTTACACATTGCTTTTATGTTATTCAATATGATTTTTTTTTATCTGATTATAATTTTGGACTATATTTGTCTTACTCTAGTGTAAGACATAATCCTGAACCTATCATACTTGTGTTTCATTGCTATTCAAATTTATCATTGAACGCAGTCATTTGTGGATCTTCAATTTCCCAACGGGCAACTAACCTACGTATCTGGTGAGGGTCTAACTACCAGTGCTTTCCTTCCTGTATGCGGAGGTCTTCTTCAAGCTCAGGGTCAATATCCAGGGGAAATGAGATTCAGCTTTTCATGCAAGGTTAGAATCCAAGTTACTGAAAGGGGGTAATGAAAATAATGTTTGAAATTCACAATAATGTTTGAAGACGTTCACAATAAATTAGCCAGGTGTAGAATTTTAGCGATCTCGAACCGATTTTCTCATGCATTGGAACTGATCTCTGCTACTCTTCTGTTTTCTTAGAACAAGTGGGGAACGAGATTCACACCAATGGTACAATGGCCTGACAAATCATTTTCCTTTGGTCTTTCTCAAGCCTTGGCCTGGAAGAGATCCGGTCTCATTGTGAGGCCAACCATTCAATGCAGGTAGGAAATCCTTATGTTTTAATTTGTAATTATTTTTGGTGATGCGTGGTGGTTCTATGATTATCATATATTGTGGGGTTTTGGCCTTTGGGTGCTTTCATAACACCATTCACCATATGGAGAAAATAATTGTGATGTATGTGCTGTTTCACTTAGTCGGTGTTGTCTAGATGTGATGATTTCTTGCTTTCCTACCTGCTTGGACATTAAGAATTAACTCGTCCATATTAGAAAAATACATTAAAGATGGGAAATAATTATTTTTTTTAGTATGACTAAAATTGAAAAACTTGTGTCTATCAAAATGAAGGGCATGGAATCCTCATACGTCAGATTAAAGAACCTAACAAAAGGGAGAATAGATAAAAGCTCAGAAGAGTGCTTTAGTCCCTTTGCATATCAGATGATGAAAGTTTTATAGATTACCATTAGCTGAATATAGTCTTCTCTAAATATGGCAAAAAATTCTTTGCCGCAGAAAATCGAGCAGTACTTTGCAGTCAAGTACTCTTCTCTTCTTAAAACATAGCTCACTCCTTACATAAATAAAAAAAAAGTGTAGTATAATCTTAAAATTTCATTCATGAGCAAAAAAATAAAAATAAAAAAGGGTTGTTGAAGTAGTATTTTCTTGATCTTGATCTTACTTTTAAGCCTGGTTCAGAAAGCATTAGACTCTGTGACCTACTATGCTACTCTTCAATTAAAGATGTACTTTTCAACTGACAAATTTGGATGTGTTGTGTGAATACTAATTTTCTGAATAAGATTGTATTTTTCTTCAATATTTTTGCTCCTGCTTACAGAACTCTTTGTTTCCAATATTTGGATGTTGTCTCTAACCTTCTTGTTATCTTGTATTTTCAATTTCTTTCATACCTCTTGATGTTTCTGATGTTCTATATATATGTTCAGCGTGTGTCCTACAATTGGTGGAAGCAATCCAGGGTTGCGGGCTGAACTCATTCATTCAGTCAAAGAGAAACTTAGTCTAATTTGTGGATGTGCTTTCACGACATATCCTTCTGCCTTTGCTTCAGTATCTGTAAGTTGTTTTTGACTGAACATAACTTTTTAGCACTAATCGATGGATCCGACCTGTACAAAGTATGTCTTTTCCTAACAAAAATATTAAAAAAAACTACAAATAAAACAAGAATTGGGGAGGTGACACATGTCAGAGCTTGCAAAGCCGGAACTTACTTTTCTTATATGGTATTAGTAATTAGTAATTGATGATTGATAGATGACTATTATTTACAAGTTCATCATAATGAAAGAAGAGTGCTTATAGATTGTAATTTAAAATGGTTTTCTTGTCTCACTTTTTATGGTGTGTTCAGATTGGAAGATCAAAATGGAATGGAAATGTGGGGAACTCGGGTCTTGTTCTGAGAGTTGATGCCCCTCTCTGCAACTTTGGGCGCCCTTCCTTCTCCGTTCAGATAAATAGTGGCATTGAGTTCTGATAGAAGCCTTCAAGTGTGTGGCTGTGACACCATCTTTTCTGTATTTTGCATGAGAAGTGTACATAGGTTTGGTTACTACACACATACTTGTTGGGGGAAAAAGAAAAAAAAAAAACCTAACATATGGAAGCGTGCAGTCGTTATGTGAATAGAAAATCTTGTCCGGATGGCATATATTTTGGTCATTTTTTATGGTTTGGCCCAAATCATGCTGGAGCCTGGTGTACTTATGATTGAATTTCATAGTTTTTTTTGTTGTTGCTGGATTAACATCCAATCTCATTGTTATTGTTATTTTCTTTTTCTATTATTACTAGTATTCGTGTTGTAAAGGTTATTAGTGAAGGATCTTCCCTTTGTAAGAGAGCTTTGGTTCAATTTCTCAAACAATTTTAGCGATGAAAGGGGAGAATTAGTCAATAGTCATGGATTTTGTTGTCAGAATTCCCTTTCCTTGTGGAAAAGAAAATCTCCATTTCTTTTTCTCTCAATTTCATTTTTTACTATGTCTTTGGAGAAATAAAGAAAAAGGAATGGAGAGGCTGTAACATATCCTCGAATTTGACCATGATAATCCATGGAAGTGGACTAGAAATTTTCAAGGAAGTTTCTAACCGTAATTAGAGTCCATTTTTCATTTATATCACTACCCAAGAAAATTTCTAATCGTAATTTACACTTAAACCTTTTCTTCATTTTTTGTTGTTGTAATTTGATGACAAATTTCAAGGCTACGATCGTGTTCCTAACCTTATTATTCAACCAAGCCTATCAAATAATAAATATTTTGTGTATTGTATGAGTATTTTTAAATTTAGGTAAAATATAAAAAATAAATTAAAAAAATGTTTAACATTATAAAAGATATACCTATAACTGATTCAAATAATGTCTTAAAAATAAATATCAAAAAGTAAATATTTAAAATCATAGACAATAATAAAAATTGATTGCAAATTTGAAAAGAAAATATAAAAATCTTACGTGTCATGCTTTAGAAAAGAATACTTGAGGTATTTTTTAATAGTTTTTTGGAGGAAAAGGAAAATAATTTTTTATTTTATTTTAAGTAAATATACTCTAATACTTTAATTTTTAATAAAAAAATAAAATAGATTATCACGAAACTTGATGCCTTAATTCTTTATTTGTTTTTATAAATATTATCTCACTAGTCTAAATACAAAAATAAAATTTTTATCCTCCCTTGTCTACTCCTATAAAACTCTACCCAAGAATGTAACCACTCCTGGGGGTGGACTCTAATTTAATACATGGAGGTGGATAACTTCCGCCCTAAAACATATATCCTATTGTTTTGTACGATGTAAATTAAAGTATTAAACACAATGCTTGTTGAATCAAATGACATGGAACTTAGTTCTCCTTAAGCGAAGTTTTGAAGGCTTCACTCGAATTAAATCGAGGCTATACAAAAAAAGAGAGTAAAGTATTAAACCTTGCTGTCAACGTGGATATCATTTAATGCCTTAGAAATCAATGCAGTCGGAGCTTTGAAACTGAAACTGAATTATGATTAAACATGAAAATGCCTTTAAACCTAAAAATTTAGAAGTAGAAAAAAAGAAAAAGAAAAAGAAAAAAAAATTCTTCCCACACATTTCAAAACCTGATGCCTGATTTCAACACTACATTTGTATATGTGCTTTCACTCTGAATTGTTACTGTTGATACCCTTTACAAAAGAATTTGTATTTAATGTGATGAGTTGACCTCCCTAACTTACAAATCACACACCATTCAAAAAGCCTCAAATAAGTTTATTGGATGAAGAATATTCATCTTTACTTGGAAGAGATATGGAGGAGTCAACCCATGGCCCATCCATTGATTTGCTTCTTTGCTCTATACTATCATGCAAGAATGTAGAAGAAACATGGGTTTGGCTGTCTTGTGAGAGGATCTCAAAGGCTTTAAATCTTGCATCTTGTGCACCATCACTGCGTTTGACTAATGGGGCTTGAATTGGAGTTTTTCCTTCAAGCATGCTCACTACAGAGGACATGGGTGGTCTAAGAGTTGGAGATGGATTGGTGCATAGGAGTGCCAACTGCAGCATTCTCATGACCTCTTCACGGGAGTAGCTTGAACCAAGACTTGGATCCACCAATTCCAGAAGGTTTCCTTGTTCTTGGAGAACATATGCCTTCATTCAATGACATGCAAAAATACAGTATTAGAAATTCAACAAACCATAATTAATAACTAGTCTGTGGACCCAACCTGTACAGAGTACGGGTTTTTTCTTAACAAAAATCTAACAAATAAAACAATTTTATTATTAATTGGTTGGAAATAAAAAGAGTTGGAGAGGTGATATGTGTCACAGTTTGGGAGGTCATGACATACTTTTCCTATATAACAATCGATTAGAAACAAGAAGGGGAGACAATGAAATATTTGATTTTGAAAATGCTTTATTGTTTTTGGAGGCAAATGGGATGAATGAAGATTTGGATATTGATGAAAACGGCAAAAATATTTTGTACATATTGAATCAAGTATAATTGATTTGTGAGAATGTTCCCACTTTAGGTTATAAAAAACTTCTAAGGCCGCAGAAAAGTGTTAACTTACCCAATCCAGAAGATAAACAAACTCCTCTTTTGGCCTATAATTTGTGTTGCTCTTTCCACTAACAATCTCTAAAGCCACAACTCCAAAGCTATAGACATCTGCTTTGTCAGTCAAGTAACCCCGCATAGCATATTCAGGAGCCATGTAACCACTGATAAGAGAACATTTAGTACACCCTTGTGTTAGTGATTTCACAAAACAAAATGAAACATAATTTCTATGTTAGGATTATATAAATGATTATGGCTGCAAGCAATAGACAGATTGTGGATAACAGTGCAAGCCAACTTAAGTCTAGGATTCAAAACTTTAAATGTTGTGGCATAATACTAACATTGTCCCAGCTACTCTTGTGCTGATATGTGTATTCTCTTCTTCATCAAGCTTGGCTAAACCAAAGTCAGAGATCTTGGCATTCAGATGCTTATCAAGTAAGACATTGGTTGCCTTAATATCTCTGTGTACTATTTTCAACCTTGACTCCTCATGAAGATAAGCTAAACCCCTTGCTATCCCCACACAGATCTTCATTCTTGTGGGCCAGTCCAAGTGCAACCTTTGTTCTTCTTTACCTGGAAGAGAAGGGCTTTATTAAGTTCACATTTTAACTTAGTAAGGAACATAACAGACACAAACAACCACAACTTAGTTCACGAAGCATTTACCAAAAAGTGCACGAGCAAGGCTATTGTTCACCATGTATTCATATATAAGCAGCAACTGGTTCCCTTCAATGCAACAGCCAAAAAGCTTCACAAGATTTGGATGCTGC